>JAWZYV010010530.1:0-1373231 GCA_038373885.1 Cheiracanthium punctorium | reverse complement strand
GCATACAGATGGCGTATCCCCTCATTCGGTCACTGCTGGTGAAGCCATCGAAGAGAAGACACTATTGCTTGAAGGCACTATTTATTTAAAAATCTGGAGTGACTCCACTCGACTTCCGAACACTTACGATTAAGATCATTACCAAGCACTTAAATAAATTTTAATCGATGAATAATTCAAACATATATACCAAATTGAAACTCAATCGAATGCAACGCTCATCGTTAAACGCAATCGTTTAAACGCTTGCGCACTTTCAAGAATGTCTCCCCATATGCCATTATGCCATAACATTAAAGAAAGTTTTGTCGTAGCCCTGTAGGAGAACTATAAGTCCTATACACACCAAAATCAATACCGGTCTTAGGATGGTGGTTTATAACATGTATACCGAATTTGAGCTCAATCGAATGCATCCTTTAAACGCTAGCGCACTTTCAAGAAATTCCCCCCATAGGCCATAATGTAAAAGAAATCTTTGTCGTAGCCCTGTAGAAAAACTATAAGTCCTATACACACCAAAATCAATACCGGTCTTGCAACGGTGGTTTATAACATATATACTCAATTTGAGCTCAATCGAATCTACCGTTTTAAACGCTAGCGCACTTTCAAGAAATTCTCCCCATAGGCCATAATGTAAAAGAAATCTTTGTCGTAGCCCTGTAGAAAAAACTATAAGTCCTATACACACCAAAATCAATACCGGTCTTGCGACGGTGGTTTATGACATATATATCCAATTTGAGCTCAATCGAATGCTCCGTTCAGGAGCTATCGTGTTCACACACACACACACACACACACATACATCTCGTAAAAATAGCATAAATGGACTCAGAAGCCCTCAAAATGTGTAAAAACACCAAAATCTCGAAGTCGAATTTTTTCATGATTACAATACTTTTCTTACATGGTACATGTTCGGAAAGTAAAAATGCTTATTTATAATCACGATCACACTCAAACAAACAGTATTTTTACTTATTTCATGCGGCGATCTGTTTTAAACACAGTTTTAAATTGCTAAACTCATTTAAATATTAAATTCACGTTGCATAACAAACTCAGTAATGAACTCTGACATTCCCTAGCATAAATATACTACACCGTAGCAGAGGAAAAGTTCGTTTTTTGTTAGCTAGGATATACCGTTGCCTACGTAATACTTACACAAGGCCGCAAAAAGGCCGCGTTTTTCAGCAATAAAACGGGCGAAAACTTAGTTCACTAAAATGACCGTTGGGGGCGCTCTTATGACCCTTCAACGTTTGTGTTTTCTGGCTGTTTGAATGTAAACAATGAGTTTTCGAGACGTTTAAACATTTACCTTATTATATCTGTTATTATTTCATATCGTACCTATACATAATTACATTGTACGCAAAACTAATTAGGCGAAAAGGGTGTACTGCTGTGTACCCTGTTGCAATTATTCTGATTGCTCTTTAAAAGAAAATACCGGATTTCACCGTTTTCCAAGATAAGTGGCGGGCTATTTCTCGCCAAGGAAATAAGGACAAAATGAATAAGCTCTTAAAATTTCATTTGTATCTGCAATAGTTTTGTCTGGTCGTTCATGTGTCTGAATAAGTCAATCAGTGAGGACATATTTTATATACATAGATAGATAACATGAAATTTAATGCATACTTTGACATCCATATCGATTTGCGTCGTAAACCGATGCGGATTTAAAATTATAAATCAATATAAAGAAATCTAAAGGTACTTTCGTAATATCATCGCTGCGGTCATTCCCGCCAAACTATTTTTTTTGTTGTCAAATATGCTCCAGCGTTTATCTTGGCGAAAAATCGATCGTCTTGGCGGTCCGCCGGGATACTACGTAAGTACCAATCTAAAAATATGAGGAATATAAAGTTAGTTCTCATGGAGTAACAAGGCAACGACGAGTTCTTATAGGACCAAAAAGCGCCATCTACATTTTCCCTAGTTTTGAAAGCCGCATTTCCCGGATTTGTGTAGTATTACGTAGGCAACGGCTAAAGTGAGAAAATAATTAAAATTCGGCGATTGCGTACATTGTCTCCCTCGCATGCTAGGTTGGAAAATTAAAATCATATAAAACTCGTTAACAGTTAGCGCGGGACGTGTTTTATTCTTTGGCCGCTCTGATCGCTGCACGTTACTAGACTTCCAATGTTTACATAACTGGAACTTAGTTCGGATACCACAAATTCCGTTGTTGAGACTATCCGAATTTTTATTCATTTGGTCGTTTCTTCTCTTAGTAAGCGGTTTTTATAATACGTAAAGTTTTTAGAACACATTTATTATCACTACACACTGTAGCCACATTTGCCACATAACATTTACAAACGGATGAAATTTTTAAAGAATTATTTTTCCAAATAAATCAAACCTACGGAGCTTATAGAAATCAGTGGTTTACGTAACACCCACCAAGCAGCTATATATAGTGTCCACTCCCGTACTGTATCTCCGTGGTTGTAGCATTGAATAACGAATACAGTTAAGATGCATCTAACTATAGCGGTTAAAGTGTGCTTTAGCCAGCCGCTGCAACTGTTTTGTAGATGGACGATATACGAGCCAAGTACTGTCAATTCGATATTTTAAACACAGAAATATGAATACAGTTACAGTTAATATAAATTACAGTTATGCAGTTAATATTAATATTATACATTTAACGATAACTGTATGATAGTATGATGATTTTAGTTTAGAAGGTCCAAAAGAAGCATATTTCCAAGCCCTACATCGATGGCCAGACCCAGTGATGTTTCTTTTTGGAGGGTAAGAGGTCCCGAAAAGGGCCAGCGGTAGCTTATTTTTGTGGAGCCCCCTACAGCGCTGGCCATACCCAGTGATGTTTCTGTGCTTCTCGCAACGGGCCATTGGCAGAATATTTTCGAGAGGGCCCCCCATATAGCGGTGTCTGCGGATCCGGTGATTTTTTTTTTTTTTTTGAGTCTCGCAAAGTGTTTATTCATATTTTTGAGGGTCTTCCCAACAGCGATGGCCGGACCCAGTGATGTTTTCTTTTTGGGGCTCGCAAAGGGCCAGCAGCAGCATCTTTATGACGGTGGGGGCTGCTTATCTTTTCTTTAAATAATGGTTCTTTTTAGATGTTTGGTTTTCCTAAATCGCCATTTTGTTTCTGCGGTGCGTCTTGAGAAAATACACTTGAAAACAGCCTTTTGCGTTACATGTGTGTTGCCGGTCCGAATGAAAAGTAACCAAAGTAACCGGACCGAACAGAGCAGAAGAGGTTGCAATCCCAGAGACATGCCACAGAAACCAACGTGCCAACTCGACAATTTTTTGACAATCGTCAAGCGGTAGGCTAAAGCGCATTTTCATCCTGAGGAGTTATTTTGTTTGGTTTTTGTATTACCCCTGCGGTCATTCCCGCCAAACTATTGTGCTGGCAAACTGTTGCCAGTCGTATTCCAAACCATCCACCATTTCATGTGTCCGGCATTTATCTTCGCGGACCGCCGGGATAATACGTAAGTACCTTTTGTTTAGAAGTGCTGTCTTAAAATCTTGCACAAAATTTGAAATCTTCAGAAGTTTGCCGAGTCATAAAACTAAAACCATAACCACCAGAAAACAACAACAAAAAAAAAAAAAAAAAAAAAAAAATCGAGTTTCTTACTATCACAGAAGGGACATTCATGTCAAATTTCATTAAAATCCGTGATCATGGGTGACAAAACTCTACCGTTTGGTTGATTTGACACATGGAATGACGCTAGAACATTGCATGCTGGTGGGTCGACAGGATGTACCAACAATAGATATAGGAATCTCTAGAGAGCATAACGAGAGAAAACTTGTTGTCTCTAAACGGTAGCCATGATAGTGGCATGCGCATGCGCAGAATGGCAATAACTTAAATTATAATGGTATTTTCAATCATTTTAGAATGATCTGTATTTTAAAAAGGTACTCGTATCGAAATATTTTCCCTCGAACTTATTTATTTTTCTGAAGTATTGCAACGAATGTTCTATTTTACATCGACGGCAGCCATGATAGTGGCAGAAATGGGGTGCGTTTTTGGCAACAAAAAGCACACGATTAGGAACATTGGATGAGCAATCTAGGTATTCCTAAATCTATGGTACCAACACCGCACTAGAAATAATTCCTTCGAACAGTGACGTGAAGAAATGGTCCAACTATGACGTAGTCATAGATGGGCTTCTTTCCCGACCGACCAACGGTTCATTATTATATTCGGTAATTTGAAACCGACTGTAGCAGATTGTGAAAATTCTCAATAATTTTGCTTTGCATAACTCATTTTGCTTTGCATATCTAATTCTCGTTTTTTTATTATCAAGCGTCAAAGTTTTCCTTTCGAATTTAACTCTTTAAAGGTTGATCTTACTAGTGATCTTCTGTAAGTGGCTTGCCAACATTAAAATGGCTCTTTTTTTTCAAGTTTGCGGCGGCAACGCCAACATGGATTTGGACGTCTCTGACACAACAAATAAACGTCGCCACCTTTTACCACGGACATCGAGAAAGGTAGGAACTTACTTCGGACATTTATAGACGAAGCAATCTGACAGAAACAGAAATGGTGAGTAATCTCTCTTGGGAGAATGGCAGAGAAATTGTGTTGGCTTATACCAGTAGTCAAATAATTCCCAAATCGAGTGCAAGGACACTCAAACATGAAATAATATCCCATATTGAAGATACGCAAAGAATAACGGGAATTAAGTTCACAAGGCAAGGAAACCGAATAGTCAAGTTCTGAAAAGTTTATCGCATGCTAAATATTGACAAACTAGCAAATGCACCGGCCAACGATCTTCTCAAAACTGATATCATTACAATGGGTTTTCTTCAACACAAAATCCTTAGAGATGTATCCTGTTACGAAACTAACTGAATGAGGCCAAACGTGAATTTTTGCTTCTATGGAGTTTGTGTTGATCAGTAAATGCTTTCTTTGAATTTTAGTTTTGTTTACTATGTTGTTTTGGTGCATTAAAATCATTTTGTAGGCATAATTGATTTATAATTTTGGTACTTACGTATTATCCCGGCGGTCCGCCAAGACAAGCGATTTTTTGTCGAAATAAATGCCGGGCACATGAAATTATAATGGTTTTGAATACGATTGGCAAACAGTTCTATGGCAAGTCATTTGACGAAAAAACAGTTTGGCGGGAATGACCGCCGGGATAATACGTAAGTACCCTAATGTTCATTTAAATTGCAATTTTCGTTTATACAATAGTGATAAAAATTTATACATTTTAATGAGCCGGTGTTATTGGTTGGTATGAAGGCACTTGGGTACTTCCTTATTTTACAGTCGGCCCGCCAAAAAAGAGCGATTTTGCGTGCGCGTTGAATATGTCAGATCCATTGTTATAATATAGTTCATTGCGACCCTTTGGCGAAAAAAGTTGTTGGCGAGAATAACCGACGATAAAATGCGTAAGTACGGGCTTGTTTTTAGTTTTAATGAATATTTTATTAGAAAATCAAAATAATAGGGAACATTTGCTTTTTTTTTTTTTTTTTGGTACTTTTCCGTTAGACGGGCGCAAATGTCGCCAATTGTGAACCTCGATAAATATCATAAAGAGGGGACTGACCTTGTTCCTGAGCAAATCTTGAAGTCGATTCGGAGTCCGTAATCTTGTCTATCTCCGAAGGTTGAGCAGTTGTGCTTTCCATTGTATTTACCAAATCTCCTCCATTTGAAATGAGACGCCACCGTTACCCTATTAAGGGGAAACTCGCCTCAAAAACCAACTCCACTGAACTATAATACTTCACAAAAACTTCCTCAAAACGCGAAGCAAAAGTCGAGGAAAACAGAACACTCCTCCATTAAACCGGAACGACTTAGAGAAGGACAGGCCAAAAAAAAAAAAAAAAAAAAAAAAAAAAAAAGAAAGAAAGAAACACTCAAATATATGCTGCATTCGTAAACGACAAACTCGTTGCACGAGTTTTCGTAAGAAAACTGGAATGCGTGTGTTAGTGCTGTCAGTGGTTAGCAGTTTCCTTTGACTTTACGAACAACTTCAGTTTATTTAGTTTCGTCGCCTAGGAGACGTGTTTGTTTACAATTCGCGAATGCGTTAATTTTGCTGAGGAGAGTTTTTAGTACATACTCAATATAAAATCAACAGGATTTTTAAAAGAAAGAGTGGCCATCATTGAAGTGCACAAATCAAAATTTAGAAATTTCAACTTCATTTTTTCAAAAGTATTTAGCAAGAGAAGTTCAAATTTCGCTAATAACGGATTAAATCAACTTCAATCTCAACACTAAAACATGCATTTTTTAATTGACTAAAATGAAAAATACAAGAAAATGATTACCTTTGAAAAATTATGTACCTTCGTAGCATTTTCTAACGTACGCATGAATTTCCTCCTCGAAAAAATAATATTTGCAGCTTTAGAAAACGTAAAATACTTTTCACAACAGCATACTTTTCCATAACAACGGACGCCATTTGAAAACAACAACAACGTGCAGCAAGTGTATCTTCTAAACAACTGACGAAACCTTAGCAGAGATCGGTTTATTTCGTTTGAAACTAATCGCACTCAGTTTTGTATACGAACGCTCTAGTTTAAAAACTGTATGCACTCAGTTTCCTTTACGAACGCCTTAGATGGAAACTCATTGCACGAGTGTAACTCGTTTGGCGTTTACGAATGCAGCCACAGCAGAGAGACACAGCCCTTGTCAGGTAATCGACCAGTGCGAGCACAACATCAAATATCCAATCTATGTTTTTTTGTTTTTGTTTTTTTTAAACACGAAAAAATCCTTTAACATTTTATATTAAATTCGTGTGTTAATCAAACAAATTCTTTATGCAATGCAAACAATTCGATTACTTTGGTCAGATATATTTCTCTTTTAAAATATGGCAACATTCCACAAAATTATATCCCCAAAACTATTCTAAAGGAGTGAAAATTGAGATTTTCTCCGAAACTTAGCCGGGTCAATACTGGTTAGGATCCCTAACGGCATTATTCACCAAGAACTTGACACGGGGATTAATCCCAACTCGGGTGTTAACAACTGCCTTTACAAGGCGAGTTTATGTACAGAAAGTACTTGGGATTTTTCTGGCCCATTTTTAGGGATCCATTCCTATATTTTCCCTCCACTGTAATATCCCACGTGAAAATTGGAGAAACAAGTATTAAACAAACATAGAAATTTTGCAGGAGAATGCATTCATTATTCACAAAATCAAAGTCGGAAAACTACCTGCTCCTTGTGCACGGAATGAAACGCAAAAATATATAACTATAAGCGATGATTCTTATGCTCAATTTCGAGTCATTATTCGAACTTTCTTTAAAATGACGAATGAAAGAAAAGTTCATAAGACAAATATCATTTAGAATCTACATGTACGGAAAAAATATACATCCAATCAAAATCAGAAAATTCACTCATGATAATTGATTTCTGTATTGAATAGACCGTAAGTGGTAACTATTCTTACCACGATCTTATAAAGGGTTAAAGTCATCGGCAAGATATCTCACCCATGACTTTAACGCGCGTGTTTGGATTAATTCGCGTGTCAACTGTTTGGTGAATAAGGCCGTTAGAAAGACCCCCTAAGACAGCACCCCCCTATAGTGTTGTCCATTCACTTGACTAGGATTCATAAGCGGTTCTCCTAAACGAAGCACACGAATCCGAATATACAAGTTCCAGTAACAACAAAAGCAGCCAGGGGCGTAGGGGCCAGGGGCTGGGGGGGGATATCCCCTCCCAGCCAAGGGGGGGGATATCGGGATATATCCCCCCCGAAATTTTTGGATTAGTGATGAAATTCCGTCTATTTATACACATATAAATTCATATCCCCCCCCCGAAAAATTTTCCAGGCGCATATCCCCCCCCGAAATTTTTTCCTGGCTACGCTCCTGAAAACAGCAGCAGTGAAATTCGATTAGATGAACAAAACAAATTACCTTTCATGAAATATTGCAAGTGTGTAAAAAATGAATCATCAACAGCAAAAAAAAATCACAATTAATCTAATAATTTTCACACTTCTGTACACAATGCTGAAAGAGTTTTAGTATGTGCCCAAAAATGAGTAAGTACTCGATTTCATCAACGCAAAATGCAATTAAACTTTTTATATGTTTTTCACCCATTAAATATTTTTCATATTTCCCCTAAGTAAAAACATTTCGCCGATCGATTTTGAAAAGACTATGAATTTTATTTGACAATTTTTTCCGCTACATTTTACGAGTTCATTTCAAAAAAATCTATAGAATTTCAGCTGCATACGTTTAATTTTGTCTGCGTGTCATGCGTGTCTATACAGGGTTTCCGAAAAAGGTGGTAACGAGCTTTAATTTTTTATCTATTAGAGATAAGTGGGTAGTATCCATTGAAAAAAAAAATGTTCAAAATAAGGTCGGAAATAAGGCTCCGTTAAGAAAAAATTCCTCTCGTGCATTTTCAAAATGTCAAACTTCTTAAAAACATTCCCAATGAGTAAAATGTGCCCCTACATTCATGAGGTGATGTATCCAATTGGAGGATTTTGTCATACAACGTCGATGAGATAACCTTAAAGGAAGACGACCAGGGACTAAACTTGATTTTTAATGTGAACAGTGGCTGCATTCGTAAACGACAAACTCGTTGCACGAGTTTTCGTAAGAAAACTGGAATGCGTGTGTTTAGTGCTGTCAGTGGTTATCAGTTTCCTTTGACTTTACGAACAACTTCAGTTTATTTAGCTTCGTTGCCTAGGAGACGTGTTTGTTTACAATTCCCGAATGCGTTAATTTTGCTGAGGAGAGTTTTTAGTACATACTCAATTTAAAATCAACAGGATTTTTAAAAGAAAGAGGGGCCATAATTGAAGTGCACAAATCTTATAACATTTGAATTCTCTTGGCATTGGATTACAGGAGTAGCCAACCTAGAATTATTTTTCTTTAACCTTGTTCTTAAGGGGATGGTGGACACCCAAATCATCAAAATTGGCCCCCAAAACTGTGTTTTTTCTTTTTTACATACTAATATTCTACAGTTAACCCTTTAACGCGCAGTGTTCCCGCTCTAGGATCACCAAACTCTGACGTTTTGACTGTTGCCTGTCACGAAAAATAGATTTGATTTCTATAAAAATAGTTACGGGTGACATAGCTCCACCAGAATCCTTTACTTTTTAGCACGTCATTTCCCGTAAAAAAAAAATGTCACTTATTTTTTAACAGCACTGGCATTTGCTGAAAAATGGAAGAATGCGAAAACAGCTGGATCGATTGCCCAATGCTGAAAAAAGGGCAGCCGTTGCCATCGCTCGACTTAACTACCATCAAGATGGCGGACGATCGAAACGTTCATCGCGTGCCACAGATCTAGAGACCCTTTTTTGACGACAGATCTGTGGCAGATCTGTGGCACGCGATGAACGTTTCGATCGTCCGCCATCATTGATGGTAGTTAAGTCGAGAGAGGAGAAAAAACCGCGTATGTCTACGGCAATTTTTTAAAAAGATATTAGGGTTTGAAAAAATTAAAAGGGACAGTTAAATGTCCACAAAAATGCAAACAAACGCGTCAATAAACACGTCACAATTTTTATTGAACGTTTTACAAAATAAGCTAATATTTGAATGAAATTATTTTAAAAATGTTTTGTTAAGGTAAAATCATAAATAAAATTATTCAGAAGAGACGGTATTAAGGGGACAGCCTACTTTTAGGAATTGGAAAATGTATAAATTTTAGATCAACTTTCATAATTTTTAAAAAAATAATGAATGCATGCAGAAACATAACTTTTTTTTCAGTTAACTACTATGACATTACTCTATTGATTAAAAATATTATTTTAGTTTATTATAAAGGTGATAATTTTAAAAATATTATTTTACCACACAATATTGGAAAAAAAAATTCAAGGGTACTTTCCCACTGCGCGCAAGATATCTCAATTAGAATTCCTTTGAACCTCATAATTTTTTTCTAAATTAAACAAAACATTCAAATTAACAATCTGAACTAAAATGGTTTAATTATTTTCATAATTTAAATTTAAAAAAATCATTTAATCTGAAAATTTAAATTACCATAAAAATTTTGATAGTTTTACAATCATAACTTTTTTTCTATGAAACACAACCATTTCATTTTAGTTCATTTTGTTCATTATATTAGAATAAATGCCTGAGAAAAATTTCAAGTTGATATCTTAAATAGTTTTTAAAATATCATGCGCGCAAACTTGAAAAACAGTGTTTTGAGAAAACGCCAATTAAAGTTCAAATTGTTGTTTTGGAACATAAATTTTAATTTTTAAAAGTTAAAAACATTTTCTAATGAAACATTTACTATTTAAGAATAATTTTACGGAGTACTTAATATGATTAACCCAAAATATGTTTTAATATGGCTTAAGAAACATCAGTCTAAAGAAAAGCTCGACAATTGTAAATATGAAAATATATGTACATACCTTAACAAAAGATACATTTTTAGGATATAAAGGCATTAATATTGGTAAAGTACATGTTTTGAAGTTATTTTAATAATTATATCCATATATATATATTTATTTTTACTTTGCAACATAAAAATTTGATTTTATTTCACTTTATGAAATTTCGATTTAAAATTTTCCGCTTTCATGCACAATGCCTTCGTTTTCTTTTATTGCCTCAAACTGAGAACTGATGAGCATTTTTCTGGCTCTTCGATTTTCTAAATTAAATTCTGTACATTTCTATTCTCCCTCTTTTATGCTTTGAGTGTCAACCTTAGTTGCAGCTTCTACAGCATGCTGCCCAACTTGCGTTTACATTTTCCTTTTTATCTCAACAAATAAATGTCATACAGAAAAATGGTTGGTATCAATCTTTTTAGAATAAAGTAAGCTATTTAATGAGATAAAAATCTCAAAATCGATTTTTTTGGGCATTTTAAAAGTAGGCTGTCCCCTTAAAGGTAAATGGAAAATGACACTTTAAACTGTATTTTCTCCAAATCAAGTTTTTTTTGTGATTTTCTTGCCTTCAAAATGCTCCGTGCGACTTAATTTTGGTCGGAATTGTACAAAATTGACTACAAACGTTCTTCTCCTATATTACAATAAATCTGTGTATTCTTTTTAAATAGGGTCAAAATTTCGATTATGAAATTTCACTTTTATTGACGAAAACTGAAAAATTTCGGGGAAGTTTGGTATATATCCATGAAAATATTTCTAAAAAATGAACTACTCGGTCGAATCAAAAACCGATACACAGACATTTTAAAAATATATTTTTATGCTATTATAAAACAAAATTACTAAGAAAAAGTTAAAATTAAAACGCATGGAGCATTTTTTTCGAAACTAAAAAATTAATTAATTTTTAATTAACTCATTTATGCCTAGCGTCTCTGTTTTGGGACTTTTCGCTATCAGTCGAAAACGTTATTTATTTTTCCGAGCCTTTATTCGCGAGTATTGAACCTCAATTCCACAAAACATTTTAATATGGCCAAGTGGGATGTTGACATTTCAATTTTTATACATAATGATTTTAAATGAAATCATCCCTTGTTCAAAAAGTTGGCATCAGAAATTTATCAATTACTGCTGGTGTTAGCAAAAATCGAAGAAAGTCGCAAAAATATCCAGGCACGAATGGGTTAATTACGTTCTAACACTACCATTTCTCAGTGTTGGGGAAACAAAAGGGGGCAACCGTTGCCACCGCTCGATTTCACTACTACCAACATGGCGGTCGATCGGTTCGTTCATCGCGTGCCACGGACATAGAGAGCATTTTTTGTCACAGACTGTCTGTGCGCTCTTTGTGCCGGCCACTTCCGGCCTACGCTGCGCTGCCCGTATCTTTAAATTTTTAAAACTGAATCGGTAGGCTTCTCTCAAACGCAATATAATAATGTAGTTGATAATTTTCTTGATAGTAAGAAATCTCACAAAAAAAAATAATAATACGAGTCCTGTTTAATATTAATAATAATAATACAAGTCCTGTTTTAAAATTGTTTTTAATGTGACCAAGAGTGTTTAACCCTCTAACGTCCGTAGTCAGATAATGCAGGCGCACGCCGTGCGCAGATACATTCGAAGGTCTTGCAGATAGTTTTCCGGTCATTCAAAGTTTGTTTGTTTTTTAAAGATGGATAGTTACCTAAAAGAAATAGTTTTTTAAGCCCCTCTAACGCAAGCTTGTTGCACAGATGTGTGCGTTGCGTATGCGTATACACGGGTTCATATGCGCACTATATGCATTCCGTTATCATGAGCTATCATGAGTTTGCAGGTAGTTTTGGATTATCTGCGCAGATCGTTTTTTCTAGTATCTGACTATGAGTAATGTCTGTGGCCGCAAATAGGCTACCATCCTTTAAAAGATACTTTTTTTACAGTCAAAATGTTTCGAAAATGTGTCATTTTGAAGTCTCATAAAACCATTAACTGCGCCTTTAATTAACGACAGTTTGGGTTCACAGATGTCAGCATGAATGGGTGAAAAATATTAACATATTTCTGAAGCAACGTATACCGTGTGTAACTTCCCCGGAGCGACCACCCGTCGTTCCACGAAAAATCGGTCGTTCAGAGAGGGGGTCGCTCAGACACAAACATGTGGTAGCCAAGAAAAAATATTGTTTGTTTTCTGATTTATGAAACTGGGTACTAATACGTAAATAACTACACAAACATAGTTTTAAAATTTAAATGTTAGAAAACTTTTTAGGGATTTCAGAATTTTCATTCTTTTTTATCTCTTCGAGAGTATTTGCCTCTTTTTTCTTTTCCTTACATCTGGCAAAAAAGAGCATTTAAAATTGCTATTCTTCATGCATTATGAATTTACCATTATGGAATCTATTTTTTTTTTTAATTTTTGCTTTTTGGGTTTCCCCACTACCAGAAGTAACCACCCATTTCCTCTCCGATTTTCCTTTTTCGCGTGACTCGATGACGTCACGTCACTGCGCTGCTCCAACGGGGAAACCAAACGTTTCTTACTGCCTGTTCTCTAACTTACAATATTTTGACTCGTCCTTGGCCCTGCTGTTGATTGGCAGTCGAGCCATTGGTCTTGGACTGTGGTTTTTGTTTATTTTATTCCCAAAAAGTGCAAGAAACTATTCGGACAGGAAACTGGGACCGGTCGCTTATAGAGGGTTGTGTGGTCACTTCTAGAGGATCGTTTAGCATCCAGTAGATGGGGTAATAAAAAAACGGTGCCAGCAAAAATGGGTTAGCCCAATTATGCCAAGTGTGTCTTTTTTTGGGACGGCATTTTTGCTATGGCTCGAAATCGTTGTTTTTTGTAGCCTTTTTTTTTTCACGAGTATTGAACCTCCACTTCACAAAAAATTTTAACCCCTTGGGTACATTTGACGTCTGAGAGACGTCATTCACTTATTTTCCCTTGGAGCGGATGACCACGCTTGGTACCAAACTTGCTTTCAAAAATATCCCACTCTGCAGAATTATTAGTCATTGGTTTTTTGTTATAGCTTGCATTTATTTCATTTAGTTTTATTTTGTTGTTATTTATTTATTTTTGTTTTGCAATTCTAATTACTTGAAGACATCTTAACCCATTTATGCCTAGTGTCCCTTTTTTGGGACGGCATTTTCGCTATTAGTTGAAAACATTATTTATTTTTCCTAGCCTTTATTCCCGACTATTGAACCTCAACTCCACAAAGTGTTTTAACATTACGAAGTAGAATGTAGACATTTCAATTTTTACTCATACTGATTTTAATAGAAAGCACGCCTTGTTCAAGAAATTGACCTGAGAAATTTATCTAATATTCCTGGTATTAGCAAAAATCGAAGAAAGTCGCAAAAATATCTGGCCATAAATGGGTTAATACTACATATGTCACCAGTCTTTTAGAAATAAATAAATTCTTACGTAAAATCTACTGCTTTTATATACTGCTCCAAGCAACCGAAAATTATATCCGTTCTACATGCAAATATTTTCTCAAATAAATCCGTACCCAAAGGGTTAACATGACCCAGTGGGATGTCGACATTTCGATGTTTATACATGATGAGTTTAAAGAAATCATCCGTTGCTAGAGAAGTTGACATCAGAAATGGATCTATTATTGCTGGTATTAGCAAAAATATCTGGGCACAAATGGGTTAACAGAGGTGGTCGTTCCTAGAAGTTTCATTGTATATGTTTATACTCTTTTGTTCTAGTTGTAACATGTTCTATACTATCCAGTTTTTATACTATTTTAACTATATTTAATTGAAAGAAAAATTA
Organism: Cheiracanthium punctorium; assembly: GCA_038373885.1. Lineage (NCBI taxonomy): Eukaryota > Metazoa > Arthropoda > Arachnida > Araneae > Cheiracanthiidae > Cheiracanthium > Cheiracanthium punctorium. Next base: position 1,358,942 of record JAWZYV010010530.1, on the reverse strand, counting down.
ATAATGGCCATTTATTTGTTAGAAAATGTGTGCACCACTCGATACAAAATAATTTTTAAAAAAAGTTGCATTCAAAATGTGTAGAGTTTTAAAATCATGGTTCTACTGTTAAAAATATATGTATATAAAACTCGGCTGTTCGAGCCTCGTCAGGGGGAGATCTCCCCCTAGCTTTTTAGTTTCACTATTGCCTTATTAAAACGATATTAATGGACTATGTCATTTTATCTCTCCTCTTTCGTGTATTTCGCCTGGTAACCCTATGTTGAAATTTATAGGATTGTAACCTATTGATAGAAAAATATATGGGATGCCTATTCTACAGCTTACGAAATAGTGTAACCGTAGATGAAAACTGTTGTGAACTAATAGCATTTAAATATATGTAAAAGTGTGTCGCATACTTTTATGTCGCATTTTTGGGACACATTTTTCATACAATTTCCAATAAAGGGGGTGAGAGATAATATGGCATTTCCATTAATATGTAAAGTAACATTTGCCAGGGCACTTTTCAAATTTTCTGCCCCTGGACACAGTTTTGGCCCTTAGGTGCCCGCGCGATAGTCAGGGCATGATCGCGTCTCTAACGTTGTGTAGCGTCTCTAGCATGGACAGTGTTAAGTAATGGAATTCTTTTCCTTTGCTCTTGCAGAAAGTGGACCCTGACAGGATCGACCTTTTGGCAGAGGCCTACTGTAAGTACCAAACTTTGATATACTTTTTTTTTGTTTGTTTGTTTGTCGATAGTTCAGTATAATGTAAGAAACTTTCAGTATAAAATGGTAAAATTAAGCGCTTAAACTTTTCTCATTATTTTATAATTTTTATACATGCATTCAACCCCCCCCCCCAAATTGAAAAAAAAAGGTGTAGTTTTCTAATGCCCTCTGGCCAGGGCCCTCTGACGTGAAGGGAAGGATTATTCAGTCGCATTTCGCCCCTTATCCCCTTTTTGCCTACGAAAAGTAAAAGTTTTAACTGTTTTCTTTCGTTAAAAAGAAATGTCATTGATTTCATCCGTTCGAATGATTTCCTTCGATAAAAATATTTTATTCATTAATTTGAAATTTTCCTTTGGTAAAAATATTTTATTCATTAATCTTCATAATAGTTTACTTCATTGTAGCGAGATTTTACAGTATTTCGAAAACTACTTTAAAAAGTAAGCTAAACACATTGCCTTGCTGGAACATTGAACTTTTATTTATTGAGTCGTATTTTTCATTAGACATGGTATTTTTTTTTTCGGGAATTCTTTGACTGTTTCGATAACATCATAAAAATCGCAACATGGAAGTTCGAAGTGAATTTTCACGTTTAGATGAGGAACCCATTCCAGAGGAGGGACCAACCCTCTGAATACGGCACCCCCCAGAAGTAGGGTTAAACATGGAGGACACTGGAGACGCGTCGGATTTTACGTGCACCCGCTTCCATAAGCGTACACGCTCCCGCTGCAGCAGTGGCGTAGCCAGAAATTTTATATGGGGTGGGGGGAGTGAGCCCCCTTGGCTACGCCCCTGCGCTGCAGTCTTAATGCATGTATCTTTAGTAAGGAATAATTTGTTTCGATTGAAATATTTGTTTAATTGTTTGGGCAATTTTTAAGGGCATTTTCAGGGACTTTTGAGGTCATCAAAATCTTTGCCTTAGCCATGATTTTCCTTTCACTGTTTAAAGTCTGGCATGCACGGTTTTGAGCATTTTGTAAGCGAGGAAAAGCCCTCCTCCCTGTGCGTAGAACCCTGTGGGGTGGGATTGCGTTCCGTGGGGGACTTTCTAAGGTAGCCTAACCCGTATTTGTGCGAAAAGTTTCGGAGAACGGTTAGGTCGGCGCGGATGCGACCTGGTTTCGAACCAGGCACCTTCCGTCTCCCAGTTCAAAGCGCTATGCGCTACGCCACTGTCGGGGCGCATAGAACTGGAATTCGACCCCCAACCCACTTGCGCTTATTCAGATGACTTCGTTAGATCACAATAAGAAGAAAAAATCAGTAACTATCGGGAGGTTGATATGCTTTTGCAAGTGTATGATGCCACTGTAAGCAAATATTTTTTTTACTAATGGAGCAATGCTTGACCTCTCTTGCAGGCGTGTTGAACGAGAAGAAGCCTCGTACCTGGACGGAGTACGAGACGCAAGGTAGGCCTCTTGTTTGTTTGTTTGTTTGTTCTTTTATTCTTCTTTATTGTTGTTCATTATGGCCGATTGACTGCAGAAGGGTCCTAACCCGATAGGGGGACGCCCTCCGTGGGGGGGGGGGAACTTTCTAAGGGATCCTAGCCCGTATGGATGCGCTGTTTCGGACAAAACAACGGAAAACTCCGAACGGCTAGGTCGACAGGCGCGACCGGGGTTGGAACCTGGCACCTCCCGTTTTCCAGAGCAGAACCTCTCAGCCACTAGGTATGCCTCTACTTAACATTGATTGCACCGTACCCCTTCACGCCACAAAAAAAAAAAAAAAAAAAAAAATCCATGCTGAGTCGGTAATCCTAGGCTGTCACGCTGACCTGTCAACCCCCAAAGCCTCATTGCGTTCGTATTTACGTTAAGAATCACAGGTCCTGAAAGAAGTCTCAGCGATTGCTAAAGAACAGCGCTGGACCGCTGGCGGGGCATTGTCCCAGCAAGAAAGTCTCTCGCCGCTGTGCCTTTTCAGTGATGAGAGCGAACAAGTTAAACCTTTTACTGGCTAATGCTCAAAATTGGGAAAAGCAAATTAAAAATAGTTTCAAAAATGAAAATTTGACCAGTATTGACTTGAAAAAATTAGCAGGTAAAGTTAAAGCTAAAAGATGACGAATCTTTTTTTTTTTTAAATAGTACTTCCATTTCTATCATTATTGGGAAACTGGGGGGAAAAAATCATAAATATAGGCATTTTCATAAATATTTACAGAGCTCTCTTGATACACCCCCCCCCTTTCAAACTTAATTCATATCTTTACTTAATTGAGAGGTAAGGGCCCTTCTCGAACCTGCCGCGAAGCCCCAAAATTCCTGCAGTCAAGAGGGGAGTGCGATTTCAAGTGTGTGTTTTTTAAATCTGAATGTGTTGTCTTGAGTGTTCTTCCACTAAATAAGTGTGTTTTGTTTTGTCCCACAGATCCCGGCTGGCCGGGATGCTCCTCCTTCTTGCGTCCCGTGGAAGAGAGGATCAAGGCAGGACTTCCAGGATGCGTAAGTACTCATTATTTCTTCGTCTGTGTGTACATTTTTGCTTCTTTGGGAACGAGTGCTGTGTCGCGAATTTTGTCTTTTATAGAAACAGAGCATGTGTATATATATTTTTTCTTCTTTTTCAATCCATGTTGCTCATTTAAATTTTTAAAGCGCGGTTTCAAATTTTTACGAATGGATTTAGGTTGTTTTAAACAATTGAAGAAACTTTTAATTCGTAACTAAGAAAAATTTCCATGGGCCGTCCCTCATTGTAATATACTTTTCCCCTTGTTTTAATCCCTCCCTCACCTTAATTCTGTGAGTATTTTGAAAAGGCTGTTGGAGCCTCTTCAGGGGGAGACCCCACCTGAACCCCCACCCCCCTAATTTTTGACTTTCATGATTGCCCTATTCAAACGATATTAATGGACTTTGTCATTTGATCGTTCCTCTTTCGCGTATTTCGCCTGGTCACCCTATGTTGACAGTTTTAGGAGTAACCTATTGATAGAAAAATACATGGGATGCCTATTCTACAGCTTACGAAATATTGTAATAGTAGATTAAAGCTGTTGTGAACTAATAGTATTTAAATAAATGTAAAAAATACATGTGAAGCATACTCTACAGCTTACGAAATAGTGTAATAAGATTAGATGAAAGCTGTTGTGAACTAATAGTATTTAAATACACTTAAAATTATGTCGCATTTTTGGGACACATTTTTTAATAAAGGGTGTTGAGAGATAAAATGACATAGTCATTAATATGTTAGATGCAATTAGAGATACAAAATATTTGTCTAAGTGTCTTCTATCTGTTAACATGTTTGTAATGGGTAATGCACACCCGTTATTACAACCCAAGGCATTTTTACCTCTTATTGAAACTTCATTTCTGACACAATGACATCCTAATAGCTATTCTGTAATAAAGATTGGTAAAAATATGAAGCGCATAGTGTTGCCACCCAGTCAATGATAACGGAGAAAAAGTCAGTTGTTGACAGAAAATTTAAATATTAAATAATTTTTATGCACTATCAATCCGATATAAAGAAGCAGGGACGTAGTCCGGGGGGGCTGCCATAGGAGTCTGGGCGCCCCCTCCCTCCCGAAATTTTGTTAATAAATCAAGCTTATTTTGTGAAAAATTTTACCTTACCTGCCCCGTCCGAATTTTTTTGAAAGTCCGAAAGTCCCTGTAAAGAAGAAACATAAGTTATACCACGAGAATCACACAGCATAATGAGATCTTAATATTTATTGCTTTAAAATTTTTTTATTTTATTGAGAGGAATATCTGTTTGCATGTCATAGCTATTCTGAGGGACCAAACAATGATTTGATCACTAAGATTTTTTTAAATTATTTTTTTATTATTCATTAAATTTACTATGTAAGTGAACAGACTTAGTTAAAAATTTAAAAAATCTTTTATGTATTCTATCATTATTCCTTTTTTTACTATTACTATATTAGAAAATTATCTGTATATTCAATCGGTAATGTATAAAAAGTGTGAATGAGAGAAATTAATTTGGTTATTATTTCATCTTGAATTTTTTTTCTTTTTTAATGCTACGACGTCAATGATAGTTTTTAAAGTAACCTTTTCAGAAAGTGCTACTATTTTGGCTTATAATGGCTTATTTTTTACGAGATGTATGTATGTATGTGTGTGTGTGTGTATGTGAGTGAATACGATAGCTCCTAAACGGCGCATTCGATTGATCTTCAATTTGGTATATATGTTTGAATGATTCATCGATTAAAATTTATTGAAATGCTTGGTAATGATCTTTGTTCGGAAAGTCGAGTGGAGTCACTCCAGATTTTTGTATTTATTTTCCTAATGTTTATATCAGAGCAATTTATTTAAGAGTGGGGGTAGGATTCGCTTCGCTTCCCTTAGGAAGCTATTTTCTTTTATGCGTTACGATTGAAAATGAGCTCTGTGGTTTAATGGCGAACAGCCTACGTCGCTCCACAGGCCTAAGCCTCAATGAAAAGTTTGCGCCGAATAACTGTCCGAGACTCTTAGCGTTAAGCTTAAAGAAGTTGTGGCTGCAATGCTAGCTGTATGAAATAGTATCACTTGTTATTACTATTATTTTTAATGGAATTAGTTTTTCTTGTCTTATTTTAAATTAAAATAAAAAATTTTAATTCTTTTTTAATTTAACCCTTTAACGCGCAGTGGTCTCGCTCTGGGAACACCCAACTCTGACGTTCTGACTGTTGCCAGTCACGAAGAATAGATTGGATTTATATCAAAAAGAGTGGCGGGTGACAGAGCTCCACGAGAATCCTTTACTTTTTAGCACGCCATTTCCCGTCAAAAAATGGTCACGATTCTTTTTTAACAGCACTGACCTCTGCTGAAAAACGGAAAACAGCTGGATACATTGCCCAATGCCGAAAAAAGGGCAGGCATTGCCATCGCTCGACTGAACGACCCGCAAGAGGGCGGACGATCGAAACGTTCATCGCGTGCCACAGATCTAGAGACCCTTTTTTGACGACAGCCGGCTGTGCCAAAAAAGGGGTCTCTCAATCTGTGGCACGCGATGCACGTATCGATCGTCCGCCCTCATGCGGGTCGTTCAGTCGAGCGATGGCAACGGCTGCCCTTTTTCCAGCATTGGGAAAGGGTTGCGCCTCAAAGGGTTAAAGGGTCATTGGGTGGCCCCCGTTATTGTATTGGGCTCCCCCGGGTGTTTGCCCCGAATGCCCTGCCAGACATCCATCCCTGAAATGTTACTATTTTTTGCCGCCTCACAACACCTTGTCACCGATTCTTACTTTCAAGGGGTCGGGGGGGGGGGTACAGTGCATATATATTTATCCTCTGTGCACAACACGAGCCCCCATGGGCTGAACTAATTTCTGATTTATTTTTCTCTTCCCTTGCACAGCGTGTCCTGGGCATGGTGTCCTCTCCGTCCACCTGCCTCTTCGTCGTCGACACGGGCGTCCGGTGCCGGACGTTCGTCTTCGTGGACGTCGGTCGGCGACGCGTCGCCGTCAGCTACACCGCCCGGAGGACGAGGGATGTCGTCGTCGGAGCCATCGCCCGCTTCGTCGTCACGGACGTCGACGACATGGTCACAACATCGACCAGGGCGTCCCGCTGCGACCTGCGAGGGTTCAGCGCCGGACACTTCGCCTCCGCCCTGCCCCGCCCTCCAAGACCAGCACCTGCAAGCCGTAAGTGTTGTGCCACGCATTCTTTCATTTCCTGCCCATTTCATTCATTATTTTTTTTCAACTTCAAGTAGCGTAGTACAGGATTTCTACAGACCTGGAAAGTCAGCAGGGTGTCTACCGCTCCGGAAAATCCGGAAAGTCTGGAAAAAGCCGGGAAATTAGGTAATGGGTCCGGAAAATCCGAAAGTCTGGAAAAAACCGGGAAATTGGGTAATGGATCCGGAAAATTCACCAAAAGAATCAATATTTTTTTCGTGTGCTTTTTTTCACCCTTCCTCTTTAATTGTCAGACTGGAATCGAAAGCAACTGCAATGCATTTTTCGGACCGCGAAAGCATCAAGCGATGTGTTTGTATAAGGGGGGGAAAATGGGGGCTCATGAATCGTGATGGGAGGGTAAAAGACAAATTAGCTTACTGGGTAACTTATGGGTTAGGACCGTCTTTCCAAGAACAGTTAGTTAATTCTATCATAAATTGCGACTACTTCTGTTTCTTTTAATAGATGAAAGCTTAATCCTGTATTTCAAGAAGTTGTACAAAATATGCAAATATAAATACAAGGGAGAAGGCATTGCGCAATTCCCCAAAGTAAAATGCATGGGTCAGGAATTTTTTTCCCGGGACTTCCCAAAAGTCAGGAAATTGACTTTTAGAAATTTGGTAGACACCCTGGTCCGGGAATATCGGGGAAAGTGAGGGAAATGAGTTTTAGTCAGGGATTTGGGGAAAAAAGTCAGGGAAATTAGCAGACATTGAAGAAAGGTCGGGGAAATGCAAGAATATTTGAAATTTGCGGCAGGAGTAGCAGATTTAGGCGAGGGGCTAGGGGGCTTCAGCCCTACCCCCACCCCCAAAAGAAATGGCTAAAGGGTAACATTCTGCTTCATTGTGCACTTTGAGTATGTAAAGGGATCTTTTTTTTAATCACTTAGCCCCTCCCAAAAGTTTTTACATGGGTTTAGATTAAAATTTTGCTTTATTGTAAAATTTTGTTTGGGTGAAATAAGCTTTTTTAACAGATTTTCTGGATCCGCCACTGTAGCGACGGAATCAAGAAAATACTTCCTGTTGGAACCTAATTGTAGAAATTGTTTTATTTTCATTTTCTTATTGAACCTGATAAATAATTTTAAAATGGGTCCTTTATTAACCTATCTTGTTCAGTTGAAATAGGCTTAATGGGATCCTAAATGATTATCAAACAGGGTTTTTGTTAGAATCCAGTGATGTCAAATAATATTTTTGTGTATAGTATTGATTTTATTATTATTATTATTATTTGTAAAAAAGGGGCAAAATAGATAAAAAGAAATTAATTAAAGGATGTAATATTAAAAATAGAAATGCAAAATTCAGGAAAGCACGCTAGATAAAAAGTCCGGGAAGAGCATGATAGATGTCAGTTAAGCAAAAGCTGTGAAATCTCTAGAAACCCTGATTAAACAATGATAGGTTATGTGCATACGCAAATTACCAAAGAGTTAAAACGCCATGGGTGGAAAATATTCAGCCTGATTCAGAATAATTTTTCTTTGTGTTGAAGTTATTTGAAACCTTGTTTTCCCCCACCTTTCTTTGTTTCTTTCTTTTTTCCCTTAATAAAAAAATCGCACAAACACACACACAAAAAAAAGCGGAAACATAGAGCAAAATTCTAGTTACTTTTGAGACTTCAAATTTTGATGGCAAATGAGGGCTTATAAAGCTACTGGCAGCAACACCGCAGCAGGAGTTCTAAGATCCAAGGGGGGGGGGAGAGGGCGATAGAGGAATGTCCCCCTCCAAGGTTGAGAGTTGACACAATCAATAATCCCTTCGTTTGCTTTAAAGACCACAACTGAGTTCAGACCACTATTAAATATAGATTGGAGCTGTTCATTCTCATCATTGAAAAAGAAGACCTCTGCTCTGATCCATTTAGCTTTCCAGGTTTGGCTGTAAACATGGCTGATCATAAAAGAATATCAACAGCTGCATTCCTTTTTTTAAATATATATATTGGCGCACCCACGGAGGGGGCTATGGGGGCTGAAGCTCCCCCTAAAGGTGGCGAGTGAGTAGTGAAAATCTTTGAAAATTGTCACTTCAAAATATTTTATTTTTAAAAGTCGTCTTCAAATTATTTCTAAAACATTTTTCACTAAAAAAGACATTCATTTTCAAAAAAGTTCTTACAATTAGAATTAAACACTGTTAAACTTGGTTACAACATCCGATAGTTATTTATGACTCTGCAACGAGTCACATGGATAGTTGGGCTTGTGTTGTATGAGCAAGTCAACTTGTACCGAGTATTCCGACGTTATAAGAGAGTTGTAACTGTAATCGATGCCACTATAACCGAGTTCAGCAGTATTTGTATCCCAGCCCCCCTCCCAAACTAAAATTCTGGGTGCGCCAGTATAATATATATATATATATATATGAGAAATGGAAGAGGTTAAACCAATATTCTAGACTAAACGTCTTTTCAATTTCTGCCTGTTTTGTTTCAATGTTTCGAAGAGTGTTTGCTTCGGAGTAGTGACATTCGAGTGACCGTCTTGTTGGTTCTCTTGCAGGGAAGCGCCCCCTGGACCGGGACTTGGAAGGATTCGACGGATACGAGAGTGCGGCGAAGCGCGCCAACGGTAAGTGCACACAGTGACACTCTAATGCCAATTTTGTTGGCTTCTGTTTTTCTTTTTGTACAGTACTGGAACAGTGTATGGGATTAATTTTAAAGTATTTCTACTCTTAGACACTATTTCAAATTCTAGTGTGATATCATATCTGTAAATAATCTCAGCAATGAATAATTTATCTCGTATTTCTTTTATGAATGTTTCATATTTTCTAATATTTCTCAGATTTTTGAATTTGAATTAATCTACATTATACAACTAAAGTAATATGATAATGCCAAGTTTCTTTGGAAACACGTAATATTTATGAAAATCATCGAGTATGCGTGCATTCTTTGATGAAAATATATGCATAATAAATGAGAAATCGCGGACTTTTTTTACTTTAAAAATAATCTTCGCTACTCTAAAAATCTGAAAATCTATCCGTTCCCACATTTTTAAGCTATTTTTCGCTCTTTTCAGTTGCATTTTATTTCCCAGAGTCACAAAAGTGAATCATTTGTGTGACAAAATGACCTGTTTCAAGTGAAAATGACGTCATGCAATTGACATTCCAATTCGTTTAAAACAGTTTTTCCATATTACATAGTTTAATTTTTTTTTCCACAAATAAATCGTCTGCATGGATATTAAAGAAAGGCTGTGTACACAAAACGAAATCTTTCGAATGCGAAAAGTTTCCGCGCGTTTCCAAACGAGCATGAAATTAGCTTTCGGCAGATAATAATAATTGAATAGGAAGTTATTTATTTTAGGTGGACGAAGATTCAATATATTGAGTGGAGACCTATTTTTGGCCAATGTTTTTCTAGCGCCCTTCGTCATTGCCTCCTTGGTTACTAGTAATTTTAGTGATCGACACAAATCCATTGAGGTTCTAGGTTGAATAGTTTATTTCAAAGTTAGGACAGAGGGCAGGAGTCAGGCCGGTTAGTTCCGTGGCTATCTTCTTACATCGCAGTCTAAAAGCTAAAGCTAAGCTCCTGAAAAGCTTCACGTTCCAAACTTCTAAAAAGCTCTCGAAATTTCCGCGCTTTTGCTTAAATACTCCTTAGTTACTACACCTGCTGGCAGGGTGCAGCACGATCGCGAAGGCGTTACTCTCAAACGTAATGACTTAACTAGATTGTCCATCAAGACACGAGAAACACCTGCTTACCCAGGAGTTCTAAAAGCGCGTAGTAACGAAACCACAGAAAACTGAAAATACTGCTCAATCAACCATTTTACTCCTTATCTAACTTCAAAAATTGTCTCCGAGCGTAATATTGGTATGGCCGAGAAACAAACTTTACAGTAAGAGTAACCGAGATTAAAGAAGGATTTTTCAAATAACATTAAATTAAATTAGGTTAAATTAGAAAAGTTTATTTTATTATTACATATATATTTATTTTTCCTAGTGTAACTGATGTATTTTTTCTCTCTCTCTTTTATAGCTCCGTGTCCCCGGATCCTGGCATCGTCGGACGGTGGCGTCGTCCACGTCGTCGCCGGTTTCGGCCGAGTCCGAGTCCACCAGGGATTGCCCCCGGAGCCCCCGTCGCCGGAGCCTCGCCCTCTGGTCCAGCCCCCGTCGCCTGAGAGACGTGTCCTGCGCCCCAGGAGGACCTATCTGAGGCGGGATCGACTAGCAGCCGGAGCCAGCCAAGCCGCCACTTAAGTGAGGAGGTGAGTGCTGACTCTTATACTGCTTTTTGGTCCGGGGCTCGTTTCCACCTTGGGGCGCCCTGCGTTTGTTCGGTGAGGGGGAGAGGGGGGGGGAGTGAGATTACCCGAGGGACATCCACATCTCTTTCCACCGAGTGGGGGGGCGCGAGGTCGGGGGACTGGGCTCGGAATCCCCCGTCCGAGAGCGATGTCTCTGTGACAAGGGAGGGGGTGGGAGGGCGGTTGGAAGATTTGAGCTGGGCGGTGTGTCGTGGGGAAGTCTGTATTAAAAGCTTACGGCCGCCATTTTGAATGATGCCAAGCCACCCTGTTATCCCGTAGAGATTTTTTTTTTTAATGTTGTTTCAAGAAAAAAAAAAAAGCTAGAGATGGACGCGAGAAACTGTAAAAGATCTTTCTCGTCTCGGAAAAAACAGCTTCAAAGCTCTTGTCTCGTATCACAAAATCCGTTTACAGTTACGACAAAAGTGTCTGCCTCGTCTCGTCTAAAATCTGTAAATCTCGCGTCTCGTGTTCCATCCGCTTTCTTTCTTTTTTTTAAAGAGTAGTTTTGGTAACAAGGCTGTTTATTCTTCCTTTCAAGAAAGCAACAGATATTTTCCTCCCCCTTGGGTCAAAATGGGGCTATTCAGAAGGGCGGCTGTAAGCTAGCACGAATACCCTCTCGTCACCCTGGATTCTCGTCTCGTAATAATCGCAGAAAAGAGTCCCCGAAATTCAGTCCATCCGAGTTTCGAAGAAGTGGACTTGCACATCTTCGTTGAAAAATAGCAATAGCCATGAAGTAAACATGCATAGATCGTTAGAAAAGAAAAATAAAATCAGTGCTGTGGATTTTGGGGTCATTCCACGTGAAATAACAACAAGTAAAAATAAATAAAGTCACACACAGACACATATATAATAAGGTATTCAAAAACTTTGTTACACGAATTTATTTTACGGATGTATCAAAGAACCTACAATTAAAATGTAATTTAATACCATAAGATTATTTTATTTATTTTGATAATTTTTTTTAAGAATATACTTTGAACTGGTTTACTCAAATGCTTAATTTCGCAGCGTTTTAACCTCGTTTCTTTTTGTTCCCGTCAGAATCAGGGGCTGAGCTTTTCTCTCTCTATTTCACGTGCCCCTTGATTTTTACAGACCTGAGTGTTCAAAAATTTAGCCGCAGAAAGATTAGAGCATTTCCATTCTTATGCATGGGATTTTTTTTTTTTTAATCTCGTTTTACACAACAGATGACAGTACCAGACTACTTTTAACTTCATTCGGAGACAGTTTATTTTAAAATAGATGGTATTGCTTCTCAATTGCATTTGTGATATACATTTTTCAATCTTAGCTCACATTTTTGATTAAGTTTAAAAAAAAAAAACTATTATTTATTTATGTTTTGAAGTACATTCATTAAAATTCTCGTTTTGTGTTTAAAACATATATTTTTAATGATTTCCCTGCCTACTGGAAAATACACATTCAGTCACAAAAATCGTTTAAAAATTCCCCCCCCCCCTCTGTTTTTTTTTTTCATGCTAAAAAAATCCAAAACCTTAAAATGAATACAAGTATTCTACATGTTTGTAGACAATAGCCATGCAACTTTCTTGAATGAAAAATAGGCACTTTTAAGCCGTTTTCTTGTAAATAATACAACCTTTAAGGATTACAGCCCGCTTGTTAATAATTATTCAGTGTAACCAAAAAATAAATAAAAGTAAATCGCATTGTTCTCATCCTTGGAACAGCTTGCTATCTGTTTTCAAAATTCTCTCTTTTCCTTCTTTCCTTTCGCAAATTCAACACAACTCAATTCAGCAAAAATTCAACGCAAATTTAACAGACTAAAAACGATTATTGGACCTCTGAAATTTAATTTAATTTCTCTCATCAGCGCAATATACGAAATTAATTCAATTAATTGCCGAGATTGCTTTTTTTAATGTTGAAAGCAGAAAAAATATTTCATTTTTACCCTGCAAATCATTTTTTTTTTTTTTTTACTTTTTTAAAACATCGTACGAAATGGGAATTTCCTCCGTCATTTAGATTTAAGAGTGAATGAATAGAGAAACATCTGGCAAATTTCATCCCATTCAAAACTATTAGAATGAAGTTCGAAATTTTTGATACCAGAACTAAAAACCAAAGTCCCATAGCAGAAATTAAGTGCAACTTCTTCCACTATGCACATTTCTAGAGTTCCAAAAGACTACATTAACATTTAAATAGAGCGAAAACAATCGAACCCAACACTTATGAAACTTTAAAAAATAAAACGTCATGGATACAATATAAAAATGGAAACCCACTCATATACATTATATTTAACTCACTGGAAGCTCACAAATTTATTGACAAGAGCTTAATCTGTGAGGATTGCTATTTTTGAGAACTTTTATATTGAGTCCTATTATGCAAGTTCCCATTTCAGTTGTATTTAGGCAAAGCACACTAGGACACATTATTTATTAAAGACAGCAATGTCTTGATTGTAGGCCTTGAGGTGCTCCAACGTGCATTCACATTACATTTGAAGAAAACCTCCCAAAACGTGGTCTACCGCGCATCCAGGTAGTAGACCAGAGCATTGAATCCTCACACTTCCGCCATCTACCAGTGTTCACTCTTATGTGTGTCATATCCACTGTGCCACTGGTTGATTCAAGTCTTTATTGTGTGAGATTTAGCTTAAGTTTTACAGTGATTAAATTTCTCCTCCGGGTGATTTTTATTTTTGTTTTCTTTGGTGGAGGAGAACTACTTTCCTTTTCCTCATTGTTTACTCTGAGATTTCTTAAGTTGGATGATCTTCTTGGCTGCTGAGCTTCTCATTCTTTGCATTGCATTGTGTTACCAAGTTTTTCCTTTGTAGGTTCCTATTTTAATTTGGTAATAATCAGTATCATGATTTTTTTTTTTCAAACAATTTTGTGGAAGTTTCACATGTAGGTCTTTGCCATCTCTGCATGACGTCTGAGCGTTCATGTGAATGTACATTCTCTCCCCTTCGCACATTCCGTTTATGCTTTTCCACGCGTTTCGACGCATGCATATGTTCGTGTTTATCTCTCACTTACCAAAAACTATTTACCATAGAATGTTTAAACTTCGTTTTCAGGACTGTTGCAGCATTTAGTGATTCTTTTTTGAGTGCTACCGACTGGGGAAATGTGCACTCACAAGCTTATACAAAAGAATGATTTATATGTATCAACGTATGCTGACTGTCCCTTTTCGAACCCTACCCAAAATCACGCCATTTGTTGCTAATTATTTTTCTTTAAATATCGGCTAATTTGACTCCACCCCCCCCCAAAAAAAAATATTGTAATAATTACAGTAGAATCTCGCTACAACGATATCCTCTATAACGATAATTCTCTTTACAACGATATATTATTTTGACCGCCAAAATATCGTTATAGAGGGATTTCACTGTATAATAAATAAAAATGTTTCCAAAACTGAATGCAGCTTGACAGTGTTTCTTATATTTCGTGTGAAATCGCTAAACTTTAATTGATAGAAAACGCCGCATCTCACTTTAAAATAATAAATGTTAAGTTAACTGAAGTTCTAATAATCCGCGGTTTATAGGCAGAAAATTACAATACTATAAACTTAGCGGCTACCAAGAACACACTAAAGTAAAACACAAAATTTTAAGCTTGCAAGTGTCATAATTCTAAAAAACATGTTTTTTTTTTAAGTGAGGATAATTTTTTCCGGTTTTGTTACAAAATAACTTTAATAGCTAAATTATGTTTTATTTGTGTTATTACATGCATAGTGTATACCATATCATAGTATGTACAGCATGCATAGTTTTCAGTAAAGCCTTTATTATTTGGATGTCAACAAAGAAACAACCTATATTTTGATTATTCTATAAACCGCACAACACTTGGTTCCAGCCTGTGCGGATTAGAGGAAGGGTATTGTATTTGTCAATATCCCACATTTCGTGAAATAAAATTAATCGTAATAGTATTAATAGTGTAGTTATTAAATTAATTTAGAGTTTTAGGAATAATTTTTTCAATACAATTTCACTTTTTTTTTACGTTAAATTGACGATTTACTGAAGAACTTATTTAATTATTCAACTTGGTTTCTGAAAATTCGTGTCGAACACAAATATTTACTTTTCAGGGCGATTAACGAAACAACAAATAAGTCCCTGAAATTTAGTATTCACTCACAAGTATAGCCTGACAATGAATTGGTCGAACACTAAACCCTGTTTAAAAAAAAAAAAAAAAAAAAAAATTAACCTCTTTATTACCACAGAACATAGATCATTGTATGGTATGATATATTTATAAGCAAAATATAAATAAAATAAACGCACACTACACACTATTTGAAACCAACAACTAATTTTTTAAAAAAGAGAGAAACTGTAAAATATATATAGATAATATACGCATTGTACAGCGTTTAAAGATTAAAAAAATCGATAAACACATATTTCATGAACAACTAAGATTCGCTTAAATGGTAACTTTCAGGCACGTATTCAGAAAAGCATTTTGGAGGGGGGTCCAAATGGTAAAAAAGGCAGACCTTTTGACAAAGACTATATCATTTTAGTGACAAAAAACAAATTTTCGGGGTGGGGGAGGTGTCCGGACCACCTGTACCCCACCCCTTAAATAGGTCCTTGGTGACTTTCCTTGAAGTATGTGACATGCCAATTGCCTGAATCCACATGGAATGACCTTTGAATTCATCTGTCAAGCGCGTGCAGCAGTAAGTCTCATGCCAGTCTCCGGACAAAAATAAAAGTAAGAAGATCTATTTAGGTAAAGCAAACAAAGGTATACTTCATTGACCGGGGAGCACTTTATCCATAGGCACTGATTTTTTCTTTTGCAGCATCGTAACTGGGTGACGAGAGGGTTCAACGAATCTTTCCCGCACGTTTGACCGGCCTGAAGTGTCCGACTGGTCCGTCCGTCAAGCCTGACCCACGCTGAACTGTATACATCTTCCCGAAAGTGTCTTGCGTGACCATAGAATCCAAACTGTAAGCATCTGTAGCGCATGTGCGAAATATTGTCACCATCGCACATTCAGCGGAGGATACGTAATCTCTTTGGGAAGGGGCCATTTTCGGAAAAAGTTTAGTTGAGCCCAAACAAAACGGCAAAATGTTACTCTAAATGCAAATTCTTTGGAGGGACTAATTTATAAATAAATATTACTTTACCTGTCCAAAGTGTGTAGTAAAGCAAAATGTTAACCTTTTGTCTTTTTCATGTACATGGTAAATGAATAGAGGGGGATATTCCATGATACATATATATATGGCTGTGACACATTTATCTAGAGTTACTTTTAGTGGGACCTGTGTCATTAGTCAAATATAACTGTTCCTAAAAACTGTGTAGCTTAATCATAAATCTTAAATAATGAATTTCTTAACTGCATTTTTGTTATGATGAATCGCACGTAAAATGGAAGCCATTTAGATCAATGACAATTTAAGGAAAATCAGTTATTCCATGTTCCATTCCCTTATTAATTTAGTGAAGCGGGTACATTCTCTTGAATTTGTTCTAGAAACCTCTTGCAACCTTTTTTCCCCACCCTTAAGACCATTGGGAACGTCTATATCGTTTCGCATTAAAACCGTCTTAAGATCTACTCAGGTTGTATAAAAAAGGTACTTTTTGGTTTCCTTTCCAACGTAGAATCAGAAAACCAAAAAATAGACAATGTTCCCCCCAAAAAGTTTGAGTTACGTCTCTGGCGAATTTTTGAAAAATCAGACATTAGTTCGTTTCAGTTAAAAACAGAAAAATGTGCTTCCTAGAGGTTCTTTCTTCTTGACAAGAGTCGACATTGTTAAATAGGGCTCCAAAGGAAATGCGGTCGAAACCGCTTAATGAAACATCGGTTAAAGGAATGCCCTGCTTATTGTAAGATATTTTCAGTACACAGCGTAACCATGCCGTTTAGTTTAAGAACGACTAGCTTTTCATGTACTGACTCCTGTAAGACTCGCTTACGTTTGATACATATTATTGATTTATAAGGTTATGGATGCAATATTTTAATTTCGTCTTCAACTAAATTGACATTACCTAAACTAAGATTCTGCGATCAATTAAGGAATACACTAGTTAAAATCATGTTAAAAAATAGTTTGAAGAGTGGTGGAAGTATGTATGACTACCCTTTCCTTGTGCGATTATTCTAAATGATTACACACACTTTATATTATGAAATATGGAATTTTTTAAATGTTTTCATTCTATTGTAATAAAGGAATTAATTAAAATTATAAATATACTTTTGAAACCTGGTTCAATAAGTTTAAAAGAATCGTAAATATTTTTATAAATATACTTTTAAAAACTGCTTCAATAAGTTTAAAGAATCGTAAATATTTATATAAATTAATGTTTTTAAGATGCTATTTTCTTTATCAGAAATTAACTGAATAAATTACAGACATGCGTGTTATTAAATTGAGCTGGCTTACGCATAGGACTCAAAGCATTTGTATTTTCCTCTCCCTCACTCTTAAAAAAAAAAAAAAAAAGATATATATATATATGAAATAAAAAAAGAGGAAAAAGAAAAGAAAAAAATATACATAAAATATAAAAAGGGAAAAAAATATTTAAAAAAATACGAAAAAAAAAATTGAAAAAAAAAAAAGACGAAAAAAAATATTGAAAAAAAAAAGTAAATAAATAAAATAAAGAGTGGGGGCACTTTTTAAAAGTTGTCTTCTGTTAAACTTTTTGACTAAAGTATTAGTAAAATCGTATGTTTCTATTATACAATAAAAAAGCGTTTACGTTTATGCTAACTTTTCCAAATGTAATATGAGATTTGATGTTTTGAATATTAACGGTATTGTACTAAGAGTAGGTATAGTCTATTGAGATATAAGTTTTTAACAATCACTGACTAACCCCTTGCCAGTTACGCCTGAACTCAGGTCGTACAATTATAAGTTGTTCTCAAATATATTCCTCAGGCAAGGGGTTAAAGGTAATTTTGTTGATGTTACTTTGTTTGTTACACTACCTGACACGTGTGTATTATAAATTAATTACATTTCCCCTTTAAAAAAATGTTAAGAATGTAATAAATACAATTTACTTCTTGTGTTCATCCTCTACAAGATGAAAGGGCAGCATTATGGCCCCATGGTTTGCATTCGAGCAAATTCTTAAACAACTACAGTAAATAATGACTGTTAAAAGTTAAACCCCGACGAGAGCATTGTCCCCCTTGGTGTGTGCTATTTATACAATCACGCTGTCTTGGCACGAGGAACTGTAAATAAAGACTGAAATCAACTCCATCCTACACTTGTCATGCGACCAAAGCAGCGTTCCAGCCTAAACTGCAGGCTGTGAAAGCGTCATGCTCCCAAGTTGCTTTCTGACAGCACCTACTATTGCGCTATCTGGAGCAACAGCTGTTGGGGTTCCCTGCTTCCAGAGGACATTTTCACCCTCAACCTGTGATGCGACCAAAGCAGCGTTCCAGCCTGAACTGTTGGCTGTGAAAGCGTCGTGCTCCCAAGTTGCTCTCTGAAAACACCTACTATTGCGCTATCTGGAGCGACAGCTGTTGAGGCTGGCTCCCTGCTACCAAAGGACATTTTTACTGTGGGAGCTTACGAGAAGGCTCCACTCTCGACTTGTGATAAGCATCCTAAGCTGAAATCTCCTCGCGGCCAAAACTGTGAGAAGTGTGTGCCACTGGTCCGTTCTAAACTGTAGGCGTCGTGCTCCCAAGTTGCTTTCTGACATCTACTATTGCGCTATCTGGAGCAACAGCTGTTGGGGACACCCTGCTACCAAAGGACATTTTTTACCGTGGGAGCTTATACGAGAAGGCTCCACTCTCGACATGTGATAAACATCCTAAGCTGAAATCTCCTCACGGCCAAAACTAGGAGCCGAAGAAGTGTGTGCCACATGCTTGTCATTCCTCGTCCGAGCGTCCTACGTTATATCATCCCCTTGTCCTGCGCCGCGGGTTGGAAGTAAAAACACTGAAATCAACCATTCCACCCCCGGCGCACATGACATAATCGAAGCTGAGAGGTTACCAGACCAGACTAAGCTAAAAACTGTTAAAAAGTGTCGTGCGCCCGATGTACTTTCTGACACCACACCTACTGCGCTGATTAAAGCTTTACACCACTCCATCCTGGACGCATGGCACGACCAAAGCTAAATTCCAGACCAAAAGCTACTGTGTGCTGAGCTGCGAAAGTGTCGCACGTCCGAGTTTCTGAAAACTGAAAACTGGTTCGTTTTGGAGCCTTTTCTGTATCTTATCTGTGGCTTGGCTCCCTCCTGACTTGTTTCACTCTCGTACAATACGTACACAAGAACTTTACCCAAGAGAATCGAGATTTCCGAATGAACTTTCTTCGACCATGGGGACAATGGCTGATAAAGTGCCTTGAGACTTTTTTGACTCTGCATTACCTGTGCTATACGTAAATGCGCAGTGATGATTTTCATCATGTAATTAATTCATCCTTCAAAGTATTACTTATGTTATTTCGTGGTACAAGCCAACATGGTGTCTAGCTTGGCTTTCTCCTGACGTATTTTACTATCGTACAATATGTACGATACAAGAACTCTTAAGCTCCAACCCAAGAGAATCGAGTTTTCCGAATGAACTTTCTTTGACCAAGGGGACAGTTGCTGATAAAGTGCCTTGACTCTACATTACGTGTGCTATACGTAAATCTGCAGTGATTGTTTTCATCATATAATTGATTCATCATTCAAAGTATTACTGTTTCATGTTATTTGATGTTTTTTAGTCAGGTAGTGTAGTAGAACTAACAAATCTAAAAGCATTTTGAGACTAGACTTAAAAAGTCCTATTATCATAAGATTTCTTTTTAATGTAAAAGGCCTGGAGAAATTTCTCTTTTTAATAGAAGTTGAGTATTTTAAATCTTGCTTTAAAAATCAAAATTATAAATTAAAAAAATAAATTAACATTTTTTTATAAACAACGCTCATGTTCAGATATTTAAAAAATATATTAGTTCTCTGAAATAAAATAAAAGTAAAATGAAACCATATACATATTATTTAAAAGTCTGTTTTCTAGATAACATTCGTGTGATTATCAATAGACTATACTTACTTCTAAATGTAACTAAAGAATCTTAAATGCAAGAGTAATGTAAAATTTGAAAGGCTGCCAACAAACAAACAAACAAAAAAAAATTAGCCTATGAAATTTTCTTTTTTGTTCTAGTTATTTTGTGACTAAATTAAGCGTTAAAGAAATTAACATTATCTCTAGGAATAAAGATATTATTTTGAAATTTAAATTTATTATCTTTAAATGTTGTAATACTTGTTCGATATGAAGTAACTATGGAAAATGCAATTGCATTTCTAAAAGTTTGTGCTAACGAAAAATAATGAAAGCCTTTGAAATGTAGATGGCTTTATATTTTTAAGCTTTAAATTTTATAAAAAAATCTTTTGTACAAATTCTTTCATAATTTATTTAAACTTAATCGAAGCATATATGCATTTTTGTTTTAAAAAATGCATATATGTTTCAAAGCTCACTTAATCACTTAACTTACTGAGAAGTTAAAAGTAATACATTTACTCATTCATATCTTGCATTTAAGAAGTCATTAAACTCATATGAATTCTAGTTTGAATTCCTGAATTGTTTTCTACGAAGACATTTTTTCTGTGTTTTTATATTTTTTGTTTTGTATCAGCCTCCTATATACATTGCTTATTCTCATGTACTGTTACATGACAAAATTTAAATCTTACTAGAGGCTGTTTGTATATTCTTGCAAAGAATTATCCAATTGCAAATTGTTTTTTATACTGAAAAATCTATTTATGTAAGCTAATGTGTAAGCCAATTCACTTTATCACGCGATTCATTTAATTTAAATTATAGCAGAAAATTATATGGAGTCAAAGGAAACTCCCTGCGTTTAGAAATGCTCGACGCATATCTAAGAAAATGCTCAATTTAGGCCTGTACATTTTCAGTATTTTTCATAAAGTGTGTGTATTCATTTTCCCATAATCAGGGATATTTATATCCTTGATAAATGGGCTTCCATCCCCTCCACCTTTCCAATGTCAGAATAGTGTTGAGTCGTGGCGAATCAGATTCAAAAAATCTGATGTATTTTTAATTTCATGATGTGTTAAAATAATTCACGTGCTAATAAATTTGCAAAAGCATCCAGTACGGCATGGTAACGCTGTGTTTAGCCTGAGCTGCTAAGCTCGAAGTTTCATTCAAGTTTCATTTGTTCTTGTCAAGTTTTCTGTCGAGTTAAATTGTTTGCTACCTCGAAATACTTCGGGAAACAGAACACCTTAAGGTGTAAAATCGGGGTACGTTAGATAGAATACATGTATGTTAAACCAAGTATGTTAAACCGTTTATTATAGTACTCATTTCTAAGTAGATTTTTTTTTATAGCCGTTATATTCAGAAACACAAAATAGCCTAATCTTTGGGGGAAAAAAAAGTTTGCACTTAAGAGTGTTTTCTTGAATCTCTCGCTTCATTGTCTGATTCTCAAAAATAACCATTGGAGTAACGAGTTGCCCTACGATGGACGTCTGCGAAAAAACCTCCCTCTCGTTCTAAATTTTAAAATTGTACTGAATAAGTAACTATGTATTTCAAGCAAGGTATCAGCCTTGCCTAAAAACTCGCTACGACTATTCTGTACCAAAAGACAATTTGGTTTAATAGGGTAGATTTTATGTTTTATACGAGTTTGTAATAAAGAATATGGGATTCTATGGTCATGAGATGCTTTATACAAGGGATCCACTGCTACTGAACGGAGCGAAGCAGACATTCTACAGTGCTACAGCTGGACGGATTTCTCGGACACTTACACTGCCCAAGCTCGCCAGCGGAGTTGCAAAAGCATCCTCCAAAAGACTCTCAGTTGGCGAGCTGTATGGGGGGGGGTCTCCTTGACTTAGCATTCGGCCCTATCCTAGTAGATAATAAATGACAGTCGAAAACTTGCGAATTGGCCTTACCCAATCTTTCGCTGTCTACCAGCATGTTGTTTTACATCGGATTTAACCTGGTTTGACCAACTACAAGAAGAACGAGAGTTGCCCTTGAAGAAAAAGGGCATAGATATCGGCTGTCTGCAGTCCGACTGCCGATATCTACTAGGCGGGAGCGACTTCGCAAGGAGACAACCCCAAATTCAAGATTCACAAAATGCGGGAAAGTCCATTTCACACAATAGGCTTGTTCCATGTGAGGCTACAAAACTCGTCACGCAATACAAAACTGCCCCTTCTAAACCAGAAATCTCCCAAGCAATTCCCTGCATCCCAGTGGAGTAGTCAATGGCCCACGGTGGGAAGCAGCACTGGCCACGTTATTTACGCTGTGTCCACTTGGGTCAGAACTCTTGGGAACTCATGGGAAAACTCAACAGCTATTTCGGGTTTGGAGAGCAGTGCGATGGTATCTTCACCCATCCCCTCGTGGATCCGCCACTGGGTAGTTTGCGTAGGCAGCTTCACACACTAATTGATAAACAAAGAAACAAAAAATGATTAAGGTTCTTGTTAATTTTGAACGACTGATTTTCGTCATGGATAAAAGAAAGGCATTGGGTATGTCTAGATCTTTCCGAAAACAAATTACTCTCAAATACTTCAATGACGTAGCCGCCTTTTCCATGGGTAAAAGGAAAGTCAAGCAACACAAAGTTATTCAACATATAAAATTAAATTAATAAATTATTTATTATAATCGTGATATTAATTAGCTTTTAGATTTTATAAAAATTTACCGAAAATGCATAAGTATGGCTGATAATTAAAATGAAATTAAGTTGCTTAATTGATGAAAAGTAAGCGTCTGAAATTTTTCATATATTTCTAAAATTATTTTAAATTCTATTTATTTATAATTATGTAATTTATATCTATAAAACAAATACTATGCTTAAAATAAACTTTTTTAAACATTATTCTTAAAAACAGCACTATTTTTAAACATTTGTTTCAAAGACTTGAAGTGGGAAAAAAAATTCTTCCATTGAATTTATCCCAATACAATAATATTTTAACATTACCCCCCCCCCCCCCGAAAGTTTACACTGAATTTTTTCATTAGTCGTGACTGTAGATGTGAAATTCTCAGTAATACCTTAGTTTTTGCCGAATGGCCTCATTCAAGAAAACAATTAAGAATACCCAGGAATTGGAATAAAATTTTAAACAATTTTACTTGTGAATTCATATTTTCAATTATTCATTTATTTAACATAATTTACAATATATTTAAGTAATTATTAAAAAAATTCATTAAATTTATTTCCTTTATGGTTTTTGTAAGAGAAATAAATAAACTATATATAAATTATTTTCAATCAATGATCCTCACCCTCTTAGTGAACAACAAAACTGATATTATTGACAAAATTTACAAATTAAAATTAAACTTTCGATTTCCGTTTTTAGTGACACAAATCCGTAATTATGAAACAAAACTTCAAATAAATAGAGCTAGAAAGTTCTCTTTCCAAAATAAAACTAAGCATACGAAAGCGTGCAACGTTGCCAACTTGGTCACTGTATGGCTAGATTTGGTCATTTAAAAACTTGACTATAGCCACACATCTTTTAAAAAAGCTACCTCTGGTTTTTTAGCCATTTGATGTAAGTCATTTCTAAGCATTTTAATTGCTATACCCCAGTAATGCTCTACAATTTATAAAATATCCAATTAGAAATGTTTCACTAACAAAAATACCATTTTAAATCAAGTTTAGATGGCCAATTATTGATTTTTTTTCCCTCGCATTTATGTGCATCCTTCGAAAATTAACAGAAAGTTTTACCAAATTTAGTTCTTTCTTTGAGTTGTAGAATCCTACTTCTAAATTTGCCCCCTAACTAAAAGGTAATATTAATGGCGAAATTTGTGTTAATATCGAAAAGAATGACAATTTACTTCTGTTGTATCTCTGATTCATGTTTAGCCATTTCTGGCCAAATTTAGGTGATTTCAGCCACATTTTCTTCTTAAGTATTGGCATCACTGAGCATCATCATCCCTTATCAGATTTCAATTTTTAAAAAAGATTGCATAGAATTTTTGCAGCAAAAATAAAATTTAATATTAGAGTTTATTAAATTTTACTGTAACAAGTCATTAAAAAGCAGTGATCAAAATAAATTTAAATTAGAAACTTGATGAATGAGATTTAAAATAACTTATTCTATCATCTTAATATGCCTGTTTACCCTTTTATTTTTAAGTCTGTGATATTTTCTCATTACCATGAATATTCAGAAAGAATTACTAATTTCACATTACCTAGCGATTGTACCACGACATTGTCTTGTTCACTCATAACATCACAAAAAATTTAATATTGATTTAAAAAAAAAGCTTTTGTTTAAAGTAAAATCCCCACACACGCACAAATGAAATCTTCAGAACTCTCTTACCTGGAACAGTCCAGGCATTTGTATCAATAATAAAAATTAAATAGCTACTCAAATCGAGCAAGTTTAATTTTTTTTAAATTTATAATTAATTCTACTTGATTTTACTTAAAACAAAAAATTTCTCATTAATTTCATTTTTAATAAAATTACTACATTACATTTATAGTGAAATGTATTCAGAATAAAAAGAAATAATGTAAGAATATATACTTTTTTAATTTATAATTTTTTTTATGAAAATAATATCTCATTAAAAAAAAAAGCTTACATAACATAAGCAGGTGCAAAAATGAACCCTATAGTTACCATTATTTTAGTTTTCCCCAATCTCAATTTTTTTTAGAGTTATGTAAACTAGAAAAAAATACCCAAAATTACCAGCACATACTAATATTCTCTTGTTCCCCAAAAGAAAAACTAACATCTTAAACGGGGAGAAGGAAAATAACAACAAAGAGTCGTGTTGAGATCTAATGATTATACACATCTCAGACCCCTTATTATATTTAAAGGAAGTTTAATTTTAGCTAGTACAGAATCTAATTCCTAGTTATATTATTTTTAACTACATAGTATTAAAGTTAATATAGCTTTATTTAGATCAGTTATTACATATGTTGTGATAAATATAATTAACTAGTATTAATTAGTATAAGTTAAATGTGAATTAATTTTTTAACTTCTGGGAAAATATTTTGTATACAAATTTAATTTTTAATTTTAAAAATTCACAAAACAAAAGAGTACACCATCATAAGCCTACCAAAATATTCATTATTTAATTCATGTAATCATTCGCCTAAACAAAAATCAATATTTGAATTCACCACTTGCATAAAAAAAATATTCTTTATTTGGCAATTTTTTATCATACTTCTAAAAAAAGATTTTGCATACATATTTCTCAAAATCACTTTTTTAAAATAACAATAACTATTGGACATAAAATGTAGTTACATTAACTAAATTTAGCCCTGTTCACTAAATACATTAGGGGGTAGAACTCTGCGTTTACCATGCATAAAAATCCACGAAACCTAAAAAACACCCTTTGTTTAGAAGTAGAAGAACGAAAGCATAGCACAAAACCCAGTTGTCGTGGCGGATCTAGAAAAAAATTCTGAGGGGGTGGGGATTTCTTTGTCTTCTTTTTCCGTATTTTAATTTCTAAAATAACTTTAACGTCCAACACCCCTGTCACAGAAACATGGAACAAGCCTATAAGATATACCCTTGGATGGTGCGTAGAAAACAGTTATTAAAAAAAAAAAATCATTTTATGTTTTGTGTCCAATTTGATTATACTTGTATGTTTTGCCTACGCCAGCTGCTGCAGTAAACTTGATAAAATAATCCATGAGTAGCATGAGGCTCAGAGGCTTATCCGGATCGACCCTAGGCCCTCGCTGAAAATGTTACTGTTGAAAGGGCCCAGAATTATTTATTACTCGTAGGCGTCCTTGCATTTGCTTGCTCAATCTGCCTTGGATGCGAAAAGTTCGACAGTATTTTGGGCCTCTCACAGGTCGATCCAAAAATAACTTTACGGAAACATAGCAGTATCACTGGCAGTGGCATACATAAAAGGGGGGGGGATTCAATAGTCCATACGTTGAAAAAAAAAGTTTTTAATTTTCACCCCCCCCCCTTCTTAAAAAAATCACTGATAAATCAATCTGTCGTGTGTTTTCTCCCATCTAAGTGTATATCGATTGAAAGGCAATAGAGCATTTCGACGTGACGTGTCGGTGACGTCCTCTGACTGACAGCCGACTGCACATGCTCTCTGCGCAGATTCTTCACTTATATTCAACCCAGGAAAAGGGGTATTAAAAAAGAATCAGTTTTCATTATCCTTAATCACATCGAAATCCATTTTGAAAAAGAAATAATGCAATTTTTTTTTAGGTATCAAAAATAGGGGTTTTCGAAGTAAAATATGCATTACGAGAACACAACGAAAGTTGTCAAGCAGAGTGGGGAACCGTAGCAGAGAGGCCAAGGCTCGTCGAAATGCTCTATTATATATATAATACAGACTTCAAACCACATTCGCAGTTCAAGGCCCGTTTAGATGTGCGGGTGATGTCGCGAACTCCAATGGTAAATCATCGTATCCTCCTGCCGCCTCTCTCCACTGTGTGGGGAGGCCTGGTTTTCGGGTTTCGCGGGTTAGCTTTTGTCGATGGATCCCGAGAGTTCCGACATTGCCCCGCAACATCCGAACACGGGTCTTTGTTCGTTCGATGGATTAACAACGCCAACGTGCACAAATCCAAGTGCAAATCTTCCTTCCGCCCTCCCACCTCCTCCCCCGTCACAGACACACCGCTCTCGGACGGGGGGTTCCAAGTCCAGTCCCCCGACCTCGGCTCCCCCACTCGATGGAAAGAGATGAGGGCGTCTTTCGGG
This sequence comes from Cheiracanthium punctorium, assembly GCA_038373885.1. Taxonomy (NCBI): domain Eukaryota; kingdom Metazoa; phylum Arthropoda; class Arachnida; order Araneae; family Cheiracanthiidae; genus Cheiracanthium; species Cheiracanthium punctorium. The sequence continues at coordinate 1,332,356 of JAWZYV010010530.1, read as the reverse complement.
CAATCTCACTCCCCCCCCTCCCCCCTCACCGAACAAACGCAGGGCGCTCCAAGGTGGAAACAAGCCTTTCGGGGGTATTATCTGCCGTATTCTTGCTGGTGTAGCTGTTTCCCCTCCCCCCCCCTTTTTTTTGGCCAGGGACTTAAGGTTTAGGACCTTATATGTTGGAAGAATTTCCTGTACATAGTGTATAAATTTTGTAAATATAGTGTAAATATTTTCACATATAGTGTTATTTTCCATATATAGTGTGATTATAAATATTTTCTCATAGTGTTATTTTCCGTATATAGTGTGATTATAAATATTTTATCATATAGTGTTAGTGTGACTATTTTATCATATAATGTTAGTGTGAATATTTTATCATATAGTGTTAGTTAAATATTTTATCATATACTGTTAGTGTGAATATTTTATCATATAGTGTTAGTTTAAATATTTTCTCATCTAGTGTTATTTATGTAGTGTAAATTTTCCGTACATATTTTGCATATATGTGCATATATTTTCTTCGTTTTTCTTATTATCCACTGAAAATTTATTTTTGACCCTTTAACCCAGTGAATTACTTTACGTTGCAAGTGGCAGATTGACTATTACAATCCCCGCAAAATCTCTGTTATTACTGTGATAATATTTTCTAAATAACCTTATACAATTTAGCATATTTCCTGTATATGCCTAGTACATTTTCTAGTACATAACCTTATGCAGCCCAGTATATTCATCATTTTTACTTTGCCTTATGAAACTGCTGTGCAAGTTTCATTTTTTCCAAGTACATAAAATATCTTTTGAATATGATATTTATGTGAAAAACGATCTTTTTTTCACAGTTTTCTGTGATAACTTTCCGCTCTGGCGGTTTTTCGATTTTTTTTTTTCTTTCTTTCATTTTATAATAGTAAGATGTTTGTCTCTAAATAATGTGGTAAAGAAAATACAGCGGAATTTCAGATTCTTTTCTAGTCATCCAAAGAATCTTCGTCGAAAAGAATGTTGTTTAAACAAAACTGAAACATCACAAATACTGCTCCTCTGAGTTACCCGAAGTGTTTAGGGGAGTTATGGGAGAAAATGCATACACATCTGTTTTATTCATGGAAACAACGTTTTTTGTCACTCTTCATTGAGACATAACCAGAATTAATTATTATAGTATTTACTGACAAGTTAGTCATCAGAATAAGTAAGATACAATACTCGGCAATCACGTTGTAGTGAATCCACGCAGTCTCTGCTTCTTCACTTCAGTTCACTTTCTGTTACAACTGTTGTTGCCACTTACATCTCCCCTCATTACAAGATAAGTATTATAAATGCAATACATAACGATCATAGTTTGACGGGAGTAGCACAAGACGGCCACGTCTGGTTTTATAATTCGGAGAATCATTATTAGTATCATCATTTTGAGGGTGAGGATCATTATGTAACATTGTATTGTAAGTGTATTCAGTACCAATATCGGCCTAATCTAACACTAAATCCTCCTGATTTTTTGTTTTCCTTAAATGACACTTGTTCCGCCTAATCACCCTATTTCTTTTCGTTTCAACCCAGCACGAATGTTTTTTAACAATTACATTTTTCCCTGGAACAAATTTAGGTCGTTCTCGAGCATGTTTATCATAGTATTTTTTGGTTTGCCTTTGCTTACATGTTCGCTTTTCTGTACTCAGATTATGACCCTGAACTGAATGTCGGTGGCTTTCATTAAACTGAATCGCTCTTTCTCAGAGGCTTGCACCGGCAAAACCCAGCACAATCCGACCGCGAAATACAGAGTCTGCTTGATCACCGAACTCGCACGAGTTTTTTTTTTTTTTTTTTTTAATCGGTTACAAAAGAGGCAAAAGTTTCGCCTTGTTATCTGTTGATAAATATAAGTTATTCGATGACTATGCTCTTTCTCGGTGTCGTGTATATTTCTAACTTTTTAATCACAGTATCACAATACTGATGCCTTTCATCAGATAGATTGAGCTTATTAAGTATTTCCACCGCTTCCTCACATGCGACATTTTACAGGGTGTCCACCGGCGACTATAAAGGCGACTTTTGCCACTAATTTAATGATAAGGCGACTTTTTTTTTGAATGAAAAAACCTCATTTTCATACTATTTTTAAGTTTTTTTCGCTACTTGTACCTTAACTCCTGGCGACTTTTTAATGTTTGTGGGGGCTACTAAGGATACTATTTTTGCCTCCTGACTTGGAGGCACGTAGGAACAATGCTACCTTTACTTCAGGTGCCTTTTCTTGATATCCAGATGCTCTGAGTCAAATCTCGAACAACTGCTTGAATCGCCGCCCAATTATCTGCGATGTTACCGTCTGAACTTGTGGTGGTCTGCAGAACATTTTATCAGACTGTTAGTTCATTCTTCTTTACGACTACGCCATGTTTGATGTCACTCGTCATTGATACAAAATCAGTTAATTATTATAGTATGTATTTATTAGTCATATTAAGTAAGTTGCAATTTACAATACGCGTCCCGCAGTGGTCTCGGGTCACTAAACTCCGTTCCCATTAGAACACGGCCAGTGAAACAGCCTCCGGCTTGGTCAGTGCTTGGGAGGGAGGGTCCACTTGCTCTCGGCTCGACTACTGCGGGACCGTGTACGCTAATGGGAGCTGGTGCACGTAAAATCTGCCGTGGCTTCAATGTCCTCCAAGGTGTTAAAGGATACCTCTGGGGGTGCCGATTTCAGGGGGTGGGTCCCTCCTCTGAAATGGGTTCAAAATTAGGGGACCATGGGCTAAATCTTACTTGTGTAGTTGCTAACGAACCATTTTACCACACCGCGGGTCTGGGTTCGATTCCCATCCTGGATGTGTCATTTAGCCCATTCTTCCGCAGGAAGCAGTGCTAATTAACCTGCGCCTTTTGAGTGACCTGCACTTCTGGCTTTAGTAGTAGCCAGCACCTATAAACGGCCAATAGACGATTTTTTTAAAATGACTAGGTTTAGGGAAGACTGGCAGTCAATCCTGTGAGATTGTTTGCAACTGTTAATGTTAGCCACCAGTATTTGTAACGTATCCTGCTACTTTATAGCCTCCTGCCGAGCTCATAGGTTCTGACAATATATTAAACAAAAGACTAGATTATTACTGGAGCTATTTAACTTGAGTTTTTGAGCTGTTTACGTATTTATATGCTATTCATAGTAGAGATGAGACGGGCTCAGCCCGAGCCCGAAAGCCCGAGCCCGAGCCCGGGCCCGACTCGGGCTCGGGCTCTGTAATTCACGATTGCGTCCGAGCTCGGGCCTGCTCGGGCTCGTGAAAAATTTCTCCTTTGTTGAACATACTCCTTGAAACAGATTTTAAAAAGTGATTCATGGGACAAATAGACGTACTTATTTAAAAAAATAGCGGCACGGGGGACTAGAAGGTGTGTGAAGCTCCAAAATTTATTGTATCCTATTAATGAAGTAGTTAACTTTATTTGCCTTTAGCTGAAATTTCGGGCTCGGGCGGGCTTGGGCTCCAACTTTAATAATATTGCTCGGGCTCGGGCTTCAAAAAATGAGCCCGAACTCATCTCTAATTCATAGCACTTCAAAATCAAAGCTGAGCGGTAAAGCCAACCACTCATGTATATTCCACTGACACAGATATTGATTTATCCGGGATAATTTTGCTAAAGGCAAAATTAGATGCCTAGTTGGCAAACTTGAAGAAAAATTTTAAGGGAAATTGTAATTTACTTTCTATTTCTGGTACATTTGGCAAAACTACGCAAACCCAGTTGGCAAAAGTAAAATGTTAGTAATATAGTTGATAAAAAAAATAATTAAGCTCAGTTTATCGACATTCCCCCCCCCCTCCCTAAAAAAGTCTTAACAATGGCTCTGGATTTATCTATGTTTATTGAGGGTTTAAGTTTTACTTTTTACCTTGAATATAACTTAACATTCTTGATTAAAAGCAGTCAATAAAAGTAAACAGAAAAAGAATTCAGTCAAGCAAATTACACTTTAAGTTTAAAAATTTGCGAATTTATATTTTAATTTAAAATGAGAGAAACTAGTTTTTTGGAAAAATAGTACTAATAAATAACCTTTCTGTTACTATTTCATAGCGTTTGCATGATATCCGCAACTTTCTTTAGCAAAACGGCCTAATCTCGGGCAATGATTCTGCGCTACCTTTAAGCGTGGCCAATGCAGTGACGTAGCTGATCGCGAGGAAACCCATAGAGCCGATTTTCAATCGGAACAGACAAAGAGAAACAACTTCCTAAGTGGAGCAAATTGAAGATCTAGCCCACTACAAAAAAAAAAAAAAAAAAAAATAAATAAATAAATAAATGCTCTGGTTGAAACATTAGGAAAATAAGTACAAAAATAGTGTTGAACAGGTTACTTGAAAAATACGGAATGAAATGAACGATTGAAAATTAAGTAACATATTTGAAATAATAGTATTACTTTTTGAACTACTGCATTGCATCTTGCATCATTTTTATGCTGTTATAACGTTCTTCTGTTGCTTTTATAACTTGTATGGTGTGACATGAATGAAAGTTGCTTTGTAGGATTTAAGAGAAAGTTTTCTTAAGAAGGGAACCCAATGAAACTTTTGCTCTGGGGCCCCCATATCTGCAAATCGGTCCCTGGAAACATGCAATAAATGTCTTGCAAAACAAAACGCATCCGATAAAATTAAATAACATGTAATAAATGTGATGTATCTGTAAGTTTTAAGCAGTTTATACCACATATCTGAATCCAGGGCTCACAAATAGTCTCTTTTTTCCCTAAAAGTCTCTTTTTTAGTTAGAGCTCTCTAAAAGTCCCTTTTCCATGTAAATGGTCCCTATTTCCTCTTTTTCACCGTGGATTCTAGAAATTCCAAAGTCATGTCATGGTAACTCTCGAATGATAAGCACCTGTAAGAAATCTAATTGCAAACCAACTGAGAAACCCATCCACATAAATGTCAAATATTAGAATTTTTTCTGGTCCTGCTTATTTATAATAGAAAACAGAATCTGGATCTTCCTTTTCACCCTCACTTTTTAATGATTCAATCTGAGAAGATGGGGAAACACAAATGAAAAAATGTTGAGTTTCTTTTCTGTTTTTTTTTTTTTTTTTAAGCACTACAGTACTAGCAGGTTTTTTAGCATTGGCATAATTTGCCTACACAATTTTTTGTGCTGGTAAAAGGTAAAATGCTGGCTGTGCTGGTAAAATGCTGGCTGGTTCAAGCATTTTTTCCAAATGTGTTTGCCAGATTACGAGAAAGGAGGGAGGGGCAGAATAAAATGTTGAAAGTTGCACAAGATTTGCAATTTTTGATAATTGATCGCCAAATTTTGTATCTTCAAAATCGAACCAAGCTTGGCAATATCTTCAAACATGACAGTTTATTACAAAGGAAAAGTATAGTTAGAATATTCCTGGCAAAAATTGTAAAATAGTTTAGGAGGCGATTTAAATATAGATTTCAATTCCGAAGTGTTTGTGGAACAAGAATGACACAGCACACTCTATGGATTATGATGCCCATTCCAAGCAGTATTTAAAATGGTGAATTTCAGTTCGAATATGCTTGGCAAAGATTGTAAAACAGTTTTAGTAGGCAATTTTAAGATAAATTTTGATTCCAAAGATATGTTCTATGAAACAAGGAAGAAAAATAGGGATAACGCATGAATTATGATACACTTTTAATACAGAGCACTTTAGTACGTATTAAAATATGAAAGTGTTTAGGATTTTATTTATTTAGCATCTACTTTAAGTTACCGCAGTTGTTTACACTTGTAAACATGTTTAATTCTGTGCATTGGTGAATATCAAATACTTAATGGGATCATTCTTACAATTATATGGCAACATCAGGATGGATCCAAGTCAAGTGCACAAATAATTCCCAATTTTAGGATCACTACCGAAAAGTTAAAAATTCTAAATACTGAAAAAGAAAGAGTTACTAATTTAAAAAAAAAGAATGCATTAAACAAAATTATTCTTCAGTGTTATTTTTCTTCGTTCGTACAATTGTTATCTTTATTGTTCTTTTGACGCGAACTCTATTCTCTCTCTCTTCCCCCCCCCCCTTTTTCAAATCATACTTTTTTTAAATATCAGTATATTTTGTTCAAATTTAAGTTTGTGTGAGTAAACCTTTGCGGAATAGTTTAATTTTGCACAAAAATGCAGATAATGGTGATCCACCCTGACTTGAATTTGCTATAGCCACTTAAAATCGAGATATGCTGACTTTAAAAAAGAGAAACACCGTTTTTTATATTTTTAGTTTTCAGACTATCATATAAGGAGTCCTAAAATTTATTACAAAAAAAAAAAAAAAAAAAAAAAAAAAAACATGTGCAGCAGATTTAACCCCCCCCCCTCTCTACCTTTTCCTTGGATTTTCCCTGCAAATTTAATTTTATTTACATACTGAACTGTGTGGAATTTTCACATATCTGGCATTTGGTGTTTCCCCAGGCTTTTTCTGTCTATATATTTCTATTCATATGAAGCATCAGATACTATGCATTGCTGATAAAGAGCAACAATTTTTAACATTAAAAAGGTGGATTTCAATGTTCTGATTGGTCTACATTTGTTTAAAACTTATTGTTTTTTCCCCTCTCTTTCTATCTTCCTGCTTTCACCTATTTTCGTTATTTTCGGTCCTCATGCAGAGTGGCAACAGAGCCAGCTGGAAATATGAGGGAATTTCATAAATTTGGGATTAGGGAATGATATGAATTTGTTTTATTCCTCCTTTTTTCTGATCTTTTTAGGTACAAATTAAAAATATCAGCTAAGCTGAAATCCCGTAGCATGAGTGAAAAAAAAAAAATTATGCAAATGTTGTGGGGTTGTGTTTTACTAAGTCTCTTTTTAGTCTCTTTTTTTCTAGAATTTGGTCCCTTTTCCTCTAGAGATATCATTAAAAACAGTTGTGAGCACTGGAATCCTTTACATTATTCTACTCTTGTGTTCCATCTCTTGTGTATTTCTTTCTTTCTTTCTCTCTCTCTCTCTCTCTTTCCTTTTCTGCCTGAACTGATGTTAAAGGGAGCTGGTGCACGTACGTAAAGTCTGTTCCCAGCTCCAATGTCCTCCATGTTAAATGGATACCTCTGGGGGTGCCAGTCCAGGTGCGGGGTCTCTCATCTGGAGCTGGTTCCAAATTATGAGACCACGTACCACAGGAGTGTAGCAGTAGACGCCCTTTAAAGTGTGGTCTCTCCCTCCTGTGGTAAAAAACTGTTGAATTCTTAATATTATCTCTTCTACTTTTGTAAACCATCTCATGTGTATTTCGCAATTTTCATTATTATTTAATTCCCATTTTATGTAATCAGTGGCGTAGCGAGAAATTTTTCATTGGGTGGGGGGGGGGTGTTTGCGACTGCTGCAACTCATATATATATATATATATATATATGTATATACATGCTGTGTGTGTGTGCGCGCGCGTGTGTGAAGAAAATACATTTTGTATTACAAAAGATTCCTCATGGGTGGTGGTTATAACCCCCCCTAACACCCCCACCCCCCGTAGATACGCCACTGTATGGAAATAATGTATGAGTAGGGATCACTTTGGTCTTGTTTTTAACGCTTTAAAGTGAGTCCACCCAACTCCAAAAAAATATTAAGCCTAAAATTTAAGTTCATGTATGAATGAAAGAAAATTTTTTGTTGGAATATCGCAAGTTTCGCCTGTGGGAATGACGTTGTGTTAAATAATAAGCAGATATTCCATCTCATTTTAACTATTTTATAAAAAATCAAGTACATTAATTCATCCAAAAACCATGCATCATTAAAAGAAATCTATTTAAAATGTTTAAATGAAAACTTAGTCATGAGCCCAAGTCTGAACTCAAGAATGAGATACAAAACCTGAGTTTAGTTTCAAGATGAGCGGGCTCAAGCATTCAAGCTTTGTGGCAATACGACCTTACATTCGGCATTCAAGCAATGTGACTATTTTTTTTTAAATTTAGTTTCTGAATGATAACAGTTTATAACCATTTACTAATAAAAACTAAATAAATGAATATACAGGAAATATGATTGAGTCATATGCCAACCTCCTTAAGCCAAAAACAGGAAGACTCGGATTGAAAAAACTGAAAACTTCACAAAAAAATAAGAAGATAATTTTTAAAAATAAGAAGTAAGAACAGAAGAATTCTCTCCAGTTTATCACCATTTCTCATTATTATTTTTTATATAAAATGAAAATAGACTGAGTATTTTCACAAAAATAACAATTAAATAAATGGAAATTTGACTTTATTTTTAGCCAAAGTATGTTGAAAAATGAACAGATTTAAGATTTTTTTAGCTGGTTTAAAGTAGCTCTTTTAGCTTTTACTATCAGTTTATCAGAAAAATTATTTTCAAGCTTTAGTTGCAGTACTAATAAATTTTCTAATGATGAATCACTGAGGGAGGAACAAAATGAAGTTCTTTTTCTTTTTCTTTCTTTTTTTTTTTTTAAACTATCGAGAAAAGATTTGCTTACAAGCGCTTCGACCTCCCTCATACAACAGCATTGTGCTGTTAGCTGTCGAAATGATTACCTTAATATTTTTTTTTTAAATAGATTATTTATTTACAACTGTTTTGGACAGTTTGCAATACAATTTAATCTATCGAAAAAACCCGGAAGATTTTATATTCTGGCAGAACACCGGAAGATAGCTTAAAAAATCAGAAGTCTTCTGTCGAAAGCAGAAGAGTTGGCAGGTATGTTGAGTATTTAAAATATGTCAAAACGTTTTAATTATGTTATGTTGAAAAAGTTTTTTAATGAAACTGAGATAGGAAATTGAACTATCATAATAATATAGAATATTTTCTAAAAGTAATTTAGTTTTTTTGCTCGTTTCTCCTCGTTTTTTTACCTTTCTGGCAGCTTGTTTGATTTCTGATTTAAAACAATAAAATAAAGCTACAAGAAATTGACTTAAAATATAAACTTGTCTAAAATACTAAAGTATGTGAATATGCAAAAAAAATTAAAAAAATTAATAAAAATAAAAAGTAAATAAATGAAAGTTATTAAAAATTGTATATTGCATATAGCTACACATTTTAACAAGCTTGTGCAACTTTCTGCAAAAACTGGGTGTTTTAATCAATCTAATAAAATTCATTGTTTTTGTATAATACAATTTAAATAGCATTAAAAAATGGTTTAAACCAATATTTTCTTTTAAAAAAGAAAAGAAAATATTTTGTGTAAGCCAATGTGGTTTTAAACCAGAAAACTCTGACTATATCTTTCTTCACAGAAAAAAAGCGAAATCATGCGGAGAAAATGTTTAATTTTACAAGAAGTAAATTTCGTGAATTATACTGAGAGAAAATGAAACTATATATCAATTTATAGTTATCAACAGACCGCGGATTATATGCAATTGCATATTTCAGGTGTTTTTGATGATTTTGCATAAAATGGCGCATTTTCTCTGTTGGATGCGTATTTCAATCTCTTTAGCTTTGAATTTGTAACTTTTTTTTTTTACCTTCCTTTCAGTATTTTTTTCTTTAACTCTTTTAAGTCCCACGCTTTGAAAAATTTATTCAGGTTCCCAGCAAAATAGCATTACGCTTTCAATTTTTTTCGCGTGTCTTTGCAACAATTTAAATTAAGTCAGACTATATACACTGCTGGCCACCCAAATTGCAACACCAAGAAAAACAAGAGATATCACAACAAAATTTATTGTGTAGATAACATGTTGACCAAGTAACAAATGATTAAATTTACAGCATTCTATGAAGCGTGGTTCCTGCCAAAATCAGTACCCAGAGTAGCCGCCGTTGTTGGAGATCACAGCTGCCACACGCCTCGGCATTGATTCAAAGAGACTTTGAATGTGTTCTTGGGGTACAGCAGACCAAGCAGCTTCCACCCGTTGCCAAAGTTGATCTGGTGTGACAGCTGGGGATGAACTCTGGGTCAGTCGTTGAGCAACCATGGACCACATGTTTTCTATCGGCGAAAGATCCGGAGAGCGCGCCGGCCAGGGAAGCAATTCAATCTGGTGATTGACGAAGAACCCTTGGACAATGCGTGCCACGTGTGGCCGTGCATTATCCTGCTGAAATATGGCTGTTGGCAAGCCCTGAAGGTAAGAAAGGACAACTGGCTCCAACACCTCGGAGATGTAGCACTGGCTGGTTAAAGTACCGGCAATGCGTACTAGAGGAGTGCGAGAGAGATATCCGATACCGCCCCATACCATAATACCCGGTGCAGGACCTGTGTGACGGTGCATAATGCAGCTGTTCAGCATCCTCTCTCCACGGTGTCTCCAGACTCGAATCCGACCGTCGTGGTGTTGCATACAGAAGCGTGACTCGTCAGTAAAGAGAATTTCATTCCATTCTGTCGTCCACATCCTTCTTTCATCGCACCATTGGCGGCGGAGACGTCTGTGGTTCCGCGTCAGAGGTAGACAAAGAAACGGACGTCTTGCGGACAGACCATTCTGCTGTAAACGACGTCGAATGGTACGCGCAGACACTGGATGATGCGTTACAGACTGAATCTGCTGTGATATGGTTCGTGATGTGATTGAGCGGTCCGTCACTGCCATGCGTACAATCTGCCTGTCATCACGTGACGTGGTGCACTGAGGTCGATGCGGTCGATCACGTCTGTCCGTCGTACCCTCCTGCACCCAACGATCACATATCCGCATCACAGTTGTTTGGTTTCGTCCAATACGACGACCGATTTCCCTGAAAGATAACCCACAATCTCGGTATGCCACTATCCTTCCTCTGTCAAACTCGGATACTTGATCAAAAGATGATCGTTGTTTTCCTACGAGGCATAATTTATCGTTTTTTTGAAAAAAAAGCAAGAAAAACACAATTGCTGTACTTGAAACCGTCGAAATCTCCAAGCCTTAAATAGCGCTTTGAGGTGGCGCCACAGGCGCGCTTGATGTGCGTCTGCGCTGAAATTCTAATCATTTGCATATCTCACCTCAGCTAATGCATGTTGTAAATTTCATATTATTTGCATGCTTCCTTCAGGGTGTTGCATTTACGATGGCCAGCAGTGTATTAAAATTTCAGAAATGGCTAGAATGAAAGCAAGCATGCCAACCCTGATGAAGACGTGGATTTCGGATTATGGACTAGACCTAACTCCATAAAAGATGTAGTTAATGCTTTGAAAAGCGTCGATTCTTCTTCTTTATTCACTGTGCAAGAAATGCTTAGCGATATGTCCATCCGAAAAGGTCTATCGATAATCGAAACACATTTTTCCTTCTTAACATTAGACATCATAAAATTAGAATATCAAAATCTGCTTCTGAGTGTATGAGTCAAGTTGTAAAAGTACAGGAATGCGTTGGTAAGATTCCAGAGTCATTAGGAGAAGAAATTAGCGAGAAACTAAAATTTATTTTAAATAAAATTTCAGGATTTTTGGCAGTGAATAAAATAAATAATTTATTAATGATGAGGGGAGTGAATTACCGGAAAAAGTAGAACGATCCAAAGCGAAATATTAGAAGTACTGTCCAGTGGCATTCGTTGATGTTGAAAGAGCATTTTCAGCATTTATAATGATTTTAGATGCTAAAAGACAAAACCTTACTATTGAAAATTTAGAAAAACACTTAGCTGTGTATTGCAACAAAAATTACTGAAAGCAATTTTAATTCATATTTCATATCACTGTGAATAAAAATTTCTGATTCTGCCTTTCATGATGTTTTGAAGTTTCAAAGAGAACAAAATGTGTCATAATTGCAAGGTAAGTGATAGAAAACACTTTTACAAGTAAATACGTTTTTATTTTCTGTTAATATGTGAATATTTTTTCAGTAATTTGATGCATACTTTTATAGTGTATATTATTAGATTTTTAGTACATATTTTTAGATTTTTTGATGCATATTTGCATCAAAAAATCTAAAAATATGTACTAAAAATATTTTGACATATACTAAATATATTTTGCATGCATATTTTGTCACTTTTTAAATGCATATAATCCGCGGTCTAGTTATCAATATAGGAAGTCTGCAATAAATGTCCTTAAGGGCTTCACTTTTCTTATAACAATTCTCAAATGGCATACATCTGAGTGATAAAAAGCAATAAAGAACCCGCTGTGGCCTATTCGCTGAGCGCCATTCCCATAAGAACACGGAACAGTGCTTGGGAAGGTGAACTCCTCTCTCGGCTACAGTCTGTCTACCTACGTTTCTGCCTGTCATTTCGTTGAAAAAAACTATGAACTGGTGTTAAAGGGATCTACTGCACATAAAATCTATTCACGACACCGATCCATGTCCTCCATAATATTGACACCTTTAGGGGTGCGAATCCAGGTGGTAGGTCTCTCTTCTTTATATTTTTTTTTCCAAATGATGAGACCAGTATACCACAGAAGTGATCTGTAAACTTGCTCTAAAGGCCTTATTACACGGAAAAATTTAGAGCAATTTTGGTTGCAGAAACCAGTTGATGCAATTCATTCCCGCAAGTCAGTGAGCCCAGATGAGCACACAGGGTTGCCATAGTAAACAAACTGCTGTGTTCACAAAACGTCAGATATTCACCGAATGGCGGTTGCTAGAGAGCATGTAATCGCATGTATCGTTGGTTGCTTATACCTTGTGTATCTTCGGATCGGATCGATATTTATTTTCTTTTCTTCTATCTCAGGGTGTCTACCGCTCCGGAAAATGGGTCCGGAAAGTCTGGAAAAAACCGGGAAATTGGATAATGGGTCCGGAAAATTCAATAAAAGAATCAATTTTTTTTCTGTTTCGTGTCCTTTTTTTTACGCTTTCTCTCTAATTGTCAGACTGGAAACCAAAAGCAACTGTAACACATTTTTCGAACCCCGAAAGCATCTAACGATGTGTTTGTATAAGGAGGGAAAAATGGGGGCTCATCCATCGTGACGGGGAGGGTAAAAGACAAATTAGCTTACTTGGTAACTTACGGCTTAGGACCCTATTTCCTAGAACAGTTAGTTAATTCTATCAGAAGTGCGACTACTTCTGTTTCTCAATGGATGAAAGCTTAATCCTGTATACTTCAGTTAAAATTGATTTCAAGAAGTTTTAAAAATATGCAAATATAAAGACAAGGGAGGGATCATTGTGCAATTTCCCAAAGTAAAATGCACTGGTCAGGAATTTTTTTCCCGGGACCTCCCAAAAGTCAGGAAAAGTCCGGAAATTGACTTTCAGAAATTTGGTAGACACCCTGTATCTAATCAAATCAATTTCGATGTCGATATTCCATTTCACGAACATTTTGTTTTCGTACTCGCTCATCCCTTTCACTGCGAACGGTGTGGCGGACGCTGACTTTTCCGCCATCTTGTGTTGTGACGTAGAAATAGGAAGCACTACGATTGGCTGGAATTCCAGCAACTTGCAATTTTTTCGCCTCTGAACGAAAAAGTTGGAGTTGACTGTTCCCTAGGTAACCGAGAGAAATTTCCAGGAAAGAGGTTTCTGCAACGGGTTGCAGCAACTCAATCGCTCGAAAATTCATTCGTGTAATAAGGCCTTAAGGATCATCAGCTCTGCCTCCTGTGATAGGAGAGACCACAGTGGGATGACAGATAATTTTCTGTGATTCAAAAAAAAAAAAAAAAAAAAAAACACTCATTCATTAGTTAACTACCATTAACCACATCGTGGAAACTAGTCACTGCCGCAATTCATCTTGTAGGCAAGTAGCAGCCGTATTTTTCTTTTTTTTCCTACTATCACTGTTTTGGACAAGTTTTCTTTTTACTTTCCGAACATGTACCCTGTAAGGAAAGTATTGTAATCATGAAAAAATTCGACTTCGAGATTTGGGTGTTTTTACACGTTTTGAGGGCTTCTGAATCCATTTATGCTATTTTTACGAGATGTATGTATGTGTGTTTGTGTGTATGTGTGTATGTGAGTGAACACGATAGCTCCTGAACGGAGCATTCGATGGAGCTCAAATTGGATATATATCTCATAAATCACCGTCGCAAGACCGGTATTGATTTGGGTGTGTATAGGTCTTATAGTTTTTCTACAGGGCTACGACCAAGATTTCTTTTACATGATGGCCTATAGGGGGAATTTCTTGTAAGTGCGCTAGCGTTTAAACGATACATTCGATGGAGCTCAAATTGGGTATGTATGTTATAAATCACCATCTTAAGACCGGTATTGATTTTGGTGTGTATAAGACTTATAGTTTTTCTACAGGGCTACGACAAAACTTTCTTTTATATTATGGCATAATGGCACATGGGGAGACATTCTTGAAAGTGCGCAAGCGTTTAAACGGTGCATTCGATTGAGTTTCAATTTGGTATATATGTTTGAATGATTCATCGATTAAAATTTATTTAAATGCTTGGTAATGATCTTAATCGTAAGTGTTCGGAAAGTCGAGTGGAGTCACTCCAGATTTTTTTATATTTGAGCAGTGAATTATCATCCAATAATCAATATTTGCTTTAATTTAAAGCTTAATTGCATGTAGAACTTCTGAGTTTGTATTTGAAAAGACTTGTTGCAACTACAGCGCTCCAGTATGCATAAACCTGTGGTTTGTACAGATACAGAGAGAACAATGCCATAATTATTGTTTTCGCAGTAGACTTAAGATAAAACTTATTCCACGATAAAATGAACTTTAGAAAACATTTTGCTATCATTTATTGTTTAATTTTATGTTACAATACATTATTATTTTTAATTCAGCAAAGAATTTTGCAATTCTTAAATGTGTTTCATTGCTATAACTAGTAGTAGGACTGCGTTTATTGCGAGGACGTTTACATTTTTGCGAGACGAGACAAACATTTTTAACATTATGATATAGGGATTTTTGCGAGACGAGACAAGCTTTTCGGCTGTTTTGCGAGACGCGAGACACCAATTTTTTGTCTCGCGTCCATCTCTAATAACTAGTTTTAGGTCTTCTGTTTATTCCGAGGTCTTTCCAAATTAGGGGACCCTGCACCACAGGAGTGGTACGTCACACATCGTTGTAGGGATTGTTGAGTGACTGTGGTTACATTTAATTATTCTTCATTCATAAGAAGATCGTTTTCAAATGTGGATAAAAACGCTGCCCTGGAAAATGTTATTCCAGAAACTTTTTCACAAATCACACATTGCATGCCTATGCAGAGCAACTATGCATCAGGCACTAGAGATGAGACGGGCTCAGCCTGAGCCCGAGAGCCCGGGCCCGAACCGGGCTCGGGCTCTGTAATTCACAATTGCGTTCGGGCTCGGGCTCGTGAAAAATTTCTATTTTATTGAACATGCTCCTTGAAAGAGATTTTTAAAAAGTGATTCATATGGAAAATAAAAGTACTTATAAAAAAAAAATCTGGAGTGACTCCACTCGACTTTCCGTACATTTACAATTAAGATCTTTACCAAGCATTTAAACAAATTTTAATCGATGAATCATTCAGACATACATACCAAATTGAAACTCAATCGAATGCACTGTTTAAACGCTTGCGCACTTTCAAAATTTCTCCCCATATGCCATTATGCATAATATAAAAGAAATCTTTCTCGTAGCCCTGTAGAAAAACTATAAGTCCTATACACACCTAAATCCATACCGGTCTTAAGATGGTGATTTATAACATATATACCCAGTTTGAGCTCAATCGAATGCCCCGTTTAAGAGCTATCGTGTTTGCTCACATACACACAAACACACATACACACATACATCTCATAAAAACAGCATAAATGAATTTAGGAGATCTCAAAACGTGTCAATACATCAAAATCGCGAAGTCGAATTTTTTCATGATGACAATACTTTCCTTACATGGTACATGTTCGGAAAGTAAAAATAGCGGCACGGGTGCATAGAAGGCGCGTGAAGCTCTTTGGGTATTGTTGTATCAGAATTGTATTTGGGTTTGTAGTATCAGAACGGCGGCTTATATTGCTTAGTTAGTCATGAGATCCGACATTATTTCATGAACATAGCTATAAAGAATTAGAAAGTGCATTAAAAATTTGCAACTCTATTTGTCTTTAATTTGCACAATTTATTGTATTCTATCAAAGAATTACTTCTTTAAATTTTATTTATCTTGAGCTGAAATTTCGGGCTCGGGCTCCGACTTAAATAATATTGCGCGGGCTCAGGCTTTAAAAAGTGAGCCTGAACTCATCTCTTTCAGGCACAAGTCACGTAATTTAACTTTCAAGCCCGAAGTTTGGATTGTTCCAAAGCACTCTTTATTCCCTATATCTGCTCTATAATACCAAACTGACCTATTCAATTTACTGATTTTGTTGATATGCTGAATTCTATATAGCATAATACATGTCTGTTATTTTATAGCTTACTGTCTGTTTGTATATACCATGAGTAAGTTTCATGGAGTAGTTCTACGCATAACTTTATGAATAATCCTCATTTTTGTTATATCTCCTTAATTCTTGATATCCGTTGTAGTGTCTACTAACAAAGTAAAAAGCCACAGTCTGCCAATACTGCATTTTGTTTCCAGGAACAGCTGCATCTATTTAGAATTTTCAATCAAAAATCAGAGGTGTTTGGAGAAGAAGCATCTGATTAGTTTTATTTTTTTAAGGTTTGCAGCTAGGGAAATGTTTTGAGTAAAGGGAGGGTGGGGCGTGTTAGCTCTGCAGAGTACAGTCTGAGCAGGTGAAGAGTGATGTTCTGCAGAAGAGAGTTTTTACTCCTACAGATTTCTCTCCGAATCAGCAGAATGTTGTCTTTTGTTGCTGTTGTTTCTTTTTCATTACTGCAGTGGTCTTTTTTGCAGACGTTAGTGGTTTTTAGTGAGACTTTGCGGTTACAGCTCCAATGGATAGTCCTTTCATTGCCGTTGTTTGGGCCCCACCATGGCCGAGTGGATGAACATAGATGGCTGAAGAGATGAGACTGGCTCAGACCCGAGCTCGGGACTCGCGGCTCGGGCTCGTGAAAAATTTCTCCTTTATTGAACATACTCCTTAAAACATATTTTAAAAAGTGATTCATGAGGAAAATAAAAGTATTAAAAAAAATAGCGGCACTGGCGCCTAGAAGGTGCGTTAAGCTCTTTGGATGTTTCAGAACAGCGGCTTATATTGATTAGTGAGTCATGAGATCCAACATTATTTGATAAACATGGATATATAAAGAATTAGAAAGTGCATTGACAGTTTGCAGCTATATTTGTCTTTAATTTGCACAAACGGAAAAATTCATTGTATTCTATCAATGAAGTAATTAGAATTTTTTTATCTTAGCTGAAATTTCGGGCTCGGGCTCCGACTTAAATAATATTGCTCGGGCTCGGGCTTCAAAAATTGAGCCCGAACTCATATCTAATGGCTGAGGTGTGACGGTCCCGGGTTCGGGCTTATCGTGTACCTATTGATGTAACGGTCTGGAGTTTTGGGCGGTTAAAGTGAATGCGAGTTAGAATCCCTCCTTAGAAAGTCTTCGACCAAGCCACCCTTCCTCACCCGTTAGGCCATCTATGGGGAAACCTTTGAAAAGTTGCGGGCCTAACTTTAGGATGTTAGTGAAGTCGCAGGCCATGTAATTAGGATTTATGCGGGACTTTGAATGGTTTATATGTTTTATACGGGATTTTGATATGCTCTGCGGGCCGGATCAAAAGCCTTGGTGAGCCACATCCGGCCCGCTGGCCGTAGGTTACCCATATAACAAATTCTGTTGCATAGAAGCGCCTTTTTTATTCCCAAGACAGTTCATAATATTTGGATGAGAATAAATAGTCAAGGTATGCGTAGGAATCGAAACCACTGTTGTACGGTTAAGCTATTGGCGTGGAGCGGGACAGGCTCTTATCATCCAAGCCACCGGTCCTCCCGTACGTTCGTTTTTGTCCTAGTATGCTGTAGTTTCGAAGATATAATAGTTCCAATATACCCTATTTGCTCGAATCCAAGATGCACCCCCCCCCATTTCGGAACGTATAAACTCGTGTCAATTATTCATTTCTAAGACTCCTTTTGGATATTCAGTGAGGCAATTGAGAATTTGACGGTACAAATTTAATCATACGTGTTTATTTGTCCAAAATAAACATTTTAGTCAACCCCATTACCGGAGTGGTTTTGTATGCGATTCCAAGGCGCAACCCCTTCCCCCATTTTATACCTGAAATTTTGGTTGAAAAGTGAGTCTTAGATTCGAGTCAATACGGTAACACCAGGGTTCCCTTTAAAGCAACAATCGCTTACGCACTGCAGAGTGGGAAAAGACACAGAACGTCTGCAGGTCTAGGGTTGTGGTCTCCCGTGCGACTGTCGATTGAACGGTATTGAGTTTTGGATGGTTTTCTCCGAAAGGCATTCCCTCTTTAGGCAGATAGCCCTTCTGTAGTTTTGCCTTAATCAACCAAAGCAATCCAAGTCAAAGCCGACAGTGTTTAAAAACATTTTTTACCCATATCTCACCATTTAAAAAAAAATAATGAAAATGCATCATATTCATTCAAGCTCTGCAAAAGTCGGTGGCTATGAATTCTATTCATTTCTAAGTTTATTATGGATTTGTATATTATGTCATTTCACACAACATTGTCGCTAAATTTTTTCTGATGCTTATTGTTGTTCCTTCTGTGGAGCAGTCGCTAAGCTCCGTTCCCATCTGAACACGGAAAGTGAAGCAGCACCCGGCTTGGCCTGTGCTTGGAACGCGGTGAAAAAACTCTTCTCGGCTGGACTGCTGTGGAACCCTGTACGCCAACGACAGCTGTTGCACGCAAAATCGATTAGTGACTCCAATGTCCATCCTGTACAAACGATACCTGATACCCCTCGGGGATGCCGATTTCAGGTGCTTGGTCTCTCATCTGGAATAGGTTCAAAACAGGGACTCGAACCGGAACTGAACCGAAAACCGGAAAAAAAACATTATTTGGGTCGGAACGAAAATACCGGTTTATTTCACTGTAACCAGCTTATCAATATTTTCTAATGGAACATTAACCCTATAATTATCGTCATTCAATGCTCAGTGTGTTTTCGTTTCTCAGAGCCTTCCTCCCATAGACGCATGCGTCAGGGCTGATTCTTAGTACTAATTACTTCTAGAAGGCAGATTGAACTCTGTTAATGATAGAATTATATTTTTAGTGCAAATAATCCATTCAAAATAAAATTATTCATTCGGAACCGAACCGAAAAGCGTTATTTTTGGTGGAACGAAAACCGGAATTGGAACGGATATATATTCTTTTTAGTTGAACCGCAACAAGAACCGGACCAAATAGAATTACGGCTTGAAGCCTTGGTTCAGATAGGGGAGATCACTCATAGGGGGGCAACGGTGGTCTGTCTAAAATGCGCCCCCACCCCCACAAATGAGATGGCCAGCATCTGCGGCCCTCGTAGCGGTCGGCCGAGGCTCCAAGTAGGCCGCTGGCCCGGCCATTAGAAGAAGAAAAAATTGTGTTGATTGCCTCGTAGCGGTCACACTTTCCTACTTCGTAAAGATTGGGCGGCAGAGGCGCCCCTTCCTGTGCTCGTCGCTGAAGAGCTCACTGTGCCAGCTAAAGGGGCGTTCTAACCCAAGCCGGGCAGCAATATGGGTATCATGGAAGAGTATTCTTTGCCCGCACCCAAGCAATTTAAAGCTTCGGATTGCTTTTCAAAAGTAGGGGCATGAAAGGAACTGCAGACTTTTAGCATGACCAGCGTCAACGTTGACAGTTCTCGACTATAAATTTGAAATTTATGCAAACAAGTGTTCCGGAAAAGATGGGTTGCAGGTGTCTTAGCCATCTAACTGACTTCAAAATAACAAGAATAACAAAAAAGTTATCATTAACAGAAATAGCAAAGCAGCAACGACGAACCAGTAGACAGACTATTCGGGCCCTTATTCTTGTTTATGTAAATCGTCAGACTTAATAGAATTTGCTGAATGCCTAATGACTGCACAAATAAAATAATACGGTTGATAAGGTTGGTTGGTTGGTTGGGTGTGATTATGGCAACGCTACACTAAGGCGATCTGACAAGGGGGGGGTGTCTTAGTAGGAGGACTTTCTAAGGGGTTCTAACGCGTATTCACGTTACATCTGGAGAAAACCTACCAAAACTCCAGACAGTTAGATCGACAGTCGCGCGATGGGACCCGAACCCGGGACCTTCACACTTCGGCCATCTACCATTTTCAGTGGCATAACCACATGGTTGATAAGCAATTCCCGCTTAGTTTTAGTTTACAGTAAAATTTCCTGTTTATAGAGTAATAATAAATTATGTCAAAAAGAAAACAGAGCACACTACTTAGATTTTATAAAAGTAGTTCCAATACTGTCATACACGATGGTAAAGAAGAGTCCTCGGATGAATTTAAAGGTAAATTCTTTTTAATGAAATATTGTTTTGCTTTTTATGTGTCACATATAAATAATTTCTCTCTTTTGCCTTTTTAACACTTTCCAGTGGAGTTGAAAGTGTTTATGTATTGGTATTCCTAACCTATGCTTGAGCATGTCATAAGTGTTTTTTTTTTTTAATCAACAGTAAACGGTCTTTTCTTCCTTTTTGTTTTGATTGATTCTGCCCGACATTTAAATTAATTTTTGACGAGCCTTTTTTTTATTATTATTACCTTTACATATTTTATTCTTGATGACAATGCCCATTACAAGATAATGCTTAGTATGGATGAACTGTTGAATTAATATTTTGGCCAGTGTAGTGACTAGGATCTATTTTATATCATAAAGCCCTGCATGCCCATTCATCTATCAGAAAGGCAGTGTTTTTTTTTCCTCTTTGTAATTGCAATAAGCTAATTTGTTAATTTCTTCTGAATCAGCAAAATATTTTAAATTCAGATTTTTTTCCCCTTTTAACTTACAATTATAATTATTTTGCCCCGTTTTTTATCAAAGTGAGAGAGGAAGAGAGCGAGGGGGGTGGGGCAGAAATAATAACACGTTCTTTCGTTGTTCTTTATGGAGAGGTGATATACACAATTTTCTTATCTTAAGAGAATAGAGTTTCCTTTTAGTCATAGTAATTTGAAAAATGATCAAAATTTGAAACTAATTTCAATTAAATTTATTAACTTTGCAAATAAATTTATTAATGCAAACTTTATAGCAAACTATTGGCAATATTAGACTCAACTAGTATTAAAATAATTGATTAAAATTTATATTCAATCAGCAAATGTGACTTTTTAGGAATCTGGAACACTAAATCACCGTGCTATTGTTGTCTAAAAAGTAAAGTAATATTATCCCCCATCAATTGTATTAAAAGCTTACTTAAAACCTATTTTAAGAGAATATTTTAGTAAAAAAAAACAGATCTAGATATATTTAATAAAAGAAAAACATAAATACAAAATTACACAGTTCAGTAAAAATACTTTCCTTTTTTATACAAAACATGAAAGAAAAACCATTTATAAAAACGCTGTGTCTACATTTCGACAGACAGCGAGGCTTAAACGCTTATTAAAAAATATTTGTCTTTTATTGATTATCTGTAAATATAATTATTATTAGATAATTACTGTGAAATACATTGCATTAAATACGATGTGTTGGGCAGTATATGTAATACATGAGCTTTTTATAAGGGGATGCCGTGAACTCTTAAATATTTTGTTCAACCCCTCAAGAAGTATTCTAGTGCTCTATCTACTGTTGGTTTCATAATATGAAACCTTCATATAATAACCTCTTACATTTTTAAGTTACGTATTTTTCGAAAAACTTTCACTGAGATTATATGAATTTAAGAGAAAATATTGATTAGATCCAAAGTGCAGCCAGACAATACAAACTGTAAATTAAAAAAAAAAATCGGATTTCTTATTTGGGTATTTACCATATCAATATTTTTGTCACACTCAAAACCAAATAGCTTCCTTCAAATCTTGGCGGCTCCTACAGATTTTCCCGTTGTCTGCTCTGCTGATAATTAGGGATGCAGTGCCGGATTACCGATTTTTCCGGATTACAGATGTGTTGAAAATTTCCATTAAAACCATCGTCGATCACGTTATGTATTGACCAGTGTATTATTTATCAATGAAAAGTAGTCTTAAAATATGCATACGATCGCTGTATAAACCGCCAAAAAAAAAAAAAGAAAAAAAAAAAAAAAACTACACTGGAACAAATGTAATTTAGTGTTTAATTCAAACTAAAAACTATAAAGCAGAAAAGATCGTTGATTTTGGAACATTTTCATAAAATATAACACAAGTAGTAACTGAAATTTATTTAAATACTAATTTAAAATAAGTGTATTAAATAATTGTTAGAATCTAATTAGCTTTTGTATTTACATTAAATACATCGGTTAATTTGACTTGCTTCATTTTTTTGTATTTAATTGGTTAATTAACACATGCACATTCATCAGTTGACTCTCAGATATAAAATCGAATTTATTAAATCTCTCCGTAGTTTGTACCCTAGTTTTATTTTACAAGCTGAATTATTCCCGATTTTACTCTCTTCAGTCTCTTCACAGCTTCTTAATTACCTCAAAACATACCAATTCCCCCCTCCTTTCCCTCTTGCTGGCGAATTCCTTCCAGCGATAGTTGACGATTTCGCAAGGTGACAGGATGTCTAGAAACAAGGCAATGTGTCTGGAAGTGGAAGGAGCCGAAGTCACTTGTTTACGATGATGCGTAAACATGCTGTCTGGTTTTAAAAACTCATACATATTAATGTTCTATTAAAGCACTCTCATTATCTTTGAATTCTTCATTCAGCTACACTGCACCTTTGGCTTGACTGCAATTGATTTAAATATAATAAGCAAATCAAGCCGTATTTCCTTTTGTTTTTATCTCGGTATTAGAAAATGCATTGATTCAAATATTTGCGGCAGTAATGGTGATCGGCAAAGACATGTTAGTGCCGAAATACGAAACAAAAAGAAAAATATTCGGTGAAAAACTATTATTGAAGAAGAAAAAAAAAAATTAAGATAGCCATACATCAATCAAAATCAGCGTTAAAAGTTCCGGATTTTGAGATTCCGGATCCTTTTGGAAAAAAAAAAAAAAAAAAAAAAAAAAAACGAGACTAGTGCCGGATTGTAGGTGCTGCCGGATTATAGGTTCCCGGATTATGGATGCTGCACTGTAGGAGATGTATATTGTTGTCGTCACCCACAGTAGGAAGCCGACCCTATCGCCTTTGCAGCCACTGACTTGTGCATGGAAAGATCCCCAATTTTGAGGATGAGAAGAGCAGAAGTGTGTGGAGTATTTATATCAAGTAACTTAAATTACTATGCTAATTAAGATGTGGAGCTAGGGTCGTAGCCAGAATTTTAATGAGAGATCCCGGATTTTAATGAGAGATGAGGTACCCGGGACAAGACCAAAGTCGACCTGGTTGACATGCTGAGGGGCTACACTTGGCTATAAACTGGCCCTGTAACTGGCTACATTTTAGGAGGGGAACTGCCCCCTATTTCCTCTTACCTACGTCCGTGTGTGTGTGGGGGGGGGGCACAAACCCCTGCCTAAAAGTTCAGACACAAATCGACTCCCTCCCCGTGAGTGATTTCTGGATCCGCGCCTGAAATCGTGTCTGTTGAAATTGTTCGCTTCGCAGTTAAAATCATCAAAAACGGGAGAACATGGTTTTTCTGAATGTGTGGTTTGTGTAATTGATTTGAGTGTTTTATTATAAAATATGGGTTCAATTAGTAAAGTAAATTATTTTTTTGCTATTTGTATTAGGATTTGTTTTTAAATCTGTAAACTAATGCTCTATTAAAATCTCATTGTGAGGAGAACTTTTTCTTGAATCCAAGAAGTTTTGTTCACTTTTTTATGTTTTTGATTCGATAATAGATGGAAGCACTAACCAAATTAGTACTGCCGTGACTGTGCTATTAAAATACTAGATTCGGTCGTAGAGGCCTTTCTATTGTTGAGAAATTATTTCTTACGAAATTACGATAATAGGTGTACTGTACAGTCCGAGAAAACTTTAGAAATCGCGCAGGGTCTCTCTAGACAAGTGCTTTAATTCTTTAACATGAAACAACAGGATAAAGATAAACAGCAACCTCCTTAGGAAAAAAAAAGTTGTTTTGATTCAGCTGATACGAAATATACGAAAATTATTTAAATGTTCTTTAAGCGTTTTCCTACTATGACAGTGTGTGTCATCTGGATATACTATGTAAGCTTCAGACGAAAATTACAAAATTGTAATGCTGTTTTCCCGCATTAGGGTGTGTTACTTACTGGCTTATCCTTTTGGCAACAGTTTGGACGATTGGCAACAGTTTACCAGCACATTTGACGAAAAAATAGTTTGGCGAAAATGACGTAGGATGCAGATACCTCCTTTTTACTGCCTCTCTTTGCAGCAAAAGGAGCTCTCTTTTTTTTTTTTCTCTTTTGCTGGTTGACACTCTTAACCCTTTAACGCGCAGTGTTCCCGCTCTGGGAACACCCAACTCTGACGTTTTCACTATTGCCCGTCACGAGGAATCGATTGGATTTCTATCAAAATAGTGGCGCGCGACAGAGCTCCACGAGAATCCTTTACTTTTTAGCTAGCCATTTCCCGTAAAAAAATGGGTCACGACTATTTTTAACAACACTGACATCGGCTGAAAAATGGAAGAATGCGAGAACAGCTGGATAGATGGCCCAATGCCGAAAAAAGGGCAGCCGTTGCCATCCCTTGACTTAACGACCAGCAAGAGGGCGGACGATCGAAACGTTCATCGCGCGCCACAGATCTAGAGACCCTTTTTTTGACGACAGCTGGCTGTGTGGACTTCACGACCAGCAAGAGGGCGGACGATCGAAACGTTCATCGCGCGCCAAAGATCTGGAGACCCTTTTTTTGACGACAGCTGGCTGTGTGGACTTCACGACCAGCAAGAGGGCGGACGATCGAAACGTTCATCGCGCGCCAAAGATCTGGAGACCCTTTTTTTGACGACAGCTGGCTGTGTGGACTTCACGACCAGCAAGAGGGCGGACGATCGAAACGTTCACCGCGCGCCACAAATCTAGAGACCCTTTTTTTTGACGACAGCTGGCTGTGCCCGCACACAGCCAGCTGTCGTCAAAAAAGGGTCTCGATCTGTGGCACGCGATGCACGTTTCGATCGTCCGCCCTCTTGCGGGTCGTTAAGTCGAGCGATGGCAACGGCTGCTCTTTTTTCAGCATTGGGAAAGGGTTGCGCCTCAAAGGGTTAAGTCGTGAAAATGTCGTCAAACTAGAGCGGACAATGAATGTTCCTTCGCTTCTGATGTTCTGAGCCTTCCGCAGGAAGTCTACACAGGTCTTAAACACTTTTCAACTTCGTTACAAAGTGTTAAAAAAAATCACAGAAATGACGGCCAACAGAGTCAATCGCGCACTTTTTATTCCACTATCATCATGTTTCCGGTCTTACAAAGCAAGACGTCGTTCTTGTAGACCGCGGTGGACTCCCTCCGGCCTCTCCTGGTCACTTCGGTGGTCACGATGCTGTCGTTGGCCGCTATCACCGTCGAGGCGCAGATATCGGGCCCCCAGGGAAGCGAGTTTTCCTGCGGCAGCGGCATGTCGTTGCTGTAGACGTCGTGCTCCTGGTCCTTGACCATCCTGGCACGCATTTCCCCGTTCACGAACACCTCGATGATTTCCGTGTCCGATCCGAAAGTGTACACGGTCCGTATGTCCGATCCGGATATCCTGGTCGTGGCGGACACGCTCTGAGTCGGGAGTGGATCAGTCTCAGCCATCGGCCCAGCACCGGCTCGATACCAGTAATCCCTTCAAAAAGAGATGCAAAAACGTGTACTGTACTCACACGCAACAAGTGCTTTTAACACGTTGAGCATGGTGCCGGGACCATTCTTCAACTTTTCGTATCCAAGTTAAAAAGTAAGTACAGTAATTTATTAAAAAGAACACGCTAAACAAAAGTATGGCTTGGATTTGTATCCATTGCAAATCGCATGGAGTACCGTGCACGTTGTTTGCATTTTCTCAGCCCAGATGAATTTTTGCTGAACTGCAATGTAATATTATTTGATTACTTAACGTATTTAATTATCCCTTCGACCCGCCAAGACGAGCGATTTTTCGCCAAGATAAATGCCGGGCACATGAAGTTATGGATAGTTTGGAATACAATTGGCTATACAGTTTGCCAACATATTTGGCGAAAATCCCCTCCGGAACAATACGTAAGTTCCTATTATTTTTATAAGTTCCCGCGGCAAATGCTACGTATGTTGACATAGAAATTGTTATTAAATTACTGACAATTCGGGGATAAAAAATTGCCAATGTTATCACATGCGTACGGTTAATGGGTAAGTACTTTGAAAATACATAGAGAGGAATCTGTTTTCGAATTTGCTTAAAAGATAGAATTGTCGTTTCGTCGTCTAGAGCTCGTACAATTTGGACCACTCATTTGGTTCGAACTGCAAGAATCGACAAAATTATCTCTAACAAAAATTCAAATGCAGCTACGACTTAATTTATGTTAACAGGCGGAACAAATGCATTACATTTTACCACGAAAAACTGAAAAGCAAATTCGCCAATAAACAACCGCTTATGCTGATAACTATTTGTAAGATTAAAATGACAACTCATTTTAGAGAAAGCAGTAATAACCTCTTGCCGACATTAAAAGGTGAACCGACATTGTCACAGTGCATGCAAAAAAAAAAAAAAAAAAAAAAAACAGTGCCAAAGACGATTTCTTTGATTCGCAGTAAAAAAAACTGATCAAATTTTCACTGCTGAAGGGTCAAAAATCTGCCACATCTGCAGTATAAAGCCTCCCTTTGCAGTTGCGCCATGCTAATACCTTTAATTTTGTCTAATCTACCGTCATATTAGGTTGTAACAAAACACTGCTGTGCTATGATGATTAGAATTCGTTATAAAAAATTGGGTAACCCACAAATTAGGTTTATAGCCAAAATTTGTGCGATAACCTGGAAGGTCCATGCCAAATTCTAAAGTTGCCCTCTGCCATTTTAGGACGATCACAGTAAACTGCGCAGACTTTAGTAAACTATACGTTTCGCTGTTTTATCTAGAAAGCACACTGACAAATATAGGATAGATAAATTATGATATAAATTTCCCTACTGTAATTTATAAATGACAATTCCACAAAAACAGTTTCATTAAAACATATTAAATTTAGCCACACACATCCATTTTGAAATTTTGAATTACAGTACGTTTACCGAAAAATAAATATTTAATATTTTATTTAACATTTTGAAATCTCTTTGTCATGTTAGCATAAGTTAGAGATCTGCTTTGAAGTCGATTCTTCCCCAATATACAGAAGCGCGTACGAAGTCGAGATATTCTCCTGAATACCGGGTCCTCACTCAGTGCAGTGTACTTCTCACAGTTCTATTCATAGATTTGAATACCTGGGTAAAAGCAATGTGCTTTTGATTTCAGAAACTTATCATGCTTTTGCCCCTACAATGGCTATCGCCAATGCAAAATAGATAAGGCATTATTTAAGCAAATGAAATAAATTCCACGAAAAATATTTAGATGAGAGACTTTTTTTAGTACTGCCATTCTGCACATACGCATGCCACTAGTATGGCTACCGTTTGGAGTAATTAAAAGTTTTTTCCAGTTATGCTCAGTGCTTGGAGGAACCAGTAGGGTTTGTTCTATGGGGAGAAAATGAAGTAACTGTACGCGTAGACCTGGGGGGCGTGGCTCAATAAATTTGGCATGCCGTACGGCTCTTTAACTCCAAGCCACGCCCCTTCCAATGCTACGCGTAAGGCTACTTCATTTTCTCCCCATAGAACAGGGATGGGCAAACATTTTCGGTCGCGGGCCAAAAATCGAAAAAAAAAAAAAAAGTTTGGGGGGCCAAGATAAATTTTTCTAAAATTTTAAAAACAATATACGAAGTATTACAATTTAAATAGGTTAATGAAATGAATGAAATTGCGATTTCATTTTTAAAAGTTCCTTATATTGAGGTTCAAGTGAGATGCATTGATTCTAAGGAACGAGGCTCAATGCTCATCTGTCAGTCTACTTCTGAGGCAATTCTCTCTAAGGTTCACAGTTGAAAACACTTGTTCACATATATAAGATGAAGCAAACATAGCACTGATTTTCTGGGCGTGAGATATTCAATTTGGGAAACTCACTTTCGATCATGATTTGTAAAACTAACTTTGGCCTATTTAGAAACAACTGCTTGAGATGATTGTTAGATTGCAATTCAATTCATTCAAGCTGCAAAATCGGACCTCACTGCTTTACAATTTACGTTGAAAGGCATGGTCAAAATGTCCAATTCTGTTTGAATGGTACTGAAATCTTGAAATCTGCGTTCGAACTCAAAATGCACTTTTTTCAGGCCATCTTCATAATTCTTAATATGGACATATAATATATAAATATATATATATATTCTTTAAATTTCCGTCGGACCAGCAAATTATAATTCCATCCGCGGGCCGCATAAAACTTTCCGGCGGGCCGTAGTTTGCCCATCCCTGCCATAGAAGAACTAGCGGGTGTAGGAAAATCCGATTACAGTTGTGGCTTCATTCCCCCCCCCCCATGCCTCCTCCTTATTATTCTTTCCTCTAAGGCTCAATCTAGTGATTCCTATAGCTAAGGCTTTACTTATGTAATGTGTGTTATTCACGTCAGTTGATCGGAATCTAATCAATGGGATAAACCTTGAACTTTCAAAACTTGGATTTCTGTTTTAATAGATAGATGCTCCTTTAGACAAAAATTACTATATAAAGTGACATTTATTAGAGATGGATCAGAAGCGAGACGAGGCAGAGATCTGAAGCTGTTTTGCGAGACGAGACAGCTTATGTTTCGTCTTGCGTCCGCCCTTTACATTTACCTAAGTGAAACACTTCCTTTCTCTTATCTGCAATTAGAAATCTGTACCTCCGTTTCGTTCATATTTTAGCCCCCTTGTGTTACTGTATAACCGTTGAAATAAGAGATATATGATATTGGAAAACTGCAAAATGTTGTGTCGCTTGTTCAATGTCAATCCATTGATGAAAAGTTGCATTTTTTCCAATGTATTCCCGGGTGCCATATCAGAGCCAGGTTGTCTAATGTTCTTTGCAATTTATACGATGATTGCAGCAAAACGTAATTGTGTATTGAACACTGGAAGATTTGTTCGTCAAATGCAGTTGCTTTTTCTAACGTTAATTTGTCAAAATGGTAAATTAATTTTTCATAAATGTCGATTTTCATACTCAATAGTTTGACATTGATAGAGCGATGATATAAGATTCACTTTACCTCCAGTCTTCAAGAATAATTGTTTTCTCAACTTTCGATAATTTTCTTCTTCCGGTCATATCTGAACTTACTGATTCATCTTCGTGATCACCTGATGTTTCTAAATCGCTTTGAAAAGGCCTCGTTATGTCTTCATCCCCTTTATTAAATAATCCAGGGTCAGACTTATACTGATGCAAGTCATCTGCACCTGTCACAGTTTTATCTTGGTTCTCCTTTACGGGTTTGGACAGCATTTCTGATTCACTTCTATGATGCTTAGGACTGGAGTCTGCTTCTGAAATCCATTCTTTAAAATTATCAAAGAGTGATTTAACTTCACCAAGAATTTTCTCGCTGGTTTGCTTGGAAATGGATTGTATGAGGTGCTCTGAAACCGCGTCTTTTGGCTTCAGGTCGCTCTTAGCACTCGTCTGCGCAATCGAGGGAAATATCGCTACGTCTTGAAGTAACTGTACCGCATTCTGGAACCGTTTTGAACGAGTTCCGCTTCTGATACCGTTCGACGGTAGCCTTTTGTGGTTTTCTTTCAAATCCTGATCATTTTTGCTGGCTTTTTCTGAAGACAAATCTTTTGAAATTTTAGATCCTTCTTCTTTCAAAGGTGAACGTGATGGTTTGAATGCTTCCCGATCCGAGCTTAGAGTTTGGGAGGGCGACCTCTGCTTTTGAGCATACTTATCTTTCATTATTTTAAAAGAGTCTATGTACTTTATTTCAAATCCCTTAACACGCGAATCCAGATCATTGTCGGGTTCTCGCTCTTGATTTTCAACTCTTGCAAATTTGGCATCCGAATGTATCGCTTTAAAAGTGTCTCCTGGGAATAAAAATAAATCGGAAATACCCTTGCGCAGATCTCTTTCTGATGCTATTTTTCTAGTATCCACAACCGATGCTTTTGGTTCCAAGATATTGGTGCCAGATTGTATTTTCCTTTCAATCGCCAATCTAGAATTGTGACTTAGTAAATCTTTATCATTTTGTGCAGAATTCTGATTTTCTTTGCTTGGTTTTTCTAAATAATAGTCTTTTGAACTAGCTGGTGGAACAGATTTTGCATTCTGTTCCCGAGTTTCTAGTTCTATAGAGTCGCTGTTTACGGAGAAAGTTTTTGAACCATTTTCGGCAAGTTTTTCCAAATTCGTTTTTTGTACACCAGCGTCATGTAAGCTCTCGGAAGCAGTCAGGTTACGTTTAGGGGAATAATCCTGGGAAGCAGATTTTTCTGGATATGCATTCGTCTGAAACCGGTCGAGAACGTTCTGAGGCACTTTTGCACCAAAAGAACGTCGCTTATTCGTAGCTTTACCAGAAGTCAGATTCAAACGCGAATGCGTAGGGACTTCCAAACCCATTTCGGCAGGCGACCGGTCCTCTATTGCAGCTATGGACTTTCGTAATTTCTCATAGTCCAACTGTCCTGGAATTTTTACTGTGGGCAGGCGCTCGCTGCTTACGGAAGGCCTCACGGGTATAAAGTTATCTTTTCTTCTGCGCCTTGTCTGCACCGAAATATGTTTCCTGATTCCCCGCTTCAAGTCGTAGTCCAGTCTTTGCATAGGATTGGTCAGCACTGAGGTGGCTCTCCGTATCTGGTTCTGTATCTGAGCCTGCTTCTCTAAGCTCAGTTCGCCGTGCTTCCGTTTGGCACTCCAAATTTCGGCGAGACGTTTTGCGGCCTCCAGGACTTCGTCGTGCGTTGCGGAGGGTTCGACCGACAGAATTTTGTAATAATCTTCTTCCGACATATTTCTGAGAGTTGGGATTGAATTTAGAATTTTGATACTGTGTTTCAATTATAAAAAGGCCTTCTCGGTCATTGTTGTCCAAAAGAAATGTCAAGTCCCAACAATTCAAATGAGTTGATTACTGTGTGAAGTTCAAACTATCATTGTTATATTTATGGAAAATTTATTAATTGTTGTAGTAAATCATTATCAGGAGAAGGGAGTTTGGTTAGGAATATTTGGGGGTCCAAAATGCCTGCATGAATGGATAAAAAATATTTTAGAAGCAACGTGAAAACGAAGTCAACTAAGAAAACATGTTTCCAAAGGTAAGTTTTTCTACTATTTTAATAATATTTAATATCAAGAAAAATTAATAATATCTACGAAAATAGATGCTCCTTCACTAGATACAAAATACTTTTTTCAAAATTTCATTTATATAGACGAGTTTTAAAATCGTGGTGCTACCATTGAAAAAAACATAAGTTTTTTCACAATTTTTACTTCCTTGTACGTAGTATAAGGAAGTAATGTGATCCCGAAAAATTTTGGGGGCCAAATTTCGACAAAAAAACCGATTTTGACTACCTCTAAATTTAATTTAAAAATTTTTTTCGATGCATCCTATCGTAGGCTAGCATGCACGATCATATTAACGCGTCTGCAACTCATTTTGACCAGCGGCGAGTCTGCTGTGGCCAGTTTTTCCATGCCGTCTGTACGTACGTACGTACGTACGTATGTATGTAACTCGCATATCTCAAAAACTATTGGTCGTAGAATGTTGAGATTTGATATTTAGGATTGTTCTATGATCTAGTTGTGCACCTCCCCTTTTGGTGGCAATCGAATGGATAGTTTATGTACAGGACCGCCCAAAAGATTCGAAATACATTACGCTCTATGGGCCGAAATTCATTAAACTCGCCTAACTCAAAAGCTATTAGGCGTAGAATGTCGAAACTTCATATTTTGGATAGTTGTAACATCTAGTTGTGCACCTCTCCTTTTGGTTCCATTCGACTGGATAGTTTATCTACAGGACTGCCCAAAACATTCGAAATACATTACGCTCAATGGGCCGAAACTCATTAAACTCGCATATCTTAAAAACTATTAGGCGTAGAATGTTGAAACTTTATATTTAGGATTGCTGTAACATCTAGTTGTGCACCTCCCCTTTCGATTCCATTCGACTGGATAGTTTATCTACAGAACCGCCCAAAAGATTCGAAATAGATTACGCTCTATGGGCCGAAATTCATCAAAGCGTTTTTTAGAGGTATTGGGCTATTTCAAACGACTCAGAAGTGATGTATGCTGTAAAGAGTTAGAAAATGAATTTCTCCATTAAAAAAAGTGTCTTTATCATTTGTAGTTCTGCTACAGGAACACTCAAAAGATTTCTAATACATTACGGTCAATGGCAATTTTAGGGGCATTCATCCATTTCAAGCACAATACCGTCCTACCACATATGTTAGGTAATGGTCCGACCACGGTCACGTGCCTCCCTCAAGAACTATGCCAAAAGTCGCCAAGCTTGGCGACTTTTGGTGTACGTGTGTGCATATTTAACTCTCAAATCTCAAAAACTATTATGAAATTTCATATATAAGAATGTTGTAACATCTAGTTGTGTATCTCGATTTTTGGTTCCAATCTACTGGAGAGTTTATTTACAGGACCACCGAAAAGAATTTTAGTACTTTAATGTCTATGGACATCTTCAATATAATACAACTGTAGACAGTCATTGTTTGGTACATGCCCAAAAACTCGCCGTCTGTCCTCGACCTTGGCGAGTTTTGGCGAAATATCGCCAAATTTGGCGATAGTCAGTCATTGGGTCCATGCCCAAAGTATCGCCATTTGTCGTCGTTCTTGGCGAGTTTTGGCGAAATATCGCCAAATTTGGCGATAATCTGTCATTGTTTGGTTCATGCTTAAAATCTCGCCAAATTTCGTCGACATTGACGAGTTTCGCCGAAATATTGCCAAATTTGGCGCCAAAAATTATTTCGTATTTTGTACAACACTAAAACTTTAACCCGTAGATATTTGAACTTTTGTATTTAGAACTATTGTAATATCTAACTGTTTTTCCATATCTTTTTTGACAGCAATCGACTGAGAATTTATTTACAGGGTGAGCCAAATGACTTTAAATACATTGAGGTGTATGGATGCATTCAATTCATGAAAGTCTGTGGTCAATGACTACTTTGGCTATCCCCAAAATCTCGCAGACTATCTCAAGTTTGTCGGCTTTTGGTGAAATATCGCCAAATAAAGTGTCAGAAGGAAATATTTCAAATTGAACTCAGCTTGGCGGTATCGAAATATTTGTCTAGAAATCGCTAAACCTTACTATTATTGATATTTTATCTCTTTCAAACAAATAAGTTTAGAGGAAGTGCGTCGAAAATATTTTTGATCTAATGGACGTGCAAGGAAGTCATGTGTTGGACACATCAGATTTTTTTATTATACTAGCGGTACCCGTGCGAATAATTCGCACTAAATAAGTGTGATATCACTTTGCAAAATTACAAAAATTATTTATTAATGACTATGTCATTTTATTTCTCACCCCCTTTATTGAAAATTGTCCGAAAAATATGTCCCAAAAAAGCGACATGGATTTTGCTGTTGTTTTTTATCTTTCATCTATGTAATTTTTATCTTAAAATGTTACCCTTTAGCAATGTCTTTTTTTGGGGGGATGGGTTGATGAATAAGCCCCCTACCCCGGATCCGCCACTGGATCATATTTTAATTATGGCAGCATTATTGTAAATAGGCACTAAGCCGTCACCGTGCCATTATATTACAGCCACTGTTAAAATACCAGGCCAGCGCCTTTATTTTCAATAATAGCCTGCACCCCGCCGTTTCATTTTAGGTATTCTAAACTTAATGGGCTAGTGCCTTTATTTGTGCATGATGGCCGGCACGTGCCATAATGCCAGCACAGTTCCTTTGCCATCCCGGGCTTCTGGCAAGGCTCTTCTCAGGCGACCACTTTTGGTACGATTCAGTTACTTTTTGCAGTGCCGTGCCGGTGCTGTACGTAACGGCACTGGTAAAGTACTTTGCCAGCAGGTGTGTGTTTACTGGGTGTGCGTTAGATTTTTTTTTAGCGAGTTGCCACCGTCCCTGTCTCAGAAAGGCTCAGTTTTTAAACCTAAAACGGAGAATCATTATTCTTAAAATCAACTGAAAAACTAAATCAACTGAGAAAGGAACCAGTTATTCAGTTTCCGATAGTGTATTTACATTTTCTTCGAGAGCATGATTATTGTCCTGTAAAAATATGTATGTATTTTGAAATAAATAAAGAACTTGTAATATTTGGAACAACTGAAATAAAGACTTTGAAAGAGAGATCTTGATGAACTCTCTGTAAACTCTCCGAGAATGTTCGGTAATAACCCAAACGCATCGCCCAGGCAACGGAACTGGATGAATTGAAGTGGTTTTTTAGAAATTCTAAAGAAATTAGGACCACACTCGGTACACCTATTCCATAGATATAGGAATCTCTAGATTGAGCATAACGGTAGAAAACTTGTTGCCTTCAAATGGTAGCCATGATAATAGCAAGCGCATGCGTAGAATGGCAGTAACCGATAAATGATAATGGCATTTTCAATTATTTTAAGATAATCTGCATTTGCAAAAGTACTTGCATCTAAATATTTTCCCTCGAATTTATTTATTTTCCTAAGAAAATGCAATCATTGTTCCATTTTACATTGACGGCAGTCATGGTAGTGGCATAAATTAGATGCGTTCTTGGCATCAAAAAGTGCACCTTTAAAAGCATTAGATGCTTCATTTAGGTATTCCTAAATCTATGACCTATTCCAGTTCTTGCACAATAATGAATGGATGAGTTTAAAGAACACCGGGAGATTCATTCGATATTCTTTTCTCCCAAGTTACCAAATAATTCAAATAGTTTTTTCTCAAATTCTAATATCAAAAAATTCAGAGTGTCGTGGTTATTTAAATTAATAAAAACTTTATATAATATCCATTTGGGCAGTACAAAAGGTCCGCCTTCCTATAGTTGCAAAAAAAATTCAAGCGTCCACAAGAGTAGAAAGAAAGCCAGTAATTAACATACATGTATGTAATTAACATCAGTTCTAGGTTTTACGGTTGTGCATACTAGATTTTTTTTTTCAATTGAGGGAACTGAGCTTATGAAACCCTCCCCTCCCCCACGAAATGGTCATTTTTTTTAAGTACCATTTTGTGTGTGCTATCGTACAAAGATTTTATATTTCATTCAAAGATAATATTTCATTCTGTCACAAGTTTTCGTTCAGTGTTCTTTTTACCATGGTTTCTCTTTTTTTTTTTTTTTACTTAGAATGTTTTCCTTTTTCAGCGTTATTTGGGCCAGCTGGAATGCCTCACCAAGGAATGGAAATCTCCATTTTCCACTTCTGGTGAGACGTTCTTGCTAGCTGTTCAACAATCTTCATTCCTGTCGCGAGAGTTTTCTTCAGGACGAGGTGGAAATGCGTCAGGTTCAAATCCTCCGGACATCTGGACGGCAAAGGACGAAGCCAGCGCTGCACCAGAAGGTTCGTGGCATGTTCCAGCCCGGTGAGAGCTCTTCAAAACATTTTGCCTCGTGGACTTCTGCGCAGCATTCACGCACCACAGTTGCGCCAACATTTCCAAGAACTCTGTCCGAGTGCAGGCTAACC
This sequence comes from Cheiracanthium punctorium, assembly GCA_038373885.1. NCBI lineage: Eukaryota > Metazoa > Arthropoda > Arachnida > Araneae > Cheiracanthiidae > Cheiracanthium > Cheiracanthium punctorium. The sequence goes on along the minus strand of JAWZYV010010530.1, from coordinate 1,296,605 downwards.
AAACTCTGTCATCGCGTGTGACCATCCACCAAATTTCTCTTCAAGGAAGGTAGGAAAAGACCCAACAACAGATGCAACCTATATTGATATCATGCAGCAAAAATAAGGTCTAAACTTGCCGTGACAGTCAGCAATAGCTATTCATACAAAGGGATCCAATGTCTTGAGTTTCTACACCAGCATTCCCCATTTCCAGCAAATGGGCACTTGGGAACAGAAGTTATTACTTACTGTTCACTAAGAGCACACCAGCTAGATCGGTCAGCAGTTGGCTAATACTGGATTTCAACATGAACCTGGAACGTAATAAGTTGAGAAGAAATGAGACTCGTCATCTTAACTGCACACACTCATATTTCGATTGAAATTGTTTACGTGCGTATATATTTTTTTAGTTCACTGTTCCTTTATCTTGAGAATGATTCTTTTTAATGAAAGTTTGTTATTTTAATCATTAAGAGCATTTCCTTTTGCTTTGAGGATCTTTCTTTAATAATTCACTACTTATGTGCATTATATTATAGAATGATTTGAAAACTGTCACTATGTTAAAAAAAAAAAAAAATGTTTTTTTAGTATAGCATTTTTCAAAACATCCTAACTCCACTTCAAATGAAGTTATTTCTATTCTATCATTTTTATTTTGACGTTTGATATTTCTTGGAGCGAATGAAGCGATATCGTCCATTTAAATCTTGTTTGAAAAGTTAGAGGAGTTGACATTGGCCGTAACTTACTGAGGTTAACGGGGGGGGGGGGGGGAATCGCCCCTTCAAAAAATCAGACTATCACCTATTTGAAAATATTCTCTATGATAGGAAACATTTTGCCCCACAATGTTACATGCCAATTTACGCCACTCATTCCCTCAAATCATATTTCATGTTCACAGCAAGCTTGTCCGATAGCAAGCCAGTCGATCGAAACTGAAACATTGATTTAATAGGAAGCTAAAAATAGAAAATTGAATTTTTGTCGTAAATTTACCATTTTTAAAAGGTAGAGCTTGATGCCTAAGGTGCTTACCTAACATTTGAATATCACCAAAAATACAAAACACCAAAATCCTCAAAAGAAATAAATTATCACATTGCATTGACAGAATGGAATTCATACGAAAGAATCCATACCTTGTCATTTGTGCCTTGGTATCCCACTGATCAAGGCCCCTGGACTGCTCACTAACAAAGTTACAGGTTCTATTTTCGACCACCATGGACACGTTGCCAGTGGCATAACTGGGAATATCATTGGCGGTATTTTTCTAGGGTGGGCTAAATCCCCAGAGCGTTCCATCTCCTGTTGATGAAACAGAAAATGTATCGACATTTTGGGTCTCTAGGAGTTTTCTTTATCTTCATTACTATTCAGCCTCAATTACACAAAATACTTAAACCTCTCGTCACCCTGAACCTCATAGGAGGCGCTCCTACTTCAAATAGCAATATTTAGAGAGAAAACAGTATTGAGTATTTTTTTTCTTTCAGTGATATCAATATCATTCATTCATGTAGAAAGTATAGGAGGCTCTTCACTAGATGCATAAATCGTGACTAGATTGCAGTACTAGTCCATTTAGATCCTTTTTTACAGTTTTCACTTCATTGTTTCAGGAGAAAAATTAAGAAAATAGGGACGCTGCTTTTTGACCGTTTTTTTTTCTTTATAAGGTAAGTATAGTTTTTTTCTTATTTCTCAACCTTTACCTAATAGGTAGGGATCGACCGATACCACATTTTCGCCGATGACCGATACCGATACTTTACCTATAAATTCATTTTCAGAAATAGCCGATACCGATACTTATTAAGTTAATAAGTATTGGTACTTTGATAAGTTATGGTATCGGCCGATACCGATACTTAACCGATACCAATACTTTACATAATTTAATGTCATTTAAACCTACATCTGTTGGGCAGTTTTTGTACGAGAGTGTAGTTCTCGTTAAAATGAATAACAGAATGATGAAATTTGATCCCAGTAGAAAGCATTAATAAAAAAGCAGTGGATACATTGAAATGTGAATTTACAGTAGTTCTACTCTTTCTTTTCTATTCAATCATGCCGACGAATGGGCGAATTAATAAAAAGTTGAGCTCTGGGAAGCGTCTTAGTGTGCAGATTCGGAATTCTTTCTCATCGCGTGTCTGTCGATGTAGTGGTCTAGAGTTTTGGACGATTTTCTCCAGATGTTACGTGAATATGCGTTAGAGTCCCTTAAAAAGTCCTCCGACCAAGCCCCCCCCCTTATAGGTAGATGCCCCTCATTTAGGCTTGACAGAACACAAACACGGGGGGGGGGGGTTAAAGGGTATATTAATAAGATAATCCATTTCATTTCCAGTGCCGACTGGTGCAAATATTTCAATCAGTTTTTCTCAGCCTCTATTTTGTCGCCTAATTGTTGCCTAAGCCAGATAAAAGGTTTCCATATTAGGCCCAAAACAGCTTCATGCTTGCTCTTACTATATGTGTTTTTGTTTATGGTTCGGCTCATGCCTCGATTTTGTGCTTACAAAATTAAACACATGAAATTTATTCAACTTCAAAGCTTGCAATTTTTATTTAGATTTTTAGCACTTGAGATTTCTTTCAATCACTGGTTTTTTGTGTACGCGAGCGCGTCTAGTCACTTTTTTAGCACTTGAGAGTGCTATTTCTTTCAATCACGGGTTTTTTGTCTTTAATTATAATTCTTTCACAAATGAAAATATTTTTTAGATTACTTAAACTGCTTTAAATTGTGATAATGTATAAACTGTACAGTATTATGTAAGTACATATGTATTTAGATATTGTTCATTAAATACGTATGTAAATTCTTCTTAAAATGCATAATAAGTTCACATTAATTGTTGGTTTTATTTATCTGCTCCAATTATTTAACAACTAAGTGAATTATTAAATGTTTTAGCAAGATTTCTGTTTAATATGAACTCATATGATAATTTTTAAGTTCTTTTTGAAACTCCGAATATTTTGATTCTCCGGACAGGGTTAAGTCATATTTAATCCGGATGATCCATGTATTTGATCTTTTCCGTACGCAGAACAGGTACACACCGATTATTCCTGTGTTTTCCTTACATATAAACTAAATACTATTCACAAGAAATATGTTTTTTACCCCAAAATTTGAAATAAACTAAATAATAATTAGTATTACTTATTATACTAATATAGCTTTAACTTTTTAAATTAACAATACAAATAATTATTAGATGATATTGATAATTATTACACTTCTCAAAACAGAATGATACACAAATCCTGCGCTCTCTCATTAATCTGATAGATAATAAAATCATTAAATGTTTGATAATTCGTACTTTTGATATTTTGTAATGTTTAAAAAATGAATCATTTAACTTCTGGACCAACATAATTAATGTTTACGTGTGTCGCCAGTTTTCAAGTCACTGCCAAAAAGTTAACTTCTTTGCGACACAAAAAAGGAATAAATTGTTTTTACATATAGGTTTCGTTTATAATTTTAGTATCATTAATTTTGTCATTGAAACAGCTACAATATGCAGGGTCCGATTAAGGTACTTCGAGGCCCTAGGCACAGCATTATTTCGCCCCCCCCCCAACTCCAACAGTGACTATCCCTGCCGCCCCCTCCCCCTGTGAAATTTTTAGTATGTACAAAATTTATGCAAATTGAAGAATTATTATGAAATCAAATACAAATTCTTAAGGGACTGTATATACTTTAAATTTTTTTCTGTAATTAAAATACTTTTTGTAATTACGTGTAAGCAATAAAGTGCCATATTTCCAGCAATATTATGGAATATTTCAAGTTATACATCCTGATTTGGCAGAATTTTTATTGTTAAATAACATAGCAAACGTACGCATAATCAAAAGTAAGATTTGTGAGATCATTTTTATCGCGCCTTAAAATACCATAGTTGTCGTAGACCCTCAGCTTATTTTGTTAGCAATTTTTTTTTTCTAAATTTGTAAAAAATATCTTGCTGCTTGGTTTTGGGGGCCCCATAAAAAATCTGGGGCCCTAGGCACGGGCCTACTGTGCCTAGGCCACTATCAGGCCCTGACAATATGAAGAAAAATATTTTTGCTCGTTTTCAAGCTACGGAGGGTCTAAATAAAAGATGCTTAAAAATGACGAGATTAAATAAAGGTTGAAGAAAAATCCAAAAATAAGAAACTAAATTCAATTTTCAAGTCTTAAAAAAAAGTTGCTACTTAAAGTATCCATATTTAATGGAATTGATCTTCAGTGTTTTTGTTTTTATGATCATTGTTAACATGTTTTTCTGTGATTGATATGAACAAATTTTATCTGTATTAATTCTAAGCTCTGAGCAGGGGCGGCGTGGCACGGTTAGCAAGGTCTGCGTGCCATCGTCGAAAGGGGGGCCATTTCGAACTAAAACTGAGAAAATATTGATCTAGAACAGTGGTTCCCAAACTTTTTTGTCCTTTTCAAAAATTCTTCAAGTTTTTTTTTTTTTTTCGACCCACTACTACATAACGATAACCAATATAGGCTATATAAAATAGTATAGTTTACTATATATATAAAATACTAAAATTTAATTTTTCACACCGTTTTCGATCCACCGAAATTGATCCCGTGACCCAACAATGGGTCGCGGCCCATAGTTTGGGAACCACTGATCTAGAGCCTTTTTTTATGTTTGCTGAGGGGCACCATGGGGGGGGGTATGTCCGACAAACGTCATTCGGTTCAAACCCTATCCCCGTTTGCATGCGCAGAAATACGATTCACTTCGGATAGCAGAATGCTACTTTCGGTTTCAAATATTTTCGGCTGACTAATATTAAAATGTCTGTATCTGAAGTTCTATAAGCTAAATAGAAACAAATCCTGAAACGTATTTCGAAGGCTAAAATATTACACTTTAACACACATATGGGCAACCGCCGGCCCGCGGAACATTTGAAAACTCCGTATAAACGATTCAATATCTCATATAAATATCAATTATACGGCCCGCCACTTCACTAAAATCCGCAAGTTTGGCCCGCGACTTTTCTAATATCCTAAAGTTTGGCCCACAACTTTTCAAAGGTTGCCCATACCTGCTTTAACACTTTAAAGGGGGTCATCCCCTGAAATATTAAACGATGTCAGGGACCGTCTACCCCATCAATTCTATATCATACCCAAGCCGAATCAGATGTCCTTGCACCAATTTCTTAAAATAAAAATTTAAAACATGTCTCTTAAGCGTGAAATCTGTATCAAGAGCTAGACATTCTCCAACAATATCAAAAGCCTATATATACAACAGAATCTCCCTATAACGAAATTTTTCATGGAAACGTAACTTTAAGGCTTAAATGACACTATAAACAATCTCCATATAACGAAGAGCTTATCTTCCCATAGTGAATATTTCAGATTTACTTTTGATTTTTTTTTTTTTTGTTAGTTTTGAAGAAAATTTAAATTTTTGAACAGACCACTTAGTGGAAGAGTAACAGATAGTAAAAATGGAGACCAGGAAAGTGAAACTGACTCCGATAATGAAGACACTTTACTAGTGCCCGGTTATGACCAACTGGGGCAGCGGGCATTGATAGATTTGGGGGCCCCAAACTATGAAATTTGTTATATTTTTCATAAAATTTTGATATAAAAAGAATATTTCAGAAAAAACATTTAAAATTGGGGGCCCTTTCAAGTCGGGGGCCCTGGGCAAAGTCCCAATTTGCACATATAATAATAAGGCCCTCCGCTTCACGACCAATACCACATCAAACTTTAATGCTTCAACCTTTCAAAACCATTAAAAAGAAGTTTCCAAATGGAAGAAAATGTGCCTCACTCTATTTTCAGCGGACTTTTAAAATGTGAATATTTTTATGAAAATTTAAAATCACAGAATGCAAAACAATAAAAAATAACGGAATTTTGAAGTAAAATAAACGTAAGTGCATTACATATTTTATTCTCTAAATTCGTGGATTGTCTTTACTTTTGAACATTTGATTCATACAATAAAAAGTAAGAAACCGTAAGTTTAACAAATTTATAATAAATACCAATTTATTTTTAATTGAAAGTCATAATTTAATACTCGTAAACATCGAATTAACTAAAAAGTTTGTAATATTTGCTGAAATAACTGAAAATCTCTGTACAACGAAATTTTCTCTTTAGAGAATTTTTTAACTGGAACCGAGCGAGTTCGTTATAGAGGAGATTCAATTGTGTGCATAAATATATGAATGAATTTTTTTTTCGAGTCAACACAGTGAGAAAATAAACTTTCATAAAACTGGAATAAAATTATAGCCTACCTCTCGACATTTGTTTTTTGCAATCCTTGCAGATAGCGTATTTAGTCTTGGGCACCAATTCAAAATGATTTAGAAGAATAGACGATTGTCCCGTTAAACTGTCATCTAACGATTCTTCGTCCATTATTTCGACCACACATGGTGATACGACATACATTTAGCGATGGTTAGAATAAAAAAAATAATAAAAACACAGTTCGAAAACACTCGCACAAACAAATGTGCCAATGAAACGACGCCTCTCATCTCATTACCAAAATAAAGATTCTAGAATGGTCTTGCGCCTGCGTTGTTTCTTCTGAAAAGCGAAGTATCGGTTGAAAAGTATCGGTGAAAATGGATGAAAGCAACTGAAACCGATACTTTCCCGATACTTTTAGAATCGAAAGAACCGATACCGATACCTAAAAAAATTGGAGGTATCGGCGCCGATAGTATCGGTCGATCCCTACTAATAGGTGCATCCTTTTAAATTAAATTTAGCATAACAAAATGCTTCGAAAATGCAGAATTAATATTAGAAAAATCTAATATGAACGACATTAGAAAAAAATATTTTTGCATGATTTAGAATAGTATTTCAGATGCATTCAATGCTAGACAGATTTTCTTTCTCTGATTTTTTATAATTCGGTGACGAGAGGGTTAAATGCCATCCACTGAGACCCGAAATCATAACTTTATTCATGATTGTAAAAAAAATAGAAATGACCGCTTGTTCGTGTCAAAAATGATTGAAGGAAGTCATGCAAATGGAGTCCGGCACGAGCGACTAAGAGACTTTTAAGAGAAATGGAAAGGAACTTATTTCTATAGAGCTAACCCAAAAGAATCTCGAAGGCGACTCGGTACGCTAAAAAATTCTACTCGCAACGAATGAACGTAATTTAGCAATAGATGAACGAAAGAATTAGGAATTTTCGAATTTGAAATATTTGCCCTTAAATCTATTATGCTTAGGTACGGACGAGGAGAAGGGGGGTGGTATCCCCCTTCAAAGGAGTGACACCCGATGGCTTGTAGTAAAAATTCCACAAATGCAGGGTGTCCCGAAAATTTGGTACTACACTTTTAATTCTTTATCGATAAAAAAATCCTCTTTTTGCGGAATTAAATAATTTACGAACCCTGTATGAACGATTTTTACAAGAATATTAATTATTTAAGACATTTTTGCAAAAAACCGATTTTTTTTTTTTTTTTTTTTTTTTTTTACCTTTGACGTTGAGGATCGATGGGAAACTTTCAGCATTCAAGGTCTTTACCAATTTTCAGCTCTGTCGAACTTTGCATGACCTATTTTTACGATGACACTTACAATTTAAGAAGTATTTGCGAAAAGCCTTTGTTTTTACCCTTGGCCTTACAAAACATTTTAGCCCAAGTGGGATCGATGGCTATTTAGACATTTCATTTATGAAGTATTTAAGGTCGGTACCAATTTTCAGCTCTCTGCGAATTTTTCCTCTAATGTTTATTTTGACTGGACTAAAAATTCCGATTATTTTAGAGCGCGAGTAAGTTAATCTTTTTAATGACTATGTCATTTTATCTCTCAACATCCTTTATTGAAAAATGCATCCCAAAAATGCGAAATATTTTTACATGTATTTAAATACTATTAGTTCACAACAGCTTTAATCTATTGTTACACTATTTCGTAAGCTGTAGAATAGGCTTCACATGTACATAAGCGTAAAGTTTTCAAAATTATTGGGGGGGCCGGGCCCCACAACCACATATATTCACGTCAGTGGCATAGCCAAGGGGGGGGGGTTAGGGGGTCATACCCCCAATGAGAAATTTTTTGCCATACAAAATATATAGTCTTCACCCCCTTATCGTACACCCGTATACATATATGTGAGTTGCAGAAGTCGTAACCTCCCCCCATGAAAAATTTCTGGCTACGCCACTGATTCGCGTACATATAACTTACTCATAACTGCCAAGTACCACGGAATATAATTAACCACTTTTTCTACATGATTTTTCGGCTTAAAATATAGCAAAATTTTTGTGCTGCTCACGCGAGCTGGTTACCATTTTGAAAGAAATAATTAAAAATATGCTGTTTACAAAATGTGGCTAATTATATTCCGTAGTAGTTGGCAGCTATGACTTACTATATATAAGTGTAAAATTATTGGAGGCGCTCGAGCTCTATGGGTCCATAGAATTCTACACCTATGTAAGTATCCATGTATCTTTCTACAATGTTATAAGTTAAAAATAGAAGCAAAGTAAAAAATCCAAAGGAGGAAAAAGAATATTTTCGATGAGATAGTGCATTATAGACACATCTGAACTTTTCTTCATTACATACTTTACATTGCATAATCTGATTTTAATGAACCAGAGCATGGCGAGGACAGCTTATAGTAACATTGTGTGTTACATAGCGTCACAATGAATACTAAATCATGATTGAAATCAAAAGAAGAAAATTTTTAAAAGTACAAGTAAATGTTTTTTTTTTTTTTTTTTTTAACGTTTGTCAATGGCGTGAAATACTTTTTTTTATGTTAGTATAAATTAGTTTTCTGTATTGAGTGGTAAATTATTGGGTGGGCTCAGCCCCTATTCACAATTTATTGGGGGCTCGAGCCCCACGGGTCCATATAACTCTACGCCTATGCACATGTATTTTTTACATATATTGGTTTATTCCTACTTTAGGACCCCCACTCTCGCCAACGCGACGATAAATATTGATATACAGTTGCCATTACGAGTTTTTGTATTTATATTGCAGCCATACAGCAAAGGGTTTATTCGTAAATTTCTCTCAGTAATCAGCCGGTATTCCAGTTGATTTTGCACGTGATCAGTCATGAGTTTTGACTTTGATAAGGCCGTTGCTTACGAAATGCTCATAATATGTAGTATTACGTAGACAACGATAAGGTTTAGTATCCTTTTACGTATTTTCGATGTTTGTTTAGAAAATTTCTATTGGCACGTATTAATAGGAGCAGACGATTTCAACTCATTTATGTTAGCATAGTCAAGCACAAATAAATCTGATACGGGAAATTTGGTTGCTAGGGTAACTTTAAATATTAAAGTATACATATGTATTTTTATTTATGCATTAATGATATAATTTAATATCACGGACGCAAAAGTTTCTGGCTTCTGAAAATTGGTTGCTAGGACAATTTTAAATGTTAATATTTTAACTTATAAGAATTGAGTTCTTTTCGAATTTACTAGTTGATAACTATTTCTAAACAGCGGATTCGGTGAATTTATCTATTCTGTTTCTTAATTTGGTGAGGTGTTTTAAATTTGCCTTGCAAATTTTTAAAAATCATTGCAGAATTAGTTCTTTTGTTAATTATTTTAACATTCCATTTCCTAAAATTGTTGCGATTCAACATACTTCATTGGTTAAAATAAAGTAAAAATTCACGAATCCGCTTTTAATAAAGGAAATACATGTAAATTTAAAGAATCTGCTCATAAATTCTTGTCAAATGAAGTCATTTGGAATATGTAAGTACATCATTACATTTATTTTACCTGCCAAGTGCGTTAACTGCTTGGTGCGTTTAATGCTGAATTGTTCATATTAATTTCATCCAGTTTCTCTGGGAAGCGTTAAAACTTGTGCGCATGCGCGATCACGGACTATTGGCATGAAGGTTCGCCAAAACGCGGCGATTTTTTACGTTGGCGAGAGTGGAGGTCCTAAAGTAGGAATCAACCCATATATTTAAATACTATTAGTTCTCAACAGCTTTAATCTGTTGTTACACTATTTCGTAAGCTGTAGAATGCTCACATGCATTACATGTGATCTCATTAAATATGCATCACATGTATTTTTCTATAAATAGGTTACACTCATAAAAATTTCAGCATAGGTTTACCAGGCGAAATACGCGAAAGATGACCGATAAAATGACAAAGTCAATTAATGTCGTTTTAATATAGCAATCACGAAACTAAAAAATTAGGGGGGGGGGGTTCAGGGGGATCTCCCTCTGACGAGGCTCGAACAGCCAAGTTTTTGTTTTATATTTATGTAGTTTCATTTTTCGAGTCTAGTTCAATTTCATTTGGAAGTAAAATTCAAAAACTTGAGTGGCAACAATGGATTCCGTTACTAAGGAAACTAGCAATGTTAAAAATAGAATATGGCAATTAATTACGTATTTTAAGTGTTCAATAAAAGAAAAAAAAAAATCTTAAATGTAAATTTCATTGATACAAGTAAGAACTGTTTTGCTTCCATAAGATTGATTTTTGCATTTGTAGATCGTAAATACAGCTGCACATGCGCACTTGTGTTTGTCCCAGCGTGGATCAGAGTCCTCTGGTGTCGGATTTTTTGAGACCGTTTTGAGATATTTAGACCCGTAAATAATTCCATCCTTAAATATTGATACATGAGTGCGACCCATTCCATACTTTAATAAAGCTGGGAAAACTGAAATCTTAGAACATGTCCGTTATATATAGGTAAGTTTCATTACAAAATTTTCATTCAATGTTTCTAGTCTTTGTTGGTCAGAGTGGTTTTCCAAATTCAATCTAAAATTCAGGTTAAAATAGGCTATGATCCAAGAGATGGATGTAATGTAATGAGGCATGCAATTCGGGGGCAAAAATTTTCTAAAACGCCAAAAGGAAGTTCGTGAGGTAATCTTAATATGTCAGCGTAAGAAGAATTTACAAGAAGAAATTAAGCGCCAAAACTTGGTATCCTTATTGTCAAACACTTTTACCTTTTTTCAGAATAGGTTGGATATTTGCCACCCATGGCAGCCTTTTAATTCTTTTCCAATTTAGGCATCGTATTATATCTGTAACCATTTCCCATTAAGGTTGCCATAAAAACACTTCTCAATATATTCTTACATATAATCCTTTACAGATCGGTGTAGTTAGCACAGCGAAATATTTCATCGCGCCGTGGGTGGCAAATATTTGCCACTCACGGCGTACTTCCTATACATTCCTACTATAAATTCGGTACTTACGTATTATCCCTGCGGTCTGCCAAGACAAGCAATTTTTCACCAAGATAAATGCCGGGCACATGAAATTGTTGATGGTTTGGAATACGATTGGCAACAGTTTGCCAGCAAATTTGACGAAAAAATTATTTGGTTGGCGGAAGTGACCGCCGGGATAATACATAAGTACCATAAATTCTTATAAAACATCTGAACCTATATAGATTGTTGATGACAGATAGATATAGATTGCATATAGATTTTTGACTCTTAATAACTCCGACACAAGTATTTGGCGGCAGTAAGGAAAACTCTGACAGTAAAACAAATAAATGCATACCAGAAGCTACAAGATTTCGGGAAATACCTTGGGTATTTGTCACTCACAGCGGTCATTTTAAGCAAAATAAAAATTGATAAATGTTATTAAGAGCTAGGAATCAATGCTTTCCGTCAAAAATAGCATGTGTAGCATTTACTCTTCTTCTACAGGAACGCTCAAAAGAATTCCATACATTACGGACTATGACAGTTCAGAGACATTCATCCATTTCAAGGACAGTAGAATATGTATATAAACACCCAAAAAAGCTTACTCTTCATTTAAAGGATGGAAATGACTATTAAGTTCTTTTACGGCGGTCTCTCAAAACTGCACGAATAGTGTTATACAACTTTTTTGAGGGTACAGTCAAAATATCGCTAAGTTTGGCGATTTAACAGGACCACCCAGAAGAATTTCAGGTACTTACGTATTATACCGCCGAACCGTATATACCGTATATTCCGTACGCGATCCGCCAAGACTAGCGATTTTTCGCCAAGACAAATACCAGACGCATTAAATTATTAATGGTTTGGAATACGATTGGCAACAGTTTGCCAGCACATTTGACGAAAAAATAGTTTGGCGGAAATAACCGCCGGGATAATACGTAAGTACCGAATTACTTACGTATTATTCCGGTGGTTATTCCCGCCAAACTAATTTTTCTTCAAATGTACTGGTAGGCCTTGGTAGCCCAGTGGTTAAGGCGTTGAACTCGTAACCGGAAGGTTGTGGGTTCGATACCGGCGTACCACTAAAGACCACCGTGTACGTGCACGTTAAATCCGTGGTTCCGAAAGTCCTCGGCGGTCGCTAGCAGTTTCCGAGGGGTGCCAATATTCAGAAGTCCCCCACCTTCTGATGAGGTTCCAAATTGTGGTGGAAAATTCCGGGAAGGACGTATGTGTAGCTCTAAGCCGATACATTCAGTGACGCGAGCTGTCCTCTCCTGGCAAATAAATGTACTGGCAAACTGTTGCCAATCGTACTCGAAACCATCAATAATTTCATGTGCCCGGCATTTATCTTGGCGAAAAAGCGCTCGTCTTGGGGAACCGCTGGGATAATACGTAAGTAACTTAATGTAACATCTAACTGTGCATATCTTTTTTGATTCGATCGACTGAGTTATTTATTTACAGGGTAAACTTAATACCTTAATACATTAAGGTGCATGGATACATTCAATTCATTGAAAGTCTGTTGTCAATGACTACTTTAGCTATCCCCAAAATCTCGCAAACTATCTCAATTATTAATAACTGGCAACTTAAAAGCTTGTCGGCTTTTGGAGAAGTATCGATAAATTAAGTATCAAAAAATAATCTTTCAAATTGAACCCAGCTTGGCTATATCGGAAATATTTTGCTAGAAATCAAATCTTTGGATTATTGCAGCATTTTATCTTTTTCAAACAAAATAAGTTTCAATGAAATGCGCTGAAAATATTTTTGATTTAATAGACGTGCAAGGAAGACATGTGGTGTCCACATCAGATTTTTTGGTAAATGTGACAAATAATGCACATTAATCTCATTGGCCGGTCCTTAATAATAATTACCAACGAAATTCGATCATTTAATTAGGCATAATTCATTGAAATTTACTATTCTAACGTTATTTTTATATGTCTCAGTGTTGTGATAGTAAATTTGTCGTTGTAGGCATTAATAGAGTTAAAAAAGTAAAAGCTTACCTGAAATACAGATTTTTACTTATTTTTTTTATTTAAAATAATAGCTTGGAAAGTTCTTTTATATATACATATATCATCATATCTATCGATGAATGATATTTTTTTACTTCCTTGTACGTAGTATAAGGAAGTAATGTGATCCCGAAAAATTTTGGGGGCCAAATTTCGACAAAAAAACCGATTTTGACTACCTCTAAATTTAATTTTAAATTTTTTTTCGATGCATCTCATCGTAGGCTAGCATGCACGATCATATTAACGCGTCTGCAACTCATTTTGACCAGCGGCGAGTCTGTTGTGGCCAGTTTTTCCATGCCGTCTGTACGTATGTACGTACGTACGTACGTATGTATGTAACTCGCATATCTCAAAAACTATTGGTCGTAGAATGTTGAGATTTGATATTTAGGATTGTTCTATGATCTAGTTGTGCACCTCCCCTTTTGGTGGCAATCGAATGGATAGTTTATGTACAGGACCGCCCAAAAGATTCGAAATACATTACGCTCTATGGGCCGAAATTCATTAAACTCGCCTAACTCGAAAGCTATTAGGCGTAGAATGTCGAAACTTCATATTTTGGATAGTTGTAACATCTAGTTGTGCACCTCCCCTTTTGGTTCCATTCGACTGGATAGTTTATCTACAGGACTGCCCAAAACATTCGAAATACATTACGCTCAATGGGCCGAAACTCATTAAACTCGCATATCTCAAAAACTATTAGGCGTAGAATGTTGAAACTTTATATTTAGGATTGCTGTAACATCTAGTTGTGCACCTCCCCTTTCGATTCCATTCGACTGGATAGTTTATCTACAGAACCGCCCAAAAGATTCGAAATACATTACGCTCTATGGGCCGAAATTCATCAAAGCGTTTTTTAGAGGTATTGGGCTATTTCAAACGACTCAGAAGTGATGTATGCTGTAAAGAGTTAGAAAATGAATTTCTCCATTAAAAAAAGTGTCTTTATCATTTGTAGTTCTGCTACAGGAACACTCAAAAGATTTCCAATACATTACGGTCAATGGCAATTTTAGGGGCATTCATCCATTTCAAGCACAATACCGTCCTACCACATAAGTTAGGTAATGGTCCGACCACGGTCACGTGCCTCCCTCAAGAACTATGCCAAAAGTCGCCAAGCTTGGCGACTTTTGGTGTACGTGTGTGCATATTTAACTCTCAAATCTCAAAAACTATTATGAAATTTCATATATAAGAATGTTGTAACATCTAGTTGTGTATCTCGATTTTTAGTTCCAATCTACTGGAGAGTTTATTTACAGGACCACCGAAAAGAATTTTAGTACTTTAATGTCTATGGACATCTTCAATATAATACAACTGTAGACAGTCATTGTTTGGTACATGCCCAAAAACTCGCCGTCTGTCCTCGACCTTGGCGAGTTTTGGCGAAATATCGCCAAATTTGGCGATAGTCAATCATTTGGTCCATGCCCAAAGTATCGCCATTTGTCATCTTTCTTGGCGAGTTTTGGCGAAATATCGCCAAATTTGGCGATAATCTGTCATTGTTTGGTTCATGCTTAAAATCTCGCCAAATTTCGTCGACATTGACGAGTTTCGCCGAAATATCGCCAAATTTGGCGCCAAAAATTATTTCGTATTTTGTATAACACTAAAACTTTAACCCGTAGATTTTCGAACTTTTGTTTTTAGAACTATTGTAATATCTAACTGTTTTCCATATCTTTTTTGACAGCAATCGACTGAGAATTTATTTGCAGGGTGAGCCAAATGACTTTAAATACATTGAGGTGTATGGATGCATTCAATTCATTGATTGTCTGTGGTCAATGACTACTTTGGCTATCCCCAAAATCTCGCAGACTATCTCAAGTTTGTCGGCTTTTGGTGAAATATCGCCAAATAAAGTGTCAGAAGGAAATATTTCAAATTGAACTCAGCTTGGCGATATCGAAATATTTGTCTAGAAATCGCTAAACCTTACTATTATTGATATTTTATCTCTTTCAAACAAATAAATTTAGAGGAAGTGCGTTGAAAATATTTTTGATCTAATGGACGTGCAAGGAAGTCATGTGTTGGACACATCAGATTTTTTTAATCTTGGGTTCATAAATTTTAATTTCGTTGAAAATTATTACTATGACCAAACGGGTAAATGTGATAAATTCTGATAAATTATTTACTTAACCGGCTTGGTTGGTTATTGTTAATAACAACCAGCGATTATTAATAATAGCCGATTAATCAGATTAATCATAACATATTTACATAACATAAATAAAAAGAAATTATTTTTTTTTTTCAGGACTTTGATAGTTTTGGTCATTTTGAAGCTACCTGCGTTTAGTAAGTAGGTATTTACTTACTAGGTTCAGTAATACACAAGCACTTAATCTGAACTATTTTAATTCAAGACAATAAAATATAATTCAACTTTGCAGTTTTATTGTAATTGCAAATTGACAAGAGTAACTAATACGAAAATGTGAGTTCAGTCATTTTTTTTTTTTTTTTTAAATATGTATGCCGGAAATCAAAGAAAAAAAATTCGTAAAGTATTTCTCAGTTTTTCCAAAAACTGAACTATTTTGTTTCTTAATTTAACTACCATGGACTTAACGAAACATGGCTTGTTTGGGCCGTTCAAAAATTACGCCTTTCGTTTCTTCGATATTTTTGACCTTTTGTCTTAAAGTGTTACATTTCAACATGCCCTATTTCCGGTCCTTGTCGCAGTCTATAAAAATGCACTTGCAATTCAGAAGCAAAGGCAATTACAACGAGTGCTAGAAAAAGCATTCGATAAAAATATCTCTACACTCTATTTTAATATCTTTGTCAACTTTAAAATAAATATCTTCATATTCGATTTTTATTATCTACCGAAATCGAAATTGCGTTTTCTTCTAAAAACGTGAGAAAACTTTTCGCATTCAAAAGATTTCGTCCCTCTTATATCAATGTTTTGTCCCGAAAAAATCAATTTATTTGTGAAAAAATGTTAAACGGGGTAACCTAGAAAAATTATTTTAAACGAATCACAATTTTCAATTAAAGCAAGATAACCGTGACTCAATGTGACGTCATTATCACTCGCGATATCTAATTTTGTCCAGCAAATGATTCTCTTTTTTGAGCCTTGGAAATAAAATAGAGCTGAAAATAGCGAAAAATCACTTATTTGTTTGTGTGATTATGGCAACGCTACCCTAGGGCGGTCTGCCAAGGACGGAGGGTGCCTTGGTAGGAGGACTTTCTAAGGGGTTCTAACGCGTATTCGCGTTACATCTGGAGAGAACCTACTCAAACTCCAGACCGTTCGATCGACAGCCGCGCAATGGGACCCGAACCCGGGACCTTCACACTTCGGCCGTCTACCATTTTCAGCGACATAACCATTGTGCCATGGTGAGGCAAAAGATCGCTTGAGAATGAGGGAACGGGTGGATTTTCATATTTTTAAAGCAACGCAGATTGTTCTCTATATTTTCTATATAATTATGAAAAATTTCAAGTGGAACATACAAATAGTGTAAATATTAATACGTTTTATGTGTATAACGTTTTAATATTTTGGGAATCATGGTAGCAAAAGTTTTATCTTAGAGTGGCAGAACAGCAATTGTTCCAGAGTCAGTGAGCCAAGGATCAGCTTAACTGCATAGTAGGATTTCCTATTTTAATGACATTAGTAGGCATACATTTTTTAAGTGAAGAATTTTCGGTGCTATATATATTCTCAGAACGTAACCAGAATGTCTTTTTCGAAAAGAACGGGATATAAAAATAGCATCCCATGAAATTTGTCTTAACCCCATGAAGAAAATACCCTCACGTTCTAATTATTTCAAAATTTCGTCTACTGATTTTTTTTTTTTTTTTTTTTTAACCAAATTGTCTGATGTCACACTTCTTGCTACTCCTCCCTATCCCTCGTCAAACTGTCACAATTTCAAGACCCCCCCCCTCTCCAATCATCAATATGTTATTTTAAATATTGATTTAAAATAAGCTGTAGTCTTCTGAAATTTCGTTGGCTAAAAAATATATTCTAATTTTTACTTTCCGAACATGTACCATGTAAGGAAAATATTGTAATCATGAAAAAATTTGACTTCGATATTTTGGTGTATTGACACGTTTTGAGGTCTTCTGAATTCATGGATGCTATTTTTGCGAGATGTATGTATGAGTAAACATGATAGCTCTAACGGTTCGTGTAGTTAACGGTTCATGTCAGTCTGTATAGGACTTATAGTTTTTCTACAGGGCTATGGGCCATAGCCCACAATGTAAAAGATTTCTTTTACATTATGGGCTATGGGAGGAAATTTTTGAATGTGCGCTAGCGTTGCTTGGAAAGTCGAGTGGAGTCACTCTAGATTTTTATTAGTTACAGTCATAAAAAAATGAAACTGCTTAGGGGTGGATTCGGGACCCACCCCATTGCCGGGCTCCTGTTCCCAGGGGTCCACCCAGCCCCCATTTTGAGGAGGTCATGCTATAAGGAAGGTCTGGCGATCACGGGCAGACTACAACCTTCCATGCCTTAAGTACTGAGGCAATACTACCCTTTGTTTGATACCCACTTCAAAACTTCGCTGGATACTTCAATAAGGACTTTACTTGTCTGCCCTTCTAGAGACATTGCTCCCAACCTATGTATATATATGTAACATTAGGCGGCTACGGGAAAGTTTGTAGTCGTGGTCCAGGAGGGAGGCAAAGTTGTTGAGGTCTCTTGACGTTGGGTATTAGGCGGCTCGGGACTCTGGATTAGAGTCGCTATTGCAGGATCCGGGACGGATGGGTCGAGGCGGCCGGTCGTCGCTGGCCAGGAGCGCTCGGTGAAAATCCTTGGGCACGCCTTACGGCTGTCGATGGATGAAAGGAGTCGGAGTGGGATTAGATAATTTTATTGGGTACTTCGATACATCTTTGTTTGGCAGCTGCGGTCACGCGGAAGCTCCCCTCCTGGGCTGATGCATCCCGTTTTAACAGCTTTTGAGGTCGTGTCACATGATCCAAATGCGTTGCACTTATTGGCCGATCCCAGAAACTGGGCAGCGGTTTTTCAAGGTCTGTTATGACTTTTAAGACGTCTTTGTGGCTGGCTGCCGGGACCGTCTACCAAATTACAAAGAAATTGCAAGGGACCGTGTAGTAATTGCAGTTTTTCAACGCGGATTTCTTTGTCCCATCTGAATTAAACTGCGTAGTTCTAGAAATAAGGAATTTTCATGGGCTTTTGATTTGTAATGTTATATATATATACATATATAAAAGATTGCACATAGCATGTCAAACAACCGAACGTTTTAAAATTATTTTAAAATACTCAACATTTTTCCTCCCCCCCTAGGCTTTTCAAGAAGTGTGGTGTTTGAACTGGGTGCGGCATTCGTTCCAGATGAAAAAGGGAAGCCCTCATTGCTGGGCCGCTCTCGTGTCGTCAAACGAAATGCAGAAGCCCAGAAGATAGAAAAAGTGGCCGAGAATTTTCCGTCGGACGGAAGCTGCACCACCGAACAGTGCAACCTCTTTTGCGACATACTTTATCGGGAGGAACCTTTCTTTGCCCAGTGCATGGACAAGTACTGCTTTTGCATCAAAAGGGACGAACTTTTTCCATCGGGTCTGAAAGACGTTCTGAAAAAATATACTCTTTTTGGTATTCCTCAGCAGTACGACTAGCTGTTGAGTGAGTGATGGTGCTATTTTATGACTATTATAGTGTCATGACTGACATTGTGCTCGCTGACATAGACAAAATTGTTTAAGTGTCAATTTTTTTCAAAAATAAAGAATACTTTGTAAAAAGAATGAGATTTTTTAGCAAAAGATAACGATGGTTGTTGAGTCACTCAATAAAAACAATACATTTCGCAGGTGTCACTGCATGTATATAATTACAGTGATCTCTCGCTTAGGCGCGTTCTTGTGAAAAACGAGCATGTACTAAAGAACAACAAAAGGAGCTTAAAAATGATATACCACTACTTTCACAGGGTGTCTACCAAATTTCTGAAAGTCAATTTACTGACTTCCCGGGAGGTCCCGGGAAAAAAATTCCTGACCAATGCATTTTACTTTGGAAAACTGCACAATACCCCCTCCCTGTCTTGTCTTTATACTTGCATATTTTGTACAACTTCTTGAAATCAATTTTAACTGAAGTATACAGGATTAAGTTTTCATCCATTAAGAAACAGAAGTAGTCGCCCTTTCTGATAAAATTAACTAGCTGTTCTTGGAAATACCAGGGATCACTCTAGAGCGTTTCAGGGGGGCGGCCCGCCCTGGTGCCCTTTTCCCGGTAAAATGCCGCCCTCCTTGCCCTTTTTCTTGATAAAATTCCGCTCTCCTTGCCCTTTTCCTTGATAAAACTCCGCTTCCCCCCCCCCAATCAAAATGCCGCTCTCCTTTTCTCCACCCCTCCTTGTTTCCCCTTTTCTTTGATTCTTGTAACCATTGCTGGCGCTCGGCTAGACGGGTCCACGTGGTCCCGGACAGACCCCAAAAAAGCCTCTCTCCAACAACAACACCAACAAGGAAGTTGATTTGTTTATTCTCTTATCAATGATGTGTGGGGGAGGAGGGGGGGGGGCATCTGCTCAGTCGCTGCTCTTCTCCCTCCCGACCTGCGGAGAGGGTTAAAACCATTCCCTGTAGCTTGATGTCATAAAATATCTCATTAGAGAAACAATCTGTCATCCAGAAGAATTATCATAACAATAAATTATTTCCTACTGTAAATGGCGCTTTACCGTGTTTTATAAATGCTGTAAGTAATTAATAAACGCCACTTGGTTATTGTTTATTTTTTCAGATTTTCAAAACACATTCATCCAAACTTAAGGCTGGCTGCACGGAAAGTTCAAGACAAGGGCAATTCTGGAAGTGTGGGGTGACCCCCCCCCCCCCTACACACACTCCTCCCCGTCGGTGTACTAAAAAGAATAGGAAAAAATTGATTCATTGACAGGGTGCGCAGCAGTCAGGAAATACTACTTGAAAATATCAAATTTCGGGTAGGCATCGGGGGCCAAATTGATGACCAATAATCTGAAGTAGAAAGACCATGCAATGATTACACTAAAAGCAATCATTAAGAGCAACTTGCAAGAGTGCATAACATCCATTTCAAAACAACGGAAGCTGCCGTGATTTATGTGGCTAAGTCTAAGCTTATTGTTTACTAAATCACAACTGCATACTTATCAAACATAACATCTTTACAGGAAATCATTTTGAACGAAAATTTATAACTTAATTAAATTTTTTAAACTTAATTAATGTATGGGCACATCTTACAGACTGAAAATTTTCTGTTTGGAGACCATATAAAAATGTACATTTGTATTTATTTAGATTTAATCTTCCAAAAATTATAATCCTTACTGTAAAATTCTGTAACCCCCCCCCCTATTTTTAACATAAATTTGTGATTTACTGTAAAATATTTAAGGAATAAAACCCCAGGCCAGTGTTTTTGGGATATTCTGTGTACACTGACAAGTAATTTTTCTTTAATGTCTACAAGTTGAAATTAATTTTTAAAATTATAATGTTAGCTAATTTCTCCTATCTATAATTATCTGCAACTTATTTTTGATTTCCCTTCAATTGTTGAAATTTAACTAGATTTAAAAATTGCATTTTTCACATCTTTAGTATTAGAGTATTTCCAATCGAAACTGACAGGCATTGTAATATCTAAAAATTACTAAAGTTTGAATTTGGGGTGTAAATAAAAGTGTTGAGTACCTGCAATTTAAAATCAAAACTACCATGGCCTACGTTTATTATAAAATCTATTTTTTAATCACTTAAAAGATTTAAAGCTTTATATTTTTAATTTTAATCAATTTTTTTTTTAAATATTGTTCCAGGTTATGACTATCCCGGATGTTCGGTGAACAGGAATTATTCAGTTTTGGCCAACTTTTTTTAAGGAAACTAACTATACCCATTTTATTTTTAATTAAAAAAAAAATATTCAATTCTATTTCGTGATTGCTTTCTTGCTCAAAAATGAAATAGAAAATTGGAAGAAGTTCA
Organism: Cheiracanthium punctorium; assembly: GCA_038373885.1. NCBI lineage: Eukaryota > Metazoa > Arthropoda > Arachnida > Araneae > Cheiracanthiidae > Cheiracanthium > Cheiracanthium punctorium. Next base: position 1,275,256 of record JAWZYV010010530.1, on the reverse strand, counting down.
CAAAATAAGGAAAGATTCACAGAAATAGAAAAAATTCACAAAATTAGGTAAAATTTCACAAAAATAGGACCCTGGGAAAGAAACCTGGACTGACCCCTGCTAGAGGTCAAGTCGCCCGGGACAAACCTTTGTTTTGGCGCTCCCTTCTTTCCATTTCAATTTTGGCGTAACAGCACTATGTCTGGGCAAGTGTCCCGTTTCCCCTCCACTAGTTGCAGAGTAGCATATATGCAGAGAGAAAAGTTGCAGTGACGCTGAATACGATAAAATTTGAATCTAAAATGGAATGTTTTCTGTCATTTTCGGGTTTGAAAATTGGCGTAATTATTAAAAATTTGTCGGCAAAACCAGATTCCCGTTATTTTACGATTACAAAATTTATTTTTTTTAATGCTTTTTTTTTTTTTTTTTTTAAATAAAGCATAATGGCCGCCTTACACAATTTTTGTAAAAGTGTAGATTTCATTGAATAAAAAAATTTGGTTTCAAAATTTGTTTAATCATTTACTTAAAAAATTTCTATTAAGAAAACACATTTTCGGACATAAAAGTATGTTTATAAAAGCTACCCTTATGTGTTTGTAGACAATAATTAGAAAAGTTGCCCTTTTTGTGTGATATGATATACCCTTTTCCTAAACACTGCCCTTTTTCTGTAATGTGCACCCTGCCCTTTTTCATTTCTAGAGTGATCCCTGGAAATACTTTTCTAAGCCATAAGTTACCAAGTAAGCTAATTTGTCTTTTACCCTCCCGTCAGGATGGATGAACCCCCATTTTTCTCTCTTTATACAAACACATCGCTTCATGCTTTCGCGGTCCGAAAAATGTGTTGCAGTTGCTTTCGGTTTCCAGTCTGACAATTAGAGAGAAACGGTAAAAAAAAGACGCCGAAAAAAAAAAATGATTCTTTTGGTGAATTTTCCGGACTCATTATCCAATTTCCCGTTTATATCCAGACTTTCCGGAGTGGTAGACACCCTGTTTCATATTGTTCCGAGAGAAATGTCGTCTTCACGTCAGTGGCGGCTAGTGGATTATTTAAATGGAGGTTCACAAAACAAATGTCGAAAATTTAATTGGCAGATACGACGCACCTTACAAATTAAAGTAGATTTACGTTTCCAGCAGTTGAAAGAAAACAATGCATGTAACTTTTAAAAAAAAAAAAGAAAAAAAAAAAGTATTTAGTCTTACATTTTGTCATCTCGCTAAGTTTTAGCAAAGGTGTTGGCTTGAGTCATTTTATTTCAATTTTTCTTTCCATAGACAGTATTGAAAAACGTAACTGCTTTATTTTACTGCCATCTTAATTATTTACATCACTTTGTAAAAAATGTTGTACTAAAAATGGGGGGGGGGGATCAACTAATCGAAGATAATGAAGGATGGGAGAATTCGGAAGAGATAACCGGAAAAAAAGGGTCCTTGCGCACACTGAAAATGGGCGAACGGAATGATATGAGCAGTGCCTTACTCCTCCCGCAACTCCATCCGGTTCTGTTCTCAGTGAGCGGTTCAGAAAGGCATTCCTCCGATCGCACGTGCGATCGAGGAAAGACCTGACGTTTTATGCTGTAGTAACCTACAATACAGCGCGTTAGCTATGATAAGCCAAGCATTTTTAATAACAGTGTGTGTGTGGAAGAGAAAAACTCACGTTTTGAATTCACAAAAATCTAGAAATTTACTTAATATTTAAAAAAAAATTAATTTGTTAGTGTGTTTATTTTAAGTTTTTCCTTCTGGGATTCACATGCGCAAATAGACGAGCCGACACTGGGTTGCATATCCAAATTTGGTTTAATCCTATTACTACTATCTCACAAAATAACTTATAATAATCGAATATTGATAAAAAGAGTCAATTTCTTGCGATAAGCAACCAGGTCCGACCCCAGATAAATGGATCGCCGATTCTTTAAAAAATTCACAAAACATTTCACAATTTTTTGCAAATTATGTTACACAGTCAGAACAAACTGTTTTTAAAATAAAACTTTTTCCTCTATCCAATGATGCCAATATAGTTTTACTGCGAGTGTAATAACCGGCGTTATGACGTATTATGCAAGAAAAAATGCTAAAAATCGCACAAAACATAAAATAAAAAAAATTCAAATTCGAATTTTGAAAAAATCGCTTCCAGGTGTGTTAGGGCCTGTCTTAGTGAAGCCGCATACAAAATTGGGTAGGTCTGTGACCACCCACCTCGGTGCTATGCGAAAAATATTCAACATAAAAATCCATATATTTTTCATTTTTTTTGCAGAATGTCTACCCCCACCCCACCCTTCCTTGAAGGAAGACTGTTCTGTTTGCTACTCTTCCCCTCCCAAGCACTGAACAAAGTCAGCACTGCTTCACTTTCGTGGTTGTTATGGGAATGGAGCTTCTAGGGACTAGGCCACTGTGGGACGCTCACCCTTTGGGCAACAAAGAGATGTGAAAGCAACCCTTGAACGACAAAGTCAGGGATGCTTTGGTGTGAAAACGTCTCATTTGCTTCTAAATAATTGTGCAGAAATGAATGTTCATCTAAAAACACATCACTCAAAACCACATCTGAAAAATTTTTTGATAAGCATTCACTGCATATAAAATTAAACACAACAAATATAACTTATTTTCACACTGGTCAATTATTTTGCCTATCATTGGTTGCAAGTATGACCACTTTAAATCAAAATATACTGCTCCAAAGCGTTTAAAAAATTCTTTTCTTTGGAGCACTTTCTAAAAATGAGCTCATTAATGGGTACATTCACTTTCATCGTCTAATGCACATATGAGCAACCTCCGGCCTGCCACAGCTTTTGATAGGGCCTACGGAACATATCAAAACCCCATATAAACCATTCAAAATCCCATATGAATCCTCATAATACGTCCTGCGACTTTGATAACATCCTGAAATTTGGCCCGCAACTTTTCAAAGGTTGCCCATACCTGGTCTAATGTCACATAAATAAACAGGAATGACGATCTCAACGTGAAGGCCATGTTGTCGGCACATACTCTTTTTTAAAATGGTGATCATGTTAGCTCTTTTACAATCGTGTGATATCATTATTCACACCTGTATTTTCATGAAAACATGCAATAAATTTTATGGAGAGCCATTTAACGGAATTTAACCTGGATGACTGCTGAAGCAGCTTTAGAAATCATTTGGAGCCCAATGGATAGCGTAGGAACAGAATGATTCTTTAGTAAGTATGATGTCATCGTTACAGACAGAAGAATGACTTTAAAAGAGTCAAATATTGAAATTATAACGTTGGCTTTCTATTAGCACTAAATAAGATAAATTTTAAGTGTATAAAAAAGTTGTTTATTAGTTTATGTGAATTTTAGCAAAATTTTAAAACTTCATCTTTTTTTTCCCTGCAAAATTCCTGCTTATTATTTGCAAAAATTCAGTACCTTTAATATCATTATCCACGTGTCGGTCCTATATGTCTTTATTGCTTCATCATGTATCCTAATCTATGAGTTGGCCCTATTTCTCTTCCTTGTTCTATTACTAGAAAGTTCATCATGCGTCTACTGATTTGCCTTTCTTGTTCTGTAAAATATATTTTCATAATGGAAATTTATATTAAAATCGCCTTCTAACCTTGATATAACCTTTTACCTTGATCCAGCAATCGTAGGATCATTATCCACACCTACATTTTTATGAAAACATGCAATTTTTTTTTTGTGCACAATTTTACTGTTAATATTCCTATTACCAAATTAAAATGTCAACTTTTTCTGCTGGCACTGTATATATGTTTGAATGACGAATAGGGAAGACGATCAGAGAAGAATGACTGGAAGAGAATCTTTTTGAAAATTTTCAAGAATGGCTAGAAATCTTTTGTTTTGTTTAGTAGAAATTTGTTATTCATTTAAATTTTAAATAGCACAATGAAAAAATTTATTTTTAATATTCTTGGTTTTTATTATTTCTCGGTAACTAACAAGGTTTAACACAATTGTAAAGAAAATCTTGTTTCAGTTTATAAATTGTTGGAAACTAGAATTAGTTTCTAATAAGCTGCCAAACTATTTCAGTTTATTTAGTTTTGTAGTCTGGGTGATAGTATAAGAAAGCAAGGTATTGTCAAGAATAAAGACATTTATTTTTTAATTTACTAAAATAAAAAATGCAAGAGAAAATTCACTTTTGAAAGTTTTATACCTGCAGTGCAGTTCAGGGATGGTAAATATCATGATATTTTTCAAAAATATCTGATATTTTTTATAAAAGTTTAAGCTTTCTGCTGATAAATATTTTCTGGTACAATATAAACATTATAACAAAATATTCCATTTTATATTTATTTGTTAATATTTTTTTTTTAATTCATAGACAAATTTTTATATATATATAAAAAAAAACAGCCAGCAGAAAAATTTATGTTTTATGTACTTACTAAAATGCAAAATTAAATTTCAATGTCAAGACAATTTTATTTATTTTTTAAAACCACTAATTCTTTAGAGTTATTTTTAATTCATGATTTAAAAATTCATTAACACTTTCCAACAAGGTTGGAAAGAGTTGGTTGCATTTATATTCCTCTGCTGGAACACCCAAAAGAATTCAATTGTTTTATTGAAATGAATTATTTGACTGTTTAAAGTGCATTTCAGAAATATTCATCTATTTCAAAGAAAATAAATTGATATATGTTATTAAGAATTACAAAATAATGCTTTCCATCAAAAATAGTTTATATATCCCTTATGGCTCTTCAACAGGAGCACTCAAAAGAATTTCAATACATTGTGGCCTGTGTCAGTTTAGGGAAATTAATCCAAGCACAATAATTATGTAAATGTTTATACCAGCTTAGTCTTTATTTAAACAGTGCAAACATTTAAAATTCTTTTACAATGTCTTACAAAATTTCATTCATATTGATAACAGCTTTTTAGAGGTAACATAGACAAATTTAGTGGAAAAAGAGACTTGTAGTAAAGTGCTTTTATAATTGATGCTTTTGGTTATTATTTATCCTTCTTGTTTTTCTTTTATATTTAAAAAATTTAAACAACAAGTGAGTTTGTCTGCTTTATCAGTCCCATACCCATTCTGTAGTTTGGACTGGATTAATTGAAAGCTAGAAAACATTCTTTCTAACCCAGCTGTCAAAAGACTAGCTGTAATTATTTGCCTACATGTTTTCTTTCATATGATCCCTTACCTTAATAAAATAGTAGCTATGAAAGTTTGATTTTCACTTAATTTTTTTCCACAAAATCAGTGGTCCGACATATATGCTAAATTTAATGTAGATAAAGCTTTTTCTTCTTTTCTTGAAACTTTTTTCAAAACTTGTGCATCAAATACTTTAGACTACATCTAGTGCACTTGCAATGTATCCTAAAATATCTTTAATCTGAACAGTTAACCACTAGGTATGTCACTTACAAGCTTTGTCTAAGACTACCAAAAATATCATTATATTTATTTAACCCGTAAGCAGGCGCATTGGGGTAAATCTCACCCCAGCAACTTTTTTTCTTCGTAAAATGGGAGAAATTTTTCGAGAACAAGTTTGCCCCATCTTCTACCTTTCAAAGTCAAGGTCTAGTTGGGGTGGGTGAAGGAATTTCGTTTCGTTGTTATTCGGAAGGGAAGAAAATTCCACTTTGGGATTAAATACTCCCGTGCGACTAACAATGTTTCATTACGTTGTTAACGTAAACTAAGTATAAACTAAATGCAAATCTATATAAATAAAATTAGACTTTTGTCTGTACATTTCTTGGAATTCAAAAATTTTGCGATTTCTATCCATTTCAAGCACCCGGGAATCCGATGCGACCCTCAAAAAAAAGTTTGTCTGTCTGTCATTCTGTCAGTGACGCTTTTTTTGTTTAAGCATCACGTAAAAGCGACTGAAGCAAATGATATGAAATTTGGTGTCATGATAGGTGGTCACTCAACTTAAAACATAGGCATCGAATTTTTAAAAAAATCTTGATTAGATTTTCAGATTTTGCGAAAATCGTTTCAAACTGCGTAAATTTGTGTTCAAGCATCACGCAAAAATGACTAAAGCGAATGATATGAAATTTGGTCACATGATAGATGGTTGCTCAACATAAACTATAGGAGTCCAATTTTTTAAACATTTTTATTAGATTTTGAGATTTTGTGAAAATTCTCTCAAAATACGTTTATATTTCTTCAAACATCACGTAATAACGACTCATACGAGTGATACGAAATTGAGTGATATGATAGGTAGTTGCTAATCTTAATTTATAGGCGTTGAGAGAGAGAGAGAATTTTTAAAATATTTTGCTTACATTTTGAGATTTTTCGAAAATCGTTTTAAAATGCTGAAAATTTGTTCCAGCATCACGAAATAAAGACTGCAGGGAATGAAACGAATTTGGGTGACAGGATAGGTTGTCCCTCAACTTAAATTCTAGGCTTCCAATTTTTCAAAAATGTTGATTAAATTTTGAGATTTTGCGAAAATTATTTCAATATGCGTCAATATTCGTTCGCGCATCACATAATTACGACTCAAGCGAATGAAATGATATTACTTAGTTACTCTCTAACCTGTCATATTTTAACAATACATGAAAATTATAACTTCGCTTTCTTTACTTTGGCAACCTACTCCATCCATTCTGTGTACTCCTACAATGCTGACGAAAGTTCTTGCTTTTTGGAAATTTTCATTCACTAACCCGTCGAGGACGGGTACTTCAGCTAGTTAACTATAAATTGACGTTACACTACTGGTATGCATTGACAAAAGGCTATTAAATGAAATTAATATCATATTAATAAAGTAATTATTGTGTTTAGGTATAAAGCATATCATATGCGATTTTTTCTCAGAAAACATGATATTTAAAGAAACTGCCAGAAAATCTCAATAAATATAAAAAGCACGATTTCTTCCCATGAAACGTAACAGAACTGATGTATTTTATGTTATAAGTCCACAAATTTGTTTTTAAAACGTTTTTAGTCAAAAATATAAAGAAGACAAAATGGGGTAAGATTTACCCCATGCAACTGCTTAAGTTACAAAAGTAGACGCGCGTGCTTACGGGTTAAAAATAAATACCGTTTCTATATTAATGAACCCTGGTGTAGTTATTTACATGTTGGTATATAATATATTTCCTCCTTCAGATAATAACTTTCACAGTCTCAACAAATGTGAAAAACATGCGATTTAGATACTATCTTGGCAAGAAACTTAAGTAATCCAGTTCTGAGAACTGTTTACTTAATTTGAAACTAACTCCACACAGTTTTGTTTCTGAACAGTCTAGTTTGTAAACTAGGTAAACTCAATTTTGTCAGCTGGATGAGAAAAGTGAAGGTGATATTTTTGATTATGTAAATGTAACAAGTTGCAAAGAAGGCATGTAAAGAAATGAGTGCTCGAAAAAATTAGTTTTTCAAATAAAAAATGAATACCAAATACAGTGAAGTAAATCGTTATTTACTATTTATACCTGTTTTTGTGTAAGAATGTTTTAAATAAGTTACATTATTATACGAATGAAACAATTTATTAGAATTATACATTGAATAATCTAACATTCAACGAACAACAACGAGAAAAGAACTTTCCATAAACAATCACAGAAAATTACATAAAGCTTCTAAAAATTCAGAGGGCTTCTCACTATGCACCCAATGACCCGCTTCAGGTATTACAACAAATTCAGCTTTTGGGAACAACTCTTTTATTCGAGGATGATCCTCATCACTATAAATACAATACAACATTACTTTCCCCCAAAAAAATAAAAACATAAATTAAATTAATAAAAATAATTCGAACAAAATTTTAGCTTCAGTGTTGCACTGACAAATATAGAGAGAAAAGAGGTTCTGCAGACTAATCACAAACACAGCAAATTATGAAATTCGGGTAAAAATAAAACTAACTAATAAAAAGTGCCCAAGAAATTAGGGAAGTGTAAAAAAGTACATGAAAGCAAATATATAATACAAAAAGCTAGAAACAGTAAAAATTAATTCTGCAAAACACTCTCGTAGTAAACTGGGAAAATACACCCACTAGTACCACTCAATGAGAAATGTTTATATGAATGTATGTACAAGGTATTTCAGAAAGAACTCCCCAATTTTGAAAAGACAAAATTGTGAGACAGTGAGAGACAGAAAGGTGAAATAAGCAGTACAGTCAGGTCTGCAGCAGACTCATTTTTGAGAATTCCTTAATATTTGTACTACTTTCAGTAAACCTTTCACACAAACAAGGAAACAAGCAGACTTGGAATATTTCTGTCATTTCATTAATTATGATTCAAATGTATTTAGATTCAGAAATCACAACTGAACTGTTTTCCCAAGACAACGATGCAATATTAACAAGGCTGTCAGCATTACAGGGAAAATTTTGTGAAGCAGTTTGCTTTTATGCTGGACAGTTTAATAATGCGAGTAAAACTTACTAAAAAGCTATCACCATTTACATAAACTAGTGTTTGTAATTATAATTTAACCACGACATAGTTTTATATTTACATTTATTTATAAAAATATTTTTAAATATTATTTTTAAAAATAATTAAGCATTAATACAACTAGAAAACACTTTATATACTATTATCAGATTTAATTTTCCTCTGGACATACCATAATTTTTTAAGGTCACTGAAATTATTAATTTTACACATTTTCACTTTTTTTTTTCAATTAATGTTTGCTGCAGATATTAAAATATAAAAGTATTTTCTTAGAGAACTGAAACAGGAGAGCAAAAGAACTTTTTTGTAGAGTAATTTTGCAAACTAAAAAGCAGCTCGCAGTCCAGTATTAATGCTAGTTACATGAAAAATATTGTTAAGTAAAATGTAATAGCTGAGAACAAAATTATGAGGGGAAAAAATATGAATGTTGGAAAACAAAGCAAGATTTTAAAATCTGAAAAATATCTCAAAATACAACAAAAAGAAAAAGTCTGATGTTAAAGAAAACTAATTTTTTTTATATACATACAAATAAAGGGGTACAAAAAGTCTTCTTTTACAAATTACAATCTATTCAGTTCTAGTTTTTTAAAGAATTTTTTTACTAAATTTCCTTATTTTTCCAAAAACTGCAAATTCCATGATAGTTGCCAGTTTCCTGATAATTTCATGCCGGTGGCCAACTTGTAAACAACTTAGGTTTACATGTCTGTATAATCATAGAGATCTTAATTTTGGCAGACCCAAATTCTCCCACAATTATTGCCAAACAACTTTTTATAAGAATGTTTTTTTTTATTCTGGAAAATATTCATAACTCAATTTTAAAAAAGATTGATGAGAGCAACACAAATTACCTGACATAAGGAGAATTTCCTCCACAGATGAATAAAGTCTCTCCAATGTAATACCCAGAAAAATTACTTTTACGAATTTCAGAATGAAATGTTTTCTCAAGAACATCAATGTTGGCTTTCCAAACTATTTTTCCATCTTTTTCAATGAGATTTGTTAACAGAAACTGGCGCACCCCAACATCCTTGAAATAAAGTAAAAATAATTACAATTCAAAGCATTAATGGAATAATGCATTTCAAGAACAAAATATACCATGCAGAGATATCGCAAGGAATTTTTTCAAGGAGTGAAAGTACTCCTTGACTTATTTTGAAGGAGTGAATGTAAATTAAGCGGTTTAAAGAATTGGAAAGAAAGACAAGCATAAAAGTGACCAATGAAAAAGAAACTAACTGAAGCTAATTTTAGAATAATATGATTTTAAAAGCTCATCTTACATTATTACATCTAAAGTGGTGCAATTAAAAAAATATGTTTAATTTTTTACTTTTATTGCATGAAACACACACTTGTAGAGGCATTAAAAATATTTCAGATACCATGTGTTTTTTTAAGATAAATTCTGAATATGGCTATTTATTTTTAAACAGTAAATTACATAATGTGGTCATGATATTAGGAAATAATGCACCAAGATAAGCACAGCATATTTTTCTTATTTGGAAGTATAAGAACTGGCTTTAAGGGAATTCATACAAAATTTTTAAATGAAAGAGAATTCAGCATTTAAACTATTAGCACGTTGAATCCTTGTGGTGGGGATGTGAATAATTTTTAATGAATGTCTATAAAATATCTCTTCTGCAAAACTTTTTTAAACATCATAGAAAATGAACTGTTTGTGCCTAAATGGCACTAAAAAAAACAGTAGAACAACAATTCATAATATTTTTCTTTAAAGGGAAAAAAAATAGCTAGCATGTCAAACTATCAACTATTAAAATTTTTCCAGAGCACAATCTCAAAAATTATGCTCAAATTTGCTTTAGAGAAGCATCCGTTATTGAAAAGCGCCCAGGAATACTGCACACTAATACATAATTATAAGTTAACCTAGAATGCATAGTACTATTTGAAAATACTGTAATCTTTAGTCTTAAGAAATTTGTGTGGATTTTCAATAAAACATGCCAGTTTAAAAAATAGTGATTCGAACCTTTAGAAGATTGGCAGATGAAATTGAGTATTTTTATCCAGCAGCAGACAATAAGAAAAAAAAAAAAATATTTTGCATTCATTTTGAACAGACTAATTTAATTCATAAAACAGGGAGAGAAACTCAGACACAATTGTCACATGTAGCCTATCCATATTGTAGTGCACATATGTTGAACATTATAAATTGGCAACATAAACTTTTGGACACTTTTATACGCTTAAAATGTATAGCATCATAATTTTATCATTTGTTTTTAAAGTCTGCAGCTTGGTGTCTGTTTTGAACTGAGATTCTTATGCACAATGAGCTTTAAAACATTGCTTGATTTATTTGAACAAATTTGCATTAAGACTAACAATTGATAAAAACAAGCATTTTTAACAGTGGCTAACACCAGCATCTATTCATATTTCCAGGTGCAAGATCACACAGCAATAATATATATGTTAACTGAAAAACCAATAGCAAAATTAGCTAAGTTATGACTCCTTATAGCAAGCCAAATTACACCTACTTATTTACACAAATCAAATACACTAGTAAGCTAGTGAATGTGCCAAATAGTGGTCTGAAAATACTACCCATTAAACGAAAAAAAGCTGAATCTATATGAAAGAATATAGAAAGAGCAAGAAAAAATCTGTTATTTTTTAATCCTAAAATAAATTATTAAAAAGAAAATCTTACTAATGCTACATTAAAAAAGAGCAATCAATTATGAAGATTTGAAATTAATGCATGTATGAAACATGAAAGAATATCAGATTTTTCTTAATCATGGATTAATCAGAAAATTTAAGAATTGACCAGGAAATTTAGTAAATATTTAATAAATGTTATATGTATGAGAACAACAAAGACTGGAACCTCATGTGACTCTAATTTACATGTTTTATAGATAAAACAAAGAATGCCATGCCATGCCAAAGAGAGTTTGTGTTTCTGTAAAAGTAGTGAAATTTGAGAGCTCATTGAAAAACTTACAGTACACTGATATTTGAAATGAAGTTGTTCTACTAGAAAATTAAAGCAACATTTGATGTATTGATAAAAGATATGGGAAATAAATAAGTTATAGTAAAAAAAAAAACCTAAAACACGCTTGTAAAGCAATATGGACTAAAGAGTAAAAAATAATCTTGAAATGTAGAGATTTTGTTCAACAGCAGCATGATGTTCCACAATTTGACAAAATGTAATTTTTGAATTAAGTTTAAAATAAGAATAAAGTGATTGACAAAAAATAACTTTAATGTTAGAAAAAGCATGGAAGCTTGATATCAGTTGTCGTAAGTTATTTATTTTTTTCAAGTTGTTCATAATGACTGTCACAATGAAAATGCAAATGAAAAGCACCCGACACTTTTTCTAACATTAAAGTTAATTTTTTATCAATTACTAATTCTTATTTTAAACATAATTCAAAATGTTACACTTTATTGAATTATAGGACATCACACAGCTGTTGGAAAATCTGTGTATTTAAAGATTGTTTTTACTTTTTAGTTTATATTGCTTTACACGCATGCTTCTTCAGTTTTTTTTTTTTTTCTTTCTTTTTTTTTTTTTTTTTTTTTTTTTTTAACCATGACTTATTTTTATTATTTTTTTTAATCTTAAAAATTTGAACTAAGATGTAAAAATTAGGTTCTCTACACTAAATTGAACAAGAAAGACAATTCATGCCAAATGCATTAATTTTAAAACACGACTTTTTTCATGTCGAATTTGGTGATCTACTGTCTTTAAATTAAGAGGTAAGAGCTGCATATCTCACAAGTAATGTAATTTTTTGAGACCCTGTAAAAGAACTTTAAATGTTATTTCCATCTTTTAACTGAAGAATATGCTGTATGAATGTTCATATGCTTATTATTGTGCTTGAAATAGATTAATGCATCTAAATTGTTTTTGACTGTAATGTATTAAAATTCTTTTGAATACTCCAACCAAAAAAACTATAAATGTTGCACTATTTTTGAAATTATGAACAACATATATCAATTTTGCCTTGTTTGAAATAGATGAGTGTCTAAGATACACTTTAAACAAAGACTACCCATAGAAAGTATTGCACTGGAATCATTTCGTGTGCTCCTGTAAAAGAACTGTAAATACTACGTACACCATTTTCAATATTATTGTATTGTAATTGAATCTTAACACGACTGCAAATTTTTTAAAGTTAATTGAGTATCTGAAAGTGGGTGAAAATTTAATTGGAATATTCCATTACATTTAGATGAAAGTTAAAAAACAATTGTTATTTGTGTTTTTTGTTCTTTTCTTTGTTCTGTTTCCATTATTTTCTCTTTGTTTGTGTTGGTGTGTTCTTGTTTGATTTTTATTGTTATTGGCATTTATTTATGTATTTTTGTTTGTCCTTATTTTATTCTTTTCTTTTTATCCCATAACCCTTTTTCCGCCTTCCTTTAATCTCCATGGCTTCTCGCCTTTTCTGTTTTTAAGTGGCAACATGCTTGTTTGTTTATCTTTTTCAGTTCCCACTGTTTTGTGAGACAAGGCACTTTGACAGAAGAAGACTGAATAAATTTTCAGTCAAAAAAATTGTATCTTGTATCATTTTATGTGTGTTTCTTCACAAAGTTTTTATTTTATTTTAATAAAATCATATTAAAAAAGGGCATCACTATTAATGCAATTTTGTGAGACCCTGTAAAAGAACTTTATTTCCATCCTTTCAGTGAAAAGCAAACCTTTATAAACGCCTCTATACTTATTGTACTGTGCATGAAATAGATAGATGTCGAAACAGCAATAGTAATGTGTTGAAATTCTTGAGTGAACGTGTAAAAAATCTATAAATACAGTATTTTTGATGGAGGTTTTTGTAATCCTTAACAACATATATCAATTTTGTTTTGTTTGATATAGATGAAAGTCTCTAAAATACGCTTTAAATAATGACTTTTCACAGTGGGTAATGCACAGGAATTCTTTTGCATGCTCATGTAAAATAACTATAAGTGCTAAATACAGCATTTTCAATATTATTGTACTATCATTCACTCTGTATGATTCTGCAAAATTTCAAGTTAAGGGTATGGATGGAAGTGGGTGAAAATTCCATTACATTGAAACATAAGTGTGAAAGTAATAAAAGTGTGTTAAAAAAGCAACATTAAAAGCAACATAAAGTGCTCAACACAGTAAATGTAATATATAGGTAAGTGAACATCATTTAATGGTTTCAAGAAAATAATTAAATCCAGAAGTTAAGTTTAAGCTGGAAAATATATTTTAGAGTGGCCTTTGTATCCCGATTTCATTGCTGTAATATACAAGTATATGTACAGCCTTCAACATTAACAGATCATTAACATTTAATTTACTAAAAGCAAAACAACTTATCAACAAACATATAACTAGGCATTTAGAGCCAAATGCATAAAAGGCCATCCCAAATGGCGAGGTCAATTGCCTATGATCCCATGTACATTTTGCTGGGCCGTGTTGCAAAAAATTTTATGATGATTAACAGCTGAAAACTGTAACGATTAATATTTCCTTATGATTACAATGAATGATTGATTACTGATTTGAAAATTTCAATTATCAATCATTCATTCCCACTGAATGTTAATTGCTATTTTTCAATTGTTAATAGTGGATTCATTTTTCTTGAATATTGTTGCTAGGTTTATATAACAGGGAGGAGTGCTGCTTAACACTTTTTTCAGCATAGGACAATCTGTCCAGCTGTTCTCACATTCTTCCATTTTTCAGCAGATGTCAGTGCTGTTAAAAAAAAATCGTGTCCATTTTTTAATGGGAAATGACAAGCTAAAAATTAAATGATTGTCGTGGATCTATGTCACCCGCCACTATTTTTATAGAAATCCAATCTATTCTTCGTGACTGGCAGCAGTCAAAACGTCAGAGTTTGGTGTCCTCACGGCGAGGACAATGCACGTTAAAGGGTTAAGTCTGCTTGTGGATGGAGATGGTGATGAAAATACAAGCAAGAAACTACAGTCATATTTATGAGGACTCTGAATGAGATGTGTGTTAGCAACATTTTAGTGGCAGAACAGTCACAAAGCTGAGTCCATGGCAAGATGATTATATAAAATACATAACAAAACTGTATTTTCACTCTATTGGTTACATTAAAAACATACTTACTGATATGCTTTGAACCAAAAAGTCATCCACTGACTTCCGCGCTTGAATAAGGCTTGAATTATTATTCAAAGCGATAGCTTCTTTCATGGCAACCAGGTAAGCAGCTATATCTGCGGAGGAACTTACGGGCAAACTGCTTGGTGAAACATCCACTACCACTAATTTATCAACCATTTGTTTCTGGAATTAGAAACCCAGATAAGTCAACTAAACTGCAACACAGTCAATATTACATGTTTTACATGTTACTTTTAAAATAGCTTGTTAGATAATTTTATTATACTATCCATTAATTATGTTATTTAAAAAAGAAACAACTGCACACATTATCGTATTCATTTTGCATGTTAAATTATTTAAATTTTAGGATAAATTACTATTAATATACTGAAATACCAGTACACTTTTAAATGTTTTTATTGGGTAAAAGTACGCTTAAACAGAAATTTGAATGACTTTCAAATTGTGTTTACATTTAAAATATTTTAGAGATTTACAAAACTAAATGCAAAATATTAGATGACTTGAGAACTCAAAATTTTTTCTAATCTTTAGTAATTTTACAAATTCCAAATCAAGTCTAATAAATAGGTGCTCTTTTTACTAGTAGGGGATACTTCTAACTGAAATGAAAATATAGTAAAGCCTATCATAACAAAGGGCCAAAATAGTTTTTATGATAAAGCAAGGTTCTCATCCAGTAAAGGTATTAAAACAAAAAGAAAATATGCTTTGGAATAAATTAAAATTCAAAAAAAAAAAAAAAAAAAAAAAAAAGAATATATTCCTTGATTTATTCACAAACAGAAAACTAATAAAAACGTGGAAAAGGTCAGTGGTGAAAGTATTGTTAATGATTGGGTTTTTAATACCATAAAATATGTATCTTTATGTAAAAATCATACAATTTTATAAAAACGTGTCATATTTTTTTTAAACAAAATTCAATAGCATATCATCACAGTTATAGTGCTTTTTTAAAGAAGAACAATAAAATCATTTGTTATTTGCATAACAAATAACTGCCATACAGTAATAAAAGAATACAAATAAGATATGTATTCTTTTCAGATTCACAGGTTATAACATTTCCCCCCTGTAATTTAAAAAGGAATCATCAGAATTGTAAGATAAACAAATAGTGGTTTATTAAATTAAGAAAACAAAAACTTTTTGGATTTCTAGTCATTTTCAGAATAATGCTCCTAACTTTGCTAGAACCAAGTAAATACAGTGTAATCTCGATATCTCAAAAACATTGATAGATAAGTACCTTTTATGTATGTTATTTTACAAAGGTTTAATTATTCATTTTTGCAGCGTAAACTTGATCAATAAATGTGTTTTCCTTTACAATCCGATCCTCTTATTTCAATTCATGATCTCGAAAACTTGATTTTTTTCAGTGTTCCTTCAACTTCAAGCTATTGAGGTCATACAGTAGTAAAATATAATCAATGAACCCACATTTTGGATCATACTGAAATTTGTTTTAATAATTTCAAGCTTAATGGTGTATTTTAAAAAAATTATGTGATTTTGGTACACAAATACAAATAAACTAATTACATCAAGCACTTACAAAAAAATGTTACATTTCTTTACAAGCTGCGTTACACAGTAAAATAAATGATAAACTTGTATCAGTTATGAAATTTTTAGGAAAAAAGTTTAAACATCAAACATATTGCAGAGAGTGTCACTCTGAAAAATTTACTGTACAATTCCATGTTTAAAACATCTAACTACACATACTTAATATATTAACACAGTACACCCATGGTGTATTTTGTACACCAACAAAAAAGCAAACAGAAATAAGTTAAAAGAGAACAAATACTTATGCTAAATGGTTTAATAATCCGAACTTCTAATAAATATTTCTTGAATAAAGGCAAAATATAATGTAAATGCATAAAAAATGTTGACCACAGACCCTATTAATTTTCATCAGTAAGGTCAATTATGCCTTGTTTACTGCAAATGGTGCATTTTAGGCATCAGTGTGGGCAGTTAAAGGTTAAGAATTTTCCAGAAAGTTTTATAAAAGAGATCATATTTTTTATTTATTTCAGTATGTTGTGCAGCTTATAAAAAATCATTATTTCAAGTCCTTAATGTGATTAGTTTATTTGGTGTACCAAGATTGAGAAGCAGATTTTTTTTTTTTTTTTTTTTTTTTTTTTTTCATATACCCGAATGAATAACAACTTTGATAGTAGATGTCCATTGCTTTTCCGAAAAAAAAATTTCTTACAAATTCAGCCGTAAGAATTTTTTATAACAACAAACTTTTGAGAGTACTAAATTAGAATTGTAATCTGTTAAAAATTCCCGGTACAGCAATTAAAATACTGGGATTTTGCTGCATTCAGAGATTCTGCTGTGAGAGAGATTTCAGAGATTGCAGCATTCATACAGAGCTGCACTGTAACAAATCTAAGCTTGGTTAAAAAAACAAAAAAAAATTATCGATTAGTAAACACAGTAAAAATACCTTCATCTGCATAAGATGAGCACTTTTGGCCATCATAAGCCATATTGACATAATTGAAGCAGTGAGAGATAGTGTCATACTTCTGATGATGGTCATGAACAGTGACCGAAAATGCTCAAGTTACACGAATTAAGGTATTTTAACTGTGTTTACTAATAGATAAAAGATCCATATATTCATGTAACATACTTGAAAGGAAATATTGCTTGTAATAAAACTGTTTATGTATTTCAAAAGATCTTCACAGATAATCATATCTGTTTAGTAGAATAATATTAGTATCCAATAAAATGTATGAAACATTTGTAAATTTTTAGTTCAGAACTCTTTAAAGTGATACATATTTAGTGAACAATTATGAATGCAAAAATTTCATAAAATAAACAAAAGAAAAAAATTAAATATAAACAACATAATTATTTTTAGAGGGAATAGAAAAAGCTAAGGCAGTCAAAATATGGAAGTTACAGCAAGTTATTTTTAGAAACTTTAGGTAGGTTTTTCCATGCAGTTTGGTTTGTTTAAAAAAATAACTGTCATTTCAAATTAATCCTTCATAGTGATTTTATGAACAAACTATGATTTTTTATATCAAAACATTCTTTATTCTTCTATGTAGAGATGTAACAAATATTCGGCCACTATTCGGTATTTGGCTGTTTTGCCGAATATTTGGTAAACTGAATACTGAACAGATATTTGGCCGAATAGTTGTGGCGAACAAAGATGTGTTTTTAAACGCATTTACAAATAATATTGCTTAGTTACTTCAATATGTTAATTTCATATTTTAAAATATTATAAGTCATTGAATTTTAAGCTGAATGAAACATAATCTAATGTATTTAATAATATTACAGAAATGCAAACTTTTCTACTTCGTGACACTACTTGACTTGGTTTTCACCTTCTTTAAGGGGCGGGGGTAGGAGGAATCTTTTCAGATCCTCAATTACAAATAATTTTGAAAAGCTGCTACATATGTTTGCCCAGAGGCTGTAAAACCCAAAGGATGACATATAGTTAGCAGATCAATCACATTTACCATAGCATATTTATTAAATTATTAATATCTAAAACATAATTATGCTGCTATTAGTGTTTGTAAAAGATATTTTTTCATGACCAAGAATTTTTAGTTTTACAGATAATATACTATTGTGTATTTTTAAGCATATAGAATGAATTTTAATTAGTCTTTATTTAGTATTTAATTACAAATTTTTTGAAAAGCGACATTTTATTTACAATTAAAATGAAATTTTGAAAAATTTAATATGCGGTCACCGAATATTCAGTATTCAGCCTAACTATGTGCCGAATATTCAGTATTCAGCATGAGCTATTGGCTGAATATTCGGTATTCAGCTATGTGGTAAAATCATTATTCGTTACATCTCTAGTTTTATGGAAGTATCAGTATTTCATACAAGAAAAGAAATAATAGAGTAACAAAGATGAGGCAAACTTCTAATAGTTGAAAGGAAGCTGAGAATGAATTGATTACAAATAAAATATTCTATTACAAACAAAACTGAAAAAGCCAAGTATTATTTTGAATCAAACACTTCTAGAAATGTATGTAGGCAAAAATATATCGTACAATATTCAGTTTTCAGGTACATACGTCATACATTAGACATATCGTAAGACTATAAAAAATAAGTCATCCAAATTAAAACCGACAAATAAAAATGTCATAGAATTAAGATGAACCTCAGTTAAAGCCAGTTTCATAGCAGTGCGACCACCCATGCTATGTCCAATTAAGACGGCAGTTCCGATTGATTGCGAGTGCATGAAATGCTTCAGATCTTCACACATCAAATCGTAGCTAAAATGATCAGAGTGAGGACTGTCGCCATGATTTCTGGCATCAAGCGCATAGACCTGTTTAAAAAAGTAATATCATTTTAAAATATGTAAATTTTCTAAAAAGACAAAGAATGATTATCATTTTAAGAATAACAAAAAGGTAAAGATGCATTATTAGTGCCATTACTTTCAGACAAGGACTTTTGTCTAAGCGGCAAATTACTTTTCAAAGGTTACCAGATAGTGTTGAAGTATTACAATGTCAAAAGTAGCGAAGGTTGGCAATTTAGTGATTTATCAGTCATAAAATATCCGAAATGAACCCAGCTTGGTGATATCTTCTATCTTTGGCAAAGAAATTATCGTACCCTAATGTTTATTATAAAGGTGAAGTATAGTCAGAATACGCCTGACAAAGATTGTAAAACAGCTTTGTAGGAGATTTTAATTTCAAGGAAGTGTTTTTTAGAACATAACGACAAATAAGGTACACTCATGGATTATAATACACTTTCTAAAACAGAATTTATAAAGATGAAATATAGTTAAAATATGCTTGGCAAAGATTCTAAAACAGTTTCAGAAGGTGATTTTAATATAGATTTCAATTCCAAAGAAGTGTTTTATGCAAGGCTGAAAGTCCGAAAAATAAAATTTAAGGATAAGATTTCCGTCAAATTTAAGGACACTTTTTATATGTACAAAGCTACAAATAACTATTTTCACTTATCAATTATGTTTTCACATGCTGCATCAACCATTATTTCAATTATTCTTATTGTTTTATTTCCTTTCATTTCCTTCATGTCATTTTTTGAAATGACTAGTTTCAATCTTTTGTTAGCCTCTCCTAACAAAGAGTGGGCAGCATTTTTCCTTTCAACTAACTTATTTTCAGTCTCGGTCAGCTTACCTAACTTTTCATTCATTTAATCAATTTTTTTCTGTGTTTTAGTATTTTTTTTTGTTTGTTTGTTTATTGATATTTTTTAGTTTTTTTAATCTATGAGTATAGTCTTAGATAACCTTAAAGAGCAAATGTCTAATTCTGAGACCAAAGCTAGTTTTTAGTCTCTCTTCTTTACTCTTATCTAGTAGAATTTCAACATAAAATAATATAAATTTATAATAAGTACACCTATATTTCACATTTCATTATAATTTAGTCAGAAAACTTTGTCGAAAAAAAAGACGGAAAGAAAGAATGTCTACTTACACTGTTGCTCTTTTATTGATCTATTTTAATTTATTATTTAAATTTTCGTATAACTGTATTTTTATTCATTTATTTTTTAACTTACTGTCCTGATTTTATTAATTTCTTTTATTTTCCTCTTAGCCTCCACCCATAACACCGGTCAACAACAATTTTTTTTTTTTTTTTTGGGGGGGGGGGGGTGTTCTGTTCTCATGCTTAAATTCTGATTCTAGACATTGAAAAACACTAAAATTTTCATTTTCAGTTCTAAAGTTTGCTTTTGTCTGATTGACGTCGATCAGTCTATTTTAATTTATTTCATAAACGAACGGTGGCAGCACTTTGATGAACCCAAAAGTAAACTGTATTATTATTTGTAACTCTGCAGTATTATTTGTAATACTATTATTTGCTCATATGAACATCAAATATGAAAAATATTCACTTTTAGACATTCATTTCTTATTATTTTACATTTATATGTTATTCTTTATCACAAATCTTGAATGAAAAAGACTTATATCCAGCTAAAACTTTTCTGATAATAATTTAGAGTGGAATTATAAATATATATATATATATAAATCAGTGATTTTTGCCAAAAAATTGCTTTAATTTCTAAAAAAGCAAACTTTCATTAAAAAAAAAAATTACTTTCCTTAGTTTTGGCGTAGGAGAAACTAAAATTTAACAGGTAGAAGTCAGACCCAAAAGTCGTGTTGACCGGTGTAATTCTTCCTGGTTTTCAAAACTTTTTCCTTCTTCTGAATGGCAGTTTCTTATGCTGTTTACTCTTTGTCCTCTCATTTTCTACTAGGAGGAACTTTATCCAGCTGAAGAAGCGTGGACCCGTTATTCCAATTGAATGTTTTTTTTTTTTTTTTTTTTTTTTTTTTTTTGTTCTTATTACAGTACTCTCTTTCTCAATCATATTCCTATGGATCACATTCTATCATTCAAATAGATTTTTTCTACAAATTTTAGAGTTTAAAAGGGCACTACTTTCTCCAGTGCCCACAGGGAAAACTATGAAATTTTAATTATTTAACAAATTGTACCTCTCTGACTAACATTCGTAGTTTTTCCATTTCTGAAAATTATCATATAAAGGCTATTTTTTATTGAGTGGCTGCAGTGGAAATGGCTGAAATGATCAATTTCCTGGGTATGAGAAAAAAAAATACAGTAACTGTTTGCAGTATTTATAGGGGATTTTAAAACTTTAAACCACTATAATGCACAAATTTTAGGCTTTTTTTTTGGGGGGGGGGGGTTAATTCACAAAATGCATTCACAAGGGCAGCTGATTTGTACAAAATTATGATGAATACAGATAAATGTAAAACTTTTACTTGCCGACCACTTTTCTTAGCAATAGCTTTTGCGAGACTTCTCCAATTTTGCTTTGATCCAAGGAAGCCATGTAGAATAATAATAGGTGATAAACTTGAAGTTTGGTCAGGGTGGATTTTCATGAAGGATAAACTAACAGGCTTTGTACTAAAATGGGAAAAATAAAAACTTTTAAGAAAGCAGTTTAAAAATCAATAATACTCATGAGCATTGAATATACATACTGTTTGAAATTTTAAGTCTCAACACCTTATCTTAAAAATTCAAATTTTAATTATAATTAACATAAAATCCACAAGAAAAAAATTTTGGGATGATTTAAAATGAACTACAGCAACTTTGTGGCAAATGCTATGATTACTTTGTATGAAGTGGAACCTAAAATCTACTTTTAAAATGTAGGTCCCCGATAATTAAAATTCCTGATAATAAGCAAAATGCAGAATGACCCCCCCCCCCCCCCCCGAGTACTGACTTGAGATTTCAGAAACAATTTTCGAGCTTATAACGGAAAAATACCGAATACTAAATAAGATGACAAATAATAAACCTTGAATGTGCACCAGGAAAGGAATAGTTAACTGTTTGCTGAGATATCGTTTTACAATATTTTGAAATCTTGAACGACAAGTTAATAAGGTTTCTTGGCAACATTTTTATTCTTAAGAGAAGGGGGTTTAGGATAAAGATTATAGAAATCTAAATATATCAACAGTTGACACTATCTTGATAACGTCACTAGGATAAAATTCTTCTAGACGACGTAAAATTCGTAAAAGAATTTGTGATGATTCTCTGCATTCTGTGATTCAAATCATTGATGCGAGTTGCATGTAGAAAAAGGATAGTCGTCTGCGCAATTTCTAATTCTTTTCTGTCTACGCATATGCCATGCAGTGGTAGTAGAAGTGCGCCCTCTGTTACTTCTTTGCAACTATCAGAATGGCATCTTAGTCAACTCAAGCAAAGTATGAATCATAACACGCCCCCCCCTGTTTCCGTTTGTCATTGATTTCAAGATTTTAAAGTTGTGATATTTCATCTGTTTGGAATGACTCGAGAATATGATCATTTATTTAAATTACTCATTATTGGAGACAGTGGTAAGATATCTACAGTGATTGTGGCTTAATTTTAATTATAAATATTCAAGATTTTTTTGGTAAGGGAGGTAAATATCCCTCTTATCCATATTGCAATCGCACTTGAGTAGTATGTCGAGACTGACCCGTTAGTTTGTTGTTATTTAACGTATAATAAAATTCATCTTTTTTAAAATTTGTAACATTCGTATGTTTGTATTTCAGGTGTCGGTAAAAGTAGTTTGCTACTAAGGTTTGCTGATAACACTTTTTCTGGTAAATAGTTTTATTATTATTGCTACTTCAAATCATAAGTTCCAGTTTATAATAACGTGATGGTGTATTTAAATCCTTTTTACCTATTTTTTTTTCTAGGTAGCTATATTACTACAATAGGCGTCGATTTCAAAATACGTACTTTAGAAATAGATGGAGAAAAAGTAAAACTTCAGATATGGGATACTGCTGGCCAAGAAAGATTTCGAACAATTACTTCCACGTAAGTTATTTTCGTTTCTTTTTTTTTTTGCGAGAAAATGAAATATGTATTTGCTTATCTCCAGGTATGAGATTCTTCAGACTTTTTCATTTCCAAATTTTTTTTTTAATTTCAAAAAAAGAAAAAAAAAATCAGTTCTTAATAAAAAAAAAAAAAAAAAATTTGAATTTTTTTATTTAGGCTAACTTTTACATAAATAGAATAGATTTAACATCAGTAGTAATTACATTAGTTATTGAACTTGATATTCATAAGTATTACTGTTCAAATTTTGTTCTCACATTCTTTCAGACTTTTCCTTTTTTGTCAATCTCATCTCTGAATCTCATAATTTATTAAATTCAGTCTATCTAGTGTAATATTTTTTCTTGTATACCCTGAAGATATTAATTTTACTTGTTTAGTTATTACCTTTTATTTATATAATAGCTTAATAAGTATCTGGATTGAATTTCACACGTGATCCAATAAGGAGGTTCTGTGTGAGGTATAACTAAAACTGTGGGCTGGGTCAAATTGACCCATCTTGTAAAATGCTTGTTGGAATTTAAAAATAATACTGTATTTGAATGGTATTGACATTTATTTAGCATTAGCATTTATATTAAAGTTAATATTACATTAAAAGTAAAAAAATATTGTTACTATAATTGTTGTTAGAACTGTGTCACTTAAGATAGGTATACCTAAGACCACAGAATGGGTTGAATTGAGCTGACTTGTAAAATTCACGTTGCAATGAAAATGCTACGCTATTATGTCATTATAATGGCATAATGTTAATCAATGTGCATCTTGTTAATTTCACTAATGATAGTAAAATTTATTTAACTTGAGCTGTGGATTCCAGACTCATGAGAAGTTTTGGGTCAAAATAGCCCATTCTGTGGTTTTAGGTATACATGTTATATTAAAAACAAAAAACTGATAAATGCTAAGCACTTAATTTTTTTACAGATATTCAATACATAAATTTAGTCACAAAAGTCACAATTTTTTGTAAGTTTAGCTTTTAACTTAAAAAGAAAAAAGTTTGATTTTGGGCTAGAATGGCCCATCTTTCTCTTCTGTTGTTTAAAATAAAGAAAAAAAATATTCTGGTTGTCTCTCCTCAGGGGTCTATGTAGATGAGAATTGGGTCCATTTTGTGGCCCCCTTCACAAAATTACAATCGATTAAAACAACCCCTTCACAAAAATAAATTCCATTAAAAGGGCCCCTTCACAAAAATAGAATCGATTAAAATAGCCCTTCACAAAATTGCAATCGATTAAAACAGCCCCTTCACAAAAATACAATTGATTAAAAATTGCTATGAAAATTCACGAAAATGAGTTTTTAAATTCACAAAAATAAGCAGTTTTCACAAAAATCGGATCCTGGATCGACTCCTGCTCCTGTTAAAACTATCACGGGATTAATTAACATTACTTATTGTTTTTTACCTCTTTTTTATAACAACCTTTACTGTCTACCTGCTTAAAATCACTAAACTTGGCAAGCCAACCACTTAATTCCTTTGAAAACTCCAAAATGAGGTGCATTTTGTTAAATCCTCACTCTTTTTCTTTTACCTATACCAAATATTTGCCTCTCTTTTTATATGTGTGGGGTTTGCCACTGTCGACTGAAAGGCAGAGCCTGATTACCAAATAGGCCCATAAGGCCCTGACCTATATTAAAAAAAGTCTATGGGCCGCCAGTGATGTCGCTAGACTTTGGAAGAGACGGGTCCTTGGGACCCAGGACTTCAAAATTTACGGGTCCTTTTTTCCAAAAAGTGGGTCCTTATCGATATAAAAGCATTTGGTTAATTTCACGACTGATGTTATCATGTCTCACCCATTTTGGTGTGCTGATGCGTATGAATATCTTATTTATAAATAACCTAAAACTTATATTTCAAAAAATAAATAAATAAAATGAATTATAATTAATCAAGAAAAATTTGTTGTGACATTCATGTCATTTACTTTGCCTTCACGGCAAAGCCTTCCTGATGACGCCCTGAATCCTAATAATTAATAAATCCTAATAGTAAAATCCCATTTTGTATGTACAGTAAAAACCGGGAGAAAGGCTGCATCGGTAGAAATGTTTAAGAAAGTAAAATGTACTCGCAGAACAGCCGCAACATCTTAAATTATTAAAACTACAATAAAATACCATTCAAGCACCCCTCCATCTTATATTAATTAAAAAAAATAATTACTATATATTAATAAATTTATCACAAGGAAAATCGGAATATATTTGAGGAAGGAAAGGATATACAACAGTAAAATATGGAACCCCCCCCCCTTTTCTCTTCTAGATTGTATAAAATATTTATCGCTTCTATAGCTTATACATTTCATTTCTAAATAATAATTGTCAGATTTAATATAAAACAAATCATTGTTTACATTTACACAAGCGATTATTAAAAATAAATAATGAAAAAACTTTATTCAATTCCGATAGTTCCTTTATTCAATTCCATTTAACAGGATTATAGTTAAAGATAAAAAAAAAATATGAAATGCTAGATGTATTGTTAAGACATTAGTGCACTTTGAATAATTTGAGTGTATATTCTAATATGTATAAAAATACTTTTTTGTAGCCTTGTAAAAAACTGTAAGCCCTAAATACACCAAAATTATGCAATATGTAAGACAGTAACCTGTTATATGCATACTTAATTTGAATTCAATCAAATGCTCTATATAGATGCTAGAACACTTTTTTGTAGCTCTGTAAAAAACTATTAGCCCTACATACACCAAAATCTACATGGTTTGTGTGGTGGTTTAATATAAGTACCCAATTTGAAATTATTCAATCAAATGCACCATTTAGCACTAACATATTTTAAATGGTTTGCATTCATAGTCCGTAATGTATAAGAATTCTTTTTCACAACCCTGTGAACAAACTATCTGCTTAAAATAGAGTTAAATACACACATCAAAATATGCAGGACAAGTGGCCACGACTTATAATATACTTGGTATATATACATGGTAACTCAATTTGGCACTCAATCAAGTTCACCATTTAAACACTAGCACACTTTCTAGAATTAGCATCCATAGGCCGTAATGTAAAATAATTCAGACTATATTCCATATTTGGTGCTGTTTACATATTGATGTTTATGTTTACATGTTTTATTTGGTGATGTTCTGTCACCATCGTGGATGATACACAGCGAGAGTGAACTACCCTGCCTGTGACCAGATTTTGACTGGCAACCTAAAAAAAAAAAAAAAAAAAAAAAAAAAAAAAAAACGTGTATCGTCAGTGTGGGAATTTGAAATTGTTTCATGTTATGGATGGAAAGGAATGAAATGTGTTATTGTATGAAAAGAAATTGTGTGTGTTTGTTAGAAATATGGTGTGAATATAAAACTAAATAAAAGAAAGCATGCTTGTTTTACGTTATAAGCTGATAAAAATAATTTTCAAGTTTTGTGGAAGGAAAAAAATTATGTAAGTTGATTTAAAAAAAAAAAAAAAATCTTTGAATCAAAATTCAATGACAGGTATCAAAATAGTTAAAAACCAGTCTCAAATATTAAAACATCAGAGGGTGCTTTCTCTGCTGGGTGCTAATGTATATGCACATGTGCTTGTCAAGATGAACAAGTTTTATGATCTGTGCATGTAAAAGAAGCAATTATCTGGCAACAAAAGATATAATTCTTATTTGTATCAATGAAAATTATTCTTAGTATGCTTAATTTTTATCCACTTAAAATAAATAGCTAATTTCGTCTGTTTTTAACATTACAGTTGCTGCAGTAACAGAACCCATTATTGCCATTTCAGTTATTAAATTCAACAGTCCAATGAAAATAAAGTCATTTTTGAGATTTTACAGTTGGAAAAAGAAAATACACAAAAATATTAAACAAATAGAACATTAATTTACTGGTGCTTTAAAAGTACTGTGAATGTTTATTCAGTTCTACCTCTTTTGCATTTTATTTTCTTTGTACGTGGGACAACATTTCCTCGAAACCCTTTACTTGCTGTGATGCTGACAGATCCTCCAGAGCCACACGGGCATTTAACCCCTTAACAATGAAAGCCATCCTCTGCTGTCAGAAAAATTTGAATTATTTTAACCCTATAGATGATGTCTCTCCTTAATAATGATATCCATGAATCTGATAAATATAATTGAAAAAATACTCTAGAGCAGTAATAAATTATATAAGTATTCTGGTTGTTTTTTGAAATTCTTTTTTTTTCCCCTTTATTTTCTAGATATTACAGGGGCACACATGGTGTAATAGTTGTGTATGATGTTACCAATGGAGAATCCTTTGCCAATGTGAAAAGATGGTTACATGAAATAGACCAAAATTGTGAAATGGTAAACAGAATATTAGGTAACACAATAAATTAATTTTTCAGCATCTCTCTCTCTCTCTCTCTCTTTTAATTCCCTAGAAAATAAGAATTATGCACATACAAATACATACACTTGGATGTATCACCTCTGGTTTTATTCCACTAGCTGTTAAAGTAGTTTAATAAGATACTCACTATTCAAATTATAATCCTCAGTGTTTGTATAAAATGAGATAATCACAATTGTATTTTTGTACTATTTTGTATTATGAATTACTGGTAATATACACCAGCTCTTTTTAATCATAAACTTTTTTTTTTTTTTTTTTTTTTTTTTTTTTTTTAAATCTGATGTGGACAACACGACTTCCTTGCACATCTATTAAATAAAAAATATTTTCAGTGCACTTCATCTAAACTTATTTTGTTTGAAAGAGATACAATACTGCAGTAATATTAAGGTTGAGCAATTTCTAGCCAAATATTTCTGATATTGCCAAGCTGGATTCAATTTGAAAGATTTGCTTTAGACACTTAATTGGGTGATATTTCACCAAAAGCCCACAAGCTTGAGATATTTTGCGAGATTTTGGGGATAGCCAAAGTAGTCATTGAACACTTTCAATGACTATCACAGACTTTCAATGAATTGAATGTATCCATACACCTTCATGTATTTAAAGTCATTTAGTGGCCCTGTCAATAAATTATTCAGCTGATTGCAATCAAAAAAGAAATGCACAGTTAGATGTTCCAATAGTTTTAAATACAAAATTTCAACGTTCTATGGTTAAAAGTTTGAGTTATGCGAAATATAAAATTATTTTTGGTGATATTTGGCAAAACTTGCCAAGGTTGATGACAAATTGTGAGATTTTGGGCATGGACCCAAACAATGACTGACTGCAGTCTTAATATATTGAAGATGTCCATAGACATTAATGCATTGAAATTCTTTTGCGTGGTCCTGTAAATAAACTCTCTGGTAGATTGCAACCAAAAATCAAGATGCACAACTAGATGTTACAGCAATCTTAAATATGAAATTTCAACACTCTACAACTAATAGTTTTTGAAATATGAGAGTTAAATACATACATGCATACAACAAAAGTCACCAAGCTTGGCGACTTTTGGCATACTTTTTTAGGGAGGTATATGACCGTGGTCGGACCTTTACCTAACTATAGGGTAGGACGGTATTGTTCTTGAAATGGATGAATGTCTCTAAAACTGGCATTGACCATAATGGAAAATATTTTGAGTTTTCCTATAGTAGAATTATAAAGAATAAAGACACTATTTTCGATGGAGAAATTCATTTTGTAACCCTTCACAACATATATTACTTCTGAGTCATTTGAAATAGCCTAATACGTCTAAAATACGCTTTAATGAATGATGAGATGCACCGCAAAAATTCTTAAAAGTAAATTTAGTGTTAGTCAAAATCAGTTTTTTTGTTGAAATCTGGCTCCCAAAATTTTTCGTGATCACATTACTTTCGTACTTCTTTGTACTAGGAAGTAAAAATAAATAAGTGCATATTTATTAATAAATGAAAACATAAAATGTCAAATGAAATGTATATTTTGTTTTTCTCAGGTCAGGGGAGCAAAGTTTGAAGTACTATTTTGATTTCTCGCTCCTCTATTAATTGCTTCTATATGAAGTAAAACACAAAACATAAGTCAAATGCACAAGTGAGACTAAATCCTTTGCTTTTGTGTACCCTCCATTTAAACTTGTTTTATTTGGCTGCAAAGTTTAAAGAAATCAACTTAATAAAATTCAACAGCTTCCTATTCTGGAAAATGTATGCTTGAATTTTCCCATAGAATTTTTTTTTTTTTCATTTTTGCTTGATTTACGATTCAATATAGGAGAACAGAAGGGGAAAAATAATTTTCATATGCCTTTGATTTGATACTAGAAAAAACATAATCAAAACTTTGTTTGGAGCCTTGGTAAAGCACAGACCAGAAGTGTGCAAAAATTGAAATTTGTTATTGTTTAGTAATGTTGCTTCACAAGCCCGCAACTACGGGGAGGCAGCGGAAAATACAGTCGGAACTTTTTTTTTTTTTTTTTTTCAATTTATGCAGTCATCCTGAAGCAGTATTTATTAAGTATTTAATATTACAGGTTTGATTTTAAAGATATTCAAAATTCCTGTGACAGGCTTGTTAGTATGAAAATTAAAATATAGATTGCTATTTAAATTGTGCTTTGGCATTTATTCCCATTTTAAAAACGCTTTTGTGATAAATTACATTAAATAAATAATGCTGTTTCTGGGAGTGGCCATTTTAGAAGTTTAGTATAGGGTGTATATGTTTAAAGGTGTGATACCTCTTATGATTCTCCAGATTATTAATAATATCATTTATCTTATAGTTGGAAACAAAAATGATGATCCAGAAAGAAAGGTTGTATTAACTGAAGATGCTCAAAGATTTGCTGAGCAAATGAAAATAAATCTTTTTGAAACAAGTGCGAAGGAAAACATAAATGTGGAAGAGGTGTGTATTTATACTTCTAAAATATTTATGTGTCTCCTATTTTGTGTATATTATAATTAAAAAATATTTTTAAACTTTTGCATTTATAATGTATTATGTTCATTGCAGTCCGTTTACTCTGTAATACTTCTGTATTTTAAGTTTAAAAAACATATTTTACCTTGGTAAACGAAAGTAGACTGTCAGTACACTGTTTGAAATTTAAATATTCTGTGATTTTTATTCAGAATCAATTCTAGTCAGAAATTAATTATTAAATTTATTATGTACTAGGGAAGCTAAGAACCTTCAGAAAGAAGTTTGAATAAAATAAATCTATTATAAGTGCCTAGTCTAGTGAAAATGTTGACATCCAATTCAGAGTTATTGGTTATAAAGTGGTTTAAACCACTTCATAATCATCACTAAGAAACTTTTGAAAACCTACTTCCTTTATTTAAGGGTTAAAATCACAATATTAATATGTAATTGATAAATATATGTATGTGTGTATTTATTTACTTATTTATTTATTTATTTTTACTTGAAAACTAGATAAAGATTACAAGATTCATTCAAAACATATTTTCAATAAGCAGTTTCAGTTAAATTTATGATTTACTTTACCAAAACGGGGAAACTATCCAAACATACTTAACATCATTCTCAATGAATAAATTCTTGTTAATATTTCTTTTGAGATTTCTAATGTGCATCATCCATTAACACTTCCCACTCATCTCCATTATGAAAGTTTTTATTTCAGTTTCATGTATGCATATTTTATTTATTTATTTGTAATTTAAGGAAAACCAGAGGAAGAAATATAAATTGTACTAAAAACTATCTACTTTAAATATATATATATATATGAAAGCTCAAAATTACTTTGTGTCGTTGCTTTTTTTTTTTTTTTTAATTAAAACCAAATTTTTGCTTTATAAGGCATTTTGAGACAAGCTTACCATGTTAGGTAAAGTACTTTTTAACTGAATAGAACAAGAAAAGTAATGAGTTGTGAAGTCTTTTTAAATTGTAATTAATATTAAACCGAAATGCAACTTCAAAGTTTATTTTAATTACTCTGAATTTAAACTATTTTCATAATTAAGTTTAACTAATAATAAGTCTTTAATAATATCCTTTTTAAATGCTGTTGCATTCTTGCATATCATCATGATCATGGGAAAGTTGTCTACACTTTGCACTTATTATTATAATTGTTACGTGTTCATTACAACATAATTTCTGTTAAAACTCCTTTATTAATAAATGGATTGATATTTATAAATTTTTTACAGTACATAGGTCTTTGATGAATACTGGGCAAAACTAATTTTAATATCTTGTGTCAAAAGCATTATCATAATTAATTTATGTACACAATTTTGAGTAATATGCTTTCAGGCCATTTTATTTAATTATGAGCTATGCGAAGATATTACATATTTGAAAATAAGACAAATGTTTTGGGAAGTGTTTAGTAACGATGTATGTGGCATGTTTTATATTTTTTTGTCTTGTTCTTATTACAGATGTTTAATGAAATCACAAGGATGGTTTTACAGAGCAAAAAAGAACACAAGGAACGACAAATAGGCAGTGAAAGTGCTATAAAATTAGGAAGACCTATAGGAAAGAAGAAGAAACGATGTTGTTGATCTTAATATTATTGAAAAGGTATAGTGAGTGTATGAATGTTTTGAACTGTGCCATATAATCATTTAAGCACACTGTGTTGGGATTGTTTTTTGTTTTACCCGTTCAGACAAATCCTTTTAAAAAACTACAAACATAACAGAACAGCAGTCAACCTATGTTATGCATTTTCACAGAAATAGTCAAACAAAATGGGGTAAAAAAAAAAATATCCATGTTTGGAAATATATGAAAACAATGTATGTTTAATGTTTTTTTCCTGAATGTTTCATAATTTTTTATAGGGTGCGACTGCTTGTGAAGAAATGTGTTAGGTTTTTCTAGTTTCTAGCATTGTGTGCCTTTTAAGAATGGGTTAAGAAGAAGACTTTAAGAATGGGTTAACTTTTAAGTGCTTTAATGATGGGTGTCAAGTTCTCTTAACAGGGATTTTATTCAGAACAAAAACTTAACAGCAACTTTCTAAAGTAATCAGGCTTGAATAAAAACATGTGGCATGGAATTATTATTTTTTTTCCAACTTCCAGAATCTTCTGTGAGTCTTTGGATTATAACCAGACAGTTGCAAGTTCGGTTCCCAACTTACCACTTAAAGACCGCCGTGTATGTTCAGTGCATACTCAATCTATGGTTCCTAAGGGCCCTAATGTGCAAAAGCTCCCCATCTTCTGATAAGAATTTAAATTGTAGTACAAAATGTACAGCAGGATTAAAACGGCTGTATGTAATGCCTATGTAGGTGCATGAAAGGAGGGCATTTTATCTTAAAAATTCATTCTTTTATGAACTTTCTCGTTACAAGACATGGAAGTGAGAAAAGAGATTTATTGGTGGGTTAAACCCATGTCATAGTTTCAAACATGTTATTATAAGCAAGTTGTAATAAAATGGAAATTTGGGAGTGATTTATGGTTGGAATATTTTGACCTTTATAAATAACTTTTCACTGCAATTATGTTCAACTATATACATAAAATTGTTATCCAATACAGGTTTTTTTTTACACTATTTGCCATTGGACATTAACATCAACATACAGCTTTTTAAATTTAAATTTTCATTTACTGATTGATATTTATGTAAACTAAAACTTTTAATTTATGTTTGTCATGTTAAAAACATACACCCACCTCAAATTTTTATACCTGTGGAATTTTCTTTTTCAGATGTACAAAGATGATTCTTTTTCCTTTATTGAAAACAAATATGCATTCTATGGAATTTCAGCCTTATTTACTGAACTGAAATTCATTTCTGATATTTATGATGCAAGTTAGTCGAACAGTCTGCCAGCCTCACTCCAAAAATTATATTTTCTGATCCATTATAAAATGTTTTCTTTAACTTGTTTGCTCCCTACCCCTTCTATGCCCAGTCTTGCTTCTCTGCATCCGTCTTTCGATGTCCTGCTGGGACCCAGGATTCTAATGCAGTTTCGGTTCTCGGTAAGAATTAATAAAAAAAAAAACAATGTGCAGAAGCAACACTGAACTCAGAAAGGGCTTCCTTAATCATTCTGTCTTTGTAATGGGAGCATTCAAGTTAAACCTTGAAGTTTGTAAAATACATTTGATATACAGAAGCTACAAGGTAAAGAAATAACAAATTTTAAATGTAATATACATTTGCATTTTTTACTGAATAAAATCTGAAAATTTGTAATTTTCTTACGTGGCAACATTGTTAAAATTTATACATATGTATTTTCTATATTGTACTAAGTTGCATTATTTATATTGCTAAAAGTTTATATATATAAATATATTTATACTTAAGTGTATTTTTTCTGTGATATTAAAGTTTTGTCAACTTCTGACTTTTTTATGTTAAATTGTGTCTTCGATGGCCTTTAATAATGAAAGATTGATTTTTTATTGGCTTCCTATTTAAATGTCCAATTTTATAACTTTGAGTGATGCTTCATGAGAATGTGGCCTTAGTTACAATGGATGTATTAATTTTTCTGGGCTAAATAGTATACATTTTGTTGAGATTAAGTCAGGGACCATTGATGTAATTCGTACGCCACTTTTATTGTAAATCTTCTGCATTAAAAAAAAAATCTTCAGCTCTTTCTGGTTGTATTTTATTTAGAAGTGCTGTACCATTTGGTGAGATTTGTTTCTTATACATTCGGTTATTTGAAGTACTATGAATTTTAAATGAAGTGATTTTACACATATTTTATACTAACCATCTTGATAAAGAGCTCATGCTTGCCAAATATTATATGTGTAAG
The DNA here is from genome assembly GCA_038373885.1 of Cheiracanthium punctorium. Lineage (NCBI taxonomy): Eukaryota > Metazoa > Arthropoda > Arachnida > Araneae > Cheiracanthiidae > Cheiracanthium > Cheiracanthium punctorium. The sequence goes on along the minus strand of JAWZYV010010530.1, from coordinate 1,241,437 downwards.
ATGATAATTTTTCAATGACTTTTTAAAATGTATCTTGAGTTTTAACTCGTTAAGGTAAATTATGCCTGTAGTCATCTTTTGCTACAAAGTTTGCTTTTATGACAGTATTTATGCACCATCTAGTTTTGACTTAGTTGTTGTAAAAATGTAAGTATTATTTTATATTATACCTGTATTTTGATAAAATTAATCATAAGTTTTTTTGTTTTAGTGTTATCAATAAACAGTTAATTCAATTTTATGACAGTGTGGTAGAATTTCATTACAGTTAAATATGCTAATTGAAATCAAACATTTTTTAAATCTTCAAATTTTGTATCAGTTTCTTTTTCTAACATACTAAGTTGTTTCTTCTTCCTCTACTAAAGAAAATGATCAATTTTTCCTTTCGTGCTTTTTTAAATATTTATTATATCCTAATATATTGAAATCATGAGTCCTTCCTAGTCGTCTTTTACTGGGCACACTACTCAGGAAAAAAGGAGAGATAATGTCATTTAAAGGTTTTCATTCAATCTAATTATACATAATGCCACCCACCCAATAAAAATATCCAATAGAGATCACTGAAATCTCCCTTTTGACCCGCCCATTCCTTCTGTTATTTAACTAAAAAACTTTTTATAGTTCGCATAACAGATGAGTTATGTGGCAGGACTATCCATGCATTCATTAGAAACACCCAAAACTACCTGCCAAAACTCGAGCACTATTGGAAGAAAGGTGGAGAGAGCTTTTGTCTGAGAGACACAAAACATCAGATAACAATCTGAAGATGGCTGGGAACGTTAGCTGAAATTTCTCGTTTTTTCATATTTTTAATAGATTTTAAGGTGCATTTAATAAATAAATCTATCGATAATGACATCTGTATTATTTTATCATTGTTAATAATTTAAAGGCATTTGAGGCACGACAGAAATTAAAATATATTTTCTAGTTGACCTTTGTCTCTTTTCACTACCCCCTGAATCTTAAAATCAAAGTGTCCATCCAAAAAGATAAACAAAAGTGCACCTTAAATAAAACTTTACTTTAAAATAGAGTTGAAACCTTCAGCATAAGAATTTGCTATTTTAAAAATTCTCTTAAGTAATTGTGTTCATAAAAGAATGGTTTCCTCGAAACATGAATGTCCCATAAGCAAAACTGTTTCATGTATAGAAATGCACCTTAAGTGAGGGTATGGTTAAACAGAGTTTTCCATGAAATATAAGGAAAACCTTTACAAAGAACTCTACTTAATATGTTAAACCATCGATTCTCAACTTTTGTGAATTTCCCATAAATAGATGTGTTCTTTAAATATAAATTTCTGTGAAATAAAGATAAATGTTACACCAGGCATATCCATTATACAGAGGTGCACAAGAAAATAAAACATCCCCAATATTAAAATGTACAAAGACGTAATAGTCATAAGGCTCACGCTGGCTTCTTAAATTTGTGGATCCCACTGACTCGTATAATTAACTGTTTGAGGTTCCTTGGTGAATTTTTGGGGTTCTTTTTCTATAACATTTTAAAACACATATTTGAAACCTTGACTCAAGGACGTAAATATGTATTTTCAAGTATGCCTAGGATCTGTAAAAAGCAAATCCCAGTGATTAAAAAGAAAATAGGTTCTGTCCATGGAAAAAAGTAATAAAGTAACACATCAGCTTGATTCCTGCTCATAATACTATATTCGTAGTAGTGTCACACCATGAAAGTACAACCAAGAAATTCTAATTTATGTCATAATTACAACGCTTTTATGTTATTTATGAATTTTGGATTTTTTATGAGCTTGTACTCATATTCAACTATCTATAAATAAATCTTTACAAAGGCATGCACAGTCATAAAAGCTTGATATACAGGGTGGCTACAAGAAATTGAAATTAAAAGTTCCTTGGTATTTCTGGGTTTCCAGGAATATCCCCAATTGTATGACACAATAAAAAGACAGAGGAATTCAACTTGTGACAGTGATTCTCACATACATTATAAAAGATTATTTTTATTTGATAACTTTTCATATACAGAATGAATATCAATAAAGCTTGCAGGATGTAGTAAACAATGATGAATACTTTACAACATAAAAGAAAAACCCGAGTAAATCATACATCTATCTACACAATATAAAACTGACATGGTCGATTCTGAAACTAAGGGGGAATCTGTTGTCGCTGTGGTTTTTACCAAATGAATATTTATTTTTTTCAACTAGGAAAAAGTTTATATTTAATGCTTGCAACTTTTATTTGACATTTTTATTTTACTTAAATATTTTAATCTAAAGTGTGGGAAATGTAACCTCTATCGAATGCCCTCACCTCTGCTTTTTTAGTGTTAACTGAAAAAAAATAAACCTGATTAATTATGTATTTGTGGAAAAAATCTGAGTTACACATTTATTTAGTTCATAAATAATTAACTGAATCACAACAGAAATGATTGCTTTATTTTAAAACAAGTTGTCCTCTGGGATATGCAGCAACCTCCATGGAACATCTTTAAAACTTCATTAAAACTCCAGTGAACACGGTCTTTTTTTACCAGAACTGAAGTGAAGAAACAGTCAGCCATTTTGCCATGGATGTGCGTAATTTTGTATTGTTTCAGAAAAAGCTCTTTAATCCTCAAAAATCAGGAGAGTTCTTTTTGTTCTTGTAACCTCAATGTGTTCAGCAATGCTATTCGAGGTACTGTTAATCCTATTTTTTTCATTTAACTCCTAATAAAATACTTTTTTCCCCCCTAAAGCCAAAACCTGTACATTTTTAGCCTTTTCATGGTGTCCACCAATGTCGGAAGGCAAAAATAGTATCATTAGTAGCTTAACCGACCATTTTAGTTGCCAAAATAGCAGCATTTTTGCATGATTTTGTTGTTAAGAAATAAACATACATCATTTAGCTTCATTCAATAAGTAATGATAAATTAAAAAACTCCATGCATTATATAGCAATGTGTTTAGAACATTTATTTTTATAGTACGATTAAAAAACAGATTAGAATGTTTGATGAACGACCAATCATGCAACTTGGGGGGAAAAAAGGGAGTTGACAAAATATGAAATCTGATTTTCAGATGAGTTACCTGGAGTAAGGTACAAGTAGCTGAAAACTTGAAAATAGTATGAAAATGGCATTTTTTATTTAAAAAATTGCCTTATTTTAAATTAGTAGCAAAAGTCGACGGTAGATACTCTGCCTTTTAGATTTGGTCTTAAGCATGGTAATCTACTTATTTGCAAGCTCCATGGATTTTGTTAATCATGGAAGTTATTGCAAGTATGAAATTGTAGGCCTATATAGTTATTTATATAGATTAATAAGCTATTTTATAGATTGTTTTTTTTTTCATTTAACAGTTACAGTTAAATTTGATTTTTTTTAATAAGCTGTTTTGTTATAATTAGTCAATACATATTCTTCCATGGCATATTTTTACACAGCAGACAACTCACAGGATCTATTTAATCTTTAGTTTAGACTCTTTACCGACTGACTGCAAATTGCTATGTGATTCTGAGCCTCTTGATTCCCTCTACTACCCCTTACATTTTTTCTTCCAAAGAGTTCTGAATCACACTGTATACAAAGTAAGAATAAATATTTATGAGGATTTCAAATTAATAATTTGTGTTAAAAAAATAACTTAGTGAATATTAGATATCTGCCAGTGCTACATCAAAATAATTACTATAGTGAATGTTTAGGTAGAGCTAAATAAAATATGTGCACTACATTACATTACAGAATATGATTTATTTAAACAATATTTAATACTGCATTTGTACATTTAAAAAATATTGCATGAAAATAGCCATAATATGGAAAATTATTAAATATTTTCATAAGGATTTAAATAATAATTCATATTTAATTGTAAAATAAAAAAATATACAACAAAGGCACTATTTTTGCTAGTTACAAAAATTATGAATGCTTGAAACAAGCTAAGCTATACAATACTCTAATAACAAAACTGAATCAACTCATTACTTAAAACTTAAACACAGGTAATACAAGTCACTATTGATTAAATACTCTGAAATGTTATCTGAGCTAATGAGAAAAACTCAAAAGCATATTTTGCATAGCTTGAGCATTAACAGGGACAATGCAAGTGATATTATACGAGGTATGGCAATTAAAAAAAAAAAAAACGAACAGGTGCTGTTACAGGCGAACAGCAAGCTCACTGTGGCAGGTTTGAACATATCTATGTTTGTTGATGCTCCTGTACAGTGAGTTTGATGATTAAGTTACAATTGCATGTCGCTCAGTCTCATTGCAGCAATCGGCCATCCAAGTTATTGTGCTAGTGTTCTGTCAGAAATATGCAGTGTTCAGATGGAGCAACAAATTAACATCAAGTTTCAGTTTCGTGTGACACTGGGGAAAACTGCTGGAGAAGCTTACAGGATCTTATAGGAAGTGTATGGAATTTAATGTTTACAGCACACACAAGTTTTAGAATGATTTAAAAGGTTTAAAGGAAGACGCAAAAAGACTGATCTGTGCCCTGGATGGCCCCCAACATCTTGAAAGTTGGTAAACTAATCCATGAAAATCATTGTCAGTACAAATCATACAACATGCACAATGTTTGTGCAAAAAAGTTGCCAGAACTCTTCCCTCCAAAACAAAATGAATGAACATTTGTGCTAATAATTTAAACACTACTAATGCCATTTAGAAATTTTGAGAAAGTAATTACTTACGATGAATCATGGTTTTTCACCAATAGTCCTAAAACAATGCCCCAATCAATGCATTGGAAGAGTTCTTACTTACCAAAGAAAAAAGGTGAAAATGAGCAAATAAAAACTGAAAGCTATTATTATTATTTTGGATAAGTAAAAAATTGTCTAAATTCTTTAAATTCCTGAAGGTCGAACACATTATTGCATCAAGGTCCTGAGTACCCTTCATGAACGAGTAAGGAAGCGAAGACCTGATTAGTAAAATTCGCTTCACCAAGACAAAGCAGATAGCCTACCCATCCACCCATAGTATTTTACCCATTCTGCCTTGCCTTTAAAAGCATTTGTTGCAAAATATGGCATTACAATATTGGAGCACCCACTGCAGTTGCCCAACCTGGTCTCCTGTAACTTTCTTTTTATTTCCAAAAGTCAAATCAGAGCTACAGGAGACAAGATTTGAAAGAGTGGAAGCAGTAAAAGCAAAAGAGGTTCTCAAAAGGCTGACTTCCAGCACTGCTCCGGAATGATGAAAAGTTTGTATGTAAGTGTTGGGATCAGCAAACTGACGACATTGAAGGGGGATACGCTTCTTAATGTAAACGGTAATCAGCAAAATGTTTTTCAGCTCCAATTCGGTTATTTAATGACCATACCTCATTTGTTAGATCCGATCATACTTCAAAATGTCAGTATGTATTCCACCCCATTATTACCGTAAAAACCGGGAAAACGGCCGCACCGGCGTAAGGGCCGCACCAGTAAAAATGTAAAGAAGTGTACAAATATACTCACAGAAGGGCCGCACCAACGTATGAGCCGCATTCGTAAAAATGTAAACAAATGTAAAAATATACCCGCAGAAAGTCCAATCATCGTAATTTATTGAAAATTAATATATACATGCAGCATCCATAATCTGGGAACCTATAATCTGGCACTAGTCTCGTTTTTGTTTGTTTTTTTCCCTCCCCAAAGGGATCCGGAATCTCAAAATCCGGAACTTTGAACGCTGATTTTAATTGATGTATGGCTATCTTCATTTTTTTCTTCTTCAATAGATAGATTTTCACCGAATATTTTTCTTTGTTTCGTATTTCGGCCCTAACATGTCTTTGCCGATCACCATTACTGCCGCAAATATTTGAATCAATGCATTTTCTAATGATAAAAACAAAAGTAAATACGGCTTGGTTCGCTTATTACATTTAAATTAATTGCAGTCAAAGGTGCAGTGTAGCTGAATGAAGAATTCAAAGATAATGCGAGTGCTTTCATAGAACATTAATATGTATGAGTTTTTAAAACGAGACAGCATGTTTACGCATCATCGTAAACAGGTGGCTTCGGCTCCTTCCACTTCCAGACACATTGCCTTGTTTCTAGACATCCTGTCACCGTGCAAAATCGTCAACTATCGCGGGAAGGAATTCGCCAGCAAGAGGGAAAGGAGTCGACGTAATTAAGAAGCTGTGAAGAGAGTAAAATTGGGAATAATTCAGCTTGCAAAATAAAACTCTTGGGTACAAACTACGGAGAGATTTAATAAATTCGATTTTATATCTGAGAGTCAACTGATGAATGTGCATATGTTAATTAACCAATTAAATACCGAAAAAAAATGAAACAAGTCGAATTAACCGATGTATTTAATGTAAATACAAAAGCTAATTAGATTCTAATAATAATTTAATACACTTATTTTAAATTAGTATTTACATAAATTTCAGTTACTATTTGTGTTATAATTTATGAAAATGTTCCAAAATCAACGATCTTCTCTGCTTTATAGTTTTTAGTTTGAATTAAACACTAAATTACATTTGTTCCAGTGTAGGTTATTATTATTATTATTATTATTTTTTGACGGTTTATATAGCGATCGTATGCATATTTTAAGACTACTTTTCATTGATAAATAATATACTGGTCAATAGCACGTGATGGACGATGGTTTTAATGGAAATTTTCAACACATCTGTAATTCGGAAAAATCGGTAATCCGGCACCACGTCATTGCAGCCGATGCCGGATTATCGGTGCTGCACTGTAATTAAATAAGCAGTACAGTTGGAGGGGGAAAATATCAGATGGGCCGCACCCTGAAAAAGTTTAACTTTTTTTCGTATGAGCCGCGGCCCTTCTCCCGATTTTTACGGTAAGCACATAGCTTTAGCATGCAAAACACATCCACAATTATGCCCATCATCTTAAGTTTTATATTTCATTTGGGTTTATTAAAGTTTCCATCCGTTTATCAAAAATATAAAATAACATTTAGGGCATTCACAATTTCTGTTAAAATACAGAACAATCAAGGTAGCCATAGACCAAGACAAAAAATAATTCTAAATGGTTGCTGTGATAACTTATTTTTGCACACAGTGTAAAATTTTTAACAAGCAGATTTTTAAAAAATGTTTGAATTTACTTTTTAGGTTTGCTTTACTAGTGAGGGGTAATATAGATGTAAAAAAAAGCTTATGCATACTACAATGATATATCAGGAATGACCAGTGGCACACCCAGGATTTTAGAAGGGGGTGTGGGGGCAAATACAGCTGGATTCTGTTAGTTACCTCCATTATAATTACAATTCCCTTATAACATCAAAATATTCTGAACCACTAGACCCCATAGAACTTGATATAAAGTCATAAATAATTATCTGATCCTTTCAGTGATGCTGTAACTGAGTTCAACTGCATTTCATACACTAACTATATTTATTTTAAAAACAATGTCTTTAGTTTTTAAAATGAAATATTTAAATTCACTTGTTTCAATATTTTAAGCTTTTCACTTCTAACTCTCCATCTTTGGGGGGGGGGGGGGGGCTTTAGCCACCATAACCCTCCTCCATGAGTGTGCGGATGGGAATGACTGTGTATTCTGACAGTTTTTTTGAAAAACTCCCATAAATTTAATTTAAGCAAAAAAGAAGAAATTTCAACAGTATGTTCCAAAATAAAATACTGAAGTCCATCCGTAATGTGCTTCTGGTACAGTCATGTAACAAATGTTGATGTAAATTGCTGAAAGCCATAAAAGTATGCATATTATTTTAAGTCGTTAATTCTTTCAGTATTTTTAGTTCTAGGATGAAAATGCATTTTGTCTAAAATTTATTAGCAATCTTTTTTCTATGCATGTTCTTAAAAACAATAAAGGTTTCAAAGTGAAATAAAGGTTTTACAGTGAATACAAAAACAACTCATGTTTACACATGGCAGTAAACATATCAATTTGGCTAGTTTTAGAATCCATTTTCAGAAATTTTTTTACAAAATTTCAGAATCGCAATATAGTTGGCTTAAGAAAACTTAATTTCTACAAAAAGTGGAATGTCTATGCTCAAAAACTGTCCTACCAGCAGACATAACAATACCAGTGCAAAACAAAAAATTTGTGAGTTTTTATAACTGTGAACAAAGTACTTTAATCCATTATACATCAAATTATGATTTTTTTTTTTTTTGTGTGTGTGTGTGTGTTTTATAGTGACACAAAAGATGATCAGTACTGTAATATTTGAAAGAAAACAAAATAGTAAAAACTAATAAACACATAGAAACTCACCAGTTAATTATTTTATACGCAATGCTAAAGTAATCTAAAAGAACACGTCCTAAACACAACTAAAAAAGTCAAGAATGATCAAAGTGCTTTTTTTTTTTTTTTTTTTTTCCCCAATTGAAAATGATACATATAAAAACCTTTCATTCTGAAACTAAAGTTGAAATTATATATTGGCTGTTTGCTCTGGTATTCATGTTTTGTCTGCTAGGTTGACAACTTTTGAAAGTACGAACTGATTTGATTATGAATAAAAGAGAAGGTACCAGTTTTACAGAACAACCTATCATGACATACAGATGATTAAGACAACAGTGTTTGGCAGTGATTTTCTAATAATCAGTGATAATGAAATTATCAAGTATTTAAAACATAACTTCATTTCTAAGATACTTATATGTACTGTTGGTAGATATTAAAATAGCAAACATTTTTTTTAACTGTCTAATAAACAATTCTAAGAGAATTTTTATCAAATTATTAAATAAATTCTGATATAAAGCAGCAATGACAAAAGATAGTAGATGTGTAAGTTCAAGGACCATAATGTTCAAAAATATAAATAAATTCACAACAGTGAAGCCTTGATTTTGTATTCCTATACAAAATAACTTAAAAAATTTTGTCAGAAGAAAAAAATATTAAATAAATGTAATATCTTTTTTCTTTCTTCGATACTGTATACATAAAAATATATTCAGAAATGTGCTTACATAACTGTCCCTTAGCGCTTCAGTGTGGTTTGTGCTTTTAAAGTTAACTATAATAAAACAATTGCTTTAGAGACCAATAGCACATATTTAAACGCAAATTAGTATTATATATTTTCCTTGCATTCGTAATTTTCAAGAAGCCTCTAGGTTCCATTATATACATATAATATACATAGTGTGTATTTGTATTTGATAAACTTCTGACACAACAGTTAAAGAATTATATTCACTCTTCAAAAATTTAAGTGACCATTAAATAAAGTTTTTGAAAAAAGAACAAGTATCTAATAAAAATAGATACAGAATATCTTCACTTTTGAAAATATCAGCACCTCAGTTTGCACAACACCCAAAAATATATTTGCTTTAATACATATAATACAATTTCAATAAATTGCTTTACATATACACATTTTTATTTTTTCTTTAAATTTACAAAAATTAGAAATTTAATCCTTAGCACAAGCTGTACGAACATTTTTCTTTACCACATTTTACTAACACTTAGGAGATTTATTTCCTTTAAGAAATAAAACCTTTTTTACTTGAGCATCCATTTTAGTTATGTGCATATTACTTTTAATTAATCACAAAATTCAAGGTCTCAACACACGTTTTTAAATCACTAATATGCCTTAAGATCTACATCAATATCATAGCAACTGTATAAGAATATTTAAACCAGCCTTCTAACACTGGCTTATAGATAATAGTACTATTTCAATCAATGTGATAAAATACAATGACAATTGTTCACAAATAGTGAATATATTAAGAATAAAGTTTTTAGTGTTAACAGATGGACTAGCTCTTTTTTTTTTCTTATGACGACTTCTGGGATAAGAAGTTTACTAAACAGATTCAACCTTTTTTGACCAAAACTGTTTTTAAATTAATTTTAATTTAATGACTTAATTGTGTATATCTGTGTGGTTGAGGAAGCAATTAAAAATAAATTTTTCTACATCAGAAAGATCATTTACTTGCATAAAATAAGAATTCTTTTTTTAAATAAGCAGGAAAAATCAAATCAAGAACTATTCCTTCACTATCCTTTAAAAAGAAATGTCACAATTGAGTAGCTAGTATAATAATAATAGCTAACAAATTACACTGTAGCCCAAAAAACAGCTAATTTAAAAAATAATACAAACTTTTGGAATATCAAACAAGCAAGACAAAAACTTAACAAAAAATGTTTTTTGCCTCCAATGTAAAGACCTTAGATATGAGCAATATTTTAAGGATATTTAAAAGTAATATTGTTTAAATTGTTATTTTTTCTTTGTGAAACACAGAATAAAATATAAAAATTAATGATAATTTATGAAATTGCAAAAATTAAACCTGGCATAGTACATGATCAAAAATTCAAAAAAATATATCTGCACATAATTGAAACTTGCTATATCCAAAAATGTTTTTACACTTACTACAATTTCAATCTTATTTTCAACTAAGACTTTATGCATAATTTGTTTTCCTTTGAAATTCAAAATTCTGACATTAAGAAAAGAATTATAAAACTTTTCAAGTAAAGTCAAAACTTAAATAAGCATGTTTACTTAAAAAAAAAGTTTAGAATAAATATTTTTAAGCTACAACACATAACTGGTACAATACTTACATTTATGCATGCAAACAAATTCATGCTTGAAAAAATATTAAGTAGCTACAGGAACTCAATGAAGGCCACTGCACAGCATAAATACCTAATGAACATTAGCAATTGCATGAACATGTATATGCACACATCAATGCAGTTGTACAAGGTATGGGTTAACTTCAGTTCTCAATATTTTTTTCTTATTCAGCATAGCATTTTATGTAATACAGTAGAAGATCAATATATTGCAATTCTCCATAAATCACATTAGCATTGCAGATGTAAACATCCCAATTAAGAAATTTCTACAATCTGCATTTTTTTAAAAATTGTATTCTCTAAAGCAGTGTTTCTCAACCTTTAATGGCTGACGGCACACTGAAAATATCTAGAATTATTTCCGGCACGCCTGAACATAAAGATTGCAAAGGTTGTGTGATACAAAAAACTTTAAAAAATTGTTTATTTACCAATAATAATAATCATTCAATGAAAGAGCTAAGCCTGTTTTTGCATGAGTCTAGCAGTAAACAGCTGTTTCAAAAATTGGCAGAACAGTTTTCCATGCTATGAAATAAAAGTTTCGCTGTTCTTGGTGTAATAGCTTACTGAAAGTGAACAAGACAGGACATGATAAATAGAAAATGTCATATCGCTGATATGACACCACACAGTTTAATAATTACTCAAAAGCCCTGGCGGCACACTAGACTATATCTCACGGCACACAGGTTGAGAAACAATGCTCTAAAGGATTAATTTTGAGACATGACTTAATCGGATGCTCTTTTAATTCACAGCTTTTAAATGTAAGAAAGTAATTTTTATGTTGAAATATCTGTTAAAGTATAACATGTGTTTGCATTAACAAAAGAAAAAATGCATGCAGTGAACACAATCAAGGTGCACTAATGCACAAATCAGGGCAAGTACAAATGCAGATGACAGATTAAGGAACACACAAAAATGCGATACAAATGGAAAGAGTATTTTATTTTCCAGCATGAAGCATGATTCTGTTTGCTTTTAAAACATACCAAATAAATGCCCCCTTATGCTATTGTTATGGTAAAAGCTCAAATACCTGGCATGGTCAGGAAGTACTGAATGCTTTTAAAATAAATCCCAATGCAATAAATAGCAAAAATAATAAAAAGAACATTATGAGTTATCACACACCATTCAAAGCTTAAAAAACAAACAATTTTCTTTGATGCATGCTACTCAGCTCTACACATGACCAACCCAAAAAAAAAGAACTGTTTACTGTAAATCTTACTCCTCCACATACTTCCGTTTTAAAGGCACCCAGTAGACAATAAAAAAAGGAAGTTTTCACATTATTTCTTTTGTGGTTCGTTTATTAAATTAAAACATTCATTCGTTTTATATTGAATTGGATACTGTTATTATTTGAAACAACCTATAAAAGGAGGAAAAAAGTTTCTCTATTTAACACTGATTAAAACTGAATTTTTAAACTGAAAATAACAAAGGATTTCATGGATTTAAGCCATCCTTAGCTAAAATTAAAACTGTTGAACCAATGCACAAAACAGTAGGTACTCAGTTAACAAGCCTGCATGAAGAAAACATTCTTGAATTTTTGAAAATGGATGATGATGAAGGCACAAGTTGTTAATCATTTGACGGATGCTGGAATGATTTCCTCTTTTAAACCAAAAGAAAAACAAATCTGGAACAGAATCAGATGAGATAAAGCTCTGGAAATAAAGTTGATAAACTTTCCAGTATTTGAAGGAATTTCCTTAAGAGATCAATATTTTAAATTCCTTGAAACACAGGACTGTAACTGAAGAATTATTAGCTGTTCAATTTTTTTTTTTTTTTTTTTGCAAAGAAATTACAAATTCTAAAGCAAACTAAAATTAATGTATTGTTTAACAACATACTTAACAAACATTTAATGCTTTTAATATTACCAATTTCTTTTTTCTAAGAATAATAAATGTTTAATTACATATTTTTGTGCTTTTAAGCAGAATTTGTATTTAATAATTATTTTAAAGCATTATGTTGATTTGTTCCCCACCTATTTTGCCATGTTTACTAGGTAAATTTAATAACACACGTGAAATGATCTAAACAATGTAAAACCTTGCATTTCCAAGTCTGCGTTATAAAAGTCTTCTTTCTTTTCTTTCTTTCTTTATTTTTTCTTTTCTTATTCTCATGACAATAAGCATGGCTAAACATTTACAAAGTGAAATAAGCATACACGAAAACAAAAATTCCCTGTTCGGCTAAAAAAATTTATTCTGTACACGCCAATTTTTTAACCTATAGAAACTATAATTTTAGAAAATCAATTATGTGCAAAATAAAACTATTCTTTGGCTACAAAAATATAACACACAGTCATTTTACTAAAATAAGAAAAAGAGTTTCAAAAATGGTTATAATAAAATAAATACAAAATAAAATATTAACAAAGAACATCTACAAATGTTACTCTACGATTTACAATTTTAAAGCAATGTTCAAGTGAGTAAATATTTACAATTAATGATCTATTTTCACATGAGTGAAATACTATACACTATAAAAACAATTATAAGCACACTGCTCTAAGACAAGTAGTGAAAGAAAAGAAAACGGGGAACACTAAATTGAGCAAAAAATATATACAAAAGTTTTAGCAAACAATGCTAATAATTTTCACAAAAACTATTATTCTTTCTTTTAGAGGACATAAATTGGCAAATGTATGCATAACAAAAAAATTTCTACCACTGTGTTTCTTAAGTTATAACAATTTCACTCACCCTACAGAAAAAATTTTAATAATTAATCAATGGCATCCATCAGTTATCTTAATTCACATTTTTTATAGCAAATATTTTTAAATTCTTTTCATTTGTCCACTTAAAGATTACAGAAGAAACTTGGGTCTTGATAATAACATAAATCATGGCAATCATTGAGGGTACTTGCTAATATTGATATTTATGAATGGACTGTTAGACAACAAATCAGGGGAGGAATTACTGAATAAATAACCTACTGTTATTTACCTACTGTTATTTATGAGTTAACAGAAGAGACTGGCAAATAATTTAAGAAGAATGCAATGCTTTGAATGGTCATAGTTATATAAAATGTTTAAGTATATGCTAAGTCAATTGCTGGAGAAAAACTAATGTTACATGAGTACTTGGTACAAGGTTTTAATAACACACACACACAAAAAAAAAGATTTATTTTGAAAATATGAAGTACTTCTAAAATTGTAATAAAATAAATAATGCTAATGTAAGATACCTGTAAACACTATAGCATACAGGAAAAGTATCTATTTGTTCTATACACAAGATACTTTTCTATAGATAATCAGTGATTTGCCCACACCCAATTAATTTAGAAAAATAATCTTTAACAAGAAAGTTTTATAAATATTTAATTTATTTTAGTAAGAAACACAAATGATAGATAAACAATACAAATAATTAACTGTTAAGAATACTAATTTACAGTAATTAAAATTAGTAATAGCTCTGAAAAAAAAATCCTCTAATTATAAATATTATACACCTTAAACATTTTGTATCCCATAGTGTAATTTAGTAAGATTTTCATTGATTATAAATGTAAGTAACTAAAAGGAAATAAAACAATGTAATTAATTATAGCTAGTTAATAAAATAAAAGTATCTGAAAAGTAATTTATAACAAATTAGCCAATGCTTAAGCAAAAAGTTAAATAACTCTGGCAAAATACATAGATTATAAAATGTTGGTACAATTCTAATCAAAGTAAAACTGATCTTTAAAATGATATTATTCTAACAAAATAACTGAAATAAAAAGTTGACTGTACAAGGAAAAAAAACAAAAACCTAATTTTGTATGAAAGAAAAACATTAGTGGATACAGAACCTTTATATTTATATAAAAGTTTAACTGTCTGACAACCATGAAAAAACCTTTAAAGCCTCTGCCAAAAACAACAAAATAGAAATATATAATGCCAAACATCTCTCTATGATGGTGCTTGGCATTATATACTTCTATTTTGTTGTTTTTGAAAATATGTTTTTTCACAGGTGTTAAGTAGTTAAACTTTTATTAGACATTAAGCTGCTGTTTAACAGTGTTTGTGATTCCATGTGCATAGATGTATTTTTATATATTTTACAGTTTCATTTAATAAATATATATACATGTCGCAAAAGCACCTTACTTTTAAGCACAGTTGTCAATCAAACTGAAACACTAATGGGGTTTCAAATTTTCTCTTCAAGCAATTTTGCTGCCATTGAACATAGCCACTATAACGCCACTGCATTTTATGTCTAAAGACAATGTCATTTGGGATGAGCAAAATACTTTGAGAAAGGAATTTCACACTTATATAATTTTCATAACAAATATTTCAATTTGAATGGCAACTGTGTTGAAAAGTAATGTAGATTTAAGGTAAATAACTAAATAGGGATATTTTTTTTTCAATATCTACGAGCATACACATTTTGTTGACGAAACATATGAGGGTATGTTACCTAACCTTCATTTTTAAACTTATTTTCTTTCAAAATTTCTTTAAAATCTTTCTTATACTGTCCTTAAATTCTATGTGCACGCATTAAAATGTCTTTTTCATAGTATGGCCAATGCCTACGAGTGCTTATTGGTTATCATTAAGCCCCTCCCCCCAACTAAACTGCCCTCAAAATTTTTATTTACTTGATGACTTTAAATTGGCTTTCTTTCATTCTACCTCTCAATTTTACTTTCTTATGCAAGGTAACAACATGTGCTTCAAAATAAAACTCCCATCTTCCAGATCCCTTAGATTTGATTGACATTCAAAAACACTAAGTGTCTAATTCCATAATGCACATATCCATACATAATGCACATATTAGCATACACATAAATGTATAAGTAAAAAAAAAATAACCGAAAACATTTATTAAAGTTTAACAAACACCAACAAATTTTTAAAAATAACACTCTATAACAGACAATTCTTAGTATAAATTAATAATTTTCGAGTTCTTTTAAATTACTTACACAAATAAATAATGACACTACAAACCAGCAAACATCAATCTGTAGGAACTTATCTACATATTACAAACTTTTAAAATTGCGAAGGATAAACAATGCAAAACATTGGGACAGTAATGTTTGATAACAATGATAATGGAAAGAGCTGAGATGAGTTTTATAAACAGCCAACTGGGAAAAGAATTCTTTAACTATGAGATACAATGATTGCTTCATAAAGGTGATTCAAATATTTCTGAAAAATCTTCGTTCATATCACAAGGAACAAATGCTGAAATAGCTTCTCCACCTGAAGCACCCTCCAGATCACCAGGAGTAACACCTTCAAAACAATAACAATAATAATAATATATAAAGTAACAAATGCATAAGATTAAACCATTAATGACTCCACTGAAGGAAAAGACGCTTTGTTAATGTTGAAATCATTTTTATTACAGTCTTAGGTTACATCTTAATTGAAATTCAAAAAATTTCACAAGGAAAACTTAAACATATGTTTTGACAGTTGAATTTTAACTGAAAATTTGCTGGAGATTTATCATATGGAATATTAACATACACATAGCTACATTTTTAAGCCATTCATACTGGCAAATGATGCAATAATTATTGTTCTTCACTGGTATATGTGTAAAACTAAGCAAAACGAGGAATTTGGTTGAATATATTTTCAACAAATACAAATTGTGCCAGCACAAATAATTTATTGTATTCTTCAAAGGTTTTTTGGTATAGATTTTTCTAATACAAAATTTGAAATATAAATATCAAAAAAATAATTGTTTAAAAAATAAGTTTTGCGTAAAAATATAGTTGAGTTTTAAATTAGTCAACTTATACCCATCAATTAATATAGAAGAAATAAACCAGAAAATAAACTAAATAATCAAAGGAAAACATGAAGATGAAAAAATAGCAGAAATGCTAATTAAAGCAACCAACTTAACAAAAACTATTTCAAATTTAATGGGACAATTTACAAACAGAAATGAATTTACCAATGAGCTCCCCAATTTCAAGAGTACTAGCAGAATTAAAATTAAGACATCTATAGAAAGCAATGATTAAGAAACTGGAGAATAAAATAATTATATGGGTTAGGTATGTTAATGATATATTAATAATAATAAAAAAAGAAATAGATACTGAACAAATCTTGGAAATAGTATATGAAATGAATATTAATATTTAAAATGTACAGTAAAAGTTGAAAAGAACAATACTATTAATTACCATTGTATATAGAAAATCTAATAGCTGTTACGAAATAATAAAGCACAATGTAAGACTCCATTTAATTATAAACGAGCTGTACTAAGAGCCTACATTAACCGGGCAATCAAAATATGTTCAAATGAAACTTACCTAAAGAAGAAATAAATATAATAAAAGAAATAGCTAAAAAGTAATGCATACAGTGAAAAGCTAATCAGTAAATTATGTGAAAATAGAATGAACGTATTAGAGAAGATTGATAAAAAGCAAGTAAGTACTATACTCCCCCAATCTTATACACTAATGGAGTTAGTGATATATTAAAACGAGAAGCTAATAAATGTAATATTAATATACTTATTAAACCAAATAGAAATATATATCAAAGAATAAAAGCAGATAGAGATAGGATTGACCAAAAAGAAACCCACAGGTATCAACCAAATTAATTATGAAAATAAACAAAAATAAATAAATAAATAATGGAGAGTCGCTAAAAGAAAAATAGACTGAGAACCCCTACAGAATAAGGGAACACATAATATACTTTAAAAATACTAAAAAGTTAATCAACTACAATAACTCAAAATAAGATTTTTTAAGGAAAACAACAGAAATCTCAACTGAACCATCCGCCTCTAATAATATGGAACATACAATACTGGATGCTAGGAGGAGTAGAATGCTCAAGAACGGATGAGGTATGCATGGCTGATCAAGGAAGGAGTGAGAAAACTAAGCTGAATGAACATCAGTTGGTTCTTGAATATGAAGTGGATACAACTGCGAAAGATCTAAGCTGAACTTACAGAGAAAAAAGGTAAAAATAAATGTTGACAATAAGCAAATGTGCACTGAGTAAAACAATTAACCAATTAACAATTCGCATAAGTTTTATAAGCATATGAGAAATAAATATTAGTTTTACTATTAGTCCATCCGTTATTAAAACTGAAAATTACCTTGATCTTTTCCTAATGTTGGCTCATCTTCATCATCACTTTCACCACCTGAGAATATGCAAAAACTCAGTTAAAAGACGGAAAAAGTCACTTTTTTACTTTTTAATTTAAAAGAATTCATGTAGAATATTTTAAAAAAACTTTACTGAAACAACAAATATCTATTCAATTAAAATCTGAATATAAATATACACACATATATCTGTAATGAAATTACAATCAGCAAATTCTGTGCATTAAAATCCAATATCTCGTTTGGTTTTTTTTGGGCATTTTCAAATACATTGCATTTTAATTCTCATAATCATTTTTAAATGCATTCTTTTAATAATTCTAAATTCCATGATATTCCATAAGAAAAATTGTGATGTTACCAAGGCAACAAAAAAAACGCTGACTAACAAAACTACACTAATTAACAAATGATGTGTGGTGGGGAAAAAACCTTCTAGAATTTTCTTGAGCTTCACATATTAGGCCTGTCAAATCAGAGCATTGTAAGACTACAGCGTTTTTTTTTTTTTTTTTTTTTTTTTTTTTCACACTTTTCCATTGACAATCATTTAACAAAGTTGTCAGTTTTATCTGCACATTTTGTAAATCGTAACTGTACACAGTATGCTACTTATTTATTGAAAACACTACAGAATGAATGTTTTAGGAAAATATATAAATTAATTATTCTATCCAATGAATTTTCTTATTGTTTTTCTTACGAAATTTTGTGACAAAATAAGTGTTAAAGCATGAAATATCTATTTTTTTAATAATTATTAAAAGTGTTGTTACTGAAATTTATATTATGTTAATTCAATGAATTCAAAATATTTTTAATTCAATAAGAAAATCTAACTTAAGGTCATAAAAAAATAAAATGTAAGTTTTATATGCAACAATTCAGGGACTACAAACTTTACAAAATATACTTCATACTGTAAAAGACTTCCAAAAATAACTTCAAAAAGAAAAAAGTCGTAGTTTACATAGCCATATTTTTGATCAATTAAAATTTTATTTTTTATTAAAACAGCATTTTGAAATATTAAGTTATATGCATAAAATTAAAATAATTGTAAAAGGTTCATGATGTGATGGCTTCAACATTGTCTTAATAAGCACATCAAACAACTACTTAACCTGATGAAAAGGTAATGGATGCAAATAATTGACATACCCAGGTAATCTAGAGTTTGAGGTCGCAGGCTATTAATACAATAATTTCGTCTAGAAACTTCAAGAAGGCTGGAATCCAATTCCAAAGCTTCTAATTCAACACTTGTACCTACATTTCAAAATAACAATACACAAATATCAATGCAATTTTTATAGAAATTTTTAATGCATAAAATCTACAAAATGCAGAATAAAAAATAAAATATTTAACACAATATTTTTAAATAGAGGACACATATAATTCCGATTTTCCTGTAGAAATACTACAAAACAATTATTATTAAATAATTAAAGACTGTTCAAACAGGTCTTTAGAATAAATGAAATCACGTATGGTTGAAAATAAACGCTTGTAACTTCTAAAACATACATGCGTTTTCACAAAACCTCATGCAAATATGTAACATAGTGATTTTGAATGAACACCTGCTTTTCTACAGTGCAAGATAACTAAAATATCTTCCCTACCCCTCCTTTTCAATACATTAATTTTTTTTAATGCAAATGTATTAAACTTTTATAAAAAATGTGAGTTTAAACTTGTTCCTTAGATAGCTGAAGTAAAGAATTAATTTAGCTCCCCCCCCCCTCTTTTTTAAAGAAGTTTTTTTTAAATGTCTAAAGCCTGAAGCAGATATATATATTTAACGCCCCTAAAAGCGTATTTGAAGCATTGAAAATGAAAAATGCTTTTTCAAATTTTAATTATAGGTATTTTCCCACTCCCCATTTTCAAATAGCACAATATACATCCAATGTATTGTAATAGTGGAAGATGTGCTTTAAAAAAAAAAAAAAAAAAAAGTCTACATATATTTTCTATTAATTAACTTCAATTTAGTTTTCTTTATTTCATTTGGCATTTTTATCTTGTCTTTGTTTTCTATTCTTTTTCTGTAATCCACTAAATTTACTCCTCTGCAATTAAATTAATTCACTCCTTTAAAATAACTCAAGAAGTATTTTCACTCTGTGAAAAATTGCCTAGCAATATCTCTGCCCTGAAGTATCTTGATTCTATTGACAATATAGTGCGTGTTCACTATCCTTCATTCTTTAATGCAGTATTAAAGATATAAAAACAAGCTATATTCAACTTTTTGGGTGATATTAACATTTTTTTTTTTTTTAATATGTCAGTATTTGCAGAAATTTAATGTTTCCTTGAAGTTTCAAAAACAGAAAATTTAGAGTACTTTTTGAGTGATATTAACAAAAAAAAATTTTTTTTTTTTTTAAATATGTCAGTATTTGCAGAAATTTAGTGTTTCCTTAAAGTTTCAAAAACAGAAAATTTATAGTATTGCCTTTAGCTATCAGTTACAGGAGCTGAAATATAAATTTTAATTGCTTTTATGAAAACAATAGTCAATAAATAATAATTGTCAATAGTCAAACCAAAGCTTTGAGATTTTAAATTTCTGTTTTAAAGAATTTTAAGCTATTGACTATTAAAACTAATGAATCTTTAATGATAAACTGATCAGTAAATGAGCACTTAAAGCACAATTGATTTAAAAAAAAAAATCATAATGTATTTTTTAAATGTAGTTTTTGGTATTTACCTGAATACACACATTTGCTGTTATAGGTGATTTATGTTTAAAAAAATGTAAAAAAAAAATTTTAAAGTGAGGGAGCTTATAAATTATTAGGTTTAGATATTTTAGAAATTCAAATTAAAAGTGGTACAATAGCAAATGAATGTACAGTTCTTACCGGTGAATAAACATAAAATTTCCTGGTGAATGACCATGTGAGATTTTGACTTAAGAATAAAATTTCTTTGTGACTATTATATGGCTTAATTTATTTTATAATCAATACAAATAACCAACAAAAAATTTTGGCTTTCTAAAGTAAAAATACACTCTTATTAGCAAGAAAAAATATAGTGATCTCTTGCTTCTACACGTTCTCTTTTATGTGTGTTTTTCACTGAATCACGTTTTTCTCGAGATCCCAGATGGGGACATAGGAAAACAACCATAATTCTCATTCATTTATGTGCTGTACTAAGAAAGCACCTCTCTCTTCTGCACGTCACAAAAGAAATACAGAGACCTTTCACTTATGTGACTCTCTCGTTTATGCCAAATTCACTTGATCCCGCCCATCTTCTCTCAGCCTTATGACTGTTCTCTCACTTACACGACGTTTTCAATGGTTCAGGCAATTTTACATTTCTTACCCAAGAATCCACTGTATAATATTTAAAGTACAAATCATGCATGTTTTCTTACCTTTATCCTGTCACTACTGTAAAATTGTATAATCAATAATGAGTAACATTTCCCATCTAAATGTTTGTGTTATTAACAATGAAATGAATGGTGGAAGGATGGTTGTATGTCCATTAATATGATTATTCCCAAAATAGCATAACAACTATCAGACTTGGAAGACATTTTCTACTTTCATCAACTACAGAGACAAACTAATACTACTTTTTTTTTATTCATCTGTATATCTTAAATAAAAAACTTAGTGATAAGTAAACAACCGCTTTGTTTATTAGGCAAGTTGGAGTGTTTAGGCTCCAACTTGCCTAATTTACTTGAGAGATTGATAGAATCACTTTCTGAGATATGGATAACTTTGTATTTTATGAACTTTTTAGAATATTTTATACACACTTTTTTAATATATTTTACAAATTTTGTTAAAATATGTTATTAATATTCAAAAATTAAACTAAGTTTAATATAGGTAAAATAATTAATGCATGCAAAATTTCAAACCTGTATAATATGTCAATCTCCCACTTATATGACTTTTTTCTACCACCCCCTAAAAGTTGTACAAGTGAAGGTCACTGTTGTTCATAAAGTAGGTTTTTTTAACAAGACAAGTGTTGCTTATCACAAGAATTTTACCCTTTTTATTAATTTTCGATTTTAAATTATTTTGTGAGAAAGTAGTAACAGGAATTAAATGAAATTTGGGTATGTAACCATTTTCATTTTCTTGGTGTTCATCAAAAGTAGTGTAATTCGTTACACACACACACACACACACACACACACACAAAAAAAAAAAAAAAAAAAAAAAAAAAAAAAAAAAAAAAAATCACTGAATTTTGAAACTTACACATTTTTCAGTGTATACATAGTATTAATTAACAATGTGATATAATTTAATGTACTGATATTTCACTTTTAAACTCCTTCTTGTAGTTCTCCATTTATGTGTGTCTGTCACTTATGCCCATTTTCTCGTTGTCCTATGCATTCACACATAAATGAGAGGGCATAGTCATTTTAAGGGAATAAAAGGTTAAGTTAATAAAAGGGAAGCACACTAAAATTTAAAAAAAGAAATAATAATCTGTAATTTCCATTTTACTAAATTTAGGTCCTTATTTCTTTATTTTAGGAACTAGGTGAACTCTAAGAAAACAAAGGGATGTTGTTTGAGTAAGCTTAGCAGCCATGTCTTTTATTTAACCTTCGAAGTAGCAAACTTAGTTTCCCCACCGGGCTACTTCCACTTTAACCCTTTATGGCTGGGACATCTCTGTACTAGAGATGAGTTCGGGCTCATTTTTTGAAGCCCGAGCCCAAGCAATATTATTAAAGTTGGAGCCCGAGCCCGAAATTTCAGCTAAAGACAAATAAAATTAACTACTTTATTAATAGGATACAATAAATTTTGGAGCTTCACACACCTTCTAGTCCCTCGTGCCGCTATTTTTTGAAATAAGTATGTCTATTTATCCCATGAATCACTTTTTAAAATCTGTTTCAAGGAGTATGTTCAACAAAGGAGAAATTTTTCACAAGCCCGAGCCCGAACGCAATCGTGAATTACAGAGCCCGAGCCCGAGTCGGGCCCGGGCTCGGGCTGAGCCCGTCTCATCTCTACTCTGTACCCCTCACTCCATGGTTTTATTTCCTTTATTTTCATCATTTTTTTACCATTCCAGTTCATTAAGATTTGTTTTTCATATTCAGTTATCAAATTACATATGAATGAATTATTCTCATGCTACGGGTAAACAGTCATCCTGTTTAAACAATTACTGAAGATCACCATCTATCATGTTTGATAAGGTACTCAAACATGATAGATCGGATGATGTTTCATATTCTTGAGTTTTCATTGTTAAGGAAACTAACTGGTTGAAATCACCAGGTGATTTCTTTTGCAGCAGTCAAAATAGTCATGTCATAAATTAAAAACTGTGTGAGATTGATAAATTCTGCTAAAAATTTTATGTCAAATCAAAGTAAAATTCTCAATTTGAGTGATTCTAAATAGCTCCTTGAGATGATACAGTTTGACTTTTTCAAAAGATTAAAATAAATAAACTATTTTTTCTCACTGAACCATTGAAGATTTTAATGTGTAAATTATGCATTTTATATTCTGCATGAATTGTTTTTATTTTTAGACATAAGCACAATTTTTTATTAGTTTAGTAAGGTAATGTAAACATTAGATTATGAAAATAAAAACAGTTTATTTGAAGATTCATTACGATATTATGGATTAAAGCACAACATATCATTCTAATAAATTAAAAGTGTTTATTATAGTTCATTTTTTCACAAGCACCTTACAACTAAAACTAACTAAAGGATAAGAAGTAATGTGTTAAAAGTGTTTATTATATTTGTTCATTTTTCAATGAGTACCTTACAACTAACTAAAGGATAAGAAGTAATACATTAATACATCCTGCAGTAGTTTCAACCGAAGAGACTATCTGAAAGTTTTTCATAACTCAAGGGTCTATCCAGGAATTTTTACAGGGTCCCATTTTTGTGAAAACTGGGATATATCAATGTCTACTTAAAGTGAATTTAACGATATATTTCTGTGAATTTTCCAACCAAATTTTATTCTTAATTTCCAAGTCATTTTTATTCTTAAAATAACTTATAAAACCAATGTAAATGGCAATGAAGGGTTGTTTCAATCTAATGTATTTTTGTGAAGGGGCTGTTTTAATTGACAATAATTTTGTGAAGAAGCCGTTTTAATCGATTGTACTTTTGTGAAGGGGCTGTAAAATGGACCCAAATTTTGTCTCCATCAATCCCTATAACTTCAAACATTTTTTTCAGATACTTTTCCATTCCATTTCCTCTTCATCCTATCTACTTTGAATTCCTTTTTAGTGCTTTCAGACTCTATAAAATATTTCAATTTTTTGAAGATACTGAAAGGTTTTTTTTTTTTTTTTTTTTTTTTTTCCTCTTAGTCTGACCCTAATATCTTTCACCATTGTTAGACTAGTACAAATGATGTTTCAGAATTTCTTCACTTTTAGATTTTTCGATTTGAAGATGGAGTGCTTTCTTAGTAAAAAGCAAGGAAGACTAAGTGCGAAATGGATGCTTAAGTTTAAAGACAATCTATCTCCAGTTGATTCATACTTAACAACTCTTTACAGGGATGTAGTCGGGGGATCAGGATATATTCTTGAATATATTAAAAATAATAATGCAGTAAAGATCATTCAGACACACTGAAATCAGAAATTGAATAAAGATTATTTTACCTCCAACAATTAACAACATTTTCTTTCCTGAAGAGCGGGCTTGAACAGAATCAAGACATGCAGTCACTGTGACATTGGTTATATGCTGGCAACCACTAAGGTCTAACAGCTGAAGGTAAGGGCACAAAAGAACCAATGTTAATATACCTAAAAGGCAAAAACAGAAAATTCTTAAGAAATTATTTAAAATTCCCACGAAATAATATTTTTAATTTATGCTAACTTTTACAAATGAATAAGCAAAAAACTTCTGCAATAACAATTTTTTTAAAAGAGTGAAGAAATTCATTAGTAATCTTAAATGTAATTTTGAAATAATAATTTTAGGAACGATGAGATATGTGTTTACAACTATTTGATTTTCTTTCAATAAGTAGAGTATAAAAAAGGTGATAGAGAGTTTTGTTGGCCCAAGCAAATTATGCATGCTTGAAAATACTGAGTGATTATAAAAATACATAAACAAGATCAAGCTTTATTAAACAGTACTTAAATCTAGATGTTTGCTTCCAGTAAATACTTTCTGACTGGTTAATCAGTATTTAATAAGATGTACCAATGATACAACACAAGATTGCATGAAAGTAGTACAAATAAAGGTGAAATAAACAATGAAGCAAGCAAAATACAAAAATGTATGTATAATAACACACATAAATGCACTTATCTACAAAGATAAGTGCATTTATGTATGTTATTATACAAAGTTTTTTTAATTTTACATTCTACACCAATTCTTGCAGTTTTTTTTTTTTTGGGGGGGGGGGGTTAATGAAACAAGCATTTTCTTTTTTCCCCAGGAATACTAAGCTGATTTGATATACAGCAATTTTAATTTGAACATGTTAATTTAACAGAGAATATCACTTAAAATAAAATTATACCTTGATCTCCAATGTTTGAACAACCTCTAATTAGAATCTTTTCCAAATTGCCTTGCCTTGATATTGATGATAAACCTTCATCTGTAATCTTTGTAAAAATAATTGCTTTTAAAATATTGAAAACAAAAAGCAGGTTAATTGTCATATGAAAATAAGATACAAACAATTAATGCATATTGTTCTGGTATAGTTGCATATAAACCATGGATCTGTTTAATTGTTTGAATTCATCATGCTTTTTATGATCATTTATCATTTTGAACAAAACTATAAATATTGATTAGGCAGCATTATTAGTCCAAAGGATGTGGGAATAATGTTAAGTATATATTGTTGCAGATAACTCTGCTAGTTCCTGGGTTTGTCATTTTAAAGTCCAGTAGGTGTAGAAAGTTCTAGTAAAGAGTCCACTTGTCATGATGGAACACAAATTTTATTGCTTCTAGAACTTTCTCAAACAATCAGCTGTACAAAATTTACAAGCACAATCGGCTAGTAATGTGCTTTTAACAGTATGCTTAGTACAGATGCTTTCACAAATGCTGTATTTCACACATGAAATAAAACACATCCACAGGCAAAAATTCAGTGGAAATATACGAGGGATATCACTAATAGTCAAACAAGACTCAGCAATGAAGAATATACACACAGCACTTAAAAACAAAGCTTCATAAACAAGTGAAAAGACCGCTTCTATAGCATCAATACAAAGCCTTAAGCTTTCACGGACATCTACTCTTGGCGTAAGCAGAAGCAAGACTGAGACTGACTCGGCAACCAGCTGCTTTTATAGGTTACGACAAACACCGTAGAAGGTTCCAGAGAGAACCATCCATGGAATGTACTAGAACAGACTCGATTATGATTGCATAATAGAAGAGTCATATTAGGCTATTATGTATGTTAATGTAGAAAAACTAACTTTACAAACCTCATTGTGAAAACTATGCCAAATGGCCAAAATGTCGCCAAGCTTGGCGAAATATTGCCAAATTTGGCACCCAAAATAAGTTTCCAAAAGTGAGGTTAGCGAAGGCCTAGGACCAATATTTCTCGATATTTCTAGAAACACAATACTAATAAATGGGGAAACCCAAACCTCCATATCTCTGATTCTAGTTGACCAATTTTGATGCAACAAAAAGCAAAATTTAACTATTTGACATGTAGAATACGAATTTTAAACTACTTTAAAACCCAGAACAGCGAGTTGCTCCGAAAATTCGTAACAATATATATATATATGTATAGCACAGTAAAGAAGCATGTTAAAAGAACATTTTGAGGTAGGAAATATTCAGGAAAGTTATTGAAACATTTAATCAACATACCTACACATTACAAATGTTGAACATTGCTATCCTATAAGTTACACTGTATGAATACTCCTGTTTTTTCCATCTTCTATCACTACTGTTGCAATAAATATTTTCACTTTATGATATTCAATAGTATTCATAAAAATATTTATACAGTAAAATAACTTGTATAACTTGTATGTGTGATATATTCCTTTTATTTATTTATTGGGGGTGGGGGGAGTCATATTCTTTTTCTTCAGCTTGAAATGTGAAAATGTTTCCCTACAAACTTAAAAATGAAGTGATAGGGTAATAGTTTTTGAGATAATGTTTCACATGCTTCCATTGCTTTTGAGTGTTTTCTATAACACAATTATTACATTCTAAAACTTTTTTGAAGAAACTCAACAAGTAGTCAGTCCACTTCATTAAAACCATAATTATTCTCATCACTCCAAATGGAGGGATCAAAAATACTTACACATTTCAGAACTTTATTTTCTGTTAAATCAGCAAACCTTTCTTTTATGCAATTAATTAATTTCAGAATAACATCATGTTACAGGTATTAACAGTACTATTTTTATCTGTTTGTGTAACATCAGAAGAACAGTGAACGAGTGCAGGATAATGCTTGCTTAGGAAAGCGAAAGCATGCTTTTTGTGACAAATCCATCTCATTCCTCCAACTTAGCTTGGTTGTACTACATTTTTGTTCAGCTCTTTGAAAAAGAGCTGAACAAAAGCTGATTTCCTCTCTAAAGGTCTGGAAATTTCTCCAATGTTTGGGAGATTTTTGGAAATGACTATGCTCTGAATGCAGCATGTCCTCTATTTCTTTCCAGTATGAACTAGTTGCAGCATGTAATCAAACATGATAACTCAACTCTCTCTCCAGAAAAAAATTAAAAACAATCTCCGTATCTCAGAATTCTCTGATGATCTGTCCTCCTTTTTCAGTTTAAGTTCGTATTGCTTATTGTGATGTTGCAGATGTTCTTTTATGTATAAATGCTATAAATAAATGTGTTTTTAATTATTGAAAGAAAGACTCATCTTTATACATGCAAAACAATGATATTTTCCTAGATCAAGATTCAAGATCTTCCATGCATTTTACTAGTATTATTTTCTTTTGCTAGCTAACCTTCATTAGTTTCTAGTTAATCCTTTACGGACAATTCTTACAGTTGTGCTGCGCAATGAATTGCCACAAGCCAAGGAACATCATTTCTTACTAACTGCATTAACACAGATTTGGCACCAAAATTTACAGAAGCACTAGCTACAATGTGAGACTTCCTTTCCACATATAGCAATTCCATTTGTAGCACAATCTTTAACCCTTTGAGGCGCAACCCTTTCCCTTATGCTGAAAAAAGGGCAGCCATTGTCATCGCTCGATTTAACTACCAGCAAGATGGCGGACGATCGAAACGTTCATCGCATGCCACAGATCTAGAGACCTTTTTTTTTTTACGACAGCTGGCTGTGTGCTGCCCTTTTTTCAGCATTGGGGAATCTATCCAGCTGTTCTCGCATTCTTCCATTTTTCAGCAGATATCAGTGCTGTTAAAAATAATCGTGACCATTTTTTTCTGGGAAATGACATGCTAAAAAGGAAAGGATTCTTGGGGAGCTATGTCACTCGCATCTATTTTTTATAGAAATCCAATCTATTCTTCGTGACTGGCAACAGTCAAAATGTCAGAGTTTGGTGTTCCCAGAGCGGGAACACTGCACGTTAAAAGGTTAAAGTAGTTTCACGATCAATTATAGTAGCAAACTGCATCAGAGGTTTTCTGTTTTTCAGAAACTTCAAATAAATCAATTCTTTTTTTTTCAAAGAATGATCTGTACTCCCGTCAGTTAAAAAACTGATCTAATGCATATCTTTGATATTAGATAGAAGATCATCCCTCGAGGATTCAGTGATAAAAATCATGAATGTTTTGCAGGCTTTGTCATCTGTGTAAGTTTCCTCTGAAACAATACCATGACCTTTTTTCCAACTGTATTTGAGCAGGAAACAACTAAATTGAGAGTTGCTCTTTTGCTAGAAAGTAACACATCAAAAAGCCTTCAAATACTGTCCATTTTATTTTTATTCATCAATGAAACAATATCCACAATGGATTCTGGGACAGGTATTGTTCCCATGTGCACTGCATTATATTTTTTTATTACTTTTACATACCCTTTACTTTTAACATGATTTAAAGCATTATATATACATATTTTTTTTTACACTAGTTCCTTCAATGTAAGTATCGCTGTTATTATCCCCACGTATCGAGTATGATTTTACCAGTTTCAGTGGACTTTCCAGACTTCGGTTTAAGCGCAATAATACTTGCATTTTAACTTTTACAGGAAAATGTAGCGCTTTCTAGTTACAACATCTAAATATTCTAATTTTCATCCTTCTGTAATTGAAGCTTTCACTAACTTTTAATGTTGGTCCATCAGTCGTATTCACAATATTGATTCATTTTTGTTTGCTTTTCAGCTTTCCAATCAGCGTTAGGAGTCCGCTTCAAAAAATAGCCCATTTTTGTAGATAGAATCGAGGATGGAAAACTATGTGCAATACACGTACCATATGCCACTGCTTTGTCCTTGGCAGAGAGCCAGACAAGTTAGTGAACATGCATTGAGGAGCTGCTGGCACAAACGAAAAGAGACAAATCATAAGTATCCAGCTTTCTTTCAGCATCTCTGGTATTACATGGGCAAACAAGTCAATTTGTTCACCTTCATGTTTCTCAAAGCTTAACCCAAAAACTTTTGTTATATAGTTTTTTTTTTTTTTTTAAACTTTTTCTCTTAGTAGTTGATAATTCAAATTGAAGAAATAAATGGAACATTAGGTTTCAAATGCTCACAACAATTTTTGTTGTGAGAACTTTTGATCATGGCAGCGATTTATGCTAAGCTCACTGCATTTGCTGTGGTTGTCGTGCTATTTCGAGCCCTGCCGTATATGAACATAATATTTATTTTACAAAATTAAATTGACTCATTAAATCTTCAAACATACATAGAAAGAATTTAAATCATTAAAAGTTTATTCAAAACTGAGATAGGATTGGCAAATATTTTGTTCAAACCATTCAATAAAATTTAGAAATCTCTTATTTATAAGAGGCAAACTAATAGTTGACATTTTTTTCTCCCAGACTTACCAACCTTTTAATTTCATTGTTTTTCCTTTTCCTCACTTTTTTTTTTAAATTTTTATTGTAGACATTACGTTACTTAAACTATAACAACAAAAATACAGTCTACTAATCGTTCAGTTATGATGGTGAAATAAAATATATAATAAAATATAGGTGAAATAAAATATATATATATATCACTTACTCTGTCTAGGTAACTTATATGTAAGGTTCTTAAACTGTAACATGATGACAAAGATGTTAAAGAATAATCACTTATATCATTACAGCCGGAAAGTTCAAGGTGCCTGAAGAGAAAAAAAAAAAAAAAGTTGCAAAGTCAGTAAAAGCTTATTTTCAAATTCATAAGAAATTTATCATCCCCACAATGCAAATAATGAGCTATAGAATTTGATAAAATACATTTTGTGAATAACTTTCCTTTGTAACTTTAAATAAAAATGAATATTAAGTAAAGAATAGTTGATTAAGTAAATTGATCCATATTTTGTACCAGCTGTGTAGCCCAGGCAATCTCAAATATAATTAAACCCATGTGCATGCGTGGGATAGGGGGATTACACATTGGCTACTTTTTAGAGCTGTTAATTGAAACTTCTAGACTGTTTTCCATAAAGGGGCACTTTATTACAGATTCACACATTTCACAAAGGAGATCTGTAAAAAAAAAAAAAAAAAAAAAAACAGCCAATGTGTAATCCCACACACACACAGGTTCAGTTATTTGAGACAGTCTGGGCTACACAGTTAGTAACATCTTGCAACTACGAAAATAAAAGTTTAGTTTAATAAATGAAACAGATACCCCACACTTGCTACTACAACAAAAGATGTGAATTGCACATAATAATAACTACTAAAGCATTACTAAGTGGACAAAGGAAGCGATGAGGAGAGATGCTATCATTACAATATTTGTTGAAGATGATCATGCAGTGAGACCAAAAGTGCTCATGATACAGATAAAGGTATTTTTGCTATGTGTTATATATAACTATGGATAAAACGTATTTTCATCTAATTTATATTTAATAACTACTTAGTAGAGAGTAAACAGTTGAAATGTTACCAAAACTGAAGAAGCTTAAAACTATTTTATAAAGCTTTTTTTTATGCTACTGTGTTATTAAGTTTTTTCTATAACTCATATGCTTCAACATTAAAATAGTTGATTTCTGCCTATCACTTAAAATAATAACAGTAAAATTTCTTTTATTAAAAAAGAATGAACATTTTTTTTTTAACACTGGTAACTGATTAGATTGTGAATACATTCAACTGATACTTCTGAACAAAACTGATGCATGCAATCTCTCCACTTCCCTCTGGCCATACAATAATCCAGCTCTTCATATTGAGAATTTTACAAAGTGCTAACTTCAAAAATAAATTAGAAATATAAATGTTCTTTTTTTTTTTTTTTTTTTTTTTTTTTTTTTGGATAGCAAGCAAAGGAAGATTCTGCTTCAAATAATTATGGAAATTTGAAAAGGATATTTTCACAAACAATTTTATATCAAACAGACATATTCAAAAACATGTTTTCTCGACACCTCTTTTTTTTTCATGACTTCTATAAAATCAAAAAAAAAAAATTTATTGTTATGTCGTAGGGAATAAATAACATTTGGACTAAGTGGAAAATTAACGGGTTTTTATTGTATTTAAAAGTTCTTTTTTTTTTTAAAAATGAAAATAATTAAAGAAAGTTCTATTTAGGATAATTTTGCCCAGAGAAATTAAGTTTTTGGGGTATGTGAGGACGTTATGGGGGGTTTTGTGTCAGTTGGATTTGTAATTTAGAGATCCATGTGCTTGTCATTAATTGCGCGCTAAATGACAGATACATATTTTTCAAAGTGAAATACCTGATATAGTTTCTTTCATAATGGGTTGCATATATGTTGAAAACTACCTTAATGATTTTGATAATGAATTTTACATTTGTATTTTTTTGTGTTTTTTTTGGTGGCTGACAAAAATTTTTTTTTGTATAACGATCTTCTAGTTCTCTTAATTAATATATTAACATTAATAAATTTTAACAATTCTAATTTTTTACTAATTTTCTTTTGATTTACAACAAGCACTACTGGGTAGCCATTTTCTTTTGGAGTCAGTACGATCCCGGCAGATACATGCGTTCCCGCGTCTTTGACGTTGCCAGATTTAAGGAACAAGAATTTTTACGGCCGTTCACGATGTGTTTTACATCTTGCAAATAATTTATAAGTATATTTTTTAATCCCAACATTATGTACAATGCTCAAACAAAGCCTATTTGAAAGAGGAATGTCAGGGCTTTCTGATTATACAAAGAATGCATTATTCAGGAAAAATTCCTGCTCACAAGATTTCAAAATAAGTGAAAAAACCCCAAACACTCTGAGAAGCACTTTCTTCTCAAAAATTATCATTCCAAATAATTTTTTTTTTTTTTTTTTTTTTTTTTCCAGCAATAGCTTTCCCTCATTCTATTTAGTCTGCGTGCAAAATTTTGGTTGAGATTCAATGAATGGTCTAGCTGCCTACAGAAAACAAATATACAAACTGACAGACATCTCATTAGCATACAGCAAAACTATTAAAGGGGATAGACATGGGCGCCGCCAGAATATTTCCCGGGGGGGGGGAGAGGGCAAAGACTACTTAAAAGTATGATTACGATGTTGAAAAGAACAAAAAAGCAAGGGAAAACACTGCATACAAAAATTCAGGGGAGCAAGTGCTCCCCCTTACCCTATGCTGCCGGCACCCATGGGGATAGAACAGAAAATAGAAACTTTTAGTCGTGTTTCCAATTTTTTTTTTTTTTTTTTTTTTGTCTTCCTTTTCCCTAATCGCAGACACCTATACAGTAAACTACACTACTTTTTACAGATATTAAAGCTGTTTTTTATTTCTAGTCAAATTCTTTACATTTAAAACAAATAAAAATCCAATAACAATTTAAATTGATTGGGAATTTTTAGAAAATTTGAAAAATAGATTACATGATAAAATTATTTAGAATAAAAATTAAGATATTTTAAACTAATTTAATTTTTACTTAGGTCACTGGTTAATTATGTATGAATAAGAAGAAAATATATTTTATCTTATATGTATCTGATGCCAAATTTGTAATAATTCTTGTCTTGGCAGCCCAATCATCACCACAGACGTGCCAAGTTTCCAAACCTAAAAAGCCTGAGACCTTCTGCTTTTTAAAGTCAAAATGCCTGTTATTTCATAAGCATATCTTTTCAGCATAAAATGAACAGATAATCAATACATTTTAGTTGTCATGTACATCCATATAAATTCAGTATCATATTATTTGAGTTGTATAGAATAAATTCAATTTTGAAAATTTGCAAAGAAATTTCTGAAAATATAAAACAATCAAAATGGGTTACTGTTTCATATTTAAATGAGTTTAATAGTACAGTTAATGTAATGGGTCATAAGATTTAAGAAATTTTAAAAAACAACAAAATTTAAATATAACATGGCTGAGTGCTTTCCCTTACATTAAAATTACTTTGAATGTGATATTAGTAAGTAACAATTTCAATTAATTTTTGTACTATGGTATTATACTGTAAGTTTGATTCACAGTGTAAAGAAATATGCGTTTGCTTACTAATTGTCGAATATTTAAATTTGTTAACTATTTGGTTGCTGAATATTAAAGTATATGGCCAAACCGGATACTCGGTTTGTCTGCTGAACAGGCAGTATACTGAATACCAACCAAATATTTGGTGCAGCCTTATATTGAAATATCTAATTTTTAAACAAAATATGGTTTTACTAATTTCATGCAGCTTTTAAATTTCTAGCACATTTCTAGATAAATAATGAGCATTGATTTATATTATATAATTTTTTAGAATAACTTCAGAAGCATTATTTTAAATCGGACATTCTCAGGCTGATTGACATGAGAGGAACAAGAACTGATCTAGCAAACTTGAAGAATAAAATAGGGGGAAATTTTAATTTCAGAATAAACTCTTAAAAAGCTTGAGAAAATTAAGGTAAATCCCGAAGCCAAAATCAGGATCAAAAAGCCTGACGCAAGCCAAAATCCTGAAACTTGGCACATCAGAACTAAAATAAAGAAAAAAATCTCTTGTAGCTTTCATAACACTGTATACTTAGTTCTTGCAAAGTATAATTGCTTTATTTTAATATTTTCTGTCATGAAAATTTTTGTTACACTGCTCTATCTACTCATAAAATGTTAGTTCCAAATATTTCTGTGTAACTACTAACTTTAACATTTTTTCTACATTCTGCATGTCATTTCCTACAGTTAGTAACCTTCAATATTTTAAAATCTGTCATGACACAATGTAATTTTTAAAATTGAATGCTCTGTTAGAATAGATCCCAGAGTTAATACAAAAACAATATACTGACGTTATTTGAACATCATCATGATAAACGTACCTCAATTTTTTACATCCTCTACTTATTGCATATACAACATCATCATCAACATGACGATTGTGAGATAAGCTTAATTGCTCCTACAAGAAAAGAAAAACACTTATTAGTTTTAAATTTAAATTGCACATGCATGTTTATTTTTATACATAACACTCATAAAACTGAGGTTGAAAAATATTTGGCTTACAAATAACTACTTAAAATTACAAAAATAATTAGTTTCAATGACTGTTTTAGCATTTATTTTTCTTTAAAAGAGAAGAATAAATGAAACTCTTATGAACTAAACTTTGGGTTTACATTATACAGTCGACTCTCGATATCTCGAAGTTCGCAGGACTGGCCAAAATATTAGAGATACCGAAAATCACATACAATATCTTATTCAGGGGTATATTTTAATCGTGTGTTGAAAATATACTATCAAATCAAACTATGAAGCAAAATATTTTTACTTTTCTGATGACAAATGGTAATTTGATCGTTAAAAATAGTGTTAGAAGAATTAATAGATAATAATGCAGAATCAAAACAATAAATGACAAATTTTATTTAGGATTGCGTGTCCAAATATTTTATCACACTTACTTGCTTTAGTTTTAATTTCATATTATCCTATCATTAATTTTATACAAAGCATTAAAAGACTTCTTCCAGCACATTAGCACGCCTTGCAAAAATTTCTAAGTAACAGTACGAAACGAGATAAGCGGAGTAAAAGATTTTTTTCTTCAAGATAGTGAGAAAAAAACTCTGTTGAATTACATTACGTCAATTTGGGACTTTAAAAAAACTTTGAGATAACGGAAAATCGAGATAAAAGAAGTCAAGATATCGAGAGTTGATTGTATTAGTTTATACTTTCTTAAGATAAAGAAAGTAGCTCGAAGTCTCTGGATACAGTTAGTAAGTAAATGTATGTTTTAAGTAGTTAAAGCAAATTTCATTTTTCTTTTCTTTTTTATATATATAATAATTTTACACACACCTACACAAAGATTTAAATATTGCACAAACAATCTGTAAAACTTAACATGCACAACTAATCAACATATGATTTGCATCTCACTGCCACTAAAAATTAAACTGTATATTTTAAAACTGTTATTTAATAAATTTAAAAAATATCTCTAAAACTTTACATGCACAACTAATCACATAAAGTTTAGGTCTAACTGTCATTAGAAATAGAACTACTTATTTTTAAATAACTGTTTTATCAAAAAAAAAAAAAAAAAAAAAAAAAAAGATAGATAGTAAACAATACATGGCAGATAACAATAGAAATGATTTTATTTATTTATTTATTTTAAATAACATTTCTAATTACTATCTTTACATAGTAGGTAATAAAAGATACATACAAGGTTGGATAGTCTACCAATGTGATGCAATCCACTTGCTTTCACTGAAAAATGAAATAAGTATAAGTACAAGTATTTTCGGCACTTCTCTATTACACAGTCATCCCCCCCCCTCCCAAATCACTTTTCAACAAATGGGCTAGCAAATTCTAGCTAATTGTAATTGGAACTGATCCATTCAATTCTTTTTAATGAATAGTTCATTTGAACTAAATGCGATTTCTGGAAGGATGCAAAACAACTGAATTGTAAGCTGCTTATATTCAGTACTTCAAAGTCAACCACAAATACAGCTTCATCAATTCAAAAACAGGTGTAGTTAAGGACTTTGGGGAATAGCAATATGAAAAAACAATAAACAGTAATGCATCAAAGCAATGTCGATTCTTATTTGTCCAAATTTATATTGCAGTGTTTATTACATCATCAAAAAGACCAGTTTGTAGCAATACTAAATGCAATTAAAAAGCGGGGAACATTTACTATTTAATGTATTCATAAAAAAGAAAATCATAACGAATTTTATGATTTTCAAATATTCATTAAAACCCCAAACCAGTGGCTCACATTAGCAAATAACACCAGCTCATTTAAGATGTAACAATTTTTATCACTATAACAAAATCAAAAAATTGTAAGTTAAATGACAAGAAGAAATCAATTATTGTTACATTAAATTACTATAAAATGATTTAAATATATCAAAACAGTATAATAACCAACCCCCCCTAAAAAAATAAATTAATTAATTAATTAAAAATAACACTTGCCGATCAATTGAACCTGGAATTCATGTTGAGCCCTACTGAAATACTTGCTTTTTCAGGTATATTAATTTTGTAATCTCCAAATTAAATTCTGCTAGTAATACAGGTAAATTTATGATAAAATTATTAAAAATCACCAGAAAACAATTAGTTTAAAACAAAAATATTTTATTTTACAATTTAAAGAACATGCTCCGACATGTATGCTCACCATAATAAAAATAGCTTATATATCACTTTAAAATATGACAGCTATTCAGTGAAAGCAATCAGTGTGACATAACTCAATTTTATGTGAGGGGGGCGGGGGGTTAAGTATTGAGTTTATCTATAATAATGGGAAATTATTGCTTCTTATGTCATAGTGCAATGCATAACATTAGATATGTAGCTAAGTAGGTGGCTACCGCTTTCCTGATAAAATGCTTGCTATGATTTTTTTCTGATAAAAGTCTGTGGCCAAGGCCTGCACTGTCCATCCACATCTTCGTGATTATAGTCTCTGGGGTGCTGAAGCACATTCAGATGAACAGAACATCATGTCATATGAGTTGATTGGGTTAAATATATTCCTTATTGTTCAATTTGAATTTAAGGAAATAAGATATTAATGTATTGTACTGTCGGCCCACCAAAACGAGCAGTATCGTGCCAAGAAAATATCATATAGGTAAAATAAACTGTCTAGCTCATTGAACTAGAACTACAGCTCATTAAAACTACTGGTCCTTTCCATGTTGTCAACTTGCTTGCATGTTGACAACATGATGAGTAGTTCACAAACAAACTAGTTCATATAAACTATTCATTAAAAAGAACGGAAAGGACCAGTAGTTTTAATGAGCTGTAGTTCTAGTTCAATGAGCTAGACAGTTTATTTTACCTATATGATATTTTCTTGGCACGATACTGCTCCTTTGGTGGGCCGACAGTACAATACATTAATATCTTATTTCCTTAAATTCAAATTGAACAATAAGGAACATATTTAACCCAATCAACTCATATGACATGATGTTCTGTTCATCTGAATATGCTTCAGCACCCCAGAGACTATAATCACGAAGATGTGGATGGACAGTGCAGGCCTTGGCCATAGACTTTTATCAGAAAAAAATCATAGCAAGCATTTTATCAGGAAAGCAGTAGCCACCTACTTAGCTACATATCTAATGTTATGCATTGCATTATGACATAAGAAGCAATAATTTCCCATAATTATAGATAAACTCAATACTTAACCCCCCCCACCCCCCTCACATAAAATTGAGTTATGTCACACTGATTGCTTTCACTGAATAGCTGTCATATTTTAAAGTGATATATAAGCTATTTTTATTTGGGGAATTTACTTTAAACGTTAATGGAAGAATCATTTAATTTGCTCGATTAGCAAGTTGTACAATTCTTCCAGTTAGAAGATAATTTAATTTAACTAACATTAATAATAACAATAGCTTACTGAATGCACAGAAAAACATTTTTTGCTCTTATACTTAAAAAACCTTTTACAGAATTTCTCCGACTAGTAAAAAGCTCCAATAATTAGATTATCACATTTGGAAAGAAAAGCAATGTAATATTGTAAGAGCAATATTGTAAGATTGTAAGAACAAGTATAAAAGCATTTACCATATTTACTTGTGTATAACATGTACTTTTCTTTTCAAAAATTTGAAGCAAAAACTCTAGGTGCACAGTGGAATAATTTTTTACTGCTGCATGTAATCACGATGTAGGTAAGAATCAATTTCAAATGTTACTTGCATATCAGATTTATGGTACGCATTATCTATGACAATTTTTTTTTTCCCTGTGAAGTAAAGTATCTATGTTATACACAAGTAAATACCGCATATAAAAGGCTGAAAGTAAAAAAGATATTTATATAATAAGAAAAAAATTAAAATATTAAGCATTTTGTAGGTAAAATGTAACATGATATAACTAGCTGAATTAAAGAATAGTTACACAAACTTAAAAAATGGAAATTCACAATATTAACTTACAATCGTGAAAAATACCTCCAACATACAAAACTTTCAGATTTCGTAAACTCTAAAATAAAAGACACAAATATGTACATAAATCTAGTAAATTTTATAAATACGAAAAAGAATATGTAACTTTCATTAATAAATTAATACTTTATAGGTAGTATAATATTTACTTAATTGATTGCCAACATAAAGACTTAAGGATATGGGAAACCCCTCAAAAAATAATATTATAAAAATAAAATGTATGCATGTAAAATTAATTAAAAAAACAGAAACAATCCATATTTTTAACATTTTTACATTAATAATGCTGAACAGAAAATGTGATACATGGTACTTCCTGGCAAGTAATTCTTGACCTACACATTTTTATTACTTCATAGTGGAAGATTAATAATGCTATAACGCTTAGTTGCACAGGAGTGCTTTGAAGCTTTTAAAACCAGCCTTAGAGGATCCTCTAGGTGTGAAGGTTTGTTGTTCCCCACACTTTTGAGCATTACTGGAATGCAGTCATTTCCATCTCTGCACAGCTCTCTTTGCTCTCAACTGACACAGAATAAGAACAATGGTCCCATACACAAACTAAGAGAAGAAAAAGAATACGAGCTAGCAAGAGTTCGCATCTGAAGGTTTGTTTATCGATAACTAGATAAGGTCACTTAATCAATAATGACATTAAAATCCAATTATATAGCCCAATTTTACAAATGAAAAAAAAAAAAAAAGTTCAGTTTAACCCTCCTCCACTCACATCTCTTTTGACCCCCAACTTTTTAAGTGTACTAGCCACCTATGGCTGTGCCTAACAATAAACCTGTGTCAGGAAGGAAACTTTCTGAAAAACAATTATTGCAGAATTTCATGGCAGTATTTACCAAAACATAACACATTTATTAGGAAAAAAAAAGGGCGGGGGGTGTAAAGGCACTGAGAAAATTTTCAGAAATAAATTCCCCCAAAAC
Organism: Cheiracanthium punctorium; assembly: GCA_038373885.1. Taxonomy (NCBI): domain Eukaryota; kingdom Metazoa; phylum Arthropoda; class Arachnida; order Araneae; family Cheiracanthiidae; genus Cheiracanthium; species Cheiracanthium punctorium. The sequence goes on along the minus strand of JAWZYV010010530.1, from coordinate 1,202,046 downwards.
TGAAGCCATGAATTACACGACTTTTTAAAAACTAAGTATTTTTAAACTTAAGTATTTTTAAAAACTTATAATCAAATTTACTCACTAAAAAAATACTCCTTAAAGGTAAATCTTAGAAACTAAATTTGAGTATCTGTTTAACTTATTAAAAGATATTTTATCATGGCCAATATTAAGTACCTACAAATAATATAAAATAAATTTTAATTAATCTTTATTTATTATTTAATTACAAAATTGAAAAGCAATATTTTATTTACAGTTAAAATGAAATTTTAAAAAATGCAATATTTGGTCGCCAAATATTTGGTATTCAGCCTAAACTATGAGCCGAATATTTGGTATTCGGCCTGAGCTATTGGCCGAATATTCGGTATTCGGCCAAATCACTATTCATTACATCTCTAATTAATTGTAGTAGAAAATGACTCCTACTCCAAAGATGAACATTATGACTCGGGACATTCGCCAGGAAAATACAAAAACAGAGTACTGATCTGAAGTCCTAGTGCAGGAAGCTGGCATGTCACTGTCTAAATGAACTGTCCAGAGGTGACTGACTGAGGAGGGCTTGACTGGACATCAACCAGTTAACCATTTGAGGCGCAACCCTTTCCCCATGATGAAAAAGCAGGAACACTGCACGTTCAAGGGTTAAAAAGCCACACCCTACTGATGCAATAAAAAAGAAATGCTTTGCTTGTGTCTATTGTCACATGATTGCTGAGAACTGGAATAAGGTCAGTGTTCATTATTATGTCATAATAGACTAATTAGAACAATATTTTTCAAAATAATTATAACCTTAACTCTCTTTTTCAGGTGTGTTTCTTAGATGAGTCAACATCGAAACAAACAAAAACATCACCTTAACTGCATGGAGAGGGTACAACATCCTATTAAAATATTAGTGTACTTGGTCATTGCTAAAAGGGTTAGGCATCTCTACACTGTACAAGGAACCATGAAGCAATAACACAGGCAAGTCTTCCAAACGTGTCTGATACCTAACTTCAGAAAGGGTCCCCCAAAAATGAGGAGTTTACGTTTATGTATACGCAGTCCCTTGCCATAGTGGAAAAAGTGTCACAGCACTCAAAGCAGACCATACTATACCATTTTTACTTGTAGAGTTGCCTGGATTGGAAATTCTACAGATATGAAATTCTATCAAACATTTGTGATCGTGATAAAAAAAGAGGGAAATGGTCAAAGAAATGATCACAAACAGACACAATAAAAAATTAATAAATGTTTGGCATCACAATCCAGCAGTCAAAGAAAGCGCATGGAAAGTATGCCCAGGCCAATAGAGGCCATTATAGGCATCAAACAAAATGTCATCAAATACTGACCAACATTCATTAACCTACTGTTTTTCCTCTTATATTCTTTAATTATATATATATTTTGTAGCTGAAAATAATGAAGAAATGAGCAATAAATAAATCATTTATCCTATACAACCAGTGGTTCCCCCCCCCCATAACTAAAATACAGAAATACTATTTTTTGTGACTGTCTATAATAATCTGGACACTCACTATACATTAAAGTTATAGCTTGTGCTATAACTTTAATGTATAGTGGTAGTACAGTGGTAGTGTAATGTAGTACATACCTTACATTTTTTCAACTGTATATAAGCTAATTCATCAGTTTTTGTAAATACCAGTAACATTTCATGTAGACAGAAAATCATGAGCACACTTTAAATATCTTTACATAGCTATTTGTGTCCAAAGCTATTGCAAATGTACAAAATTTATCTACATGTATTTGGAATGTAATGCCAATGTTAAAAGAAATGTCAGTTTTAAAGGCTGTTCAAGGTAAAACATGATGTTTACAAAAAATCAACTTTTCCAATTCCCTAACTTATTACCCAATTTTTCTTACTTATCAAATGGTTAAAAGTTATTGAGTACATTAATAAATATAATTATTTTACAAAGTTTAAATAAAAACTAATTTAATAAATTAAAACAAATCTGTAAAATCTAAAATTTGCGCAAATTATTTAAGACAGTTTTGAAATACCTATCCTATTTATAGATGGTAGCACTCATGTCAGATTTTTTTTCCTAGATCAGTTTTTCCATCTTATTTCGAATCTAAGAAATCAATATTTTTGCTGACTATTTCATGCTTCCACAACTTATACTGGTTTTCCAGAATATGGGCGCCACAAAACATACATGAATAGAGAAATATTGTATAATCAATAACAAAATTAATTTTTAAAAAGTAGGGATAAAATTTGCAGAGTTCCTGTTTTAAAGAACACTGTCAGGTGTTGAAAAATAATAAACTGAAAAGGCGTTACCTGACACAGTAATTCTAAGGCTCTGTCTGAAAGCTGAAAGCAGTCATTTAAATACAGTGCAGACAACTGGCGGCACCTTGTAGCAAGTTTGGTGAACCCCATAGGACTGAACTGAAGCAAGAAAACATCCAAAAATATTAAAAAGTATTTAATTGCATTATTGTATTCATACTCATCCAAATAAAAGTAATTTATTCAGTTAATAAAATCATTCTACACTATATTTAAAAACAGAGGGAAAGACAAATATTTCACATAAATACAGTGATTTTAATAATGTTTTGTGTGTGACACAAAATTCCATTTAAAGGAATAAGCATGATATTTACAAACACATATAAAAAGAATTTAAAAAGAAAATTACCCTAGAGCATTTATTCAAAACACAAGTTTGAAGACTAGATCCAGCCATATGGAAGCACTGGGGGGAAACAAAAGAGAATTACAGTACATTACACACACACAAAAAAAAAAAAAGAAGAAAAGGGGGAGAGAGAGAGAAAAGTGCAGTAGTGTTGGCTCATAAATATTTTTTTTTTTTAAACTAAGCAATGAGTTTTGAATTTCATAAACATAAATTATAGAATATGCTCAATGATTACATGCAAAATTATTGCTTTAATGAGGCATATTGGCACAATGCATAAATCCTCCTTAGCCCTTTGACGGGCGAAGGTCGAGCATCTAATTCCAGCGCTTTCACTGCTAGTCACAAAAAAAAAAAAAAAAAATGTAAGCATAAGTAAAATTTCTACCTCAGTTTCAGAAATATTATTTGCAGTTTCCACAAAACAACTAGATGATGGTAAAACAGGGGGTGAAGTATTAAATTTTTTGCAGCAATCTATAGGTGAAAAACTGCATATCATTTATGAAATTTATGTTTTAAATATAACAACTTCTCCTCACAACTGGAAAAAAATACAGAGTGCTGTAAAAATGCTTGTGTTTCGAAGGTTAAAAACACAAAAAAGTACAAAGTACAAAATAAGATTTTTTTGTGTTGATTAGTTAGAAATTATAGCAATCGTATTTTTTTTTAAATTCTTAGATTTTTTAAAAATATATTAAAACTAAAATGTTGAATGGAACTTATCAAAAATTAAGTAAATGTGAAAGAATAGAAACAAACAAAATACCTGTCCAGTGATTCGTGGGTTGCCAGTCAAGTCAATGAATTCTAATTTTTTGCAAAGATGTAAAAGCCACCAGATTCTAAGAAATAAATAAAGAAACAAACAGAGGCATTTTCAATTTTAGCACCAAAACTAGTTTTAAAAAATTGTTTAACTAATACATGAAAATGCATACTAACCCTTTCTCTCCAACTTCAAAACATCTTTCTAAAACTATATGCTAAAAATATAAGAAAAAGTTACAGGGGAAAAAAAATGTAGATATATTTATTTATAATTGATAATATATATACCAATTAAATCTACTTGACATAAAATATCATTTTAAAATATATAATAAAACTAAAGTAGTTTTGGCAAAAGATTTAGAACTTCAAACTAATACAATGCAAAAAAAAAACATCATTCGAACCTTATGCCGAAAATCTTTATTTATTTAATTATTTAATGTTTTAAGCTTGGGTTCATACTTAATGTATGTGTAACTGTTATAGCTTCTTCCTATTAGACCTGGACTGGACAAACCATCTTGTAACTGCTCATGCAAACACACGTTACACTTAAATAAATTTATTTAAATTAATGCATTTTCTAATGTTTTTACTAGATCTAGCATATGCCAAGCATCCAGGAATTACTGTAGTCACATATTCAACTTAATGAAATGAAAACAATATTGAGGTGCCATGCCATGAGAGGGAGCTTCATCCAAATATGAACCAGTTCCAAAAAAAAATACTTAGAGCGGAATACTTGGGACTTAAAGCTGTCATGAGAGAACAGCTATGGCAGACAGTGCTAGTGAGCAATTGAAATCTTCCATGTTAGAATTTATATTGTTTGATTAATAAAAATATATAATCATGCTAAATTGAATACCTATCATAAATTACGTCTTTCTTAAACATGATATTACATGATTACACATGATATTACATGATATATCCAATTCAGGATGTACACATCCTGAACTGGTAACTGAACTACATAAAATGGGCTGCACAAAATACCTGATGATCTCGTGAAAACAATACCAAGATTCATACTATAATTAAAGGTATATTAAGATGAAAAATCTTGATATATATTAAAAAAAAAAAAAAAATGCAATGCTTTATTTGAACAGTATAACAGCAAAATTTTGCATTTTGTAATATTATGCTAAAAATTTTAATGCAAATATTATAATACAGTAAGCTTAAAGGTCAGTTAATTAAAACACCATCAGAAAATTATAAATAGAAAAGTAAATAAAGTAAGGTATTCTATTACTTCAGTTAAATTGAAACTGTAATTTCAAATTAATATTTTCAATCATAATGAAATTAACAGCTAATATAAATTATCAGAATAGATATTTTAAATATTAAATTTCTCAAAAAATTAAAATTGTCTTAAAAGTTTATAGATTATTGTGTAGTAAACAATTCATTGTCTTAGTCGTTTTGAAAATTCAAATATTAAACTGCTGATTTGAAATTAGACAAAATTTCAAATGATAATTTTTATATTCTTATTAACAAAAATTTTAAGACTAGAAGCATTATTTTCCTTATAAATAATTAATAATATTTCTTTTAATTCTTCTGATCGAAATTGACTTAAGGAGAAAAATTCAAAACCTCTATTTTCTATTCTCAATTTAGAGATAACCCTTTAAAATTGTGGGGGAAAAGAAAAAAAAAAATTTTTTTTTTTAAATATCTCCAGAAATTATCACAGAAAATTGGTGAAAATTTATATTTAGAGTAATTTGAAGGTTTTCTTTCATTAAATAAAGTCAAAACAGGGTGTTACAATTTTAAAAATCAAGTTGAATTTAATATGAAGATGGCCCCTTAATCAAATTATATGAATAAGAAATCAAAGTATGTGTTATTTGCACAAATAGTATGCATAACTTTGCTGTACAGTGAATAACGGGCAAATGAAAAGCAGGTGAGTCATTTTTTCGTAGGTATACCTGTATTTTAGTAGATGCAGTAAAATACTTGTTTAATGTGAAAGTGCTTAACATGATAAATCGGTCACCACGAAATGACAAGCAGTCCAGATCGTAAGCTATTCAATTTATTACTTTTTTTTTCTTAACACGAAAAAAAACATTTAACACCAAAACAAATTCATTTTTGATCTTCAGTGGCATGTTTGTAACAAGTTACTAGAATGCATTAGTGGAATTGCTTAATTTAATAGAATCTGTTCCTCTTCCTTCAAGGCCACATTTTTGGTTTTTGCCTCAGTGGTCATCTTAGAAGTATCCTACATCGGCTCTCTCCCCCAATTTCCACGAAAAATACATTTAAAAAAAGAAAACTGGTCGCACCCTCCCCCCCAAAAAAAAATACAATTTTTTATTTGCTTTTCATCCTAATGGATGTAACCTACTTATAGTTTAACAGGATGTTGAAATAATATATAGCATCGAAAATATTGGTGAGTTTTGTTCCCTTTTTTACAAATCCTTTAACACGAAAATCTTTTAACATGAAAAAATATTTTGGTCCCCTTAGTTTTGTGTTAAAAGTTTTTCTCTGTAATATCAATAATAAAAGAAACACTATATGGAATAAGTATTATTTGTTCTTCTCCTTCCTAAATCTCATACATGCAACTTAAAAACAGTATGTTTTATATTTTGAGTGCTCTATCACTGAAACAGTTTTATAATGGATACTAAAATTTAAAATAAATAATGGAAAAGTAAACACATTATCATGCTGAAAAATGTAAAATATGTATCATTGCATCCCTTTCTCTGACAATATTAATAATAAAGACTAAATCAGTACTATTTGTTCATTCTCCTTCTTTCTCTCTTCCCCCCTTACCCTCTAAATCTCTGTAAACCTAACATTTTTAATGTTCTATAACTGAAATCAGGTTTTAAGTTTTAGCCATTTACAAAAAGGAATTATAAGATCTAATAAAAATCAAAACATCAATTGTGACACAAAACAACACACTTACTTTTAATTTTGGACATTTGATAGCTAATTGTTGTAGAGAAACATTCGTAACTTTTACACTTGATAAATTTATGTGTTCCATGTTTGGGCAACACTGGGCTATTGAATACAAACCATCAATTTATTAAATTTCACAACTAATAACAATTAATAATAGGTTAAAAAGCAATTTAGCATCTCTTTTTAAATATAAAATGCACTGTTTCAAGAGTAGTGAAATATTGCATAAAAAAATTAATTTTCAGATAGAAGTTTTCAACCACCAATCAAGAAGCTACAGGCAAAATGAAAATGAATGCTTTGGATTACTATTATAGTAAAATTTAATTGATACAAAATTCTATTTCAAGAAAATTAAAAGCAAAGAAATGGTAAAATTAGTCAGAAAGCACTGCTAAGTACATTTTTATGAGGTTTCTATCTTATTATCAAATTTTTACAAATATACACGGCTTAACCGTAAGTCTTATAAAATTAAATTAGTGCAATCAAATTTAAGCATAACAAATATTTTAGTTCTAAGTGAAGTACACATTTCGCTGTCAATAAAACTATATACTTAAAATAACTAAGAAAGGAACTTAATGAATGACTTATCAATAAAATAATAATACCTATTATTTCAACAGCTTTATAATCAAGAGTATGAGATGCAGTAGACAAATCTAATCTTCGTAAATTTCCGGCACACTTTTTTAATAATGACAGCAAAATGCTATTAGTCAATGCTGTAAAAATTTTACATAAAGTTATTATATATCCAACAAATTAAAAAATTAATAGTTTTTAAATAGAAGTAAAAAAACTACATGTAATGAACATGAACAGCTATAGTACTCAACAAGAATAGCAACATTTTGGCTGAATGTTTTCAAAAGAAAACCAAACATTTCATTAGGGTAAGTGCACCAGCAATTGGCACTTTAAAAGCAATTCAAATATTAACTAACTAATATAAAACTATCCTGAAATGAAATTTCTGTTTTCAAAACTTAAATTAATTTTGAAAATTCATGTAGGCATAATTTATAGTTTGAAATTTCTATTTTTTCTATATTTTATTTGTCATGGTAGCAACACCAGTAACTGACACCAAGAAAAAATTTTGGTTTCAGTGATTGACACTTAATGCTCTTGTCACTGACACCTGGGAAATGAGTAGAAAAACATGTTCATTTATATTTTAAGGCAATGATGTAAAAATGACTGAGGCAAATGAAATGAAATTTGGTGGCAGGATAGATGATTACTCAACTTAAACTGTAGGGGTAGAATTTAAAAAAAAATAATTGATTAGATTTTGAATCAAATATTTTTTCGTGCATCATGTAATAACCACTGAAGTGAATGAAATGAAATTTAGTCATATGATAAGTGGTCGCTCAAACTACAGGCATCAAGTTTTAAAAAAATATTGATTAGATTTTGAGATTTTACAGAAACCGGTTCAAGCAGAGCAATTATTTGTTTATGCATCATGTAATAACGACTAAAGCGAATAAAATGTAAAATAAGTGGCATGATATGTGATCACTCAACTTAAACTATAGGAAACACACTTTTAAAAAGTTTTGTTAGATTGTAAAATTTTTTTTAATGCATTTTCCCCCCCATACATCACTTAAGAACAACTAAAGCGAATGAAATGAAATTTGGCGGCATAATAGGTGAACATGCAATTTAAATTATAGCTTTTGAATTTTTTGAAAATTTGGATTAGATTTTGAGAAAATTTATTCACAATGTGTCAATATTTGTTTGCCGATTACATTAAACTACTGAGAAAAAAAAAAAGAAAGAAAGAAATTTTAGCACCAACATAGGAAGTCATTTAAACTATAAGCATCAAAGTACTTAATTTTTTTTTAAAGATTTTGAAAATTTGTCAATACTGAGAAAACATTTGTTTCATTCCTGAAAAATTGAAACAGAATAGAATGAAATTTGAAATTATGTTATGGGGCAAGTTAATGTAAGATGCCAAAATCGTTTTAAATATTTCATAGATTTTGAGAAAATTGTGTAAATGTTTTTTTCACATCCCTCAAAAACCAGCTTTAGAGAATAGAAAGAAATTTAGTAACATGATGATCAGTAACTAATAAAACATTAAATGCAATTTTTTTTAAGTTTGAATAAATTTTAAAACTTTGCAAAAATTGCATTAAAAAAGGAATCGCATTAAGGTATCTGGAGTTAACATATTAGTTAGCTATTTAATGCTTTAAAATTTTTCTTAATTTTTTAAATGTTTATTTGCCTTTTTAGATTTTTAGAAAGTTGTACGAGATTTTTCTGCAGGCATAATATTAAAATATATGTAGTGAATCAAACAAAATTAAGTTATAGGTGAAGAATGGCTTCTTAAAATTAAAAGCTCTTTCCACTAAAATAAAACATTAATTTTGAATAAAAAATTATAAATTGTTTTCTCTATCGAGAATTTTACTCAGCACTTAGTTACTCTCTAGCCTGAAATCATACTTGCCAACATGCTACTTCTGATCTTTGTACTCCAACAATGCTGATGAAAATTCAGGCTTTTTGGAAATCTGCATTACATACCAACATGCCAACAATGGGTACTTCAACTAATTCTCGGATACAATTCAATTTAAATTAATTTCTAAAATGAAACATGCTTTAAATAGAAACGGATTGATAATAACTTTATCTTAATTTCAGCATTAAGCCGGCTATTGAGAATAAGAATATTTTTAGCACTGAGTTCAAAATCTCAAATTTTGATACCCAGAATCCTTAGAGATTAAAAAAAAAAGTTGGAAAAAAAATGAAGATAAATATCTAAATTGGTACTAGATTGTACCGTTTGATAGTAGTTCTGAAATAAAAGCTTATTATAATAAATTATTTTGTAAAGTGTCAGTTAATGGTGCCCATAACCTAGTCTTTGTTCCTACCTTATTTTGAATATATTTTCAGGTTACATTGCCCACTTAACTTGAATAGGTAAATAATTAAAGCATGTTACCACCTTTTTGAGACACCCTGGATTTTAAAATTATCTAAAGATAATCTTCTCAATAGCATAGCTGCCAACCTTCCAAGAAAAAAATAAGGAACACAGCACGTGCTCATAAAATCAGAAATAAGGGACAAAGTGTGTGATCATGAAATGTATGATTAAATATACAATTAAAGATCTTACATTAACAAAATTAAATTATCATGTGTAGAGAGATGATGTGCATATATAAGCATTAATTTATAAAAATAAAATATACTTAACTTAGCTCAGTTTCTACAATACACTTAAATGTTTAATGTAATAAATACTTGAAAGAATAATAAGATAAATATCATTCAATTAAATTTATTGACTTGTCTACAAGGATAAATGATTTACCAAAAGCTAAATATGTACACAATTTTCCTTTTTTCTTATAATTTAAAAAAATTCTTACACAGAAGCTGAAAAACGGAACATTTTGGCTTAAAAACGTATTTACGGAACAAAGCTCAAAAAACGGAACGAATCCGTATAAAACGGAACACTTGGCAGCTATGCAATAGCTATTTACCGCATTTACTAGAAATTTTATGCAATTACTATGAACTTGACTGAAATACCAATAACAAACATAAGTGTCAATCCATTTTTTTACCCGGTAATTGACACCTCATCTTAAATAAATAAATTTATTCATTAAAAAAAAAAAAAAACTCTAAAGATCTATGTACTGTTATCTAATAGAATTCAGTTTATATTGGTTTCTAAAAAGAAATGTGCTTCAAATACAAACGTGATGATAATGAAATAATCTTAATCCTGAAATTAAGATTAGTTCTAAGCACTCAGTTTAAAAACTCAATTTCTGATAACTAGTGTCCCGGGAGGGAAAAAAAAAAAAATTAATGCATGAAATTGAAGACAAATGTCTAAATGGGTACTAGATAACACCATTTGATAACAGTTCTGAAATAAATGATTCTTATAATAAATTATCGGGCAAAGTGTCACTTACTGGTGCTCCTACCCTATTCATTTATAAATTTCCTTTCTTCATTAGACTGTGTAGGTTGAAAAATGTCAATTTGGAACAAATTGACAAAACATTATTTTAGAAAATGTTAAGAATGTTGTAGCTGTTCCCTTCCTGAATGATCGGCTATTTTAATAAAATGTTATGAAAAAAAAAAAAAGAACATTAATATTAACATTAAAAATACTTACGTCTTCCTTCCCATAAGCAAAATACATTTTGCACCTCCAATGTGTTTTGAGTTCTCCACAGCTCTAAAGCAAGCTTTCTCCATTTTTTACACACTGAAAGATAGATATCAATAACAAGCATGTTCTAGCATGACCTAAAATGCGCACTGTCATTTTAAATAAATGCAATAAAAATTATTTTACTGCATAAAACATGTAATATTTATAAATAAAAATTGCGGTAAGATCATCAATTAAATTTACTCTTGTAATTTAAATAACATTTTTAAAAACAAAATCTAAAATTAATTTACAGTAATACACTTACTAAAATAATTAAACATTTTAAGCTCAGCTTCACCATGGCACAGTGGTTATGTCACTGAAAATGGTAGACTGCCGAAGTGTAAAGGTCTCAGGTTTGGGTCCCATTACGTGGCTGTTGATCTAACGGTCTGAAATTTTGGTAGGTTTTCTACAGATGTAACATGAATATGTGTTAGAACCCCCTTAGAAAGTCCTTCTACCAAGGCACCTCCCATCCTTGGCAGATCGCCCTAGCATAGCATTGCCATAATCATACAAACACAAACAAACTTAACTTTATAAAATAGACTGCCTCTCTACGCTTTTTTTTTTCACTGCCCCCCACCCGCTCCTCCTCCCCCACTGAAAAAAAAAAATGAAAGTAGCCATTTTTTGGAAACTAAATAGGCCAATGACATTCAATCTATGGGTTGTGACCCCATTTCAGGTTATAAAAAATTATCTTGAAATTGCAAAGGGCATTAAAGTATACCAAATAAATTTAATTATGTACATCTTTGACAAAAATTTTTGAGCAAAAGGATTACTTTCTAAACTGAATGCTGACAATGAAATTTCATTCAATGTTAAAATTTCTGACACCACAGACTAAAAAAACAGATACAAATTTATAATTGACATTTTATTTAACATTTTTGTTAGTTTGTTTGTTATCGTCTGACACTATCTCAAGCGCGGTCTTGCTGCAAAACAGTTTGAATACCACAGAATTTAGCAAAAGACTCAAATGAATTTATTAAAAATCAAAAGTACTTGTTTTACTAACAAAGCCAAAAAAAGTGAATGTTTACAATTACTTTACAATAACAAATAAATCAAAAGATAAGTTTTAAGTTAATACATAAAATGGGGAATTATACACACCGAATTCTAATCTAACTCTGTCCCGATGACCCAAATACGAAAATATCAATAATAATATATCATCATTCATTTCATTGATATTCTGCAAACTGCCACTCCTGGATATTCTTGGGCCAGAATACTCCCCTGGATCTTCATTAAAATGTTCAGTATCCGAATTCTAATAACAAAATGCATTTAAAAATTATTAGGGGGGAAATTTTGTTAGTTTTTTACATTAAAAAAAAAAAGAAAATATTTTATATATACATGCATACTGAAACAAACCTGTTGAAATAATATTTGTCTTGCTTCCCTTTTGTACTGTTCAGATTTTCTTTCTTGAGCAGGAAATACCCTCAGAACCCTACATAGGATATTTAAATGAATATATTAATAAATATTTAAGCAACAGATTAAATAACAATAACTCTTTTCTTTTTTTTAAGTTTTGAGGATATCGTTCTCTGAACTAGTATAATTTTCCTTTTGAAATCAACGAAGGTTTCTAGCCAATATCATCTATTACCTTGAATCATACGTTTCAAATGCCAATAAAATATTCCTTTTTAAATTGTCAGTGTGCTGCAAATGCATAATAATTGAAGACCCCCATGACCTGTGTGTGTATAAGTTATTCTAACCTTAATTTTAATATCTAGGTATAAATAAATGCAATTTCCAATTTCAGGGGATTAAATAATTAGAATTTGCTGCTAATATATAATAAACCAATAAAAATCTTTTGTTTATTTCTTTAAGATTGGGTGAGAGAACAGCTGTACCAAGAAATAAAGAGAAAAGTAATGCAGTAAATTTAAGCGATTAAGAATACAAATAAAATTTTCTACATTCACATAAAATACATTTAAAATTGTTTTGCATATAGCATTGGAAAAAAAAAAAAAAAACATATAAAATATATTTATAGAGCAATAAATAAGACTTAAGAACAGTGATCGATCTAGGATTTTTTCAGAAGAGTAAAAATACTCCTTAACCTTTTTAGAAGGATTTTCTTTTCCAAATGAGTAATTAAAACGAAAAATTATGCTAAATTTTCAAATACATAATTAAATTGCATTTGACGCATAAATAACTGATTATACATCTAGGTACATAAATGTCAGTTCAACAAAAACTAGAGTTTTAAAATTTAAAATCAGTATATCATAATTATTTATCAAAATATATTTACTTTTATATGGAAAAGCAATGTGTAAAAACATGCATTCCGAAATTCTTAATGCGTATTCTGAATTTCTAAGGTGTGAAATAGTCATTTAGAAGTGTTATCACGATCACTGCATAAGAATTTAACTTATTATGGTGGTATTAGTAGTAGCAAACAATCATTAGTTCCTGAAATGCCGATCATCTATTTGGGAGGAAGCGTAGCGGAAGTCATGCAAGGTTCTTGATCACATAGGGGGGTGACATAGCTCTTGCTCCAATATGTTCCCTAAGCAATGGTGGACAACCATCCGTTATTCCAGGGCAAAACTGATCCTGAAGCGAAGGGGATTAGCAGCCTCTTATTCCAGAAGTCCTAACTGCCTGGAACTTAAGATGTGGAACCTATGACCTTTGTTGAAACTGTGCAATCAATGAAAATTTGGGGAAATCATCCTAGTAGCAATCCTTACTTGGCTTTACCTGGCCTATCATCAGTATCTCGGATAATCATCGTCTCATCATTACTGATCATCCTTAATTTTTAGAAAATTTCACTAATATTTCTTTAAAACTTATTTCCCCCCCAAATTTTGAAGGCAATGCAAATTACAATACAAAAAATATCTTATATGCCCCCATAATTTGCTGTCATGTTACACTTATGATATTAAGTATATAAAAATAAATATATGCATGTATGAAAATATGAATAAATTGAAACATTAAAAGAAATAAATAAGCCAATAATAAAACTATGATTTCCCCAAATATTCATCCATTGCACAGTTTCAACAAAGGTCACAGGTTCCACACTGTAAAGTGCAGATGGTTAGCTCTTAGAAATTAGCAATAAGAAAGCCGCTAATGGCTTCTGCTCCATGCCTAATTTCTCCCCGTGTCGATGATCTATCCTACCACTGACAAGCGGACATACGGTAGCAAAAGCTGAGAGAAGGTCCCCCCAAGGACCTTGCATGGTTTAGGCTACGCTTCAACCCAAGCTGATGATCAGCATTTTTGGAACCGATGACCATTTGCTACTAGGGGTAGATTGGCTGTGGGTGAGTTGTTAAGCATATGCCCATACTTACTGTATTCAACAAAGTAGGCACTAATCATTGTTGTACTTCTTTCATGAGTGCCCATAGAGGTACTTTAACCCCCACGACCTCTACACATAAGCTCAATTTAGTTTTAGCTCTACTGATATAATTTTTATGACAGCCAACTAGAACTCATGTTCAACTTCCAATCTTAAGACAAAGAGACTGATATCCCAAATGAATAGAACTTTAAAAATGTTACATGAAAACTAATTAAATTTAACTTGCAAAGGAAAATGCACAATGCATAAAAAGTGACAGTTTTATAGTGACACAATAAGCAGATGTAAGACTAATTACATAGGGGCTGAAAAAGGCTAGAGTAGGGGGATAACAAAGTTGTGAGCGAACAATAGATCAGAGCAGAATAAAATAAGGTCAAAATGAATCAGCGGTCATTATAATTTACAGCGCGCACATTAACCCTCTAATGTCTATTGTAGCATATACGCTATCATTGATTAAATGCAATTTTTTAAAGGAGTGGGGGGGGGGGATGTTTCAAAATGTAATTTTGAAGTCATAAAACCATTATAGTGGGCATTAGAGGGTTAACAGACTTCGAACTTTACCTTGTGTTTATGCACTTCTGCCAACACACTGAGTATTATTAGCACTACGAAATTTTAGTACTGTTGTTGAAGGCACAAAGTCAAAGCACTTCTTTTGATCAGAGCTTTATAAGCATATTTATATGTAAAAAACAAAAAAAATATTTGCCAATAGATTAAAATTTTTTAAAAAGAAAATCCCTGAAAAGCCATCTTTTGAAAATTTGTACTGTACATAGACAAGTGCTTAGTGTTCCTAATGGTTAATTCAGGCCTGAATAAGCAATAAATTACATTCATGAACACATACTTACCTCCCATCAAATTCTAAATCGGATTGAGAAGCATTTCTAGCTTTTTCAGCATCTTGATAATTTGAAAATATTACAAAACCATACCTAAATTAGAGGTAAACAAAATTAAGAATATTTCAAGTAGAACAGTTTAATATTATTTTAAAGAAAATCTATAATTACCCTCGACTTCGTCTTTTAATGTGATCTTGAACAATGAGACAATCAGCAACTTTACCAAATTTTGAAAAGAAATCCTTCAATTCTTTTTTAGAAGCCTAAAATTAGCAGAATACATTCATATTAAAAGAAAAAAACATAAAATTAATAAAACATGAACAAAGATTAATCTAGGTTCTATTTATATTCAGGGTGTCCTAAAAACACTGGCCTAGGCTTTTAATCCTTATATATTGATTGTAGACATATACAATAAAAATACAAAGTTGCGTAAAAAAGGCACAGAACTTTATGACATTGATTAAAATTTTCAAGAGATTAAATTTTTTTTTTAATTTCATTTTTATACAGGGCCCATACAAAAAAAAATGTCCAGTTAGTAAAATGTGCCCCTTCACGAATTAGGTGATATACAGTTTCAGCCTTTTATCATTAAAACTCTCAGAGATACAGTTAAACAAAGTTGGGGAGGGGCTATGAATGGATTTAAATGTAAACGTTTATAGCTAAAAGGTAAAATGTGATGCAAAAATGAATCATGAACATATAAAATGTACTCCTTATCTTTCATTTTATTTATAAGTTTCCAAAATTTATACTGTTGAAAAATACTTTAAATATTTACATGATAAATTACAGAATAAAATTTGGAAATGGCATAGTCAAAATGAACAATAAAACATCTTAGATATATTTCTATAATCAGTCCCTCTTTCCTAAAAAACATAATTTGGACTCATGAATGCTGTTTAAACAAGATGGACGCATAAATCATCAAAAGGATCATTTTTGGTCAGACAGAAATCTATTCATCGTACATGATGTACACATACTTTCAAAAGCAATTTTCCATGAACGTATAGCGTAGCATTTTCAGACACCGCCTGTTAGGGCCCATACTATACGATAGTATATTGACAGGTGAAAGATAATGAGATTCTGAAAAATGAGATTTCTGAATGTAGTTATTCTTGACCAGTGGTGCACACAGGATTTTCTCTTGGAGGGTGTCCAGCCCAAAGCCGTACCCAGAGATGGTACCAGATCCCCCCTGGTTTTAAAAGGGTAAAAGAATTTAAATCCGGGGATCTGATTAACGGGGGGTCTAAAAATTTAGAATTCCCTAAATTTAGAATTTTGCAAACAAAATAATGATGATGAAGTCTTTTTGTAAAAAATTCTGCTTTTTTTCACCATTTGGACCCCTTCTGAAACATTTTTCTGGGTATGGCATGATCCAGCTCATACCTGCAAAACCTACCTCCATAAAGCTGAAACATCAACCACACGAGAAAAATGTTGATTTTTTTAATCAAAACTCTCTATTACTGTATTTATTCATCTTAACTGGTGAAAATAAGAATTTTATAATACCCTTCAACATATTTAAATGTCAAAAATTACATGACAATTTAACGAAGGAAAACTGATAACTCTTTTGGGACGAGCCCAGAACCCTTGGACACCCCCTCCCAGGGCCTGATTAACACTTTTTGATACTGTAGGCCAGATATCATTTCGAGCCCCCCCCCTCCCACTAATTTCTATCCCATTCCACAAGTATAAATAACAAATATTGTAGTTTGAGTCCCCCTAGACTTTTTTTACTATAGGCCCGGGCCTTATGGGCCTATTCGGTAATCAGGCCCTGCTCTCCCTTGTGCGCCAATGCTCTTGATTTTTTATATGAACTGCCCCTAACAATGTCTGGTTTCAACAGGATAGATCCCCAGCAAACAGTACTCAGCTATAAGATGCTGGTTAAATAACCAGAGATGCCAACCCTCAATGAAACTTTTCAATAGTAATTGTGAATATTTTCAGTAGTTTTTGATGTTTGCCCATAGTCAGTCTCATTGGCAAAACATTATTTTATTTTATTATTATTATTTTGTAATAGCTTGGGAAAAAAATAAAAGTTTATTTGTACACAATTAAAAATTGATCTTCATTGAAAATAAATAAAAATTTACTTATATCTATCTAATTAATTATACCTTAATTCATTAATTATACCTTATTTAAAACATTTTGGTAAAGCAAATTACAACTCATGATGGGGCAGATAATTCTTCAAATTTTATACAAACATATTTAAATAATTACATATTAAAATTTACATTATATTTAAATAATTACTTAAT
Source organism: Cheiracanthium punctorium (assembly GCA_038373885.1). Lineage (NCBI taxonomy): Eukaryota > Metazoa > Arthropoda > Arachnida > Araneae > Cheiracanthiidae > Cheiracanthium > Cheiracanthium punctorium. The sequence continues at coordinate 1,184,824 of JAWZYV010010530.1, read as the reverse complement.
TCTTCATAACACTATATAGTGATGAAAATTCACTCACAAACAAATTTTTCAAGAAAGCACGGTAATAACAATCTATCGAGAACATAAAAATAAGCTCCGACAGAAACACTTTGTTGTTGCATTAGAATGGAATCCAGCTTCGATCCTTTGCAGTTAAGAGAGCCTGAAATCGAAAACAATAGAGCGAAAAGCATAAAGCATGAGAAAGGGGGGGTGGAAAGAAGAGAGACTCCAGAGAAATTGAGGCTGAACACATTTTCTCTTCAGCCGGCACAGATGATCAATTTCGAGCTAATTGTATACAATAATTCTTTATTTTAGGCATTAAGTGGTGTGCGGTAAGTCCACTGGAAAGGATTTTAAACAGTCTTTGTAATATTACTCTCTGTATAAAGTTATTGTTTCTACAAAGCACAAATAGTTTTGTACCAATAAATGTCAAAATTATAAATTTATGCAATCATTGGTGGTTTTTTTTTTTTTTTTTTTTTTTTGTAATTTGCATACAACCCCTAAAATGTGAACATCCAATGGGATTTTTTTTCCTTTGAGAGGCACAGAAAAGTAGTTTAAGCCAGGCTTCTAATTATTTTCCTATCGCTGACACTTTTTAGGATAAAATGCTCAAATTTTGGCCAGGATTTCTTTAGTCTATGGGGCATATTTTACTAATTAGAAATTTGGTCATAAAAAAAATTTATTCTTTAATTATCTTTTTTTAACATTTAATCTCCTGAAAATTTTAATCAATACCATAAAATTCCTTTAAATAAACCTTTTATATAAACCTTTTAAATAAACCTTTTACCTTTTTTTTTACATAATTTATTGTATAACTCTATCATAAATATTGCTATAAATTTCCAGAGTGGAATAAATATAATCTAAAATTCATATTCTACTGGTCAAATAATAAAATTTGCATTTTGTTGCATTAAAATCAGTTAACTGGAATGCAAAATAAAGAGTTTTGGGTGTTTTTTGTGTTTGTTTAACATACATAGATGTTTGTTAACATAACTACATTGTTTAACATACGGTTTCCTCAAATTCTTAAGAACTAGCAAATGATTTTTCAAGGGTTTCTCACGGATACACTGAAAAATTCGATAATCAGACAATTTTTAATATGCAAACTGGATAATTGGGAATTAAGTGCAGACAAAAAGAAATCTATTGCAATGTAACTTAAATTATTATTATTTTAACTGTTTGAGGCGCAACCCTTTCCCAATGCTGAAAAAAGGGCAGTCGTGGCCATCGCTTGACTTAACGACCCGCAAGAGGGCGGGCGATCGAAACGTTCATTGCGTGCCACAGATCGAGAGACCCCTTTTTTTTATGACAGCTGGCTGTACTGGCACAGCCAGCTGTCGTCAAAAAAGGGGTCTCTCGATCGGTGGCATGCGATGAACATTTCGATCGCCCGCCCTCTTGCGGGTTGCTCAGTCGAGCAATGGCAATGACTGCCCTTTTTTCGGCATGGGGCAATCTATCCGGCTGTTCTCCCATTCTTCCATTTTCCAGCAGATGTCAGTGCTGTTAAAAAGAATCGTAACCATTTTTTTTACGGGAAATGACGTGCTCAAAAGTAAAGGATTCTCGTGGAGCTCTGTCACCCGCCACTATCTTTATAGAAACCCAATCTATTCTTCGTGACTGGCAGCAGTCAAAACGTCCGAGTTGGGTGTTCCCAGAACGGGAACACTGCTCGTTAAAGGGCTAAATAGATCAGCCACTCACGTATCCAGGAAGGTTTCCCACAAACAACCTCCTCTTCATCTTGTTGGCAGGGGTGTCCCTCTCCTGCTCCAACCTCTCCAGGCGACTCTCCAGGCTGGGTCGTGCGGGAGAAAAAGCCAGCGGTGCTTCCTCGTCGATTTCATCATCAGGGGAGGACAGCTGAAGCCCAGAGTTCAAGACGTTGAATCCGATGTCAGGTTCAGAAACCCTGGACTCAAACAGTCTGCACTTCCTTGGTGACGGAGTCCGGCATAACCTGGAAACAAAACATACGCATCATCCGTCAGAACTTGTATACAACAGCTTAATATATTGACTGTTTTTACTTTCCGAACATGTACCCTGTAAGGAAAGTATTGTCATCATGAAAAAATTCGACTTCAAGATTTGGGTGTATGGACACGTTTGGAGGTCTTCTGAATTCATGGATGCTATTTTTAGGAGATGTATGTATGTATGTATGTATGTGTGTGTGAGTGAATATGATAGCTCCTCAACGGGACATTCGATGGAGCTCCAATTGGGTATATATATATCATAAACCGACGTTGCAAGACCGGTATTGATTTGGGTGTGTCTAGGACTTATAGTTTTTCTACAGGGCTACGACCAATATTTCTTTTACATTATGGCCTATGGGAGAAAATTCTTGAAAGTGCTGTATCTTAAACGGTACATTCGATGGAGCTCAAATTCGGTATATAGATTATAAACCACCATCATAAGACCGGTATTGATTCGGATGTGTATAGGACTGATAGTTTTTCTACAGGGCTACGATCAAGATTTCTTTTATAGTATGGGCTTATGGGGAGAAATTCTTGAAAGTGCACTAGCGCTTAAAGGGTACATTCGATTGAGCTCAAATTGAAAAAAACTAACAATTTTTGCCGAGTGATTCATCGATTAAAATTTATTTTAATGCTTGGTCATTATCTTAATCGTAAGTGTTCGGAAAGTCGAATGGAGTCACTCCAGATTTTTTTATCCCATAATTTTTCTCAGTTTTCTATTTGTGGGAGATTTTAATTTGTGGAACAGAGTATTGGTCATGGTTGTTAAATGCCCGGGTTTTTCAGAATAAAAAAAAAGCAAAATGGATATTTTGGGGTTTATCATTTTGTTTTGTTTTTTTTTGGGGGGGGGGGCAGACTTTATCTAGTTTTTTTTTAATAAGCTTTATCTAGGGGATGAGGGTTCAGAATGTTTCTTAAAATATTGCTTATTACTAAATACAACTTAAAACAAACAATCCATTACAATCAGTGGTTTAGTTGAGGGGGGATGCGGGGGAACACTGTTCTCCTACTTTTCCATTTCAGCCCATACATCCCCACCTTTTTATTCTCAGGGAGGGGGGAGGAGAGAATCATTTTCTAGGTTTTTTTAAAAATTCTCCCACAAATTAAAATCTTTGTTTAGTTCACAAGAGCAAGTGTGGACATAAAAATCAAGAGGGAACTTTTGGTCTGATTGACATTAAGAATCCCTTACAATCCCATTTGTAAACTTAAAAATAGAATAGATAATAATCTTCCCAAATGGCCAAAAAAGTGACAAAAATCAGGGTAGAGAATGATCAAGTACACATTCAAAAGAAAATCTGTGACTTTGACATTATGCTGTTGGCAAAAATGGGTGGAAAAATTAAATAGCTTACACTGTTGATCAAAACGACTGTTTTTACTAATAAAAAATAATTAATAATTTAACAATTAGTTCATTTTAATTATTAAACAAATAAGAGTTCAATTAGTTTTGTTTGTTGTTTAAGGAATAATTACATTTAATGAATCAGATAAGTTTAGGTTAAACCGTCAAAAATGAGCAACCTCCTACTTTTTTTTCCTCAAGACCACTGATTACAATCAATTATAAATAAAAAAATATTGTAATTAAAAACAATAAATAATTAAAATAACCAATCACATAAATATATATATATATATATATATATAAATAATAATCAAAATCATATTTTTCTTTTACAAAATGGTTATCAACAACTTTACTAATATTATTAGACATAACTGTAAATAAAAATTGTCTATGTACTTCATTTTTTTAATACATCAATTGTAAATAAATTTACCAAAAAATATATGCACTAAAATGCACATATGTACTTCTAGTAAACACAGTTTTAAAAAACTACTAGTTTGGAATAGAATAATGCTGAAGATTTCTATTTTTCCCTAGTGGCTACTGGTTTCTAAATCAATTTAATCTTGGAGCCAGTTTTCTTCAACAGCAATCTTTAGCACATTGCCAAAATATTTTAATAGAAGACAAAAAGCACCCTTATCTAGACTGGCCAAAACTATACCTCTCAAACTAAATTTTGAAAATACGACCTAACGAAAACATCATTAAAGATCATGCATCACAAAGGAAAACATCACATTTCTGCAACAGTGCCATTAACAATATGATACGTGGAAGAAAGTTCTTTCACAGATTTTAAAGATATTTTTACTCTCTAATGTAGAAATTGGAATATTTAATTACTGGTTTAAAGGACCAGTGACTCCACGACATCCCTGGTCCGTATAAATTTTTTTTCTTTTTTGTAATTGCAAAACAAAAGAAACGATATAAGTTCTTTTTTTTTTTTTTTTTTTTTTTTTGTTAAGAGCTAAATTAAAAAGTTTAAATACCTATTATTGAAATATTAAATAGATGAAAACATACTACGATAGAATTACAAGGCATGTTACTTGTAATATGTATTTCTTAACATTTATTTTTTAACCTGAAAATAAATTGAACTAAAAATCTAGCTTTACTTAAATTATAATCTACTTTTTACAGCAAAATGCAAACAAAAGTAAAATTTAAGTGGGAAAATGTAAATAAAATTTTACTGGATGGAAGGACCCTCCAAAATCCATATTCTACTAATTCGTTTTTGTGGTCTTGGATCAGCAGACTACCGTTCATTCTGAGCCCTGTCTCTAGTAAGAATTTATAATCTGTATAGTTTCATTTGTACATACAAACCTCTCTCTAAGGGCTTGCTCTGAAAACCGTCCGTTTTCTCTGATTGGGGTCGATACAGGAGTTGCCGGCAGACTTGATCTGTAAAATGCTCCAGGTGGATTTCCCGGCAGACACACAGCATTGAAACCCATGAACGACTCTGTGTGAAGTTTGTACAGGTAGCTGAAGCGAAACCCCAACATGATGGCAAAGATTTCAGTCACTTCTACCTCATAATGAATGCAACCTACAAAGTACATTGGACATGAGATCTTGATTTAAAGGCGATTTTGAAAGAAGACATTCTGGATTTGCATTGTCTTATGTACTGCATAAAACTACTGAGCACTGATTTCATGGGATTCAAGAACAGTAACTACTGAACCATATACATCCAATAAATAATTACTAGGGATGCATCGAATACCCTATTTTGCCGAATAACGAATATTCGGTTCAAATCCTAACCGAATATTCAGCCGAATACCAAATACTTGGTTACAATTTATTAAACTTATTAAACCGTTATTAAACTTTGATTGCAATGATTAACGTACAATTAGTTTTTTCTTAAACAATATTTCATAGGGTATAAAACTTCAAAAATTACAATGCTGCAAAATTTTATATCCAAGTGTGTTTCCTTTATATATTATTAATAACTTTTTTAAATATGAGTGAAATGCTGGTCATTTTTTTTACCTGCATATTTCATTAAAAAAAATGAGCAGTTAATGATTTTACAAATTTATGAACACTTAATGTCATGAGTTTTTTTTCCTGGTTACAGTATCAAATTTAAATCTGTTAGTAATAGCGAGGTTAATCTAATGTGTCATAAGATTTAAGAAAAATTGAAAATGAACAAAATTAAAATTGAACATCCGAGTGTTTTCTCTTACATTAAAACTAATTTCATTGTGATATTAGTTTTTTGTATGATTGTGGAACGCTATGTTAGGGCTATCTGCCAAGGATGAGGGTGCCTTGGAAGGAGGACTTTCTAAGGGGTTCTAACGCTTATTCACATGTAGCATTAATAAGTAACAACTTGAACCAATTTAGTACTATGGTACTATACTATATCTTTCATTCATGATATAAAAAATATGTATTTGTTTACCAATGGATGAATACTTAAATTTGTTTACTACTCAGTTGCCAAATATTTAAGTATTCGGCCGAACCAAATATTCGGTTTGTCTGCCGAATAGGCAATATACCAAATACTAACCAAATATTCGGTGCATCCCTAATAATTACCTATAATGCTTGTGTTCAAATTTGAACAAGCAGGTCCACATTGCTATGCATTCAAGATTTTGCTTTGGGATGCAATTTTTACATCCTAAGACAATGTACTAGATCGTTATGGAGGTGATTAGAAGTGCCCTAGGTTGACCCCCCATTTATGAGCACCCAGGATGCTTGATTTACATCAATACTCTTAAATGTATCAATAATTTGCCTAGCTCTAGTTAATACACTAATAATTAATATAAAGACACTTAATCCTTAAATGCATGAATCTTAAGCATTTAAGGCTACTGATCACACGATAGTGTGTGATAGCCACAAGTGTAAGCTAAATTTCCTCTATAATAGTATTATGAATAACTAATTGAATTTTTGAAGAACAGGCAATTTGAAAGAAGTATGTGAAATTATAATTATTCACAACATGAATTAATTATCATTGAAAAGAATATTTTATGAGAAATTGACATAAGAAATTTGGCTCGTACTTTGATACTGTTTGGTCTGGTAGTGAAAGTGTTTTAAACATATTATGCAAATCTACATCGCTTAGCATTCATGGATACTAGGTCTAATATTTTCAAACATCAAATAAACAAAAATTTCAGTAAAATTAAATTGGTCCTAAAACGGGATAAGGTCTATGTTGCAATCTTGGCCATTCCCTGCAGAGCAGAGTTCCTGAAACTTTTTCTCTGATGAAGGGAGCGTTTTAAGTCTTTTGAATTTTGACAAAACACTTCCGTATACTGGAAACTAGTGAACTGGTGACGAAAACAAACAGATATATTTTCGCGGAGAACTGTTACACTCGAGAGGAGCATTTACCACTCCGCGGAGCATATTTTGAGAAATTCAGCTCTAGAGTGAGTTATTAGACTAGAGAACATCGTTGCATAATTAACTATGTTAACAAAATATAAAGGAATCGCGGCACAGAATTCGTTTGATGATAAAACAGTACACAAACCTTGTGTGAATGAAATAGGCTTCTGATTCTGACAACGAAGAGATGGCGAACAATATTATTAAACGTTCCAGAAATTTTCCAACTCACAAAATGCGTTAAGAATCAACAATGAAGCGGCAAATTGCCGTCGAAAATATCTTTGAATGAGGAAAAATATTTTCAAGGTATTATCTTTTATACAAATGATGAATCCAAGTTAAACTACTCTCAATTAGATTCTAAACAAATCGTTAAATAAGCCTCTGTGAAAACTGAAACTGGAAAAATGCAAATATTTGTGCTAGCCAAAAATACTTCAACAGACAACTGTCAAATAAGAGCTTTGTTTTCATCTACTTTATTATTCATATTTCAATCCTCAATAGTATATGTGCGAGAAAATCATGTATTTTTTCATAAAATTGTACTTTGGTTATCTTTTACAATTCAATAACAGAAAACCTGACGGACTCCAGGACATACAACAATGATAAGTTTAGTTGTAATTTCCTGAAATATTAATAACCCATCTATGCAGTCCATGGAGGAATGATACGTCTCCGAGAATGCAGTCTCAACACAATTATTAAACCCTTATCTTAAAAATAACGATCCTTTTAGTGTAAGGTGACCATACGTTCTCAATTTTCGGGGACAGCAGTAGCGGATTCAGGGGAGGGGCTAGGGGGCTGAAGCCCCCCCAAAAGAGATTGCTAAAGGGCAACATTCTGCTTCATTATGCACTTTGAATATGTAAAGTGATCTTTTTTAATCACTTAGCCCCTCCCAAAAGTTTTTACAGTGGTTTAGACTAAAATTTTGCTTTATTGTATATTTTGTTTGGATGAAATAAGCTTTTTTCAAAATTTAGCCCCTCCCAAAAGAGAATTTCTGGATCCGCTACTGGGGGACAGTCCCCAATTTCTGTGCTTTTTTGTAAGTTGTCCCCAAAATGTAAAAAAATGGGGACAATTTTTAATTATTACATTGTTTTTTACTTCGGTTACTCTTATTATTTCATTAATTATAAGATGTCCTCAATTTTGTTCCAAATTTGGGGACATGTCCTCAATTTTTCGTTCAAAAATATCGTCACCTTATTTTAGCGTCATGGTTAAGGCGTCCAAAAGCAATTGGGGACATTTTATAAATTTAATGCTCTTTTCAAATAAGTTTCTATTTATTCAGCTGAAGAATTACTAACATTCATAAAATGAAAGAAACGTTTTTTTTTTATTGGGAAATGGGATGGATTTTTTTTTATTGGGAAGAAATAGCTATTATAATGAAAATTTTGTCCCCTCTCTTTTACATTTTGGGGAATCTGGTCTTGCATGGTGTACGATCTCGTGGGAGACTCGTTGACTGGTCTCACGTCTATATGCCTCTAAAATGACTTCATTTTTACTTAATTGTGTGAAGTGAATGAATTACACTCATCTCCCTCGTTTATCGTAGTCTCGAGTAAGACCATGGTAATCGAGGGGCGACTGTACGTCTTTTACTTCACACAGTTAAATAAAAATTAAGGCATTTTGTTGCCGTACAGTATGTGGAACCAGTCTCGCCAGAGACCGTGATAAACCAAGGATGATTGTTCGTCTTTCACTTCGTACAGAGGTAAATAAAGACGAATTCTAGTAAGACAATATGCAAGACCAGTCTCACGCGAGACTGCAATAAACGAGGGACGATTGTACTTCTTTTACACACAATTTTCTCACAATTAAGTAAAGGTCATAGAATTTTGATGTCATAAAGTATGCGACACCGGTCTCAGGCGAGACGAGACCGCACGATGAGACCTCGGGATGCAAGATGAAATCCCGCCAGCACAGCCAGCTGTCGTCAGAAAGGGGTCTCTAGATCTGTGGCACGCGATGAACGTTTCGATCGTCCGCCCTCTTGCTGGTCGTTAAGTCGAGCGATGGCAACGGCTGCCCTTTTTTCAGCATTGGGCAATCTATCCAGCTGTTCTCGCGTTCTTCCATTTTTCAGCAGATGTCAGTGCTGTTAAAAATAATCATGACCATTTTTTGTACGGGAAATGACGTGCTAAAAAGTAAAGGATTCTCCTAGAGCTAGGTCACCCGCAACTATTTTTATAGAAATCAAATCTATTCTTCGTGACTGCCAGCAGTCAAAACGTCAGAGTTTGGTCTCCTCACTGCGAGGACACCGCGCGTTAAAGGGTTAAACCAAGATGGAATGAATTTCGTATTCTTAAACAAGTTTATTTCTTTAACATAACATGAACGATTCCTTCTTATATTCGAGATTGATTTATTGAAGTTTATGTTGCTTATCGCAACATAAACTTCAGGGGGGGGGGATAAAATGTTGAAAGTGCACAAGGTTTGCAATTTTTTGATTATTGATCGCCTAGTTTGGTTCAAAAAGTCTTAGGTGACCAAACTGAACCAAGCACGGCGATATCTTGCAAATTTGGCTAGAAAATAGCAAACGTGACAGTGTATTAGAAAGAAGAAGTATAGTTAGAATGCCGGGCGAAGATTGTAAAATAGTTTTAGCAGGCAATTTTAATACAGATTTCCATTCCGATAGAGTGTTTCATGAAGCAGTGAAGACAAATATGGTACGCTCATATATTACGATACCTTTACCAAATGGTACTTATAAAGGTGAAGTATAGTTAGAATAAACCTGACGAAGATTCTTAAACAGTTTTAGTAAGCAATTTTAATAAGTCTTCAAAGCTGAACCAAGCTTGGCGAAATCTTCCACATTTGTCTTGAAACTGGCTTACGCGATAGTTTATTACAAAGGAAGAGTATAATTAGAATATACCTGGCGAAGATATTGAAATAGTTCTACCAGGCGATTTTAAGATAGATTTTGATTCCAAAAATGTGTTTTATGGAACAAGGTAGGAAAACACGACACACTCGTGGATTATGATACATTTTCCAACTGAACAGAATAAGGAAGAAAAATAGGGACGGCGCATAGATTAGGTACGCTTTTAATATACATCACTTTACGTACTTAATATTGTTGCGGAATTACACTGCTACTCCTGGGGTTCGTCGTTCTAAAGTCCAGTTGGTGTAAAAAGTTCAAGTAAAAAATCACTTGTCAGGATGGAACACAAACTTTATTTCTTCTAGAACTTCGTAGAACAATCAGCTGCACACAATTCACAAGCACAATCTAGCAGTAACGTGCTTTTAACAATCCGCTTGGATCAGAAGCTCTCACAAATGCTGTATTTCTCACACAAAATAAGTCACTTTTACAGGCAAAAATTCCGTGGAAATATTCAAGGGATATAGTACACTATCCCTTAAGACACAGCAATGAAGAATTTACACACAGCACTTTAAAAACAGCTTCACAAAGCAAGCTAAAACACAGCTTCTATAGCACTATCAGTTCACACAAAACAAGCGTACTCAGAGCTCTTCACACATTGAATGTTCAACTCGCAACTGACTTCGGGGCGATGCCCGCTTCTATAAATAGCCGACGCAGGAGGTACAAGAGGTTTCCAGAAAAGTCAATTTCTCGAGCGTTCTACATAAAGCGTGAATTTTGATTACGTCATAGAAGAGAAATGTTAGGTTATTATGCGTTTTTAATGCAGGAAAAACAACTTCCAGGCCCCATTGGGAAAATCGCGCCAAATGACCAAAAAGTCGCCAAGCTTGGCGACTTTTGGCGAAATATCGCCAAATTTGGCGCCAAAAATAAGTCCTCAAAAGTGAAGAGATCGAAGCCCTAGGACTAATATTTCTCGAGATTTCTAGAAGCCCATAGAAAAACATATGGGAAAGCGAAACCTCCGTATCTCCGGTTCTAATTGGCCGATTTTGATGCAACAAAAAGCAAAATTTATCTATTTGAAGCGTAGAATACGAATTTTAAACCATTTTAAGCCCCAGAGCAGCGGGTTGCCCCGAAAATTCGTAACAATATGAAAGTGTTTCAGATTTTTGGTTTTTTAATTTTGCTTTTATAATTGGCATTTTTAGTTTTTTTAAATTTATTTTTAAATTTTTATTAGACTTTTTTTTACAAAAGTAATTAAACCTGTTTCTTGAAATGTTCTGGGTGCTCCGAGATCACGTGATTCTTTTCTGTGGATGACGGAGTTCCGGAGCACCATCATACTCGGCGTCCTTGCCTCAGCATGTAATTTAAGTTAATCCATCTGTCAAGGATTATGCATATAAGAGTGTAGGGATAAATACTCTAATGTGTCAACCTCCATGGGAGGTAATTAATTATTACGTGCATGTGCGAATTGCCAGAAAGTGAAGAAGTAGCCATGACGCTTATTTAGTGGCAATTGCTCGCTCATTTATTATGTGCTTGCAGTTATTATGTGTTTCTTCAAAATTAAGGGGCCTTAATTTTAATTAATTTAAAATGCAATTTTCGACCAAATATACGATTTTCTATTTTTGGCATATTATTAAAGATTGATTTTTTTAGATTTCTGTATCAGTATGAATTTTGTTGCTATCTTGTTTAGAACTTGAGAAACAGGAATTTTAATCATTCGTGAGGTTTCGAAGCCGGATTTAATTATATTTTCTGCATTTCCTCAAAATGAGATTTTTATGATTTTGCTTTATCGCTAAACATCCTAACTCAAAAAATTATAAGTGTAATGTTACGGAACTTTGGTAAAGCTCTCTGAAGGGATTGATTTAGGGAATGAATCTCTGCGGTGAACAGGGCCGGATTTAGGGTAGGGCAACCGGGGCCTCCCCAAGAGAGGGCCCTACCCCAGCTGACATTTTACGTAAAATTTCCTAACAATTATCGAATGATGTGCAAAATAATATTTTTAAAAATAAAATTCTGACAATGGAAGACCAGTTCTGTCACTTTTTCCACTTATTTTTCGTTTTAACATTCCAAAGCGCATTTCGAATTCTTGTCAAACTGGTTAATATTAATCTTCGATCCGATAAATAATGCGTGTATTTGCGAGAAACAATCACAAAATAAATCATCAGTCTATTATGTACTCATGAAATGTACACTCAAAGATCTGGATTCCGAAAGAAGTCGGATGCAAAGCATCTGCTTCTTAGCACACATTTCCCATACATAAAATATTCCTTTTTGTACACATAAAACTTACCTCTACGGGAATCGAACCTTGGACCTGTAAGCTATGAGTTAACAGCAAACCCAATTCGCCACACTGGTTGTCGAAAAGAATTGTTGTTTCAGAAATAATTAGGGGGCCCCCACACCTTTGTTGCCCCAGGGACTCCACAATTCTAAATCCGGCATTGGAGGTGAAACAGTTAAATTATTTTTTATACATTTTATTATTTTTTGATACAGTGTAGGAATTTTCATATTTTTCACGATTTTTTTGCGTATAAAACCGTTAACTTTCTAACTTTTCAAATAACATAGTTATGGTTATGAGAGGGGTTCATTTCCTCATGTAATTTCCGATAGTCAAAATAAAATTTACAAAATAAAAATATCTTTAATAAAATTTGAGTTTTGATGTTTTCCAAATATGCTATTTTATAACAAATTTTTTGCATGTTTTGAACTTAAAATTCAAAATATTTAAAAATATGCATGTTTTCGCATGTTGTTCACAGTTTTTAGCTATATTCTATAGTAAAATGCACATAAATAATTTTTCAAGCATTAAAAAAATCCCCTCCGAAGGTAAGTTAACTATAATTACATTCTCTCTCAGCCAACTTTATTTTCTTATTATTAATACTAGATGGCAGCACCATTACAACTGCAAGTGGAAATGAAATTCATTGCATTCGGAATGACTGCAATTTAATGATATTTAACCAATTTAAAAAGTAATTAAAGATTAAATAAAATATAACATTTATTACCTGCATTTAGTAATTTTTAATTATATTTTCTCTATTACAGTCCAAATGAAGCTTTTTAGATATAAAGGAAAAAAATACGGAAGAAAATTTATTGTCCCATTAGGCGTAGAGTTGTTATTTGAGCCTATGAGTCTCCAAGTCCCTTCAATAATATTTAGCAGGGGCTGATCCCACCCAAATAATTTAATATTGAATAAAATAAAAGTTGTATTATACTCAATTCACTCAAACCTTAAAGGGAAGAGAGAGAGGGAAAAAAAACCCTTTTTCTTATACTTGGAGAAATTTTTTCCTTCCGACTTCGATCAGTATTTGGAGTACAATTTTGTGCCACGAAACACAGGATGTTCTTTTAAGCTGTCTTCAAGGCCGCAGCCGAGGGGGGGGGGGGGAGAGTACATGAGGTTTTATTCCCCCCTTTTTTTTTCGCACCCCAAAATTCAAATCGCAATTCCCTCCCGGGTTTGCAAGGCTTATAAAAAATAATACATTAACAATACAGCAACAAAATTGACTTTACTGGAGAAAGAAACATTACAAGTTTTGTTTCATAAATAATGAGCTTCCTCGCGAACGAATGGGTTGAGGTTCTGACGCCGACCGCTGCCTACATCCGCGGCAGCCTCGCTCTCCGGACCTAACTGTGTGCAATTTTTTTTTATTGGGTTACATAAAGGATCGCGCCTCATGATTTACAAGATTTACGCCAAAGGATAGCAACCGCATTCGCTATCGTTGATCGCGACCTGTTAAAGGGAGGGAAGAATTTGACTTTAGACATGATATCTGCCTCATCACGAAAGGTTCACATATGGATCCTTTGTGAAACCAAACTTGTAACATTTCATTTTCCAATAAAGTCACATTTGTTGCTGTTTCGGTAATATATATTTTTATATAAGCGTTCCAAATCCGGGAGGGAGCTGTGACACTCCCGGAATCAGAATTCCCCCTCCCAAAGGAAATAGGTGTATTCTTCCAATAGATGCCCTCATAGACATTAGAGATGAGACGGGCTCAGCCCGAGCCCGAGCCCGGGCCCGAACCGGGCTCGGGCTCTGTAATTCACAATTGTGTTCGGGCTCGGGCTCATGAAAAATTTCTCCTTTATTGAACATACTGCTTGAAATAGATTTTGAAAAGTGATTCATGAGGAAAATAAAAGTACTTATAAAAGAAAAATAAATAAATAAACAAATAAAAATAGCGGCACGGGCGCCTAGAAGGTGCGTGAAGCTCTTTGGGTATTTTAGAACGGCGGTTTATATTCCTTAATTAGTCATGAGATCCGACATTTTCTGATAAAAGACGGATACAAAAAATTAGAAAGTGCATTCGGAGTTTGCAACTCTATTTGTCTTTCATTTGCACTAACGGCAAAATTTATTGTATTCTATCAATGAAGTAATTGAATTTTTTAAAAATCTTAACTGAAATTTCGGGCTCGGGCGGGCTCGGGCTCCGACTTAAATAATATTGCTCGGGCTCGGGCGGGCTCGGATGAAAAGTCCTCGGGCTCGGGCTTCAAAAAATGAGCCCGAACTCATCTCTAATAGACATCTCTGTGCAGTGTTGACAGGCTGCTTGGACGATGGCGCAATACGGCTGCACGAAAACGGGCTAACACAGAAATAAGTTAACTATTATTTTCCGATATAACTAACCTGTTCTAATGATCAGTCATGTAAATAACAGGTAAGTACATTTTTCATTTAAATAGGCACTCAAATCACAAAAATGAATTAATTTCCATTATTTGCTTATTCAATTTTATGATTTGGATGATTCGAGTTGTCGATAGTTCGAGCCAGGCCCGGTCCCATCCACCTCGCATGATCGAGAGACTACAGTAGATTTTTTTATTAATGACTATGTCATTTTATCTCTCAACATCCTTTATTGAAAAATGTGTCCCAAAAATGCGACATAATTTTACATGTATTTAAATACTATTGGTTCACAACAGCTTTAATCTTTTGTTACACTCTTTCGTAAGCTGTAGAAAAGGCTTCATATGTATTTTTTACATATATTTAAATACTATTAGTTTACAAAAGCTTGAATCTCTTGTTACACTATTTCGTAAGCTGTAGAATAGGCTTCACATATATTTTTCTATCAATAGGTTACACTCCTAAAAATTTGAACATAGGGTGACCAGGCGAAATAAGCGAAAGATGAGAGTTAAAATGACATAGTCAATGAATATCGTTTTAATAGGGCAATCATGAAACTAAAAAATGAGGGGGGTTCAGGGGGGTCTACCACTGACAAGGCTCGAACAGCCGAGAATTTTTTTTTTAATTTATTATTTTAATTTTTTTTTGCGTTGATTGAGGTGAAAAATTGTCAATGCTACATATTACCGCTCCCCCCCCCCCGTGCACACACAGCCATTCTGTGTCCAAAAATAGTCTCCAGCTCTACGGCACGCGCTAGATCGATTCGATCGACCGCCATCTTGCTGGTAGTTAAATCGAGCGATGGCAAGGGATGCCCTTTTTTCCGGCATTCGGCATCCTATCCAGTTGTTCTTATGTATGTATGTATTTCCATCGTATTCTCCATTTTTTAAACAGATGTCAGTGCTGTTAAAAATAATCCGACCCATTTTACAAATAATCCACAATTCTAACGGGAAACGAGGTGCTGAATAGTAAAGGATTCCCGTGTAACTATGTCAACCTCATGCACTTTCAAAAAACCATCCATCCATTTAAGAATAAAAATCCAATTGATTTTTCGTAACTGACAATAACAGTCAAAACGTGAGAGTTTTGTGTCCTCACGGTCAGGACACCGCGCGTTAACCCTTTGAGGCACAACCCTTTTCCAATGCTGAAATAAGGGCAGCCGTTGCCATCGTTCGACTTCACTACCAGCAAGAGGGCGGACGATCGAAACGTTCATCGCGTGCTACAGATCTACAGACCCTTTTTTGAAGCCAGCTGTCGTCAAAAAAAGGTCTATAGATCTGTGGCACGCGATGAACGTTTCGATCGTCCGCCTTCTTGCTGGTAGTGAAGTCGAGCGATGGCAACGGCTGCCCGTATTTCAGCATGGGGCCATCTATCCAGCTGTCTCGCATTCTTCCATTTTTTCGGCAGATGTCAGTGCTGTTAAAAAGAATCGTGACCATTTTTTGTACGGGAAATGACGTGCTTAAAAAGTAAAGGATTCTCGTGGAGCTATGTCATCCGCAACTATTTTTTATAGAAATCGAATCTATATTCTTCGTGACTGGCAACAGTCAAAATGTTGGAGTTGCGTGTTCCCAGAGCGGGAACACTGAGCGTTAAAGGGTTAATCGAGTGGTATAGCGTACAAAAAGGGAGTCCCCCCCCCCTCGCAAGTACGCAGTCTTTGCCCCACCTCCAACTTCTGAATGCCACATAATGTAGCCTATTACAGTCGAACTCCGTTTTAACAAAGTCCAAGCTACCAGCGAAATCATTGCGCTCTAACGAAAATTCGTCATACCGATACTGGTTACGATAACAGGTAAAAAAAAAAAAAAAAAAAATCATCATAGAGGGAATTTTCAAAGATGAGTGAAGCTGTGCCTATTTAAAAGTGATACCCAACGATACAAATCCAATAAACATCGAATTTCTTTACAATTTTCTCTCTTGCTGGAAGCGGAGATGTCATCCGTTATTTTCACGCATCCATTTTCACGCATGCGCAGAAGAGATAGCAACACCTTTCCAAAATAAATACATCTTCAAACAAACCGTCATTAGCATAATTTTGGGATGATAAGTAACCTATTTTATAATACCCTCTACCATGGCATGAGCACGCTTTAAGCGTGCATTGCATATAGATGCATTATAGTTTTGCACCCCCTTTACTGAAAATTGTCCGAAAAATATGTCCCAAAAAATGCGACATAAAAGTAAGAATAAATTGTTGAGTATTGAATTGTTTATTTTTTTTTTTATTGTGCAATGTCTTATCTTCCGGATTTCTGTATCCCTCAATGAACATTTATCTACTTACATGCGACATAAAAAAGTAATAATAAAACTCGGCTGTTCGAGCCTCGTGAGGGGGAGGCCCCCCTGAACCCCCCTAATGTTTTAGTTTCATGATTGCCATATTAACCCATTCGTGCCTGGATATTTTTGCGACTTTCTTCGATTTTTGCTAACACCAGCAGTAATTGATAAATTTCTGATGTCAACTTTTTGAACAAGGGATGATTTCAATAAAATCATTATGTATAAAAATTGTAATGTTAACATCCTACTTGGCCATATTAAAATATTTTGTGGAATTGAGGTTCAATACTCGCGAATAAAGGCTAGGAAAAATAAATAACGTTTTCGACTGATAGCGAAAATGCCGTCCCAAAAAAGGGACGCTAGGCATAAATGGGTTAAAACGATATTAATCGATTATGTCATTTTATCTGTCATATTTCGTGTGTTTCGCCTGGCAACCCTACGTTGAAATTGTTAGGATTGCAACCTATTGATAGAAAAATACATGGGATGCCTATTCTACAGCTTAAGAAATATTGTAACAATAGATTCAAGCTGTTGTGAACTAATGGTATTCAAATATATGTAAAATTATGTCGATACTTTTATGTCGAATTTTTGGGACGCATTTTTCGGACAATCTATCTATACTATTAAAATCTGTGCGCGGCTGTCTGTCTGTCATCCTCCGAAAATGCTGGGAGTCGAGTTTCGTTCGAGGTGTCCACGGATTCGGAAAATTCCGAGGAAGGTCTTCCGCTAATTTAAATTTCGAAACATCGGCGTTTAGGAGGACACCCAAAATGTGTACAGTAACCCTAACCCAGGGGTTCCCAAACTTTTTCCCCAAGCGGCACCCTTGTCAGGCTAAAAGCATTTCGCAGCAACCTTGTGAGGCTAAAAGCATTTCACGGCACCCTTTTCAGGCTAAAAACTTACGCGGCAGATTTCCTTTAAAGCAAATGAATAGGAAGGTTGGAATGAAGCAGTTTGGATGCATTTTACGTTATTTTTTGTTTGTTTGTTGATAGGGCTAACTATCAAGAAAGTACTCTCTTCGGAAAGGGATATAGAATTTTGACAATACCCCCCCATTTCAGGGAGTTCCTATAAAAGAGAGGCTACAGGAGAGTCTTGAACTTGACTGAAATATTTTTGTTCGAGCCCACTGAGTGATCGGCTTGGCTCACTTTCTTGGGGATACCGGTTCAGAAGAAATTATTGGATTATACTCCACCAAAACACTTTTTTGATGATCTTTCTTGATGATCTCCACGGCACCCCTGGCATACTCTCGTGGAACCCTAGGGTGCCGCGGCACCCAGTTTGGGAACCTCTGCCCTAACCTAAATAAATTTAGTCACAAATACTGTTAAAACAAAGAAGCAATGATTGCGGCTAGTTTACATTTATTTCAATCGACAATACATTTTAATACAGTTTTAAATTCACGCTCAATTCAAACTCTTAGTGAAAACTCAAAGGCTAAAATGTGCTCCGTTTGGCGACTATTTTTTACGTTATATTATTATTATTATTATTATTATTATTATTATTATTTGATGGGGCATAAACGCGCCAAGTATTGTGAATTTGATATTTTTATATCAAACTACCTGAGTGCCCGTTCTCCGCACGGTAGGAAATGAAAATGTTTCTTACGTGACATAAAAAAGTCCTTCAGTGTCTTAAAAGAAAAGAAAAGAAAAGCTTGACGGTTTACAGCGAAAACTCCTCACTTTCAAAATATCTTATTTCTACATCATACTGTTTTTTAGGTTTAAGTTATAGCATTAATTCATTAGATGCGACATGATGCGAAAAACCGTTTTACTTTATAGTTATTTTGCTCATTTTACTCTCACTTGCAACAGAGCTTATTAAAGTTAATTTGAAATGTTGGGGTTATTTCTAGCTAATCGGTATTTCAAAAAGTTTTCGGAACTATTTTGCTAATGAATGTAAATTTTAGTAATGTTAAGTTGCTAAAATTTAGCCAAAAAAAAAAGTATATCTATATATCACCAAAAGTCATCAAAGCTTGGCGACATTTCCCGCGATTTTTGGGAATACATTCGGCGACTATAGTCAGACTGGTAACGAATATTATGTATTATGTTAATTAGTATTTTCCACCTAGTGGCGACTTTTGAATTTCCAACGATTTAAAAAAATGCGTTTCCTTTCGTTATTATGGTTGCATGAAAAATCATGGTCCTCAAAAATCGCCAAGGGTAGCTCGTGCAGTAAACAAAATGCTTTGAGTTTAGTAAATTTTTACGCGAAAGCCTTTTAACCTAATTAGATTTATAACTGATTTTTAAACTCATGACGTCAAAAACGCGTCATTCTGATTTGCAATATCTAACATGAGTTGGTGAAAGAAAGGAAAAAAAAAACTCACGTTATTTTAATTTTCTTCAGCATCTGATAATGTGGAAGTTTATTATTTAGCTCGTGGTTTATTGTTTGTCCAAAATTGTTAACCTAATTAGGATTTCTAATGCATTTTGAAATTTGTGACATCAAAATGACGTTAATTTCATTTATGATATAGATCGCCAGCATAGAGATGGTATGTCATATGATCACTATTTTACACAATCGGAAATTAAAAACGTTTTTTAGGAGAAAATTATTGAAAATTCGAAAAGAAAATCGTGGAACGATAGGATTTTCAGAAGTTGATTACGGACTATTCTATGTCGTTTTACATATCTGTACAAAATTTCAAGCCAACCGGTCGAACGGTATGGAAGGAGTTCCCGGACAAAGAAACAAACTTTCACATTTATAAAATAGATGTTAATTTGTATTTTCTACCACTTGACGACTTTTGAATTTCCGACGATTAAAAAAAAAAAAAAAAACGTTTCCTTTTGTTATTGGTTGCTTTTATTTTCGTTATGGCCGCTTCAAAAATCATACTGCTCAAGAATCATCAAGGCTTCGTCGTGCAATAAACGAAATGCTTTGCATTTAGTACATTTTTGCGTCAAAGAATTTTAACCTAATTAGATTTCTAACTCATTTTCAAACTTATGACGTCAAAAACGCGTCATTCTCAGTTGCAATATCTAACATGAATTACTGAAAGAAGAAAAAAAAAAAAAAACACGTTATTTTACTTTCCTACAGTCTCTGGTAGAAGTTTATTATTGACACTCGTGGTGTAATTTCTTGTAAGAGCTTGTTAAGGATTTATGACGTCAAGGTTTAACTGCCGTAAAATATACACCGAACTCATTTTTAGTAAAAAAAATCCCTAAAAATCTTCCAATTATGCTACATAATCAGAAAGAACTGTTTTTAAAAGAAAATTTTCTCCTCTATCCGATGATGTAAATGCCGTTTTGCTGCAAACGCAATTACCGCCGTTATTATGAATTAGGTGAGGAAAAATTAAAAAAATCGCATAAAATAAAAAATTTGTAATTTTAATAGTTATTCTGCTATTCGGGGCGAAGACGAATCCAACGAATCAGAGATCATTAAAATCGGTTTAGCCATTCTTGAGTTATAAGTGTTGGAACAAGCCCGACTTTGTTTTATGTATATAGATTTATTTACAATGTATGATACCCAAACATGCTAATACCATATCTTCATGGTTTAAAGAAATAAATGTTTCTTTGAGACTTGGCAACAGCTAAATGTAACTGTAACCGTTTGATTAAGAAAAAAATTCTCCGCGTAGTCATTATTTAAAACAAATATTTGTACGGAACACAAGAAATCTTTTCATCCATAATTTAGTCAGAAATTCTAGTTCGCTAAACTCTAAATATGTTATTAAAAAAAATTATATCGTGAAAGCATTTACAATAACGTCTGAATATTCAATGGTTAACTTAGTTTTTGTTGAAGCTTTTTGAATTTTCTATCACGAACTATCGATACACAATAAATAATAACAAGCATTTATACTAGAAATTGCTTAAATGTTCTGCATAGCTAAAAAATACGCGCACTAACACTGGCCTACGTTTTCGACGCCGTAGCGTGTCCACAGCACAAGACGGTACGGTATGAGTGCCTGGTGACGAGCCCGGAGTAAAACCCCAGGCTCCCGGCGGCACTCTTCGTGTGCAGACCGTCCCAAGTACCAGTGGCAGTCCGTCCAGTACTAATGACTGGCAGTGTATTCGCAACTGGGGCCTCACGACTATCCACAGCCCTCCGCTATCACTGCTTTTCGCGATTCGGCGATCGCCAAGAGCCAGGAACAGCCAAGGGCCATGCGCTGGCACATACGTGCCCGATGACACACAGTGCATCTTATTTCTTTTCTGGGGACGCTATACAGGCCTATCGGGCTAAGCAGGGAACGCCTTGGTGGAAGGACTTTCCGAGGGAGCTGGCATCTAGTGGTCCGAAGTAAACCACCAAACCTCCGGACAGCCAGACCGACTACTGCGGATTTGAAATGGGGGGACTTCATTCCCTGATGGGGTGCCTAACACTCCAGTCGGACGTGGGAATCGAACCCACGACCACCACGAACTGAGAGAGCCACTGTGTTAGACCCCTCAGCCGTGCCGGCGACAATAGATGATATCATAAGTTCTACTTAAACATTACAACAATGATCACTATGCATTACGATGATTCGCTTTCCAGTTCTACTCAAACATTTTCCAGGCCATTGTTGGGAACCTTCTGGCTGAGAGGGTTTGCCGCGAAACGCTTGAGGTCACGGGTTCGAATCCAGTACAGTGGCGGCCCGTGGTCAAAACTGTTAGTGCAGCCGGAAGCATATGAGCCCCCCCCCACCCCCCTCCGGACAGGAAATGAAAATCTTTGTTATTGAATTCGAAAGCTTGCGGATTAAGCCCTCACCGAGGAAAAAAAAAAATTACATATCAAATGTAAGAGATCCTGTTTTACTTTTCCATAAAATGGACATAAATTTCAAGCAGCCGCTCTTAGCCTCAAAATTGCATTCATCCGTGTCTGATTCGAAGTTTCCTTAGAATTTTCTTTTGTAACGATAACTTGAGAAGAAAAGAAAAAAAAAAAAAAGAAAACGTACTTATTTTTATAAGTCAAATCAATCCTCCTTTCTTTTAAACTTGTGAATCGGTCAGTGATGCCCTCATAAAAAGGCGTTGTTTTAATTCAGATATCCATAATTTTAAAAGCTCTTTAAAATTTCCTATGTTTAAAGAATTTTTTCGCTCGCCATGGCCTCTAAATGCGAGTTCTTGCTTACTTAAAAACAATACTGCTTTGATGGGTCATTGTCGATTCATAAGCGTCTATTCAGGCTTACCTTCTTGATCAATTCAGCAATATAAAGTCGAGAGTTTGCCGAACATATATTCTCCTTACCCCCTCCCTCACTTCTCGAGCCAATCAGTGAGTCGAATTCACAAGTGCTGCCGACCTTTCAAAATCTTGAATGAGCTGAGTCTTAGCTGCGTACCCCCATTATAGCCTATGCCGGAGGAAATGCTTACGTAACCGTTGTCATGGCAACGGTGCTGCCAATTTTCTTATCAGCGCTCTGGGCTGAACCAAAGATTTTCCCAATTGAATTGCGGGAAGAATAAAGTGCTTTTTTTCTGAATGAGCGATCTGGCCACAATACGATTTTTTTTTTTTTTTTGGAGATTTTTTTAATTTACCATAGGAATTCCATAATTCTAATCTAAATTTATGAAAATTAGTAGAATCAATTATTTTAAAGTATGTGCTCATAATTTCAAGTGCAGCCCGGCTGTACTTGCTGTATCCCACGAGCCGCCTATGATCCAGTAGTCCGTGGTTGTCAGTGTCTTCTTCGCCTGTGTTTGTACTTCTGTTGTGTTACTCTGTTAATTGCTAACGACTGTCTTTGGCATAGCTAATGCACTTATATGCAAGGAACAGCAGATGAAAGGCCTATCATATAGCAGCCCTATATTACGATGAACCAGTGGCGTAGCAAAGGGGAGTCAAATCCCTCCCCCCATGAGGAATTTTGTGCCGTACAAAATGTATATTCTTCACTCCCTTATCACACACACGTATACATATATGTGAGTTGCAGTAGTCGTAACACCCCCCCCCCTAATGAAAAATGTCTACGCCACTGCAATGAACTATAACAAATTCGGCCATTGTTATAAAATAGCGGCCAAATTTAACAATTTTGGCCTACAAATCACCCAATTTGGCACGAAAAATAAATTTTCAAAAAATGTCTTGCCACGATCGTCCAATTTGGCGAAAAAGGCATTCTGCTATGCACTCAATGGATGTGTAGTGTTCCAAAATGGACCATGTGATGCGCCAATTTACACGAAACAAGATGCAAATTTAGAGTCGTTATTGCTTAGATTACTAATTTTAGCGGAGAATTAAGAGACGTACTATAAATCATCCCTCAAATTCGTTTCATTATATATCTATATATATATATCTGTATATATAAATACGCTAAGCAAAACCTTTGTGTCCCTTTTACAGCACGCTTCGCGGACGGATGACTACGAAATTCGGCACAGTTTAAGTTCGTATGGAGGTGGTTGTGCGAATGTTAAAATTTTTGTGTAGTATGTTAATGCACCGTAAAAGTTTGCGAGGTAATTTGGCACAAGTATTTCACGCCAAGTCGGGCGATGGTTCCATTGTTGTGTCAATTTTGAAATAACAGCACTCAGTTTCAGCAGTGCTATAGGGTTATAGTATTACAACAAAATTTGCAAAAAGTGGAATTATTCTCCAGTTTGCTGATGCGCCAATGACTCGCTACACAGAAACTCGCCAATTCGACAATTTCTTCATAATCTCCCGCCAGCAGTATGCTAAAGTAAATTTTCTCTCTATTCCAGAAAAAAGTAACGGTCGCTGTCGCCACTGTCAAGAGCTTGTTGGGCTAGCTTCTCCTAAACCGTGGGGATTTGAATTTCGAGAAACATGTCCACGAATTAAAAAAATTCCGAGGAACTTGATAAGCTGACTTAAATTTCGAAAATCGAATTATTTTAGAAGATATTAATAAAAAACTGAAAAAAATAAAACATAATGGTTGCCAGATTTGGCATAAAATCATTCATTCCTTTGCAACAAAGCCATTCCAAGTATGTAGAATCACGTGAAATTGACAAGCATGAAGTAGAATTACGCCCATTTTTTACGCCAAATTAAAAATTATATGAAATAAATAACTCAAAGTATGTTACACAAAGTTGACAATAGTAAGTTCGCTTAGACAATAGGAGGTTAGAATGAGCGATTATTCGTTTTTTCCAAAACAGAATAACTAATTCTAACTGATTTTAAAACCGCTATCTTGGCATTAAATACGATCTTGCAAAATGGTATCTTTCCAAGCAGGGTAAATCTAAACCGCGAACTCACAAACAGGTTAGAACCCAATATCTTGAAAATGAAAAATAATTAAAATGCAGATTATTTTAAAGCCCGTTCGGTACTGGAGTATTTGCTACCAGTAGAAATATTGGATGGTGTTAACTATGCCATTATAGCAGTTACACTTTGGATATTTGTCAGCGCGGTGAGGTGATATAATTCGTGGTGATAAATACGCCATTCTGCAAAGGATTATGTATATGAAAATATGGATAACGGTTTTCCGGGAGCCTGACAGTAATTATAGGTTGTGAGCATGTGTAAATCGCCAAATAACGCAAAGTCGCCATTGGTGGCAAGCTACCGAACAGCTAGGAAGCTGTTCGGTAGTTTTTATCAAAGAAAACATATGAAGTACTGTTTTCTTAGAGCTAATTATTTACTATACATATATGCAAGACGCCAAATGATGAAAAATCGCCATAATTGGCTAAAACGCTTGGTGTTCCATGGGCTTCACATTATTAAAAATAGTGCGAAGTTTAAATTTTTAAGTTCCAAGCAACATGCAAGAACCAAGCAATGTAGCTCTGTTGGCTGGGTAACATTCTATGTGATCCAACCTTGTCTGTTGAAATGATGTTTTTTTTACGAATAAGCCTTATTAAGGGCCGAATGCCTCATACGAAAAGCGAGCGTAGCGAGTCTAGGGGCCTTCGCCCCTAGTAAAGCAAAATTTCCTAAATATAACTAATAGGACCGTGGGACCGCATAAAAATTTAAATTCCGTAATTTTTATAGAAATTGATTTATCGACTTCGATTGTGTTTCTGATATAACAGATTATACAACTTAAAGCATTTTTGCAACTGGAACTCTGTGTCTCTGACTAACGGCACGAAGATAAATGTATAGGAGTGGACACTTCTCTTAAAAATTTGGATAACGCCGTTGTTGCAAATAGATGGCGCTACGCACACTGGGTAACTGCGCATATCTTGCTTCTGCGCATCTCAGGTTGTTTATATTTCCATCGAGGCGAAGTAAATGGAGATCGTCGAATTAGCATAACTTTAAAAAATTAAATATATAGACTTAATAATTTCGAAGCGAAGTAATATTATGTATCTAACGTCGTGTTATCATTTTGCCGGTACTCACGTATTATCCCGCCGGTCATTCCCGCCAAATTGTTTTTTCGTCAAAAGTGCTGCCAAACCGTTGCCAATCGTATTCGGAACCGGTTCGTTCAATACTTTTAACGAATCTTAGTATTCAGAACCGGTTCATTCAATTATTTCAATGAATCTTATTCGGAACCGGTTCGTTTAATTACGTTCGAAATTATTGTGGGTTTGGAATACGATTGGCAACAGTTTGGCAGCGCATTTGACGAAAAAGTAGTTTGGCGGAAGCGATGGAGCGTCAGAAGATTGTTACCAAGATGACATTTACCTTGTCGATCGTGCCGTATTCTGCAAAGAAACCTTTTCATCTAAACTATTGTAAATGGTTTGAGTAGCTCAGAATCGAATCATTCTTAAAGAACCGGATTAATTTTACCCGGTAGTTTGTGTGAATGCAATATTTAAAAAGTGTTTATTTATAATGGCGATCACACTCAAACAAGCAGTATTTACATTTATTTAATGCTGTGACACATTTTAACACAGCTTTAAATATCCGCAAAAAAACTCAGAATAAAATATTAAATTCATGTTACATAAAGAACTCAGTATTGAATTCAAAGCCATTTTCTAATGTAAATATATACCGTGTCAGACGAAAACTTCTTTTCTGTGAGTCACGATATACGCACTCGTTAACAAATATAAACTCAATATTTTAATAATCTTAAGACAGAACTTTTTGTTTTAATTTGTTACTAAAGCAACCATGTAAGCAAAAGGGAAAAAAATACTTTATATTGAGTGCTCGCTTTAATAATCTCGTTCACATGCTAGGTAGGAAAATTAAAAACAAGTAAAATGAGTTATCAATCAGCACGGAAAATGCTTTATTCTTTTGCCGCTAGGATCGCTGCACGTCACTAGATCTCCAAAGTTTAAATAATTGAAACTTATTTGGGGTACCAAAAATCTAGCATAGCAGCTATTGAGAGTGTCCACTCCTATAATATATCTCCGTGCTAACGGTTTAAGAAATAGCCATTGGCCACCTTTAGCACTGGACACTCTGTATATATATACGCTACACACCTGACATGAATGAAAATCAATTAAAATTTCATTTCGTAGCCGCATTTATCCATCATTTGGAAAATTCTTACTAAGTTCTTTTTTCTTTTCTCTTTCCCGAACTCTTATAAATATTTTCTTCCGAGCCGAATGGCAATGATGTTGCGCAGACGAACTTTTAGGAAGAGGAGAAAGCTTTTAGCGAACAAAATCGATGGCAAGTCCGAAAGGGGGGGGGGGGGGAGAAAAAAGCACGTGTTTCTCCTCCTCAGACAGAATCCGCGCGGATCGCGTCGGATGTGCACCATGCCCGGATACGGATGCCGCTTCCGGATACACCCTGCCGGACTCCACTGCCCGATGTGCCAGCTGCCCATGCGGGACCCCGTCAGGATCTCGACCTGCGGACACAAGTTCTGCGATTCGTGCCTCCAGGACTACCTGAGGTGAGTGAACAGCCGAGAGATTTTTATTCGTTCCGTTTCGATCCCGATATATTGTTTATATGCAGGACGTCATTTTCTAGAAATTCGGCATTAAAATAGTTCGGCAGTGCAACGCAAACCGAAATAAAAATAAACGAGAAAGATAAATCGTGCCAAACGCATAGATTATGAGAACTCTTTTCAGCAAAACACTTTTTTTTTTTTTTTTTTTTTTTTTTTTTCGCACAACTGGGCGATGTATTATCCATCAATTTGGCGAGATTACGGAGTTAATCTTTAAAAATCTGGAGTGACTCCACTCGAATTACTCGAACACTTACGATTAAGATCATGACCAAGCATTTAAATAAATGTTAATCAATAAATAATTCAGCAAAAATTCTTTTTTTTTTTTTTTTTTTTTTTTTTTTTAAATTTGAGCTTAATCGAATGTACGGTTTAAACGCTAGCGCACTTTCAAGAATTTCCCCCCATAGGCCATAATGTAAAAGAAATTTTGGTCGTAGCCCTGTAGAAAAACTATAAGTCGTATACTCACCCAAATCAATACCGGTCTTGCGGCGGTGGTTTATATCATATATAATTAATTTGAGCTCAATGGAATGTACCGTTTAAACGCTAGCGCACTTTCAAGAATTTTCCCCGATAGGCCATAATGTAAAAGAAATTTTGGTCGTAGCCCTGTAGAAAAACTATAAGTCGTATACTCACTCAAATCAATACCGGTCTTGCGGCGGTGGTTTATATCATATATAATTAATTTGAGCTCAATGCAATGTACCGTTTAAACGCTAGCGCACTTTCAAGAATTTTCCCCGATAGGCCATCCTGTAAAAGAAATCTTGGTCGTAGCCCTGTAGAAAAACTATAAGTCGTATACTCACCCAAATCAATACCGGTCTGGCGACGGTAGTTTATAACCTATATACCTAATTTGAGCTCCATCGAATGATCCGTTTAGGACCTATCGTGTTCACACACACACACACACATACATCTCGTAAAAATAGCATCCATGAATTCGGAAGACCCCAAAACGTGTCCATACACCGAAATCTCGAAGTCGAATTTTTTCATGATGACAATACTTTCCTTACATGGTACATGTTCGGAAAGTAAAAAGGATATATTATCACTATAAACGTAAGTTTGTAACCCAGAGAGGCGTAGCTAGGGTTCCCAGCGCTCGTAGACAACAGAAAATTTTGCGTCCCCTCCTATTTGTCCAAATTTAATGGGGAATTTTGGTACTTACGTATTATCCCGGCGGTCCGCCAAGACGAGCGATTTTTTTGCCAAGAGAAATGCTGGACACATGAAATTATTAATGGTTTTGAATACGATTGGCAACAGTTTGGGAACTCATTTGACGAAAAAATAGTTTGGCGGGAATGAAATACGTAAGTACCGGAATTTTTTATATACAATTTGGCGCCGCTTGGGTGCTGGGCCCGGGGACAGGTACCTCTCCTTTCCTCCCGTTATAAACATTTGTATACTTATTGTACTGTACTTGAAATGGATGCCTGTCTCTAAACTGCTAATGAACGTAATGTATGGGAATTCTTTTGAGTACTCCGGTAGAAAAAACTATTAATGTTACAGACACTCTTTTCGATGGACAGCTTTATCTTGTCGTCCTTAATAACATGTATCGATTGTGTTTCATTTCAAATAGCGGAATATCTCTAAACTACGCATTAAACCTTTAACGCGCAGTGTTCCCGCTCTGGGAACACCCAACTTTGACGTTTTGACTGTTGCCAGTCACGAAGAATAGATTGGATTTCTATAAACATAGTTACGGGTGACAGAGCTCCACGAGAATCCTTTACTTTTGAGCACGTCCTTTCCCGTCAAAAAATGGTCACGATTTTTTTAAACAGCACTGACATCGGCTGAAAAATGGAAGCATGCGAGAACAGTTGGATAGATTGCCCCATGCTGAAAAAAAGGGCAGCCGTTGCCATCGCTCGACTGAACGACCCGCAAGAGGGCGGACGATCGAAACGTTCATCGCGTGCCACAGATCGGGAGACCCCTTTTTTGAGGACAGCTGGCTGTGCCAAGGGTTGCTCCTCAAAGGGTTAAAGAGTAACTGCCCCTAGAGCGTCCTGTGACAGAAATCTTTTGGGTATTCCCGTAGAATAACTATAAATGCTACACACACCCCGTTCCGTAGGGTACAGGGTACAGTCCATAGGAATAACATTCATCCATTTCGTAGTCATCGATGCCTACTGACGGGTGTTAGAACCAAGAGCTGATTATGACCAACAGAGGCTCCGGGCATGGATGAATTTGGGGGCCCCCATCTGTGAAATTTGTTTTATTTTTCATAAAATTTTGATATAAAATAGAATATTTCAGAACAAGATTTGAAATTGGGGGGGGACCTGGGTAAAGTCCCGATTTGCCCATGCGATAACAAGGCCCTGGTTAGAACACGGACGGGCTGACAGACCAACCGAAATCATAAACACTTTTCAACCTTGTTGGAAAGGGTTGAAAACAGACTTTATTGGGCACCGTAAAATGGATTAACCCTTTCCCAATGCTGAAAAAAGGGCAGCCGTTGCCATCGCTCGACTTAACTACCAGCAACATGGTGGACGATCGAAACGTTCATCGCGTGCCACAGATCGATAGACCTTTTTTTTTTTAAGACAGCTGCCAGCTGTCGTCAGCCCCAAGCAAAGATCTATAACATCAATTTTCATAAGTTATATTGCATTCTAGTTCTTGAGTTCTCAGCTAGCCCCGAAAAAAAAAAAAAATTCCTGGCTATGCTACCGGTCGAAGCAGCCTGTTGACTCTTACCCTCTCAGTGCAATGGACCCAAGCCGGGAAGCCACAACGGGCACAGAAGGGAAATCGCTGCCGTCTTGTCTTACAGATAGATTACGAGATAGGTTTTTGGCGGAGCTGTTGCTATCTTCGTTCGGAGCACTCAATATTCTGCGGGGGCACAATTTGAGGTGAGGAATTAGAGATGAGTTCAGGCTCATTTTTTGAAGCCCGAGAGCGAGCAATATTACTTAAGTCAGAGCCCGAGCCCGAAATTTCAGCTAAAGATTTAAAAAAAAAAAATCAATTACTTCATTGATAGAATACAATAAATTTTGCCGTTTGTGCAAATTAAAGACAAATAGAGTTGCAAACTCCCAATGCACTTTCTAATTCTTTGTATCCCTTCTTTATCAAAAAATGTCGGACCCCATGACTAACTAAGGAATGTATACTGCCGTTCTGAAATACCCAAAGAGCTTCATGCACCTTCTAGGCGCCCGTGCCGCTATTTTTATTTATTATTTTTTTTTATAAGTACTTTTATTTCCCTCATGAATCAATTTTTAAAATCTGTTTCAAGCAGTATCTATTATATAAATGTGAAAGTTTGTCTGTTTGTGTGTTTGTTTGTTCGTCCGGGAACTCCTCCCACACCGTTGAACCGATCGGCTTGAAATTTTGCACATACACGTAAAATGACATAGAATGGTCCGTAGGCTGCTTTAAAATTCTGGAAATCCACCCGTTCCCCAATTTTTAACGATTTTTCGCAATTTTCAGGGTAGAAAGCTACTCAAATGTCCGATTTCAGCACATTCGTGAGCATAGTTAACAAAGTTAGATTTATTTATTTATTACTTTCAATAATTCAAGTGAGACTGACGTCATTTTGATGCCACGCGTGTAAAAATGCATTAAAAACCCTAATGAAATTCACAAGCTTTGACAAAAAACTACACCACGAGCGAAATAATAAACTTCCATCGAGATTATCAGATGCTGTAGAAAATAAAATAACGTGTTTTTTTCTTTCTTTTTCTTCTTTCACTAATTCATGTTAGATATCACAACAGAGAATGATGTCATTTTGACGTCATGAGTTTAAAAATGATTTAGAAATCTAATTACATTAAAAGGCTTTGACGCAAAAATTTACTATTATAAAAATTCAAAGTATTTTGTTTAATGCGCGTGTTACCCTTAGCGATTATTGAGCTCTGTGATTTTTCAGCAACCATAATTACGAAAGGAAACTTTTTTAAAACGGGGGAAATTCAAATGTCGCCACAAGATGCAAAATACTAATTAACATAATGCATAGTATTCGCAATCGGTTTGACGACGGTCGTTGCATGTATTCCCAAAAATTGTGCAAAATGTCGCCAAGTTTGGACGACTTTTAACAGTATATTATCTATATCAGATATACTTTTTTTTTTGGTTAAATTTAAGCAACTTAACAAGCTCTTGCAGGAAAGTTACATCATTAGCAAAATAGCTCCGGAGAATATTTGAAATACCGATTAGTTAGAATAACCCCAATAATAACTCTCTAATTAACTTTAATAAAGTTCTGTAGCAAGCGAGTTTTTGAATGTCGTATGTTTCAATGTTACTCCGTTAACAATCTACTGCGCGAAATAACTAAATTCGACTACCCTGGTTAGAACGTGACGCCATAGATTAAAAGTTGTTTGAAATTCGTAAACTCTGCAATACAATTTAACTCCCTATTCGCAATTTGAGCTATTCCAAATAGTTCCTCGAGATTGCACAGTTTGATGTTTTGAAGAGCCTGAACCATGGTGGATTTAAATACTATTTAAAGCTTTTCCACCACCACGAGATGAAATATTTTGCTGTTCTAAATACGCCAATCAGACAAGAATTATGCTTAAAAATATATGGAGATCTGTTTTAATGGAAATGCATAAATTCCACAGAATCACCAAAAAGCAGAAAACGCATCATTGGTTTAAAATATCTAATCTCTTTCTTTAAATTGAGCATTAAAGACGGAGAAACGAAGATACATAATATAAATATAAGTAATAGATAGTATTCTCATTTTTTTCTCTGTTAGTAATAGTAGATTTGTTTGGATAATATGTACCGCACAGTATACCGCGTTAATAAATACTTCGTGAAATTAAACGTGTTATATTCATTATTTTTCAACGATCGTCTTACAACTAACTAAACCGTAATCCTACGTTGCGTAATATATCCCGCGGTAGTTTCAACAAAAAAACTACTTGAACTTTTTGACATTTTGTTTTCGCATAGATAGTTACGATTATATTTTAGTAAAATAGTATTCGTTTCCTACCGTGCGAAGAACGGGCACGCATCTAGTGTTCAATAAAGGAGAAATTTTTCACGAGCCCGAGCTCGAACACAATTGTGAATTACAGAGCCCTCTCATCTCTATGAGGAATCGTGTACTACAGCAGCGATTCCCAACCTTTTGGCATTGGGGTTCACCCAACAAAGGATAATTTCGATGACAGTCCCCCCCTACAGTTTTTTATTCGTCAACAATGAACACAGTGAGTCAGATTTCGGAAGGGGGGAAGGGGAGGGGCTGCAGCCCCCTCAGCCTCCGCCTTGGATATGCCCCTGGTGAACATTGAGTTGTTTTTTCCTGCAAAATAATGTTATCGGTAAAGTTACACTAAACATTTTAAGCGAAAATATAGATGTTTTGGAGTGAAAATAACAATAAATAAGTTTTTTTAAAACATGCCTTATCACTCGCTCTTTGCCTGGTTTTCCCAAAATATTGAATTTTCTGAAAAATGGAAAGCAAAAATAAATTGTATTAAGGCTGTATATATAAATAAAACAAAACTGAAATGTAAATGAGCTCGCATAATAATAATTATAATAATAGTAATAATAATAGAATAACTATGTTTAAAAATAAAGGCATTTTCTGCTGTTGGATTTGTATTGTGAAAGAAAGTCGCTTGCTACTAGGAAACCGTTTCTTATATAATAAATGACTTTTTTTCTTTCCTGTAGATTTAAGAAAAATATCTACCTTTACCCACTCACAAATTTTAAATTCTACCCTTAGCCAATTGAGAAATTTGACTGCTGTCCTAGCGAAAGGGGAAAGTGGACCACCTTGAACTGAATTTCTTTAATATTATTTTTTCTCCCAATCAAAACTTATGATTTTTGACGAATGTTTCCATGCTTACAAAGGCATCTGTTGTGAGATTGTATGAAAAAATAAAATCGTTCACACACTTTACCTTTCATACAACAGGTATAGTCAAATAATGCTAAAAAACTATCCCACTGACCCAACCTTACCTTATATAAATGCTTCTAACGGCCTCCAAGTTTACATCGATATGCATCAATATACATTGCCCAATGTGGAGTTAAAAAAAAAGAAAAGACTCTGTTGGAAAGTGTTTTATAATGGATGGGTTTGGCGTGATTTTTTTCTCTTGTTTGTTTTAATTGTAAAAAAAAAATAACATTTTTTTTCATGTTTTGAACATCCTTAATTGACTAATGCAATATTTGATTAAGAAGATGACAAAATAAAAAACTGACTTTGAAAGGTTAAACTAATTGATAAGCTTGTAAAATAACACGCATAAAAAATGCTTATCATACGAGCTTCCCTAAGTCCCCCTTCAACCTTTCCTGACTACGCCCCTTTTAGTGTTATATTGGCAGAAATATTATGCTTTCAACTACGGTTGCCAGGTCGCCAAACAAATAGCCGGACAGACCAGCCAGTTTGGCAGGACATTTGGGTAGAAAGACCGGACAGCCTACACTATGGAGGATTTTTTCTCAGTATTAATAGGTACGACAAAAAAAATTGTATGTAAAATCAAGCTTTTTTGATGATTACCCTGAATCTTGTTCAATTCTAATGAAATATAAATAACATCGAATGCCAAATCAGTTCAAGTACTTTATGACTCATCAGCCGAAGTCACCTGTAAAAAGCCTAACAAAAGCCGGACACCGTTCAGTTTGGCCAGACACGCCATCAAAAAGCCTAACTAGGTCCGGCTTTATCCGGACGCCTGGCAACGCTACTTTCAACTTACAAGTTTGAATATCAGCCATTTTAGAACGAATTCCAAATGTTATTAAAAATTAATTCATTAATAAATAAACAAGAAATATAAATCATGCCAAACGCAGAGATTATAAAACGATTTTCAACAGCATCTTAGTATCTTTGCTGCGTTCAGTACTACTCCTTAACCCTCTAACGCGCAGTGTTCCCGCTCTGGGAACACCCAACTCGGACGTTTGGACTGTTGCCAGTCACGAAGAATAGATTGGATTTCTACAAAAATAGTGGCGGGTGACAGAGCTCCACGAGAGTGCTTTACTTTTTAGCAACGTCACTTCCCGTCAAAAAAGGGACACGATTCTTTTTAACAGCACTGACATCTGCTGAAAAATGGAAGAATGCGAGAACAGCCGAATAGATGGCCCCATGCTGATAAAACGGCAGCCGTTGCCATCGCTCGACTGAACGACCCGCAAGAGGGCGGACGATCGAAACGTTCATCGCGTGCCACAGATCTAGAAACCCTTTTTTGACGACAGCTCGCACAGCCGCCACAGCCAGCTGTCGTCAAAAAAGGGTCTCTCGATCTGTGGCACGCGATGAACGTTTCGATCGTCCGCCCTCTTGCGGGTCGTTCAGTCGAGCGATGGCAACGGCTGCCCTTTTTTCAGCACTGGGAAAGAGTTGCGCCTCAAAGGGTTAACAAATTGAAATCCTATGGAACTGGAATCCTGTTGTCTCCCCTCGTGTCTTCCCGGCATGGCTTGCGAACCGGCAGACGGACACACAAACTGAAAAAATAATAAATTTGTAAAAAAAAAAAAATTTTTTTGGGGGGGATGCACTCTGGGTCGATAGCAGTGTTATCCATCTTACTCTGTCAGTTTTATTAATTTTGAAATGCGCCTTTAAACGCAGACATCCATAATACATTCGAATTCTTCGTTTCCCGTTTATGTATTGTCAATCTATTAAGGCATAGAAAATGCACAAAGGAAATCTCTGTCACTGACAAACGATCCAGAATAGAGCGGAGTGAAAGTAGATCACAGAATATAATGGAATATATATATATATATATATACTCTCGCATCTCCAAAATATGAAATTTTGTTTTCGGAAGGTGCTGCACACATCTATATATATATGTGTGCAGTATGCCTTTTTCTTTTTTTATTATGCATTTGTTTATTATCCATTCATCATTTATTTTGCTGTAGTTTTCGTTGCGCTGGATGTCTTTTCTGGGTCTAAAGCGAGGATGGGAGATGTATATATCCTTTAACCCTTTGAGGCGCAACCCTTTCCCGATGCTGAAAAAAGGGCAGTCGTTGCCATCGCTCGACTTAACGACCCGCAAGAGGGCGGACGATCGAAACGTTCATCGCGTCTCTAGATCGGGTGATCTAGAGACCCTTTAAAAAAGAAAAAGAAAGAAAGAAGAGAAGAGAAAAAAGGGTCTCTCGATCTGTGGCACGCGATGAACGTTTCGATCGTCCGCCATTTTGCTGTCGTTCAGTCGAGCGATGACAACGGCTGCCCTTTTTCCAGCATGGGGCCATCTATCCAGCCGTTCTCCCATTCTTCCATTTTTCAGCAGATGTCAGGGCTGTTCAAAAGAATCGTGATCCTTTTTTGACGGGAAAGGACGTGCTCAAAAGTAAAGGATTGTCCAGGAGCTAGGTCACCCGCCATTATTTTTATAGAAATCCAATCTATTCTTCGTGACTGGCAACAGTCCAAACGTCAGAGTTGGGTGTTCCCAGAGCGGGAACGCTGCGCGTTAAAGGGTTAAAAATAAATAAAAACGGGTAGCTATCTATAAAACAGGCCGTTTCTATGTGTGGTTCTTGCTTTGAAAGAAAGCACCTGAACCATCTTAGTATAGAAATACGCTGATCCCTGACTCACTGATTCTCTAGCAATTTCGGGGGGACCACTCCAAGATAAAACTTTTACCACCATGACTGCATAAAAAGATTAAAAAGTTGATCCCCAAAAGCGCAGTAACATAGATACGATTTGTACCAGCCGAGTTATGAAAACTTTCATAATTATGTATAAAAAATATAGAAAACATTCTGCGGTCCTTTTAAAAATCGGAAAATCCACCCGTTCCCTCATTTTGAAGCGATTTTTCGCTCTTTTCAGTTAACTTTTATTTCTGAGAGTCCAAAATAGTTTAAACATGTGCGCGAATAAATGACGAGGCGCCAGTGACAATGACGTCACACCGAAGTCGCGTTTATCAGGCTTTGAAGGGAAAATTGAGCGATTCCGTTTAAAATAGTTTTTCCAGAATACACAGTTTAATTGTTTTCCCATCTACATGATGCATTGATATAAGACGGGGGGCTGTTCCTAGCGAAACGAAATCATTCGAATGCGAAAAGTTTCCGCACGTTCGGTTTGTTTGTTTTGTGAATTAAGGCCGATGACTTAATTCACAAGGGGTACTAGGGGGCCTAGGCCTATAGGGGGTATGCCCTCCAATGCCCTGGGGGACTTTCTAAGGGATCCTAGCCCGTATGGAAGCGAGGTTTCGGTGGAAACCACAGAAAACTCCGAACGGCTAGGTCGACAGGCACGACCGGGGTTCGAACTTGGCACCTACCGTCTTCCAGTTTCGAGAGCAGAACCTCTGAGGCACTGGTGGGACGGGAATTCGGTTTATTTGAGTTGTTAAGGCAAAGCTACGCATGGGCCATTCGCCAATTGCAGGGGATGCCTTGGTCAGGGGACTTTCTAAGGTCTCCTAACACATCTGGAGGAAACCGACCCAAACTCCAGACCGTTAGATCAACGGCAGCGCGATGAGTCCGAACACGCTATAGGGAATCATGATAGGGATATGCCATTCGAGTGAATTCTATAATCGATTTCTACTAATAATCGATTAATCAACTAGTGAATGTTCGCGATTTTTACTATTCGAATAGTAATAGCGATTTCTATCGGCTCCACCATGGCCGTGCCAATAAAACACTGAATAGGATAGATGGCTGAAATGGTCCCGGGTTAGGGAATATCGCGCGACTGTCGACTTGAGTTTGGGTCGGTTTTCTCCAGATTTAACGCTAATACGCTTTAGAACACCTTAAGAAGTCTTTCGACCAAGGCACCCCTCTCCCTTACACACACACACAAACACGCGATTTCTATCCAAATACTATTCCAGATTTCGAATGCTATGGGACGAGGTTTCGAATAATGGGTTTTTTTGCAAAATCGATTCGCTGGAATTCATTTAATAATCGACTGTTTCATTCGTTCAGCGAATCCTGACTCGGGGATGTGAATCCCACTTCCTCTCAATACTTTCTAAATATAATGAACAGAGTGATCCACGAACACTGCACACTCAGTGGTTTTTAACCTATTCACGCCCAGTGGCGAATCCAAAAGGGGCGGAGCGATCGCCCCTCTCTGTCGAGAACACTTCAGCCTAAAAGTCTGTCAAGTTTAAAAATTGAATAAAAGCTTTAGGAAATAACATATACAGTGAAACCTGTGTTGAACGACCCCCGTATTTAACGACCACCTGGTCTTAGCGACCAAGTCTTAGCGGTCCCGAGTACCATATAATTATAAATAATGGTTTATTTTCCTTATTGAACGACCACCTGCCTGACGCGACCAACGACCGCTATGTATAAGAAACAAATTTATTTAAAATCCTATTTTAACGACCGCAAATTCTTAAAAAAATCCTTATTTTCCTCTATTTGAGCAAGTTCGTTGTTCGGATGATCAGCAATCACACGGTCATGGGCGTAGCCACCGAGGGGCAGGGTGGGGCAGCTGCCCCCCTAAAATGAGCTAGTCATAGGGTCTGATTATGACAAACCGGGCATTCTCCGGTTAAACTCAATGTCCTGCCCCTCCCCCCCCCTAATGAAAATACTGGCTACGCCTTTGCACACGGTATGATAAAAACGAAAGTTGACACTTGTTTAGTTCAGGCCTGGTCTGGCCAGGGTGTCCGACTGTCTGCAGACGGGTGGGCCCTCACCCTCAGCGGGCCCTCCCTGACAGAAAAAAGAAAGAAAATTAAAAAAAAGTGCTATACTGGTAGCACTTGAATGAAGTTTGACACACAAAATTTTTTGCAGCTGCAATTGCGCCCCAGAAAGGCTTCAAAACACTTCATTTTAAAAGTAGTTCACAAACTTTTTTGAGAGAGGGTTCCCGAATGAACAAGGGATTAATTAGTGAATGATGCATATTAATTAATATATCAATATTTTATTAATGCATTAAATGTCATAATTAATGAATATCACCATAATTAATGAATAATAACACCGTACCTCCCCATACCCCAAAAGTTTATTATTTATCGGTTACACAATAACACCCCCCCTTCTCTTGAGACGGGCGGGCTCCTACCCTCCCAGTCCGGGCCTGGTTTAGTTGAGTTGTAACACAGCTTCCAGTCACTAAATAATCCATGCAGTCACTGTACGCAATAGCGGGATGCACGCAGTTACTTGTGTTACTGCTTCTTGGAGGATATTTATTGAAAATAGAATTTTATGCATTCAGACATTACATTGAATCGTTCACTGTATGCCCTGAAGATGAGAGGGATAATGATTTCAATAATTCCATCGTATAAAATAATGTCCATAATTATGATAATTTAGCCCATGAATTATATGGTTGTGATTAGAACTTTTTGTGTAGTGTCACTAAAGAATACGCTATTCATGAACAATTTAGTACATCAGTGACGGAATCTGAAAATAAGAATGAACAAACTGTTTACAGTGAAAATATATCATCATCTGATGAAGACACATCACAAAAAACTGCAGTCACTTTCAATGAAGCAAAAGAAGGCTTTAACACCTTGCTTAATTATTCCATGCAGGTGGGGGATGATGAACTATTTAAGTATCTGACATGTGTACAGAAGCGATTAAACAATCTGTTATTACATCATATTTTAAAAAATAATAAAGTACCTACCATGTAAAGCAAAATTTTATTATATTTTTCAATTTTTTTTTAAATTTAAACATATTCTAATTTCATTTATTAAAATGTATAAAAATCTCACTGTCTTTCTCTACATTTTATAAAAAGTAAATACATAGATGCTTTTTATTAATTATATCTATATAAAAGCCATTTCAGTGATAATCAGGTAATTATCAAATAAATTCCAATTCTATTGATAAAATTAAGTACGCTTAAAATTTTGTCAAAATTGAATTCAAAGACCGACCCTCCTTAAAGACCACATTTTCTTGGTCCCAGTGGTGGTCTTTAAAAAGAGGTTTCACTGTATACAAAAAAGATCGCTTCTCTCGGGTCCCAGACAGCACAGCAAATTTGCACCAAACTAACAGTAAGCTTGATTTATCAAGTCAATAAACTTGAATTAAGCTTGAAAATTTCAAGCGTGTAAGCTTAATGCAAGCTTGAAATACCAAGCTTAATTCAAACTTTTCCACGCATTTTCCTCTCTACGCTGAAACTTCAAGTTATTTTAATGTGTTTCCGTCTAGCGTCGGCGGCTGGGATCGATCGCGGGACCTCAGGTGTGGAAAGACAACGTCCGAACCACCATGCCAGTTTTGACTCGCGATGACATGACTAAAGTTTGAAGTGACTGTTATGCTTGTCACTTCGTTTTTGGCGAGATGGATCAGTACTGGCCGATGCCGATCAACATTTTTTATTTTTCCATGGGATGAATCAAAATTAAAATAATGTTATGTGTGATTTAGAGACTCTACTAATAGGGAAATAAGCATAATATAAACTTAAAAACAGCACACGTTTTAAAACTTTCAATATCGCGTTGGGCAATATTGGCCAAAATCGAGACAAACGACTAATTTTGAAATCCATTTTGTAGTGTATTTGTATTTTATTTTGAGGAATTTCAATATTTGGAAATATAGAATCTTTTTTTTTTCAAAATTCTACGGTCAAGTACATTTATGACTGACGATAAATTATTTGCTATGTGGATGTGGCTTTCCAAATCAAGCAGTCATCCAGTTGTATTCAAACTTGACAGTTTAAACGACTTAAATTCGGCGGGAAAATATTGGCTGACTTATTTCTTTGTAATCACCAAGCTTGCTGCAAGCTTAAAATGAATTGAACGTCAATCTTGTATTAATACATCCAATTCAAAGAAATGTCAAGCTTGATTTAAGCTTATGTGCTGTCTGGGGTGGTACAAAAGGTCTACCCTTCTTCATCGTTCTTCATCGAGGGAAGGGGGAAAAAGAACCCTCCACCATCCACACAAGCAGGAAGGTTAGAACTGTGAAATATCTAATTCAATTTAAACCCCTGTATAATTCCCCCCCCCCCCACGTAATTGCCTGAAATTGTTTGGAGCCGGAAAAGAACTTTACATTTTCAAACTTCTCCCAGGACGCTAGGAAACACACGGTACCTTTATAATTGTACTTTTAAAATGTCCGTTCATCTTATTAAAAATATATTACTTGCTTCGGGAAAAAGTTTCTCCGGGTTTCATCTGTATTTCTATTATTGACTGGTGTTTATGACTCTCGGAGTTTTTTTTTTTTTTTTTTTTCGGAGAAACACCGGGCGATAGATTCCGTTCGAACCTATTTCTTCTAATATTTCTTGTAATCGATCGATCAGCACTTTATAAAGCGTATAGGTCCGTTGGCCGGGGGGAAGAAATGATTGCTGTATAAACGCTCCAGAAACTAATAAATGACGCGATGGAGGCGATACAAAATGATCACATGTGGAGGAACAATTATCTCTTCTGCGTTCAGGCGGAGCGAGCGATTCTAATCGAAATGGTTTTTCTCTCTGCTGAGAATTTAGGAAAAACGTTTTTCTTATTCTTTTTTCTACTTTGGAAGGGGATAGTGGCAATAGTTTGGGATTTCATTTCTACAGATGTTCGATGCGATACGCGCTGAGTTCAAGATTGGTTTCGAGATGGCGAAAGTGTAACAGTTCGTATAATATATTAATTCCTGTTCTCACTCGGATATTTTGCAATTTCCGTTTCATTTGTACGGATAATTTACAGATAATAGACAGGCTTCGTTTATTTCTAGTTCAGAAACTTTTCTTTTTTTTCAGCCGACTATGCTTGTACCGCGTTCAGTACTTTTTTGTGCACTTTAAGTAAAATAGAATTGAACTTTAAAATATTGTTTACAGTTTTCCCCGTTTAGACTACTTCTTAGCACAAAGTTTAGCAACAAATGTATTTCTACAAGTCGCCAAACGCGGCGACCCGTTGGCGAGATTTTAGGCATCCTCTCAATAAAGCTGTATCACTATTAAATGTAATTTTGAGTAGCCCTGAAAAAGAACTACCAGTCTTTCTAAATGTCTTGCATAATATATTGTGCTGGAATTGGATGAATGCGCCTAAACTGTCATATGCCATGAGATTTAGGAATTTTGATGAGCAATCCCTCCCCTCCCCCTAAAAAATGTCTTAGCAATGGTTCTGAGCATACATCACTATATAGCAGAGGTTCCCCAAACTGTGTGCCGCGGCACCCTAGGGTGCCACGAGCGTATGCCAGGGGTGCCGTGGAGATAATCAAGAAAAGTGTTTTGGTGGAGTTTAATCAAATAATTTCCTCTGAACCGGTCTCCAACAAAAAAGTTGGCCATGCCGATGATCAAGTGGGATCAA
Organism: Cheiracanthium punctorium; assembly: GCA_038373885.1. Classification (NCBI taxonomy): domain Eukaryota; kingdom Metazoa; phylum Arthropoda; class Arachnida; order Araneae; family Cheiracanthiidae; genus Cheiracanthium; species Cheiracanthium punctorium. Next base: position 1,143,623 of record JAWZYV010010530.1, on the reverse strand, counting down.
AAATATTTCAGTCAAGTTCCAGAGAGTTGTGTCCAGTAGCCTCTCTTTTGCAGGACTCCCTGAAATGGGGGATGGGGGTGTCGAAATTCTACATCTCTTTCCCCAGAGAGTACTTCTTGATAGTTAACCCTATAAACAAAGTAAAAAAAAAGTAATGTAAAATTCACCCAAACTGCTTCATTCTAGCCTTCATATTCCTATTGCTTTAAAGGAAACCTGCCGCGAAAGTTTTTAGCCCCACAAGGGTGCCGCGGTCAAAAAAGTTTGGGAACCTTTGCTACATAGGCCACGCCTAAATGATAATTTTGCGCTGAATAATTGCCTGAGACTAAAGTGTTTAGCTAAAAAAGAAGGTGCAGATATAATGCAGGCTATATGAAATAGTAGCAGAGATTATTTTTCATAAAATTAGTTTATTTGTCTCTCGTTTCGAATTAAAATCAAAATTCGCAAATTTTTATACTAAAAGGATCATTTTGGGGTCCCTCTTTTTGTTCGGGGGGGGGGGGGGCAGGTGCTTTCCCCGAATGCCGTGCCGGAAATCAGTCCCTGTCAGGGGCGTAGCCAGAAATTTTTCATGGGGGGGGGTTACGACTACTACAACTCATATATATGCATACGTGTGTGTGATAACGTAGTGAAGAATATACATTTTGTATGGCAAAAAATTTCTCATGGGGGGCTTATGACCCCCCTAACCCCCCCCCCCCCTCCTTGGCTACGGACCTGGTCCCTGTATATGAATGTCGAAATGAACTGGGTAAGCATGTCAGACTTTATGTTTTGCACGTACTCAGTCACAAAACGGCAGGATAGCATACGTGAAAAAAATAATTCATTATGTGTTGTATGGGAACCATTTCGTCCTAACATTATTTACAGATGAAAGCATATTGATTTCTAGTGTTCTCTTGATTCACTTTATTGATTTTCAATACTACTCTCCCAAATTACAAAGAGAGAAGTTTGCAGCGAAACTATTATTAAATTTTTTAGCAGCTTAACATCGGCATGCTCAAGTTTTATCGTTTCAAGGAGAGGCGGGAAAAAAAACACACTTCTTAGATTAGAACAAGAACACTTTAATGGATCGTTGCCACTCAGGGGTTAATCGAACGTGAGAAAGTTTCTTATTTTTCTTTCTAATTCAGGCTATTATCAGTTATTGGCAATTCGTCATAGAAAGAATAACGCAAAAATAAAATGGTCTTGCTTTCTCTTCTCGGTGTTAATTTTTTAATTTGTTTTTACTTTACTTCAGTCTGTGTACAGCAGAAAAAGGAACACCTACAGAATTTATCGCTGATTAAGTTAATATTGACTGAATCCAAGGTTAATCGCTATTGATAAAAACCACACATTATTAAAAGCCTGTTAGTCCAGTAGTTTGGTAGTTTTAAGTGGAAAAAATTGTTGGTAAAGGTTTTGTCGTTTTAATAGCTTCAGTTATGTCTCAGGTTTTCGGTGAGCATCGGCTCCTGGGTGTTTTTGTGGTTATCTGAAAGTTCCCGAAAAAGGCGCAAAAAAATGAACAAATATAGCTTTAAATTTTGCTTAAAATGTGTACCCATTTAATACTCTTGCAATCGCAGGAACACCTATCAAAAGCTTTTGTTTTGGTCCGTTTTCTCCAAATGTAACGTAAACACGCGTACAACCCCTTAAAAAGTCCTTCGACCCGGGCACTCCATACCCTGATGCCCCTCTCGTGTAGGTTTGCCCAATAACACAAGATTCCATCGCTCTCTCTTTTTTTTCCTTTTCCAGCCGTTTCATTGATCAGGGCTGTTTTCAGGCGACCTTTTGATCCAAACTTCGCGAATCATCAAAAAACGACCTCGTCCATTCATCGGAAGGGTCCTCACCAGCTGGAACCGCACCATTGGGGAGGAGGAACCCCAATTTCAATCACAATTGACACGGAATCCGTGAGAACCTATCCACAAAAACAAAGCCAAGTCAGAGAAAAAACCCACTCTATGCAAAGCGGGCCTTGTCTTGGCGATTACTCAAACAGACGTTTTGTGCGTACGTAGGAAGTTCCTTACCGAGCAAACACCCAAGAAATCTTTTGTACGGCGTTGTGTACCAACAACATCCACTTCTTTTTGGACTCAAACGGATCTGGCAGCACTCCAGATGGGCGGTTACGATATACGTTCCCGCGGGGGTACGGTGTCGTGACTGTCCGTGGACGTACACGCCCTTACGATCCTGTACGTACGGACGAAGAGGCATAACCCTTAGGGTAGGTAGGGCCTTATGATCGCGCATGGAAATTTCGGGAGTTTGCCCGAGGCTCCTAGATTTGTAGGACCCCCTGAATTGTTCATGAAAAAATTCGTCTATCAATAATTTGAAGTTTTTCGGAAATCATTTATTCATTTTAGAAGATTTAGGTAGAATTAAAAAAAAAAATGAGAAATTACGCAGTTTTCTCATTGTTTACTAAAATACTGCTGCTTTTCATTATTTACAATTATTTATTGGCCAATATAGTATCACTCACCAACCGTGGCACAGTGGTTATCTCACTGAAAAGGGTAGACGGCCGAAGTGTGAAGGTCCTGGGTTCGGGTCCCATCGCGCGGCCTTCGGTCTGGAGTTTTGGTAGGTGTTCTCCAGATGTAACGCGAATACGCGTTAGAACCCCTCCAGAAAATCGCATTTACCATAGCATATTTGTTTAATTAGGAATATCTCAATATAATTATGCTGCTATTAGTGTTTTAACTTTGTAAAAGATATTTTTCATGACCAAGATTCTTTGGTTTTACAGATAACATACTGTTGTGTGTTTTCAAGTACGTACAAATAACATAAAACGAATTTTAATGAGTATTTATTTAGTATTTAATTAAAAATTTGAACAGCATTTTATTTACAATTAAAATGAAATTTTAAAAAAAGTAATATTCGTCAGCCGAATATTCGGTATTCGGCCAAATCACTATTCCCCACATCTCTAGTCATAATCAGGGCTTGAGAGTAGGTACTTACTGACGAGCGAACAAACGCTGCAGCAAACGAAACTCGCGTTGATGTCTACGCGTGCGCGGAGTACAAACATTTGAAGGATGCTTCCCTTACACTGGGAAAAAAAAAAAAAATCTGGAGTGACTCCACTCGACTTTCCGAACACTTACGATTAAGATCATTAACAAGCATTTAAATAAATTTTAATCGATGAATCATTCAAACATGTATACCAAACTGAAGCTCAATCGAATGCGCCGTTGAAACGCTAGCGCACTTTCAAGAATGGCTCCCCATAGGCCATAATGTAAAAGGAATCTTTGTCGTAGCCCTGTAGGAAAACTATAAGTCCTGTACACACATGGGCGCCGGCAGCATAGGGCAAGGGGCCATGCCCCCCCCCCCCTGGATTTTTGTATTCAGTGTTTTCCCTTGCTTTTTTGCTCTTTCCAACATGGTAACCATACGTTAAAGTAGTCTTTGCCTCCCCTTGAGTAGTCTTTGCCCCCCTCTGGAGTAGTCTTTGCCCCCCCTGGAAAAAATTCTGCCGGCGCCCATGTAATACACATCAAAATCAACACTGGTCTTACGATGGTGGTTTATAATGCATATATACGCAATTGGAGCTCAATCGAATGTACCGTTTAAACGCTAGCGTTTTTCAAGAATTTTCCCCCATAGGCTATCATGTAAAAGAAATCTTGGTCGTAGCCCTGTAGAAAAACTAAAAGTCCTATGCACACCCATATCAATACCGGTCTTGCGACGGTGGTTTATAACATATGTACTCAATTTGAGCTCTATTGAATTCCCCGTTTAGGAACTATCGTGTTCACTCATATACACACACACACACACACACATACACACATACATACGTACATCTCGTAAAAACAGCATACGTGAATTCAGAAGACCTCAAAACGGGTCAATATACCAAAATCTCGAAGTCGAATTTTTTGATGATGACAATACTTTCCTTACGTGGTACATGTTCGGAAAGTAAAAATCCAGGAACTTTCATTGGTAATGATGGGCAGCTGAGATCCTCCAGAATTCCAACAAGCGTTACATGAAAATACCAGGACAACCCAAGAAAATTTCCACGAATTGCATTGCTCAGGATCCGTTGTCCTGGAAAGTTTCTGTTATTTTCATGCAACGTTCCTTTCCAAGGAAAGTTCCTAGATTTCAGTCTTTCATCATAAAAACTCTCAGAGATATCATCAAATAAAAATGATAAGAAACTATACATGAATTTGAATATAGTGGTTTTTTACGTAATTTCTGAAACGCGAATTTCGTAAATTTTCGTAATTTCTGAAACGCAAATTTCGTAAACTTTCGCAATTTCTGAAACGACCCCTGAAACGCTATCATTCGAAGTGATTTTTTTTTTCTTCCAGAGCCTTTGGAAAGTAGTTTAAGTCAGTCTATGTTTATCTTCATATCCTTGAGAATTTTTATGATGAAAGCTGAAATTTTGTACAGCACTTTTTGAGTGTAAAGGGCATATTTTAATAACTGCGGTTTTTTTTTTTGAGAACTGCATACAAATTTAAAAAGTGTCACTTTTTGAAAATTTATGAGACTTGGGGCCAAGGCCCGACTCGCTACGCTCGCTTTTCGTATGAGGCATTCGGCCCCTAATAAGGTTTATTCGTAAAAAAGACATAATTTCAACAGACAAAACTCGAAGATTGGATCAGATAGAATGTTACCGAGCTACACATTGCTTGATTCTTGCATGTTCATTGGTATATAAAAATTTAAACTTCACACTACAGTAGACCCCCTCCCCCTCATAACACGGAAGATATTTTGCTATGGGAATCCGTGTTGTACGGGTCCTGAGCTATACTGCACCTGGAGTGCGGACTCCGCTTATAATCGCTGGAAAAATTATTTGCACTCCTCAGAAACACAATGATATTTAGTATTGCCATTGAAAAGGTATATTAATTAGGAGCTAAAGCGTCATAAAATCAGAACATCTGTTTCAGCTGTATTTTTAATCATGTAAAACCTATTGGACACCTTGCGAATTGGCCACCCATGTCGATTTTTCATTATTGGGCGACTTGTACATGTAAAGTTAATAAAAGGTAATGAACAGATAGGATAGCTTGCCACCCATGGCGACTTTTCATTATTGGGCGATTGACACATGCTCACAACCTATAATGACTGTTCATTTAAGGTTACCGGAAAACCGTTATCCATATTTCCGTTTACATAATTGTTTGCAGATTGGCGTACTTAGTACTACGAATTATACCATCTCGTCGCGCTAGCCAATATCCAAAGTGTACTATAACTGCTATAATGGCATAGTTAACGCCGCCCAATATTTCTACTGGTAGCCAATAATCCAGCTGGACCGAAGCGGCTTTAAAATAATCTGTATTTTAATTATTTTTCATTTTCAAGATATTAGTTATTCTGTTTTGGAAAAACGAATCATCGCTCATTCTAAACTCCTGTTGTCTAAGCGAACTGACTATTTGAAAATTGTCTACTTTGTGTAGCACATTTTGAGTTACTTATTTCATATAGTTTTTATTTTGGCGTAAAATGGGCGTCATTCTAACTCATGTTTGTAAATTTCACGCGAGTCTAGATACTTTGAAACGCTTTGTTGCAAAGGAATGAATGATTTTATGCCCAATCTGGCAACCATTCGGTTTATTTTTTCAGTATTTTGTTAATATCTTCTAAAATAATTCGATTTTCGAAATTTGAGTCAGCTTAACAGGTTCCTCGGAATTTTTCGAATCTGTGGGCACCTTATTCGAAACTCAAATCCCCACGGTTTAGGGGGAGATAGACCAACAAGCTTTGACAGTGCCAGCGGCAGCGGCCTTTACTTTTTTTAGAATAGAGAAATAACATTTTTCTAAATGCAGTCTTATTTCCAACCTTATTTTGAACATTTTTTCAGTTGACGTTGCCCACCTATCTCTAATGGATAAAGAATTGAAGTCCGCTACCACCTTTTTTGGGACACTGTATATGTAGGAAGTTTCATACCCTTACTTTTCAATTGGGTACATGTATTAGATTAGCAACAAAATTGTATCTATATCGTCTGGGACGTGTTTAGAGTTTTATCGGCCCTGGACGAAACATATGGGGCGTCCCAACACATAAAAAAATAACTGCAGGTCTTTCAAATTTATATACTTACAAAATTGTGGATTTTGACCGACCTGCCCCCCCCCCCCGCCCCTCCCCTCAGTACAAACCCGTTGCTGCTACTTACTCTAATTAATTAAATTGGATTCATTAATTAAGATTCGAATGCAATACGTTTCCATCATGTAAAAGCTGCATTCGGTCTACTTAACCATGCTGTCCATTTGAAAAAGAAAACATACACAAAAAATGACAGATTCTGCATTTTTGCTCGGCTGTGATTGCTGGCAATTTTCAGTTTTAGCTGAGGAAGTTTATTGGACTACTTGATATCCATAAATTCAACACGAATTTGTTCGCGGCCTCAGTGGCGGCTCGTGGGATACAGCAAGTACTGCCGGGCTGCACTTGAAATTATCAACACATACTTTGAAATAATTTATTCTACTAACTTTCTTAAATTCAGATTAGAATTATGGAATTTCTATGGTAAATTTTTAAAAAATCTAAAAAAAAACAAACAACAACGTATTGTAGTAACTGCCGGATCGCTCATTCAGAAAAAAAGCCCTTGAATCTTCCCGCAATTCAACTGTGAGTCTTGGTACAGCCGAGGCCTCATATCCGATAAAGAAATTGGCAGCACCGTTGCCATGGCAACGACTTTGTAAGCTGTCTCTCCGGCATAGGGAGTATGTAGCTAAGATACAGCTGATGAAAGATTTTCTAACGACGGCTGCACTTGTGAATTCGACTCACTGATTGGCTCGAGAAGTGAGGGAGGGGGTGAGGAGAATACATGTTCGGAAAACTCTCGACTTTATTTTGTTGAATTTATCAAGAAGGTAAGCCTGAATAGACTCTTATGAATGGACAATGACCCATCAAAGCAATGTTGTTTTTAAGTAAGCAAGAACTGGCATTGAGAGGACATGGCGAGCGAGAAAATTCTTTAAACAGGGGAAATTTTAAAGAGCTTTTAAAATTATGGATATCTGAATTAAAACAACGCCTTTTTATGAGGGCATCACTGACCGATTCGCAAGTTTAAAAGAAAGGAGGATTGATTTGACTTATAAAAAAGAAGTAAGTTTTCTTTCCTCCTCAAGTTATCATTACAAAAGAAAATTCTAAGGAAACTTCGAATCAAACACGAATTAATGCAATTTTGAGGATAGGAGCGGCTGGTTGAAATTTATGTCCATTTTATGGAAGTAAAATAGATCTTACATTTTTTATGTAATTTCTTTTTTTTTTTTTTTTTTCCTCGGTGAGGGCTTAATCGCCAGCTTTCGAATTCAGTAACAAAGATTTTCCATTCCTGTCCGGAGGAAGGGGGGGGGTGTCATATGCTTCCTGCTGCACTAACAGTTTTGACCACGGGCCGCCACTGTGCGGCCTTCAATTTTAGCGGCCCTGGGCAGTTGGCCAGTTTACCAACCCCTAAGCACGGCTCTGTATATCATACTTATCGAGGCTAATTTATGGCCATTAGAACACGGACGAACAAACACTTTTCGACTCTGCTTTGAAAGTGTTTGAAAACATAAAATTCAAGAGCCTGTCCATTAGGAATTTTTTAAAGAATGCTCCCGAGAAAGTTGACCAAACATGTCTGTTTGCGAGTCAGGGAGGGACCGACTCTTGTCACTCACCCACTGAACAATTCAATAACGTCCGCAGACGCACGCACGCCCCGCGAAAACAATGGCCGCGGCCCGGGGCGACACTCGCCTCAAACTTTCCCATGGCCTTGAGGTAAAGAAAGATGGCGATCGCCCGATTGGGGAGGAAAAATAAATAAAAAAATAAAAAATAAAATAGAAGCACAGTCCACGGCACTGGCGTGCACCCGATTAAAAAAAAGCTCTCGGACCACCGATGATATAGATACGGGATCCCGATAAAACAGGGCTGAAGGATTGTTTTGGTTTCCTCCCCTTCCCCCCAACCCACCTTCCTTGTTCTTCCTCCAGGACCCATTATGAAGTGAAGTGAGTAAGTAGTTAGTCACTTTTGAAGCACAAGGTCAAGATGGCACGTTGGTCATTCATCGAAAGAGGTCCTTTTTAAACAGTGATGAAAAACGGCTCAAAAATAAAAAAAATAAAAAAAATAAAAAAGTAGTCTTGCAGAAAGTTTTCCTTTGCAGCGATTGTGCACGGCGTTCTACTAATTGCCAGCACTCAGTGGCTCCATCCAGAATTTTTTTTTAAAAGGGGCGAAATTTCGAAAAAAGCTTTTCACACCCAACCAAAATGTACTGCAGTGTATACTGAAGCAAAATTTTGGTCTAGACCAATGTAAATTTTTTTGGGAGGGGGGGTTCAGCTATAAAAAAGATCATTTTACCCATTTAAAAAGTATAAAAAAAGCAGAATGTTACCCTTTACAATTACTTTTTTTTTGGAGGGGAGAAGCCCCCCCCCAGCATCCGATACTGCCTGCAGATAGTAAGCTATACAAAGCATCTCAAAGTGGAATTTAAAAAAAAATTAATTTTTATTAAAGCAAGCAACAAACGGGGAACCTTACAGAAGAAGTCTTTTCTAAGCAGGGTTGGCTTTTTACCGGTAAAACCTGGGAAAAGTAGTAAACACCTAAGGAAAGTCGTAATCAGGGAGATATCTTTCTCAAGATATATCAGTACAATAAACTGTACTAGTCACTAAAATGCATTTAAATATATGTAATTGTAAATGAAGAATTAGCCAATTCTCTAAAGCTGCTGAAACAGTTTTCGTCAGATAGATTGGTAAGTGTGAATTAAATTGACACTGGACATATTCTGTAAATTCAAATGAAATGAGAAGAAAAAGGAGGCCCCCCCTCCCCCCCCCCAAAAAAAAATGATGTGTTTCGGAATTTTTTCCTGGATCCGAGACTCTACCCCATCTATAAATAGAATAACAGATGCCCAGTATTTGTTTCACATTCCTCCAGTACTCTTCTTATACTTTTCTGTTAGGTTTGGGTAAAGGAGTAATGCCTAAAGATTCTATTTGAATTTATTTTTGGTATGTAGAGAAAAAGTAAAATGTATGTTCACATATTAAGGGAAGAAAAGAACAGAATTTTTTTAAAAAAATATGCAATACTAGCCGCCTTCGGCGACCAGTTTTGGCCGTGGATGGCTGCTTCGTGGCCAAAATGCGCACCCTGGAGCACACGCGCCGCTTCGCGACTGGCTTGTGCAACCTACGGCACACGGGGCTCTTCTCGACCGAAATTTGCAACAGACTAAAATAATTCTGTAGCTTACTTTTTCGTTTAAAATCGACACTTTGATAAATACAACTGTTAGTAGCAAAATCTCTTTGAGGGGGCGGCTGGGGAGATTACCGTTGAAGAGAAAAATAACCTATCGAGATATTTATCACTATATTCATGATGCAATGTATTGTTTCTTTAAAAATATTTTTCTTTGTGACAATAAAACTTTCGCTCGAACATGCATTTGTACTTAAATGAATAAAATTAGTGAAAAATTAGTAAAATGTAAATTATAATGAATGGTTTTATACAGTTTTTTACTGTAGTAAATTAATAAATTTGGTTAGTTAAAATATGGCCTCGAAATCATTTTACGCAATTGTAAAATTATTTAATCCTCTTGAAACGGACATTTTTAACGATTTAGTTAACAATATAATTCATAGATGTCGCCACCAAACAATCTGTCGCGCTTGTTCTCTTCTGTGTTTACTTTTTCAAGGCGTACTATCTCGCTAGATATTTAGAGTTGAAAGTAGCGGCAAGTTAAAAAGGGTTAATATTTTAGAGATCTTTCGAACTGTACAAAAAGTTTTTGCTTTTAGTTAGAGATGAAAATGTCGTATATGGCCGCAGATGGCAGATGCACCGGGAGCGATGAGTCGATCCCGGAACCGTTATATACATTATGACGCTAGGTGTGTTTTCAAATGATATGATAATCAACATATTGGAATCCAATACTGATAAAATTGAAGAAAATAAGGCTCAAAGGGACTGGGTGTACAGGGAGGTTGTCATTAAACTTCCCCTATGAACAGTGCTCTCTAGCTAAAACGGGAGAACGGATTGTGACCAAAATGATTATACTGGCTATACAAGATATGCGCTCAAGGAATTTCAGGAAAAAAGAGTTAAAAAAATGTCCACTAGGTGACGTTTTGCATAAGAAACGGTCAATTTAAGGTTGGAAATGGCTCATTCGAAATATATAAACAATTTTAGTATTTATTCAATAGTTTTTGGGCATTTGGGTAATATTTCAGCTGATTTCAGTGTGCAAAGTGCCATCTAGTGGACATTATTTTAACTACATGTTCTAAAATGCTTCCTCGAGCGCATCTCGTGTACAGTCCATATGAAATATTGGGTAGCCATCTGCTCACCGGTTACAGCTGCATAATGCTGTTTATAGGGGAAGTTTGATCATAACCACCCTTTCTTTTGTTATTGAATGCCAAGAGGCTCCAAGCATATAGATTGGTAAACTGTACGAACAGTCATTCAAGCAACATCATGGGATAGTTAACATTTGTAAATGTTTGGTTTTATTTAAATGATTAAGACATTTTAAGTTAAGTTGGATAAATGTGTCCATATGATTGTTTTTTTTTTCTTTTTTCTAACAACAAACTAGAAAACTAGTCTCCATTATTATAATAAATAGGGTTGTGTGCTTCTCATAGCAGGAACTGTAACAAGTTTTGGGTAAATGATAAATGAACAATGATAAATCTTTAACATTTTGAATTTTTTTTAGTAGTAGGAAAACATGGATGAAAATTTTCTAGTCTTTGCTTATATTGAATAAATATGTTTATGAGGAATTAATGACTTTTCTAATATATATTCCCCTAGAGGTTATAGGGTTCAAGCATTGCCTTCAATGCTTTAGTATTTTGTGAAAATTTAAATATATTACATAGAAAACGAAAATAAATTGACTAATTATTTTTTATTCCCCGAACAGCAGTCATCATGTTAAAATTAAGTGATATAATATGTATCTCATATCATGTTAAAGAGTTAAAAAAAAGGAAAAGAAAACAGTTATTGCTTATACGGATAGCATTCGGCTTCATGGTACATTTAAGTCTATATTTTTCTTTATATATAAATTAGCCCCTCCCAAAAACTTGACATTACTTTTATTGCAACAACATTTTTAAATTATTCTGCATACCGTTTAAGTGAAATAAGCTTTTTAAAAATATAATTATTCTCTCAAAGAAAGTTTCTACTGCTTGTTAGGCGCTTTTGCTGCAGCAGCTCTAAAGATGCTAGAGTTCAGAGAAATCTAAAATGCATCTTTGTTTAGTTGTCTCCTGAAAGATAAAATGAAAATTAAACTAACAATAATAAACACTGTGAAGGGATTCATAAAAAAACACATTGTCCGTCACCTACCTTTGTCTACTCCCTGAATAAACGGAACACGTTTGGTTAAGTTAATAAGAGCTTGCTAAGGTGGGTAAAAAAAAAAAAAACTGGTTAATGATTGGGACGTTCACAGTGTCCGGTGAATACGAATTGATCTCGTTTTCCTGTGAATAAAAGAATTGTTTTCATTTCGGTGAAAGAGCGATCGCACAGGTTTGACTGTGTCGAACCAGAGTGGCAGCCATATTGGGTCACCGTATGGGAGGCTACGTTAAAATAGTAAGTAACCCCATGTGACAGATCTGTCGTTAAAAGTCTTACGCTTAAGGTCAAAAACCTACGACATTTGCAGTACATGAACAGCAGCTCAAAGACGGTTGAAAGTATTCTGTAAGTAAAATAAATATATTAAAAAAAAAAAAAAAACCATGCGACTAATGCACAATGTTTAAAAAGAAAACAGATAAAAGCAGGGGAAAAAATCCAGAATGTTTCTTACAAGCTCTATTGAAAACAATAATTGAAGATTGTAAAAAAATAAATAAATAAATAAATAAATAAAATTTCCCCGTCACCCCCCTCCTTCCCCACAAAAAATGCTGAAGATATAATTTTGTTAAATGAGCCGCGTTTTTCAGCCGATTTAGTAGTGTTATACTGTATTTAAGTCTTTCTTTTTCTTTTCATTCGCTTTTTTTTATGTGTATCGTTCGTTTTCAGCCAATTTTATAACGTTACGCTGTATAAGAATTTTCTTTTCCTTTCTTTTATTGTTTATAAGAAAGTTTATTGTTTATAAGAATTCATACTACAGTTTGTTCAGGTAAAAAGTGATGAAAATATGTCAGTTTAAGATTGACAGTTTTTATGTTTATTACATTATTTTATGTAGTAGCATTACGTTTATTACATTTTTTTATCACATGAACATGCATGTTATTTCCTATATTCTAACCAACCTACTAAATATTTTCTTTAAACGGTAACTATTAAATGTTTTTCTTGTACAGTAAGTAAAACTTCAATGAAAGAAAAACAAAACATTTAATGCAACCAACCAAAATCTAGTTCTCGATTTTAAATTAAAAAATTTAAAATCGAAAAAAGAAAATCCTTAAAATTTTGCTAAAGGCCTTGCTAAAAAATTTTTTTCCAACGGTCAGGCATTGCCAATTAGGCATTGTCCACTACAACAGCCCGAAGGTATTGTGGGTATCTTGGGGGAAAGTATTTTATAATCCTTGCGTTCGGCATAGCTCATTCTTCTTGTTCTTGCTTTTTTTAAAATCTTTGCATGATTTTGCTATTACTTGTCTTCCCCCAGCTCGCTTTGATTATTTCGTATAGTACACAATATTTGCATTTTATTTTGAACAGATTCACAAAAATTAAGGCATGTTCCAAAAGTTTGGTTAATGGCATATTGTCATAGCTCCGTAACCATTTTGAAAAACACAACTCTTCTTTTTGTTCTTTCTTATAACTATACCCGGAACTTGTCGATATTTTCGCTTTTTATTTCCCCATACGAAGAAAGGTATAATTATGCTGGAATTCAGCTTTCAGAATTGTTCTATGTACCTATCAAGATGAGTACAAATACTCAGAAAATTTCGTGGGCTGTTCCAAAACTTTATGAGCATGCTTTTATTTAGACCAAACACATTTCATAAATAAACTCTTTCATTTAAATTGTAAAGTAGTATTCGAAATTAAACCTACTGTCTGAAATTCATGTGAAAAGCAAAAAAACGTGTATGCTGTTTGGACAGACTTCATGAAATCCATAGGTGAGTGAAAAGCAAAAGCATGTATGCTGTTTGGGCAGACTTCATGAAATCCATAAATGATTGGCAATCTTTCTCCGAGTTTAAATAACAAAAGAATATTATGCATAAATTTTAATGCAGGTATCGTGCTTTGTGAATCGCCTTCTAATTCGTTTCTCTTTGAGTGTTTTGTGAATTCAGAAGCATTTGGTAAAATATCAGCTTTTGTTCTAATGTATTCCTAGACGCTAAAGCAACAGCTCTTTAAAGTTGCCCCAAGGAGACGATAAATATCGTTTGCCCATTCAGGCTTTAGAAAAAGTCACTTTTTTGCTCTTAACGTCCATTGAAATGTTTGTGACTTTTAAAATTATTGCGAAAATGTATTTTCTGTTCTTGAATAACAATTAAATTTACTTACAATTATTGGACAATAATTGCGGACATATACATTAAGAAGAACTCAAGGAAGGTAATGACTTAATATTATTATTGCGCTGAATACAATGGTGCTAGATAAGTTGCTTTAAAGTGACCTGCTTTTCCAATTGCTAACCTGATATCTATCCTAATAGCAAGAAATGAGTTATTAAGCTCTAATCTTCAATGTGAGTCTTCATCATCTTCTTCTTTTTATCTGCACAACTTAATCTAAAATTCATAAAAATTCGATAATGGCTTTGCCAGGAGTACTAAAATTTGGATTCACGTCATTCCCTGAAGAAAACCGGACAACTGGAGAGATCTCCATGGGCATCAGAACAAGGGATCTGGAGATGGCTCGATTGTTCGCCCAAGCTCTCAAAGTACAATTCGAAACAGTAATGTCCACCGACGGACATTACGGGAGCATGCTTCCAAATGGTACTTTCACGGGTACAATGGGACTTCTTCAGAGAGAAGAGGTTGACATGGTGATGACTGACCTTTCAATCACTCTCGAAAGATTGGCCGTTGCTGATTTTAGCTACCCGTACTCTTTGGACAGATTGACTTTTGCAACCAAGAAACCGTATTTCTTGCACAAGTTCTTAACAATCACGCTGCCTTTCTCATCGAGCGCCTGGATTTTAGTGCTGATGTGTTTTGCCTGCATGTGCTTGGTGTTTTGTGTCCTGCTTCGAGAGAAAAATGACCCCTGCCGAATTGTTCTGAAGACATTTGGAAGCTTTCTGGGACAATCGCCCGTATACCATTCACCAAGAGGGAGCAGGCGATTGTTTTCGATATCGTGGACGATTGGATCCATGCTCCTTACACTGTGCTACCAGACAACTTTTCTATCATTCCTGACTCTACCGCTTCGAGAACCCGGAATTCAAACCGTTGCAGAGCTGTCCGAAGCTCTAGAGGCAGAAAAGTACCTTGTCGGCTCATTTAAAGGGGTTTTGATTGCAGAGAACTTCATGCGATCTGAAGACAAAAACCTTCGTATCGTGGGGAAAAAAATTCAAAATAGCGTGTTTACTTTAAGCGAAATGAAACACGTACTTTTGGATTGGGACTTGAGTAAAAAAATAGCTCTCGTTTTGCCGAGGAATTACTTGGCTTATCTGAAAAATCGCTGTTTCATATCTCAAGAAAACATGTTCTCCCTGTACGTATCTATACCGTATAAAAAATCCTTCTGCTGCGGAAGACAGCTGGATTCTGCTGTCATGAGAGTTGTGGCTGCAGGGCTCGAGAAAAAGATCAACGACGATTTCGTTTTCCAAACATTCCTTAACGAGCTCCCTCCTCACCAGAGAAGTGAAAAAGAGCCCGAAATAAGATTGAGTTTGACTGATATGTCTGGTGCGTTCGGTGTGCTGTTTTCAGGTTATACATTGGCTTTATTTGTTTTGATACTAGAGATTGCATTTAGCAGAATATCCGAATTTTTCTTTGCAAAGATGAGAAGTTGTGATAAAAGTCCATCGTAATGAGAGAAGCTAAGACATACTGTGTAACTTGATTTTAATACACTAATGGCCGAAAGTATTGCAAGTTTGAGAAATTTAACTATGGTTTCAAGAATAAACCCAGAAAAAATAGACAGGAAATTTTCCAGATTTAATATTTTCGAGAATTTATGTGGTATAACTGGAACGAATACATCTGAAAATCACTCAAAAACAAAATGAGAACTTCAGGAACCCATAATTTAAGTTGGCACCATGCAACACGGAAGGAAGTGTTGTAAAACATTCTGGATTCCCTATCTAAAAGAGTGGCTGTTGCGATCCAAGTCAAGGCTGCTCAACAATATAATAAATGATCTTTAGTTAAATTGCATTTATTTATTATCCTCTTTTTGCAGAATAACTTTAAATGAATTTTTTATTTATTTTATTCCTGCGAGCCAAAATATATTATGATTTCCATAATAACCTATATATTTTTAATGCTATATTTTCAATAAATTAAATAATTATTTTGTTCTTTAGCTTAATGCTATCTTGTCTTTGAAGTCACTAATTTAACACATTCATGACATTCAAAAATATCAATTATATTGATTTTTAATTTTGACGGGTGAGAGAGGGTTTCATCTCGAAAAGGATTAGATTTCTGAAACTTGCAAAACTTTTCGCCAGTGGTGTAATCATTTACGCCCAGTTTTTCGGTTTTCGTTTCGTTAATAAGAGTTTTGAAATGTTACTAACCACATTAAAATCTTGTACCCATATATTCTATACGTGTAGTTCATCAGAATTCTGAAATCATTCAAAGATTAGGAAATTCCGAAATTATGATTCACAGGATGAGTCTGAATGAAATTCCATGATACTAGCAATGTTTCATAAATATAATAACTTGTCGGCTGTTTTTTAAAAGACCCTCTCAATATTTAAAACAACAGGATGTCAATGTTGAATATAATGACAGTCAAAATAAACGAAGATTCCCTCTATTGGCAGGAGGGATGCAGATATATCCAGTAAAAGATGTGAAAAAACAGTGCGGGGGAAAAAGTCACAGCTACCTCTGGTGAAATATTTCGGCCAGCCCAAAAGCTCTCTCTCTTTAAGCATTTCTGATTGAATTTACTAAAGATGATTCCGTTAAAGACTACGGTGTTCCGAAAAATTAAAATATGATGGCTAAAACTGAAAGAAAAATTAAATACTCATTTAGTTTTCGTTTAATTTGCCAGATACTTGAGATAAAATAAGTTCTTTGAGAGAATGGATTTTCATTATAGATTCGAAATCGAGTAATCAAGAGGTGGAAGAATGTGGAATAACCTAACGGTGCTAATCTTGTAAATGTGAGACCTGGCTGCATCAAAGACAAAGCACAGTTTGAAAGTTGGCATATTCAGATCTGCGTCAGTAATGCTGCTTTTTTTATTCGTTAATACATGACGGCTTTATTTGAAGAAAGGATAATTAGGATTTTTGTTCGAAACTTAACACAGCTACAGTATGCAGACATTAAAAGCTATCGAACAGAACTGTGCACACAGTGACAGTATGCAGACATTAAAAGCTATCGAACAGAACTGTGCACACAGTGACAGTATGCAGACATTAAAAGCTATCGAACAGAACTGTGCAATCCACATTTTTACCATACTCAACTTTATGCTGGTTATACAATAGTTTGGCAGCACTAGCTCTGTGTGAGAAAGACGAAATACCGCCTTTTCAAAACAATTTCCTGAAAACACACTTGTCAAAAATGGTAGATACTATTAAAAACACAAGTATTTTTAAATATCTATATACAGTAGATACCGGTAGGGATGGACGCGAGACGAAAAATAAGCGTCTCGCGACTCGCAAAATAGCCTAAAAGCTTTGTCTCGTCTCGCAAAATTCCCTATATCGTAATGTTAAAAATGTGTGTCTCGTCTCGCAAAAAAGCTGTAAATCTCTGTCTCGTCTCGCAAAAAAGTCGTCTCGCGTCCATCCCTAGATACCGGTTATAACGTACTCTCATGGGACCTAAAAAAGTAGTATGTCATAGCCGAAGTACGTTATAAGCAGTACCCCCGGTAAGATTCAATATTACACAAAAAAAAAAAAAGAAAGTGGGTTCATAATTTCATTGTAATAGGTGTTTTAAATAGGTCGGATTTTTTAAAATTTAAATTAAACCGAGAAAATTCTTTATTACTTACAATTTTCATGGAGATAAATAATCTGTCATTTTCTTTTGTTTTAAATGGGCAGATGCTACTTTACAAATACCGTTTTGGTTACCCATAATAGACTTTTGTACAGTCTCTGCATCATCAATGCGGCATTCAAAAAATCGTGATCATGTTTTTGCAGCATTGAATGCGTTGGGTATGCTTATGCTTGCCAGACGTCCCGGTTTGCAGACAAAATCCCGGTGTCCCGGCCGGTTTACTTTACGTCCCGGTAAAAATTAAATTTGTGTATAGATGACAAAAAATAATCAACTGTGAAGGATTATTTAGGATAATTAGTACTTTGTCATTTATTTGACTATACTGTATAAAAGTGAAGAAGAGTGATGGTCTGCTAAGAATTATTGTTCAAATTTTTATTCTATATTCAAAGTGTTTCTTCTTACATAACTTATAAATATTAACATATAAGAAATAAAACGTTTAAATTTATATGCTTGTGCTATTTATGAATACCCCTGGTTTATGTTCCGAATCAGTAACCATTTATTCATAGCATTGAGAATAAACTACTCTCTAAAATGCTCCAAAAACCCCCCAAGGGGGTGTAGTGTCGGGGTCGTCGCCTTGCCGTGGGCTCCGGTAGTGCACCCTCGTGGAAAAAAGTGTAAATGTGGTGTTATGGCCCACTATCTTCTAGGCCGAGAGAGGATTGATCTACATGGGGGTCGTTCTAAGGGCAAGGGTTTATGGGGCTTTTGGACGCGAGCTTCTCCCCACCTCTGAAATGCCAAACCGAAGAAATCGTTTCCTGGTTTCAGAGGGGGCAATTGGACGAGTATCTCTTCCCCCGTTTATGGGGCTTTTGGACGCGAATCTGTCCTTCATTAATTTACAGCTTTTCGAAGAACGCGGTGAAAGAACTTTCCACGTAGAAATCCCTTCATCCTTCAAAATATCCTGAAATTTTTCCCTCGGTAAAGCTTGTGTTTTGAGTGCATTTTCAATGCCGTTCTTGAATATGAATTTTAATGTAATGATGTTCTTTTAAAATGTCTGAAATAATGTTTCAATTCATACGCCTGCCTATTCTTTTAAATTATGTTAAGATAGCATTCATGAAAAAATAAACTGTGTGTATATGCGTATAAGCAATGCATTCTGTGTACATTTAAACAGCACGTAGAATTATTTTATTTTCAAATTTTTAATGTTTAAACAACATTCTATGTATTGCAAGGTGCAAAATCTTGCAAAGCGAAATAGCTTCTTTCGTTTGCCAAACAATCGGGTATATAATCGGTGATACAGCTGCAAACAATACATTTTAGTAAATTTTAAAACTAGCAGCTATAAAAGTATGCTAACAAACGAAGTTTTTTTTTTTTTTTTTTTGTCCTAAGGAGATTATGATAAGTAGAAACCTGTGAAAAGAGCTCAAAAAGTATGAAATGTTGTATGCTAAATATTAGTTTAAGAATAAGCTCAGCAACAAAAGAAATTTAAGAAAAAAAATTGAGAGGACTGGCAGACATTAATGACAGAGAGAGCAAAATACAGCCTCTTGACATTGGGAGATGGCTTAAGTGGAGATCCAGGGTTCTGGTCTCTCGCGCGGCCGTCGGTCTAACGGTATACAGTTTTGTGTGTTTTTCTCCATATGTAACATGAATATGCATTAGGTGAGCAGAAAAGTTTCCGCCTAAGATATTTGCGCCCCCTTTCCCCATGTGTTTGTGTCTCGCTGACGTGGATTTATAAGCGGATGTTCAAGCATAGGCACAGAAATACGAATACATCTTCAAAACACCACCACCATCGACACAGAAGTTCAAAATACTTTTCAAATAAAAAAATTACAAGAAACATTATTAATTTTATTCTTGTTGTTACTATTTTCAAAATAAATTGAAAATACCTATGAATCACTTAAAATTACTAGGTACATAAGTATAATTTTGAATCATATATGCACGTGTTCAAAACCTTTCGGATTCGGTTAAAAAATTAGTAGCTCTAATAATTGTTTTTATTAAAATATAATTCAGAAGTATTAAGAAAAATTTACTCATAGAAGTTTGATAAACCACCGGTTCTGAAACTTTTTTTTTTCTCTAGTAAATTAAAATTCTAAACATTGTCAATTGTTTTAGAAGTTCTATAGTTGAGATATCGAATTAGTAACCATAGGTTAGGTTTGCAAGTTCGATTCCCGAACTAAAACTGAAACAATGGTGGACACGTGCAATTCGCAATTTAAAAATCCTCTCAATGATTATTAGCAGTTTCTAGAGGGAATCTTTGGGAAGGGAGAAATAAACTCTAAACGACATTATCGATGACATGAACTATCCTCTAATGGCATTCAAGTCTTTTAAGTTAAGATAATTTACTTAACATATTTTACATATTATATGATCATAATTTGTAAACTAAGGTATTTTAACAACACATAAAATATTAGAATTTAAAGTACATTTTGGCATTTAACGAAGTTTAAAATGCCCATATTACAATCGCAGCTTTTGACTTGCATTGCCGAAGAATGGCAGAGTGGATAAAATCACTGAACATTGGGAGATGGTTGAGGTGTACAGGTCCAGGGTTCTAGCATTTCGCACGGCTATCGATCTAACCGTCTGGAGTTTGGTGCTGTTCTCTATAGATCTAACGTGAATACGCGTTCGAGCCTCTTTAAAAGTCCTCCGCCCATGGTATCACCCCTTAGGCAGATAGCCTCAGTGTATCTTTGATATAACTTTTGACTAGTACATTTGATATTCTGCATAACATTTCCTGTCAAAAGACAAAAAATAATTTTTCTTTCAGTAGGAAATAAAATTAAACAAATATTAAACCTGACAATGTTTTTATCGCGAAACAATTGAACGAAAATAAATAAGATAATATACTCTATAATAATACTGTAGTAATAGTAATCTCACATTTTCCCATCCTTCATATTCAAGCTGCCTGACCGTTTTTCACAAGGGAGTTTTTAGAGAGATGGGACCTGTAGCGTAGTCGAAGGGAGACGCTCCCCTACTTTTTCGTTTTAGATTGTGCGCCCCCTCCCACTTTCTATTTTCAAGGAGAATGCTCAAACTTAATTTTCAGGTTTTAACATTTAAATTTTTAACTGAGCGCCAAAAAGGAATCCAAAAGAACCCTTTTGAATGCCTTAAGACTTACTTACAATCTCTTTGTAAATGTAAATATCATAAACACATTATTAATATAATATATTATTAATGTCAACTTAGAAATGAAATTTTGTCAAACTCTCTATGTTGGTTAAAGGGATCTTTTTTTAAATAGTCGAAAAAGGTATAAAGTTGGGCTGCGAGGCTAACACAAATCCAAAAGAAAATCTCTATTTATTCATATAGGATTGTGAACAATGGAGATGGGAAAATTATGTCTTGCTTTGTTTTATGTCTTTATGTCTTGCTGCTAATTAAAATTACATTTTTTTATAAACACTTAATTAATTTTACCAAACAATTGTTAGTAATAATATATATAAATAAAATTAGACTTTTGTCTGTACATTACTTGGAATTCAAAAATTTTGCGATTTCTATCCGTTTCAAGCACCTGGAAATCCAGTATATTAAGGGTGTAGTTCGAAAAAATAAAATCTCCCTCACGGTCTAAGTACACAAATCAGAATAAGCTAATTGCACCAGGGGCTCGAAAAAACTCGGTATGATTCTTTCTAAGCTGTATTACACGCCGCAATGAAGGACACAACGATGCCTTTTATAAAACTTTCGAAAAAATCCTTCAACATGAAATTGCACGGCCAAAAAGTTTTGAAAAGTGGCATATCCTGCTAAATTTTCGAATTTTAAGAATTTTTCTGATAGTTTTGCAATTGACACAGGTTTATCGTTTATTACAGTGTGTAATACAGCTTGTAAAGAGACATTATAAAAATTTTGAAGTGCATTACATAATTAATTTATTTGTATTTATGTACCAAGATCACATGTTTGTTTTTTTTCGAACTACACCGTTAATAAAGTATTAAAAATGAATAACATAGATAATTTTGCTTATTGATTTTTGAATAATTATATTGAATGAATTCCACACAAGTTACACTTCTTCAAAACTAAGCGTCCACCACTTTTTTTCTTAGGACTACACCACTGGGTGCGACATAAAATTACCAAAACTTAAGCAATTAAACAACAAGTGTCTTTTTTTTTCTTTATTTCAAAACAATCTACAATTCGTATTATTAAAACGTAATAAAATATCATTTAAATTTCATTCCAATGATATCATCAAATCTATGGGGAAGTTGAGTTAAATAAAGAATCGAAAAAAATCATTTAAAATACAATCCTGGTTAACATTTAAAAATTCTAAATAAAGAAATAGGAATTCAATTCAATAAAAAACTTTGCACTGCAGGGTGAATCTAAACTCATTGCAAAACTTCAAGGGGTGACAGTACACACCAAGACAAACAATAATTGCATAGGAACGTAGAGGCGCAAACTTTTCCTTCATGTACCTATTAATAATCACTTAGGAAGAAATCCTCAAATACTAGTGAACTTTCCGACTATGGTTCTTCAAAAATAAATGGACCTTTTACAGAAAGCACTTGACTAAAATTGATACTTTAGAAATTCCATTTCATTTTATTGATGAAATTTTCAGAGACAAGCCCATTGTTAATGAAACTGAGTTAAGAAAGTAGACGAACACTTCAGCATTTTTTCCAAAGTTATTATTAAAAGGTACATCAAGGAGGTGCTTGCGACCCTATGTTCCTATGCAATTATTGTTTGTACTACCACCCCTTAAAGTTTAGCCCAAGAGTTTAGATTAACCTTGTATATATTTTAATGAATTTGCATACTTGCTAGTAAACAACTCCTTGCTAAAAAATATATGGGAAGTGTAATTTGTATCGAAATATATACACAAATATACTAACTTATCAAGTTTTCTTTTGATTTCTATAATTTCTCACGCTTTTCTTCTGTAATCTTATGCATTTGAAATGGCTCAGAAATTCGAAACTTTAAAAATTCGATATTAGTATTTGAAAGGAGGGAATATAACAGTAAGTGTAAAATTGTTAGCAACAGCCAAAATTATCGGCTACATTTTTTCAAGCTTTTTACTTTTCTTTTTTTTTTATGGGAAAGTACATTATATTATTATTTTTTTCCCAAATAATATTTTGAATTTTACCATTAATGCAAATATGCAGATGAAATTTTTTAATTTTTTACGGGGGGTAGGGGGGTTAAAGGTTGTACTACGACAAAAAAAAAAAAACAAAAAAAAAGCAAGGGGAAAAAGTACAGGACATTTAGGGAAAATGACCCACACGAAAGATAAGAAGTAAGATGACCGCTTTTTATCGCCCAGCAACTGCTCTTTTCTCCCCTAATTGGACCACCCTCTACAAAGAAGATTCTGAATTCTTTCGACAGTGGGAAAAAATGGACGTCTTTTTCGCCTTGCATTTCGAGGGTATTTTCTTATAGCTCCAGGCAATCCGCGTCCAAATGCCCCTTACACGTTTCTAAGGGATCGTAACCCGTACTTACGCGAATTTTTGGAGAAAGCCACGGAAAACTCCGAACGGTTAGGCCGGCGGACGCGACCTGGTTTTAAACCAGGCACCTTCCTGGCACGCGTTGAGAGCATAAACACGTTTAGTCATGGGTCGGGCAAATGTATCCTTGATCATGAATACCCGGGACGCTGGGGGGCATTCCGGTGTGTGTCCCGGTTGAGCATTTCAGAAATCTGGAAAGCCTAGGTATGCTTGGTATAGTCTCCTCTGTTCCTTCTTCACTATCATCAGAATCATTCAGGGTATCTACCGCTCCGGAAAATCCGGAAAGTCTGGAAAAAGCCGGGAAATTGGAAAATGGGTCCGGAAAGTCTGAAAAAAACCGGGAAATTGGGTAATGGGTCCGGAAAATTCACCAAAAGAATCAATTTTTTTCATATTCTTTTTTTTACCCTTCCTCTTTAATCGTCAAACTGGAACCGAAAGTAACTGCAACGCATATTTTGGACCGCGAAAGCATCAAGCGATGTGTTTGTATAAGGAGGGAAAAGTGGGTGCTCATTAATCGTGATGGGAGGTTAAAAGACAAATTATCTTACTTGGTAACTTATGGGTTAGGACCGTCTTTCCAAGAACAGTTAGTTAATTCTATCATAAATTGCGACTACTTCTGTTTCTTTTAATTGATGAAAGCTTAATCCTGTACTTCAAGAAGTTGTACAAAATATGCAAATATAAATACAAGGGAGAGGGCATTGTGCAATTCCCCAAAGTAAAATGCATTGGTCAGGAATTTTTTTCCCGGGACCTCCCAAAAGTCAGGAAAAAGTCAGGAAATTGACTTTCAGAAATTCGGTAGACACCCTGATTATAGATAGGGCTTTTCAGGAGGCATTTACATGGATGAATGACAAATAAAAAACAGGGTCTTGTTCTTAGCCCCACCTAGCAGGCGAAAAAGATAGAAGATCGCTGCCTTCATTCATACACCATTCATCTCGCTATAGAGAATCTGAAAACGGACAACGAGTGTTTTTGAAGGTACTGAAATTTCCGAGAAAATGAAATAAAATTCTTAAGAAAAGCAAAATTTTATTTTGGGCTTTGGTATAAAAATTACGTTATAGCCGAAGTACGTACTTTTGTTAAGTACGTTTTAACCGAAGTTAAATAACATTATAAATAGAGGACTTCCATCGGGACCTAACTTCTAGGTACGTTATAACCGATAGTACGTTCTATCCCAGGTCCGTTATAACCGGTGCGCACTGCATTAGCTTTTGAAGATAATGAAATCGCATTTTTGTCCCATCATATTATCATTTGCATACTTAATTTGATTTTCAAAGTAAAGCCAATCCTAAAGTAACGGTGGCTCATCTAGGTAATTTGAAGTAATTACTGCGCAACTTTATTTTTCCTTATAAAAAATCTTTTAATCTATCCTTGAAAGACTTACAGGAATATCTTCCATTTCAAATGTGTAATTACAAAAATAGTAATACCCGAATTTACGCCATAGGTGGGACCGAGTTATAACCGTGTAAGTGAAATTCTCGTAAGTCGAAGAATAATTTCGCGTACAAATATGTACATAAAAATTATTTTTAATTGGGGCCTGACACTAAAGAAAACAATATTTTAGAATAAAAGTTTAGATAAAACACAAGACAAATTATATTATTGCAATCATAAATTGAAACTATTTAGGATGTAAACGAAAAATGAATCGATGACATTTCAAAATCGCTTAACCCTTTGAGGCGCAACCCTTTTCCCAATGCTGAAAAAAGGGCAGTCGTTGCCATCGCTCGACTTAACTACCAGCAAGATGGCGCACAGCCAGCTGTCGTCAAAAAAGGGTCTCTAGATCTGTGGCACGGGATGAACGTTTCGATCGTCCGCCCTCTTGCTGGTCGTTAAGTCGAGCGATGGCAACGGCTGCCGTTTTTTCAGCATTGGGCCATCTATCCAGCTGTTCTCGCATTGTTCCATTTTTCGGCAGATGTCAGTGCTGTTAAAAAGAATCGTGACCATTTCTTTACGGGAAATGACGTGCTAAAAAGTAAAGGATTCTCGTGGAGCTATGTCACCCGCCACTCTTTTTATAGAAATCCAATCTATTCTTCGTGACTGGCAACAGTCAAAACGCCCGAGTTTGGGTGTTCCCAGAGCGGGAACACTGCGCGCTAAAGGGTTAATTCCAGGTTAACGTTAAGTCGAGGTATAGCGGTTATGCATTTGTAGACAATTATCGCGCAGACTTAACTATACACCATCACGCACGGTGCTTGATATGGATTCGATACAGCTACCTTCAACGACATTGTTATTTATATGCACAATAAAAGAGCAGAAAGAGAGAATGAAAATTTACGCATATAACAACAATCAACTGGTGGACAAACAATTATATTACAGCCCCAGCTCATTTGTGAGCTATTCCTTTGCTCGTTAGCTGATCGAATGAACAGTACAAGGCCTTTTTAATCTCCAGCGATTGTTACTTCTCTTGCAGTGCTTGGACCGTCTTCTGGTTCTCACTTCCGGTTCAATGATTAATTCATTACCGTTATATAGATTGACTGCCTAATAACACTGCGTTGAAATGTCTCAATATCGCAGTGGCATCCGTGATCAATTTGCATCTGCAAAGCCAGTATTGTTTCAATAAACAAAGATGTCTCTAATTAATTTCGATTATCCTTGAAGTTTCTTTATTCATAAGCATTTCCTCAAGTTTTCATGTCTTTTAAAGTGCGAATGGATTTTTATTATTTATTTTTAAAGGCAAAACAATTTGATTGTTAGCGATTGAATGAGAAAAATTATTTAAAACAAAAAGAGAAGAAAAATTACTTATTCATGAAAGCTTTTACTTACGTGACTGAAGTAAGAAATATTTCCTAACAGAAAAATGTGGAAAGAAAAATTTTTTAAAATTTATTCCATACGCTTTTCCGTTTACAGGGACAGCTTACCCCGAATTTGGTCAAAAAAAACAATTTTCTTTTTTAAATATTAAATGAAAGCCTGTTAAATTATGAAAATTTTCGATTGTTTTATGAAAATCTCTACTTAAATAAGTACTCGTATCTCAATATTTCACTAAATATTTCAAATATTTTCTCATGCAGAGCGTGTTCCATTTTACATGCTAGGGGGCTACCGTCAATGTAAATTTGAGCATGGCGCGTTTTTGTCTTAAAAAATGTGTTTAAGAAAAGTTTTAAAGTTCACAATCAGGAGCATCGAATGTTCTATCGCTTATTAATAATACCTTTAACAGTGAATTTAACGTTTTATTAAATCTGTAATTAAAGTAGTAGATGCTATTTCTTGGAGAAATATTAATGTAAAATTTAATACAAACGAAATAAAATTTGCAACCTATATTAACACAGACTTAAAAGAAAAATGAATAGGTCATTTCAAAAATCCCTCAAGTCAAAACTTTCCAAAAATCCACAAAATTTGTTCCAGCACCAAAATGGCGGATTTTTATGAATTTGTTTGGGTTTTAATAATCATTTTTCAGAGTCACAAGGTTTCGTTCCGACGTCCAAGAGAACAAGAAAACAGGTAAATACAAATGTACGCCCGAGAGACGGCGTGGATGTATAAAAAGACGCTTAACCCTTTAACGCGCAGTGTTCCCGCTCTGGGAGCACCCAACTCTGACGTTTTGAACTGTTGCCAGCAGGGGCGAAGCCAGAAATTTTTCATGGGGGGGGGTTACGACTACTACAACTCATATATATGTATACGTGGGTGTGACAATGTAGTGAAGAATATACATTTTGTATGGCAAAACACATTCCTCATGGGGAGGTTATGACCCCCCTAACCCCCCCCCCCATGGCTACGCCCCTGGTTGCCAGTCACGAAGAATAGATTGGATTTCTATAAAAATAGTGGCGGGTGACAGAGCTCCACGAGAATCCTTTTTTTTTTTAGCACTTCCTTTCCCGTCAAAAAAGGGTCACGATTCTTTTGAACAGCACTGACATCTGCTGAAAAATGGAAGAATGCAAGAACAGCCGGATAGATTGCCCGATGCTGAAAAAAAGGGCAGCCGTTGCCATCGCTCGACGGAACGACCAGCAAGAGGGCGGACGATCGAAACGTTCCTCGCGTGCCACAGATCTAGAGACCCTTTTTTGGCGGCTGCCGTCAAAAAAAACTACGACGCACGCGATGAACGTTTCGATCGTCCGCCCTCTTGCGGGTCGTTCAGTCGAGCGATGGCAACGGCTGCCCTTTTTTCAGTATTGGGAATGGGTTGCGCCTCAAAGGGTTAAACTAAACAAACTAGCTCAGAATAAGGAGTCATGACGCGTTCTGAATTCTTCTGCTCAAAATGGTATATTTCCTCGGAGACTTCAACCTAACAATCAATGGAGAAAGCGCATTTTGCGTCAAAACTTTCACTGTGACATAAAAGTAAAAAAGTGGGTTCCCACAAAATGGTTCCCTTGACTTATTCCTCAGTGGTTTGTCTCCGCGCACTTTCTCAGGCAACCAGGCATGGTGGTGCGTTCATATCTTGTGACTCACCCAAGAGAAGCGAACGTCCCAAAATCCCTCATATCGAATGACTCCTGTCACAGTGAGCGACACTATCTTCATAATTTTTTAAGAGATAAGATAAGACCGAACAGTAAAGCTAAATCATGCTGAACAAGCAACCTCATCCAATTTTCCAAAAAACATAACTGCCGAAGAACCGACCCTGGGGGGGGGGGGGGGGTCCGGTGGTTCCACCCCCAACCCCCCCACCCCCGAAATTCCGATTTTTGTTGATAATGATGAACTCTTTTTGTGCAAAACTCTGCCTTTTCTATCATTCGGACTCCGAATTTTTTTTCTAGGTACGGCTCTGTTAGCTGTCCCACAAGTTTCTGGGTGAAGAATACAAAACAAAGGGGCGGTTTTATTGGGCTTTAATTATGTTTTAAAGGGCAAAGTAGGGGGTCACTATAAAAAAAATGCTCGACGAGACGGTCATGAAGAGAAAAGCAAATGCCATTTCAAGTCCTGGTCTTCACAGTACGCAGTATGAAACCTCGTATGCGGAAACCAATCATCCGGAAAATCAGTCATCCGGAATCTGCTTGATTTTGAATAGATTACATTTAAGAGTAAGAAAAAAAAATGGCAATTAATATTAAATATGTGATCTACATAATTTTATTGAAAAGTTTAATATCAACTATCCACAATAGGAATATTTTTTTTTCTTCAGAATGAAAAGTAAAATTTAAATTGCTACAAATTTGAGAAAAATAGTCAACTCGCGGTTTTGCGACCCTTAATTGAGTGATCCCCCCTATTTAACGATCCTGTCACGAAGTTCTGACCGCTTTTCAAGACCATTTATAAACTTCCGATTGAACGACCCTTTGCTTTAACGTCCTAGTTGCCGAGGTCCCGTGAAGGTCGTTCAATCGCGAGTCGACTGTAATAGATTTTGAGAATTTAATAGTTTACTTCTGCAATTAGCTATTTAATAATTTAGAAATCTCCCCAATGAGGGATATTTTCTCACTTCATTTAGGTAAGACCAGTACGTAAATAAGATTTCTTTTAGGACGTGGCTGGAAACTCAAAAATTGGAAAGCAATATAGTTGATAAAAATCAAAATATCAGATATTTCAAGCCTCATTAGTGTGTGAGGTACATTTTACTAATTGCGATTTTTTTTTTTGTGTGTGTGGGGGGGGGGGGTATACAAATTTAAAAAGTAACTGTTTGAAAATGAATGAAAGGATTTTTTTCATAATATAGTCTTTTTTTTCTACCTTATTTTGAACATTTTTCTCAATTTACATGATTCACTTATCTCGAATTGATAAAAAATTAAGACGTGTTATCCAATTTTTTAGATACATTGTACATACATATATGTACGCATACACCCATTTTCATTATGCGATTTTTGAAAAAAATTTCCCTCTCCGTGCCGTGCCGCCGCCGTGAATTTTGGCTCGGCGCAGACCTCTAGGTGCATGCCATAGTAGGAAACGAGGCATTTAACCTAACCCTTTAACGCGCAGTGTTCCCGCTCTGGGAACATCCAACTCGGACGTTTGGACTGTTGCCAGTCACGAAGAATAGATTGGATTTCTAAAAAAATAGTTGCGGGTGACCACAGCTCCACGAGAATTACTTTTTAGCACGTCCTTTCCCGTCAAAAAAATGGTCACGATTATTTTCAACAGCACTGACATCTGTTGAAAAATGGAAGATCGCGAGAACAGCTGGATAGATTGCCCAATGTTGAAAAAAGAGCAGCCGTTTCCATCGCTCGACCTAACGACCCGCAAGAGGGCGGACGATCGAAACTTTCATCGCGTGCCACAGATCTATGGAGACCCTTTTTTGACAACAGCTGGCTGTGCTGGCGGGATTTCGTCTTGCATCCCGAGGTCTCATCGTGCGGTCTCGTCTCGCACGAGACCGGTGTCGCATACTTTATGACATCAAAATTGTATGACCTTTATCGTCCGCCCTCTTGCGGGTCGTTCAGTCGAGCGATGGCAACGGCTGCCCTTTTTTTCAGCATTGGGAAAGGGTTGCGCCTCAAAGGGTTAAAGTCTAGTTTTGCATGGACGCATCTGCTTTGAAAACAACAGCCGTGGCACCTGCTATGCACACGCCACTTAAAAAAAAAAAAAGAGGTGAACGACGTCCGTCAAAGCGTCCGTCTGTCCGTCTTCATTATGCAGATGTTCCTTCCATCCTCAATTAAGGAGCGTGAATGAGAGAAAATGTCTGGGGAGAGGATGTGCGGCACGTGTCCAAAAAAAAAAAAGAAAGAAAAAAAAAGGCATGCCTCAAAAAATATTTACAGGCTCCGTTTAATTAATAAACGAGACAAAGAAACACAAAAATGATATAAAGCTTCGCAACACTTATATAATTTTATCAGTATGCTATTTATTTATTTATTTTCAAGCATAATTGGCGGAAGTCCTATTTCGCGTACTTTCCTCGTTATGCACAAAAAGACAAACCTTATAAAACCGTGCATCCCGAACGGGATATGAGAATGAATATCTTTTTATATACAGGAAGATCCAAAAGTTCACGAGGGAATATATATTCCCAGAAATCAGAATCCGGAGTCCGATATAAGATTCCGCAAACGCCACGACAGGAGGAATTTTTCTGCTTTATATATTGCAATCTTTAGGAATGTTTTTATGTATTACTAGGGGCCAAAGCCCCTAGACTCGCTACGCTCGCTTTTCGTAGGAGGCATTCGGCCCCTAATAAGGCTTCGTAAAAAAGATATCATTTCAACCAACAAAACCCAAAGGTTCGATAAGATAGAATGTTACCGAGCTACACATGGCTTGGTTCTTGCATGTTGCTTGGAACATAAAAATTTAAACCTCGCACTCTTTGTAATGATGTGAAACCCATGAGACGCTTTGCGTATTAGCCAATTATGGAGAATTTTCATAATTGGGCGACTTGCGTATATGTATAGTTAATAATGAGCTCTAAGAAAACAGTCATTCATATGTTTTCTTTGATAAAAACTACGGAACAGGCAGGACAGCCTGCCACCCATGGCGACTTTTCATTGTTGGGCGATTGACACAGGCTCACAACCTATAATGACTGTTCATTTAAGGTTACCGGAAAACCGTTATCCATATTTTCATTTACATAATCGTTTGCAGATTGGCGTACTTAGCACCACGAATTATACCATCTCGTCGCGCTAGCAAATATCCAAACTGTACTGTAACTGCTATAATGGCATAGTGAACGCCGCCCAATATTTCTACTGGTAGCCAATAATCCAGCTGGACGAGAACCGGCTTTAAAATAATCTGCATTTTAATTATTTTTCATTTTCAAGATATTAGTTATTCTGTTTTGGAAAAACGAATCATCGCTCATTCTGAACTCCTGTTGTCTAAGCGAACTTACTATTTGGAAATGGTCAACTTTGTGTAATACATTTTGAGTTACTAATTTCATATAGTTTTTATTTTGGCGTAAAATGGGTGTATTTCTACTTCATGTTTGACAATTTCACGTGATACTACATACTTGGAAACGCTTTGTTGCAAAGGAATGAATGATTTTATGCCAAATCTGGCAACCATTCGGTTTATTTTTCAGTTTTTTATTAATATCTTCTAAAATAATTCGATTTTCGAAATTTAAGTCATCTTATCAGGTTCCTCGGAATTTTTCGAATCTGTGGGCACCTTAGTCGAAACTTAAATCTCTAAGGTTTAGGAGGAGATAGGCCAACAAACTTAGACAGCGCCAGCGGCCTTTACATTTTTTTAGAATAAAGAGATACAAAATATACATTATTTTTTTCAATAGCTGTGATTAAGCAAACTTTATACTGTTTTTTTTACTCAAACAAAATCACTTTTATTGTAATCATATCTAATGTAAAAGGTGATTCTTCTGATATGTTCCCATCTTCATTTGAGTTACGATACCCGCACTATGCATTAAAAGTTTGAACTCGATTTTATTATCGATGCTGTTTTGTTGTACTCGATACTAGGTCTTATAGTATAGGATTCTTTGTGTTTGCGATGTTTATGTTCTTTATATGGACAATTTTTTCTCTAAAAATGAACGTAGAGCTGAGGGATGCATTCAAATTTAAATTGCATATTTTTTCTACAATCCTTTCCTTTTTCCTGCTTCAAGCTTTTTACATATTCACTCTGCATCTAGTTTTGATCATTTTTGCAGCTCGAAGTATGCATCTAAGATTGTTTTTTGTTTTTTCTTTCTAATGGCCAGGTGAGCAGCCTACTGCAGGTTTGACCGCTATGCGAGGGCCGCAAATGTTGGTCATTTCATTATGGGATGCCATTAGGCAGACCGGTGTTGCCCTTATGAGTGTTCTCCTAATTTTGAACCATTTCCAGATGAGAATCTCGTTTCAACAGGGAGGACATAGGAGCCACGACAGATTTTACGTGCACCAGTTCCCGTTAGCGTGCACAGTTTCACAGCAATCTAGCCAAGAGAAGTTTTCACCCTCCAAATCATTGGCCAAGCCGGTGCTGCTTCACTTTTAGGATTCTTGTGAGAACGGAGCTTAGCGACTTGGCCGCTGCGGAACTGCATCTAAGTATAGCCCCAGCAAACACACTCAGGTTCTCTGAACGTCTATTAACGTTCAGAAAACACGTCTTCTGAACGACGTTCAGAGAACCTGTGTGTGTTTGCTGGTGCGGCTGTGAAAACAAAACTCGATGAACCTGGAACGCTGATACGCTCTAGTATCCATTCGTTGTGTTGTGGAGTATTTGAAAGTGTTCTATAATCCATCCATTCGCAATGAATCATCTTTATTTTTGCTATCCCCCCCCTCCTCCTAGCATTTTTATGAGACGTAAATATATGCGCCAGATCATTACCCATTTTTTGTTCTCTTTAAAGGTACAATAAAAAAAAACTGTTTATTTCTAACGTTATCGATCTGTAACGTCAGATGCATTTAATGACCTTACGAGATATGGAAATTATAACGGCAGGCTTTCACAGCTTTCAAAGTCTTCCCTCGCTTGGCACAAAGAGATGCAAATTCGCACACATACACAAAAATAACAAAATCAATTTGCAATTAATTTGAGGAGGGTCTTTTTTTTTCTTCCTTCCTTTAAGTGGCTGAAATTATCGATAAATAATTTTTAGAGGATCCCTAAACTTAATGATAATTCGTCGTGCGGAAAGCAAAAGAGGGTAATAATGTCTTCTTTTCTTAAATTTTTTTTTTTTTTAAATTCTCTTTCTTTTTTCGTGTAAGTTTAAGGATTTTTTTAATGTTACAAAAATGCTCGATTTTTAAAAGCCTTGATTATGGGAATGAGATATTAAAACTCGGCAGCTGTTCTCCACAGTGAAATGTCCGCCTCATCGAACTAAGTCAGACGATAAGCGAAATCGATATTAATGAAATTTTAAAAAGTATCAAAGGAACGTGCCTGTGGTAATTAAAGTTCGATATCATTGGGTGGTTTTCTCCTCTTGCTTTCCGTCGAACCTATGTAAGCAAATAGACGTTCACGTACAACGTTTACTCTGTAGTGATCTTAAAAATATCATTACATACAGTTTATCCCTGAAGACAATCTGAGATTTTTCGCACTTTTTGAGCGTTAAAGGTGTTTTCTAACTATAGAAAATAAAAGTATAATATGCTTAAAGTAAATAAAAAACTTTGTAAAAAACACACATAAGATGTTATAGGTAAGAGGATACGTACGTTTCAGCCAAAAATTGTTTTGGCCTTCTTCAGTCCAAGCCCTTCGTCGCAAGCAACACAGGGAACTGAAAAGAGATAAACAAGCAAGATGTTGCCACAAGGGGCAAAGAAAAGTCGAACAAAACCACGGAGAGGGGAGAAAAAAATATAAATAAAATATGGGAAAGGAAAGAAGCACAAAAAAACAGAAATAAAAAAGGAATAAATAAATAAAAAAATAAATAATAAAAAAGGAACACACGAATACAAACACGCACACACAAAAAAGAGAAAACAGAACAAAACAAACGGCGACGAAGGGCTTGGACTGAAGAAAGCCAAAACAATTATTGGCTGAAACGTACGTATCCTCTTACCTATAACATCTTATGTGTGTTTTTTACAAAGTTTTTTATTTACTTTA
This sequence comes from Cheiracanthium punctorium, assembly GCA_038373885.1. Lineage (NCBI taxonomy): Eukaryota > Metazoa > Arthropoda > Arachnida > Araneae > Cheiracanthiidae > Cheiracanthium > Cheiracanthium punctorium. The sequence goes on along the minus strand of JAWZYV010010530.1, from coordinate 1,110,085 downwards.
TTGTTTAACACCAGTATTTTGAGTGTTTTTTCAGTATAATATACTTATTGTGCAGAAGCACACCTTAGTGATCCATATAAAGGGGAAAACGCAAATTTCGTCTGTGCAACTCTGGTTAATTTGGAAGGTTTGTTTATCACATAGGCGAAGGAAATAAAGGGCAAGACAGATACAATAGCATCAAAATCAGAGTGTATTTAGTGTTTTATTTGCAAGACATTCATCTATTTCTCTCCCTCCCCCCCCGAACTTTAAGAACTCTAAGAAATTATTTCAGTTTTCGTTTGATTATAGCATTCAGGAACTTAAGTGGCAATACTGGACTGTATTACTGTGGTAACTAAATGGTAATTTTAAAAATGAAAAATAAAATTGACAACGCTTTGACGTCATTTTTACATCATATGTTTCAAAGTGAATTAGTTAGTAAAATGCTGGCAAGCTTTGACAGAACAGAAAAAAATGAAATGTGGTGTTGCTGCCAATTAACTACGCGAGGGATCTAGGCCGAGATGGGGGGGGTATTGCCCTCCGTGGGGAGCTTTCTAAGGGGTCCTAAGCCTTATTTGCCCGAAGATTTAGAGAAAACCACCGAAAACTCCGAACGGTTAGGTCGACGGATAGGATCTGCTTTTGAACCAGGAACCTTCTGTCGTCCAGTTGAGCGCGCAAACGCTCTCGGCCTCTGGTGCCCCCCCCCCCCCAAAAAAAAAAATGCACCACGATCAGAATTGCACATGAAACACGGATCCCGATAGTACGATATAAATCATCCGCGAGACTTACATTTTGCCAAGCGGATAAATATATAATCAAAAACTCGGCTATTCGAACCTCGTCAGGGGGAGACCCCCCCCCCCCTAATTTTTTAGTTTCATGATTGCCCTATTAAAACGGTATTCATTGACTGTGTCATTTTATCGCTCATCTTTCGTGTATTTCGCCTGGCAACCCTATGTTGAAATTTTTAGGATTGTAACCTATTGATAGAAAAGTACATGGGATGCCTATTCTACAGCTTACGAAATATTCTAACAATAGATTAAAGCTGTTGTGAACTTAATAGTATTTAAATATATGTAAAATTATGTCGCATTTTTATGTCGCTTTTTTGGGGGGGGGCGCATTCTTCGGACAATTTTCAATAAAGGGGGCGAGAGATAAAATGACATAGTCATTAATAAATATATAACCAAAAATATTTTTAATATTTATTTATTTATTTTTCATTTGTATTTGTCGGCTTAACAATTCCCATGCCGCTCGAAGAACGAGTACTACTAGTATTCGGGTATACCATAAGGAATAACACTTATCAAACTATCCTCTAACTCTGACCCAAGAGGCTTTTTTTGATAGTACTGTTACATTGCAAATGAAATTATATACTAGTAGCTAGCCACATTCTGCCAAAACCCACACAAGTATAGGAGTGTCAATACAAAACCGTCTGTTGCTCAACCATAAAGTTTTTCCATCCGATAGCAATTTTTTTCCCCCGTCATCGACAGGAAATACCCGGTGTAATTTTTCATGTCATAATAGTGTTTGTTCCTTTTTGTCTTTTTCATTGGGCGAGAAGAAACAGAGGTAATTTACACCTTTTCGCCTCACCTATACCGGAAAGCGCATCATTACCTTCGTGCCTTATGATCTGTATTCTTGAACGTGCAATATTCTCTTTTACTTGGTTGCGTTTTTCAGTTCCTTATTATTATTCTTATTTTCTTCCCGAATGCAGTTTATTTTTTTACCCATTTAACAGTTTTCTTCGGTTTCCTATAATTCCTTTAACCCTTTGAGGCGCAACCCTTTCCCAATGCTGAAAAAAGGACAGCCGTTGCCATCGCTCGACTGAACGACCCGCAAGAGGGGCGGACGATCGAAACGTTCATCGCGTGCCACAGATCGAGAGACCCCTTTTTTTGAGGACAGCTGGCTGTGCCGGCACAGCCAGCTGCGTCAAAAAAGGGTCTCTCGATCTATGGCACGCGATGAACGCTTTGATCGTCCGCCCTCTTGCGGGTCGTTCAGTCGAGCGATGGCAACGGCTGCCCTTTTTTCAGCATTGGGCAATCTATCCAGCTGTTTTCTCACACTCTTCCATCTTTCGGCAGATGTCACTGCTGTTCAAAAGAATCGTGACCATTTTTTTGACTGGATAGGACGTGCTGAAAAGTAAAGGATTATCGTGGAGCTAGGTCACCCGCCAGTATTTTCATAGAAATCCAATCTATTCTTCGTGACTGGCAACAGTCAAAACGTCAGAGTTGGGTGTTCCCCGAGCGGGAACACTGCGCGTTAAAGGGTTAATTTGAATTCGGCACCAAGAAGAATGAAGTTGGATGGTCTGAAGACTTATTGGATTTGGAAAGAGAATACGTGTATTTAAAAGGCTGACAAAAACATACTGCCAGGTACACAGGATGTCCGAAATTAAGGACACATGAAGCATCTCGACGAGTAAAAAGAGGCAGATTTTACAAAAGGTTTAACATCGTGTATTTTATTTAAAAATAGAGATAGAAATGAAATTCCTTGTACACTCTATATACATACATTATGGTCTACATATAAAATAAAAATAATTAATTGGATTCATAAATTAGTTTTTAAGAACTGTTTAATAAGAACGAAAATTTCAAAACAGTACGTCGGTTTGGTACACTTTTCTAAAAAACTACCGAGTTCATCACCTTAAAATTTGGCATGGTATCAGAAAAAATACTATCTGAAAATAATAAGAAGCGATTTTCATTTCGGATAAAAATAAATGAAGTTAAATATATTGTACAGAAAAACTTTAAAAATCCCAACTATTAAACAAATAAAAAAAAGTCCTTATTTTCAAAATTCTTTCACTCAGATCTCTAATGTTAGGTAGTAAACAAGCTGTTTAAACAATTTTGAAAAGTTTCAACTGTTTACCTGAAACAGATTTTTAGAAAAGTATACCAAAGTATCCAAAATACACATTTTTAGAAACCGGCACATAACTAAGGCTTTATTTCACTAAACCACGTTCGTTTACATTTTAAAAGCCATATTTTGAGTGTTTACGTATTCTAAACCGTCGCAAGTTGCCTATGTATGCAATCGTCTCAGTCTGCTCTATGCCTCTAACTGAAAATTCGAAAATTTGACCCATTTTATGTTCCATGTGTCCTTCAACGATCCTATTTTAACCCATTTGTGCCTGGATATTTTTGCGACTTTCTTCGATTTTTACTGATAAGAGAAATAATAGATAAATTTCTGACGTCAACTTCTTGAACAAGGGATGATTTCTTTTAAAATTATTATGCATAAAAATCGAAATATCAACATCCTACTGGGTCATGTTAAAATATTTTGTAGAGTTGAGGCTCAATACTCATAATAAAGGCTAGGAAAAATAAATAACGTTTTCGACTCATAGCGAAAATGCCGTCCCAAAAAAGGGACGCTAGGCATAAATGGGTTAAAGTTGTCTACAGACGAAACTCTTGTTGAGAAAGTTATGGAATTTTGTGTAGGACAGAAGGAAGGTATGAGAATTTGTTTGAGCGGAAAAACAAAAATAGTTCAAATGTTCACCACCAGGAGGCGTTTGGTATGTACAACGAAACAGGCTCAACAGGACGGCCATCCTGCCAGCTACCCTCTGTAATTGCATGGGAGTCTGTTCCACAGCTGACCGCAGTGTGTTCGGGGGAAATGTTTATGAACCTGTTGTGAAATGCTGTCTTTAAGATCAGGCAAAGTTCTTGAAGGATCGCGTCTTACCCAATGTTTCAAACTCCCCCAAAGCCAAAAGTCGCATGCATTGAGGTTTAAACTATCATAAATGTACGCTACATGTGTAATTTATTAAAAAACGCCTCCTGGTGGCGAACATTTTAACTAATTTTTTTATTCGCTGAAATTTCCATACCTTCATAATGTCCTACACAAAATTTCATAATTTTCTGGAGAATAGTTTCGTCTGTAGACAACTTTAAAATAGGGTAGTTTAATTTCGGACAGCCGGTATTTTTATGCTTCTGATCTGCATGAAATACTCTAAGAACCCTTATTTATCAAGAAAACAAGGGGGGGGGGCTTCTATTCATATCTCTGAAGATGTCTAAACCTGGTTTATAAAAAGGATGTTAACGTTTTCTTTTTTAACCCTTTGAGGCGCAACCCTTTCCCAATGCTGGAAAAGGGGCAGCCGTTGCCATCGCTCGAATTAACGACCAGCAAGAGGGCGGAAGATCGAAACGTTCATCGCATGCCACAGATCTAGAGACCTTTTTTTGACGCAGCTGGCTGTGCCAGGCACCTGAAAGAGAAGGAAACTCCGCTGAAGGAAAGAAAATAACACTTTTTAGTTTTCATATTTATAGCTTAACTAGCTGAAGTACCCGTCCTTGACGGGTTAGTGAATGCAAATTTCCAAAAAGCAAGAACTTTCGTCAGCATTGTAGGAGTACACAGAATGGATGTAGTATGTTGCCAAAGTAAAGAAAGCGAAGTTATAATTTTAATGTATTGTTAAAATATTACAGGTTAGAAAGTAACTAAGTAATATCATTTCATTCGCTTTGGTCGTAATTATGTGATGCGCGAACGAATATTGACGCATATTGAAATAATTTTCGCAAAATCTCAAAATCTAATCAACATTTTTGAAAAATTGGAAGCCTAGAATTTAAGTTGAGTGACAACGTATCATGTCACCCAAATTCGTTTCATTCCCTGCAGTCTTTATTTCGTGATGCCGGAACAAATTTTCAGCATTTTAAAACGATTTTCGAAAAATTTCAAAATGTAAGCAAAATATTTTTAAAATTCAACGCCTATAAATTAAGATTACCAACTACCTATCCTATCACTCAATTTCGTATCATTCGTATGAGTCGTTATTACGTGATGTTTGAAGAAATATAAACGTATTTTGAGAGAATTTTCACAAAATCTCAAAATCTAATAAAAATGTTTAAAAAATTGGACTCCTATAGTTTATGTTGAGCAACCATCTATCCTGTGACCAAATTTCATATCATTCGCTTTAGTCGTTATTACGTAATACGGGAACAAAGATTCACTGAGTCTTAAACGATTTTCAAAAAATTTCTAAATCTGATGGATTTTTTTTAATTAGATGCTTATAGTTTAAGGTGAGTGACCACCTATCATTTCACCAAATATCATTTTTTCACCTTTGCAGTTATTACGTGATGTGCGAACACAAATTTACGCAGTTTGGAATGATTTTCGCAAAATTTCAAAATCTAATCAAGATTTTTTTTTAATTCGACGCCTATATTTTAAGTTGAGTGACCACCTATCATGTCACTCAATTTCATATCATTCGCTTCAGTCGTTTTTACGTGATGCTTGAACACAAATTTACGCAGTTTGAAAAGATTTTAGCAAAATCTCAAAATCCAATCAGAATTTTTTAAAAATTGGACCCCTATGTTTTAAGTTGAGTGACCACCTATCATGACACCCAATTTCATATCATTCGCTTCAGTCGTTTTTGCGTGATGCTTGAACACAAATTTACGCAGTTTGAAACGATTTTCGCAAAATCTGAAAATCCAATCAGAATTTTTTAAAAATTGGAGGCCTATGTTTTAAGTTGAGTGACCACCTATCATGACACCCAATTTCATATCATTCGCTTCAGTCGTTTTTGCGTGATGCTTGAACACAAATTTACGCAGTTTGAAACGATTTTCGCAAAATCTGAAAATCTAATCAAGATTTTTTAAAAATTCGACGCCTATGTTTTAAGTTGAGTGACCACCTATCATGACACCAAATTTCATATCATTCGCTTCAGTCGTTTTTACGTGATGCTTAAACAAAAAAAGCGTCACGGACAGAATGACAGAATGACAGACAGACAAACTTTTTTTGAGGGTGGCATCGGATTCCCGGGTGCTTGAAACGGATAGAAATCGCAAAATTTTTGAATTCCAAGAAATGTACAGACAAAAGTCTAATTTTATTTATATAGACTGTAAGCATGATATTTCATTATAACAAGTCGTAATGTAATGTAATAATGTATATATATTTTATGATTCGTTTCTTTAACCCCTTAACCGTCGTATTATTTTCAAGAAAACGGTCATAAAAGTGCTTATTTCTTTTATTCCAGAAAATTGTATAAAACAAGTGCATATATAATATATTTATTCATTTTAAGGTTTTGGACATTTTAAGCACTAGAGAAAAAAAATATTTTTAGGAAAAGCCAACATTCAGGGTCATTGTGTCTGAATGTGTGTTTTGTAGTAAGCAGGGAATCATTAAAAATATATGTTTTAAACACTAGAAAATTTTATTAAACTTACTACGTAAAATAAGTAAACATTTCTAAAATTTTCTTTGAACATAAATTAAAAAAAAAAAAAAAAGTAAGCTAAGTTTGCATAATGCATATCACAAATACACGTGTGTTTGAGTACTGCTAACATGTATTTAAAAATAAACTATCTCCGAATTAAGTTAAAAATACTCTGGTATTGTCATCTGTTGTGTAAAATTATATATTACAAAATAAAATCCGTGCATCAGAATTGGAACGCTCTTATCTTTCTGGCGAATTTTTTTGAACAGTATTGCCCGGAAATTTGACGGGCACGAGAAATAGAGGGAGAAAGCTTAGCCCGTGATTTTGACGGGAGCGAAGATTAAGGGGTTAAACCACTCGACTGCTAACGACTTACGATGACTGAATATTTTATATCCATCAGTAGCTTTCTAACACTTTACAAATAGCTCTCTCTCTCTCTCTTTAAAAAAAAAAAAATCAGCATAGTGAAAGACTGGTTTAGTTGGGCTTTTTTTCCGTTTCGCCACTGCTTATGCTATTACAGTACTTGCAAGTCCTTGATTGCTTACAAAACAACATTTTTCGAAAGTAAAATACAACACAAATAACACTGAGAATTACGTGGAATCATCTTGCTTTAGACAACTTAAAACTGGTATTTTAAATTTTTTAGTTTTTTTCGTTTCGAGTGTATTATTTCAAGATCATCACGTATTTCTGCTAGGCAAAACCCATCCATCTGAGAATAACTACTAAAGCAATCTATGTACGCATAGGTTTTATTTTATTAAGATTAGACTTCTCCTAAAATGTTAAAATTAACGCTTCAGAGGTTTTTCTCAAGATGTATATATACATAATACTTTTGTTTTTTTATTGTTATTAGGGTCGTCAAGGTATTCCCAGGAAAAGATTACGTTTCAATTTTCTGCGTTATTTGCATCCGGTCGTTCAGTTCTTTTTATTTCTGAACCTGTGCAGATGGGGAAGGTTGCATGCAGAAATCCTTTCGTCTAGATGACACAAAATAAACTACAAAAATAAATAATAATAATAATAATAATAATAATAATAATAATAATAATAATAAGTGAAGAATTAGAGAAATATAGTCTACAATTTTTAGCTGTAATTCTACTAAATCTATAAATGCGAAAGTTTATTTGTATGTTGTATGTTTGTTACTCTTTTACGTTTAACCCTTTAACGCGCAGTGTTCCCGCTCGGGGAACACCCAACTCTGACGTTTTGACTGTTGCCAGTCACGAAGAATAGATTGGATTTCTATAAAAATAGTGGCGGGTGACTCAGCTCCACGAGAAACCGGTACTTTTTAGCACGCCATTTTCCGTAAAAAAATGGCACGATTATTTTGAACAGCACTGACATCTGCTGAAAAATGGAAGAATGCGAGAACAGCTGGATAGATGGCCCCATGCTGAAAAAGGTCAACCGTTGTCACCGCTCGACTTCACGACCAGCAAGATAGCGGACGATCGAAACGTTCATCGCGTGCCACAGATCGAGAGACCCTTTTTTGACGACAGCTGGCTGTGCCGCACAGCCAATTTTTTTAATGCTTTGGTGCACTTTTTAAAAAATTTCTTACAGGTAAACGATTGAAACTTTTCATAATTTTTTAACTAACTTGTTTCTTTAAAAATATCAAACATTAAAAATCTGAGTGAAATTTTCTTTTGAATAACGAATTTTCTTTTTTTAATTTTTAGGATATTTGAAAAAGTTTTTTACTAAAATGTTTTTAATTTTATTTCTTTTCAGCCAAAATGAAAATTACTTCTCATTATTCTCAGTTAGTGCGTTTTCTGATACCATACCAAATTTTAAGCGTATAAACTCAATAGTTTTATAGAAAAGAGTACCAAACAGGCAACTGTTTAAAAAATTTCGTAGAGAAATGTGAAAAGTTAAATATTCTTAAAAACTAATTGATACATCAAATTATTATTTTTATTTATATATGAACTATAATATGTGTATATACAGTGGACAAGAAATTTCCTTTCTATCTCTATTTTTATATAAAATACTTAATGCAAAATATTTCAAAAACTTCCTCTTTTTACTCGTCGAGATGTTCGTGTGTCCTTGGGGGGGGGGGAACCCTCAGAAATCGGAAAGGAAATCCAAAATAAGACCACATACATAAACAAACAAACCAAAAAAAGAACTTCTGAATAGTTTGGAAAAATACTCACTTAAAATGTATTGTAAATATTAGTGATGCAACGGATATCAATCTGGCCGGATACCGAATATCCGTCCAAATTTTCAGCCGGATATCTGGTTATCCGGTAGCAGTATGTTTGCTTCTTTTTTGTTTTATTTTCACTAGTTTTCTTAGATCATTGAGCTATTATTTTTTTCTTTGAATTTTCTCATTAGTTTCATATGATTTAATTCAAAAGTCAGAAATCCTTTTGGGATTGTTTCCTTGAATTGAGTGCCAGTTTGATTGCCATTAAAATCTTACAAATAACAATGCCATGGATGTTTTCCCTCAAGAGTTAAATATCTTAAAGGATCAGCTCTTGTAAGAAAGACATCTCCATTTAACTGTTGGAAAATCAATGTAACAAATTTCCTTGGGGGGGGGGGCATTTTCTCACCAGCCCGCAGTACTACAGCCAGTACACTAATCTCATAAGCAGGGTCAATTGAGGGTGGGAAAAAAGGTAACCGAATTCTTACAAATATTGAAAAAAAGCGTTTTTGTACAATCATTTCTTCCAGTCATAATTGACTCCAATCTTAATAAAAGATAGAAGTACTTGATTTCCCCCCCCCCTTTTTTTTCTCTACATGATTTTCACTAGTACTAAAAAGTATACATACTAAAAAGTATTGAAAATAAAATATTTTCGCAAAACTTTGTTTTTTCGCTTTTTTTATTATTGCAGTTTTTAAAATTTATTCCTTTATTATGTTTATTTATGTTATTTCTCTGTATATAATTTTAGGCCGGATGCGCTCCCGGATATCTTTATATCCGGTTACTGTCGATTATCCGGCATATTGGCCGGATAGGCTGGATGCAGTATGTTTGCCGGATATCCGTTGCATCCCTAGTAAATATGGTAATCATTTTTGTGGAAACCTGTAAAACATTCTTCACTGTATAAAGACCGTACTTGCAAAAAGCAAGCACGTAGGGAACTTTGCGTTTCAAAACATTACCATTACAAACGGTGTAAAAGCATTGAAAGGTAATATTTCAGTTAATAATGAGTTTTCCCATTTTCTCACTTTTAGGTATGGTGTTAAAAAGTTAAGCTTTATCTGCGTATAATTCAATACGCAGGGGGAAAAAATACATTTTTGTCGAAATTTCTGGTAAAAGCATCGGCCAGTTAGAGTTACTAGATTAAATGTAATATTACTGATGAATGCAAAACTAAACAAACCAGAAATTCTGTCTATTATTGTGTTAAGAGCTAGGGGCCAAGGCCCCCTAGACTCGCTACGCTCGGTTTTCGTATGAGGCATTCGGCCTCTAATAAGGCTTATTCGTAAATAAAGGCATCATTTCAAAAAACAAAAAGGTTGGATCCGATAGAATGTTACCGAGCTACACATGGCTTGGTTCTTGCATGTTGCTTGAACATAAAAATTTAAACTTCGCACTATTTTTATTTATGTGAAATCCATGGAACACCTTGCGTATTAGCCAATGATGGCGAATTTTTATAATTGGGCGACTTGCGTGTATGTATAGTTAATAATGAGCTCTAAGAAAACAGTATTTCATATGTTTTCTTTGATAAAAACCACGAAACAGCTAGGATACCTTGCCCATGGAGACTTTTCATTATTGGGCGATTGACACAGGCTCACAACCTATAATGACTGCTCATTTAAGATTCCTGGAAAACTGTTATTCATATTTTCATATGCATAATCCTTTGCAGAATGGCGTATTGAGTACCACGAATTATACTATCTCGCCGCGCTGGCAAATATCCAAAGTGTACTATAACTGCTATAATGGCATAGTGAATGCCACCCAATATGTCTACTGGTAGCCAATACTCCAGCTGGACCGAACCGGCTTTAAAATAATCTGCATTTTAATTATTTTTCATTTTCAAGATATTGGGTTCTAACATTTTTGAACTCGCGGCTTAGATTCACTCTACTTGGAAAGATACCATTTTGCCAGATCGTACCTAATGCCACGATAGCGCTTTTAAAATCAGTTACAATGAGTTATTCTGTTTTGGAAAAACGAATCATCGCTCATTCTAAACTCCCGTTGTCTAAGAAAACTTACTATTTGAAAACTGTCAACTTTGTGTAACACACTTTGAGTTATTTATTGCATATACTTTTAAATTTGGCGTAAAATGGGTGTCATTCTACTTTCTGTTTGTCAATTTCACACGATTCTACATACTTGTAATGGCTTTGCTGCAAAGGAATGGATGATTTTATGCCAAATCTGGCAACCATTATGTTATATTTTTTCAGTTTTTATTAATATCTTCTAAGATATTGGATTTTCGAAATTGAAGTCAGCTTATCAGGTTCCTCGGAATTTTCCGTATCCGTGGACATGTTTCTCGAAATTCAAATCCCCACGGTTTAAGAGAAGATAGCCCAAGTAGCTCTTGACAGCGGCGGCCGTTACTTTTTTCTTTTAAATAGAGATATACTACCATGTGGTTTTTATCATTATAAAAAGCTTACATGAATGAGGACTTTGATAATCATGTAAGCACATTTCGGCAGCTGGAGATTACATTACCAGGATCAAACCTCAATTTCGGCGCATTTTTCTGTGGAGCCATAACTGATTTTGGCAGCCTCCCCAGCTCGGGGCACGGGCCACGTACCCTTTTTGCCCCCCTTACTGCCTAGCTGTCCAAACACTTCACGCGTGGATTCATTCCAAACACCCGTGATAAAATCATTGGTTAGGTATCTTACCCATCACTTTAACCAACGTGTTTGGATGAATCCGCGTGTAAAGGGTCTGGTGAATAAAGCCTTTACTATTCGTAGCATTCTGTAAGCGTAGTAAGTAGGTGGTATGAGAGCCATTAATTAACAGAGAGCAAAGATATCAGTTTAATATAAAGGAACGCACACAAATCAGGGGTCGATGCAGGAATTTTTTCCGGGATCCCATTTTTGTAAAAATTTCTTATTAATGACTATGTCATTTTATCTCTCACCCTCTTTATTGATAATTGTACCAAACATGCGACATAAAATTAACAATAAATTGTTGAGTATTGAATTGTTTATTTTTTTACTATGCAGTGTCTTATCCTCCTGAATTCTATATCCCTCAATAAACACTTATATACTTAACTGTAACTGCGCTCGCGCACGCATTCTTTTTACTTCTCCTATGCATTTTTCTTTCTTGTGCCTGTTTCTTCCGTTCTAATTTAATAAAGTAAATGTTACGTTAAAATCCCACGCTTACTTTGTTGGTGCCATCACTCTGCTAACATTTCTAAAAGGTTATGGACACCAGATGGATTCATTTATTTATTGGCTGATTTTTAACGTTCGTTTCGAGGCTGCATCATTCATCCTCAAAATGGCGACTGGAACTTGGCGAATTGAAATGCTGAATATCATAAAATTAAGGATGCATCAAGAATAACTTTTAAAAGGTGTAAACGCATCGGGCACTGGGCTAGGGAATGTGAAAGTGGAAAAAAGAATCATTTTAAACATAAGCGTAACAGCCTGAGATTCTTATCCACTCTGGATGCCTCGCCAATAAGGTTACCAGACGAAATACAGGAACCCTATTTCGCCTGAAGCTCTCTGAACAATATCCAATAACGAAAAGCAAAATTTTTGGTGTTTTAAGATAGATACTAAAAATTATGTAAGTTACTTCAATTGTCATCGGCCCATGTTTGCAATGGCGAGGAAAGATCGGGAAACCCCCACTTCCAGTCGATGAAATAAATGTAAAGGAAGAATAAAAGAAAAAGAAAAAGGGGCGAGAGATAAAATGACATAGTCAATTAATATCGTTTTAATATGGCAATCATGAAACTAAAATATTAGGGGGGTTCAGAGGGATCGCCCTCTGACGAGGTTAGAAGACCCGAGGATATTTTTATGAATTTCAATACTTCATTTTGCAAATTTCAACACTTATTTTTGTGAATTACCATACGAATTTTTAATATAAAAATCACCTTTTTTTGCTAAAATGATAAAACAGATTAAAATGTAGGGTAAAATGCCAATGAAGAGCCGTTAGAATCGATTGAATGTTTTGAAGGGGCCACAAAGCGGACACAATTTTCGTCTGCATCGACCCCTGCAAATGGAATTTTATTTCGAAGCGCTTTCATTAGAAGAGTGAAAAAAGAGTTCGTTCATAAACTTTATTACGAACTCACTTTAAACGGCCCATTTTCCAGCGGAGGAGTATACATTTTTTTATTCCCTTTCCTTGCATTAACAATAACCATTTATCATCACTAACGGTTTAATCCATCTGGCAAAAAGTCACGGACGGTCTTAAAAAGTTTAAATTTTTGGAAAAATCTATGTGGGAATTTTTGCATAAAATAACGTAGCCATTTCTTTCTCTTTTTTTTTTTTCTCCCGACCTCCTTTTAGCATATTTAGACTGGCAGAGACGAATGAACTTCGCAAGTTTCGGTTTGCGTAGTGAATGAAAAATATGTTCTTTTTTTCACTCCCTCCCCTCTTCTTTTTAAATATACCCACGATAAAAACATAACGCGCTCCCTAATACATTTGAGAATACGGGAAAGCCTGAATAAATCGAATTTTTCCTAAATAAAAGACGGTATGATATATATTTCGGTTATTATTTATATAATAAATCAAATGAAGCGAGAAAGCACAAACAGATGGATGTCGTGGAAATAAATGTTTGCGAATGTATTTTCACGCGTTTAAATATTTTTTTCAAGTGATGGAGTCGAAACGAATGCAGTGGTACTTCCAGATAGGAGCTTGACCGAGCTCTTCTAGTCAAAATATTCGTATCTGGAATCCAATTTTCCCAAATGAAATGGCTAAAATGTAATTCATGTGCACCAGGTCACAATCACACATTACACTTATTTTTATATAATAACTAGCTGAAGTACCCGTTCTTCGCACGGGAATGAATGGACGTTTTGATATTACGATTTGTGGTGGTTACTATTCATTGTAATAAAGAGATATAGCAAAATGGATATCGCATTATATTGTGTTCAATAACCATGCATACCGAATTTCAAGGCAATCGTTTGTACGGCGCAGAAGGCCATGCGGCGTAGCGCAATCTAGTGGCGAGTTTTAGCAAAACGGATACGGCGAAAATATTCTTCGCATTCAGATATCCATGAATACGAAATTTCAGGACGATCGGCTGTACAGCCCTGAAGTTCATGTGTTGACGCGACATCTAACGCGATCCTCTTCCCCGTGTTCAACTATCTATGTATACCTATTTTCATAGCGATCAGTTGCACAGTCAAGAAGTGATACACTGCAGCGCCATCTAGTGGTTAATTAAAGTAATGATTTGCTACAGTGCCGACAAATGGCGAGTTATAGCAAAATGGATAACGCCAAAATATTCTCATTGTTCAAATAGCTATGTATACTGATTTTCATAGCGAACGTCTGTATGGTCAAGAATTTGGCCTGCTGCAGCGTCATCTAATGGCGAGTTAAAATAATAATGCATTGCAGTGCCATCTAGTGGTGAGTAACATCAAAAGGAACACAGTTAGAATATATTCTTCGTGCTGAAATGTGTAAGTATAAGAAATTTTATGCCGAACGGTAAAGAAGTTGATGCGCTGCAGCGCCATTTAGCGGCAAGTTACAGCAAAATGGATACTGAAAAATATTTTCCGTGTTCTAATATCCGCGTGTAACCAAATTTCATCGAAATCGGTTGGACGATATTCGCATAGTAAACGGCTAAACGGAATAGAATTTGACGTTCTGCTGCGCCACCTGGTGGCAAGTTAGAGGAAAACGGATAGCATAAAAAGCTTCTCCATGATAAAAGACTTAGGTGAACCAAATTTCATGATGCAACGGTGCTTGCTCAACGGTGCTGGAGTTTTTCAACCTCATACACACATACCAACATTCATTTTTATCTATAACCAGTGTCATTATATATCCCAGTCTCAAATAAAATCCAGTTTCAAATCTAAGCCTCGCCAAAGTGCCAACATACGCCATTTTGCAAGCGTTTTTTTTCAGGAAATCATTCGAAGCATTGACTTAGCAGCAATCAATATGGGAAATGGTTCGACCTCGAAAAAGTAAAGCAAGCCTTTATTTGAAAAGTGGAATCCCTTAATACAGCCGAATTTTTTTAAATTATCAACTATAACGTGTTTTATTCATCGTTACTCCGTTGTACTAAATGAGAAGATTTCAATTTTCTGAAATTTCGCAGAATTCCCCCAACTTAAATCAATGTACTCATTTGGCGTGAATTCTGTAGATAGATCGCTTGAAATCCCTTAACAACTGCATTATTTCTTCACGGATCATTAAAATTTAACGCTGTATTCTAATAAAACCTTTGCACTTGTTTTCAAAAATCTATTCGCTTAAGCTCTCAATAAATTGCGCCAAGCCGAAATCTGTGCAAACCGCTAGAACTCACTTTCTCAAAATCGGCATTTGAGCCATTTTATTTTTTCGCCAAACTAAAAAAATTTACCTATTAGCCTCGGAAATCTTCAATTCTTATTGTTTGGCGTATAAAACATTTCATTCCTGCTCCGATTTCCCAAGCACACGATATTATAATAAAAAAAAAATAACGAATATAAACTAACAAAAAAAAAAATCATTATTATTCTTTTATTTTTAGTTTGAGAATTTAAAACATTTTATTCGGCAAAATCGCCACACATGGCAACCACGATCCTTATTTCACACTTTTTTCACAACAGGGGTTACAATTACGGAAAGCTTTTTGCGTGGAGAGCATAAAAAATCTCTTAAATTCCGGGAACGGGTGGACTTTCAAAGTTTTAAAGTGGACTACGATTTATTCTATATTATTTTGCATATCTGTGCTAAATTTCAGGCCGATAGGTCCATTTTTGTGGATTTGTATACGAATCAAATCCACAAACAAACAAACAAACAAACATACAAACAGAATTTCATTTTTATTTATAAGATGTATTTATCATAATCACATATCTCATATTAAATTCATACATTCACACACACACACACACACACAAACAAACAAAAAAAGAAAGAAAAGGAAAAGAGAATTCGTGCATCTGGGGAAGTTATTGAGTGGGTTGCAAGTTGCAAATTGACTTCGATAGGACGTACATTTTGTAGCAGAATTTATCAAACTTTAGGATGTCTTGTTTCAGATTTTGAAAGGAAATCCACGCATAATGAAATTCGGAAGTCTTCTATCGAAACTACCGTGAAATATGTGAACGAAGGATTATTTAAACGTACACGATTTGTAAAGTTCCCTTTTAAAAATGATTATTATGAAAAGCACTTTTAATTAAATGTACACGAAATATTGATTGCCATTCTGCATATATAGTATCATGCTTTAATCCATATATTATTATAACAACTCGTTTCTAGTATTTTTAAAATTCTTATTCTAATGTTTCCACTACATATATAGAATAATTAAAATTCTACGTTGGTGTCTGAAAATGAAAAAAATTGGAATCTGAAATGCTCATTTTAAATATTTAAATCCTCAATATTTTTTAGCACAGTGGTTCCCAACCTTTTTTTACTAACCCCTTTTTAAATCCAAAATAATTTGGTATGCAGTGGTTTTATACTAGTCTATTATTTTCGCGAACCCCTTATACAACCATGATTATGACTATGAATTATTGAGAAATAATTCCTTTTTAAGGCAGGGCATTTGCCGATCAGATGTTGGCCAATTTAATGAGGGAGGCAGGGTGGTACTCAGTAAGCGGCCAACGTCCCCTCCTACGGAGGGACATGTACAGACCGGTTAACCCCCAACCCTAAGCCGGTAATCGAACCTGGATCTAAAGTGAGACAGAGTGGTCGTTTAACCACTACACCACCTGAGCTATCCTAATAAGTTATCTCACATATTTCATTGCGAATGTTTCAGAAAGAATTATTCAAAGTTTTTGTCTTGAAAAGCACTGCTGTAAAAGCTGTCTTCTCAGCATACCTCCCCCTACTTTATTGTGTCGGTCTAGCAAAGTATTTTGCCTCGATATTTTTAGAGAGGTCGGTCATTCCCCTCGAAAACTTAAATCGAATGGTTGCACCGGGTATTTTATGATTATCCTCTGCCTCTATTTAAGACGTGTCGAATATCAAGGTTACGCTTTTCACGGATTCTGAGATTCTCCCCTTCAGCACCTGGAAATACACCCGCTCACCCTCCTTTCTCGAAGAAAATCGGAGAGCACGCGACACAATGGGTGCATGTGGGAGCAGCCACGTACCGCTCGCGTGCCTCCGCTTACCATCTGCTGCCGAGGATGTTCGATTTCTCCTCTCCCCCTGCTTTTGAGAGTAGATTGTTACTTACTGGAATCTTATACAAGAGATTTCATTTTTTGCTTGTTGTCGTTGTTCAACTTAATAATTATGAAAAAAATAAGCGCTTTAACTTATATTTTATAATAAAAGCTGAGGGTAAACAAAATTTGTACCTAACCACAGCCAGTCCTAGTTATTTTTTGTAGTAGTGCGAACCACAAAACTGCGCCACTTCACATTTCTCCCAAAATGCTGTAGTTCTGTATGTGTAACCTTCCAATTGGCAATATGATTTAGTCTATCGTATCTTACATGTTTGCAAGGCCTAATAGCTGGATTCAATTTTTTCTTTGATGGCAATAAAATAGGGCTATTACGTGATGGCCTCAAACGTTTGATACAGGGGTGAGATTCTTCAAACTTTAATCTGATTTTCAGACTTTCAATGTTTGAAAAAATTAAGTTTTTTTCAAATTTAAAAAAAAAATGTTGAATTTTTTTATTTTATATTAAGACTTGTTTGTATATAGGTAAGATAGATTCAATATCAGCAGAAATTACATTATTTATTGAACTTGAAAATTATAAGTATTATTTCTTAATTGTTATTCGCACTTTCTTTCAGACTTTTTCCTTTTCTGTCAATCTCATCCTTGTTGATAGGTGCTGATGTATCCTTAGAAAACGACAGTGTTTCTGCAATACCAAAAGTAAAATCCAATAAATCCATTTCATTTTTACTTTCCAAACATGTACCCTGTAAGGAAAGTATTGTCATCCTGAAAAAATTCGACTTCGAGATTTGGGTGTATGGACACGTTTGGAGGTCTTCTGAATTCATGGATGCTATTTTTACGCGATCTGTGTATGTATGCGTGTGTGTATGTGTGTGTGTGTGTATGTGCTTGATATGCGTGCATATGTGAGTGAACACGATAGCTCCTAAACGGGGCATTCGATTGAACTCAAATTCAGTTTATATGTTACAAACCTCCGTCGCAAGACCGGTATTGATTTGGGTGCGCATAGGACTTATAGTTTTCCTACAGGGCTACGACAAAGATTTCTTTTACACTATGGCCTATGGGGGAAATTCTTGAAAGTGCGCGAGCGTTTCAATGGCGCATTCGATTGAGCTTCCATTGGGTATATATGTTTGAATGATTCATCGACTGAAATTTATTTAAATGCTTGGAAATGATCTTAATCGTAAGCGTTCGGAATGTCGAGTGGAGTCACTCCAGATTTTTTTTCTTTCCATTTCGTTTTTGTATAAAGCTAATAGGGAGTTTTTGCGCAACGTTTCTTCCCACGTTAACGCTAACGCTATCCGCTATACGGAGTATTTTGACCAACCACGTTTCAGATTTTGTACGTAAGCATGCGCTGTGTTGTCCGATGGCATTTAACGTTAGTGTTACCGTGGGAAGAAGCGTAGCCCAAAAACTCTCTAATGTCAGATGATTTAAAGGCCTTTTTTGAATGATGACCAGGTTTCTTTTTTCTTCTTTAACCCTTTAACGCGCAGTGGTTTCGCTCTGAGAACACAAAACTGTTGACGTTTTGACTGTTGAAGGTCACGAAGAATAGATTGGATTTCTATAAAAGTAGTTGCGGGTGACATAGCTCCACGAGAATCCTTTACTTTTTAGCACGTCATTTCCCGTAAAAAAATGGTCACGATTATTTTTAAAACCACTGACATCTGCCGAAAAATGGAAGAACGCGAGAACAGCTGGATAGATTGCCCAATGCTGAAAAAAGGGCAGCCGTTGCCATCGCTCGACTGAACGACCGGCAAGAGGGTGGACGATCGAAACGTTCATCGCGTGCCACCGATCAAGAGACCCTTTTTTGACGACAGCTTGCTGTGACGACAGCCTATCTAGAGACTCTTTTTTGACTCTAGAGACTCTTTTTTGACGCAGCTGGCTGTGCTCGCGCACAGCCAGCTGCGTCAAAAAAGAGTCTCTAGATATGTGGCACGCGATGGACGTTTCGATCGTCCCCCATCTTGCTGGTAGTTAAGTCGAGCGATGGCAACGGCTGCCCTTTTTTCAGCATTGGGAAAGGGTTGCGCCTCAAAGGGTTAACAACTTTTGCAGTGTTGCATTTCCTCATTGAATATTACTTCCTCTTCAACTGACATGAAGTGAGGCAGGCCAGTCAGGAGAGTTTGATGACAGGCATTCATCATTAGACCTAAGTTTATAGCTTCTAAATCAGAATCACCTTGATTGTTTAAATATTTCAAGGCTTCCACCATGGACTACTTTTTACTATTTCTACTTCACATATTGCCCACAAAGAGATAAGAATGAATTTCAGTGTGTGTTTAAATAGGAAAAGCAGACAAAACTATGGCGTTAATTATTCAATAAAAAAAACTTAAAATGTACAAATTATACATAAAACACAATATTTTGGCGATAATATTCTTTTATTCTAAAACAAAACACAAGATTTGTACTAATAGACACCTGGGTTATTATATAGAACAAGTATAAAAATACACATGTTTGCTTTGAGACCCGATGTCCTATTGGTAGAATAAATATTAGATTCACATTTACAATGCAATTTCTATTTTTTTAGTTAAAAGTACTGAATTGGATAGAGTCTAATCTATACTATAGAATTTTTATACGGAAAGACATATAATAACATTTTGAGAACTAATAAAAGTGCATTGAACTTTTGGCTTCAGATGGCTGGACACGTCCATAATATTCTCTGCTGGAGGTGCTCTGTCACCTACAGAGCAAAAACGATAACGTTCTGCTATTCTTGCATGTATTATTAGTAGGACACTAGGTTCTGGTGGTAAAATCCTAGAAAATGAAGATTATAGAATGTAAAGATGTAATCTAATAGTAGGATGTCAGGCTCGAAGTGATTAAACTTACTTACCAACCTCCATAGCAACCTTGAACCATGGAGTTGGTTAGCTACCTCCGTGGCAACCCACGGCAACAGTGTAAGAAATTGAAAAATGCAACGAAAGCGTGTCGACGTAAATCATGTCCACAAAAAAACAAAAAATGGCGACAGAAAAACCAGCATGAACGAAATACCACTCTATAGTGCTAAAAAAAAGTACAAAGCTTTTTTTGTATGGAACTTTAGCCTCTTGCTGCGTTTCTCAGGTCAGGAACGAGATGAAAATCAATCACCCAGTATTCTAATCCAGCTGGCTGTGCCGCACAGCCAGCTGTCGTCAAAAGAGTGTCTCTAGATCTGTGGCACGCGATGAACGTTTCGATCGTCCGCCCTCTTGCTGGTCGTTCAGTCGAGCGATGGCCACGGCTGCCCTTTGTTCAGCATTGGGAAAGGGTTGCGCCTCAAAGGGTTAATAGGTACACGAAGATGACGTTTCCGACCCCGCATTGCTATGTGATTCAGAACCGTTTCAGTGTATCCTACCCCTCCGAAAAGTGTGTCAATCTAATTTCGAATCACCTTGTATAACGTATAAAGAACTATCTTGATTTATACTTCTTTAACTGTAGAATAGTTTCTTTACAGCCAATTCATTATCAGTAATAGTATTGTTGTTACTTTGAGTTTCCTAATCCCTTACGTGCTGTTCTAATTCCCGTTTCTCACTTCTTCTAAAATCACTTCAGTTCCTCTTCTAAAAAAATCCAAACCGAACCGGCAGAGGAGAACTTAAATGACTTAATGGCACACGATTTGCAATAGACCAGCATCCGTCACGTGACTTCTCTCTCTCTTTTTTTGTCTTTCGCATCGGCCATCTGTTTCCTTTTTCCGAAAATTGGAGAACCCACATTCGCACGTTCCATGCCAACTCCCAACAGGCGTTCATATTTTATTAGTTAAAACCTCGAATCGCACGCTTTTCTCTGGATTTTACTACTAGCTTCTTATTTCCCTTGTGGGGGAAAAAGGATTAATTTTTAATTCAACCATTTCTCTGTTTTAAGTATTATATAGCTGTGGCGTGGATACCCGCAAGTTCGAAAGGAAGGAATTTACCCAATATTGGGTAAGTCACGTTTTTTTTTATATGTTTGCCGCCTCGTTTTGGGCCCGCATGAAACATTTTCTTAGAAAGGGCACGTCAGCTAGAAAGCACTTTGAAATTTTCGGTTCGAAAATGATTTCATATGAAATGGTATATAACTCAGCTTTACATTATTCATCCGCTTTCAATTTTTAGTGTAAAGTTCGAAAATGATTTATTTGGAAATGACGCAACTCAGCTTGACCGTGACCTTCGCAAACAAGGCCTGCTGGCTCAAATATTGAGTCATCCTATGTAGGCCGAATTTAGACGTAAAATTAAAAGTTGTATAGCAATATTATGATTGTGGTTGCTTATCATCCGTTTATAAAATTTATTAATTTTTAAGATTTGAGAGTAAAATACATACACACGTACAACAAAAGTCGCCAAGCTTGGCGACTTTCGGGGTAATTCTTGAGGGAGGCACGTGACCGTGGTCGGACCATTACCTATTAACTATAGGGTAGGACGGTATTGTACTTGAAATGGATGAATGTCCCCTAAACGGCCATTCACCGTAAAGTGTTGGAAATCTTTTGAGTGTTCCTGCAGCAGCCCTATAAATGATAAAGACACTTTTTTAGATGAAAAAATTCATTTTGTAACCCATAACAGCCTATATCACTTGTGAGTCATTTGAACCAGCCTAATACCTCTAAAATACGCTTTAATGAATTTCTGCCCATAGAGCCTAATGTATTGAAAATCTTTTGGGCGGCCCTGTAGATAAACCGTCCAGTCGAATAGGACCGAAATAGCGGGGGGACAACAATCCTAAATATCAAGTTACAACATTCTACGTCTAATAGTTTTAGAGATATGCGAGTTTAATGAATTTCGGCCCATAGAGCGTCATGTATTTCGAATCTTTTGGGCGGTCCTGTCGATAAATTATCCAGTGGATTGGAACAAAAACTGCATTAACATCTCGTGTCATGCACTACGAGTCAAAAAAAAATTGTACTTGAACTTGAGCGGATGAATAAAAAAGTATTTTATTAACGATTGAAAATTTGTACAAGATAAATATAGGGAGAGTGTGAGCTAATAATAGGAATTGAAAAAGAAAATGTATTTAAAACATATCTCACTCGCGAACTGCAGTGCACTTTCTGCGTGCATGACATAAAATTGGAATGGACACATCGCGATAAGCGACCCACCACAGAGCCGCTTGCCCTATCTCACCGAAGAGTGAGGAGCGTTTGTTTTGGTGCGTTATCATACTCGGTAGACAACGCGAAATCTGTGTTATCCCAACAACTGTTTACAGTCATCGTAGAAGTGTACAAATCTGTTTCAACACCGCCTGCTTCTAGCTGTTAACGGCATAAACTGCTTGGATAAAAGAAAGGTGCGCAGATTCTTTTCCTCTCCCGCTCTCTTTTTCTTTTCTTTTCTTTCTTTTTTTTTTTTTTTTGGTAGTAATTTTATAACTTCCCTTAATTTATTTACAACTAGTTGAAGTACCCGTCGTTGACGGGTTAGTACTGAATGCAAATTTCCAAAAAGGCAAGAACTTTCGTCAGCATTGTAGGAGTACGCAGAATGGATGTAGTGTGCTGCCAAAGTAAAGAAAGCGAAGTTATTATTTTCATGCATTGTTAAAATACTACAAGAGGTTAGAGAGTCACTAAGAAATATCATTTCATTCGCTTGAGTCGTCATTATGGGATGCGCGAACGAATATGGACGCATATTGAAATAATTTTCGGAAAATCTCAAAATCTAATCCATATTTTTGAAAAAATTGGAAGCCTAGAATTTCACGCGAGTGACAACCCATCGTGTCACCCAATTTCGTTTCATTCCCTGCAGTCTTTATTGTGTGATGCTGGAACAAAATTTCAGCATTTTAAAGCGATTTTCACAAAATATCAAAATGTAATCAAAATATTTTAAAAATTCAACGCCTATAAATTATGATTAGCAACTGCCTATCCTATCACCCAATTTCGTATCATTCGTATAAGTCGTTATTACGTGATGCTCGAACACAAATTTACGCAGTTTGAGATGATTTTCGCAAAATCTCAAAATCCAATCAAGATTTTTTTAAAATTCGATGCCAATGTTTTAAGTTGAGTGACCGCCTATCATGACACCCAATTTCATATTATTCGCTTCAGTCGTTTTTACGTGATGCTTGAACAAAAAAAGTGTCACGGACAGAATGACAGAACGACAGACAGACAAACTGTTTTTTGAGGGTCACACCGGATTCCCAGGTGCTTGAAACTTACAGAAATCGCAAAATTTTTGAATTCCAAGAAATGTACAGACAAAAGTCTAATTTTATTTATATAGATACTTCATATGTTCATCAGTCGGTCTATTTTAATTCAATTGATTGACTATCATCGCCCACCCCCCATCCTATCCTCTTCCTCTCAGTATAAAAACTCAGGAGCCCCCCCCCCTCAACGATATCAGTTGCTATGATAGGGTTACAATTTATACATAATA
Source organism: Cheiracanthium punctorium (assembly GCA_038373885.1). Classification (NCBI taxonomy): domain Eukaryota; kingdom Metazoa; phylum Arthropoda; class Arachnida; order Araneae; family Cheiracanthiidae; genus Cheiracanthium; species Cheiracanthium punctorium. The sequence goes on along the minus strand of JAWZYV010010530.1, from coordinate 1,086,776 downwards.
TAAATAATTATCTTAACCAAGAATAAAAATATTTCAAGTGCATCTGTGTACTTTGTATTGTAGTAGGATATATATATGCTTATAAACAAATAGAAAAGGTGGCCCACAAATTACCGCCAGGGGAAGGGAGGAGGGTTGTGCGGCACAAAAATGGTCATCAACCCCCCCCCCCCCCCCGAAGGCTTGATGTGTCAGGTCAGTGGCACTTAATTGGGGAAAAAGTTAATTGTATAAAAGTAAGATCTCCACTGGAAAGATAGTTGGTACTATTTATCGGTTGTTTTATAGCGTTCTCACAAGTTCAAAAATAACGACTCTCATAAATTGAATTCTAAAGCACGGGTTAGCAACTGAGGCACTTGGAACACCAAGAAACTTGCATCCAAGTTGCATTGACAATCCTCCTAGGGCTTCCCTATTCAAGGATTCGTATTTTCAACAGTGGCTTAGCAAGAGTGGGGAGGTTAACCCTTTAACGCGCGATGTCCTCGATGTGAGGACACCAAACTCTGATGTTTTGACTGTTGCCAGTCACGAAAAATAGATTGGATTTCTATAAAAATAATTGCGAGTGACATAGCTCTACGAGAATCCTTTACTTTTTAAGCACGTTCATTTCCCGTAAGAAAATTGTCACGATTGTTTTTAACAGCACTGACATCTGCTGAAAAATGGAAGAACGCGAGAACAGCTGGAAAGATGGCCCAGTGCTGAAAAAAGGGCAGCCGTTGCCATCGTTCGACTTAACGACCAACAAGAGGGCGGACGATCGAAACGTTCATCGCGTGCCACAGATCGAGAGACACTTTTTTTTGACGACAGCTGGCTGTGGCGGCTGTGCCAGCTGTCGTCAAAAAAAGGGTCTCTCGATCTGTGGCACACGATGAACGTTTCGACAGCCAGCTGTCGTCAAAAAAAGGGTCTCTCGATCTGTGGCACGCGATGAACGTTGTGGAACGATGGGGAACGCGATCGTCCGCCCTCTTGCGGGTCGTTCAGTCGAGCGATGGCAACGGCTGCCCTTTTTCCAGCATTGGGAAAGGGTTGCACCTCAAAGGGTTAAGAATTTCCAAAATGGGCAATGAGGGCGAAATGAATCCATTCGTTATTGCATTATTTAGAATAGTTTAGTTCAGCAATAAACACTCGCTCATCGAATAGCTCTTTTCGGCGACAATGACAGTAGCCCTGTGGCTGCGACAATAACCGTATTCGGTTCATTAGCCACTGCTAATCCGCTAAGTTTATGAACCACACCGGTGAACTTGGGTTCAGTTTCCGGGTCTAACGAACGACACCGCACGCAAATCTGCGTCCTCCGGGGTCGCCCTGCACATCAGAAGTTCGTGCATTTTCTTTTGTCTCGGTCACTTTGCTTCTTCTTTTTTTTTTTTTCCATGGTCATAAATACCTCATACAACCAGGCTCGAATGAATATCGAATAAAGATTCTATCGGACAAAATCCGACTTGTATCTGCGTCGGCCAGTCCTCCCCTTTGCGATAAGAATCGATTGCCGTCCACTTGTTGCCATCGCTTCGGACAAAGTTCGTTTTAAAATGTACGGTAGTGTGCAGCTCTTTCTTGTTCTAAAGATTTAAATCGAGTAGATAAAGCAGTAAACGTGATCGCTCGCTAGAAAATTGCTAGCATGTAAACTGTATTTTGATCATTCGATTGCTAGTAGGCGTTGCAGGTTCTAGGTCATTTTTTCGACGACGTGATCTCGTGATGCCAAATATTCTTTGGTAAAAGTCGCTGCATTTCCCCCCCCCCCCGCCAAAAATAAACTTAACTGTTATAGAGTGTCCAAATTATCAGAAACAATCACAAAAAATTGTAGTTCTGTATTTAAGTTATCCGCCTACGTTCAAGGCTTTTTTCTTTTAAGTTATAATTTAGATTTTTTTTTTTAAATAATCTTCAGGTAAATTGTACAATAGAAAAGAATATTACCGTAAAAACACTTATATTCATGAGGCTTTGATTTTATCGATTTTTGCGAGCCCGTCATCATCGCGAATATTAAATTCTCGCTAACTTTTTTTTTTTCGCTTCAAATAATAATAAAAAAATCAGTTGTTTTTTTTTTCACTTACCAAACTTGAATAATTTATTGTACAGTTATAAACTCTTTCTTGACAATTTTCTTTCTTACAACTTATTTCTTGAATACTATACAGCTAATTCTTGACATATAAAACAATTATTCAACTAATAGAATGCAGCTCATTCACTTGTAATATTTATGCCAGCTTCTTTGGAGCCATTCAAAATGGGGAAGGGTGGTGGGGGGGGGGACTGTTCAAACAAAGGAAGTTCCTTAAGATGGCTACAAAAGGGGTTCTATATTTAGGCACTTTCGGGATTTTTCAACTTTCGGTTCTATTCCTATAAGATTCGCGAAATTTTCAGCTCGCAAAATCCAGATATGCAGGGCCCGATTATGGCCAACAGGGGCCCGGGCATTGATGAATTTGGGGGCCCTCATCCATGAAATTTGTTTTCTTTTTCATAAAATTTTGACATAAAAAAGAATATTTCAGAACAACATTTGAAATTGGGGCTCCTTTTGAACTGGGGGCCCTGGGCAAAGTCCCGATTTGCCCATACGATAATAATAAGGCTCTGCAGATATGTTCGTTTTAGCGAAAATTACAGCTCGCGAAAATAAGTGCTTTTACAGTACCCCAAAAAATTATATTAAAGCCATGCATTTTGAGAAGTTAGGGGTTTCGTAGTAAATTTTCACTAAAATTTATCAAAGCGGCTAACACGGTACGCACGGTTGTACTGAACGAATCTTAATTCTTTTTAACAGTGAGGTATATATTACAATGGTATAATAACGAAAAAATAAGAAAAGTGTTAACATGGAAATAAAATATGGCCAGTTACGTGACTAAATATGCATATTTTTAAGATTTACCGCCTGTTGCATACAAAAAAGGAAACTTAATATATTGGGTTGGCAACAAAGTAATTGCGTTTTTTCGTATGTCAATATTTCGCCTGGCCAAAACTACTGAAGTTAATGATGCGAAATTTGGCACGTACGTGAGTTCTTCAACATAGGTGCTAGATCAGAGAGCATTTTCTAAAATTCGTAATCTTAGGGGGGGTAAGGGGCCAAAAAGTTCTTTTCACATATCCAGCGTGATCTCAAATAAAAATAGAGATATCCGTGAAATTCTTTCTGTAAAATACAGCAGTCACGAATACCTAAAAATTAATTTCAGGACATTTTTAATAGTGTCCTCTAAGGAGGATAGAAGCGAAAAAAGGGGGAGGGTGGCCATCTTTTATGGACGAAAAAAAATACTGCCAGTGAAATTCTTTCTTTAAAATGTAACAAATATGAATCGTACGATCAGGTACAGCTTACCTGTAATTAAAAACTTGTTGAAAACTTATTTGCTTGAATTTTATACCAGAAAACGCAATTACTTTGTTGCCAACCCAATAGAAGCAAACAATTATGTGAGAACAAATATTTTAGGTCATTTCATAGCTAATAATATTTTAAACATGCACTGAATTTTTCAACAAAAAATCTTTATTCATATCGAAGTTAGGGTGTAATAATGAAAAAAAAAATGCAAAAAAAATCAACATACTGAAAAAAATGCGTAAAGGTCTCAACTGATGTTAGTTCGCAGCTCATGACGTCTTTTTAAATAACTATTTGCATCTAATTTTATTACTGATTTTTTGACCGAAATTAGGTGTTTTCAGGACAGGCGGATACCTTAAATTAGAAAAGAATTGGAAAAAGACTGTCTGTGTATTGGATAAATTATTTTATTTTTACTTGTACTTTCATTCTTTTTATTGTACTTTACTTTTTATACATACTTTTTATACATACTTTACTTTTTATTGTACATTCATTCCTTATTTTTAACTAAAAAATGTAAAATGAATGTACGTAATATAAAAAAAACCAGAAGGTTAACGTATGTTAGTCAGTATTTGGTGATGCTCCTTTTGGCGTCTATAATGGCTTCAATATGCCCAGGCATACTTATCATGCACTTTTTTTATCGCTAAATTGTAATACCAAGCATTTTGTAATTTTCAATTAGTTTGCTTTCATACGTGATCACTTCCTTGACGATTTCTTTCTTCATTTCCCACAACTTCTCGATAGGGTTAGGATCGCTAGAATTGATAGTCATGAAAAACTCTACAGGTTAAACTGGTATAATATAGCTCGTCATGAATGCTGTAGCGCTCCTAGCATTATGGAAAGAGACTGAATCATGCCAAAACGTGAACTCCTAAATATTTGGTAACCATTCCCGAAGTATTCGGTAGCCATAGTTTGGTATCCAAAGAAAATTTTACTAAATAATGTTTATTTGCAAAGAAAACCTATTTTCAGGTTTTTGTACAACACTTGGGCAAATTTTTATCGGGTAAGTTTGTAAAATTTTAAGTTAAAAATGTTTTCTTTGGTGTAACTTTTTTTTAAACTTTAAAACATGCTTTTTAAAAATAATTTCTTATTAAATATTAATTGTTAGTACATTTAAACAGTTCCTCCACTGTGAGTGCGAACAAGTGGAAGTTCATAATTTAAAAAATTATTTTAAAGTGTGTATTTTCTAAGAAAAGCTTGAAAAATACCAGCAACAACCATTAATACACAGGGAGATATAGCTCAGACTAGAAAATGTTAACTGTCTTCAGTCAAGGGTGCCGGCACTATTTTATACAGGGGGCGTGCAGGTGTACTATACTTTATGTCTGTCTCTTAGTAATCCTAAATTTTGTGCATTAACAATACACTGTGCAGTATTAAGTTGAATAACACTGCTTTTTTTTTAAACATTGTTTGTTATCATTACTTTATGTGAGAAATGGTAATTTATAGTTAGTGAATGGCTAGAAACAGTTTGAAGGGTGTTTATAAGCGTAAAATGCCCGGATATTTATTTTGAAGGGTAAATACCCGGGTATATACCCAAAATGGGTATTTACCTGGGTATTTATTTTTTAATTAACACTATTGTTTAAAAAAAGCTTGTATTGGTGGGTAAGGATATTCACACACACACACATATATATATATATTAAGTATAAAGTTAAAAAAAACGAGAAACTTAGGAACCCTTTACAACTTTTTAAAATCATAAAACTTCAAAAAATATAATTATGAAAAGCTATATGATACATGTTGAATAAAATACTTGATTAAATATAGCTATAAATATAACTATTGGAATAAAATTGTAAATAGGAATAATAACAAGGACTAGTGTATTTGGCAATTTGAAAAAAGGAGAGAAAATCAACTATACTAAATATATACAGACAGTAAAACCTGAATTACGAATCTGAATCTCAGGAGACTGAAAATCAAATTGTAATTCTGAAAAATTCGTTAAACGGAAATTTTATTATAAAAAATTGGTATTAATGACTTTTTTAATAGAAATATTTTGTTCATCAATCTGAAATATTCATAAAAGTTTAAATTTACCGTAAAAAATATGTTTTTAAACCTATTACTTATAACTACTAGTTTTGTAACTATTTGCATGTAATTTTTATTTTAGTGATCATTAAATCAATCATAAGATGCATTTAATCCCCTCTCCCCTTCAATAACAAACCATAATAATCTATCACAGTTTAAAAAATAATAAACACAAAATAAGCTATGGGATATAATAGTAAACTTAAAATAAGCTATGAGGTATATTAATCAATGTAACACATTAAAAATATTGCCAAAGCTGTCACTTGCACAAAACAATTTAAGGACTACCATAAAACATCCTTCATTATTAAAGTTAGTGAAAAAAAATGAGGTATGACTAAGGTGACCATACGTCCCGTTTTGAACGGACAGTCCCGTTTTTAGGTGGCTTGTCCCGTTGTCCCCAAGCACAGCTTCGGGACACCGTAATGTCCCGTTTTTAGAAAATGTCCCCTGCGATGTCCCGTTTTTAGAAAGAGAGCAATTTACAGTAACGGTTTCAATAAAGGCAGTAAAAATCTAAAATCATCTAACGGCAGTGTCTGTTAAAAAAAAAAAAAAAAGACTTACCTCCCTCCCTCCCCTCCCGAGACGCAAAGAAAACGCCAGGGGAATGTATTGTTTTTGTGTTTGTTCTTTTAATGTTCGTCTTCTTACATTTCTCACTATCCTACCTTCCTGCCTTGTGTCAGATGGTGTTTATGAAGTCGAAGAAGGGCCTACCCCTTGTACTATCCGAAACGTACGTCTTGCACTATTTTTTATAGTATACGTGTGTTTTAGCAAAGTTTTCGTTTTATTTTGATAGTAACATTAACACAAGCTTTTTTGCGCGTTTTCTTAACAACTGAAAGATACCCAGACTTTTAAATTCAGTCTCCCTACACTATTACCTTAAGAACAGTAGCTGTCCCGTTTTGAAGGAAAAAATAAATGGTCACGTTAGGTATGACTGATAAAGTAGTTTATGCTGAATAATCAAACGCTTAATAATAATAATAATAAAACACTACAAAATACTCATAATGAAGTCAAATTAAAATTACAAACTTTGTATTAAAAAAAAGGAACACTAATAGAAATCTGATTGGCATTAATCATAAATATTGTTAAGAGCAGTTATTCTATTCTAAGTTGAAAATACCCAGTTTTTGGGTATTTACCCAGGCCTTGGGTAAATACCCAAAAAATATTTACCTACTCAGTGGATATTTACCCACCCGACATCATTGTTTATAAGTATCTAAAATAACTGTGCACGTGTTTCAAAATAGTCGTCTATATAACTCTATTCCACAACGCGACATTTTCGTTTACGCGAGGGGGTCCTGCAATGAATACCTCGCATAAGTCAAGTCTTCACTGCAATGAACGAAATTTCTGGATCCCAAGAGATCCCTATTAGAGATGAGTTCGGGCTCATTTTTTGAAGCCCGAGCCCACCCGAGCCCGAAGACTTTTAATCCGAGCCCGAGCAATATTATTAAAGTGTGAGCCCGAGCCCGAAATTTCAGCTAAAGACAAATAAAATGAACTACTTCATTAATAAGATACAATAAATTTTGGAGCTTCACACACCTTCTAGTCCCCCGTGCCGCTATTTTTTGAAATAAGTACGTCTATTTATCCCATGAATCACTTTTTAAAATCTGTTTCAAGGAGTATGTTCAACAAAGGAGAAATTTTTCACGAGCCCGAGCCCGAACGAGCCCGAACGCAATCGTGAATTACAGAGCCCGAGCCCGAGTCGGGCCCGGGCTCGGGCTCGGGCTGAGCCCGTCTCATCTCTAATCCCTATAACCAGTTTAACTGCATAAACATAGAAAATACAAGTTCGTGTTTTATCATTAAAAAAAAAGAGAGACAAAACAAAGAAAATGAAAGAAGTAAGTAAATAAAATTAAATAAGCAATGAAAACGAAATAATACGCGCGCGATTCTTATCACATATGTAATATCGGATTGTGAGATCGGATAATCTGTCACTGACATTAGTAAAGTTCCGCCTGCGATGCGGGCTTCATGTGCGAACGAAATGAAGGAATACACCTGCTCAATGTAGCCGAACTCTATACACCCTGTATCGTGTTACTAACGGTCTTAATAATGTTTTATGAACGTTGCTTGTGTGCTTCCAGTGTTATTATCCCACCATAAGATTTCAGTCGTACAGCATCTGCCAATGGAAACTCAGTTTCTTTGCCCACAGAATTCAAAAATCATTAGGAAGACGGCCAAATAGCGTTTTATTATTATTCATAGTTCCAGTTCCAGTTCCAGTTTTTTACACGTACGATTCAAGTACTGGAATTTTTTTTTAAAGTACGACAGGGATAGACTAAAACCACTATGAACAACTTTATCACTGTACTTCCATTTAGTAAAACAGGGCCGGCCCAAGGGGGGGGGGGGTGCGAATGTAGGCGATCGCCTAAGGCCCCGCGCTTATAGAGGCCCCGCTCCTGGGCCATTTTATGGCTATCTCATGAGACATGATAGAGAAGAGGCCCCGCTCTTGCGCTTCGCCTGGGGCCCCGCACGCCCCTCGGGCCGTCTCTGAGTAAAAATATTCTAACGACGACTCGAATGTCATTTCTAACGGCTCGAAATGAACGAGAGACGGTCCGCGACAACAAAAATACACCCCGGACCAGTGGAACGCAAAATTTGTGGGTCGGTCGGACCAGTAACGTTTTATTTGCATTTGAATCGGTGGGTGGAGAAACCACTTCAGTCACAAAAATGCGAAAAAACGTTTTCGATGAAAATAAGCTTAGAAAGACTAGATGCGTGTTGAGGGCAAGAACGACGTTAGTCTGTTGAGTAGTTTCGTAGATACGGGGCTTCTTTTTCGAACGATGAGGGACCATGATCAAGGGTCGACACACGACAACGAATCAAGGGTCGAGAATGATCTATTTTAACACTATTATTGGCCACCTGACCTGCCCTAGGGGTGGTTTTCTAAAAAATAGTTATTCCAGCTTCAATGCTAGATTTTCATCTCCATACTTTTCTCCAAGCAAAGCACTTTTTTTTCTCCTAAATTCATGTTCTTGACTTTTGTATACCATAAATAGTGTTAGACAATAAATGGTGATTTGATTTGCTTTGATGTGATTTGAATGATTGCCTTTTTCCAAGTTTTCGGCTGACTAAAAACCAATTGAGTGCAGAAACAGCATAAGTCCGAATCCAATTTTAAATTTTCCTGAGCCTAATGGATGTCGAAATGAGGTAATATTTGCATGACAGAAACATAAATGCATGTTATGACAGAGGTGAAAAAAAGTTTAAATATTTGAAAATTTGGAGGAGTTATGAAGTTTTTTCTCTCTCCTGAAAAATTTCCTTTTTGTGACTAAGGTGGTATCTGCACTCACCGATTCATTTTTCTCTCGCAGACTTACCTCATTGAGTCTTATACTACATGTCATCTAATTTTGCCAATACATGTCGAATAATTTGATCTAATTAATTTATTGTAATAGGTATTTACATTTTTACTTTCCGAACATGTACCATGTAAGGAAAGTATTGTAATCATGAAAAAATTCGACTTCAAGATTTTGGTGTTTTTACACGTTTTGAGGTCTTCTGAATCCATTTATGCTATTTTTACGAGATGTATGTATGTATGTGTGTATGTGTGTGTGTGTGTGTGTGTGTGTTTGTGTGTATGTGAGTGAACACGATAGCTCCTGAACGGAGCATTCGATTGAGCTCAAATTGGATATATATGTCATAAACCACCGTCGCAAGACCAGTATTGATTTGGGTGTGTATAGGACTGATAGTTTTTCTACAGGGCTACGACAAAGATTTCTCTTACATTATGGCCTATGGGGGGAAATTCTTGAAAGCGCGCTAGCGTTTAAACGGTATATTCGATTGAGCTCAAATTGGGTATATATGTTATAAACCACCGTTGCAAGACCGGTATTGATTTTGGTGTGCATAAGACTTATAGTTTTTCTACAGGACTACGACAGAAATTTCTTTTATATTATGGCATAATGGCATACGGGGAGAAATTCTTGAAAGTGCGCAAGCGTTTAAATGGTGCATTCGATTGAGTTTCAATTTGGTATATATGTTTAAATTATTCATCGATTAAAATTTATTTAAATGCTTGGTAATGATCTTAATCGTAAGTGTTCGGAAAGTCGAGTGGAGTCACTCCAGATTTTTTAATTCAGCTCTTAACAAAGATCAACATATATATTGCTCGTGTAATTTCTTTTCTTTTGCATATTTTTTTTTCCTGATTTCTAATGACTGCTATAAATTTTATAAGAGGCAGGAACTGAAAAGAAATAGAAAAAAAATTACATTTACCAAAATTATATTTTAGACCCCGTAGAAAAAAAAATTACATTTGTCCACAGGGTGAACGTGTCATTCCAAAAAAGTCCAGGGAAAGTCCTTTTAAAATGCCAATCTCAAAAGATTGCACATGTGCGTCACTGCAATATTAACTGAGCCTTTCGACTTAAAGTTTTCAGCAATTATCGCCAATGACTAAAGGCAGGAGCAATGCTAAAATCGAGAACATTTCAAGGAAGTACAAAATGAAAGAAATATTTCCATGATTCAACACTGTGGTGGGCGGGGGGGGGGGATGAGCACAGATCAGTTCTACGCTATTATAATTTGAATGTTAATGTATTTTGTTTGGATTTTTAAAATTGACAATTTCGTTCAAGTATAATTTTTTGTAGTTTGACGCATAAAGAGAGATTTTTCTAAACATTACTTAAAATAAAAATCGGTATATAAGTGTTTGGTTTAGGTTTGTAGGATTTCGTTAACACGAGACACGAGATCCTGTTCACCTGGTTTTTAAAAAGCATATTTGATTATGGACGGTAAGAAGCTCGATAATAAAATAAACACGAACTAAAATGAGATACATAAATATTCATTAAACCAACCTAAAAATATCCAGAAATAAAAATAAGGAGAAAAGTTTGTATTCAGTTTGTGCATAACCTATCCATTAGAAATTTTGAATACCAAAAGAATCATTTGTCAAAAAGTTTTTTTTGTTTTATTTTTAATATCATTATGTTTACTTTATTTATTACTAGCTGAAGTACCCGTTCTTCGCACGGGAATGAATGGACTTTTTGATATTACGATTTGTGGGGATTACTATTTATTGTAATAAAGAGATATAGCAAAATGGATATCGGTTTATATTGTCTTCAATAACCATGCATACCGAATTTCAAGGCAATCGTTTGTACGGTGCAGAAGGCCATGCGGCGTAGCGCAATCTAGTGGCGAGTTTTAGCAAAACGGATACGGCGGAAACATTCTTCGCATTCAGATATCGATGAATACGAAATTTCAGGACGATCGGCTGGACAGCCCTGACGACGCGACATCTAGTGACAAATTATATAGGAAAATGGATAGCGCCAAACTCTTCCCCGTGTTCAAATATCTATGTATACCTATTTTCATAGCGACAGTTGCACAGTCAAGAAGTGATACACTGCAGCGCGATCTAGTGGTTAATTAAAGTAAAGATTTGCTACAGTGCCGTCAAGTGGCGAGTTATAGCAAAATGGATAACGCCAAAATATTCTCATTGTTCAATTAGCTATGTATACTGATTTTCATAGCGACCGTTTGAATGGTCAAGAATTTGGCCTGCTGCAGCGTCATCTAGTGGCGAGTTAAAATAATAATGCATTGCAGTGCCATCTAGTGGTGAGTAACATCAAAAGGAACGCAGTTAGAATATATTCTTCGTGCTGAAATGTGTAAGTATAAGAAATTTTATGCTGATTGGTTGAACGGTATAGAAGTTGATGTGTTGCAGCGTCATTTAGCGGCAAGTTACAGCAAAATGGATACTGAAAAATATTCTCCGTGTTCTAATATCCGCGTGTACCAAATTTCATCGAAATCGGTTGGACGATATTCGCATAGTAAACGGCTAAACGGAATAGAATTCGACGTTCTGCTGCGCCACCTAGTGGCAAGTTAGAGGAAAACGGATAGCATAAAAAGCTTCTCAATGATAAAAGACTTAGGTGAACCAAATTTCATAGTGCAACGGTGCTGGAGTTTTTCAACCTCATACACACATACCAACATTCATTTTTATCTATAACCAGTATCATTATATATCCCAGTCTGAAATAAAATCGAGTTTCAAATCTAAGCCTCGCCAAAGTGCCAACATACGCCATTTTGCAAGAGTTTTTTCAGGAAATCATTCGAAGCATTGACTTAGCAGCAATCAATATGGGAAATGGTTCGGCCGCCAAAAAGTAAAGCACACATTTATTTGAAAAGGGGAATCCCTTAATACAACCGAATTTTTTTAAATTATCAACTATAACGTGTTTTATTCATCGTTACTCCGATGTACTAAATGAGAAGATTTCAATTTTCTGAAATTTGGCGGAATTCCCCCAACTTACTCAATTGGCGAGAATTCTGAAGATAGAACGCTTGAAATCCCTTAATAACTGCATTATTTCTTCACGGATCATAAAAATTTAATGCTGTATTCTAATAAAACCTTTGCACTTGCTTTCAAAAATCTATTTCCTTAAGCTCTCAATAAATTGCGCCAAGCCGAAAACTGTGCAAACCGCTAGAACTCACTTTCTCAAAATCAACATTTGAGCCATTTTATTTTTTCGGCAAACTAAAAAAAAATTACATATTAGCCTCGGAAATCTTCAATTCTTATTGTTTTGCGTATAAAACATTTCATTCCTGCTCCGATTTCCCATGCACACGATATTATAATAAAAAATTAATAATCTTACAAATATAAACTAACAAAAAAAATCATTATAATTCTTTTATTTTTACTTTGAGAATTTAAAACATCTTATTCGGCAAAATCGCCACACATGGCAACCACGATCCTTATTTCACACTTTTTTCACTACAGGGGTTACAATTACGGAAAGGTTTTTGCTTGGAGAACATAAAAAATCTCTTAAATTCCGGGAACGGGTGGACTTTCAAAGTTTTAAAGTGGACTATGATTTATTCTATATTATTTTACATATCTGTGCAAAATTTCAGGCTGATAGGTCCATTTTTGTGGATTTGTATACAACTCAAATCCACAAACAAACAAACAAACAAACAAACAGAATTTCATTTTTATTTATAAGATTTTTTGGCAAGTGTTCAATTCAAAAGTTAAACTTTATTTTTCTGATTGATTTTTTATTAGGTTACCCTGTTTCTATCAGAGAAAATTCTTCTACATTTTAAATAAACGTAAAAAATTGTCCCACGCATAAAATTATTTCAATTGAAATTATTTTTCATACTTTTTTTTTTTTAACTGTACGGCCCCTTATAAAAATTTACGACATAACAAGTAACTGCATGTTGTCATTAGAAAACTTTTCCTAACAACTTTGTGTCAGTGGGTAGGAAAGTGTCTCTTTGATGAGTCTGAAAAAACTGGAATATAATCATTTTATTTCTAATGAAAATGTTGATTGAAAGTCTAAAAGTGCCCACAGCAAATGAAAAATGCGGACGAATACTTTTGGGTATCCCTGTAGAAGATCTATGAATGTAATACATACCCTTTTCGATAGGATACATGGCATAGCACTCATCGATAACACGCACGAATTTCTCTTAGTTTACCGTTGCATAACGAGGGCAGTTAGATCAAGGGGTTACAATCCGAATTCACTTTTTGTTCGGAAAGTGCTAGTAAAAAAAAAAATCTCTTTTGATTTTCTGGCACAATAAACTCGACCTTGAAGAACGGCTAAAAAGAGAGAGAAAAAGTCTGAACCGTCCTTGCTCCGGCCATCTCTCCGGTAGATAAGCGAAAAGCTTGCATTGTTGGTGACAATCAGGACGCAAAACTTCTGGAAGCAGCGGAGAAGTCAAATGATTTTGGAAGGAGGAAAGGGAAAAAAACTGCTACTACGACCAGATAGAAAAAAAAAAAATGGATGACGACATGGGTTCTTTTGTTACAGACACATTTTTTTACCAAGGTGTTCATTAGTGGTATTTCGATAGTGTGGTTGCCTTTCGACATTGTTTTTTTTTTTTTTTTTTTCCAGCATAAAGAGTTTGGCTATGAATAAGACGAACCTTTTTTTCTTTCTTTCTTCCTTTAAAAAAATTCGAGGTTGATTGGTAACTAGATATTATTTGTTCTTAGGTCAAGCTGCTTAGATAAGATACTTTTTTTTTTTTTTTTTTTGGTCATGTGTCGAAAAAAAAGATCTTTTGTTCGGATTCTAAGAGATTACTTAACCCTTTGAGGCGCAACCCTTTCCCAATGCTGAAAAAAGGGCAGCCGCTCGACTGAACGACCCGCAAGAGGGTGGACGATCGAAACGTTCATCGCGTGCCACAGATCGAGAGACCCTTTTTTTGGACGAGACCTGGCTGTGCGGCACAGCAGGCTGTCGTCAAAAAAGGGTCTCTTGATCGGTGGCACGCGATGAACGTTTCGATCGTCCGCCCTCTTGCGGGTCGTTCAGTCGAGCGATGGCAACGGCTGCCCTTTTTTCAGCCTGGGGCAATCTCTCCAGCTGTTCTCGCCTTCTTCCATTTTCCTGCAGATGTCAGTACTGTTAAAAATAATCGCGACCATTTTTTTACGGGGAATGACGTGCTCAAAAGTAAAGGATTCTCGTGGAGCTCTGTCACCCGCAACTATTTTTATAGAAATCCAATCTATTCTTCGTGACTGGCAACAGTCAAAACATCAGAGTTGGGTGTTCCCAAAAGCGGGAACACTGCGCGTTAAAGGGTTAAAAATTTCGAGGTTGATTGGTAACTAGATATTATTTTTCTTAGGTCAAGCTGTTTAGATAAGACACTTTTTTTTTTTTTTTTTTTTTTGGTCATGTGTCGAAAAAAAGATCTTTTGTTCGGATTCTAAGAGATAACTTTATGGCTGGAGTGCAATCTTATTTATTTACTAAAGGATAAAGCCAGAAACTGATTATGACCCACTGGGGCCCCGGGCATGGATGAATTTGGGGGCCCCCATCTATGAAATTTGTTTTATTTTCATAAAATTTTGATATAAAAAAATATTTCAGAACAACATTTGATATTGGGGTCCCTGGGCGAAGTCCCGTTTTGCGCGTTAATAAGGCTCTGGATAAAGCCCGTTGTGCAGGCAGTTACAACTGGTGTAAAAAAAAAAGAAAAAAAAACATGTCTACACTCAGCATATTTAAAATAAATAAATATTATTTTAATTAAAATAAAATATTATTTTAATTAAAATAATATTTATTTAAATATATATAAAATAATTATTATTTATTAAACTAATATAATATTTATAAGTTATTTATTTTAATTAAAATAATTAAAATAAATAACTTCATATTCAATTTTTATGGTATACCGAAATCAGAATGGCATACTCTGTGGAAATTTTTCGCATTCGAAAGAATTCGTTTGGTGGGAATATCCTTTCCTATATCAGTACTTCATGCATAGAAAATCATTTTACTTGTGGGGAAAAAAGATTTAATTGGATCATCTAGAAAAACTATTTTAAGCGAATTGGAATCGTAATTTTCCCTCCAAAGCTTAATAACCGTGACTTCATTAGGACGTCAATGTCACTTGCGACACCTCATTTTGGCAGGGAAATGATAAGCTTTTACTCTCGGAAATAAAATGGAACTTAAAATAGCGAAAAGTCTCTTAAAAATCGTGGAACGGGTGGATTTTCAGATTTTGAAAGTAGCCTCGTCAGGGGGGGGGGTTCCCCCCCTCCCCGAACCCCCCTTATTTTTTAGTTTCATGATGGCCATATTAAAACGATATTCATTGAAAATGTCATTTTATCGCTCATTTTTCGTGTATTTCGCCTGGTAACCCTATGTTGAAATTTTTAGGATTGTAAACTATTTATAGAAAAGTACATGGGATGCCTATTCTACAGCTTACGAAATAGTCTAACAATAGATTAAAGTTGTTGTGAACGAATAGTATTTAAATATATGTAAAAAATACATGGGATGCCTATTCTATAGCTTACGAAATAGTGTAACAATAGATTAAAGCTGTTGTGAACTAATGGTAGTTAAATATATGTAAAATTATGTCCCTTTTTTTATGTCGCATTTTTGGGACAATTTTCAATAAAGGGGGTGAGAGATAAAATGACATAGTTATAAATATATGTAATAGTAAAATGGCTAAACTTACGAATTAACGAATCATTCAACAGCAGTCATGGCATTCCCATAGAGAAGGGATATAGGTGGAGGGAGCCTCCTATATATATTTTTGACGACAGCTGGCTGTGCTCGCGCACAGCCAGCTGTCGTAAAAAAAGGGTCTCTAGATCTGTGGCACGCGATGAACGTTTCGATCGTCCGCCATCTTGCTGGTAGTTAAGTCGAGCGATGGCGACGGCTGCCCTTTTTTCAGCATTGGGAAAGGGTTGCGCCTCAAAGGGTTAAGGCGTACGTAAGTCAGTCTACCAACATCCCTTATTCATGAAAACGTTTTGGATAAAACACCACCTAGGCAAGAATTGTAAGTTGTAATACCCCCTTTGGCAGGTGCCTCTCGTGCAGGCTTGCCGTACTACACAAACAAACCATGTCACGTGCTCTGCCTGCTATAGGAGGAGTTGGGGCTAGGGACACAGTGGACTAGGCTCAATTATTTTTGAGATACTATTTTATTTTATTTCATTTTATTATCAACAAATGCCTCTAGTAGTTGCACAAATCCTATGAAGGAACCACATGTTGAAGTGATAAGGAGCCATTTTTATTTCAGTGAGTTGTATTTTAGTACTGCTGAGCCATTTTCACAAGTCTGTTGCTTTGTTTTCTAAAATTGGTTTAATGAAGATTGGAGCAGTAAACTGAATCTCTGTTATATTTGATAAATTTATTGATTTAATAATTATTTGCACTTAGTTTAGTTTTTATGATAAAGAAAAAAAAAATTACTATATTCTTGAAATTCAATAATGTTGAGCATCTTGGTCCACTCGAGTTGGGGTACATTGGACCATGGTCCATCCTAACCCCAAGTAATAAAAAATAACTTTTTACGTTTTTTTAAAATTACAATCATTACATATTATTTTACTTATGTTTCACAGTTATGCTAACACTTATATACAGTTATTCGTTTTAAGTGACTATACACAAGCCTGAAGTACATAACAATTAAAAAAAACTTTGGAGAGTAAAAGTTAATCAGAAATGGGGATGCTCTGGAATTATTACTGATACGCCTGTTGAGGCAATTTTAGAAGATGAAGCAAATAAAAGAATTGAAAAAAAGACGAGCGTCTGCAGCTTTGTTATGGAAAATATGAAAACTTTTAAAAGAATTAGAAGAAATGAATTCTAGTAGCAATAGTGAATTTGATAAACACTCAAATTATACTGAATCTATTGACAGTGAAATTGTAGATGGTTATGATATAAATATCTACGAGGTAAAAGTTGGTCAAGATGTAATTATAAGATTTGCTACCTAGAAAACAATAATTCATTATGTAGGATTAGCGTTTGCAAAACTAGATGAATCACATTATGAGATTCTGTGAAGACAAAAATAATATATTCCAATAAATGTTGATGAAGCAACACTCCACAAAAAATGACATTCTCCTTATTCTTTCAGAGCCTCGTGTCTGCCGAGAAAGTAGCAGGCTTTCCATTTGCAAATCTCGTTCGGCCTATACCTTGCTAATTTCAACATATATTAAACTTTATTTTAAATTATTAATGAAAAATGCCAAAGGTTTAATACTTTTTCAATTTTTACTAAATAACTTTGTTCTAAGAGTGGTTGCTTTTTATTTATTTATTTTTTTTTACGATTCAGGATTTCTTTTGCTGATGGATATTAATTGAACTAGATCTACAAATCCAAAAAAATAATATATTTCATTATAAAAAGAAAAAAAAAGTAATAATTCAATTACAATATTGCATCAAATTTATTCTCAAATATTACTATAACTAAAACTGTCGGTAAAGCATTGTCCAATGTGCCCCATAAGGAAACGTCAATGTGTTCCATAAGGTGGACCAAGGTACTCCAGACTTGGGGTACCTTGGTCCACTCTCCAAGCTTCGTTTGAAAAATAAGTATAAAAAAAGATTATGTACAGAATATTTTGAAAAAATTTTTGGATGCTGAGTAATGTGTAATGAGTCTTATGGCAAAAAAAAAAAAAAAAAAAAAAAAAAAAAAAAACAAGGCGCATAGGTAATTTTTTGATGAAATAAAAAATGAAAAGCAGAAAAACGAACCACTGGGTCCCAACTCCCCCTACCTTAGATATGCTAGTGCATTAGAATTATTTTACATTCATCCTAAAAGAACTATACATATCCTGTCATATACACCCATTTCAATAAAATAATAGGCGATGCAACCTCCATAATCGATATCCGTTTCATCGTAATCGATGCTTCTATTTCGGGCAGCTAGGGCACGGATCGAATCTAGGCACTGCCTCCTAGATAAAGAAAGCCTAACCACTGCTACGTCACCAAGCCTCTACGTCATCAATTGGCCTTCTAAAGGTGACGTCATCACAGATTAATTTTTCATAAAGTAAAAACTATTCGAAATTTCTGGTGAATTTACTCTCTCATAACAACATTTTTAATGAATTGAGATAGAAAAAATTAATTTTTACAAAAAAAGATCAGTTTTTTAACTGTAACAAATTATCTAATGTAATAAGGGAGGAAATCACAGTGAATTGTTTTGTGTCACGAACGTATTTTAATTTTTATCTTAAGATACTTTTTAATATTTGTAGCATTCACCATAAATCTGAAATAGTTTTACTTTTATGAGAATGAAAGTGCGGTTACGTCATTACTTGAAGGCCTAATGATGACGTCAAGGCTTCAGCGCTCAGGCTTTCTGTATCTAGGAGGCAGTGATCTAGGCAATCGTAAAGACTTCTCAAGTTAGTTGGAAAGTATTTAATAACAACAACCAAAAAAAAAATCATCCAATCTTATGTATTTTCCACGAATGCCATCGACAGCAGAATGCGCTCTCAGTGTAATCCGATATCGTTTGTACAATTTCGGCTTATCCTTCTTTGACGAGGCATAATCGGGCGATCTGCAAGTTTTTTGGTGGTCTTATTAAAGGCGCAGGAAGCAGGGGCGTCCTCTTCATATCCCGTCACACTTGTGTGCGCTCGCCGAAATGGGGTAATTACCCGTGGCCTTTTCTTCCCGCATATAGCATCTGTAGTAACTATTCTCTTAGGAACGCAGGTAAGCACCCACAAAAGGTCATGGGATTTCTCTTGTTTCATAATTAACTTCAAATCATAAGCGTAAAGTTTTCAAAATTATTGAGGGGGGCGGGCCCCACAACCACATATATTCACGTCAGTGGCGTATATACATATATATGTGAGTTGCAAAAGTCGTAACCCCTCTCCCCCATGAAAAATGTCTGGCTACGCCACTGATTCACGTACATATAACTTACTCATAGTTGCCAACTACTACGGAATATAATTAACCACTTTTTCCACATGATTTTTTGGCTTAAAATACAGCAAAATTTTTGTGATGCGCGAGCGAGCTGGTTACTATTTTGAAAAAAATAATTAAAAAATAGACTGTTTACAAAAAGTGGTTAGTTATATTCCGTAGTAGTTGGCAGCTGTGACTTCCTATATATATAAGTGTAAATTATTCGAGGCGCTCGATCTCTATGGGTCCATAGAATTCCAGACCAATGTAAGGTAAATATCAATGTTAGTATCTTCCTACCATGTTATAAGTTAAAAATAGAAGAGAAGTAAAAAATCCAAAGGAGGAAAAAAAAAAAAAACATTTTCGATGAGATAGTGCATTTTAGACACATCTGAACTTTTCTTCATTTCATACTTTACATTACGTAATCTGATTTTAATGAACCAGAGCCTGGCGAGGGCAGCTTATAGTTACATTTTGTGTTACAGGGCGTCACAATGAATACTAAATCATGATTGAAATCAAAAGAAGAAAATTTTTAAGAGTCCAAGTAAAGGATTTTTTTTAAACATTTGTAAATGGCGTGAATACTTTTTTATGTTAGGTATAAATCAGTTTTCTGTATTGAGTGATAAATTATTGGATGGGCTCAGCCCCTATTCAAAATTTATTGGGGGGGCTCGAGCCCCACGGGCCCATATAACTCTACGCCTATGCTTCAAATCTGTGCAACTAAAGCTAGATGCGCGAGGTGGAATGGAAAAAAATAGACCTTTTATCGTCTCGCAAGCTGTCATTCTGTGTCTCGTCTGGTCTCGCGTTGATCCCAACCTGGTTTTGGTTTTTAATTGGGAAAGGGTTATTCATTGGTATTCGTTGTGATCTCTGGACTGAAGGGGGAAAAAGGGAAGAATTCTGCGCCTCTCTCTCTTATTATTATTATTTTTTTTAAGGGCGAGTACTTGCTCATCAAGCATTCGCCACTACTAAGGCCCTGAATGACTGACCAGTTTATTATGGGAGCACCCAGTGGGCGACCAGCGTTACCTCCTATGAAGGGACGGACAAGTTAACACCCAAGCACAAGCCGGGACTCGTACCCGGAACCAAAGCGTGATAGAATAGTTCTTCAGCCACCCTATCACGTTTGCGCCCCCCCCCATCTGTTCTTTTAGTGTGCTTTGCCGTAACAATACAACAGAAGTGCATTGCCAGAAAGTCGAAATAACGTCACTCATGCCAAAACTATGCGCAGGAGCACAAGCGTCGCTACCTGCTGATTATTGGGGGGGGGGGGGGGGCAAACACCAAAATAGGCTTGCGCTTTGTTATCTTTATTAATAATTAAAATTAATAAAAATGTACCAAACGAAAGCAATATCTTTTGGGAAAAGGCTGAAAACCCTAGCTGTCCTTCGCTGGAACCGCCACTGATGGGTCGACTTAAAACACTGGACAACGAGCCAGTTAAACTGAATCAGACTGAAGTCCTGAACGCCGAAGCGACCTTCTTGGCGGAAGTGTGGACTAAAGACATTTAATCACTGGTAGGATCGGCCTCATAACTGAATAGTTAGCTCACAAGGCAGCCGAAAACACAATTTTCAGTAGGATATCTGGTTTAGTGGATAGATTTCTTCTTTTTTTCTTTGCCATCATGGGCTTAAATGAAAAGACTCCGCCTGCTCAGTCGGTTTGCCACAGCAGGGCATTCAGAGACCCATAGCGAAAAGCAACGATTTGCTCGGAAAGGGAATCTCCGACGCCTGGTCTTTGCGATAAAAGAGGAGCTTACCTATTCATTCAGTCTCTATGGCCAGATAAAACTGTGTCCGGTGCTGATTGTGGATTACTAAAACCAAACTATACACAGAAAACGTGTTTTATATCAGATGTATCGTTACAGTTGAATCAACGGCGGCTCCACTGAGGGGGGCCATAGGGGCCATGGCCCCCTCCGAAATTTTGTTTTACAACTTTAGATTCGCATACTTCATGATTTCACACGTTCAATTTGCATTTTGAACAATTTATAGACCTAAGTAAAAAGTTCGATGGCCCCCTGCGAGAATTCAATCTGGAGCCGCCCTTGAGTTGAATGGTATGAATCTCGTTGAAGATGTAGCCTAACCCTGTCATCAGAAAGTGGTGTCGACTCCGGCACCTCATATGTATTTATTTGTATACGAAGCTTATAATACGAGTAAAAGGGCCAAACAATCTTGCCAAAAGAAAACACACAATCGCATAAAGTAAAATTCTTTCCGATATTTCCCGCCATCATGTTTTCGCACGCCAAATAGCGTGCTCACAATTCAACTACTACATTTGATAGTCCCCCCTCCCCCCCCCCTACAATACCGGTAGTGAGACTGGAGAGGATGGTATCGAATCTGATACGATCTCTGAAATATGCGCCGGTGTATAAGATGGGTATCGAACGAAACACAAAAAGGTCACACACAAGAGGATGGAAAGCTTTATAGGAGAAAACCTACATTGACATCCTTTAACGGTTTACGAACAAGTCAAGGTAAAGAACATTTTCGATTGTTGTCGCTGGCAAAATCATGGACCGTTTAAAACGTGAACATCCGACAAAATAGCTTTGAAGAAACAATAACCGATGATAACTGCATGCGTTTGTACATGTATGTGTACTCGCCTGCTATTAAATCCACGAGTAAGGGTAGTTAAGGCTCCCATCTCTGGATGTCCTCGCTTTCATTGCAGAGGGAAATAGATCGTTTTTATCGGAGATTATACATGAAAATGGCGAATCTGTGGACTTTAATCGGTGTTGCTGATTCTGCCGGAGAATAAGAAACTGAAGTCAGAGTTAACCCTTTGAGGCGCAACCCTTTCCCAATGCTGAAAAAAGGGCAGCCGTTGCCATCGCTCGACTGAACTATCAGCAAGATGGCGGACGATCGAAACGTTCATCGCGTGCCACAGTTCGAGAGACCCTTTTTTTTTACGATAGCTGGCTGTACTGATCTGTGGCACGCGATGAACGTTTCGATCGTCCGCCCTCTTGCTGGTAGTTAAGTCGAGCGATGGCAACGGCTGCCCTTTTTTCAGCATTGGGCAATCTACCCAGCTGGTCTCGCATTGTTCCATTTTCAGCAGATCTCAGTGCTGTTAAAAATAATCGTGATCCTTTTTTGACGCGAAAGGACGTACTAAAAAGTAAAGGATTCTTGTGGAGCTACGTCACCCGCCACTCTTTTTATAGAAATCCAATCGATTCTTCGTGACTGGCAACAGTCAAAACCTCAGAGTTGGGTGATCCCAGAGCGGGATCACTGCGCGTTAAAGGGTTAAAAGTGGTCAGACGCGGCTAAAAATGTTTTCAAGCTGAGAAAATAAATTATTCACTGGTGGCGTTTATCTCTAAGTGTTTGTGCTGCTGAAATAGGGTTGTCTGGAAGTGTTTGTTTGAGTCCTTTGGACTTTCATTTCCGATTTGCAAAATACTTCGGTATTGCCAGTTGGCCAAGATCTAGCCACAAAGTGGAAAAATTGGCAACCTCGATTCTAATGGAAAGAAGGGGGGGGGGAGTGCTTTCGATGTGGCCCGGAGCTTTTTGATTGACGAGACGGTAAAGCTAGTTGGCAATTTGAATTTTTTTAATATTTCCACGGCTTAATTTTTAACAAAACAGTGCAGTAACTCTTTATTTAAATTTATGTAAAAATAAATAAATTGCATTTAATGTCCGTCTGATCGGAATCTGATTCGTTCTCCTTTATGAATACACTAAATCCCCGTTTCTTAAACCTTGCAGTACGGCAGATTACTCTATTATAGTCTTCAGAATGATCCACATCTGAATTTTGATTTGAGAGCCTGGTGCTGCAAGACTGATAGAGAAGATGCTGCTACCGGGCTCTCAATTAGATCTCTTCAGCAGATCTTCTCGTACCATGCCAACGCAACTAATCGGATGTTACGTGGTGTGCTCCTTGTTATTACACATGCTACAAGTTGAGAATGTGCTAGTATCGCGAAAGCTTTTCTTATCGACTTAGCTCATGATAGTTGAAAGTTTCAGCATGAGGCATGGAAGTACCATCTTTCGCGTGTCGGTCAGTTGTATCATTATATTTTTAGATTTACCAGGGGTCGTTCCAGGAATTTTTTCCAGGGTCCCATTTTTATGAAAACTGTTTATTTTTCAAAGTTTATTTTTGAGGATTTTCATCACAATTTTTGTGAGTTTTTTTTTTCCCTTAAATAATTTACAAATAAAAATATAAGGTGAAATACCAATGTAGGATTGTTTTAATCGATTGTATTTTTGTGAAGGGGCCATTTTAATCGATCGTATTTTTGCCAAGGTGCCGTTTGAATCGCTTGTAATTTTGTGTTGTGAAGGGACCGTAAAACGGAGTTAAATTTCGCAAGCATCGATCCATGCTTACGTGAAATAGTACCTACTGTAAATGAAAAACAGAAGAACTAAACAAAGTCCCGAGTTTTTCTATAATTTTAATGCCTTTCACGGTTCCAATGTAAAATATAAATAATATCAATAGAAACAATTAGCACGGCTATTTAAATTTTTAATTTCGCGTAAAAATTCGTGGAAAAATAAAACACTGGACAAGAGCTTCTTTAACCCTTTGAGGCGCAACCCTTCCCAATGCTGAAAAAAGGGCAGCCGTTGCCATCGCTCGACTTAACGACCAGCAAAATGGCTGACGATCGAAACGTTCATCGCGTGCCACAGACCGAGAGACCCTTTTTTGAGGCGCCACAGCCAGCTGCGTGTCAAAAAAGGGTCTCTCGATCTGTGGCACGCGATGAACGTTTCGATCGTCCGCGCTCTTGCTGGTCGTTAAGTCGAGCGATGGCAACGGCTGCCCTTTTTTCAGCATTGGGCAATCTCTCGCATTCTTCAATTTTTCAGCAGATGTCAGTGCGGTTAAAAAGAATCGTAACAATTTTTTTTTACAGGAAATGACGTACTAAAAAGTAAAGGATTCTCGTGCAGCTCTGTCACCCGCCACTATTTTTATAGCAATCGAATCTATTCTTCGTGACTGGCAACAGTCAAAACGTCCGAGTTGGGTGTTCCCAGAGCGGGAACACTGCGCGTTAAAGGGTTAAGCTTCCATGCAAATTAAGTACGCCCTTACAGAGAGACTGTAGTAGTGCAAGCTGCTCCCTGAACACCCTCTGGTTAAATGAATTTTTTATCCTTTCGCAGAATCATCCCGAACTGCACTTTGATGCCCATCCATTCGGAAAAACTTTCCGAACTCGATTAATTGGATTCTGGCGGTAAGTGTGTCTACACCGGCCACCTTTGTGTTAGAAGACAACGGTGCATTGTGTTTCTTCGGCGCATTTAACCTTTTCTCTCTATCTGATGAGGGGGCTACATGGGAGTCGGGAACTGTTGTACGCTTGCTTATTACGTCCGAAAGTGATGAAGCGAGGGCGTGGTTACCGGAATAAAATGCTTGCAGATATCGGAAGAGCGAAGTTCCGTAAAATCGCATTTTGAATATTTATATATATTTCTATTTCTTGGGGATTTTTGTTTTTTGAGTTCACAACTACATGTTTCTATCAATAAAATATTCTATATACAGGGTGAATCTAAACTCTTGGACAAAACTTTAAGAGGTGGTAGGGCACATAATAAGGAATCAGAATCCCATAGCAATGTGGGGTCGGCAACGTCGTCTTCGTGTAGCTGTTCATAATCACTTAGGAAAAAGTGCCGAAACGACAGTGCGCTTTCCGACCCTTGTTCGTCAGGAACTAATGTATTTTTCTCCGAAAACAGAAGACTAAAATTCATAGTTTAAAAAATTCTATTTTATTTCACGGATGAAATGTTTGAAGACGAGCCTATTGTTTATGAAACTGGGTTAAGAAATGAGACGAACACTTCAATGCTTTTCACAAAGTGATTATGACCGGGTAAGTGAAAACTGCGTTTTTGACCCCACATTGCTATGGGATTCTGATTCCTTATTATGTGCCCTATCACCCCTTAAGGCTTTGCCCAAGAGTTTAGATTCACCCTGTATTCCGGCTTCACGGTCAAAGGATATGTAAGCATTAAATTTCAATCGGTGTTTCGTTACAAAAAAAACTTTTCATTGCATCAGTACCAGTAGCTGGAGTGTTACTACTGAATAACTATCAATATGATTCAATCAATTGGGCTGCAGCCGCGGCTTAGGCTGTCTGAAGAAATATAATGGCCAATATATAAAACGTCTGAAGTTAATAAAAGCATTTGATAAAGGAATCATATTAAAAGAAAAAAGATTAACCGTCTCAGGCCCATGGTAGGAAATATACTAACATCCTTTAAATGGTATTTTTTTTACAGGAAAAATGTTTAGAAATGTAATTTTGAAGTCCCATAAAACCATTAACTGTACCTTTCATGAGTAGTAGTAGTAGTTTGGGTTAGCAAACTTGGTTTTCCTTGCGTTTGAAAAAAAAAATCGAACCATGAATATCGATTTACAAAAAATTTTGCGGATATTCAATGAGATTAAAAATAGACGACTGCAATTGTTTTGCTTTATAAAATATATTTTTAAAAATACAGGTACTTGATATTGACGATTTTATAATTCGAAATAGTAGTTAACCCATTAAAGTCGCTGTGCCTAAGTGAGATACAATTTCTCACAGATTTGTCACATTTAGTGTAAATTCAGTATTTTATTGGAGATTTACATAAAGTAATTGAAATATTATTATTAACTCTACTTAATTTATTTATAGAAATTAAGCTGTTATCTGTTATCTAATACAGACTTCATATCAATATCACATTTAGCTTTTTTGGTCACCTTTATAGTATTCAAAACCTACATGAAATGACCAAAGTACTTAAATGGGACCATACCAAAGCCTAATTTATCAATACTGTAGTTCTTCATATAAATTTATTATTTGTTTTTTACATTGCTCAAAGTCGTCTTTAGTATTCCTATGTAGTATGGTATGTATTAGTATGCAATGGTGCAAATTTGAAATGTCTATTATGTTATTTAATTTTGAGAGTCGAGAAAATTACAAGTAATTATTTTATAATTAATATTAAAGATAAACTTTCCATTCACATATGTTTAGCCTAAAATTTTCTTACTCCTTCACCTTTAATTAAAATCTCCTTTTGAATTTAACTTTTTAATTTTTTTTTTCCCATGATGGGCCAATTTTTAAAGAGTTTGTGTTCATAATAAGTTTTTCTTTATGATACTCTATTATAGTGATTTTTATTTCGTGTGTTCTCATCTTGAACTCATATGAACTTTTGACAACTTTAAATCCATTCTGTTTAAGCCAACGAATTTTTTACTTCTTAGAAGCCGTTAGGACTTTTTGACTTTTAAGAATTTATTGTGAATTATAAACTTATGTTAATAATTAATAAAGAAATATAGATGAAAAAGTTAGCATTAAAAAATATGATGCCACCTCCACTTAAGGTGGGGTGCCCCCCACCCCCCTGAAGAAAGACGATGTCCCTTGAATAGAAAATCTAGCTACGGGCCTGCATCAGGTACGAATTGACAAAAGGCTGTCTTTCCAAGCAGGGCGAATCTCAACCGCTGGTGTTCCAAAATGTTAGCATCCCCGTATCTTGAAAATGAAAAATAATTCAAATGCAGATTATACTAAAGCCGGTTAGGTTCATCTTGGGTATTTGTCCCAAGCAGAAATATTTTGCGGTGTTAACTATGCCATTATAGCAGTTTAGTACAGCTTGGATATTTGCCAGCGTGGTAAGATAACATTTTCGCTGTGATAAATATGCCAATATCTCTGATAAATATGCAAAGGATTATGTACATGAAAATTTGGATAATTGTTTTCATGGCAACCTTACATGATCTGTAATTATCTATTGTGAGCATGTGTAAATCGCCAAATAAGGAACTGTGCCATTATGGCAGTTTTAGTGCAGCTTGGATAGCTGCCAGCCCGGCGAGATGATATATTTCGTGGAGCTAAATATGCCAATCTGCAAAGGATTATGTACATGAATATATAGATAATTGTTTTCATGGCACTTACATGTGTAGTAATTATCCATCATGAGCATGTGTAAATTCCCAAATAATGAAAAGTCGCCATTAGTAGCAAGATATCCTGGCGGTTCCGTAGTTATTACAAAGAAAACATTTGAAGCACTGTTTTCTTAGAAATAATTATTAACTATCCGTATACGCAAGTCGCCAAATTGTAAAAAAAACCGCCATGGGTGGAAAATACGCAAGGTGTTCCATAGGTTCTACAAAATTAAAAATAGTGTGAAGTTTAAATTTTATGTTCCAAGGAACATGCAAGAATCAAGCAATGTGTAGCTCGATAACATTCTATCTGATCCAATCTTTGGGTTTTGTTGCGAGAGTAGCGAGTCTAGGGGCCAAGACCCCCTAGTCTGAAAAAAAGAATGAAAAGAAAGAAAAAGGAACATTAAAATTCGCATATCTGCTTGGGCCAGACAGACGGACTCACGTACGGAAAAGGTTTTCAATTCGTAATACCTTTTTTTTTACGTCTTCAGTTCAAAATGCAAATGAACTTCAAATCGAATGTTCCATTAAAACAAAATTTACTTTATGATACTTTCAGTTGAATTTCTTCTCGAATGTCACTTATAAGAGTAGGTCGTAAGCGTTAAGCCTTTGCAAACAACGTTACCAGCCAGCTACGCAAACGCAACCGGCCGTAAATCAAAATTATTTCCGAAAACATTTGGCAGCAGCTGCTGGCATCGGCATGAATGGCGGGCCCCCGTTTTGCATGCAAGTTCTGTGGGCGCAGCTGCTTCTTTGGTATGCGCCAGATTTCGCGCACAAAAGCGTTTTCATCTGTTGCTTCTCTTTGATCCAAATTTAATGCGTTTACTTTTGAATAAAATAGCACTCAGGTGTCTTTACTTAACTTACACACGCTGCGTAAACAAAACTTTGTTTTATGTAGTTTTTCCCCACTAATACCTACGTTGCCTTTTCAAGCAGTTTGAGGTTTATGAAGGCTTAAATTTATAGTATCTTTTTGTCAGTTACAGTGGCGGCACTAGGGTACATGCCCCCCCCCCCAGCAAACGTAAAAAAGGCGCCCACTAATGTACTCTTTTCAAGCTTTTGAGTCCATAATGGCGTCCTTTCGAAGACGTCGGCGCACCGATGCGATTAGTTGTTGTTGTTGTTGTTGTTGATGTGTGTGTGATTATGGCAACGCTACATTAGAGCGATCTGCCAAGGGGGGTGCCTTGGTAGGAGGACTTTCAAAGGGGGTTCTAACGCGTATTCACGTTACATCTGGAGAAAACCTACTAAAGACTCCAGACCGTTAGATTGACAGCCGCGCGATGGGACCTGAACCCGGGACCTTCACACTTCCGCCCTCTACCATTGCGATGCGATTAGAGATGGACGCGAAACGCGAGAAATCTCGCATTGTCTCGCGTTCTCGTCTCGCATTGCGAGACGAGACAGTCTTGTCTCGCGCGAGATTTCTCGCAAGAATTCCTCGTCTCGCATAACTTTACGATTACTAATTATACGAATCAGAATTGCAGTGCTGTATTGGAGGAGGTATGCCATCCTCAGAAGGGAAGGTACACTTTGCCTGAAGCCTCTATCGTTTCACTTGTGTTTCCATTGTTATCGTTTATGGTATATACCATCAGCACCCTACAATACACACAAACACGTAACATTTAAAATTAGGACAGCACGAGGGATGTAAAAACACAAAAATGAGAGGAAAAATAAACTGAAAAAAAGAAGAAAACGGAGAAGAGTAGAAAGCAGGAAAAATAAAAAGTAAACAGAGGAAAGGCGGTACGGTAAGTCCAAAGCCTGAACATATTTAGATGGGGCCTGGACGGGGGCCATCGTAATTCTACCGGGCCTGCTTGTGCACTCTGATGAGTCATCCAAAGAGGCCTACGGATGCTCACTTATTGGTTCCAGCACTTAGATACGTCATCTAACGGCAGAATCTAACCAATGAGGAAACGTCAGTAGGCCTCTTTCGAAGTGCACAAGCAGGCCCGCTAGAATCACGAAGGCCCCGGCCCGGAGGCACTAACTTTGGGGGCCCCTTTTACTATCACAAGCATTTAAACCCATTTTTGACAGCTGTTGAGTTTCGTAAGGCAAAGCCCTTTTCAGATTTCCTAAATTGAATTTTAAAATTACTTACATATATTTGAGCAAGTTACATTTAAAAATTATTTTTATTTTAATATTTGTAACCCATTTGTATCATTAGCTCACTTGGACGCTGACACAGGGATGGCTATTATATGGCACTCCTGTTTGTAATTTGAAATTTCATTTTAAGAAACGATAAAACTATAATATAATACTTCTATTATCCTTCATAAAAGAAATATGTTTATATTTTTTATTATTTGTGCTTAGTACTTTTCCGTTTAAGACGTTTTCCACTTAAAATGTTTGATCAAAAATCTGGGCAAAGTTCTGATAACACACACACTTGTCTGTGTGTATTGTCGGTTGTATAAGTGGGTTCCACTGTATATATATTGTCATATGTCTATCTTGTTAATAATTTTATGGAAAAAATCCCATCATGTGTAAATTTATATATAATAATTATACAGAATGAACTTTTTAAAGTAAGCCATTCATTTATTAATTTGCGCAGAGTAATCGTTGCTTGTAAATGAAAAAAGGACGTTTGAATTTCAAGTGAGTTTTAATGTCTATTCATATTTATGCTTAATCTAGAATTATGAATAATGCTTTCATTATTTTTCATGGAAAAAATTTCAAACGTATTTAGAATGTCTGGCTATAATTATTACATTTTTCTAAAATAGTGGATGCAAGTATGCTTACTTTGATTCTTTATGCTCTTATTATGTATTTAATAATCGTGATTTTTTATTTACTTATAATATTGGCTACATTTCACATCAAAATGGATGGAAACGTTTCTAATTAAATGGAATAAATTAAATGGATAATTCTTATGGATATTTCATATTTTTCTCTTAAATAAATTAATATTTATAAATAAAATGTTCCATCAGTTATTAAAAATGCTTCTTTCACCATAAGCCAAGCTACCCGAATGTAAATGAATGATCTACTGGAGCGATTTCGCTTATACAACACAGGGTCTCAGAGGAGCATTCAAAGATCCATGCTGAGAAACAACCCTGGTCACAAGTCTTCTCTGTTGTCTCTTCTTTTTGATGGTGTGAATTATCGAGTTAAACACAGGTTCCCAATTAAATATGAAACCCATATCTCATGCAGTATAACGAAAGGGGGGGGGGGATAGGCAGGCTTCACTAGAATTATCCCGTCTCCAATTGAAACTTTTGTGAATTCACTATTCCGGACATCGGGGCAGCTAAATTAAATTAAAATTTTATTTGCGCACCAATACCCCGAATTCTGCGTCATTGCTAACAAAATTCAAAGCTTTATATAATTTCAAAAGCAAATGAAACTCCCATCCACCATACATATTTCATTTACGCAGTTCAGCAAATAAATAAATAAAAGCAATTACTTTTTTCGGTGTCCTGTCACATTACACATACGGATTAAATCTGAATTTTTATCACTTCAAATGCACATGTGAGTTAATATGATAACTAATATATGCACTATTATGGTAAAATGTTACTAATTTTTATTATTAATATTGATTTTCAATGAAATAGTAATTATGTTACTGAAAAGAGTAACAAAAATAATACGATTAGTAATAACAAAATCGCAGTCCTTAATTATGCGTGACTCTCGAGAGGAGACAGGCAATTTCTCTGCGAGACGCGATTGGCAAAATTACACAAATCCAGTTGGCAAAGGTAAGAATCTGGTAAAATAGTTGATAAAAAAACAAATAAGTTGGTAAAAGCCGATATTTGACTTGGCAGTTGATTGACATCCCCCCCCCCAATAAAATGTCTTAGCAATGGCCCTGGGTTCAACCTATAGACGGAACTTTGTAAATCCATTTCAGCTGGTGCAAGAATATATTCATACATGAGGAACATGCGGTACTTTTTTGTATATATTCATCGTATCTGTAGAGCCACACACGCGTAATTCACACATTTCTACCATTAGTTAGGCTCCGTATAAAAGCATGATTATTTTTTGGAGAGGAAGACCCAAAACGCTCTCAATACTTGAAGGCCTATGGACAGTCATTGCTAAAAGAACATTTCTGTCATGAGCTGTCAATTGTGCAAGTAACAATTATCAGCTCTTTCAGCTGATAATTGTTACTTGAACTTATAATTACGTAATTTGTGTCTTTTTTATAATATTGTACCAACTTACAATTATTTTCTTCGTAGACGTACTTGATCAAAAAAAGTTTGCAGGGGACAGCATTACAGCTCAGAAAGACATAAGTTAACCCTATAGCGCGCACTTTTGCACGTGTGCAAAGCTGTATATCCATACGCCATCTCATAAAAGTATTCGAGTACAAGTCAGTTTTCCTGTATCGACTTCATGACAAAGATTTGTTCTTTATAAAAAATAAATCATGTAGTATATAATATTAATTTTTTTAATTTATTTTTAGCAACATATTTTTTTAATTAACCAGTTACTCTCAAACTTAATATCGGAAATTTCTTTCATACTTGAATATTTTTTTGAGTAGGTGTATTAAATATTGATATTTCTAGAAAGATGCGCGCCTTAAAATGTTAAATCTCTGGCAAACACTCATTGGAAATGTTGATACAATTTATCAACCTCCTTACTGGAAAATTAAAAACAAAGTCATTAAGACCCTTTTTTAAATAATTATAATGTGCCCATACACCTTAATGCAAAAGAAATATTTCATACTAGCCGCCTCCGGCGACCCGTTGGTTCGCCATCTTAATAAATCTTGTTCGGAGAGACTCCTGTTCTTCACTGGCTTCCTTGGCACTCAAATCTCTCAGATTCTGAATGGAATTTAAAATTAAGACGGTTACAAACAGGGACGGCCCTACCGTAAGTGTCGTCCTTGCTAATGTAAAACAGACGCCCCCTTTTATGCTACTTAGTTTTTGAGTTCGAAATGACGCCCCTTCGAAGCCGGCGCCCAGATGCGTTGCTTCCCGTGTCGGGCCGCCCCTGATTACAAAAATAAGATGGTTAAGTGATAAAAACCTGCAAAAAGGAACAAAATATTTTCGTCTTATATTAATTCTGAAGAGCTTCTGGATGTATTGGCCTTTATCAAAAATGGAAAGGAAACAAAACTAAGAAAAACTGAAACATTTTCAGATTTTAAATACGCACTAAAGCGCTACGTATTAAAAGCGTATTATAATCCATGGGTCTTCCCTATTTTCTTTCCTTATTCCATTAAGTTGGAAAGTATATCATTATTCATGAGTGTGATTAAACACAACTAAAATTGATATTTCTATCCTTTTTCTTGATGTAATACATTAGAAATAAATGGGAAAAGCTGTGCAGAAAAATGCACAATTCGAACTGAAATAAAGTTTAAAAACTCATTCAGGTGTATTCATAATTCAAGTAGCAGAAGCAGACGATAAATAGCGCTTGGCGTTAGAATCACATCTCCTCAAAATCGTATATCAACCATTTTATTTGTTGCCAAATTAAAAAGTTGCACGTTTTAGTCTCGGAAAATTTCCAAATCATATTTTTCTTTTGAGTGTAAAGCATTTCATTCCTGCTCTGATTTCACATGCACACGGTGTTTTAATTAAAAAATAACCCTACAAATAATGTAAAAAAAATATTCTTTTATTTTTACTTCAAGAGTCTGAATAATTAATAAATTCGCCAAAAATGGCAACCTAGATAGCCAAACTCCCCCTCTTTCCACTGCAAGGTTACAATTGTGAAATGGCGAGAACAAAAATGATCATTTTGCGACACGTTTTTTATCGATATCTCCTAAAATAATTCGAATTTCGAAAAAATCGCTTAGGTGTGTCGCGACCCGTCTTGGAGAATTTCCGTTCAAAATTTGGTAGGTCTACGATCCCCCGTTTCGGAGCTACGCGAGACACAGACAGACAAACGGACAGTTTACATCTTGTTTTATTTATATAGATGGCCCACGTGAAAGAATTATGACCATCCTTTTCGATAGAAACATGCTGTTGTAAATGGACCAGTATACATCCATTTTGCGTCTTTGAAGAACAGGCCTGTTCTATAGAGCGCTCCAGACAAAAATCGATAATGATGCATCAGTAGAATCATTAAAATATTGTTAAACTATTCCTTTAACTTGGATCGTGTAGGTTGGTTTGTTGTAGTACATTTCGCCCGCACAGCATCTCAAGTACTCATCATGAGGGCAATATCCAGTGAAAAAGATAATGGCAACTTCTGGAGCAAAAAGAACTCTATGAAAACGAAAACAGGCATAGTTGGAGAAATACGTCGACATTCCTAATTGTTAGTAAAATGGGAAAAACTTTCTATTCTGTTATTGTTCTATTTCCGTTTTAAAACGAGCGTGCATTTAAATTGAGTCGAAATAAATTGCCTTTATTAGGAATGGGTAAATGAACTCTATCTGCTTACATGGGTTGTTGTTGTTGTTGTTCTTAAAAAGGTTTTCTTTCGTGAGTGCTTTGTCTTGTAGAAAATTAGAATCTTTTTTCTTTTTCTCCTTAAAAAATGCTACTTATATTCGAGATGCGATTCACTTTCTGAAAAAAACTAGACTGATTAAAGAAAAAAATAAAGTCTGTTGGATCATTCGAGCGTTTTTCTTTGTAAAAATTAAATAGCTTTATCTGTTTCGACACATGTTCTCTAATGCATGGGTGGTTACAAATTATTCCTAATAGAAAACACGAAACAATGGTAATAGGCGAAAATTCCATATCCGTTCTGAATTCTTTTCTAAAAAAGGAATATCTTTTAAAATGATGGCTATCGTCCCTATTCACTGCAGGTTCATTGGAAAATGAGGAGAGTTAGAATCATTGTTCACCAGTCATTTGCAACCTGGTGGTCCTAGCATAACGTTGGGCTAAATCTACTCTCTCGGAAAAACTCGTCTTAACCCTTTAACGCGCAGTGTTCCCGCTCTGGTAACACCCAACTCTGACGGTTTGACTGTTGCCAGTCGCGATGAATAGATTGGATTTCTACAAAAATACTGGCGGGTCACAGAGCTCCACGAGAATCCTTTACGTTTTAGCACGTCATTTCCCGTACAAAAATGGTCACGATTATTTTTAACAGCACTGACATCTGCTGAAAAAGGGAAGAATTCGAGAACAGCCGGATAGATGGCCCCATGCTGAAAAAAGGGCAGCCGTTGCCATCGCTCGACTGAACGACCCGCAAGAGGGCGGACGATCGAAACGTTCATTGCGTGCCACAGATCTAGAGACCCTTTTTTTCGAGGGCAGCTTGCTGTGCCGCTGCCGTCGAAAAAAAGGTCTCTAGATCTGTGGCACGCGATGAACGTTTCGATCGTCCGCCCTCTTGCTGGTACAACTGTCGTCAAAAAAGGGTCTCTAGATCTGTGGCACGCGATGGACGTTTCGATCGTCCGCTCTCTTGCTGGTCGTCAAGTCGAGCGATGGCAATGGCTGCCCTTTTTTCAGCATTGGGAAAGGGTTGCGCCTCAAAGGGTTAATGCACTAATTTATCCCTCGTTGTTCAAATGATAATTTCCCCACTCTTTGGAATAGCAATATTTCAGTGAATTCTTCTTCCCGAAATCAGAAAGAAGTGGGAAAAAAAAAAAACTCGTTGAATCTGAAGAAATTTCTTCAATTGAGAGGAGAGAGAAAGAAATTGATATTCGTCCAATAACGGAGATATTCCGGCAGTACTGCTGCCAGAAACATGTCCGTGAATTGAAGAAATAATTTTTGTGAGTGCGTCTTTATACACTGTTCTAGTCCTCATTTTTCAACGCATCATTTCCGTTCTCCTTGGAAACTTTGTATTTCCGCGAATCCTTCCCGAAAATCTGAAGAAGAAAAAAATTCCGTTGAATCTGAAGAAGTTTCTTCAATTGTCAGGAGGAAAAAAAAACGGATATTCGTCAAAAGCGAATAATTTCCGCGAATTGATGAAATAATTTTTGAGAATGTATGGAAAGTGACAATAAATAAATAAACGACTATTTTAGTCTGTTATTTGCTTTAACCTGTACGTTTCCTTTCGGGTCGATAGTATAAATTCAAAGTCGTATCGGCAGGCCTCTCAACTGGTCCTCTTTTTTTTTAAAATTCCTACCTTCATCAAAGTTTTATTTATATAGCCTAGTATTTTAATCGTTTGATAGATGAAACCTCAGCATCTAAAAGAACATTTAACAACTGTTGAAGAAGCAGAACATTTTACTCTATTATTTATAGAGGTAGGAATTTTAAAAAACGAGGATAAATTGAGAGGCCTGTATCGGTGTTCCTTCTTAGGGCCGTCTTTGCTTCCCGGCCTGAGTCTTCAAGTCAGTGGCGGTCCGAGAAAAGCGTCAATGGAGGGTCAATATGTAGGACGAAGAACATTGTCAGAGATGGGTCTTTCGATATTCTTTTAAGTTATATTTCCAATTTTAATCTTGAACTCGTGTTTAACCTGTTCGCTCTCATCCTAAAAAAGACGCAGAGGTGAAGACTCTCCTTTATATTGCTTCACAGAATAGTTCTTTCAATGCTTTTCTGCGGCGCAGCGGTTGCACTAGCGCAACGCTAGTCCGAAAGACAGCGTTCAAAAAGGAACATTATGGGAAGCAGCATTGGTCATAGAAAGGAAAATCTTATCTGTTGCGTCTTCTTTTAGGGTGAGTCCGAGCCGAGCAGATTAACCCTTTAACGCGCAGTGTTCCCGCTCTGGGAACACCCAACTCTGACGTTTTGACTGTTGCCAGTCACGAAGAATAGATTGGATTTCTATAAAAAGAGTTGCGGGGGGGACAGAGCTCCACGGGAATCCTTTACTTTTGAGCACGTCATTTCCCGTGAAAAAAGTGGTCACGATTATTTTTAACAACACTGACATCTGCTGGAAAATGGAAGAATGCGAGAACAGCCGGATAGATCGCCCCATGCTGAAAAAAGGGCAGCCGTTCCCATCGCTCGACTTAACGACCAACAAGAGGGCGGACGATCGAAACATTCATCGCGTGCCACAGATCGATATACCCCTTTTTTGACGACAGTTGTACCAGCAAGAGGGCGGACGATCAAAACGTTCATCGCGTGCCACAGATCTAGAGACCTTTTTTTCGACGGCAGCTTGCTGTGCGGCACAGCAAGCTGCCGTCGAAAAAAGGGTATCTCGATCTGTGGCACGCAATGAACGT
Source organism: Cheiracanthium punctorium (assembly GCA_038373885.1). Classification (NCBI taxonomy): domain Eukaryota; kingdom Metazoa; phylum Arthropoda; class Arachnida; order Araneae; family Cheiracanthiidae; genus Cheiracanthium; species Cheiracanthium punctorium. The sequence goes on along the minus strand of JAWZYV010010530.1, from coordinate 1,050,526 downwards.
TTCGATCGTACGCCCTCTTGTTGGTCGTTCAGTCGAGCGATGGCAACGGTTACCTTTTTTTCAGCATTGGGAAAGGGTTGCGCGTCAAAGTGTTAAAAAGTATTTTATAACTAATGCGTTCAGTACGATTTATCTGTCTGGTCGATTATCCATTCGAGGTGAACGCTTGCATGGATAAGCGCGGATCCGCAACAGGTGTTCGCGCACACGAGCAGGAAATGTTAACTAAACTGCGAACCATTTCTAACGAAATGTGAAAAGTATTTAAATTTTTAATGAAGACAAAACAGGGGACGCTGTCCATTTTTCTTGTGAGGAAAAAAAAGAACATGAAGAAATCGGAGGCTGTCATTGGAAATTCTAAAACGCAAATAAGCTGTAAAATTTCGTTTGTAACGCCATGTCTCGTAGCGCTGTATTTTTGTATTTTCCTTGTTCGAATCATCTTAGCGTCGCAACCATTTCATTATAAGCGAAAGAGTTTCGAGTAGGGCTGCGACGGCATTCATAATCTATCTCCATGGTTGGAGTCATTCACTGAGGAAAAACTTGACTCTCATTCGACGGAGGTTTGAGGATAACTCACTTTTCAATCGACGCCATTTTGCATGAACCGTATCAGAATTCCTGTTTTAACGCTTTTCGACAGAATTGAAAAGTGTTCGTGATTTCGGTGTGACTGTTGTCTGTAGACGTTGATTGCAACGAAATTTATATAGGCCTCGCTGCGTACTCGCTATTCGCCCGGAAAGAATAAAATGTTTTTCTTATTCATAAAATAGAAATTTATTCTATCGTTGCCAGGCACGTATCCAGAAAAACATTTTGCAGAGGATCCAAAAAATTTCGGAGGGAATCCAAACGGTAAAAAAGGCAGAATTTTTCACTAAAAAGACTATGTCATTATCATTTTAGTAACAAAAATCTAAATTCCCCCCACCCCTTAAATACGCCCTTGATCTTTGCGGAATCTCAAAGAAGGGCGAAATTCGGCTCCTTTGCATAAACTTGGAATTACAGATAGATGCTAAATTGAGTTGATATGTAACGTAACTGCAAAATAATGATACAAAAACTACGTCAGCTTCACTTGCGATAAAAAATAGAACGTAAAAAGCATTTTGTTAACAAATCACTTTCAAAATTCCTTGTTTCTACGTATTAAAAATTTGCCTTTTAGGTTTGAGATCTAGAACTACGGCTCTAAAGAAATATCTTGTGATGTAGACAGTTGTTTTATTTTGGCTTATAATTCGTAAAGCAGGATCATTTTGCCGAAATACACCTTAAATCGGTGCAATTTTTTTTAGTCTACAGTAGAAACACATATTTGAGCATTGACTTTATCTATAGATAGATAGACAGATAGATAGGTAGGTATAAAATTCATCCGCTAGAGATTATTGCTCAAAGATTAAAAATTATTTCAGTTACCACCGATGGTTGCAAGGAGAAACAGCATTGATTGCTCTCTGCATCCAGAGTAAAACCCAAAAGCGAATGTGAAAAGAACGTTTTAGGATATAACTTTCTTTCTATTGATTAGATATAGGATTAAGTTAGATATAAGATTCTATTGATTAGATATAGGATTAAGTTAGATATAAGATTCTATTGATTAGATATAGGCTTTAAACATTTTTTCCTGTCAACAAGAACCATTTTACAAAATACCGACTTAAATTGGCAGTCTAATTTTTCTTAGTTAGGGTTTAGTTATGGGTTAGAAACACACATTTTGAACACTGTATAGGAAAAAGTTCTGTTAAATTGAACAAAATTTTGTTGATTGAACAAAAATTTCGTTGACGCTATTTCAACAGAATAGTTTTGTTGGTTTTAACAAAATTTTTATCAAATTACCAAATTTTTCGTTGAATTAACAAAAGTTCGGTTGATTCAACAAAAATATATCTTTGAAATACAGCCAACCAAAATTTTGTTGAATCTGCAAAAGTGTTTTTGTGTCAGTGTTTTTTATATTGGTAAATATGGCTATCGACTATGTATGGTATAAAAAAATGCATGTTGCACGATTTTATTTTTATTTACAGTGAGATCCAAAAGATTTTCTATACATTATACGCTATGATTTGTCATGGTTTAAATTGCACTAACGTCAATCCATTTCAAATAAAGCAAAACTGGATGTATATTATTGAGTTTCATACAAAATGTATAAATACATTTTTGCCATTCACAGAGATGGCGACACACAGATGGCACAAATTTAACAAAGAAAAAGTAGCTGATATTTTTCCTTTTGCATGTAACAAATAGGACAAATAGAAGCCGTGAAGTATGGCAATGAACTATGCATAGCATAAAAAAATTATGTATTCTTTTGAGAATTTTTGCTAGAATTTGATATTGGATACTTTTCGAACTAGATAGCAATTCCAAAATGATTTGTCTCTGTTCACCCAGTTTCTAAATGTATCGTGCTTTTCGAAAAGCTCGATATCCACAAGAATGCGGGAATGCGACTCACAATCCTCGTGGAATGTTGCCTCATATGCATTTTTACATAAACATGGGCAGCGTATCCCACACCACCGAGCAATTTTCTCTAAAGGGACGCACAGTATTTCAGACATAACTCTTTTACCATTGTTGCCATCCAAGAAATCGCACAGACCCTAAAATGATTCATCCGCATACAAACCCTCCTTCTTTGTAAGACTTAATTTTCAGCCAAGTTTTATTACGAACACGCACTGTAAAAGAAAAGTTCTAACAGAGTAAATTTTTTTTATTCTTAAGGTGAGTTTGGAACTTAAAGAATGAAAAAAGAGTCATAACTCTTTTGCAACCGTAACTTAAGTCCATGATGGTTATAGGAATAATTTACGCAACCAAATATTTCAACGGCAAACAAACAGAAAGGTAAAATAGAACTTTCTTGCGGTTTTTTTTTTCTCGAAATTATACTACTTTGTTTTTCCTTTCCTTCTTCGGCTATTTCGCATTCATTACTGACCGAGCGTGGCGCTGAGAAACAATAGCCATTTTGGGGTCCGTTGCCAATTTTTATTATCTCGAAGCAGAAGAAAGAGATGGAAGAGGTTTTTTAACCAAAATGCATGATGCAGTTTGTTTTGTAGTCGAGGCAGATTATCTTTTTTTTTTTTTTCTTTTTAGCGTTGCAAAACAAAGTCTGGGTCCTCATTTCACGCATTTTGGTATACTGCTTGGCAAATTGCTTTATGAGTATAAATTTGTTTCTCTTGACTGGCACAAGCTATTCCTCTCTCGATGAATGTCCTTTAAAACCAACCTGAAAAAAAAAAAAAAAAACATACATATATGTATACTTCACACAAATCATAGATTACTGCTGCTATAGTCAATAAGTTCGGGTGGGTACCCTACCCCCTCATGCTCCGTGCTTGGGCAAACCTAAACAGGCCCGGATTGGCCAGGGTGTATGACTGTCTGCAGACGGGTGGGCACCCTCGGGGGGGGGCCCTCCCTGCTGAGGGCGGGCCCCCACACAGAAAAAAGAAAAAAAAAGTGCTATACTGATCGCCCCAAAAGGCTTCAAAACACTTTATTTTATATATACTTCTCAAAATGTTTTGAGAGAAGATTCCCGAATGAACAAGGGATTCATTAATATGAATGACGCATATTAATTAATAGATCAATATTTTATGAATGCATTCATTATCAATCATAATTAATGAATAATAACACCATACCTCCCCCCATACTCCGAAAGTTAACACATCCTATTATTGATCGATTATACAATAACCCGGGCCGGGCCCCCCTTTTCTTGAGACGGGCTGGCCCCTACTCTCCCAGTCCGGGCCTGAACCTAAATAACGATGTTTCTTTCCAAGTTTGGTTCTCTGTGCACGTGTGAGACGTCATATGGCGAAAATGCCAAGGTGTCGTTGCAGAAAAATATCCGTTTTTGGAGCAACGTTCCAACATTTCTGTGATTCCAACAAATTCCGAGAAACCGCTGCAGAAACGTTACGGTTACTTCAACAAGGCATGGAGACGAGCTATATGCAGATCGAAATTTTCCAAATAACAACAAAAATAAGCCCTATAATTTAATGTTGGAACGTTGCTCCAATAAGGGCATTTCGCTGCGCCGACTGCACAAGCTGACCGTCTATCCAAATAGTAAAATGCATACCTCAGCCTTTTCGCTTCAACATGGAACTTAGGCTGAAGTTCAGACATTCCCATTTTCAGATAAATATAATTTGGCTTAAAATTTGTATTCTAAACACTCAAAGGATTTTTTTTTTTTCAAAAAGATCGGTTTTCAAATACTGCCATAGTAATTTTTCACATAAAATGTTTAAATATATTTTTACTTTTATGGGTATCTAACGTAGCAAGCCGTGTAAAATTTACAACTATGTTTTCGATTTCATTTGTGCCTAACTTTAAAACAGTTTTTATTCTAAAAACTCTTTTGAAATTACCTAACATTCAAGTTGGATGAAAGAGAGAGATGTTCACGTGTTTTTACGAACGCAAAGCATCATCCAGAGACTATCCGACAAAGCTGGATAGTATTTATAATTTAAGTCTGTCTTCCCGTAAGTCCGTGCACTAATTTCTATAACCTTTTGGAGTTTTCCGTGGTTTTCTCCGAAACTTAGCGTAAATGCGGGTTAGGACCCCTTAGAAAGACCCACACGGAGGGCACCCCACCCTTCGACCTAGAGCCCACTCGGAGCTAATCGGTCGTAATCTCACAAACGAAACTAATTTCTGTAAATACGCATATCGACTGTTACAAAACTTGTAAGTTCTGTACACCACGTTTGCAGTTGAAAATGGTGTGTGTATAGCAAGAATCTTTGAGTACGTTTGAAGTCTGTGGGCAGTCTTTAAAGCTGAAGTCGACTACGGAGAGTTCCTTCATCTCAAACGAAACAAAATTAATATGTATGTGAAATTTATGATAGAATGTTTTCTATCAAAAATAGTGTACCTTAAGTTTATAGTCATCTTTTACAGGATTAAACCAACAAAAGACCTCTCACAGACTTAGGCTTATAAGGGCAGTGGGCAGAAATAAATACTTTACCGTCACATGCGCTTCAACCTGCTCACTCTCATCTTTGAAATGTCATGCTCATCATCAAAGATAATGACATCGCCATCTTTGCAACGAAAAGGGCAGTGCGTAAAACTGCTTGTGAAAAGGCACTCTAAATTTGTTCACTCTTTTAGCGTAAGGAAAATCTAGAATTAACGGACACTTGCTTTTACAAATTAAAAATGAATTCGTAAATCACCTCTGGAAATTTTAAGAGCGAAACAATTTTTTTTCTTTTTCTCTTGATTTGACCACTACTTCAGTTGTTTCCAAGAATGACTTAGAGTGAAGATTTGATGACTTTATAAACGCACCACGAGCAATAGTCTACAAATGAACTAAGGGTAACAAATAAGCGAGCTGTGGATGAACGGAAGAATGAAATCTCTCACGCAGAAGCTGAAAGAGTCGTGCGAGTATTCTAAAAATTCAGTTTGATAGGAAATCTGAACCGAGTTACCCGCCTTGTATTGCCGGCGTTGAAATATATATTTCTGTCCCATAATTAAACGAGTCTGCGGTTAAATCAAGAAATACCGTCTGATGGTCTAATAAAAATTTGCAGCTTCGCAATCCGAAAGTTGTGGAAGAGGTTTAATGTATTCATCTCTTGTTAAGGAATCAAAAGAATACAGCTTGAAAACTTAACACTTACGAACATTTTTTTTTTTTTTTGGAGGGGAGGGGTCATGGCCCGATTATGACCAATAGGGGCCCCGGACATTGATGATCTTAGGGGGCCCCATCTATGAAATTTGTTTTCATAAATTTTTCATAAAATTTTCTGAACATCATTTGAACTTGGGGGGGGGGGCTTTCGAGCCGGAAGCCCTGGAAAAAGTCCCGACAATGCCCATGCGATAATAAGGCCCTGGAAGTAAATGTATGTACTTGTATGTGCCTTGTTATAAATACATGGATTACTGATACATTTACTTTAATTAGCTTCATTGGAAATCTTTTCCGAAGTTGCATGACTTTCCTACAAGTCATGGAACGTTCCTATATTTAAAGAAGAGCTTTTGCATTACATTTGTTCTTGATTTGGCGATATCTTCGACACTTGGCTGGAAATTGCCAAATCCTACTATTTATTTAAATAAAATATTAGTGTCTATAAAGGTGGCAATATAAGCGTAAATGAAAGTGAAGTGCAGTTAAAATATACCTCACGAAGATTGTAAAACAGCTTTTGATAGGCAATTTAAATATAGATTTCGATTTCGCAGAAGTGTTTTATGGAACTGGGAAGACAAAAGCGGCACAGTTATGAATTATGATGCACGTTACAACATAATGGAACACAGAAGCTAAATAGGGCCGACACATGAATTATGGCACACTTTCCAGTGCAATGAAACAAGGAGGACAAAGCCGACGCATGGATATTCATGCACTTTCCAATGAATTGAAGCTAGAAAAAAAAAATCGGCCCGATGCATAGGGATTTAAGGTTATAATACGATTTTAATTTATAGTCCTTTTAGTAAGTATTTAAATAATAAAAGTGTTTTTTTTTTCATTTAGAAATTTTTAATTTTATGAACCAGAAATTCAATCGCAATTACTGCAAAAACAAACTTAACAGATCTGTCCAAGCTTTACGCTATTTAACGCCCCCCCAAACTGAATGAACGTGAGTCAGACCACAAGAAATAATTGTCCATTTGGGATTTGGGAACATGACATGTGTCTTAATTTTGCAGAAGGTTTCATGAAGCCGACGTCACGCTATTCCCTACCCTTCTTCAACCTATAATTCTCTCTCCGTCTCCATTGTTCTTGGCCATGATCCCGTGATGATGAACTCTCTCTTTTTATTTTTTTCATGTATCCAGTACCAACTGCGATAGATGTCATTAATGGAAAGGACTATGGACTGAAAAGTAAATGTGGTATGAATTAAGAGGGCGTAGAGCTATTTGGTGTATTTCATGCTGTTATTTTTACCTGTAAAGTTTCAGATGGTTAATTCTGGATCCAAATATTATTTCAAAGAAATATGAGTTATACTCACTGGAATTCTTTTTTTTTTTTCATCAGTGTACCAGGACGTTAAAAAATAGTCTGGTTTTCAAAATAATGTATTTTCTAAAATGAAAACACAGAATGATATAGTAGTAGACGGCGAAACTTAAACCAATAGACTAGCTTAATTACCAGAGCAGAGAGTTCAGCTTAATTACCAGATTTATTTTGGTTGAGTTGAATGTTTGTCGTTTTATTATATTTTCCAACCTTCTTCCTGTTTAAGTAATATTGCAAAAGTGTAAATATAAAACTTCCAAATCGTTTTGCCTTTTTAGAAATAATAAAATTTTAAATATATTTTCCTTGCTGTAACAATGTGATAAATCGCACCAAAAACTGAAAGAACTCAAATTTGATAATGTCCCTAAATTTTCTTTATCGACGAGGCATTTCACGAAGAACCCGTAACTTTGAAAACGAATAACTCAAAAACGGTGCCAAATAGAATCATAAATCATGTGGTTTGTTAATTAAAAAAAAAGTAACAATTTGATACTGAAAGCAAAAAATGTTAGATGGCGCTATAAGCGGCAATACGGATGCCAGAAAGAGAGCTCAGACAACGAGAGCAATCACTCCAAAATCGATTTAATATGCGCATTTTCCAAACTACATGCCGGGTTTGTAGCCATGAGAAAATTTCGATGGGGTTGGGGGAAGGGTTGAGGTTCTGAGAATACGGAAGCTAATTCATGCGTTTTTCCATAACTGTCGTATAGTTGAACACAATAACTCTATCATGAAATTATTACTTATTTTAAATTCTAATTGTAAAATTAGTTATTTATTTTAAATTCTTATCGTAAGTGAATCTGAAATCATTTTGATGCCAAGAATTTAAAATGGCATCAGAAAACCGTTTTATGGAAAAATTACTTCACTTTTACTTTTGAGACAGCCATGATGGCCAAAAATTCACGAAATAATGAATGTTTTATGGAGTTATTTCTATGTGTATGATATCAACATTATTTTAAGACTTTTTTTTATAGTAACAACGAGGGTGTACTGCAGAAAGACAAATTAACGCATCGTTCAAGCCTTAGTAATTAAAACACAAATTAAAACAGTTGCACGTAACATGTGAACTTTATTTTAGAACTTATACTAGAAAGACAAAATTTTATAATGTAGGAGCACTTTGTAAGTGAAGAATTTTTTTTTTTTTTTTTGCAAAACACTTTTTACGTCTTTTTTTTATCCGAAGTAACGCCGACATAATTTTTGTGTCATCATTTTGCAGTTGCGCGATGTACCATCTCAAAAAAGTATCCGCGAGGCAAAATTAAAGTCGCCAGTCAAAGAATTTCGTATTTTTTGAGGGGTGGTAAAGATGGTATTAATTTCACTTGCATGAGTAAGAAAATTCATTTGATTCTTTCCGTGCGAAGAACGGGTACTCAGCTAGTCAATAATTGATTCTTGAAACACAAAAGCCTTGTCAATGCGAAGGAAAATGTTAAATTGAATGAAAGGATGTATGGATTGATTATTATTCTTTATCGTAATCAATTTACATCAATAATTTCCATAGTTCATCTTACACATTCTTTTAAAACTAATAATTTATAGATCTAACGCATAGTAGCAATCCCTTTCACTCGTGGATCGCATTCAATAAAATCATAAAAGTAATCCCAATAAAAAAACAACACAACTTAACCCCATTCACCGATAATTTCTTAATGAAACATGTGTGCCTTATCACGCTGTCTCCATGGGAACTGTGCAATAACTCTCAATCCAGTGGTAACGGTTTGCCATCCGTTTTAATAACGATATCGAAAGAACACTTGATAGGTTTTCTCTTCCAGTTCCTCTCTGATGAACGAACAGAGATATCATTTGAGATATTCGAACTTCCTTATTGGTTAATTTTTAGGTGTCCTCACAATTACTAATATCTGCGTCACAGTATTTCTTTGTGCGACAGAACTCGTCTTTCAATGGGTGACATTAACATAACAAAGTGAGTTTTCACGATTGTTTTTGCGATAGCAAAAATAATGAAATGTCTATAAATAAAGCTCTAATAATTTCTTAAGAGAATGCTTGTTTTTGGAGTAGGATGGGCAGGGTTGGCTTTTTACCGGTAAAAACTGGTTTTTACCAGGGCATGGTAAAAACTAGGTTTTTACCGGTAAAAACCTGGGAAAAAGGGGTAAAAACCTAATGATACAATAAACTCCCCGAGTCATAAATTGTATATTAATGCTATTTATAAAACTGTATTCTCATGTAATTGATGTGGATATATCATCATCAGGACATCATGATGATGCAAACTACATTATGTGATTGTGCAAACTACATTATGTAACAAATAATATTTGTAAGCATTTAGTTTTCATTAAAATGATTAAGATAAGTGTAGTAAAAGTATATTTGCAATTTTCCTTTAAGTAAAAATTATTAAACTAGCCTGCATTACATAATTGTAATAAATAGTGTAATGTGCCTTCTCATAATAATGGTTTTAATAAGTTTAATAATGATAAATGTACATTATCTATAAATTTGTATTTCTTGTAAGATGAAAACATGGATGAAAGTTTTCTGTGTTTATTATATTCCTTAAAATGAACTATTTTCGTATAGCATTCTTTTACTTACCAAATCAGACACTGAATTAGGTGAATATTGTTATATAGAAATGGAAATAGTGATATTAAATGTCCTGAACTTTTATCCCAGAGAAAATGAAAAAATAGCAGGGTATGAACCTGGCACCTCCCACCATCCAGTTTCGATAGCAGAACCTCTCAGCCATTGAGAGATAAATCTTCAAAAAAGTGACAAAAAATAGTCAAATTATTAAGTTTTTCTCAAAGGTTGTAAAAACCCTGGTAAAAACATGTTTTTCCAAAGACGGTAAAAACCGTAGTAAAAACCGGTAAATACCATCAGACGGTAAATACCGTCCAACCCTGAGGATGGGGGAACTCGCTCTAATAAGTTAAAAATAAAAATGAGTACTCATTCAGATAAGATGGACTCAGGCTTATATTTGTTTTTTAACTCACTGTGGATCATAAAATAAAAGCGTGAAGGAAACTACGAATTTATTAAAATTTAGATACAGACAGTATTACGCCTCACCATGGCACAGTGGTTATCCTACTGAAAATGGTAGATGGCCGAAGTGAGAAGGTCCCGGGTTCGGGTCCCATCGCGCGGCTGTCGATCTAACGACCTGGAGTTTGGGTAGGTTTTCTCCAGATGTAACGTGAATACGCGTTAGAACCCCCTTAGAAAGTCCACCTACCGAGGCACCCCCTTGGCAGATCGCCCTAGTGTAGCGTTGCCATAATCACACACAACAACAACAGACAGTATTAATTTACGCTAGAATTGCCATGTAGGTTCAAATATTTGTATTATCGGTAGACAAGCTTTATAATCTTCTGCTCAAAGAACGTTACCGCCAGTGATGTAACACGACGCTATCGCTATTACGAATCTTTCCATTGCTTAAGTCAATAACACCACAGACCAAAGCTCCAAAACAGCACTGCTTTCGTCGATGAATCATTGACTAAGCACCCATTCCAAATGATCTTCAGCTCTTCCCCTGAACTGAAGAACAGGCTGGTAAGCCAAAGCTTCCAGATCTCACTGAAGAGCTTCAGAACAACGTTCAGGCCCATGTCACATGACCGTTGTTTTGAAGCTCCTAGTGGGCCTCTGCCGGCCATTCACTTCTCGTCGAATGATTTTGTATCTCTTTCCTGAACTAAGGTTTTCGTCGGGACATACAGAATACGTTTAAAGTCTCATACCGGGCAGTGGCGGCCCGTGGTCAAAAATGTTAGTGCAGCCGGAAGCATATGAGCCCCCCCCCCCCTTTCCTCCGGAGAGGATTGGAAAATCTTTGTTACTGAACTCGAAAGCTGGCGGATTAAGCCCTCACCGAGGAAAAAAAAAAAAAAAAAGAAAAAAAAAAAAGAAATTACATAAAAAATGTCAGAGATCCTATTTTACTTCCATAAAATGGACATAAATTTCAACCAGCCGCTCTTATCCTCAAAATTGCATACGCAAGTCGAGCGATGGCAACGGCTGCCCTTTTTTCGGCATTGGGAAAGGGTTGCGCCTCAAAGGGTTAAGCAGTCGGAAATAATTTTACCATCGGTGTAACCGGAACGGCTCTCCTTGCTCTAGCATGGGCAACGAAGTCATCCATATTATTGATTAGAAATACACATAATAATTATCTATCTATATACAGGATATCTCTAGAAGGTGGTAACATCATTTATAAATCTTTATCTATCAGAGATCAGTGGACAATGTCAGTTGAAAAATTTTTTCAAAATAAGGTCGGAAATCAGACTCCGTTAAGAAAAAATTCCTATCGCTCATTTACAAAAATGTTACACTACTTAAATTTGTGTAATGCTCCCCCTACAAAAAAAAATTCCAATTTGTAAAATGTGCCCCATACTCTAATGTTGTTTCAGCCTTTCATCCTAAAACGCTTCAGATATATCTTTAAACAAAAATGATCGGGGACTCTACATTTAATTTGAATTTATGGCTAAGTGAAAAAAAAAAAAAATGTCTTTTGTAATTTCTGTAAGACCCCTGAAATGCGATCCTCCGACGTGATTTTTTTTTTCCATCGAGAGCTATTGAAAAGTGGTTTAAGTCAGCCTATATTTATTTTCATATCTCTTATATTTTTAGGATATAATTCACGAGTTTTGTGCAACCCACTTTACTCATTGGGAATTCTTTTGTACGGGGATTGTATACACATTTAAAAAGTGTCACTTTTTAAAAATGAATGACAGAAATTTTTTCTTAGCGTCGACTTTTTTCGTTCCTTATTCTAAACATTTTTCCAATTAACGTTGTCCACTTATCTCAAATAGATAAAGAATTGAGCATGTTACCACCTCTTTGAGATACCCTACATATCTGCGTGTGTGCATTGAACACGCATACAGTTATAGTTTACACACAGTGGCTGATCCAGAATTTTTTTTTGGGGTGGGGGGGCTACATTTTTAAAAAATCTGGAGTGACTCCACTCGACTTTCCGAACACTTACGATTAACATCATTACCAAGCATTTAAATAAATTTTAATCGATGAATAATTCAAACATAATACCAAATGGAAGCTCGATCGAAAGTACCGTTTAAACGCTAACGCACTTTCAAGAATGTCTCCCCATAGGATATAATGTAAAAGAAATCTTGGTCGTAGCCCTGTAGAAAAACTGTAAGTCCTATACACATCGAAATCAATACAGGTCTTGCGACGGTGGTTTATAACATGTATACCCAATTTGAGCTCAATCGAATGTACCGTTTAAACGCTAGCGCACTTTCCAGAATTTTCCTCCATAGGCCATAATGTAAAAGAAATCTTTGTCGTAGCCCTGTAGAAAAACTGTAAGTCCTATACACACCGAAATCAATACCGGTCTTGCGACGGTGGTTCATAACATATATACCCAATTGGAGATCAATCGCATGCCCCGTTCAGGAGCTATCGTGTTCACTCACATACACACAAACACACATACACACACACACACACACATACACACATACATACATACATCTCGTAAAAATAGCATAAATGAATTCAGAAGACCTCCAAACGTGTCAATACACCAAAATCTCGAATTCGAATTTTTTCATGATGACAATACTTTCCTTACATGGTACATGTTCGGAAAGTAAAAAGCTTATTTCACCCAATTAAAATTTACTTTAATTCAAAATTCTAGTGCAAGCTTTGGGGCTAAGTTATAAAATAGGGTCATTTTAGCTATTTAAAGTGTATAATAAATCAGAATGTTACCCTTTAGCAATCTCTTTCGGGGGGGGGGGGGGTGAAGCACCCTAGCCCCTCCCCTGAATCCGGTACTGTACACAGATAAACTATCTTTGCAACTTGTTAAAACTTAAATTGTTTTTATACAGCAGCACTAACAAGGAATGTTTGTTTTCGGAAAAGTATAAAAAGAAAGAACAAGAAGAAGCTAGCTTAAAAAAAAAAAAAAAAAAAAAAAAAAAGTTCATCGCTTTTTTTTTTGCGTCCAGCTTATTTCTTAAGATTTCTTTTTCGGATAGGCTCGCCCTGGTATTTTTTCTTTTTCCTTCTTGTTCTTCGGTTATTTATCAGCGTTCGAGTCCTGTTAGGTGCGAAAAAGAAATTGTTAAGACTGCAAATAAGGAATTCTTCTTTGTAAAAGTTTAGAACTATACAGCGAAGGGGGAGGGGGGGGGAAGCAGTGGAACTCGGTTATTTTTTCTAAGCATGATTTTCAATAGAATGGAAAAAACACTCAAAATACTGCTGTTAAACAATAAAGTAAATAAAAAACTTTGTAAAAAACACACCTATAACATCTTACGTGTGTTTTTTACAAAGTTTTTTATTTACTTTCAATAGAATGGTTCATTACTTTGGTAATTTTTTATTGTGTTGGTAACTATACAGGGTAAGTCATAAGTGACCCCTATAAATAGTGAAAGCGGAAACCAATGTCTATTTTATTCGTTCAGATGGTAATAGGCAATTAACAGGATATGTTCTATATGTCATCTTTCTCATTTAACCCTTTAACGCGCAGTGTTCCCGCTCTGGGAACACCCAACTCGGACGTTTTCTCTGTTGCCAGTCACGAAGAATAGATTGGATTTCTATAAAAATAGTGGCGGGCGACAGAGCTCCACGAGAATCCTTTACATTTTAGCACGTCATTTCAAGGGCGGATTCTAAAACTTTTTTCGGAGGAGGCGCAAATCATGAATACTCATTTTATCTTGTGTAAAGCCCACTTACTTTGGTGAAAGCCCCGTTTATGTAGTGTAAGTGTATTTTTCTCGGAGGGGGCGCGCGCCCCCTGCGCCGTCCCCCTGGATCCGCCATTGCGTCATTTCCCGTCAAAAAATTGCTCACGATTATTTTTAACAGCACTGGCATCTGCTGAAAAATGGAAGAATTCCAGAACAGCTGGATAAATGGCCCCATGCTGAAAAAAAAAAAAAAGGGCAGCCGTTTTGCCATCGCTCGACTTAACGACCTGCAAGAGGGCGGACGATCGAAACGTTCATCGCGTGCCACAGATCGAGAGACCCCTTTTTTGACGACAGCTGGAGGGTGTACTTGGGTTATTTCATTAGAGTACATTTATAGTAGTACAAGATGTGATTTTGAGACTAAATTCCTATTTAATACAGTTGCAAATGAAAGTACTCTATTTGGTTTGATTATTAGGAAGAGAGGTAGAAGACTCATAATGAATGTTCATTTTCTATTAGTTTGCCTGATTCATTGTTTTAATTTTTGTTAACTACGTTACACGAATAATTATAAAGTACTATTCATAATATTCAATAAAACCTTTTTAAAGTGTAAAAATTAAATCTGGTTTTAACTCTGTTTGTAGCCTTCCTGTCATAAATAAGCTGGATTCTGCTCTTTTTAGCCACGTCTCGTATTTTAATCGCGAAAGTCCTGTAAATCCGTCTTTAGAAGTCTGCAAGACTCGTGACAGAGACCGATCAAGGCTATTGCGGACTCTGGGCGAAAGTAAGAAAAAAAAAATGGGCTTCCACACGATAATTATGGTTCGAATATTCTGAAAAGTTAAAAAAATCCACCCCTCCTCCTTCCAAATGCGAAATACAGTGTTAAAAGGTTGGAAACCGTTGCTATAGACTAATCCGAAATGCTCTATGGTCTACAGGCTATTTCAACGAATTGAAAAAAAAATGTTATTGGTTAAAATGAGTTAACACAGTTGCAAATTTGATTTACTATCATTGTTTATACTTCATGATTGAAACAAAAATAAATAGGGACGATTTTTTTCTCTTTTGCAGTTTTATTAAATTTTGCACTTTTAAAAATTTAAAAGTAGAAAATACAAGATTTTTAGGCCCCTAAAATCTGCATGCCCTGGGCAAATGCCCCGTTTCTCCTGCACGTAATAGGACACGGGTCGGTGAGTCACACTATATACGCCCAATCTGAGAGAAATGCGTTTATCTCATCAGTTTATCTGATTTCTAACTCATTAAGTAAAAAATCTGGAGTGACTCCACTCGACTTTCCGAACACTTACGATTAAGATCATAACCAATCATTTAAATAAATTTTAATCGATGAATCATTCAAACATATATACCAAATGGAAGCTCGATCGAATGGACCGTTTAAACGCTAGCGCACTTTCAAGAATGTCTCCCCATAGGCCATCATGTAAAAGAAATCTTTGTCGTAGCTCTGTAGAAAAAATATCAGTCTTATAAACATCAAAATCAATACCGGTCTTACAATGGTGGTTTATAACATGTATACCCAATTTGAGCTCAATCGAATGCACCGTTTAAACGCTGGCGCACTTTCAAGAATGTCTCCCCATATGCCATTATGCCATAACATAAAAGAAAGTTTTGTCGTAGCCCTGTAGGAGAACTATAAGTCCTATACACACCAAAATCAATACCGGTCTTAGGATGGTGGTTTATAACATGTATACCGAATTTGAGCTCAATCGAATGTATCGTTTAAACGCTAGCGCACTTTCAAGAAATTCCCCCCATAGGCCATAATGTAAAAGAAATTTTGGTCGTAGCCCTGTAGAAAAACTATAAGTCCTATACACACCAAAATCAATACCGGTCTTGCAACGGTGGTTTATAACATGTATACCCAATTTAAGCTCAATCGAATCTACCGTTTAAACGCTAGCGCACTTTCAAGAAATTCCCCCCATAGGCCATAATGTAAAAGAAATATTGGTCGTAGCCCTGTAGAAAAACTATAAGTCCTATACACACCCAAATCAATACCGGTCTTGCGACGGTGGTTTATGACATATATATCCAATTGGAGCTCAATCGAATGCTCCGTTCAGGAGCTATCGTGTTCACTCACATACTCACACACACACACACACACACACACACACACACACACACACATACACACATACATACATACATCTCGTAAAAATAGCATAAATGAATTCAGAAGCCCTCAAAACGTGTCAAAACACCAAAATCTCGAAGTCGAATTTTTTCATGATTACAATACTTTCCTGACAGGATACATGTTCGGAAAGTAAAAATTAGAAAACAAACAAAAATAAAAAAAATCCCCGCCTGTAAGTTTTAATTTAAAAGAAAGGCCATAATGAGTGATTAAACGCTTGTGATTGAGTGCCTTAATGATAATTGTTATTAGGGGAACCTACACTAATGAACTTCTTCGCGATGATGCCGTAGGTAAGTCATTACGCCGCCATTAATAGTTCCGAGCGAGTTTTTCTTATTTATTTATTAACGAGGGAATTTAGATTACAAGTTGTTTGTCTAAGCATCTCCACACGCCCCAAGTAAAGTGCATTTTACTCTTTTATCACAGATCGTCCCCCGAGACACATTCTTAAAGCATAATAGTATATGCAGGTATTTAAAAAGTAGTTATGCTGTTAATTCTCTTGTGTTCTGTAGTAGCCATATTTTTATAAGAAATCAGATTAGTTTTAAAATGCTTTTTTAAAAAGGAAATTCAACCTTTTAAACCTTTGAGGCGCTACCCTTTCCCAATGCCTCAAAAAGAGCAGCCGTTGCCATCGCTCGACTTAACTACCAGAAAGAGGGCGGACGAACGAAACGTTCATCGCGTGCCACAGATCGAGCGACCCTTTTTTTGACGACAGCCGGCTGTGCCGGCACACGATGAAAGTTTCGTTCGTCCGCCCTCTTTCTGGTAGTTAAGTCCAGCCATGACAAAGGCTGTCCTTTTTTCAGCATTGAGCCATCTATCGAGCTGTTCTCGCATTCTTCCATTTTTCAGCAGATGTCAGTGCTGTTAAAAAGAATTGTGAACTTTTTTTTTTTACGGGAAAGGACGTGCTAAAAAGTAAAGGCTTCTCGTGGAGCTATTACACCCGGAACTATTTTCATAGAAATCAAATCTATGCTTCGTGATTGGCAACAGTCAAAACGTCAGAGTTAAGTGTTCCCAGAGCGGGATCACTGCGCGTTAAAGGGTTAAGAATTACAAAAGTGGTTTCAAAACGCATCTTTTCACGAAATGGCTAGCCTGTTCATCTATTATTATTTTTTATTTTTTCAAATGTACGATCTGATTGCCGATTGTTACATAAATTTCTTTGTGTCTCATTCAAGTAAACCTCTTTTCAGAAGTTAATGACTCTTTCAATATGTACTTTTTTTTGCCCTACTCAAAAGGTACATTTATTTACACGCATACACAAAGGCAAATAGAGAGACTCTTATGTTAGAACAGCTCAGTTCTTTCTCTCCCTTTTTGTCTGCCTTATCTTTCTCCTGTAGTTCAGTTTATTACGTGCATATCCCGTAAATGCTACATGCACCAAAAAGCCTTATTTTTTGCGGAGCCATTAGCTTAAATGGTATAAAGGACCTATACTTATTTTTCTACCTGAAAATCGATGCCTTGCGTGCCACGTCAGTTGACAATGCACGCTGTTTTCGATGCTTTTCAATACAATAATGGGACGTATGGATTTAAAATGTGTTTGGAAACACTCTAAAACTAGAAGTTTTGGAAGAAATCGCAATCCTTATTTGTTTTGAGAGGCATACCTTCTCTCTAGGAAATGCTACCGTAAAACTTGACAATTTGTGGGGGGCAACGCTAGAAGGACATCCTCAATGTCAGTTTTAAAAAGAGCGGAGACATTGGTTACTTTGTCTTCTAGTTTAAAAAAATCTGGAGTGACTCCACTCGACTTTCCGAACACTTACGATTAAGATCATGACCAAGCACTTAAATAAATTTTAATCGATGAATCATTCAAACATATATACCAAATGGAAACTCAATCGAATGCACCGTTTAAACGCTTGCGCACTTTCAAGAATTTCTCCCATAGGCCATAATGTAAAAGAAATCTTTGTCGTAGCCCTGTAGAAAAACTGTAAATCCTATACACACAAAAATCAATACCGGTCTTGCGACGGTGGTTTATAACATATATACCCAATTTGAGCTCAATTGCATGCCATGTTCAGGAGCTATCGTGTTCACTCACATACACACAAACACACATACACACACGCACACACACACATACACACATACATACATACATCTCATAAAAATAGCATAAATGGATTCGGAAGCCCTCAAAACGAGTAAAAACACCAAAATCTCGAAGTCGAATTTTTTCATGATTACAATACTTTCCTTACAGGGTACATGTTCGGAAAGTAAAAATGATGTACTATAAGGAACAGCAATATGTGACTTTATACAGTTATTTTGTAAGGGAACAGAAGACAAGGCGCAGTTACACATATATAGTGTCTGAGTTTTTTGACTTTATACGGGTTTCTAACGCGAATTCACGTTACGTCTGGAGAAAATTGCCCAAAACCTCAGACAGTCAGATCAGGTAGGCCAAAACCCTGGTCCTTCTCACTTCAGCACCTAGAACAGACAAATTCGTGAGTGTTATATTTTTCAGCAAGAATTTTATAAATATCTCTTTTTTGAATCGAGATCACGAGAGATATGTTAAAACAACGATTTGGCCCCCTACCCCAACACTATTTAGGATACGAATTTTGAAAAAATGCTGTGTAGTTTGCATGCATGTTAAGAAACTCACATTCACGCCGAAGTTCACATTATAAGCTTCAGTAGATTTTCTAGACGAATTTTTTATTCTTTCTAATAGCTGGGTCAGCGGCCTACTTGAAGCTTGACCACAACGAGGGCAGCAGATGTTGGTCATTTTACTATGGGACGCCTACCCTAGTAGCACAACTAGTGCAAAAAACGTTCAAATTACGTTGGAAACACGTTTTCCGACATTAAAAAACGTGTTTTAAACGTCTTTTGGACTAATTGTGCTACTAGGGTATTAGGCAGACCAACCTATAGACGAAAAACCGACGTACGGAAAAAAGACATTTTTCGCTCCCCTACTTAATACTGTCTTCTCCAATTTAGCAAAAGTTAAATATATTAATTTAATGTATATGCTTTAGCATTTAGCTACGCTTGAAAATCGTTTCTTTAAAAATGAAATTGAATCATAAAAATTTGAAAATGCTAAACATTTCACTCGACATTCAAATTCAAAAACTATATAACTCGGCTGTTCGAGCCTCGTCAAGGGGAGACCCCTCTGAACCCTCCTAATTTTTTAGTTTCATGATTGTCATATTAAAACTATATTCATTGACTATGTCATTTTATCGCTCATCTTTCGTGTATTTCGCCTGTTGAAATTTTTAGGATTGAAACCTATTTATAGAAAAAAATACATGGGATGCCTATTTTACAGCTTACGAAATAGTGTAACAATAGATTAAAGCTGTTGTGAACTAATAGTATTTAAATATATGTAAATTATGTTGCCTTTTTGGGACACATTTTTCGGACCATTTTCAATAAAGGGGGTGAGAGATAAAATGGCATTAAAAAAAAATTAGTCAATGCATGTAAAAAACTGAAAAAATTTTGCGTGTACCACTGTGGAAGACATTATGTCACAGTTAGCATCGCAGTTTTGTAAACGCAAAGAAGTGTTCTATAATCGATACTTTCGTCATGTTTTACACTTCTTGTTAATATTGTCCATTAAAGTTGAGAAATGTTTATGATTTCATTTTCTGTTACTCTGTCTGCCCGTCCGAACTGCCATAAGTATGCATCGATTACTACAAAATTTTAATAGTTATTAGTATGTACCAGGGGCGTAGCCAGAAATTTTTGATGGGGGGGTTACGACTACTAAAACTCTTATATATGTATATGTGTGTGTGATAATGTAGTGAAGAATATACATTTTGTATGGCAAAAAATTCCCCATGGGGGGTTTATGACCCCCATAACCCCCCCCCCTTGGCTACGCCCCTGGTATGTACTCTGTTCCGCATAATAGATTCTTTTTTAAAAAATTCCAGTTTTTTATGCCAGTTCAGTAAAATTATTTAACATATAAATTTAACTTTTCCCACTCTTAAATTTTGATGTAATGATTTTTTTTAAAAAAACTACAAATATGAGCAAACAGTAAGAAAAATTACTAGAAACTGTAGAAAACAATTAGAAATAATTTAATAGGAAAAAAAGCATTAATCTTTAAATATTTTAATGGTCATTTCTGGTTTTTAAATTTATCTTCCGTGACTGCAAAGCATGGATCTTTGGATCCAGCGAGATGTTATACGTTCCATGCTGGACACGAAACAGTGATCCGTCCGTTATGTCTTCTCAGACGAACAGGCTAATCCTGAGTTCATTGGAGAAAAGGGGGGGGGGGGTAGAGTCGGTGGCAAACCAAACCCCTCTCCCATTCGCTAACAACTCCACGTTTTCTCTCTTCCAAGACTCAGAGGGCTAAAAAAAAAAATTAAAAAATCTGGAGTGACTCCACTCGACTTTTCGAACACTTACGATTAAGATCATTACATAAGCGTAAAGTTTTCAAAATTATTGGGGGGGCCGGGCCCCACAACCACATATCTACGTCAGTGGCGTAGCCTAAGGGAGTCATATCCCATGAGGAATTTTTTGCCATACAAAATGCATATTCTTCACTCCCTTATCATACACCCGTATACATATATGTGAGTTGCAGAATTCGTAACCCCCCCATGAAAAATTTCTGGCTACGCCACTGATTCACGTACATATAACTTACTCATAACTGCCAACTACTACGGAATAGAATTAATCACTTTTTCTACATGATTTTTCGGCTTAAAATATAGTAAAATTTTTGTGCTGCGCGCGCGAGCTGGTTACTATTTTGAAAAAAATAATTAAAAAATAGACTGTTCACGAAAAGTGGTTAATTATATTCCGTAGTAGTTGGCGGCTATGACTTACTATATATATGTGTAAATTATTGGAGACGCTCGAGCTCTTTGGGTCTAAAGAATTCTACATCTATGTAAGGTAAGTATCCATGTTAGTATCTTCCTACCATGTTTTAAGTTAAAAATAGAAGCAAAGTAAAAAATCCAAAGGAGGAAAAAAAACATTTTCGATGAGATAGTGCATTTTAGACCCATCTGAACTTTTCTTCATTTCATACTTTACATTGCATAATCTGATTTTAATGAACCAGAGCCTGGCGAGGGCAGCTTATAGTAACATTGTGTATTACGTGGCGTCACAATGAATACTAAATCATGATTGGAATCAAGAGAAGAACATTTTTAAAAGTACAAGTAAAGGTTTTTTTAAACGTTTGTAAATGGCGTGAAATACTTTTTTTATGTTAGTATAAATTAGTTTTCTGTATTCAGTGGTAAATTATTGGTTGGGCTCAGCCCCTATTCAGAATTTATTGGGGGGGCTTGAGCCCCACGGGCCCATATAACTCTACGCCTATGGATCATTACCAAGCATTTCAATAAATTTTAATCGATGAATCATTCAAACACATATACTACATGGAAGCTCAATCGAATGCACCGTTTAAACGCTTGCGTACTTTCCAGAATTTACCCCCCATAGGTCACAATGTAAAAGAAATCTTTGTCGTAGCCCTGTAGGAAAACTATAAGTCCTATACTCATCCAAATCAATACCGGTCTTAAGATAATAGTTTATAACCTATACACCCAATTGGAGCTCCATCGAATGCCCCGTTTAGGAGCTATCGTGTTCACTTACACACGCATACACACACACATACATACCTACTAGAGATGAGTTCGGGCTCACTTTTTGAAGCCCGAGCCATAGGCGTAGAGTTATATGGGCCCGTGGGGCTCGAGCCCCCCCAATAAATTGTGAATAGGGGCTGAGCCCACCCAATAATTTACCACTCAATACAGAAAACTAATTTATACTGACATAAAAAAAAAGTATTTTACGCCATTTACAAACGTTTTAAAAAAAACCTTTACTTGTACTTTTAAAAATTTTCTTCTTTTGGTTTCAATCATGATTCAGTATTCATTGTGACGCCATGTAACATACAATGTTACTAAGAAGCTGCCCTCGCCAGGCTCTGGTTCATTAAAATCAGATTATGCAATGTAAAGTATGTAATGAAGAAAAGTTCAGATGGGTCTAAAATGCACTATCTCATCGAAAATGTTTTTTTTCCTATTGGATTTTTTTCTTTGCTTCTATTTTTAACTTATAACATGGCAGAAAGATACTAACATGGATACTTACCTTACATAGGTGTAGAATTCTATGGACCCATAGAGCTACTTTATGGGCGCTTCCAATAATTTACACTCATACATAGTAAGTCATAGCTGCCAACTACTACGGAATATAATTAACCACTTTTTGTAAACAGTCTATTTTTTAATTATTTTTTTCAAAATAGTAACCAGCTCGAGCGCGCAGCACAAAAATTTTGCTATATTTTAAGCCGAAAAATCATGTAGAAAAAGTGGTTCATTCTATTCCGTACTAGTTGGCAGTTAAGAGTAAGTTATATGTACGTGAATCAGTGGCGTAGCCAGAAACTTTTCATGGGGAAGGGGGTGGGGTACGACTTTTGCAACTCACATATATGTATACGGTACGGGTGTATGATAAGGGAGTGAGGAATATGCATTTTGTATGGCAAAAAATTCCTCATGGGGGGGTATAACCCCCCCTTGGCTACTCCACTGACGTGAATATATGTGGTTGTGGGGCCCGGCCCCCCCAATAATTTTGAAAACTTTACGCTTATGGCCCGAGCCCGAAGACTTTTAATCCGAGCCCGAGCAATATTATTTAAGTCGGAGCCCGAGCCCGCAGTTTCAGCTAAAGATAAATAAAATTCAATAACATTCTAAGAAGTAATTCTTTGATAGAATACAATAAATTTTGCCGTTTGTGCAAATTAAAGACAAATATAGTTGCAAATTTTGAATGCACGTTCTAATTCTGTCTACTGTCTATGTTTATGAAATAATGTCCGATTTCATGACTCACTAAGCAATATAAGCCGCCATTCTGAAATACCCAAAGAGCTTCACGCGCCTTCTAGGCACCCGTGCCGCAATTTTTTTTATATGTACTTCTATTTTCCATATGAATCACTTTTTAAAAATCTGTTTCAAGGAATATGTTAAATAAAACAGAAATTTTTCACGAGCCCGAGCCCGAACGCAATTGGGAATTACAGAGCCCGAGCCCGGTTCGGGCTGAGCCCGTCTCATCTCTAATACCTACATCTCGTAAAAATAGCATCCATGAATTCAGAAGATCTCCAAACGTGTCAATACACCAAAATCTCGAAGTCTTCATGATTACAATACTTTCCTTACAGGGTACATGTTCGGAAAGTAAAAATGGACTTCAATGAAGAACTGATCAGATAAAAGTAAAAAAAAATCTCAGCGGATCGTGTCAGAGAACTATTAACGGAGCGTCTTCTGCGACTTTTCTTCGGGGCCAAAGAAGTGAAAGTAAGAGAAGGTTTCCTTCGCTCACGCAAACAATCTATTCATGACAAAAAGATAGGAGTGAGGGAAAAAAAATTGAAAGAGACCAGCCATAACTGGGATATCATTCTCTAATCGGTTAATTGCTTTGGGTGATATATGTATATATATGTGTGTGTGTGTGTGTGTATACATGATGCAGGAGCCAGGAAGGCACTTTGCACCGGTAATGGCCTCGTGCATCGGAAGCTTCGGCGATCCTCTCATGACCCGCTAATGGCAATTACTCAGCCTTTTTTTAGGACCCTAGAGCTATTACTTACAGCAGGATGGTTTTGGGAAGGAAACGGAATAGACCTTGGCACACGTCTGGCACGAATGCGTGAGATGTTGTATATGTGCCCCAGTGCGGAAAGTGTCGGCATGACTGGAGGGGACTTATCCAAGGGGGGAGGGGGCGGATATATATCCCCTCCGTCGAAATTTTCAGATGAGTTGGCGCAAGTTTAATCTCGCACAAATATTCTTTTTATTTACCGTAAAAGCAACTATTTTCGCGAGCCCGTCGTCAATACTCTTTTTTTTTTCCCGTTTACAATAGTAATAAAAAATCAGAAATTTTTCACTTACCGAAATTGAATGATTTATTGTACAGTTACAAATTCTTTCTTGACAACCGTCTGTTTCTCATCAACCCCATACAGAGAAGTCGATTGGAGATAAATCCTGTGACCGTGGTGGCCAACCAATCGGTCCATTGCGACCCATCCATTGTGCTCCAAATTTTCTTGCAAGGTAACCACTCGCATCATTTTCTCGAAATGGTGGAAGGAGTCGATTAGACTTCTTTGTATGGGGCTGATGAAAAACAGGACGTAAGGAACCCCTGTTGCTGGTGAAATTTATTTTAACAGAGTTATCCTACAGCGCGTTATTGGGAGTGGTTGGCATAAAACGCCCCCTACATCAATATGAGTTCGTTTGCGCCCATGCTTTCCTATGTAAAATGGTTTTCTTTTCCTATTCCCTACCTCCCTACTAAATATTGATGATGAATTAAGACTTATTGTGGTGCTTTCGGGATTTTGAAACTTTCGGCTCTATTCCTATAAAATTCGCGAAATTGACGGCTCTCGAAAATAAGTGCTTTTACAGTACTCGCGACTTATTTCATAGCCGCCCCCCAATCCACGAGAAATATTTTTCTTTCTTCGATGGCGCATTCAGAAAAGTCTCAAGGTAAGGCAGTGCGATCAATATTAAGAAACATTGTATCGGAAATGAATCAGTTTTTTCTATTCATTTTTAATCAGGATCCCAGGTTTAACCTGTTCGCTCTCCTCAGAAGAGAGACGCAGCGTTGAAGACTCCCTTTCCTGAGACCAAGGATTGCTTTTCCAGTAACGGGTGTTTGAATGCTCCGCTGGGACCTTCGCGCAATCGCTCGCTTCCGGCGGATCGTAGAAAGATCCAAACTAGGAAGCAATGTGAAGCACAGAAGGGGAGTCTTCTCCGTTGCATTTCTTCAATTGCGAGAGCGAACAAGTCAAATTGCAGTCGATGCATGCAGGGTTAAACTACCTAACAACTTGACAGATTTCTAGATTCAGTTGTTCTCAAAGGAAGGGAAATGATCACCCATTCTCCTTTTGCATCCGCCAATAGAGAGCTGTCTACCTTCCCAGACAGCACAGCAAATTTGCATCAAACTTGCAGTAAGCTTGATTTATCAAGTCAATAAACTCGAATGAAGCTTGAAAATTTCTAAGCGTGTAAGCTTCATGCAAGCTTGAATCAAGTGTTCTAGTTTACGCTTGCCAAACTTGCAGTAAGCTTGATTTATCAAGTCAATAAACTTGAATTAAGCTTGAAAATTTCAAGCGTGTAAGCTTCATGCAAGCTTGAATCAAGTGTTCTATTTTACGCTTGCCCAACTTGCATTAAGCTTGACATAGCAAGCTTAATTGACTTACTACACTCTAAAAAATTTCCTAAATACAAGCGGCGCCGGTCGGCGAACTCGCCCCATATATTTTATTTTTCCACGCATTTTCCCTCTACGCTGAAACCTCAAGTTATTTTAATCTGTTTCCGTCTAGCGTCCGCGGCTGGGATCGATCTCGGGACCTATGGTGTGGAAAGCCAGCATCCTAACCACCATGCCAATCTGACTCGCGGTGACATGACTAAAGTTTGAAGTAACTGTTATGGTTGTCACGCCGTTTTTTGGCGAGATTGATCAGTATTGCCGATGCCGATCTGCATCTTTTATTTTTCCATGGGATGAATCAAAATTAAAATAATGTTATGTGTGATTTATAGACTCTACTAATATGGAAATAAGCATAATATAAACTTAAAAGCAGCACACGTTTTAAAACTTTCAATATCGCAACACTCGTGTTGGGCAATATTGGCCAAAATCGAGACAAACGACTGATTTTGAAATCAATTTTGTAGTATATTTGTATTTTATTTTGAAGAATTTCAATATTTGGAAATATTGAATTTTTTTTTTAATTCTATGGTCAAGTACATTTATGACTGATGATAAATTATTTGTTGTATGGATGTGGCTTTCCAAATGAAGCAGTCATCCAGTTGTATTCAAGCTTGACAGTTCAAATGACTTAAATTCGGCTGGAAAATATTGGCTGACACATTTTTTTGTAATCTCCAAGCTTGCTGCAAGCTTAAAATGAATTGAACTGTCAAGCT
This sequence comes from Cheiracanthium punctorium, assembly GCA_038373885.1. Classification (NCBI taxonomy): domain Eukaryota; kingdom Metazoa; phylum Arthropoda; class Arachnida; order Araneae; family Cheiracanthiidae; genus Cheiracanthium; species Cheiracanthium punctorium. The sequence continues at coordinate 1,024,336 of JAWZYV010010530.1, read as the reverse complement.
TGTATTAATAAGTGAAATTCAAAGAAATGTCAAGCTTGATTTAAGCTTATGTGCTGTCTGGGTTTAGCTGTACATATACAGCCACTCAAAAAATTATTGTGACCATCGCCAGGCAGAACCTGTAAAGCTATTCATGGAAATGTGAATCCCATTAAAACAAAAACAAAATTAATCACGGAATGCTTTAACATTTGTTACACACAAAAAAATGTATTGAGACACTTATGAAATGGAGAAATTTAAGATAAGAAATATATCATGGATCGATAACGTTTAATGTGCTGCCACTTTTTCAGTACTATAATTTTAGAGATGAAAATTTAGGAACAATGGCCGGAAACAAAGAAATTTGGATGGGTATGCGGAATCTTGGAATAAGTCATTGGGAAAACGGTTTCTTTGCATGCTACAAATCTGGAAGCTTAAAAGGAAAGAGCATGATTTAAAATCGATTTTAAAAAACAGAAAGAAAGAAAGGATACTCGCATTGCAGCATTAGCGAATGAAGCTATCCCAATCGAAACTTTAATTATCGAGTGGAGCCATCGCCAATTTGTTTTCTTTGTCGGAGAAGTCTCGCGGCAAATTTCTTTAAAAGAGAGAGGGGAAAAAATGGTGTTTCCTAGTGCTCCATTTTTATTTATTTTTTTTTAATCATGGATTGTGTACATATTTTCTAATTTTATTTACTTTAAATAATTTGAATGTGTTAGAATTTCAGCAAGTAACATATTATGTTATGTGCACCGGAAAGTAATGTCGTCTATTTTTAAAAATTTGTTTACAATAAATTTTTAAAAAATGTTTTGTAAATGTTTTTACTGACAAAGAAGATGTGGGTAAAATATGGCTTCCTGTTTGTTACATTTTAAAGCAAGAATTTCATGGATATTACTTTTTTTCTTATCCTTTCAAGGAAAATACTTGGGGGGGGGGGGGGAAGAGAAGGTGGTCGTTCAATTTCATTGGACGGTGAATTTCAAACTGTCCTGAATTTGATTATTAGGTATTCGTATCGGTTAAATTTTGTCGCAAGAACTATCTCTTTTCCCCTTTGAGATAGATAATATACGAAAAAACCGTTTTGAACCCCTACCCCACTTAGGTTGCGAGGATCTTGAAAAAAAAAGAAAAATCTCTCATACTGAACACTTAACGTAACAAATTTTATATACTTGCCAAATTTTTACTCTTTTAGAGTGAAAAAGAAATGTAAGACCTTTTTTTTTTTTTTTAGAGAAACGGAATTAAACGTTTAAAGTCAAATTTAGAACAGTTTTCGAAAAATCCTTTAAAAAATAAGTTGTGAGAATTCGATTTTTAAATTACTCTGCCGAAGAGAGCAAAGTGTGTACTTTCGCAATCACGATACATGTTTTAAAATTTGTAAGTAGGCATAACATCTAGAACTACTGAGACACTCTAATTTTTTTCACTAACAGAAAGCTACACTAATTCTTGAGTAAAACTGGCTACAATTTATGTTGATTTAAAAAACCCTGCTAACTTTAAACTGTCAATCTGATTCTTGTATGAGTACATTCCACCTTTAACCCTCTAATGCCCACTATAAGAAATTCCCGAGTAAAAAATTATTTTTTCGTTCAATTTGTGTTCTTTTAATTCAAATAACGTTAACATGATAAAAAATTGCGAAAAGGGTTATTTTTATGTGGCTTTTCAATGGCAGTGCCGATATTTAAAAACTCTTCTAAACCTATTTTAAATGAAACTTAAAGACTTACGTTTTAAAAAATCATTTTGAATCTAGTGAAAAAACATATTTTCTTACGTGTAAATGGGAATTAATTTTTTCATCCCATTAAATATTTTTAAAATAGTAGAAAATCTTATCATTGGAAACGTGTTTACTTTGTTTGTAACTTGCTTCTAAAATATTTTACATCCATTCATTTCACACCCATCTGTGTACCCAAACTACTACTATTATTTATTTAAAGATACAATTAGTGGTTTTCAAAATTTCATCGCGAAATATTTTTCCCGTAAAAAAAAAAAAAAGAAAAGAAGGAAAAAAAAATAGCGTTCAAGGGATGGTATCACTTATGCTACCGTAACTGTATCATTGAAGAAACAGTTAGAATGTTCTGTACCAGAGTTTCTCAAACTATGATCCGCGGACCAGTAGGTGCTCCTAGCGAAGGTAGCAAGTCATACCAACAAACCTTGATCAAATTAGTAGGGTTCCTTAAAGTACCCTCATCTAATTAAAAAGGAATCGTCGAAATCGGCCTTCATCGTAAAAAAAAAAAAAAGAAAGAAAAGAAAAAAGTGTGTGCGTGTAATCTTTACGCGCGATTGAAGTAAAACTTCTTTGACGTTTACAACACATATCACTGAAATGATTAAACTTTAACTTAAAATAAATATCATATTATAATTTAACTATATTTATTATTCATGTACTTTACAAAGATTATATAAATGTTATATTCATATTATTCATTGGAAATAGGTACTTGAATGTCATCGTAATTTTTATGCATGAAGTAATAGGTTTGTGGTAACTATAATGTGAAACATAAATTTTACTCTCTAAATGTGCTAATTTTAATGAAATTACAGCATCTATCGTTGTACCGAAACGCATTGTTGATTGAAGTCGAGAAGTATTCATAGTCAGACCCAATTTTTCTTTTAAAAAATCAACTAACGGCTGTGATTCTTGAGAGCGAAAATTAAGATTAAAATCTTCAGTAAGAATCATCGGTAATTCATTATAATTACTTAGAATCCAGGAAGTGTCCATGTTGTAGTATTATTCTTTAACTGTTACACCATTGTTCCGTCTGGAGGTTGGGTTTGAATGGGGGGAATGTCCATAGTCTAGTATTATACTTTAACTGTGTTCTTTAACTGATGTTTTCTTCTGTTTGTTGGGTTCGAATGCAGGTAGTGTAAATTTATTTTTGTGTTTTTCTATCACAGTGTTCCCAAGAGTTGATTTCGTCTGCTGGTAGGTTTCGAATTATTATTCAGTATCCGTGTTTTTAAACTGCAGGTTCTGTCTATTGTTTGCGATTGATTGCAGCCAGGGTCCGTTTCTTTGTGCTTTTCCAAAACCATGTGTATTATTCATCTAAAAATTAGGATTATCGAGAACCTCCTGTGAGGTTGGGATTACATGTAAAATATTGTGTTGGATGTACCTTTACAACGCTTATTGATATATAAAATAAAGATTGGTGTCTCAAAGATACGGCACTTGACTGTTTTTCTCGCCGTTTCTTTCCGTAACAGGATCCGCGTAATTTTACAGGATGAAGTCGGCGAAAGCAGCAGAGCGGTCGAAAAAGTAGGTTTTTTAGGGGTTCTTCATTTTCAGGATCAGCGTGCAGTATACGTCACTTCTTTTACTGAGCGTTTCTACTGAGCGTTACTACTGAGTCGGCTCCGGCTGTTCTCGCGTCAGAAAAAAAATCTGAGTTACTCCCTAGTTGCGCCTAAAAAAGTTTTACTTCAAAAAAATCTCGGAGCATACATTGAACAAAAGATTCCGACGAACTGTCAGAGAGTCTCTTTTCTTGAAGCCGGATAAAAATGTTTCGATTCTCTTAACCCTTTGAGGCGCAACCCTTTCCCAATGCTGAAAAAAGAGCAGTCGTTCCCATCGCTCGACTTCACGATCAGCAGGAGGGCGGACGATCCTTCACCATCTTGCTGGTAGTTAAGTCAAGCGATAGCAATGCTGAAAAAAGGGCGGCCGTTGCCATCGCTCGACTTAACTACCAGCAAGATGGTGAAGGATCGTCCGCCCTCCTGCTGATCGTGAAGTCGAGCGATGGGAACGACTGCTCTTTTTTCAGCATTGGGCAATCTCTCCGGCTGTTCTCGCGTTCTTCCATTTTTCAGCAGATGTCAGTGCTGTTAAAAATAATCGTGACAATTTTTTACGGGAAATGACATGCTAAAAAGTAAAGGATTCTCATGGAGCTATTTCACCCGCCACTATTTTTATAGAAATCCAATCTATTCTTCGTGACTGGCAACAGTCAAAATGTCAGAGTTTGGTGTCCTCACGGCGAGGACACCGCGCGTTAAAGGGTTAAAACTGCATTTTGGTTTTGGTCTTTTTAATTTGAGTATTTTCACATCAATGTGCGTATTTTGCCTGGATTACTCGAAATAAAAGGCGATTTTCGAATGTTGTAAATTGATTTTACAATTCTTACCTCGATATGAAGAACCTGTATCTACAGTCGGCACCAAAGTGACCCAACAGCGTCCATTTAAATGATACACTTTCTGCTGTATACATATGCTAATACTATTATTAATGGAGCTTATTATTTCAAAACGGAACAATGTTCAATCCATCATAGAAGGGGAAAAAAAAACAAGAACATGGCAGTCGATTTCTTGCATTTTTATTTTGTGGTTTGTGTTTCATCCGAAGGGAGCCGATGTCTTCTGCAGATGCTGCATTAATTAAAGTCGGGGTGTTTCTGGAATTCTATGGTTCACCGAATACGAACAATGTGGCGAAAGGGTTAGATAATAAAATAACAAACAAACAAACAGATCGGAATGTTATTGCATGCGAAGAGATTTTACACGACACTTTAATTGAAAGGCAAATTTAACACTTTAAATAGAATAGAATGCAACAAACGTGTAAGAATTTTCTTTCTCTGACGGTTATGACGTTGTCATGGAAACCACACCTGTTCGAAAATCTGCGGCTTTGTCTGGGGTTGAGAAGTCTGAAGCTTGATCAGTGTTTTGAGGGAGAAAGTTTTCTTTCTTTCTTTCTTTTTCTTTTAATCAGTTCAGCATGCTATATTAACAACTTTAAGGAATTCTATTTGATTGCGAGCATTTTTTTTTTTTTTTACTGTGCTGAAAATGATTGAAGGCTCGAGCTTAAAAATCAGTTTGAAACGTGGCGGAAGAACAAAGGATTTCATTTTTGAGTGACGGTCTACATGACGGCCGCTTTCTTACACCGATGAAAATCATTCTCTCCACCCCATCATAAAAAGAAGGGCTATTACTTTATTTCAGTAATAAATGGTTTTTAAAAAATCGAACTGTGATTTAAAAAAGAAATAGATTATGCCATTAATGTCTCTAAAGTAAAATCTAAACAATGGCTTCCCGTATAGCATCATGTATTGGAATTTTTTCGGTTCTACTGTAACAGAACTAAACACGCTTCGTTCGCCATGTTCAACAATTTGCATGCTAGAGTACATAGCAATGACGTACAAAAATTTCATAGAAGTCGATACGTTTCCGAAAAGTGCAGAAATCAGTTATTCTGCAGATTCTCTAGGTCAGCGGCTCTCAACCTTTTAACATTACGCCCCCGCGCCCCCAACAAAATTTAACCTACGTTGCCCCCCCCCTTTCATATTTCTCAGTATACATACAGTTTGTTATTCTTCGACAGTGAACATTAAATAATCTTTTGTACAAAATAATGTTATCAGTAAAGTTTGAATGAATATCTTAAGCAAATATAGATATGTTTTGGAGTAAAAATAAGATTAAATAAGATGATTTTTTAAAACAAGCATTATCACTACTTGCTCTTTGCTTGTTTTTCTCGTGCATGTTTCTATGACACGATATTAATTAAATTATATCCATATATATATATATATATTTTTTTTTTGATTGAAAGAGTTTGATAGAATAAACTTAATGAAAAAAGAAAAGTTGGTTATTCATAAATGGTGTTATTTATTAAGAAACAATGTTCAAATCTTGAAAGAACCATACCAGGTATAATAAATACCCTACATAATTATTTATACTGTTAATTTACATAATATGCCATATATATAACTAATTCGTTCTTTAATTAAATTTTCAGCTTTTTTTTTTAACATTACTAGCTGAAGTAACCGACACGAGTTAAAATGTCTCTCAGACCTTCGACAAATGAAAATTTACACTAAAAGAGTATAAAGAATGGAATTAGCATACTGTCAAAGGTATGAGAAGCAAATTACTGACTTTCTTACTATAAATTAAAAGTTAAAAAATAATAAGACAAATTGTTAATTTAGAAAACACTTGATTTTTACAGTCAGCGTTTTATTTTAGTGGAGTGAGCTCTTAAAATGAAATGAAGTCATTTAAAAGTTATTGAAGTGCTAGTAAAATATTGATTTGAAAAGAGAATAGTATGGGAACTAGAACTTTTGATTTTATTACATTTAAATAATTTTCTATTATACACATTAAAAAAAAAACTTTTTCATAGTTTAAGTCATGTCTCAAAAGCATTTAAATTTTAAGAAAATTCGAAGCTTATACTTGAAATTAAATAACCATATCTGCGTAACAAAATTTCCCTTCATTCAATTTAACCGTTTTCCCCTAATATGTATACAAAATTTTCACATATTTTTTTTTTTTTTTCTTTTTTGACGGATTCAAAAACTGTTATTCGATTTAATTAATTTTTTTTCATGAAATCTAAAAACTCTAATAAGAGTTTTTTGAAAAATAAAAATCAACGCCTATTGCAGGAATTTTGCCAGAATCAAACAACAATAAAAGAATTTAAAAAAAAAAACCCGCAAATTTTTGCAGTCTCAAAATCGATTAACTTTCCTGAAATAAATTTGAAATCTGTTATACAAGTAAGATGAATCACGCCTGTCATTCTATAAAATTTTAGTTTCTTCCCGTGACTCATTTTTGAAAGATGTGGGAATAGATAGGCAGACAATTTTTCTAAAATCTATTAAAAATTTCTAAAAAATTCAAGTCTATACTTAAAGTGGCCAGGTGATGGCTCTCTGTTAGGTTTATTTCAGTCGTTGTTAAAGGATGCGCGAACAAATTTATCCATTTTTTAAAATAAATTTTCTCAGAACTTCAGAATCTGTTCAATTTTTGAAAAAGCGTCGAATCTATAAGTGCAACATTTTAAATTCATATATTGAATGATGTAGTAAAGTTTTCCCAAGTTAAGTTCTTTGCTAATCTTCAAATTTTTATTACAACATCAGGAAAACATAAATATTCTTGAAAACACAGCATTATATTTTATTTACATTATTTCAGTTTTTTTCCAGCACTTGTTCTTTTTACAGCTCGCCCATGTATTAAAAAGTTATTATCCAAAGTTAATTTTTATACCTTGTTTCGTGGGGAGAGTCACAGCTGGTGCGTTCATAAATTTATCAAATCTTTATCATTAACATTTATTTGCAGATGAATAATAAGACTTTTATGTTGAAACTTTTCCTGTTTTTAACAAACAATGTTTCTTTTTAACTTTCTAGTATCCCCTGTTAAAACAAAATTTATTAATTTTGACAGTCTATTTTTGCCTGAAAAAAATTATGAATGATTGTCAAATATTGCAAACTCGTGAAATTGAGTTAAACTTCGAATTTATTTTTAAACAACTATTAGCAAGCATCTGTTTACAAAATAAGTTGTAAATTTGCTTGAACGTTTAAAACTTGCTAAACTATTTTAATAATCACTGAAACACCCTAGAATACAGAACAAAAATTATATAATTCATAAATTATATTAGATTATGTATATCATATAATTGCATGCTAGTATTAAAAGTTTTTTTATTTTTTCGTTTTTGCCATTTGTACATATTTTCTTTATTAGAGTTTACTATGCTGACAAAAATTTCTGCAACAAACTGTTATTAAGCCAGATAAAAATTATAACTTTCTCCACATTTATTATTGATTACATTAAGATCCAACATAAATCAGCTTAGGGTACTTAAATTTGAAAACGCACTTCACCAATATATTTTCCAAAAAAATGCGTAATGGAGTAAAATTTGTAGTCATCGACTGTGAAATGTCCTTCCATTACCGCTTTAAAAAAATTAAAAAATATAAAGAAAAAATAAGAAAAAACCAAAACATCTTTTTTCACCCCTTTTAATTAAATTTCTCCTTCCTGTTCATTGAGTAGTATAAATTCGAAGGCAATCTGATTATTCATTTCAGCAATAATAAAAGCATTTCGAGCAGAAACGTAATTTGAACGGAATTGAACAAAATTATACTTTGGCAGATATTTGAAGGCAGATAAAATGCAAAAACGCCTGTCAGCAATGCACGGTCTGCAAATTAAAGCTTTTATTTCCAAATGCAAATATCGGTATTTTTTTCAAAAATTTTAACTAGGTTAATCAGCCCTATAGAATTAGCAATACTTACCATGAACTCTTTTTTATTTAATACCATTTGTTGTGTTATATTCTTAACTGTGACCCACTTCTTTCATTAAATCGTTCTTGAGAGTTCTTTTCAGGAAGAAAAGAATAACTGTTGATGTTCTTTTTTCCCTTACGAATCGTTTAACTTCTAAAGGAGTTGAATACGTCCGTAAAGCGTTAAAGTATTTTGTTATGCAGTCGTGATGAATTTCTTTTTATGATCGTTCGCTGATTACACAGACTTGGGCAGGACGAATTTTTCTCACTTTTCATGGCGGTCAATTTTCTCACTATTGTGTTATTTGTTCAATTGGAACGGGATAGGTCCGTTTTGGCATGGTGAAAGGACGTGGAATTAAAGAGTTAGCGCCATTTATTTTGCAATGATTCTTTTTTGGATCATTGCAATAGCTTTGAGAAGAAGAAAGGAGTTCTTAGTTCGCGAATTTAATCTTTTTAACTTCCTGGGATATTTGTTATTCCAGCGTGAATGCATCCATTGCGTGATATCTACCGTAAAAAGTTCAATAAGATTCACATAGAGTTTTGCATTTCTATCCAGATCGCTTCTCTTCGACTGTATTTTAACCCTTAAACGCGCGTGTTCCCGTTCTGGGAACACCCAACTCTGACGTGAAAATACTCAAATTAAAAAGACCAAAACTAAAATGCAGTTTTAACCCTTTAACGCGCGGTGTCCTCGCCGTGAGGACACCCAACTCTGACATTTTGGCTGTTGCCAGTCACGAAGAATAGATTGGATTTCTATAAAAATAGTCGCGGGCGACAGAGCTCCACGAGAATCCTTTACTTTTTAAGCACGTCATTTCCCGTACGTATCAAAAATGTCACGATTATTTTGAACAGCACTGACATCTGCTGAAAAATGGAAGAATGAGAGAACAGCTAGATAGATGGCCCAATGCTGAAAAAGGGCAGCCGTTGGGCCAGCACAGCCAGCTGCGTCAAAGAAGGGTGTCTAGATCTGTGGTGCGCGATGGACGTTTCGATCGTCCGCCCTCTTGCTGGTCGTTAAGTCGAGCGATGGCAACGGCTGCCCTTTTTCAGCATTGGGAAAGGGTTGCGCCTCAAAGGGTTAAATATTAAACCTAATGAAGTAATTAAAAAACTTTGTAAAAAACACACATAAGAAGTAAAAGGAAAAAGGATACGCGTTTCGTTCAAAAATTGTTTTGAACCTTTTTTATCCCCCTTTTTTATTTTTTTATTTATTTTTTTTTCCTCCCCTCTCCGTGGTTTTGTTCGACTTTTCTTTGCCCCTTGTGGCAACATCTTGCTTGTTTTTCTCTTTTCAGTTCCCTGTGTTCTTTACGTCGAAGGGCTTGGACTGAAGAAGTTCAAAACAATTTTTGAACGAAACGCGTATCCTTTTTCCTTTTACTTCTTATGTGTGTTTTTTACAAAGTTTTTTAATTACTTTATCGTTTAACACCAGTATTTTGAGTGTTTTTTCAATTAAACCTAATATTAAGCCTACTGCCTGATATTTATTACCATTTCCATTATTAACGATAAAGCCATAATTAACGATTTTACTCATGACTTTTAAACTCAGTGAAATGGTATTAGATTCATCGAAAGAAAAAATAGCGAAGATAACTTATACCCAACGCATAAAATTTTGAACAGTTTTCAACGCAGCCTTATTCGCGCATAATCAACGATTGGTTAACTGGTTTGTTTGCGTGCCAGCAGACAGCTCACGTCACCGAATGTGTCGTTTAGAGTTAGATACGTGTCCTTCCTGGAGTTTCCCGTTACAATTTGCATCCTCATCAGAAGGGAGGGCCTTCTGAATATTTTGTACAACTTGGAAACTGGTAGCGTTCTTCGAAGGTACTCTCGGAACCATGGTATGGTGAAGAGATTGAGTGCAGAGTTAAATTTAAGATTAAAAGGCGTTGTGTGATAATGCAGGTTCGAGATGCATTTAGTTGCAGAAAAGAAAAAGACATTGAATACTTAAACTATTTTATTTAAAAGATACTATTGAAACATAAAATTATTACAACGGGGGGAGGTGGTGGTGGCTCAGCAAATTAAAAACGTCCTATATGGACAGCGAAATTAAAATAAAATGAATTAAAAATTTCGCCAGCACAGAATGACACGTTAGCGAGAACAAACACTTGGCCGAGATCAATAACGCCCACTGCAGAGCATCCCTAAAGTTTAATCCAATAAAATTAAAATGTCATAATCGCGAGCCAATAATTTTAAAGATGAGGCAGGGCAACAGAAAAAACCAACGGGAGCACGATGCCAAACAGGGGAAGCAAAGAGTTCGTTGCGATTGCAAACGGACGTAATATAATCTATTTTTAGCTCAGAACGACGCCACCAGGTCTGATTTAGAGAAATAAACAATTAAGAATAATGCATACGGAAAAGCGAATATATAGATTTAAAAGCTGAAATGGCAGAAAAATGAGCACAGAAAAGGTTTAGAATTCTTGATTTTGGATCGATTAAATTTAAAGAAAGACAAAGTAAATGATTATTAAATTAGATATGTGGTCTCCATCACACATGGTCTCCACACACGTGCGCGTACACAGCATATGCAGTGGTATGTCGCAATCCAATCCTCAAACTTCGGGCTACCTGACCAACTCCTGGACCACGGGTCTACCACGCCCCTTGTTATCTGTTTCGCCCCCAGGTTAAAACACCAGGGTGTCACACCCATTATTCATACTACATTACTCAATACAATTAAAGGATATTATAAGTTTTATATAAAACAACGGTATAGGTGAAATTTTTTTGCAGAACATGGAAGTAGACAGTCAAACATGCAAATTTTTCACATTTCAAAGTTCGGAGTATTCAAATTTTTAGTTTGACGGCAAACATGACATCTTTAGCGGCAGCGAATGAAATTTGGCCTTCAACTCATTAAAAGATAAAGTGAAAAAGAATGATCGACATTCCATAAGTGCTTCGTTTTGATGAGAGCGATATCTCAACGAAGGATTTTAACTGAAACAGAAACTTGGAGAGTGGGTCGGTTAGAAAGGGGGTCACAGGCATGGGCGCCGGCAGCATAGGGCAAGGGGGGGGGGGCAATGCCCCTCTGTATTTTTGTATGCAGTGTTTTCCCTTGCTCTTTTGCTCTTTCCAACATGGTAACTAAGTCTTTGCCCCCTCCCTTTAGTATAGTCTTTGTCCCTCCCTGGAGTAGTCTCCCCCCCCCCCCCTGGGAAATATTCTGCCAGCGTGGTATCAAGGATCTGGAACCGTTTCATAGAGACTGGATATACGAGATGAAGACTAGGCAAGGTCGTAGATTTGCAACAACGCCCAATGAAGATCTTTATTTAATGCTGAATGCTCGGAGACGCCGAAATGTGAGTGCCACTCTTCTTCAACAATTTCATTCGGCTACTGGCACAAGAATTACAACTCAAACTGTCCGAAACCGACTCCACGCTGCAGGTCCGTGGGCTCGCCGACTCATGGTATGTGTTAGGTTAGCAGTAAGGGATCGTAGGGCCCGCAGGGAGTGGGCAAAAGATGATGGTCAACTGGACGAGATACGAATGGCGCAATATTCTTTTCTCCGACGAATCCCGTTTTTCTGCTCATCCTGATAATAGGCGTACTTTCATCTGGAGGGAACAAGCATTCGAATCAATGTTATTTTGTGTAGAAAATAGATTTCTGATGCATTTTGCCCAACTGTGCGGGTTAACCCCCTTCGCCGTAAAGATACAAATCCAGTGATATTCTTTCTGTGTCCGTCGTTGCTTCCCGTCTTGGATCTTTGAACGCCCCGCCGTGGTTACAACCTTCCGAATCGAAACAATTACAGAAACCAATAGCAGTCCCGTATGAGTATTCGAGTCTATAAGTTTAGACTGTAGGGAGACACCAAAAAAAACATGTTAAGTCTGGGGGGTCTCCAAATGACTTACTCAGTCTCTGGACAGATCCCAACCTTTCGTTCCCATGATCCTGACCGAATTTGAATGAATTCATTTCGCGCTGCCCCGGTTGCCCCAAGAAAGTGTCATCCGCGTCTCCCTCTGTACCATCATTTAGGTGGGAGGATTCGATGCGTGAACATCCTCCGCGTAATTACCCAGAGCAGTGACAACCCAAGCCCACTTCCCCCAACTGTTGCCTTTTGTGTATTTTAATGGAGTCTAAATCTGCCGTAAATGAAGGAGCGAAACTGACTTGGTTCCATTCTTAAAAAGGAAATCCTTGACAGAGTATGTACTTATCTTCACTGTGAAAAAAAATTTTTATTGACTATAAAATGATGCTTTGATCAAATTTTGAAAACAAAAAAGTATTATACCAGAGAATTTATGAGAGTTTATTTTTAAGTAGGCTTGCCAGAAGTCCCGGTTGGCAGACAAAATCCCGGTGTCCCGGTAAAAAATAAATTTGTTTATAGATGACAAAAAATAATGAACTGTGAAGGATTATTTAGGATAATTAGTACTTTGAGATTTATTTCACTGCACTGTATAAAAAGTGAAAATTATAGAAGAGTGATGGTCCGCTAAGAATTATTGTTCAAATTTTTATTCCTCATTCAAAGTGTTTCTTCTTACTTAATTAACTTATTAACATATAAGAAATAAAATGTTTAAATTTATACGCTTATGTCATTTATTAATACCCCTGGTTTATGTTCCGAATCAATAACCATTTATTCATAGCATTGAGAATAAACTCCCTCTAAAACACTCCAAAAACCCGCCAAGGGTGTGTAGTGTACCCTTGGGGGGGGGATGTAAATGTGGTGCGGGCCAGTTATCTACTAGAGAGATCTAGGGCCGAGGTGGGGGGGGGGGTTGATCTATCTGGGGGACGTCTAAGAGATTCAAACACGTATTTACGCGAATTTTCGGAGAAAACCACGGGAAATTCCGAACGGTTAGGTCGGCGGACGCGACCTGGTTTTGAACCAGGCACCTTCCTGGCACGCGTTGAGAGCACAAACGCGTTAAGTCACTGCTCGGGCAAATGTACCCTTGAATACCCGTAACGCTGGAGGCATTCAGGTGTCCCGGTTGAACATTTCAGAAATCTGGAATAGGTATGGACGCGAGACGAAAAATAAGCGTCTCGCGTCTGGCAAAATAGCCTAAAAGCTTGTCTCGTCTCGCAAAAATCCCTATATCGTAATGTCAAAAATGCATGTCTCGTCTCGCAAAGAAGCTGTAAATCTCTGTCTCGTCTCGCAAAAAAGTCGTCTCGCGTCCATCCCTAATCTGGAAAGCCTATTTTTAAGGTATTGAGTGACGATAATTGTACAAGCCTGCCTGTATAGTCCAACACACTTGAATCGACTAGCAGGGCCAGAGGATTCGGGGCAAGCACCTGTGCCCCCCGAAAAAGCGGGAGCCCAGATTATCTTTTAAGTTCAAAAATTTTATTTTAATTTAAAATAAGAGAGAAATTAATTTCATGAAAAGTAATAGTCATAATAATGACTCTGTTACTATTTCATAGTCACGCCTGTTTTAGCTAAACGGTATAGTGTCAGGCAATGATTCAGATCAAACGGATCGTTGAGGCGTGTGGTAAAAGGAAATAGCTTCTTATGTAAGGTGAAGTGGAGATCTATTCCACTCTCAATAAAGGCTCTGATATAAACAATAGGAAAATAAATACAAAAATAGAGTGGAACAGGTTACTTTTAATTATATATTTTTTACTTTTAATTATATATTTTCTAATTATATATATTTTTAATATAATTTTGTTACCTTTTAATTATATATGTTTGGGTCTCATTACGAGTGCAAGCAGTAGTCAGTTTTCCGACTTTCATTTTGGGGATCATACATTTATTTGCCCAGCAAAACTTGTGTGTACCCACTTCTTAGATGTTAAAAAAAATCCTTTCCGGAAGGTAAACTGGTTTTCTTGTGTACAACGGGACACTGTATCTTGCTAAAGGGAAAATCTTGTCATCAAGGACCGATCTACACACTTGGGGGGGGGGGGCAGGGCACAGATACTTTTGGGGGGCCCTGCACAAAATTTTTTCGCAGACTATTACTTAATTAAGTTAAAACCAATTACCATTCCTAAGTTAACCATACGTAAACATTTACAATTCAGTAAAATGTCACGACAGATACCACTTATATGAATTTTTCGATTTTGAAATGTTTTTATGGGTATGGACAGCCGACACACACCTTTGAAAAGATAAAAGAAGGAGCATGCTGAGGTGTCCGAACGAATTTGCGAATATCGAATGGATCGAATGTCGAATCGAATGCATCATTTTTAGCGTTAGAAGTTACATTAAATTTAAAAATTTTGAATATTTGTGATGAAATGAAGTAGTCAGAAATTTTTCTCACGAGAGATAATTTTAGTAGCTATTATGATTAGATAAAAGGAAGTTTTGGGTGTCCCTAAAAATCGGGGGTCCAGGGCACGTGCCCCGAATGCCCCGCCGTAAATCAGTCCCTGCTTGTCATTAGCTATCCCTCGTTTGGAGTTTTCGCGGGAAGGCTTTGGTAACTCCTACCTAGGTATTACCGCAAGGACTTGGTAAAAGGCCAAAATGGAATTATATTCAAAGTACGTTTTGGACTTTTAAAAAACAGATTTTACCGACAAAACGTATAATTTACCAGAGTTCGGGCTTGCACGTGACCAGAATGTTTTGTTTATAAATAGTAAGGGCACAATGGGCATAAGTCCATTACAAATAGTAGTCCTCTACTCATCCTTTTAGATAACTTTTTCGTTATAAAGACTCCTATAACGAAAGTTAAGGTTTCCTAGTTTATTAAACCTAGGTAAACCTATTTTCCTAGGTTATTTTTGTTGGACTAACAGTTTCCTAGCGGTATTCTGAAGTGTGTAATTGCGCTGTTTATTTTTGTATTTGAATTTTTTTTTTTTTTTTTAATATTATCATACAGCGATGTCTCAACTATACGCGTTTTACGGGACCGGTGTAAAATCGCGTGTAACTGAAAGTCTTATTTTTGAACTCTCCATCTAAATTATAAGAGGCAAAACATTTGAAAAAAAAAAAAAAAATGCATGCGTATTAATATTTTTCAGTTAAAAAGAGTCGTATTATATTTGAAAATATTTAACGATACAATTTTGTTGGAAATTTTAATTCAAAAATAGAATGAACGTATAATTTTATTTTTATTTTCTGAAAAAAAAAAATGATATATCATCCATTTGCTTATGAATCAGCGATCGTGTTCCATTTTTGTCATCGTGCATTTCTCATCCTTCAGTCTCTGTATCTGGTTGTACGGAGAAAAAACCTATTGTAAACCACTCCGTAATACTGTGTTCTTTTCGTTTACATCGTGTATTGCGAAGGAAAGAAAAAAAATATGTAAACGTATAAGTGTACGATTATTGTGTCCACTGTTAGAGTGTTCAAAGCCAACTATCAGAGACACGACATTTCAGTAGACAGTGCAAAATGAGATTCAAAAGTTCCTGGAATGTTAAATGTAGCTTTTTTGTTGCTGTAGCTGTTGCGAGATCTTCCCTGCATGGGCGAAATGGAGACAAGTCCTTCTTGCGGATTCCCAGTGAGACTATTTTTGAGCCTAGTCCAGATGAGAGACCAAGGCCTGGATTGGCATCTACGGAGGTATCGTTTGAACATGGAGGGCGTTCGAACCACGACCTATTTTACGTGCACCCGCTCCCTTCAGCGTGCCCGGTTCCACCGCAGCAGTCCAGACGAGAAAAGCCGTCACTGACACCCTCCCGAGCACCGACCAAGGCTACCACACCGCAGAACTTACACCGACGGGGTGACTCCTGGGACAAACGCGGCTTTTAAAATTTTTAATGAAGAGTGTCATTCTGCAGATTGCGAGGAGGGCCGGCCCAAGGGGGGTGCGAATGTAGGCGATCGCCTAAGGCCCCGCGCTTATAGAGGCCCCGCTCCAGGGCCATTTTATTCTTATCTCATAAGACGTGATAGAGAAGAGGCCCCGCTCTTGCGCTTCGCCTGGGGCCCCGCATGTTCCTCGGGCCGTCTCTGTTGCGAGTCTTTCGAGTTGCGAGAGCTAATAAGTAATTAAATTTAGGTAGTTAAAAGGCAGTTAACCCTTTAACGCGCACTGTTCCCGCTCTGGGAACACCCAACTCGGACGTTTGGACTGTTGCCAGTCACGAAGAACAGATTGGATTTCTATAAAAATAGTGGCGGGTGACACAGCTACACGAGAATCCTTTCCTTTTTAAGCACGTCATTTCCCGTCACAAAAATGGTCACGATTCTTTTGAACAGCACTGACATCTGCTGAAAAATGGAAGAATGCGAGAACAGCTGGATAGATTGCCCAATGCTGGAAAAAAGGGCAGCCGTTACCATCGCTCGACTGAACGACCCGCAAGAGGGCGGACGATCGAAGCGTTCATCGCGTGCCACTGATCGAGAGACCCCTTTTTTGACGACAGCTGGCTGTGCGGCACAGCCAGCCTGTCGTCAAAAAAGGGGTCTCTCGAATGGTGGCGCGCGATGAACGTTTCGATCGTCCGCCCTCTTGCTGGTAGTTAAGTCGAGCGATGGCAATGGCTGCCCTTTTTCCAGCATTGGGAAAGGGTTGCACCTCAAAGGGTTAAAAATTTTAATGAAGAGTGTCATTGTGAAGATTGAGAGTCTTTCGAGTGACGAGAGCGAATAAGTAATTAAATTTAATGAGTTAAAAGGCAGTTAAATGTGTTTTGTCCGGAGGCCACCGAAACTCTAAGCACGCCCCGGCATTTAAAGCAAGTTGCAGGACAATGGGCTGAAAACTGAAGTTTAGGCAGCTGTACGAGTCTTTGGAACCAAGGACGCGAAAAGCAGCTGAGTTTTTCAGGGACATCAGCACACCACCGACCCGTTATTCTATGCATTTGCAAATGACGGTCCTCCTGCTGCCGATAATTACTTAAAAATACCGAAGCTGTAAAGTGTCCACATTCTTTTCTTATCTCGCGCTTTGTGTTGCTGTCTGACTTTTAAATGCCCGCCAGCTTCCTTTCCGATGAAAAGAGCCTATTAGAGACCTCCCGTAGCATAGTTTCATAATGAACACGTATGAGGTTCCGGTTTGTCTGTCCGTCTATCTGTTTGTGCTCTAACTACGGTCTTTATATCGATGGCTACGAAATTTACATACATGACTGCTCTAGACTGTGCCATTCTATGGATCAGAGTGTTTGTTTATGATGGGAATAGTTATTTTTATAGCGTCATCTAAATGAATTCCCAATGGATTAAGGTCTAGTGCATTTTGGAGATGGTCATTTATTTTTTAAAAATTCAGAGTCAATGCATAGTGTTAGGTTTATCCTCTTGATCGTCTTCAGCGATCCGCATATGCAAGTATTGCAAGTTTGAGAAATCTAACCATCGTTTCAAGAATAAGCCCAGAAAAAAATGGACAGGCAATTTGCCAGATTTAAATAGCTTTGAGAATTTACGTGTAGTATAATTGGAAAGAATACATCTGAAAATCACCGAAAAATAACATGAGAGTTTCAGGAACCCATCATTTAAGTTGGCACCCTACAACACAGGAAGAAGTGTGGTAAAACATTGTGGATTCCATACCTAAAAGAGTGTCTGTTGTGATCCAAGTCAAGGCTGTGAGCAACATAATAAATGATCTTTAGTTCAATTGCATTTATTCATTATTCTCCTTTTGCAGACGAACTTGAAATTAATATTTTATTTTATTTTATTCCGGCAAGTCAAAATGAATTATGATTTCTATTATAACCTATGTACTTTTTGATATTTTTACTTTCCGAACATGTACCATGTAAGGAAAGTATTGTAATCATGAAAAAATTCGAATTCGAGATTTTGGTGTATTGACACGTTTTGAGGTCTTCTGAATTCATTGATGCTATTTTTACGAGATGTATGTATGTTTGTGTGTATGTGAGTGAACACGATAGCTCCTGAACAGGGCATGCGATTGAGCTCAAATTGGGTATATATGTTATAAACCACCGTCGCAAGACCTGTATTGATTTGGATGTGTATAGGACTTACAGTTTTTCTACAGGGATAAAATAAAGATTTCTTTTACATTATGGCCTATGGGAGAAATTCTTGAAAGTGCACTCGCGTTTAAACGGTACATTCGATTGAGCTCAAATTGGGTATACATGTTATAAACCACCTTCGCAAGACCGGTATTGATTTTGATGTGTATAGGACTTACAGTTTTTCTACAGGGCTACGACCAAGATTTCTTTTACATTATGGCCTATGGGGAGACATTCTTGAAAGTGCGCTAGCGTTTAAACGGTACATTCGATCGAGCTTCAATTTGGTATATATGTTTGAATGATTCATTGATTAAAATTTATTTAAATGCTTGGTCATGATCTTAATCGTAAGTGTTCGGAAAGTCGAGTGGAGTCACTCCAGATTTTTTAAATAAATTGAATAATTATTTTTTAATTTAACTAAATGATATCTTAACATTGAAGTCATTAATTTAACATGTTGACATTAAAAAATATCCATTATCTTCATTTTTTTTTTTTTTTTTTGACGGGGGTGATGGGGCTTCATCTTGAAAAGGGTTAGATTTCTGAAACTTGCAATACTTTTGGCTTGTAGTGTGTGTGGACCTTTATTTTTCCCCTGTTAAAACGATTTTTCAATATTTTTTGTAGTCCTAAAGCAGGGATGGGCAAACTTTTTCGGTCGCGGGCCAAAAAATCGAAAAAAAAAAAGTTTGGCGGGCCGAGATAAATTTTTCTAAAATCTTAAAAACAATACACAGGTATTACAATTTAAATATGTCAATGAGATGAATGAAATGGCGATTTCATTTTTAAAAGTTCCTTATATTGGGGTTCGAAGTGAGATGCACCGATTCTAAGGAACGAGGCTCAATGCTCATCGGTCAGTCTACTTCTGAAAGAATTCTCTCTAAGGTTCATAGTTGAAAACACTTGTTCTCATAGATAAGATGAAGCACACATAGCACTGATTTTCTGGGCGTCAGATATTCAATTTGGGAAACTTACTTTCGATAATGATTTGTAAAACTTTGCCATATTTAGAAACAACTACTTGAGAGAATTGTTAGATTGCAATTCAATGAATTCAAGCTGCAAATCTGACCAATTTACGTTGAAAGCCATGGTCAAAATATCCAATTCTATTTGAATGGCACTGAAATCTTGAAATCTGCGTTCGAATTCAAAGTGCACATTTTTCAAGCCATCTTCATAATTCTTAATATGGATTTATAATACATAAATATATATATTCTTTCAATTTCCGTCGGACCGGCAAATGAAAATTCTATCCGCGGGCCGTAGTTTGCCCATCCCTGTCCTAAATGGACGTACATATGCGCCGATGTTTAATTTTGTATAACATGATTTTAACGCATGTGCAAATCCTACACACTGACGCACTGATTTTATTTTTCTTCACCGTGTATTTTATGTTGGATTGCCGTTACACAAAAGAATATTCAAATGTTATTGAAATTTCCTAAGTTTTATTTTTTTTTTTCAAAATTTATGTTGCGGAAAAGAACTTGTACGACATCATTTATCTTTAAAAGTTTCATGGCAATCTTTGTTGATGGATGATAACAGCGTTTTGCTACTGGAACAGAGATTGGAAATGAGGGTTTTATTCGAAAATTTACTTCAAAAGACGCTTTCTACTGGTTTAAGTGCTAGGTTTTTTTTTCAAAAATAATTATGAGACTATTTTTTAATTTGAGAAGTCAGAATCGTGTCAGGTCTGGAGAAGGTTAAATAAGAAATGCAAAAAGAGTGAACGTGGTACAGATAATTCTTTCACAGGGAGCAAAGAAAATAATTCGTGAAGCTACAGTCCCCGAGTCCACTGCCTCCGGTAAGCTCCGCCTTTCATTCCACAAATAGAAACGAAATGAAGTAAGGAACTCTCTAATCCTATTTTTCGATCTGTGTCTATTCGAATTCATCGCCTCTAAATGGTAGTCCGACTCAATCACGCCACGATCTTTTGTGAGATTATTGTATGGCCGTGGCAAGGGGTTCTTTTGACATTCGCTACAAGATACGTGCATTTTTTTTTTTTTTTTTTTTTTTTTTTTTTCCGAACCATAATTACCCAGTGTCATCCAGCACTTCGATGGGAAAATTTGAAAGATTCAAAAGCTTCTTTGCGATCTATGTTTAACCCGTTCACTTTGTATCCCCGACTGCAGTCTCTGCCATAATAGCCTCACTGCAGACTTAGCGAGTTCATTGAAGATAGCTCTCTCTCTATGCCTAATGGAAGTGGATGATCTTCGACACCTCCCCTTGATGGACCTTATCGAATGTTTGGATCTCTGTCCACGCAGGGATTACGTGAGAAAACCCTGTTATTATCGTAATTCAAAACCTTCACTTGCCGACTGTATTTATGATTTGTTCGGTGACTTATCAGTGACAGATCCAAAAAGGCGAGCAATAGTTTTTAGGGGGCGACTGTGACCAGGGACCGATTTGCAGAGATGGTGGGAGGGGGGGGGGCAGGGCAAAGACTGCATCAGAGGCCTCCCTCTAACGAATTAGACTACAAAGCAACTTTCATGTCACAGCAAGCAAAGAAAGATGGTATAGCAGCATAAAATTGATTATTGAGTCGAGATTCAAAGCGAAATGCAATAGTTCGATAATTGTTCAATGAGTATTTAATTTTCACTCGTTCATTTCATTCCCCATTTTTCAAGTAACCTATTCCACATCAGTTTTTAATTTTCTTTTCCTAATGTTTATATCAGAGCATTTATTTCTAAAGGGATATACCTTCATTTCACCCTACTTAGAAAAAATATTTCCTTTTATCTGTTCCGAATAAAAATCGAATGCGAAATGCTAAAAAATTAAAATCGACTTCCGATTTAGTTATGAAATTCTTCGGGAACAAAGGATCACTCTCGAAACAGAGAAGAAATTGACCCTCTTTTGAAAAATGGACATAAAATAAACTGCGTTTTAGTTTTTATTGAGTGCATGTTCCATTCTTTTTCTCGAGCGCGTATGGTGTTTCCTGGTGTCATTCTGAAACTCAAAACGTCAAGAAAAATATCGAGGCAAATGAAATATAAATAGACAGAACGAATATACATTTTTTTTTTTTTTTTACAGATCGTCATTAAATATATCCTGTTAAATAATATAGTGTCTTTCTTTGTTCCCTCTATTCTCAGTAGATACCACCATTAGCTGCGATGTCCCGCAATGCGCGTCGGGTTTCCGTCCGATTCCACGGACGTCTTTCAATGAACTCATTCGGCGGTTTTTCAGAACGAAAATGGCTATTTTTACAATCGGAACCCGATAGTGATCGGTATGGAGGCAGAACTAAGAGAAAATCGTGACAGCTCTCAGACAGATGTCGCACATTGAACAAGACATGACCCCAACAACTTTCCCAGCCACCCCAGGCGGCACAGTCGTTAGCTAGCGCTCCAATCATGGGCCCTGATTGGATTCTCAGTTTGGGTTTGTTTGTGAAATTATCTGTCCCTTCGTGGGGGGGGAGGGGACACGTTGCGTCCAAAATGACCATAAACAGTGTCCGCCTATTTAGGTGCTTCCATAACAAAAAATCTGGAGTGACTCCACTCGACATTCCAAACACTTACGATTAAGATCATGACCCAGCATTTAAATAAATTGTAATCGATGAATCATTCAAACATATATACCAAATGGAAGCGCAATCGAATGCACCGTTTCAACGCGAGCGCACTTTCAAGAATGTCTCTCCATAGGCCATCCTGTAAAAGAAATCTGGGTCGTAGCCCTGTAGAAAAACTGTAAGTCCTATACACACCGAAATTTATACCGGTGTTGCGACGGTGATTTATAACCTATATCCCCAATTGGAGCTCCATCGAATGCCCCGTCTAGGAGCTATCGTGTTCACTCACATACACACACACACACACATACATACGTACATCTCGTAAAAATAGCATCCATGAATTCAGAAGACCTCCAAACGTGTCCCTACACCCAAATCTCGAAGTCGAATTTTTTCAGGATGACAGTACTTTCCCTACAGGGTACATGTTCGGAAAGTAAAAAGACCAAACTTCCTCGCTCAGTACTGACCCATGTCTGCTGTCCAATTGCCCGCCACTGTAAAGAAAATGTTCAAATTTTAAAAAAAGGAGACATTTCTCACTAACCCGAGCCCGAGCGCAATGGCGAATGGCAAAGCCCGAGCTCGGTTCGGGCTGAGCCCGTCTCCTCTTACCTCTCTAATCTCTACCCTGCGCTGTCCGCCCGTTTCCTCTCCCAATACTCTCTCTCTGCATCCTCTTTCAATATTCTTTTGTTCCGCTCATCTTTCTTGCAAGAGAGAAGAGGTGTCCTCTCGTTTGTTAGTTACGCCAGGAGGGCACCTACGTCACGCGAATCCTCCACCTTTCGCGAACTCTTTTTTTTTTTAAATCATATTTGGCAAGGGTCCGGTTCTGTCAGACGATCCGTGACGACTTGGCGCGCTCGCACGCACACACTACACACCTGGTCCGAAAAGACCCGAAACGTCGGGTCGAACCTCTTCATTCTACTACCGACCGACGACGGATTATTCTCAATTTCTCTCTCCGCTGCCGTGTGGTGTGTTCGTTTAACCCAAGTGGGAGAGGGGAAAAACAACAACAGCCAAGATACGCCCGGTGTTTTTTTGGATATAGAGGTGGTGGGGGCCATGCCTTACGAACGGTGAGTGGTTGCTATTCTGATCCTGTAGAATTTTTTAACTTTTAATGACTATGTCATTTTATCTCTCAACACCCTTTATTGAAAAATGTATCCCAAAAATGCGATATAAAAGTATGCGACATAATTTTACATGTATTTAAATACTATGAGTTCACAACAGCTTTAATCTATCGTTACACTATTTCGTAAGATGAAAATACGCTTCACATGTATTTTTTACATATATTTAAATACTATGAGTTCACAACAGCTTTCATCTTTTGTTACACTATTTCGTAAGCTGTAGAATAGGCATGCCATGTATTTTTCTATCAATAGGTTGCAATCCTAAAAATTTCAACAGAGGGTGACCAGGCGAAATACGCGAAAGAGGAGCGATAAAATGACAAAGTCCATTAATATCGTTTGAATAGGGCCATCATGAAACTAAAAAATGAGGGGGTTCAGGGGGATCTCCCCCAGACGAGGCTCGAACAGCCGAGATTTTTTTTTTTTTTATGTAGTACTGTGTGGACTGAAAAGTGCACAACTCTGACAGAACGTTCGCGGTTGTGGTGTAGCATCGGATGCAACGAATAGAAAAAAATTCTATACTGTTAAAAAAAAAAAAAAAAAGTCTCTCAGATTTTCGGAAAAAAAACTGTCACTCAGTACGCTAGTTTATTTCGTATGTTTTACAGAAGTTTTCGTAATTTTTACAGATTCTCGGTTTATTGTCAGAAATCTTCCGTATACGGAAGCAGCACTACAGTGCAGTATGGTTTGAATTGTGCACAGTAATTGTACAGTATGGATTGAATAAACGGACGTCCTGACTGATAGTTTTTTTCCCTAAAATTGACGAGTTTTTTTTTTTTTTTTTTACAGTGTAGCCGATTTATTTTGCTATCCCTCAGTGTTTTGTTTTTAGTGTTGAAGTTGGGACTCTCTACAAACCTTTCAGTATTATTCCAAATCCAGGAATGGAACGAAACCTGTTTATCTCTGTATTAAAAGGAAATAATTAGATATAACATTTTAATACATTTATTAAATAAAATTGTTAGAAAAACTTTTCCTCCAAAGAAAACTTTTAGAAAACTTTTTCCTCCAAAGTCTTAGATATTTTAATAAATAGTCGGCTTTATTCACATTAAATATAGTTTAAATCTCTTACTTATTATTTTTCAAGAAATGAAATGGCATGCATGTAATTGTTATTAGAATTTTTTTTTTTTTTATAATTTTACTGTGTTAGAAAAACTGCTTTGAATACTGTTTTTTTTTTTTTTTTTACTGCGCATTTTCAAACTGCCCTGAATTCATCATTTTAAGTTTCATTACGTGTAAAAAATATATCAAAGAACAAAAAGGTATTTAGAACTAAAAAAGTCCACAAACTTACGTTGTAATTATTAAACAAGGCTATTATTTTTACTTGCACTGTAATGTTTTTCAAGAAGACTGGAATAATATTAATTTTTTTATCAATAACTGAATATTTCAGAAGGCATTTTTTAATTAAAAAAACCACTGAGTTTCTCGATTACTTATATAATATAAATTCTTGAAAACTGTTCGCTATAAATATAGTTTAGTGGGGTTTTACATCTAACTCGCGAAATTAGAAAGCTTAAAACTTAAAATTTGTTTGGTATTTAGTATGATTACATTTAAAACTTGATTTTAAAAAGTAATAAAGGGTTCTCGAATGACCTATGTTTAAAAAATCTAAAATATCAAAAAATATAACGATGCAAATTTTGCGAAATATCGCTTTTATAAACCTAACTCTAGCTTAGACAAATTGCAAAATCAATCTTAGTAAAAATTATTTCAATAAAACAGGGCAGTAATTAAAATATTTTTTAAAAATTATATGGAAAATACAGTTTGATCATAGAGCTGCACTCACTTTTTGTTTAAATATAATTCATTATTGTTGTTGTTACAAACATATTGAGAACTTTGTAACTTTTTACTTTCCGAACATGTACCATGTAAGGAAAGTATTGTAATCATGAAAAAATTAGAATTCGAGATTTAGGTGTATTGACACGTTTTGAGGTCTTCTGAATTCATTTATGCTATTTTTACGAGTTGTATGTATGTATGTGTGTGTATGTATGTGTGTATGTGAGTGAACACGATAGCTCCTGAACAGGGCATGCGATTGAGCTCCAATTGGGTATATATGTTATAAACCACCGTCGCAAGACCGGTATTGATTTTGGTGTGTATAGGACTTGCAGTTTTTCTACAGGGATAAAATAAAGATTTCTTTTACATTATGGCCTATGGGGAGAAATTCTTGAAAGTGCGCTAGCGTTTAATCGGTACATTCGATCGAGCTTCCATTTGGTATATATGTTTGAATGATTCATCGATTAAAATTTATTTAAATGCTTGGTCATGATCTTAATCGTAAGTGTTCGGAAAGTCGAGTGGAGTCACTCCAGATTTTTTTTTAATAACTTTAGAAAAATCCTTTATAAAATTCCGAAAACACGTCAGAAATATCGAGTGAATGCACTAAAATCGACGCATGTATACTCCACGCATTATGACATCGTTATTTTCCTTTCACTGCTGACAAGATAAAAGGACAATTACGCTTCTCCGAAAAGCACTCAGTTCCCCAAAATGAGAGGAAAATTAATCAATGATCCTTTTTATAAAAATTGGAAGGCTCATATTCTCGATCCCTTTACAATATAATTATGGTTTGCGAGACAGGTGTACAGTGGATGATTATCCCTATAACCCTTTGAGGCGCAACCCTTTCCCAATGTTGGAAAAAGGGCAGCCGTTGTTATTGCTCGACTGAACGACCCGCAAAATGGCGGACGATTGAAACGTTCATCGAGTGCCACAGATCGAGAGACCCTTTTTTTGACGCAGCTGGCTGTGCCCCTTTTTCCAGCGTTGGGCAATCGATCCGGCGTTCTCGCATTCTTCCATTTTTCAGCAGATGTCAGTGCTGTTCAAAAGAATCGTGACCCATTTTTTGACGGGAAATGACGTGCTTAAAAAGTAAAGGACTTTCGTGGAGCTCTGTCACCCGCCACTCTTTTTATAGAAATCCGATCTTTTCTTCGTGACTGGCAACAGTCAAAACGCCAGAGTTGGGTGTTCCCAGAGCGGGAACACTGCGCGTTAAAGGGTTAAAGCGCAAGCATTTTCACATCTGGATAGGCTGACCTATTCTGAAAAAAAAGCAGCCGTTGCCAGCGATCCACTTAACTACCAAAACAACATGGCGATCGATCGAAAAGCCCATCTGCTGCCGCACAGCTGAAGAAGTTCTCTGACATAGCAGGCTGCGCGGTCTTACAACGCAGCCAGCTGTGTCATCTACGAAAACTGGGAGTCATGTTTGAATTAACTTGTTTCCTTACTTTTTTTTTCAACTGGTCATTATTCAATGCTACCGTTTCTAAGACAAACAAACCGCAAGAGATGATAGCGAAATCTTAAAACAATTCGTGAATTCAAAAGCAATCGTTACCTAAAAATTCGTTAAAAAAAAAATCTGAAATTCTTCCAGATTTTATGGACGCACTCGGCTGGAAGATTTTCAGATTTTTTTTTTTTTAATCTATTCAATCCATTCTGCCTTATACAGGAAAATGATCACTGTAAGTGCTCCTATAGACTCCTGTTCGCATCCTTTTGTGGCTGAAAATGGCATCCATGGTTGTTTGGCCCCTAGCGGTGACATGCTTTGGATGAGTGCGTATTGGAAAATCTAAAGTACCCATTTCAGTTATGACATCGGATCCTGGATCGGAATTGAATTCTACGTTAAAATCTCCTACTCAAACAGTCTTATGATCCTCCTCCTATTCAGTAACGTTTCGAATAGAGCGTCTCATTTATCTTCATGAGAAATTCGAGGACTAGCGTATGTCACTGTAAATCTCACTTTATCTCGAATAGACGCAATGACCCTTGGAACACCCTTGATCTGGCTCGTGCAGGCACGGGTAAAGTGATTTTTATAAAGTTTTCCTCTATAAAAATCAAAACTCCAGATGGCTTTCTGTTTTGGAAACCACTGTCTATCCGTTCGACTCAAGTGAATCCTTTAGGGATGGACGTGAGACGAAAAATTGGCGTCTCGCGTCTCGCAAAACAGCCGAAAAGCTTGTCTCGTCTCGCAAAAATCCCTATATCATAAAGTTAAAAATGTTTGTCTCATCTCGCAAAAAAGCTGTAAATCTCTGTCTCGTCTCGCAAAAAGTCGTCTCACTTCCATCCCTAGAATCCTTGTATTTGAAATTCATCTGAAGGGATAGTGCATGTTTCCGTTAGCCAGGGACGTAGCCACGGGGGGGGTTAGGGGGGTCATAACCCCCCCCCCCCATGAGAAATTTTTTGCCATACAAAATGTATATTATTCACTCTATTATCACACACACGTATACATATACATGAGTTATAGTAGTCGTAACCCCCCCCATGAAAAATTTCTGGCTACGCCCCTGCCGTTAGCTATATCCAATCACTCTGCAGAAAACATGAATCCAGCGGAAAAGTGAATTTATCAAGAAGGTAATCCTGAATAGACGCTTATGAATGGACAATGACCCATCCAAGCAGTATTGTTTCTAAGTAAGCAAGAACTGGCATTGAGAGGACATGGCGAGCGAGAAAATTCTTTAAACAGGGGAAATTTTAAAGAGCTTTTAAAATTATGGATATCTGAATTAAAACAACGCCTTTTTATGGGGGCATCACTGACCGATTCGCAAGTTTAAAAGAAAGGAAGATTGATTTGACTTATAAAAAATAAGTAAGTTTTCTTTTTTTTTTTTTTTTTTTTTCTTTTCTTCTCAAGTTATCGTTACAAAAGAAAATTCTAAGAAAACTTCGAATCAGACACGGATGAATGCAATTTTGAGGATAAGAGCGGCTGGTTGAAATTTATGTCCATTTTATGGTATACCCGTGGCATACACGTACAGTATACCCGTGACTTGAACATGTAAGTTATGCATAATGTACACTAAAAGAATTGTAGTTGGTTGTACTGTTTTTGTTTTTGAGCTGACAATGTTTCGCCCATCCGTTTAAAGGTTCATTTTCCTATAGGGCTTGTCGGATATTATGGAATACTACCCGCTTAAACCAAACGAGCGAAATTCGATCCGTCGGAGCGATTTTTGGCCCAGTTTTCAAAAGTGAGCTTCTCCTTTAGCAGCGATCACAAGAGCGGAGCGTAACATAACAATAAGCGAGGGGGAGAATTCTCCGAAAAAAAGAGGAAGCGAGGACGGGCATTCTCAGAAAAAAGACTACTTAAAGAGCACTTTCGCCGAAATACCAATAGGTTTCCATGGAAACGGATCGCTCCGCAATGTGTAGTTTTTTGCGCTCACTGGGTTTAAGCGTGTAGGTAATACTGTGCGTCATGGATTTTATGCCATCCACTCAAGAACCGGAAAACTAACACACTGAATGTATCTTCTGTGACGGAAAATTCTTCTAAGATCAATGAAGTGAAATTTGGATTCAATGCTTCAGATTTTTTTCTGTGTGTAACCTCAATAACCCTATTTAACTATTTTAAAGCTGTTGGGGGCCTCGATTCTTTGGGGGACCCCTCGCGAAGCAGGGTACGTGCGGTCAGCCTACAACAGAAAACCTCTTACCAGGATAGTCAGTTGAAAGCAGTCAAATGCATCCTTTCACTTTCTTCTAAGGAAAAAAAAAAAAAAAAAACATTCTACAGAATGATATTCGCAGTTATTCAAATATTTACATCCCGGCAAGATGCGATAGGCCGCAAAGCCGTTGTTGCGTCAGCGCTTATCTCAACGTGATAAGAGAAAGTTAAGGAGACTATGAATATGACCACACCACCCACGCTCGCTACCGACTTGTTTATCATGCACTTGTATGTGAACGCACTGTATCATTACTGCTTAAAAAATATGGAGTGACTCCACTCGACTTTCCGAACACTTACGATTCAGATCATGACCCAGCATTTAAATAAATTTGAATCGATGAATCATTCAGCAAAAACTCAGTCTTTTTTTTTTTTAATTTGAGCTCAATCGAATGGACCGTTTAAACGCTAGCGCACTTTCAAGAATTTCCTCCCATAGACCATCCTGTAAAAGAAATCTGGGTCGTAGCGATGTAGAAAAACTATAAGTCCTATATACACCCAAATCAATACCGGTCTTACGATGGTGGTTCATAACATATACTCCCAATTGGAGCTCCATCGATGTTGTTGTTGTTGTGTGTGTTAAGGCAAACCTGCACGCGGGGTATCTGCCTAGGATGGGGGGGGTGCCTTGGTGGGAGGACTTTCTACGGGGTTCTAACGCGTATTCACGTTACATCTGGAGAAAACTTACCAAAACTCCAGGCCGTTAGATCGACAGCCGAGCGATGGGGCCCGAACCCGGGACCTTCACACTTGAAGTCTACCATTTTCAGTGGCATAACCACTGTGCCATGGTGAGGCTTGAGCTACATCGAATGTACCGTTCAGGAGCTATCGTGATCACACACATACACACATACATACATACATCTCGTAAAGACAGCATAAATGAATTCAGGAGACTTCAAAACGTGTCCATACACCCAAATCTCGAAGTCGAATTTTTTCACGATGACAATACTTTCCTGACTGGGTACATGTTCGGAAAGTAAAAATGGAATGGTCTGAACATTTTCCTTTCTCCATTCTCCATACCACATACGGGCAACATCCGGCCCGTGGCCCATCCACGGCTTTTGATCCGGCCCGCGGAACATTTCACATTCCCATAGAAAACCCGTTGGGGTTTCCTATAGAAAACCGTTCAAATCTTATAAATAAAAATGAAATTCTGTTTGTTTGTTTGTTTGTTTGTGGATTTGATTCGTATACAAATCCACAAAAATGGACCTATCGGCCTGAAATTTAGCACACATATGTAAAATAATATTAGACTAAATCGTAGTCCACTTTAAAACTTTGAAAGTCCACCCGTTCCCGGAATTTAGGAGATTTTTTATGCTCTCCACGCATAAAGTTTTCCGTAATTGTAACCCCTTTCTGTAATTGTTGTGAAAAAAGTGTGAAATAAGGATCGTGGTTGCCATGTGTGGCGATTTTGCCACACATGGCAACCACGATCCTTAAATTCGTTTTAAATTCTCAAAGTAAAAATAAAAGAATAATAATGATTTTTTTTTTTTGTTAGTTTATATTCGTAAGGTTATTTTTTTTTAAATTATAATATCGTGTGCATGGGAAATCAGGGCAGGAATGAAATGTTTTATACGCAAAACAATAAGAATTGAAGATTTCCGAGGCTAATGTGTAAAATTTTGTAGTTTGGCGAAAAAATAAAGTGGCTGAAATATCGATTTTGAGTAAGTGAGTTCTAGCGGTTTGCACAGTTTCCGGCTTGGCGTAATTTATTGAGAGCTTAAGGAAATAGATTTTTGAAAACAAGTGCAAAGGTTTTATTAGAATACAGCGTTAAATTTTAATGATCCGTGAAGAAATAATGCAGTTATTAAGGGATTTCAAGCGATCTATCTCCAGAATTCTCGCCAAATGAGTACATTGATTTAAGTTGGGGGAATTCCGCCAAATTTCAGAAAATTGAAATCTTCTCATTTACTACATCGGAGTAACGATGAATAAAACACGTTATAGTTGATAATTTTAAAAAATTCGGCTGTATTAAGGGATTCCACTTTTCAAATAAAGGCTTGCTTTACTTTTTCGTGGTCGAACCATTTCCCTTATTGATTGCTGCTAAGTCAATGCTTCGAATGATTTCCTGAAAAAAACGCTTGCAAAACGGCGTATGTTGGCACTTTGGCGAGGCTTAGATTTGAAACTGGATTTTATTTGAGACTGGGATATATAATGACACTGGTTATAGATAAAAATGAATGTTGGTATGTATGTATGAGGTTGAAAAACTCCAGCACCGTTGAGCACCGTTGCACCATGAAATTTGGTTCACCTTTGTCTTTTATCATGGAGAAGCTTTTTATGCTATCCGTTTTCCTCTAACTTGCCACCAGGTGGCGCAGCAGAACGTCGAATTCTTTTCCGTTTAGCCGTTTACTATGCGAATATCGTCCAACCGATTTCGATGAAATTTGGTACACGCTGATATTAGAACACGGAGAATATTTTTCACTATCCATTTTGCTGTAACTTGCTAAATGGCGCTGCAACGCATCAACTTCTATACCGTTCGACCGATCGGCATAAAATTTCTTATACTTACACATTTCAGCACGAAGAATATATTCTAACTGCGTTCCTTTTGATGTTACTCACCACTAGACGGCACTGCAATGCATTATTATTTAACTCGCCACTAGATGACGCTGCAGCAGGCTAAATTCTTGACCATTCAAATGGTCGCTATGAAAATCAGTATACATAGCTATTTGAACAATGAGAATATTTTGGCGTTATCCATTTTGCTATAACTCGCCACTTGACGGCACTGTAGCAGATCATTACTTTAATTAACCACTAGATCGCGCAGTGTATCACTTCTTGACTGTGCAACTGATCGCTATGAAAATAGGTATACATAGATATTTGAACACGGGGAAGAGTTTTGCGTTTGATGTCGCGTCAACACATGAACTTCAGGGCTGTCCAGCCGATCGTCCTGAAATTTCGTATTCATCGATATCTGAATGCGAAGATTATTTTCGCCGTATTTTGCTAAAACTCGCCACTAGATTGCGCTACGCCGCATGGCCTTCTACACCGTACAAACGATTGCCTTGAAATTCAGTATGCATGGTTATTGAACACAATATAATGCGATATCCATTTTGCAATATCTCTTTATTACAATAAATAGTAATCACCACAAATCGTAATATCAAAAAATCCATTCATTCCCGTGCGAAGAACGGGTACTTCAGCTAGTTCCCTTATAAATCCCACTGTGAGGCACGCAACTTCGCTAATATCCTAAAGTTTGGCCCTCAACTTTGGCTTCTGCTGTTACGAGTACAAGGGAAAGGGAATAACGCTTGGTCACTTAACCCTTTGAGGCGCAACCCTTTCCCAATACTGAAAAAAGGGCAGCCGTTGCCATCGCTCGACTGAACGACCCGCAAGAGGGCGGACGATCGAAACGTTCATCGCGTGCCGCAGATCGAGAGACCCTTTTTTGACGACAGCTGGCTCTGCCGGCACAGCTCTTACTGCATCTGCCCTCGCTGGTAAAGGATGAAATCATTTCCAATTGATACTTTTTAACAATGTGGGCCAAAAAAAAAAAAAAAAAAAGTCGTTGAGAAAGTCGCTTCTGTTGAAACTACCGCGGGATATATTAACGCAAGATTGCATCTCGTTTAATGCGATGTAAGGCACCTGTTGAGAACAATGACCTTCCATTTCACGAACTATTTATTAAGCGAAAAGCTAGAATTGTAATTTGATAAAAAAAAAGATAGGATAGTACTAATGCAGATGAAATATAAAATGCTACTCATTCAATAAAAGTACTTTTATTGGCTATGGCCGAGGGCGAAGGGAAGCTTTACGATAGAATTTTGCGACTTTTAACGCTTGCTCCTCAGAGACCGCTCATGAGATGTCGATCCAATCTGGCACGGTGATAGCGGATTTGTTTGGGGAATATAGATGGTTTATGGAAAGAGATGGTATACGAGTTGTTCAGTGTCCTGTCGTTGACCAGGGATCCCTGAGAGAATTTTCCATTTGTTCGCTCATTCCTCAGAGACCGCTCTTTCGATCTTGACCCAATCTAGCTCGGCGATAGAGATGAGACGGGCTCGGGCTCTGTAATTCACTATTGCGTTCGGGCTCGTGAAAAATTTCTCCTTTGTTGAACATACTCCTTGAAACAGATTTTAAAAAATGATACATGAGAAAAATAAAAGTACAGTCAACTCCGGTTATAGTGAACCTCTGGGGACCATCCAATTTCGTCCACTCTATCCGAAGTTCACTAAGTGTCACTAGACCCAAGTGTCTTCATGATGGATAGAGATACTGTATGTGAATCGGGACTCATGGTTTGCGTTCACTATAGCCAATTGTTCACCAAATCCGGGTTCACTATAGCCGGAGTTGACTGTAGTTATTTAAAAAAAAAATAGCGGCACTGGCGCCTAGAAGGTGCGTTAAGCTCTTTAGATATTTCAGAACGGCGGCTTATATTCATTAGTTAGTCATGAGATCCGATATTATTTGATAAACATATGGATAAATAAAGAAATAGAACGTGCATTGAGAGTTTGCAACTCTATTTGTCTTTCATTTGCACAAACGGCAAAATTCATTGTATTCTATCCATGAAGTAATTGAATTTTTTTAATTTTTAACTGAAATTCCGGGCTCGGGCTGCGACTTAAATAATATTGCTCGGGCTCGGGCGGGCTCGGATTGAAAGTCCTCGGGCTCGGGCTTCAAAAAATGAGCCCGAACTCATCTCTACTCGGCGAGGGTGGCAAAGTCGTAGCATAGTACCGACGAGAATGGGTAGCGATCGGTCACGTCTTGTACTGATAATTACTGAAAATCGCTGAATCTGAATGATTGAATTTTACGGCTTTTGTTAGCAAACACCTTCGAGACGGCTCATGGGATCATGACGCAATTGGGTACAGTCATGGTGGCCGTAACGTATAGCCGGTATCGAAGCGAGAGGGTCAAGTTCGGGCCTGTCGATGAGGGCTAATCGAGGAAATCCGTGATGGGCGACGTTCGCTCATTCCTCCGAGACCGCTCCTGCAATCTTGGCGAAATTTGGCACGGTGATAGTGGTCCTAAGTGCAGACGATTGCAAAGCGAGGTGGTTGTGGATTGGCCATGTCGTTGTGAATAATCACGCAATCTGAAGAGTGGAATTTTGCGACATTGGCTCGCTTGCTCCTCCGAGACCTCTAATGCAATCTTGACCCGCTTTGGCATAGTGCTAGCGATAGCGTAGAAGATATGGAAGACAGATGCTGTTGTTATTGTTCTCGTATCCGGGATAGACCAACGCCCCCTAGAGAGGGAAGCCGCGGCGCTTGCTTGTGACGTCACACCGAGTAGGTAAGGCAATACGTTTCCATTGGGTTTCTCCTCTCTCCCGCGAACGCTTTGCCTTACCCTCTCGGTGTGACGTCACAAGTAAGCGCCGGGGCTTTCCTCTCTAGGGGGCGTTGGATAGACGACCGCACGATCCCCAGAAATAGGTGCGACATCAATATTTTTTTAAACATCGATGTTTTATCCATCGATGTATTGAAACCGATGGTATGTTTTGACATCGATGATTTTTCACAGAGTCGATTGTACATTTCATGCTTTGTTTATAAACATCGATGTTTTGAAAACATCGATGTCGCACGAACACAGATGATCTTTATATAAATGGCTTTATATAAAAAGCTCTTTATATAAAAGAGCAGTTGAAGAATAATCATTAAAGAAATTTTCCCATAGCTTTAACTAACTAGCACTTGACTTATAGGACATAGCCCTTGTCCTATTGTTTTGCATTATTGTGGTCTCGTGCGTTTTTTTTTTTTTTTTTTTTTTTCATTTTTCTGTCATTCCGAGAAAGCAATATTTGATCCATTTAGGGGAATAAGCATGTCGCTTGCTTCCCTACAGGGGTCTTTGAATGCCCCGCTGTGTCCGTGCGATCAGCATGCGCAAGGCTGGATTGTAGGCAAACAAAGCCATAAACATCATAAAGCCATTTATATAAAGATCACATTATCTTAGCATGTGTGTATTGTTTAAAGCAGTGATTGGGTTTTCCTTAATTTTTTTCTTTTGCTTGCATAAGATGAATATTTTTTTTCTCTTGTAGAGGCATATTCATTGTCTAATTTTATTTTATTTTATTT
The DNA here is from genome assembly GCA_038373885.1 of Cheiracanthium punctorium. Classification (NCBI taxonomy): domain Eukaryota; kingdom Metazoa; phylum Arthropoda; class Arachnida; order Araneae; family Cheiracanthiidae; genus Cheiracanthium; species Cheiracanthium punctorium. The sequence goes on along the minus strand of JAWZYV010010530.1, from coordinate 989,601 downwards.
CGCAACTTCCTCGCATAATTTGTCTGTTCCGGATGTTTTAGATTATGCAACATTTTGGTCATTTACACGGTGCCGTCTACCCATTGTTTTTTTAAAAATTCGTTTAATGTCTAGAACTTTTATAGTTAAAATCTTAGGGTGAAATCTCTTAAGACATAAATAATTTTGACAATTTGCAAACAAAAATTCGTTTCTTCTTGCGCACTATAAAAATATTGCAGGGAATTCTTGTTTTTTTAATTCAAGTTAATAAAAATGTTTTCACTATAATCTACTCGAAACATTTTGTGAAATATAATACGTGGTTTTGTAAAAGTGGGCGTAAACGCTTGTTCACTGCTTGGGGTGGAAAAAAAATTAAAACATAATTTTCCGCTCGCTCCAAAACTTAACTGCTTACGCGACACATCGGTAAATCATACCAGACGACCGTGTGTATAATTCATACTTAATTGGCCCGTAGTTCGGTGGATCTAGCATCCGTTTTAGTGCACTGGAATGGGGGTGTAAAAAGATGACTGAGTCGCTGGTAACGAGATTGTTTCCTTAAGACAACAAAGATGAAGAAAAAAGATGACTCGTTAAATGGGATGTCTTTATACATGCTAATGGCGGTGTTAAAAGAGATTATTAGCACTACAGTTCTGTTAACGTAGAAAGTATTTCTTGCATTTTTTTTTTTCTTCTTTCAAGTAACAAGGTGGCGAGCGTAAATCTTGTTACACTTGTTTTAATCACCAGAAGGAAATAACTCGAACTTGTTCCGTCAGAACAACATTCACATATTAAATAATAAATAATTTTTTTTTATTTTCATTATTGCCATATTAAAACGATATTGACTAGCAAGCGCGTAGCCAGAAAATTTTTTGCGGGGGGGGGGGGATATGCGCCTGGAAAAATTTTTTGGTGGGATATGAACTTATATGTGTATAAATAGATGGAATTTTATCACTAATCCAAAAATTTCGGGGGGGGGATATATCCCGATATCCCCCCCTGGCTACGCCCCTGTAAACTAGGTCATTTTATCTCGCATCTTTCGTGTATGTCGCCTGGTCACCCTATGTTGAAATTTTTAGGATTGTAACGTATTTATAGAAAAATACATGGGATGCCTATTCTATAGCTTACGAAATAGGGTAACAATAGATTAAAGCTGTTGTGAACTCATAGTATTTAAATATATGTAAAAAATACATGGGATGCCTATTCTACAGCTTACGAAATAGTGTAACAATAGATGAAAGCTGTTGTGAACTCATAGTTCACAACAGCTTTAATCATACCATATAAAAAAATACATGTAAAGCCTATTCTACAGCTTACGAAATATTGCAACAATAGATCAAAGCTGTTGTGAACTAATAGTATTTAAATACGTTTCAAATTATGTCGCATACTTTTATGTCGCATTTTTGAGACACAATTTTCGGACAATTTTCAATAAAAGGATGAGAGATAAAATGACATAATCATTCATTCAAAAACGATCTTATTTGAGCCTGCACGACTGCTTAACAAGTGACTAACCTATCCCTTCCCATCATTGCGAAGGCCACCTTTAACTGCTTCTTGGCATGGGTCTTGGCTTGTTCTTGCCAGGTTGGCAGTAGTGTCAATTAACACACACACACACACACACACACACGCGCAAATTTAAAAAAGAAATACAAAAAAGAAAGAAGGTTGTAGACAAAAAGGCATTGTTAATAAGGAAAATATACAAAGACAACACACCAAGTGAGAAATTATGGGTGTTCGAAGAAACAAAATGTCCCCCCACGGACTTTGTATGCAAAAAGAACTCGGGAGGACTCGAAAAAGTTCAGGGTGATTCTTTATAAGTTGCATTACACGCGGTGATAAGTGAAACAACAGTTTCCTTGTGAAACTTTCTGAAAGCATCTTCAACATGGAGTGAGTTAGTTGCACTGCAAAAATGTTCGAAGAGTGAAGCATCCTGATAAATTTTCGATTTTTAAGATTTTTCTTTTTTTAAAGTTTCGCACGTGATGCAAGTCTATCCTTTATTACTGTGTAATAATACAGTTTGTCGAGGTATTCTAAAAATTCTGTAAGGCTTGAAGTAAATAGTTTCTATTTATGAAGCGAAATCAAGTGATTTTTTTCATGAAACGTATAAATATACATATATTGCAAGCAAAACCAACATAAAATAAAATTATTATTAATGACTATGTCATTTTATCTCTCACCCCCTTTATTGAAAATGGTCCGAAAAATGTGTCCCAAAAAAGCTGCATAAAAGTGCGATCTAATTTTACATATATTTAAATACTATTAGTTCACAACAGCTTGAATCTATTGTTACACTATTTCATTAGCTCTAGAATAGGCATCCCATGTATTTTTTACATATATTTAAATACTATTAGTTTACAACAGTTTTGATCTACTGTTACAGTATTTCGTAAGCTGTAGAATAGAGCTTTTCGACCTACGTCATTGCATTACGTCAGATCATAGCAACCAACCTGGCAACACTTTCCTGTAGGACACACTAACGTTCGTTTGAGGACGGTGATTGGCGGAATGCTCATCTTTCTACCTCTAAATATCCGAGTTGTCCTACAAAAAGTTGCCCTGACGTCATGTCGAAATGCTCTATAGGCATCCCATGTATTTTTCTATCAATAGGTTACAATCCTAAAAATGTCAAAATAGGGTGACCAGGCGAAATACACGAAAGATGAGCGATAAAATGACAATGAATATCGTTTTAATATGGCAATCATGAAACTTAAAAATTAGGGGGGTTCAGGGGGGGGTCTCCCCCTGACAAGGCTCGAACAGCCGAGTTTTATTATTTTATGTTTTCATTGTGTTTTTATTGATTTATTTTTGTGAGGTTTATTTTTTTTTAGTTTATTTATTTTATATAATATTTTCTTGTTAATTTCTTATATCAACCCAAGACATTTTTCATGCACTTTTAAAATACCTGCGGCCAATATAAATTGCAGAGCACTTATCAATGCATACATCTATTTTTATTATTTCTTTGAAGGAAGGGACTATTATCAGAAATAGTGCCAAGGTGGAATCTTCTTTTTAAAAAATACCGTATAGTTTTTCTTTTTTTGCATGGATGTCCTGGTCATTTAAATTCCCGCACGATTGCAGAGCAGAGGGAGGAAGCTGCTTGCTATACGCCCCCCCCCCCCTTCCCGGAAACAGCTGTTGCTTTTGCGAACGTTTACAATTTCTTTCTTTTTTCCTACTCTGTTTTGCAAGAGGGGGTGGAGAGAGGATATTTTCGTTTCATCATGTCGACGTTTTCCATTTCTTTGAGGGAAAATTATCACGTTGTACGTTGCCATGACGAAGCTCTATCGGACATTCGAAGGCCGATTTATTGAAAGGGACTGAAAAGAAAATGGCTTAGAATTTGGATTTCGTTTACATTTCTTTTATCCTAGAAATATAATTCTGCGTGATGTCCACGCACAGAAAAAGAAAAAAAAAATGGCGATTTCTGTCCAAGAAATTTTGAGCGAAATTGCGTTGATGATATGTTTTCGTCATCACCCGCAGCGAACCTGTCACAACCAATTTGTTCGAAACGCTTTCTGAAATTATACAGAGCTAGATGGAGTTTACGTCTGTAAATTCTCTCAGTTGTTTGTCTGTAGCTTTTACTTCAGTCATAATAAAATAACAAGAAAGATAAATCATGCTAGACACATCGATTATAAAATAACTCGGTTATTCGAGCCTCGTCAGGGGGAGACCCCCTGAACCGCCCTAATTTTTGAGTTTCATGATTGCCATATTAAAACGATATTAATGGACTATGTCATTTTATCACCCATCTTTCATGCATTTCGCCTGGTAACCCTATGTTGAATTTTTTAGGATTGTAACCTATTTATAGAAAAATACATGGGATGCCTATTCTACAGCTTACGAAATAGTGTAACAATAGATGAAAGCTGTTGTAAACTAATAGTATTTAAATATATGTAGAATTATGTCGCATACTTTGGTGTCGTTTTTTATGTCGCATTTTTGGGACACATTTTTCGGACAAATTTCATTAAAGGGGGGTGAGAGATAAAATGACATAGTCATTAAAAAACATATTCCAACACAAATCTTTGTTGCGACAAACTTAGTGACGTATTACTGTCGGACTGTTATTCGGCCTGCACGCCTCATTTCCAATCCCTTATTAAAAGTATCGGCGGAAAAATGGAAATGCTGAAAGTAATTATGCTTATTAGTGCGAAATGGGTGGAGCCCCATCTTGCTGAAACCACATGTTACTTTTCATTTCCGATGCCATCTTGATATGTAAAAAATGCTTCTTTGCACCTATTTTACCTACCCTTAGCGTTTGGGCTATAAATTCGGAGTCACCCTGTGTATTTGCAAAACTGTACAATACCGCAGTAGAAAATTCCCCAAATAACCAAGTCCTCCAGATCAAAACAATGGGACAAAGCGAGCACTCCACCCACTGTGTTTATGTGTGTTGTTGGAGGGTGATGTGTATATAAATAAAATGATAGTTGCTTGACCGTCAGTATCATTTCTATAGTTATCTAGCGCGTCTTTATGGGGTATAAGGCATTGTAATAACTAAACGATTCAAAAGTAGCCCGATAAATTTATCCGAACATCCAAGATGGTGTAACTTCATCATCGTTCAAAGATAACGTGTCTTGACGCTGCATTCAGCCTGCTCATTTTAATCATGGAGGCACCTGGAAGTTTGCATATTTCACCCATTGTCATTGCACGTTGTTGAAATTCGAAATGTGGCGTTATTTGTTGTTAGAGATCATAATCGTTCATGAAGATCTGAATCGCAGCGAATGCCATTTGTGTAGATGGTTATCTATCCGAACTACAGATGGCAGCACTTGGAGTTCATTTGGGGTTTTGTGACGCAACATCGTTTTCATCTGGGCGGAACGGGAGACGGTTTGACCTCAACTACAAAGAAAGTATATCGTTCACACAATGGCTGCTTTTCAAGATTTTATCTGTGCTTGCGGCAGTGGTGTTGTGTGTATCATCCTTTCAAAAAAAGAATCTCCGCTGGAACTGGAGATATGAAAGAGCTTTCGCTGGATTAAATGGAGGGGCGATTTAGGAAGTTTTTAGTTAGCTTTTAGCCTCGTCTAGAGTATCTGTTTTCTTTGCTATGAATGAAGACTCAAATTTTGATCTATTAATGAAATTTTCTTTTTCATTTCTTTTTAACCATTAGAAGAATTTTTACGATGTTAAGGGTCTTTCATTTGTTTGTTTTTTTTCCCTTCTATAAATGATCTGTGCACTAGAATAAATATTTTCTTTCGCTTAAGGTTGTAGTTTGTTGGAACAAAATCTGCTTCACGGTTCCGGTACAGCAAGTAAGGTGATTGCTCCAGGAACTCGAAAAAAAAAAAAAAATCAGGATGATTCCTCATAAGTTGCACTACCCAGTGTAGGGAAAAACTTTGTCTCTTATGAAATGTTCGAGAAATTTCTTAATAATGGAATAACACGGAGAATTCTTTTCGAAAAATTATACGTTTTTCAAGATTTTTTATTTTTAAAATTTTTTTTCTGAAAGTTTCATAACTGACATATTTCTATCGTTTATTGTACTGTGTAGGGTACGTTATGTGGCAGAGCTAAAGGGGGGGGGGCAAGGAAGGGCCATCTGTCCCCGGGCACAGCACCGAAGGGGCGCCAAATTGTAAATAAAACCTCCCTTGATGCATTTTAACCAATAGGAGGAGGCGCAAAGTCTTTAAGTTATCCCCTGGCGCTGAAAACCCCAGTTGCGTCTCTGTTGTGAGGATGCATCCTAAAATTTTTCAAGTATACTTTATAGTTGTTCATTTGTATTTAAGCACCAAAATGATATGATTTTTCTTCCCCCCAACTACACACTCTTAGTTTTATCGTTGCTCGGACGCGGAGGCAGAGATTCCCCTTCTGCATGCATTGTTTTTTCACGGAATGAATCTTTAATTGCCCTACTCTGGCCTATTTGGGTATTAAAAGACCGATGACAATCATTCACACGGAAACGGGACCTATGCCACCGCTTCTTTTCAACGAAGGGAGCTAACTATTTCTCTTATGTAGTTAACAGGTTAGCTATTTGTTACACAGCTTCTCATGAGAAAAGACGAGTGTCCGAAAGTGTTTTATGCTTTTGGCATGATTTTTCTTTCTTGTTTAAAATGTGAATTAAAAAAAATTAATGTACACCATTTTCTTAACGTACCCTACACAGTATAATAAACGATAGAAATATGTCAGTTATGCCAGGGGCGTAGCCAGAAAATTTTCATGGGGGGGGGGCGTTACGACTATTACAACTCATATATATGTATACGTGTGTGTGATAATGTAGTGAAGAATATACATTTTGCATGGCAAAAAATTCCTCATGGGGGGTTATGACCCCCCTAACCCCCCCCCGTGGCTACGCCCCTGAGTTATGCAAAAGAATTTGCATTTGGGAAGAAGGGGAGGGGAATTAGAGATGAGTTCGGGCTCATTTTTTAAAGCCCGAGGGCGATGACATTTAGTTCGAGCCCGCGATATTATTGAAGTCGGAACCCGAGCCCGATATTTTAGGTAATAGATCAATAAAGTCAATTAGATCATTGATAGACTATCATGAATGCTGCCGTTTGTACAAATTAAAGAGAAATATAACAGCAAACCCTTAATGCACTTTCTAATTCTTCATAATCAAGTTCATCCAATAATAGATAATTCGTTCATTTCTCCCATGAATTAATTTAACCCATTCGTGCCTGGATATTTTTGCGACTTTCTTCGATTTTTGCTAACACCAGCAGTAATTGATAAATTTCTGATGTCAACTTTTTGAACAAGGGATGATTTCATTTAAAATCATTATGTATAAAAATTGAAATGTCAACATCCCACTTGGCCATATTAAAATGTTTTGTGGAATTGAGGTTCAATACTCGCGAATAAAGTCTCGGAAAAATAAATAACGTTTTCGAATGATAGCGAAAATGCTGTCCCAAAAAAGGGACGCTAGGCATAAATGGGTTAAAATCTATTTACCAGGAGTATGTTCAAGAAAGGAGAAGTTTATCACGCGCTCGAGCCAGCCCGAGTCCTGTAACACGATCGTGAATGTCAGGGCCCGAGCCCTGTCCGGGCTCGGGTTAAGCTCGTCTCAACTCTAGGAGAGAAGGAGCCTTGAGCAGCGGAAGACACCTCTTTCAAAAGAAGAGTAGAATTATTATTTGATAGTGCGCCATTGTAAATTTTCGTACATGTCAAAACAAACTTTCTACCGTAAACATTTTCATACCTAAACATAATTTGCTGTTTGCTAATCCCCATTTTATTTATTCTACTTACATCAGTGGTCAGCCATATTTGTAATTTTTCCTTTACATGTCTCATAAAAAGCAAGTGACATTCCGATAAGGGAAAAAAAAAAAAAAAAGTTATCTTCTTCACTTCTATCTTTATCTAGAGATGAAGTCATTTTATGGGACACTTCCATTTTCGTATGCTTTTTCAACGCACTGTCCCCATAAAGATGGCAAGTTTATGAAACATTAACTTGTAAGTCGGTTTGTTGAGCGCGGAAAAACATTCTTTGGAATCCTCTCAATACACCTACTTTCCCCGCTTTGGAGACATCTGCATGAGTGTCCTGCGCTTAATACGTGCATGCTTTACGGGAGTCGCACTTAACAGGTGACTTCCCACGTACAACCGAACCCACGCACACTTCGCATAAAAAAAGTGGCGTAATTTTGTGAAATACCTCGCGAAAATACAAATTGATTTGGAATGGGTTGAGATGTCTTTTGTCGCAGAAGTTTTTGCGTTTCGTAGGCATTAAACCGGAGATTTTGCGACGATAATAACAATTACAGGATTAACCCTCTCAGCGACGGAGATGTATAGAATTGCGTTCAATGACCTTGTGTAGCGGTGGGTACAAGGGCAAGGCCGCAACTAGAGAGGGAGCAAAAGGGTCACGTGCCCCGGGCGCCTTATTGATGAGGAGTCAAAATCGGTTAATGGTGCAGTTCGAAAAAATCATGTGATTTTGGTACATAAGTACAAATAAACTAATTAAGTCAGGCACTTCAAAATTTTGAAACTGTCTCTTTACAAGCTGTACTGCATATTGAAATAAACGATAAACCTGTATCCGTTTAAAAACTTTTAGAAAAAATTCTTAAAAATCGGAAATGTTCGCAAAACGTGGCACTCTTCGAAAAATCCTGCAGCTCCGATTCATGTTTAAGAATTTCTTCTGAAAATTTCACAAAAGGCACAGCTTTTTCGCTTATTGCTGTGTGTAAAGCAGCTTATGACCATCTGGAATTTTTTGGAGACCAACCATGTCGCTATTAGTTTATTTCAATTTGTGTACCAAGACTAAAAGCAGAGTTTTATTTCTTCGAAGAATAGATCAAAGTTCTCACGTTTGAGTTTCTTGTCGCAGAACAGGGTAATCAATATATTGGAATAGACGCAGGCGGGGAAAAAATCTGCCATCGCTCTCTTCATTGTATAGGTTGCGGTGATGTCGGTGGACCCCGGATGGTCATTAAAAAGTCGTAAAATTCGCAAGAAGAATGCCTTCTTACCCCATGTAGTCACGTCAGACGCAGCGGCAGTCAAAGGCATATGCCTTTCCGAAGAAGGAGGCGGCAAGGTTAAGATTGCCACCCTACCATTTAAACGCTAGCGCATTTTCAAGAATTTCTTCAAAGTGCGCTTTCTTTTCGTGCAAGGATGTAAAAATACAAAGTTTTAGACATTTAAAATTGAAAGTTTCTCATAATCAATCCATTTCGAAAGATTTTCCTGTCTCGTAATTCTTAACTGACTGTAATTCTCATATTGGCATAATAGTTTTCAGGGGGATATTATTGCGTTGGAAAATGCTTCATAATCACAAAGCTTTTACGCACTTTTCTGCATGATTTCTCATACTCAATCACTACACTGAGCATAAAACGTATGCAACCCTTTTAATTCAAACAACCTGGTTACAGGTTCCCGAAAGCAAACGATCCACAAAGGGGTTTCTGTACCACTTCCTGGTTAGCCTAAAAATCCCTGCTGAAGGGAAAAGAGATAACTTTTTAACGTGCCTTAAGGGTCACAATTCTTTTGAACAGCACTGACATCTGCCGAAAAATGGAAGAGTGCGAGAACAGCCGGAAGATGGCCTCATGCCGAAAAAAGGGCAGCCGTGGCCATCGCTCGACTGAACGACCCGCAAGAGGGCGGACGATCGAAACGTTCATCGCGTGCCACCGATCGAGAGACCCTTTTTTGACGCATCGGGCTGTGCCCGGCACAGCCAGATGTCGTCCAAATCGTCGTCGATCGTCCGCCCTCGTTCCGTCGAGCGATGGCAACGCCTGCCCTTTTGTCAGCATTGGGAAAGGTTTGCGCCTCAAAGGGTTAACAAGTCGATGCTTCAATGCATTCAACGCGTCCATCATTTTCTACGCTTAATGCCCATCGGATTGCGCTGCGATGTAAACGATTCATCGATTGCATTCAAAAGGAAGGCATCGGATATACTATCCTTCATCGATGGACGCTCAGCGCCCTTTATTCCCATTAGACTCTTCTTTGTATGCCTACGCTGGAGAAACACCTCGGGCTGCATCCACCCGATCCGTATCGAACCACCCAACCCACGCGTACAGACTGGAAAAAAAACTCTCACGCGACGTGACCAGAAATGTCGGACTGGCCCGATGATCCGATATTTAAATTTCTCTCGCAAACATCATCTCTCTCTTTTTTTTAAAAACAACCCAGAAGCCCACACGCTCGAACTTCCACAACAGGTCAGATATTTCACAGTGATGGGCGTCACTCCCTAGAGCGATTTGGGAACGTGTGTACGAATATTACTATGAACCCTTTGAGACACAACCCTTTCCCCATGCTGAAAAAGGGGCAGCCGTGGCCATCGCTCGACTTCACCACCAGCAAGAGGGCGGACGATCGAAACGTTCATCGCGTGCCACCGATCGAGAGACCCCCTTTTTTGATGCACAGCTGGCTGTGCCGACACAGCCAGCTGTGCATCAAAAAAGGGGTCTCTCGATCGGTGGCACGCGATGAACGTTTTGATCGTCCGCCCTCTTGCGGGTAGTTCAGTCGAGCGATGGCCACGGCTGCCCTTTTTTCAGCATGGGGCCATCTAACCGGCTGTTCTCGCATTCTTCCATTTTCCAACCGATGTCAGTGCTGTTGAAAAGAATCGTGACCCATTTTTTGTACGGGAAAGGACGTGCTAAAAAGCAAAGGATTCTCGTGGAGCTCTGTCACCCTCCACTCTTTTTATAGAAATCCAATCGATTCTTTGACGGGCAACAGTCCAAACGTCCGAGTTGGGTGTTCCCAGAGCGGGAACACTGCGCGTTAAACGGTTAACAAATGTTTCGGGAGGGGTCTAGTCCCCTGAACTGCCCCTCTGGGTAAGGCCTCGGGTATATAAAAGATGCGAAACTTCTATGACGATGGGGCAAGAAAACGATGTATAATGCTGACCCCCCCCTTTCCGATCATCAACAGGCGGTGACGCCTACGTCGAAAAATTTAAATTCTTCACACGAGACATTTCCCTAAACCTTTTAACGCGCGGTGTCCTCGCCATGAGGACACCCAACTCTGACGTTCTGACTGTTGCGAGTCATGAAGAATAGATGGGATTTCTATAAAAAGAGTTGGCGGGTGACAGAGCTCCACGAGAATCTTTTACTTTTTCGCACGTCCTTTCCCGTCAAAAAAGGGTCACGGCTCTTTTCAACAGCACTGACATCGGCTGAAAAATGGAAGAATGGGAGAACAGCTGGAGAGATGGCCCCATGCTGAAAAAAGGGGCAGCCGTTGCCATCGCTCGACTTCACTACCAGCAAGAGGGTGGACGATCGAAACGTTCATCGCGTGCCGCAGATCGAGAGACCCTTCTTTTGACGCAGCTGGCTGTGCGCGAACACAGCCAGCTGCGACAAAAAGCGACGGCAACGGCTGTCCCTTTTTTCGGCATTGGGAAAGGGTTGCTCCCGAAAGTGTTAAAAAACCCAAACAGCCCACACTACCAGGTATTACATAACACGGGTCACATGCCCCGCACCCCTTAATACCCGTCTCTTCCATTATTTTGTCCACAACAAGGGAGTTAGTTGAGTTTATTTTCGGAAGGGAGGAATAAGCTCGATGGACACACGCTCTCTGAAAGTAAAAGCGCTAATTACAATAATAATAAAGGAATCATTGAGCGAGGTAGTCGAAACCGGTCTCGGTGTGTGTCATGAGATGGAAGGAGAAAACATCTGTCACTGACCTTCTCTGGCGTGACCACTGGGTGGGAAAAGATGGCGGGGCCCTTGGCGTCTCGCTCGCGTGTGTTTGGGTTCTCGCGGGGTGATAACTGTAAAAAAAAGGTGGATTCGAATCACTCGCTACCTGTTGCATCCGCGGCTTGTTCTTTTTGTTTGGTTTCTTTTTATTCTTAGGTGAGTATGCACGGATAATAAAAGAAAAAAAAGAAGAGGGGGGGAGGGGAATAGGGCTGGGCCAATGCCCAGGATCCCAAACGGAAACTTTTCGAATTCGAACGATTTCGTTTCGTGGGAACAGCCATTCTTATATCGATGCTTCAAGCAGAGTAAATCATTTTATGAGTGAAAAAAAAAAAAAAAAAAAAAAAAAAAATTGGGTCATCTGGAAACTTTTATAAACGAACTGGAATCGCCGTTTTCCCTTCAAAGCCTGATGACCGTGACTTCAATAGGACGTCAACGTCCATATCGACACCTCATTTTGTCGAGTAAATAATTAAATATTTTGACTCTCGGTGCGCCGAGAATAGCGTAAAATCGCTTAAAAATGGGGGTACGGGAGAAATTAAGTAGCGCAGCTTATTTTCTAAATTTTTAGACATAGTTATGAACATTTTCAAGCGGATCGTACACGTATTGTAGATGTTATTACGTTTTTGTTCTTAACTTTTTAATCTCTTTCGAGTCACGGCGGTAAAAGTTCTATCTTGGATGGGTTCAACCGGAATCGTTTTAGAGTTAGGGATCAGCGTAACTGCATAGTAGGATTTTATTGGCGCCATTCCCCCCCCCCCCCCCCCCCCCCCGATTCTGTTCAAAAATATAGTGTGTGTCCCGGGTTTAAGGTTTGTTATAAGCTTCCCGAGTTTGGAAGGCTTATACCAAAAGGCTTATTATAGGTTTGGCAAAGTCAAATTCTTCCCTCCCCACAATCGCTCTCACAATGTGAAAGAGAGTGGGGAGGGAAGAATTTGACATTAGACTCGATATCTGCCCCATCACGAAAGGTTTACATATTGAACATTTATGAAACAAAACTTGTAAGATTTCTCTATCCAATAAAGTCAAATTTGTTGCTGTAAAAGAGGGAAGGCGTAAAATGCTCCACTCACATAATATATTAGGTATTACATGACAAATGCAGTCGCCAACATTTCTGGGAAGGGTCTTAAATTCAAATAAAAGTCGAAAACCGATTTTCTATGCACAGCGATTCTCGTCTACCCTCAAATTCGGCTCGCGACAGAGCAGCGCTTGTTCGTTCATTTCGCAGTCTTAAATTGTTGCAGAATGAGAAGGGGCATCAGGCATGTATATGCCGATTTCAAAGGGTTGTTTGTAACTTGCTCCTTTGTCTAGTAAATAAAAGAATTTCTATAATCAATACTTAAAATCGTTAGGTACTGTTGAATTTCTAAAGACAGAGACTCATTTTAGCATTTCTCCAGCAGGGGATCAATAGTATCCCTGGCAGGGATCCATTCATATTTCTCTAGCCAGGGATATTACATTCTTCAGCTAGGGACAATCCCCGGCATCCCCCCCCCGTCAATTCGCACCCTGTAAAAAGCAATGTGTTTATGTTTTTAGATTAGGCTAGATTTAAAAGATCTTCGTACGCATCAATGTTAACCCTTTAACGCGCAGTGATCCCGCTCTGGGAACACCCAACTCTGACGGTTTGACTGTTGGCAGTCACGAAGAATAGATTGGATTTCTATAAAAAGAGTGGCGGTTGACAGAGCTCCACGAAAATCCTTTACTTTTTAAGCATGTCCTTTCCCGTCCAAAAAGGGTCACGATTCTTTTTAACAGCAGTGGCATCTGCTGAAAAATGGAAAAATGCGAAACGGCGCGATTTTATAGATAGCCCAATGCTGAAAAAAGGGCAGCCGTTGCCGTCGCTCGACTGAACGACCAGCAAGAGGGCAACGGCTGCCCTTTTTTCAGCATTGGGAAAGGGCAGGCGCGTAGCCAGAAAATTTTTTCGGGGGGGGGATATATCCCGATATCCCCCCCCCTGGCTACGCCCCTGGGAAAGGGTTGCGCCTCAAAGGGTTAATCATTGTCCATGAAAATGAGCGTGTTTCAAAGCCGCATCTTGCATGAATTCCAGAAAGATGGAAAGATTTCGCTGTTTCCAAAAAGAAGGAAAAAGAATACTAATCGGTCCGATTCTAATTTTAAAGGAAGCCATTTTCTTCCTTGAAATATAGACATTGTTTCCAATTCATATTTTATTTTCGTTGTTCGTTTCTAAAGTTTCCTTGGAGGACGGAAATACGAGTTCCAGCAAAACAACGAATCCCTTTTCTATGTGGCGCCGTCCTTTGCGACATCCATAAAGTGCGTTTGGAAGTTTTATTTTTTAAAAGAAAAGGAGGAAAAACAGGCTCCTAAATTTAATAAATGTCGGAACACATACGTACACATAAAATATTTTAGTAAGTATTTTATTGGAAAGGTCACATATGGGATTTTTTTTCCTCCTTTCGATCATGCAGAAAGAAGCGTAACAAAAAATGTCCTGTGTCGAAATTTCAGTGTCGTCAAGTGAAAGACTCGGAAACTAATAGAAAAATTCGTTATTATTCTCTTAATGAAGAAGATTCCTGTTTCCCTTCTCATAAGTTTCCGCGTAAAGTATGAATGTAAGTACCCGTTTACATGTAAAATCCATTTGGATCGACCGTGAATCCACTTTCGAAATCGAAAATGATAGCGTGACATACACTTGGCAGTTTAGAACACCGATGGACTTGTAATGCGGGCCGAAAATGCACTTTGGCACCGCTTTTCGAAATCAATGAGAGTCGAGGGCGGAAAAGTTGTCACTGGTTGGTTAATAACCGCATGGTTAAGACAGACAATATCATCAGGTGTAGCCGGCGCCTTTATAATCTGGAATTAAGCCCAAAATACAGTTGTTGTTGTTTTTTCTCCGGAACACAATTGTAGCGAATTTTCGAAATCGGTAACAGTCGAGTGTGTGGAAACGTTCTTTACAGGATGCACTCTAAAGATAAGCTACTTTACCTCATGGCTGTTAACGATTTCCAAATTTATTTTCGGGAAAAAATGTCTGTTTTGGCATAACCCGATTTTAAAGGTGCCGGCGCCACTTGAAGATATTGTCCAATTTCACAAAAATTTTACACGGTTATTAACCAATCCAAGGGATATCTTCTTTTTTGCTTTAAGATCTCCTCGATTTTGAAAATCGGTGCGAAAGTGCATTTTTGGCCAGACATTTCGAAATCGTAAAAACTTTACCAAATGCTAAAAAATTCAAATCGACGTCACTTTCGGGTAGGAGATTTTTCGAGGATAAAGAATCACTCTTGAAAGGGAGAAGAAATTGACCCTCTTTCGAAAAGTAGACATAGCATAACGGCGTTTTACAGTTTTTACCGAGTGTGCTTGTTCCATTCTTTCTTTTCGAGCGCGGATGGTGTTTCCTGGTGTCATTCTAGAACTCAAAACGTCAAGAAAAATATCGAGGCAAATGAAATATAAATAGACAGAACGAATTATACATTTGTTTGTGCAGATTTTTTTTTCGGATCGTCATTGAATATATCCTGATAAATAATACAGTGTCTTTCTTTGTTCCCTCTCTATTCTCAGTAGATACCACCATTAGCTGCGAGGTCCCAATGCGCGTCGGGTTTCCGTCCGATTCCACGGACGTCTTCAATGAACTCATTCGGCGGTTTTCAGAAGAAAAATGGCTATTTTTACAATCGGAGCCCGATAGTGATCGGTATGGAGGCAAAAGGAGGAGAAAAATCGTGTTCGTGACAGCTTGTGATGCAGATCATCACATATCTTATTTTAATTATTTATAAATTTAATCCGTGTTCAAAATTTATTTATTTGCACTTTCGATTTGTATTTCCTTTGCTTCGCCTGTAGATATGTATTTTTTTTTCACCTGCCTTATTTAAAAGCAATCTTCCGTTTTCATTTATTTTTCCTTTTTTATGTCACTTTTGCATTTGTAAACCCTGGAATTTCATTTTCGATGGTTTGTTTATGACCATATAAGGCATCAAATCTATAAATAACATTGGCTTTCATTTTGGGTTACAATTTAGCTGATGGATATTTTGTTTTATCCTGTTGGCACGTCAGGGATTCAATTATAATTATATAAAAATGTATTTCACGCCTACTGGCGCCTCTTTGTTTTCGCACTTTGTTTGGAGTGCCCTTTGGCGTGTTTTGCTTCTGTTACTACTCTCTTGGCTTGCGTTTTCTCGACCCATTTTTTGCTTTTCTGTTGCCCTGAAAAGCTGCGTCTCTTTGGGGTCTGCCCGGCCACCGCAGGACTTTGTATTTTTGAACTTTATATATGTTTTGATGTGTTAAATAAAATTAAAAATGCCACTTTACGCTGTCTGATCTTTAACTTCAATCATTGATTAAGGTGACTTTTATCACGCCTTTGTCTCTTGAGGTAAAGAACCTGGATAATCTGCCTCACACAGCTCTCAGATGTTGCACGTCGAACAAGACATGTCCCCCTTCTCTTGGACTGCTTAAAGAATGCCTATTTGCGGTGTATTTGATACAGATGTTGTTGTTTCACTCGAATGGCTTCTGAATTTATCAGATGATCATGCTGTGAGATAGTACAGGGTGGCCATAATTAAACTGCAAGTATTCAAGAGGCCAATATCCCTCCTTCTTCCCCGGAGGGATATTGGACGTAAACCCTCGGGTCGGCCCCTCCGGTGGGTATCTTACACTATCTTACAGTATTCAAGAGGTGCTGGAGAGAAAACTACCGAGAATATTTCAGTGAAATTTGGTATCTACACTTTTTCAGAACATGCGTAAGTCAAATATGAAAAAAAAAAAAAAAAATATCGTCATTTTTACCCGATAGATGGTGCTGTACTGTATTTCAAAGCTCACCGGTGGTCTATACAACTTCCAAAACCGATAGACAGAGCATAGTGACATTCTAAGAGGTATCTGAACAATATAAAACATCATTTACAGTTTATCAACATTCCATATAATTCGCTTTAGTAATTAAATTTTTACATTAACATGTAATCAAAAATTAACGTAAATTAAGATCATAAATGAAACAATTCATAAAGACGTTTTGCAAAACAATTAAACCATTATTTATTCTCATCAACTCTCATTGGACCTCTTCTTAATCGTTTCATACGCCGGTATTCTTTCAGAGTAGCTGAATAATGGCTACCGTTCTGTTAGAATGTCTTCACTAACAATGCACGTTCCTTCACATTCAGAGTCATGATTGACCATTACTTAATTTGGTCTTGTTTTTACACTGTTCGATGGGCTTAAAATTTGCATATAGGACGTCCATAAGCATTGAAACACGATAGAGCGCCATCTACCGGGTGAAAATGGCGATTTTTAATTGCATATTTGACTTGCGCATGTTCTGAAACGTGTAGATACCAAGTTTCAGTGAAATATTCCTGGTAGTTTTCTCTCCAGCACCCCTTGAACACTTGCAGTTTAATTATGGCCACCCTGTACTTCTTCTATGGGCACGACAACCCCTGGTGGGCCAAGGCCTTCTAGAGAAAACCATCTTCTATTCCGACCTCCTACTGGCTAATGTTCTCCAGTTAGTAAAACGTAAAAGCTTATAGGTCTTTTCCACCACAGCATCCACCCATCTTAGCTTGGACCTACCCCTTCTTCCTGCTTCCTACAAGTTTATGGTTGAAGATCTTAAAAGTCGGGGATTCGGCCGATATGGCCCGCAAACCTTCAAAAGACCTATCTTTATGAATTGAATGATATCTATACCTCCTTGAATAACCAATACAGTGAGATACAACTGCAGCTGTTCAAATCTCCTCATTATTGACGAAAAAGACAGTATACAGGGTGACCCATAACTATGGGTACAAAATTTAAGAAGGTAAGGCACATAATAAGGAATACGAATAGCACAGCATTGTGATGTAAGAAATCTCGTCTTCATGTAGCTGTTAAAAATCACTTTGGAACCAGTGCTGAAATTAATAGCGAATTTTCCGACCACTGTACCTCTAAAACTAATGTATCTTTCACAGAAGACACCTGACTAAAGTGGGTAGTTTAAAAATTCTATTTCATTTTATGGATGAAATTTCTGCAAACAAAGCCCATTGTTTATGAAACGTGTTTAAGAAATTATAGATGAAAACTTCAACACTTTTCCCAAAGTGATTATGAAGAGGCAAGTGTGAACGGCGTTTTTAATCCCACACACTGCTTTGTGATTTTAATTCCTTATCATGTGCCCTCTCTCTCCTTAAATTCTGTACCAATGTTTAACAACGACCACTAACTATCAATCGTCGAAAATTTTAGACTCCTGCAAAAGAACTATAAATGCTACACTCTATTTTCGATGTAGAGCATTCTTTTATAAATTTCAATCCAGTTTTGTTTGTTATGTGACAGAGGTTCTTAAACTGTGGTCCGCGAAATTATAAAAAATGGTTGCAAACAGTTCAGCAAGACTATAACAAAATTATAAATAAAGCACTACAACGTGTGATTCCGTTCTGCACAACATATTGATGATATTATATATACAAAATGAAGGTATCGAAAGAAACTTAATGCAGAAGCTGACTTCAAAATACCTTCCAACATATTGCCCAAAATGGTGGTTCTGATGTCAAGGAAACGACTACGCCCCTCTGATTAGTTAAAAGTTAATTACAGAAAAATTATAATAGGAATTATTTTTTCCAATATTTGACCAAGACATGTTTGTACGAGTTTAATGCATTGTGCTTTGTTTTAAAAAAAAAATTCTTTTTGCTACTAATTTTATGCATTTTAAGTTTTTTTATTCTGTACCCCAATAAAATTTATTTTCATCTTTATAAATGCGCAGAACCTTGTATTAAATAAAACGCCAATACATTTTTACCAATATTTATTAAAACATAGTGCTTATTGAGCCAAAAATTAAGTCTCAAGAACAATGTAAAATGCCCAGCGTTTGGGTGGAGTCCTCAAAGGTAGTGCTGTTGAAGAAGGCGTCCTCCGACTAACATACATTTAAGAACTTCTGCCCTATGTATTCGTGTCTAAAATGTACTTTAAACAAAGACTTCCCACAGACCTTAAAGTATTATAATTCTTTCGTGTGCTCCAGGGAAAGAACTGCTTTCTTGCCACATCCATCATTTTTAACCCTAGAATGCATACTGTAGCCCATTGGCTACACTCACACTTTTCCGCAATAAAAAGAAAATTTTATAGTTTTTGTCTGAAATAGGCATTTAAAATAAATATAAGACCACACGGAAATAAATTTTAGTTTTTAAAAGTGCATAGTAACATTTTTTTTTTAGAGCAAACAAGCATGAATTCACAGCACGTGCATCCAGTTCACTGAACCCATTTTTGTCCGCTTCTAATTTTGATTGCTCAATGAAAATGAATACAAAACTATTAAAAATAGTAGTATTACGATTAAATAATGTAGAATCAGGCCATCTTTTGTTTTATGAGATCTATAGAGTGGGCACTCTAATTTTTCGGATTCGAATATTTTTCATGATTTTTCTGGGAAACTACGAGCTGAAATTTTTTAAAAATATTTTTCCAAGCATAAGTAAGCCAAAACAAAGCTACAATTTTATCAGGCTGTAACGAAAGTTTTCCGCCATATCTGCCTGAAAAACTAACTTCTAACTCCTTAAATAATTGATTTTGAACTTTCGGTACCAACCTGCACAGTGTCACATGATACAACAATAGTACTTAAAGCTGTACTCATAATTCGTTGATATTCTGTAGCTGACTTTTTGCAACACAACTGGAAGTAAAGGATGGTTCTAATCCTCTAGAGTGATAGTTCCATTTGGGACACCTTATACTTAATGATAACTCTATTTTTTACAGATTTCACAACACAGTGTTATAAAGTAAGCCTCTTTCTTTCAAATGCCAAAAATCGTTCGACAAAATAGGAGCCAATACGCCAACGAGAACTGTGTGCTGACGATGTTTGCGGTGGCGGGAAACTTTCGTTACAACCTAATATTTTCAGCCATTTAAAAAAAATAATGCATTGTAGGGTTAAAAAATGATAATAATACACATCCTATGAGTTCCGCGGCAAGCTATCTATACAGAGCATGGGCAGAATGCCCGAAACTTTCCAGTTTTGTTGGTAGGTTTTAAATAAAGAAAATTAAAAAAAGCAGTCTTATTAAAATCCAAACGTCGTTTGGATGTCTTCGATCGGCCATCCCATCGAAGAGTTCGTTGGTTGCCGTGACTAGGTCGATGCTTCCTCTAATGACCGATTAAAACTGCAGACCTCGGCTTTTCGGAATCGAAAGCAGGTGTCACTTTTCAGACGAAAACTTATTGATAGGTTCGGCCTATCTATAATTTATTCTGCAATTTATTTATTATTATTTTTTTTTTATGTAGCATTCAACTTTTAAGATATTTTCTGTTGCAGATGGTTTATTTTACGCATTTCTGAATTGAGTTATTAGGGATGGACGCGAGACGAGAGATGAGCCTGTCTCGTCTCGCAAAATCCCTATAACCCTTTGAGGCGCAACCCTTTCCCAATGCTGAAAAAAGGGCAGCCGTTGCCATCGCTCGACTGAACGACCCGCAAGAGGGCGGACGATCGAAACGTTCATCGCGTGCCACAGATATAGCTGGCACGATCTAGCTAGATCCACACCCAGCTGTCGTCTGAAAAGGATCTCTCGATCTGTGGCACGCGATGAACTTTCCGATCGTCCGCCCTCTTGCGGGTCGTTCAGTCGAGCTGTGGCAACGGCTGCTCTTTTTTCAGCATGGGGCCATCTATCCAGCCGTTCTCGCATTCTTCCATTTTTCAGCCGATGTCAGTGCTGTTGAAAAGAATCGTGACCATTTTTTTTTTTACGGGGAAACGACGTGCTAAAATGTAAAGGATTCTCGTGGAGCTCTGTCACCCGCCACTCTTTTTATAGAAATGAAATCTATTCTTCGTGACTGGGAACAGTCGAAACGTCGGAGTTGGGTGTTTCCAGAGCGGGAACACTGGCCCTTAAAGGGTTAATGGAATGCAAACATTGTTTGTCCCGTCTCGTAAAAAAAGCAGTAAATCATTGTCCCGTCTCGTTTCGTCTCTCGTCCATCCCAATTTCTTGTGTTATAGCAAGCCTGCACAGGAGCATTGGCCGTCTGCCATGTTCAGTATCTTATACACTCAGCCATAGGTATGCAGGGTCAGAATTGCAGAAATGGAAGCCCAGGGCAAAATATCCATCGGGTCCCCCACCCCCATCCCCCTTCACAAAAACAAAATTTATACCTTACAAAGCAACTTTCGCATCCCACAAAGATGGATGTTATAACAGCATAAAAATGATTATTGAATCAAGATGAAAAGTGAAATACAGTAGTTCGATGGTAACAATTGCCTTTTTTACTTTCCGGACATGTACCGTGTCAGGAAAGTATTGCCATCATGAAAAAAATCGACTTCGATATTTGGGTGTATGAACACACGTTTTGAGGTCTTCTCTGAATTCATTTACGCTGTTTTTACGAGATGTGTATGTGTGTTTGTGTGTATGTGAGTGAACACGATAGCTCCTAAACGGGGCATTCGATGGAGCTCTAATTGGGCATATAGGTTATAAACCACCGTCGCAAGACCGGTATGGATTTGGATGTGTATAGGACTTATAGTTTTTCGACAGGGCTACGACCAAGATTTCTTTTACAGTATGGTCTATGGGAGGAAATTCTTTAAAGTGCGCTCGCATTTAAACGGTACATTCGATGGAGCTCCAATTGGGTATATAGGTTATAAACCACCGTCGCAAGACCGGTATGGATTTGGGTGTGAATAGGACTTATAGTTTTTCGACAGGGCTACGACCAAGATTTCTTTTACAGGATGGTCTATGGGAGGAAATTCTTGAAAGTGCGTTAGCGTTTAAAGGGCGCATTCGATGAAGCTTCCGTTTGGTATATAGGTTTGAATGATTCATCGATTAAATTTGATTTAAATGCTGGGTCATGATCTTAATCGTAAGTGTTCGGAAAGTCGAGTGGAGTCACAAGAGATTTCTTAAATTCTGTATTTGTCATTTCAAAACATTCATTCTTTTACTAATCAATTTAAACCAGCATATCCCCAATCCCTTTTATTTAAAGATCGTTTAAAAAATTCTCCATGCGTACACTTGTATAATATAAAGGTAACATTCTCAAATAGGGAAAAAAAAAAAAAATCTGAAACCTTGTGCGATCGTTTTAAATTTTAATTCTTTTTACTCTCTAGCATTTAGACTTGTAGTACGTTTGGGTTTTTTTTTTTTTTTACAATTCATTGACTCACACTGAAACCGTAGAACTCTTAATAAAAAAAGTGTCTGGGGCAAGTCAATGGTGTGGCAAAATATTTCCTTGCAACCACCCTGTTTCATACCGTGGGATTCGCTGTTTTCCCACCCAGAACGGAATCAGAATTTATGGAATAGCAACGTTCAGGTAACAAAAGAGAATATATTATTTTTATGCCAAGGCAAATACGCATGTACATATCCAGATTTTCCGCGGCCTAATGAAATTGAAATGCCCAGAAAGAAAAAGGCTGCGTTCTTTTCTTTTTTTTTTTTTTTAACTGTTTTTCCAGCCATTGAAAGGGAAAACGTATCTGGTCAAATCACTCAAAGAAATTAGTTTTGTTGCTCCTTAAACCCTTTAACGCGCAGTGTTCCCGCTCTGGGAACACCCAACTCTGTCGTTTGGACTGTTGCCAGTCACGAAGAATAGATTGGATTTCTATAAAAAGTGTGGCGGGTGACAGAGCTCCACCGAGAATCGTTTACTTTTTTAGCACGTCGTTTCCCGTAAAAAAAAAAAAAAAAATGGTCACGATTCTTTTGAACAGCACTGACATCGGCTGAAAATTGAAAGAATGCGAGAACAGCCGGATAGATGGCCCCATGCTGAAAAAAGGACGGCCGTTGCCATCGCTCGACTGAACGACCCGCAAGAGGGCGGACGATCGAAACGTTCATCGCGTGATACAGATCTAGAGAGCCTTTTTTGACAGCTGTCGTCAAAAAAGGCTCTCTAGATTTGTGGCACGCGATGAACGTTTCGATCGTCCGCCCTCTTGCGGGTCGTTCAGTCGAGCGATGGCAACGGCTGCCCTTTTTTCAGCATTGGGAAAGGATTGCGCCTCAAAGGGTGAACCCTTTAACGTGGGATGCTTGTTCCGTGAAACCATCCTATAACGGTTGAAAAAGTGCAACCGTTGCCATCGATTCATTTAACTACCAACAGCATGGCGACCGATCGAATAGCCCATCGGACGCCACAGAGCTCAAGAAATTTTCTGACACAGCTGGCTGCGCGGCCACACAGCCTCAGAAAACGTCTTGAGCTCAGGGGCGTTCTATATGGGATATTCGATCGACCGATAAAAAATTGGAACGCTTACATTAAAATACATAATACATTTAATGTTTAAAAAATGCATACACATAAAAAAACCTACATGATATGTATACGGGCATAGGCGTAACTCAACCCCCCCCCACACACACACACACATAATATTCCATTCCAAGTTATGCCAATGTATATGGATATGTGAGTAGGCACAATTCACATTCCCATTTGTTAATTTTTATTAAAAAATTTTGCGGAAACATCTTTTTAAAGCAACATTTTTATAATACTGGCCTTTTTATAATGAAAGTAAAGAAAACTTAGTAACATGGCGTTTAATTCGGGCTTCCTATTTTATAGGCATAGGAATGTAACGTTCAATTTTCGATATTTTTAGAGTTATTCGCATTAATTTTATATATTTTACTTAATAACAAACTAAGACACTAAACGTTGTTCGAAAAAGCTTCTTTAAGAATTTTCTCGTGAACTTGAATTCGCTTCAATTCGGAGAAAGAGCAACTACCCATTGCCATTATAAGTTTTCTTTATACATTTTTAAAGTGGTATATGTCCCGGAATGAGTGCGCACTCGCAGATTCGATCCATCACGTCCCGACAGGTAAATCGCGAAAGTGAATTCTGTAAGCGAAACCTATTTTTTCCCCTTACTTTTCGCGTAGGGAAAAAATAAAATAAAATAAAAAATGAAGGTTCACCGAAACTTCGTTTCATGGTGACGACATCATGTTCAGAATTGCCCATACTTGTTCCGAAATTGTTTTTTCCCCCGTTCTCCTTCCACAGAAGCTTAAGTATAGTCAAAGCTAGAGGATGCCTTATGGGCAAAAAGTAAATAAAAGTAAAAATGAAATTAAACGTAAGCTGTTTTCTTGGACAATTTTTTTTTTTTTTTTGGGGGGGGGGGTTGGTATGGATAAACAAAGATATGTGTAATTAAAATTTTTGACTAAAATGGATACAATCTTTGTCTGAAAAAAAGATAATAAGTAATAATGGAATTAAATACAAAAACAATGCATCTTTTCTAGTAAAATATAAAGAATATAAATTAATGTGTTTCAATTTAGTAAATTGTAATTTGTTAGCGTAAATTCTTTCTAAAATAATGTTTAAAAAATCTGATGTGTCCAACACATGACTTCCTTGCACGTCCATTAGATCAAAAATATTTTCGACGCACTTCCTCTAAATTTATTTGTTTGAAAGAGATAAAATATCAATAATAGTAAGGTTTAGCAATTTCTAGCCAAATATTTCGATATCGCCAAGCTGAGTTCAATTTGAAAGATTTCCTTCTGACACTTTATTTGGCGATATTTCACCAAAAGCCGACAAACTTGAGATAGTCAGCGAGATTTTGGGGATAGCCAAATGAGTCAGTGAGCACAGACCTTCAATGAATTGAATGCATCTATACACCTCAATGTATTCAAAGTCATTTGGCTCACCATGTAAATAAATTCTCAGTCGATTGCTGTCAAAAAAGATATTGAAAACAGTTAGATATTACAATAGTTCTAAATACAAAGTTAAAAAAATCTACGGGTTAAAGTTTTAGAGTTATACAAAATAGGAAATAATTTTTGGCGCCAAATTTGGCGATATTTCGGCGAAACTCGTCAATGTCGACGACATTTGGCGAGATTTTAAGCATAAACCAAACAATGACAGATTATCGCCAAATTTGGCGATATTTCGCCAAAACTCGCCAAGAACGATGACAAATGGCGATACTTTGGGCATGGACGAAATGACTGACTATCGCCAAATTTGGCGATATTTCGCCAAAACTCGGCGAGATTTTGGGCATGTACCAAACAATGACTGTCTACAGTTGTGTTATAATGAAGATGTCCATAGACATTAAGGTACTGAAATTCTTTTCGGTGGTCCTGTAAATAAACTCTCCAGTAGATTGGAACCAAAAATCGAGATGCTCAACTAGATGTTACAACATTCTTATACATGAAATTTCATAATAGTTTTTGAGATTTGAGAGTTAAATATGCACACACGTACACCAAAAGTCGCCAAGCTTGGCGACTTTTGGCATAGTTCTTGAGGGAGGCACGTGACCGTGGTCGGACCATTACCTAACTTATGTGGTAGGACGGTATTGTGCTTGAAATGGATGAATGCCCCTAAAATTGCTATTGACCGTAATGTATTGGAAATCTTTTGAGTGTTCCTGTAGCAGAACTATAAATGATAAAGACACTTTTTTTAAGAGAAATTCATTTTCTAACTCTTTACAGCATATATCACTTCTGAGTCGTTTGAAATAGCCCAATACCTCTAAAAAACGCTTTGATGAATTTCGGCCCATAGAGCGTAATGTATTTCGAATCTTTTGGGCGGTCCTGTAGATAAACTATTCAGTCGAATGGAACCGAAAGGGAAGGTGCACAACTAGATGTTACAACAGTCCTAAATATAAAGTTTCAACATTCAACGCCTAACAGTTTTTGAGATATGCGAGTTTAATGAATTTCGGCCCATTGAGTGTAATGTATTTCGAATGTTTTGGGCAGTCCTGTAGATAAACTATCCAGTCGAATGGAACCAAAAGGGGAGGTGCACAACTAGATGTTACAACTATCCAAAATATGAAGTTTCGACATTCTACGCCTAATAGCTTTTGAGTTAGGCGAGTTTAATGAATTTCGGCCCATAGAGCGTAATGTATTTCGAATCTTTTGGGCGGTCCTGTACATAAACTATCCATTCGATTGCCACCAAAAGGGGAGGTGCACAACTAGATCATAGAACAATCCTAAATATCAAATCTCAACATTCTACGACCAATAGTTTTTGAGATATGCGAGTTACATACATACGTACGTACGTACGTACGTACGTACAGACGGCATGGAAAAACTGGCCACAGTAGACTCGCCACTGGTCAAAATGAGTTGCAGACGCGTTAATATGATCGTGCATGCTAGCCTACGATGAGATGAATCGAAAAAATTTTTAAAATTCAATTTAGAGGTAGTCAAAATCGGTTTTTATGTCGAAATTTGGCCCCCAAAATTTTTCGGGATCACATTACTTCCTTATACTACGTACAAGGAAGTAAAAAGTTTGTCCAAAGTTAAAATTTGCATGAATTTAATTTTATTGATGGACCTTTAAAAGAATGAGCCCTACGAACAGCTATTCTTTTAATGTAGAAGTGAGGGGTATTGCTGTAGCTGGCTTAATCACACGTCAGTGGCGGCTCGTGGGATACAGCAACAGCCGGGCTACACTTGAAATCATCAGCACAACTATTCTTTTATTCTACTAATTTTCCTAAATTCAGATTAGAATTATGGAATTCCTATGGTAAATTAAAAAAATCTCAAAAAAAAAAAACCCAAACAAAAAAAAAAAACCGTATTGTGGCCAGATCGCTCATTCAGAAAAAAAGCACTTTAATCTTCCCGCAATTCAGTTGGGAAAATCTTTGATTCAGCCCAAAGCGCTGATAAGAAAATTGGCAGCACCGTTGCCATGACAACGGCTACGAAAGCATTTCCTACGGCATAGGCTATAATGGGGATACGCAGCTCAGCTCATTCAAGATTTTGAAAGGTCGGCAGCACCTGTGAATTCGACTCTCTGGTTGGCTGGAGAAGTGAGGGAGGGAGTAGGAGAATATTTGTTCGGCAAACTCTCGACTTTATATTGCTGAATTTCTCAAGAAGGTAAACCTGAATAGACGATTATGAATGGACAATGACCCATCCAAGCAGTATTTTTTTTTAAGTAAGCAAGAACTGGCATTGAGAGGACATGGCGAGCGAAAAAATTCTTTAAACATGGGAAATTTTAAAGTGCTTTTAAAACTATGGATATCTGAATTAAAACAACGCCTTTTTATGAGGGCATCACTGACCGATTCGCAAGTTTAAAAGATAGGAGGATTGATTTGACTTATAAAAAATAAGTACGTTTTCTTTTTTTTTTTTTTCTTTTCTTCTCAAGTTATCGTTACAAAAGAAAATTCTAAAGAAACTTCGAATCAAACACGGATGAATGCAATTTTGAGGATAAGAGCGGCTGGTTGAAATTTATGTCCATTTTATGGAAAAGTAAAATAGGATCTCTTACATTTTTTATGTAATTTCTTTTTTTTTCCTCGGTGAGGGCTTAATCCGCCAGCTTTCGAATTCAATAACAAAGATTTTCCATTCCTGTCCGGAGGAGGGGGGTTGCTCATATGCTTCCGGCTGCACTAACAGTTTTGACCACGGGCCGCCACTGACTCTTTATTCAGTGGACGAAACGGCATTTAAAAATAAATTTAAAATGTTATCTTACTGGAACATTATCCCATGCGGACTTGTTATCCCTCCCCCCCCCCACACACACATAACAAAAAAAAACATTTGCGCTAATAAGCAATTTATTAACACACGTTCTATTTTCCCTGCATAAATGAACGATAACGTGGAATTTTTATAGTATTGTGATTCCTTTACCGGTTTCCTAAGACATCGAATAGTATTTATTTATTCATTCTGTTCACGGTCAGATCTCTTTTTCTCTTTCTCCCAGGTGAATAGAAACAAAAAGAACAAAAAAACCTCAGGGAATCTTCCCGCGAGAATGCTGGGAAAAAGAAAGGCAGGAAACGGAATGGTTACGGTTGCATAGTATTTAGAGGCGCGCTTGCGGCTTGGCATAGAAAATTATTTTTTTATACTCAGGTAGTAAGTGCCCATCATCGTAATGGATGCGAAGGGGAAAAAAAAATATGGAGCGACGCAAATGGGCTAAATTTGGCGGGATATCGCTTCAGAAAATGAATCCGGCCCTAGCGCCAAGACAAGAAAAAAATTAATTAGTATTTGTTATATCCCATCATCTATCTTGAATGCTCCTGTTCTCCTAGTTAAGGCTCTGGGAAGCTGGGGCAGAGGAGTGTTGAGTTGTATTTTGAAGATACGAATTGGGATGTCTTCCCTGAGGCCTATTTGCAGTCACGAATTCATATCCCTAGGCAGACGATTTGCAAAAATAATAAAGAAAGGGAAAGGTAAATTATTTTAAATTGACAACATCGAAAAAGGTAAAATTTGGACAGTTTTGCTGACTATGTAAAAAAATAGTTACTTCTGCGATTTTAATGTTTTCTTTGTTTGCTATGTTTTACATCCTTGCCAACATCCTCCCCATGCGGAATAAAAAAATACCTTTTGAAAACAGGTTTTGAACAAAAATTGTGTGTTCTTGCAATTTTTTCTTAAAATTGTTGCTTTTATAAGAAACACTTTTTGTGTAAAAAAAAAAAAATATATTTTTATAAACATTTTATACATGTTGTAGTATTCAAAAGACATTCATTCGAACCAGGGGCGTAGATAGATATTTTTCATAGGGGGGGTTGACTACTGTAACTCACATATATGCATACATGTGTGTGATAAAGGAGTGAAGAATATACATTTTGTATGGCAAAAAATTCCTCATGGGGGGGATTATGTCCCCCTTGGCTGCGCCCCTGATTCGAACTGACTAAATCAATGTTACTCCGAATGCTGGCATACATTTTTAAGGCTTAAAAAAAGACGACGATATTAAAATATATTTTACTCTATCAGATCTTAAGAGGTAGATAAATTTGAAAATCAGTTGAATGTTGTATTTTCATTGAATTGCAAATCATTTCGAAAGGGTGAACAAGCGACATAGCTGGCGCTTGAAATGAATATAGTAATCACTCTTGTGCTTTAAAAAAATCAATTTGAATGAAAAAGGTTTAAAATACCCTTTTTGAAGCCTATCTAAAAACATTTCTTTAACTATCCAGTCTATATTGGATTGAGGTAAGACACCAGGAAAGTTTCAAGGGAGGAGCAATATTACGAAGCAAATTGTCATCAATGGGTTACTCCTTTTTTTTTTTCTCTAGCCTCTTTCATTTTTAACATTGAACCAACCCTCTCCTTCCCTGACCAACGTTTGCTTCCCCCCGAATCATTTGCTTGAATACTCCGCTGAGGCCCAGCGTTGCGTTTGCGCAATCTCTGCGTTCTGGCGGTCTGTTCAAAGAACCATTGCGGGAGGCAACATAGGTCAGTGGGGGAGAGTCTTTTCTTTTGTGTCTATTTAAATGACGGGAACAAACGAGTTAAATATTTGTTCTATAGCGAGTTTAAGTACGCTTAGGATGAGGGCCCCCTTCCCTTGGATCCCCCACTGAGGGATATTTTTCCAGGGAACTGAGCCCCTCTCCCCATCCCCCACACACATACTGTTTGCGGGGACTGATTTACAGCGGGGCATTCGGGGCACGTGCCCTGGGCCCCCGATTTTTAGGGGTCCCCAAAACTTGCTTTTATGCAGGGTTGTTAAAAACCCGGGTTTTTTTCTGAAAAGACCCAACCAACCGGGTTTTATCTGGGTTTTTGGGGTTTTATCAGTTTTTCAGATGGGGTTTCAGAATATTTGAAAAAAATTCGCTTATTACTAAATACAACTTAAAGCAAACTAATTTATTACAAAAATCAATTACAAATAAAAATATCGAGGTTAATTTATTAGTATTAACTGATTACAATTATTAATCATACATGAAAAAATGTATAAAGCAATTACAATAGCAACCCCAATCATGGTTTGCTCTTAGATAAATTGACTATTAGTCATAATTTTAACAGTGATATACTAGTGCTTAGTTACAACATGATTTTTTATGGTTAAAAAAACCTTATTCATTTTTTAAATACAGATAGGCATAAAAATGTACTCTAGAAAGTTTTAATGCCTATATGAAGTCTGATTTTTTTTTTTCCTTAGGTGGTGGTGGTGTTGAGGGAGGTAGGGAAATGTTTATAAACTTCACAAGTGGTGTACTGATATTAAAGGATTTATTATCTTTGTATTAAAGTTGAAATTTTGAAAGTTGGGTTTTTTCTCGGGTTTTTTCAAGTGGGCTTTTTTGAAAAAACCCACCCGGGTTCTTTCGGGTTGGGCAAAATCATAACAAGCCCGCTTTTATGTAATCATAATAACTACTAAAATTATCTCTTCAAGAGTAAAATTTCTGATTGCTTACTTCATTTCATCACAAATATTCAAAATTTTTAATTTAATGTAACTTATAATGTTAAAAATGATGCATTCGATTCGATATTCGCAAATTCGATAGGGCACCTCAGCATGCTCCTCCTCTTTTCGTTTCTAAGGTGTGCATGGCGACTGTCAATACCCATAAAAACATTTCAAAATTGAAAAATTCTTAAAAGTGGTATTTATCGTGGCAGTTTACTGATTTGTAAATGTTTACTATGGCTAACTTAGGAATGATAATTGGTTTTAACTTAATTTAATTAAGTAATATTTTGCGAAAATTTTCGTGCAGGGGGCCCCAAAAGTATCTGTGCCCTGGCCCCCCAAGGGTGTAGATCGGTCCCTGTTTGTATGGGTGATGCTAACACAGATAGTTCTCCATCGTTATATTTGCGGTCAAACAATTGCCATTCAAATGATTCTGTTTTTCCAGCGCGTGTGTGTGTGTTGTTGAATAATTAGAAGAATCAACCCAATCATGGCAACCCTGACCCCGTGAAAGTAAAAAAGGCGTCTGTCGAAACCGGTCCGCTTCATCCGTGAGAAAGTCCCCACTGGCCAGAGGCGGACTATTAAAATCTATAACTTTTTTTTGTTTTGTTTTTCTAACTGGCGCTTGATTCGAGACAAAGATATCCCCTCTCACCCCTCACCCCACCGACTGGTTCTTATTTTGACCGAGATCGTCACGCCATCCTATCCCCCAAAACGAAAACATAACCCCACGTGCACGCACAAGTAAACAACCCTTTTCCTGTCGTTAATATGCGCCCAGTGTGAATCGGGGAATTATTTTTTTTTTCATCTTCTTTCTGAACAAAGCCTTTTCATGTGTGGATTTGGGACCCACGGAATGGGCTCTCATTCACACCACGTCCTACCTGATGACTGATAGGGGTAAAAACTTTTACTAAGACTCAGTGGCGTTGCGAACAGAACTGGCTCCCTGGGCACGATACCTTTTTGGCACCCCCTCTGTGCCTTTTTTTTTTTTTTTTTTAACAATTTTTTTTAGTTTTAGAGATGATTGGGCGCCCCTCTGCGAGCGACATGATGGACCCCCTTGGCCCTAGATAGCGTTGCCAGGCGTCCGGATAAAGCCGGACCTAGTTAGGCTTTTTGATGGCGTGTCCGGCCAAACTGAGCGGTGTCCTGCTTTTGTTAAGCTTTTTACGGGTGACTTTGGCTGATGAGTCATAAAGTACTTGAACTGATTGGGCATTCGATGTTATATTTATATTTCATTAGAATTGAACAAGCAGAGCCTGATTATGACCACCAGGGGCCCCGGGCATTGATGAATTTAGGGGTCCTCATCTATGAAATTTGTATTTTTTTTCATAAAATTATGATATATAAAAAAGAATATTTCAGAGCAACAATTGATATTGGGGGCCCTTTTGAGCCGGGGGCCCTGGGCAAAGTCCCGATTTGCCCATGCGATAATAAGGCTCTGTGAACAAGATTCATGGTAATCATCAAAAAAGCTTGATTTTACACACTATTTTTTTGTCGTACCTATTAATACTGACTCAAAATCCTCAATATTGTAGGCTGTCCGGCCTTTTTACCCAAATGTCCGGCCAAACTGGCTATTTGGTTTGACGACCTGGCAACCCTAGCCCTAGAGATTGCAATCCGGCACTTCTTTCAATCCGGTCAGATCCGGCCCGATCCCCATCAATCCGGTCGGATCAACCGGATCCGGCCGGATCTACATCAAAACGATTTCCCTTTCGTTCCAAAATTAACTTTTATAAAAGATGTTTTTTATTGAGTAAGTGTATCATAAAGTTTATAAAAAAAAGACCTTTTATTTCTTAGTAAATAAACTTTTAGTTGTTATAATTTAAATTCAGTCTTAATAGAGCTATAAATAACATCCTTGAAAATCATCTCGTAACTTACATTCCATTATGTAAGTTTCTTATTTTACCTAAACTGAGTTTCCTATGATTATGTAATTTCGTCAGGCTCAGAAGTCATAATTATGATGACAGTTATCGTAGATCTGTTTGATGAATGACACAATTATCACAATGTCGAATATTTTTCAATAAACTTACTTTAAATAATTATTTTGGGTATCACGATTATAAAAAAATCAAGTTTTTTTTTTTTTTTTTTTT
Source organism: Cheiracanthium punctorium (assembly GCA_038373885.1). Classification (NCBI taxonomy): domain Eukaryota; kingdom Metazoa; phylum Arthropoda; class Arachnida; order Araneae; family Cheiracanthiidae; genus Cheiracanthium; species Cheiracanthium punctorium. The sequence continues at coordinate 957,626 of JAWZYV010010530.1, read as the reverse complement.
TTTTTTTTTTTTTAAAGGATCGGAAGAAACAAATAGTGTTAATCATGTCATCTGCCAACCAACTTTTTAGAGAGTTACAAATGTAATCAGTTGCTGAAAAGGCACTTTCAACTTCTACACCTGTTAGTTTTCTTGTCAACAGATAGTCATGAATATTAGACAAGTATTGTCCTGGAACTCCTTCATTTTCATATGTAGTCATTTCCTTTATTAGTTTCAAATGTAGCCATTTCCGGTAGAGATGCCGGATTACCGGATCTGGTTTTCCGGATTGCAATCTCTACTGGCTCCCTTCTCACTACGCCACTTGTAAGATGTAACATTTTCCTTTCGTTACGAATTACCTTTTGCTACATTAATAAAATGCCCCTTAGAACACCATGTTGTAAGTGTTAAAAAAAAAGTCTGTCACGGATTTTGGGATGATCTGCTCATCTGGATTGTAATTTATTCCAAAATTCATCTTCTACGCGTCAAATAATTAAAAATTTCATAATTTTCGATATTATTCAATATTTTGTGATATCGATTATTTAGCGATATCGCTTAGTTGAGTTCCATTTGGAAACTTATGTTTGGCTCGATATTTAACTGCAGTCTTGAAACTTTGAAGTCTGGAGTTTTTTGGTATTGACATTTTTATTTTAGAAAAGTATTTGGAATAAATGTATTTTAATAATTTTATTATAAACTTCAAATTGCTCTTAAGAAGCTCATAATGAAGGAAAAAGTATTTAATGAGAATTATTGGAAAAAAGCATGTTTTAAAGTGAAAAAAAAAAGGCTACACACATGGGCGCCGGCAGCATAGGGCAAGGGGGAGGGCAATGACCCCCCGGATTTTTGTATGCAGTGTTTTCCCTTGCTTTTTTGCTCCTTCCAACATGGTAACCATACGTTAAAGTAGTCTTTGCCCCCCCCCCCCTCTGGGAAATATTCTGCCGGCGCCCATGGCTACACAAAAGATAACATCTTTTTTACCATAAAATTTTAGACTCACCTAATAGAAGCTTTCTCAAATGTTGAGCAAATACCCGAAAATGGGTTTTACTTGAATAGTAAAAATTAAAAATTGAGTTAAATTTGTTCAATACAACAAATATGGCTACGGAATTCTCAAAAAGTGACTCATTCGAGAAAGTTTCATATACTGAATTCTGTTTGGTCTCACCATTTATATATTTGTTTTCAAACTAAAACCTTCATTGGTACTTTTATAGCTCAATGAGTTAAAATTTGTTCCCGAGGGATTCTCGGGCTTAGTGTGCTGTGTATTGTGAACAAGGCCGTATCCAGAAAAATAATTCGGGGGGGGGGGACGGAAGTGTTATGTAGCACTAAAATTTTTTGTCTATACTCTTAAGTGAACTGTAAAAAAAAAAAGATAAAAAAACTACTAATGCATTGGCTAAAATTTCGTAGGGGGATCAAACCCCCATGATCACCCCTTCTGGTTACAGCCTTGATTGTGTATTAAGGCAAAGCTACTCGAGGACTATCGGATTAGGGGTGCCTTAAGTGGTTGACTTTTCAAGGGGTTTCAGCGCGCATTCACATAACATCTGGAGAAAACCGACCCAAACTTCAAACCGTTAGATCGCGATGGCAGCGCGATAGGCCTAAACCCAGGACGTTTCACACTTCGGACTATCGGGATTAAGACCTCAAAATGTTAAATCATTTAGTTTCACAAACGCCTGACGTGTGATTAAGCCAGCTACAGCAATACCCCTCACTTCTATATTAAAAGAATAACTGTTCGTATGGTTCATTCTTTTACAAGCCCATCAATAAAATTAAATTCATGCAAATTTTAATTTTGAACAAAATTTTTTAAATTGTTTTAGAAAGACTTTACGCCAACAAATTACAATTTACTAAATTGAAACACACTAATTTATATTCTTTATTTTTGACTATTATTTTTGTATTTAAATCCATTATTACTTATTATCTTTTTTTCGGACAAAGATTGTATCCATTTTAGTCAAAAAATTTAATTACACAAATCTTTGTTTATTCATATCAACCTCCCCGCACACACACACACACACACACAAAAAAAAAAAAACTTCCAAGAAAACAACTTCCGTTTAGTTTCCTTTTGACTTATATTTACTTTTTGCCCACAAGGCATCCTCTAACTATACTTAAGCTTCTGTGGAAGGAGAAGGGGGAAAAAAACAATTTCGGAACAAGTATGGGCAATTCTGAACATGATGTCGTCACTTTGAAACGAAGTTTCGGTGAACCTTCATTATTTTATTTTATTTTATTTTCTCCCTACGCGAAAGGAAGGGAAAAAATAGGTTTCGCTTACAGAATTCACTTTCGATTTACCTGTCGGGACGCGATGGGTGGAATCTGCGCGTGCGCACTTGTTCCGGGGCATACACCATTTTAAAAATATAAAGAAAACTTATAATGGGCAGGGGACGATTAACCTCTGAAGTGAGAGGAAACTCAGTCTCATTTAGCCCCCCCCCCCCATTCCCTTTTTGTTTGGGAAAAGTAAAGTTTTAATGATTTTCTTTCATATAACTATTTTATTCATAAAAAAGAAATTTCATTGATTTAATGAGTTCTAATGATTTCCTTTGAAAAAAGCATTTTATTCATTCATTTGAAAATTTCCTTTGATAAAAATATTTTATTCATTAATCTAGTTTAGTTCATTGTAACGAGATTTTACAGTATTTTTGAAATTACTTTAAACATTAACAAATAACTAAAAACATTTCATTAACTTACTGGAACATTAAACTTTATTAATTGAGTCCTATTTTTCATTAGGCATGGCTTTTTTCAGGAATTCTTTGTTTGTTTGGATGACATCCTAAAAATCACAACGCAGAAGTTGAGAATTAATTTTGACATTTAGAAGATGTTTAACATTACATATGAAAAGTCTACCCTTTCTGCCGGCCAAATATTCCCCATAACAGAAAAAAACTCTCAACCGCAGTAGATGTCCCAGGCAAAGACATCGCAAACAACTAATTTAGAAATGTTGCGACATGAAGTATCAAGACTTCTGAAAAGCACCCCTTCTCTTCATTAAAAATGTGTACAATAACTTAAAAGATCATTTAAAAACAAAATTTTGAATTTTTATCGCAGTTTTTCAGTCATTTTCAGCCCCCCCCCTTTAAATTCTGGGGAGAAGCTAAAGCTTCACGAGCCTTTTCAGTAATCAGGCCCTGATAATGGGTAGTTGCTCTTTCTCCGAATTTAAGCGGATTCAAGTTCACGAGAAAATTCTTAAAGAAGCTTTTTCGAACAACGTTTAGTATCTTAGTTTGTTAAGACTGTTCTTCGAAGAAAAAATTTCTTGTTTTTAGTCTTGGTACACAAATTGAAATAAACTAATAGCACCCTGGTCTCCAAGAAATTCCTGAGGGTTCTTCATAAGCTGCTTGACACACCGCAATAAGAGAAAAAGCTGTGCCTTTTGTGAAATTTTCAGAAAAAATTCTTAAACAGGGATCGGAGCTGCAGGATTTTTCGAAGAGTGACACGTTTTGTGAATATTTCCGATTTTTATGATTTTTTTCTAAAAGTTTTGAAACAGATACAGGTTGATCGTTTTTTTCAGTATGTAGTACAGCTTGTAAAGAGACAGTTTCAAAATTCCGAAGTGCCTGACATAATTAGTTTATTTGTACTTATGTACCAAATTCACATGATTTTTTCGAACTACACCGTTACGTAAAATATATAAAATTAATGTGAATAATGCATGTAACTAACTCTAAAAATATCGAAAATTGAACGTTACATTCCTATGCCTATAAAATAGGAAGCCCGAATTAAACGCCATGTTACTAAGTTTTCTTTACTTTCATTATAAAAAGGCCAGCCAGTATTATAAAAATGTTGCCTTAAAAAGATGTTTCCGCAAAATTTTTTAATAAAAATTAACAAATGGGAATGTGTATTGTGCCTACCCACATACCCATATACATTGGCATAACTTGGAATGCAATATTGTGGGGGGGGGCAAGGGTGTAGCTAGGATTTTCATTAGGGGGGGGCAGGACATGGAGTCTAACCGGAGAATGCCCGGTTTGTCATAATCAGACCCTATGACTAGCTCATTTTCGGGGGGGGGCAGCTGCCCCACCCTCTGCCTCTCGCTGGATATGCCCATGGGGGGGGTTGAGTTACGCCTATGCCCATATACATATCATGTAGGTATCTTTTATGTGTATGCATTTTTTAAACATTAAATGTATTTTAATGTAAACGTTCCAATTTTTTATCTTTTACATAGGCATAAAAAGATGTTAGTCACTATCGGAAATTATTTATTTATTTTACCAAATTCAGAAATACGCGAAATCGATTACACATCCCTCCCCCCCTACGAGCTTTTTTTTTTTAATCCATTTAGAAAGTAGCGAAAATTTCCTCTTGTGTTGCGTCTATTTTCTTCACGGTTCCATTTGGGAAACCTCACATACAACAGTATTCTCTGCTTCTGCTATACTATTACCATCCCAAAAAGACATCCGATGTCACCGAGAGATGTCCACAGACATGTGCACAGTTTTAACTTCCCATTTCCCGGTGCCATAATAATGACAGAATATGGATGCCTGGGAGACAAAGAACAGGCTCATTTCCGGGGGCCCGAACACAAGTGCCTCTTATTAAATAAGATGATGCTTCGCTTTTTTATTTTTCATGACTCTCCTACTCCCCCCATCTCGGGCAGTTAAGTAATATGCCCTCGAAAAAACGTCATCAGTATTTTTTTTTTTTTTTCCTCTATGAGGCTTTTGACGTTAGTTATTCTAACAGGCGAGAAATGAGGACACGCTATTAAATGAGCTGAATTTCAGTATTCGGGCGAACTTGTACGTCAGTTGTTCGTAGTAGGGTACAGACGTAATATGCATTGTATCAGGCGCTAGGGGTGGATGCGATACAAGACTAGATAAGAGATTTACGGTTACTACATGACACAGACTTTTTGACACAGCAATTCTACGAGACTGTTGCAGATTTGTAACGCCGAGTTGCAAATCTGCAACATCATAATTAAAACTGTATAAATTAACCAGAGTGTATTAAAATATATTTGAATGACTGTGTTTTTTTTTTTCTATAATAACGTGAGCAAAAAATAAATTAAAAAGAATTGAAAAGTTTGTGTTTAATGAATAGGGTAACACGAAACTATATTTTGTCCTTCGGCAGTTCCACTCTTGTTTGTTACGAATTCTTTTAAAAGTTGTCAGCGTAAACTGTTCACAGACGCTTCAGTAACACTTTGGTATACGGCAGATACATTTTCGAGTAATACAAAATAATAATAATCGCTTTATTGAACTCTACGACCAGGTTCGGCCCGACGGGGGGGGGGCGAATGTAGGCGATCGCCTAAGGCCCCGCTCCTGGGCCATTTTTGTGTTATCCCATTAGACCGAGTTTCGTAGATGATTGCGATATATCCCGATTAAAAGCCGAGAAATGAAACTAATAATGTACTAGCAGTGCTAGTTGTAACTTACATAAGACAGGATAGAAAAATGGCCCCGCTCTTGCGCCTCGCCAGGGGCCCTTCGCACGCCCCTCGGGCCGGCCCTGCTACGACAAACGCATTTCGGTCAACAAAATTCACACGGTTTACAAAACTGGAAAGTAGAAACTTTCAGTATCCGTTTCTACGCTTTGCATGTTTTTTTTTTTTTTTTTTTTTTTTCATTTTCAGTTGTGGAGATATAAAAGGTTAATATGATGAAGAAGAACAGGTTAAACATGGGTTCTCTCTCTCTCTCTTTCTCTCCCAATTAAAAATGAACAGCTTTTAAAAAAAATTGGATAAGAGACTAAGAGAAGAGAATGGCGGTTGCTATGCGACAGTGCCGCGCACAGAAGGGAAAGGTCAAGGGGGGGAGGTCTGGACTAGAGATGAGACGCGCTGGACAAGCACCCGAATTTCGCATCCAAGTAAACTGAGTAGCGTAGTGGACATTGGGCATGCACTTGTTAGTTATTAATAAAATGTTAACCCTTTGAAGCGCAACCCTTTCCCGATGCTGAAAAAGGGGCAGCCGTTGCCATCGCTCGACTGAACGACCCGCAAGAGGGCGGACGATCGAAACGTTCATCGCGTGCCGCAGATCGAGAGACCCTTTTTTTGACGGCAGCTGTGCTGTGCGCGAGCACAGCCAGCTGCGTCTATAGGGATGGGTGTCCAAAAATGTAAGTCTTTGGTAACCTGTTTGTTTACTTTCGTTCTCCCGTTTCCGCGAACAGACTATAGATAGACCACATTAACATTTTGTCTTACAACCCGACTTCAAAAAACACAGAGAGATAACTGGATACGGATCAAAAACGTGCGTGTAAGGTTATTTTATCATAAACTCGAGTCGCACGCCATTGAGTCAGCCTCTCAAGGAAACACTCTATACAACACAGGAACTGACTCCTCGTAACTCACACTCTGTCCTCTGCAATTCTTCTTCGTTTCGCTCGACCTCGACAGTCGATCATTGAATCAGAATTGAATACGACTCGAAGAAAAAAAAAAGAAGCGTTTGGATCACGATGACACATGCGGTTTCCGGTCATTGGCGGGTCATTATTCGATGGTTGTTAGGCTTAAAGGGAAGTGAAGTGGCCATTCGAGGGTCAGTGTGGGATCCCATAATAACCGCACACCGGCGTTAGATCTCATTTACCTTGATGATGCATTATTATGAGCACTCGGGTGCTATTTCTTTCACGCACGGGATAGGGGACGTGCCAACGTCTTGGAAAGTGGGGGGGGCGAACGATTTTTTCCGACATCGGGAGGGGGGGCAGTCATTTCACCAGCACCTCATACCCCCCCCCCTCCTCCACCAACAAATGTTTTTAAAATGAAAGGTGTCAGCCTTCGTACCAGGAAAATTTTTGTTTGTACTTCTATAGCTCAATTACAATAATGATTTTTTTCAGGGACGGGGCAGCTATTCCTCCCCCCCCCCCAAAAAAAAAGAACAAATTTTTTTAAATAATCGTCTTCAATCTTTTTTAACCTCGTCTGTACACCCTCTCAAAAAAGTATTCGAGTGTAAGCCAAATTTCCTGCATCAGTTTCATGTAAACTAATTAATTTACCGATTTTTTTTTTTTTTTTTTTTTTTTTTTTTTTTTTTTTTTTTTTGTATCTCAATAGTTTGCTTAAAATAACAGTTTTCTTCGTGCGGAAGGGGGTGGGTGGTGGCAGCTATTTCGCCCCCCACCCCTTCCGTTTGAGATAGTAAAATTTTCGTTTATGCTTCATTAGTTTGTTTAAATAACCGTTTTCTTGAGGGGAAGGGCTGGAAAAATTGCTTCCCCCCGTCCTGAAGAAGAAAACTATTGTAAGCAAACAATTAAGAGGGCGAATACATATTGAGGGGGCTAAAATAAAGAGGGGGCGAATTATATAGTTCGCCCCTTCTACTCATTTACCGAGGGGGCGATAAAACCCCCTGCCCCCCCTGTTGGCACGTGCCTGCACGGGATTTTTGTCTACGCGGCGCGCCGTGGTCACTTTTTCGTTGGATCCCCGTTTTCTGCAGGGGGATTGGATATGGCAAACGGAAACATGGACTATCCCTTCAGATGATGTTTCGAATACCAGGATTCACTCGTGTCAAACGGATAGACAGTGGTTTCCAAAACAGAAAGCCACCTGGAGTTAGGATTTTTATAAAGGAAAGCTTAATGAAACGCTTCACCCGTGCCTACACGAGCCAGATCAAAGGTGTTCGAAGGGTCATGGCGTCTATTCGAGATAAAGTGAGATTGGCAGTGACATACGCTAGTCCTCGAATTTCTCATGAAGATAAATGAGACGCTCTATTCGAAACGTTACTGAAGGAGGAGGATTGTAAGACTGTTTGAGTATTAGATTTTAACATAGAATTCAATTCCGATCCAGGATCCGATTTCATAACTGAAATGGGTACTTTAGATTTTCCAATACGCAGTCATCCAAAGCATGTCACCGCTAGGAGCCAAACAACCATGGATGCCATTTTCAGCAACAAAAGGATGCGAACAGGAGTCTATAGGAGCACTTACAGTGATCATTTTCCTCTAGATGGCAGAATGGATTGAATAGATTTAAAAAAAAAAAAAAAAAAAAAAAAAAAAAAAAAAAAAAAAAAAACTGAAATTCTTCCAGCCGAGTGCGTAAATAAAATCTGGAAAAATTTCAGATTTTTTTCTTCTCCCCCCCCCCTCGATAGGTAGTTGGTTGGTGCTCTTGTAAAAGAATTTGAGGTTATAAGTCTACCTTTGGGGGGCACTTTAAAATAATGCAAATAAAATTATAAAAATCCATGCTCTTAATTGAAATGGGGTATAAAGTTAAAAATTTAAAAACTTTTTTAGTGAAGTTCAACGTAAACTTTGAAATATGGGCCAATGCAAGTGAAAGTTTCTCTCTATTCTAAAAAAAAAGTAAAGGCCGCTGCCGCTGTCAAAGCTTGTTAGCCTACCTCCTCCTAAAGCGTGGGGATTTGAGTTTCGACTAAGGTGCCCACAGATGCGAAAAATTCCGAGGAACCTGCTAAGCTGACTTAAATTTCGAAAATCGAATTATTTTAGAAGATATTAATAAAAACTGAAAAAATAAACCGAATGGTTGCCAGATTTGGCATAAAATCATTCATTCCTTTGCAACAAAGCGTTTCCGAGTATAGTATCACGTGAAATTGTCAAACATGAAGTAGAAATACACCCATTTTACGACAAAATAAAAACTACATGAAATAAGTAACTCAAAATGTGTTACACAAAGTTGACAATTTTCAAATAGTAAGTTCGCTTAGACAACAGGAGTTTAGAATGAGCGATTATCCGTTTTTCCAAAACAGAATAACTAATATCTTGAAAATGAAAAATAATTAAAATGCAGATTATTTTAAAGCCAGTTCGGTCCAGATGGATTATTTCCTACCAGCAGAAATATTGGGCTGCGTTAACTATGCCATTATAGCAGTTACAGTACACTTTGGATATTGGCTAGCACGACGAGATGGTATAATTCGTGGTGCTAAGTACGCCAATCTGCAAACGATTATGTAAATGAAAATATGGATAACGGTTTTCCGGTAACCTTAAATGAACAGTAAATATAGGTTGTGAGCATGTGTCAATCGCCAAATAATGAAAAGTCGCTATGGGTGGCAAGCTATCCTATCTGTTCCGTAGCTTTTATTAACTTTACATGTACGCAAGTCGCCCAGTAATGAAAAATCGCCATGGGTGGCAAATTCGCAAGGTGTCCAATAGGTTTTACATTATTAAAAATACAGCTGAAACAGATGTTCTGATTTTATTACGCTTTAGCTCCTAATTAATATAACTTTTGAATGGCAACATTAAATATCATTGTGTTTCTGAGGAGTGCAAATAATTTTTCCAGCGATTATAAAACAGAACAGGTCCGCACTCCAGGTGGAGTATAGCTCAGGACCCGTACAACACGGATTCCTATAACAAAATATCTTCCGTGTTATAAGGGGGAAGGGGTCTACTGTAGCGTGAAGTTTAAACTTTTATGTACCAATGAACATACAAGAACCAAGCAATGTGTAGATCAGTAACATTCTATCTGATCCAATCTTCGGGTTTTGTTTGTTGAAATTATGTCTTTTTTACGAATAAGCCTGATTAGGAGCCGAATGCCTCATACGAAAAGCGAGCGTAGCGAGTCTGGGGGCCTTGGCCCCTAGTGGTAAAAAAATTGCATTTATGTCACACCTCCTCTAACCAATTCTAATGAATATTTTTTGGTAATATTTATAGAGCGCATAATTAACCTATTTATCTGTCTTCTAAATCAAGATTTGCAAAAATTCTAATAACTATGAAAACTTTTAAATTTTTCTATGAAATCTCATTGTTATATCTTAAAAATGGTCGTGAACTTAATAAACACAGAAATATTCTGTTTCAAAACGTAGCTAGTGGTGATAGAAATATTCTGGTAAATTTTCAAGAAAATTTCTTTAACACGTTATGGGTTATGATACGGATCGTAAAGAAAATTTACCAAAAACACACTTTTTCAGAAAATGCGTTTGAAGATTTTATTACTGTACAAAATACTATCCTCTTCCGGTTCACTATTTCTCCTATAACTTAGCTTCTAGTTATCGTAGAAACAAAAATAAAACGGTTTTGGAATACTAATTGTGTGGCGTATAAAATAAGCAAATAAAAAGAAATTCGAAAAAATTTTCGCAAAACAAGGAGTTTTTAGGGCAGTTTCATACTTTAAAATGATCCCACTGAGCTATGTCAGTGGTTCCCGACCTTTTCCACCCTTCTAAAATCTGAAATAATTTGGCAAACTGTTTTTGTAACTGTTGTATACCAGCATGTGAGCATGAATGTAGAAATAATTAAAAACAATAGCACACATATGTGCCAAGAATATTTTCAATTTATTAATTAAAATAATTATTTTGGCTCCAAATCATCTGGCCAAAATATCTGGATATGCTGACGATTGAATTGGAGGTACCATTAAACGGTTCACATGCATGGTTTGGAAACTGGCACCCGTTTTAACTGGAACGACAGCTTTAAATTTATTTCCTCATAACTCACTAAAATGCACGCAAGAAAAAAAGATTAATTAGAACATGAGACAATGATTTAAAGAATTTCATGATTTAAATTAGAACATTCATATATATATTTTTTTTCACTTGGCAAGACAGCGGAACGTGGGTACGTGTCGGCTGGCTATTCGTCATGAACGCGTCTCGTGTTACACGTTATTAGACGCTTATTTATACGTTATCTCATTCGGCCATCGTTGTCTTACGTATCGTAATGAAGTAAATATTCATAAATTGCATTGTAATCGAGCCTCCCACGATACGGACCCGAGACGTGTGTATTTGCATTAAAGTATTATATCTAGTCCAATAAGGCATTGTTTTAATGAGCCAAACGAAATCGCTTTCAGTTTCAGTTAATTATTTATGGAAAATTATTATTATTATTATTATTATTTTAATTTGTGCTAAGCAGTAGGAAAACACCTGAGAGAAAGTTGCTGGTGCAGAAAAATTTCGTCAACTGCGGATATAATGAGTACCAATAAAGTGAACTTTCGACTATAGTGGACACAAATCCTAAGTCAATTTTTTTACTATAATGGTCTAAATCAGGGATGGGCAAACTTTTCGAAAATCAAGAAAATCGAAAAAATCGAATCGAATAAAAAATGTTTGGCGGGCCAAGATAAATTTGTCTAAAATTTTAAAAACAATATACAAGTATTGCAATTTAACTACGTTAATGAGATGAATGAAATGGCAATTTCATTTTTAAAAGTTCCTTATATTGAGGTTTGAAGCGAGATGCACTGATTCTAAGGAACGAGGCTAAAAGCTCATCTGTCGGTCTACTTCTGAAAGAATTCTCTCTAAGGTTCATAGTTGAAAACACTTGTTCTCATGTACAAGATGAAGCAAACATAGCACTGATTTTCTGGGCGTGAGATATTCAATTTGGGAAACTTACGTTCGATCATGATTTGTAAAACTCTAACTTTGGCCTATTTAGAAACAACTGTTTGAGATAATTGTTAGATTGCAACTGAATTCATTCGAGCTGCAAATCGGACCTCACTGCTTCACAACTTACGTTGAAAGGCATGGTCAAAATATCCAATTCTGTTTGAATAGCACTGAAATCTTGAAATCTGCGTTCGAACTCAAAATGCACTTTTTTCAAGCCATCTTACTAATTCTTAATATGGATATATAATATATAGATATATACTTTATTATTTCCGACAGACCGGCAAATTAAAAATCGATCCGCGGGCCGGATAAAACCTTCCGGCGGGCCGGATTTGGCCCGCGGGCCGTAGTTTGCCCATCCCTGGTCTAAATTCAAGTGCGTGCGCAGAATTTTTCAAAAACGGTGGGTCATCTGAATCTCTGTTACTTGTTTACTGACATCTATGAAAACACGGACCAATGGAGATTCCTTTTCTGTTACCAAAGGTTTCTTCTCATCAAGGTTTCTTTTTTTTTTCCATGCTTTTCCCTTTTCTAAAAAGCTAGGTCCCAGTAGTGCATTTCATCTCATACAAGGGCCGATCCAAGCATATTTCTCAGGGTCCCATTTCTTGCGAAAATTGCTTATTTTTGTCCATTTCAACACTTATTTGTGTGAATTTTCATACCAATTTTTAATAAAAGTCACATTTTTTTTTTCAATAAAATAATAATAAAACGGATTAAAATGTAGGGTAAAATATCAATGACGGGCCGTTTTAATCGATATTATTTTTGTGAAGGGGCCGTTTTAACGGATTGTAAATTTGTGGAGGGGCTGCAAAACGGACCCAATTTTCGTCTGCATCGACCCCTGTATCTCATAACACCCCTTTCAATAATACGCAACTTGTGGTGGAGTGGAACAATTACGCATCTCTGGTAGAGATGAAACGGGCTCAGCCTGAGCTACACCCGGGCTCGGGCTCTGTAATTCACGATTGTGTTCACGTGTTGTGTCACGATTGTGTTCACGATTGTGCACACGTGTTGTGTGTGAGAAATGTCTCCTTCATTGAACACACTCCTTGCAAACAGATTTTAAAACATGGTTCATGGGAGAAATAATCCAATTATTATTATTGGATAAACTTATCTTTTACTTGCATAAACAGCAACATTTATGATACTCTGCCAATGAAGTCATTGACTTTTATTTATCTATTCGCTGAAATTTCGGGCTCGGACTCGGATTCCGACTTTAATAATATCACTCGGGCTTTAAAAAAATGAGCCCGAACTCATCTCTAACCTTTGGCCTTTTCCGTAAAAAAATATCTCCAAAAGCTTCAATCGCACCTAGGGTTGCCAGGTCGCCCAACCCAATAGCCGGACAGACCAGCCAGTTTGGCCGGACATTTGGGTAAAAAGGCCGGACAGCCTACTCTATTGAGGATTTTGTCTCTATTAATCTATTAATAGGTAAGACAAAAAAATGGTATGCAAAATCAAGCTTTTTTGATGATTACCATGAATCTTGTTAAATTCTAATGAAATATAAATAACATCGAATGCCAAATCAGTTAAGTACTTTATGACTCATCAGCCAAAGTCACCCGTAAAAAGCCTAACAAAAGCCGGACACCGTTCAGTTTGGCCGGACACGCCATCAAAAAGCCTAACTAGGTCCGGCTTTATCCGGACGCCTGGCAACGCTAATCGCACCTCTTTTATTAGTCATTAATTTGATCTGTCCAAAACCTTTATTTTTAATCGTTTCCAAACTTTCAAAACCGCAACTGGTTCCACTTTAGGGAAAACGCGATCAGCTGGTCGGGATTTTCCTCTCCGCGCTAGGGAAAAACTTTCCGCTACACCTGTTGCTGGGTTACGAAACACACATCCCAGGTTTTTTCATTCATGTTTCGCTCGCCCGCGGTGCACTTTCCTCGGCATGTCCCGTCGCGTCATATGGGTGGATGTGGAAGTCAAAACAGAATTGTGTTTCCGTTAGTTAGGCTCGTATTTTGTGTGTGCTTTTGTGTTTTATGCCGTTTGGATTTTTTTTTAATCGGAATCTACCATGATTAGCTGCTTTTATGGGTCCGACAGACGCCGTTCCAGGAAAGGATCTATCGACTCCAGGTGGGTGCATTTTTGTTGTTTGTTTGTTCGACAGGTACAGGTAAGTCGAAACACAAGCACTTCTTTTTGGTATCGTTTTCCTTGTTTGTGTCCCGTGACAATACCTTGTTATTAACTGCGTTTACTTGCTCAGGTGTAGGTGTCTGCCTGCCGATGTTGGAGAATTATTAAATATACATTTCATTCTTTACAAAATGTGTAAAATAAAGTTTGAAAAGGATTCGTATTATTGATTTCATTTATTATTAAATTTCAATTGACTCTGTAGAAATTGCGCTGTGTAAAAAAATGTGAAAATTTCACGCTATTTTCTTTATTATTGAAATGTTTTCTTTCGTTATTAACTTCCAGTTTATTCTTTGAAAAATACGTTTTGTAATAAAAAGTATGAAAATAGACATGATTGCATCATAAAAAAAATTAATTACCGTGTTTGCAAAATGATTGAGTTAAGGTGGTGTTTTTTTCTCTTTTCCCAAAACCAAAATTCAGTATATTTTCAATGTGTAAAATTTCAGTGGCGTAAGAAACCTTAATGATGACACCCCGTGTTTATATTGCCTACTTTGATACAGTGCGCCATCTAGCTCGAGTGTTTTCTCTCACGTCCTTCAGTATAAAATTCTCATTGTTTTCATCCTGTAATGTTTTGGAGCAATAAAAATTGATTCATTGCAACTGCAGGGATATACCAGCTGCTCCAATTACACCATATGAATGAGGATGCTCCAATCTGCTACAAAAAGATCGTTTTGGGACATTTTGGCTCCAAATTCACCAAAAGTGTAATTTAAAATTTTTCCATGTGCTGAAAACGTTTTTAATCTCCCAAATTTGTACAAACAATTTCATTGCACATTCCAAGCATTCTAATTTCAATCTTTTATCCACCAGTCTTAAAAGTGGAAAATTTTCCTTTGACATTCCTTTGTTTAAAACCACTTAACACTTGAAAAATAAAAATTGACCCGTATTTTAGATTTAATAATTTTATTTAAATTGATGAAATATTTTGTTACCATTTTTTTAAGCCACTGACAGTAGTTATAAGGTTTAGTAAAAATTAGTTTTTTTTTTATTTAAAATAGATATTTAGTATAACAATGTATAAAATTACAGAACTTTTTAATAATTGTTTTTTGAAACTTCGGACACATATACCCCTCGTAGAAATAAAATTTGAAATTATATAAAGCAATGTTAAATTGGATGAAAAATCTTTTGTTTGTGAGAATTTAGATTCACCACTTCTAGCAAAAATTATTCAAATCATGGAATTTTTATTTTAAATTGGGGCTAGGGGAAAAAAAGATGGTGTAGAAAATGTGAATATGATGCATTTTTATGTAAGAATTGTCTGTGCATGTGTAGTTTTCATTTTTCAGATTAGGATTCTGAAATGACTTCTCCCTTCCGTTGAAGAGTAAATTTTGTGTTTCAAAATTAGCATTTTTGTGATCCATAAGTGATTTTTTGTGTTCCAAATTGCTCCAGAAATCTTTTTTTTTTTTTTTTTTTTTTTTTTTTTTTTTTTTACTCTAAACTGCTCCAAAAATGTGTTTTTCCTTGCTCCACAAATCGCTTCAAAATTTAATTTCTGCTTTTACATGCCTGCAACTGTGAAAAAAATTATATGAAATAAAAATTACATAAGTGTTCATTTTTTTCCCCCTCCCCAGAATAGTCAGGCCGGTTTTAAAAAGGCACTTTCTCTAAAATTTCTGTTTGATATGTAAAATATTTTTATTATTATTTTTATATCTAGGTTTATATACGCTTTAATGTATTAATCAGGGACATAACCAGGGTTGAGCCACGGGTGCCTTTGACACTCCCGAAATTCGGATTTTTGTTGATTGGATGTCAATAATGAAGCATTTTCGTGAGAAATTCTACCTTTTCCACCTTTGGGGCCTCCTTGAAAATAATTTTTTTTCTACTTTCCTTGTCTTAATAAGCTACTTTAATTAATTAATCTATCCGCAATATCACGTATCACAATGGATTAATTCCGTTATTATGGTTAATAATGGATTATTTCCGTTTCCGCGTTTTAATCGATTGTATTTTTGTGTAAGAGCAGTTTTAATCGATTGTGTTTTTGTCTAAAAGCCGTTTTAATCGATTGCATCCTTGCTTAAGAGCCGTTTTAATGGGTTGTATTTTTGTTTAAGAGCCGTTTTAATCGATTGCATTTTTGTAAAAGGACCGTTTTAATCAATTGTACTTGACACTGAATTGGCGAGTGTGAAAACGGACTCAAATTTGTGTCTGCATCGATCCCCGTTATATAACTAGACTTCTTTTTGTTAGAAATAATGTAATTGCATCAGTTTTGAGTCTCGTTATTCTGCAATGAGTCATAACATTCCCTTCAGTTTAAGCATTAGGGATGTGACGAATATTCGGTAAGCCGAATACTGAACAGATATTTGTCCGAATATTGCTACATCATCAGAATAATTTCAGAATAAAGAGAAAAAAATATTTTTAACATGTATTTTTAAATGCACTTACTAATAGTATTTGCTTAGTTATACTTCAGTATGTTAATCTCTTTCATAAAATATTCTAAGTCATTGAATTTCAGACTAAATGAAACATAATCTAAGGTATTTTATAATATTACAGAAATGCAGACTTTTCTACTTCGTGATACTACTTTATTTGGTTTTCTGCCTTCTTTATGGTGTAGGGGTAAGAGGAATCTTTTCAGATCTGCTATTACAAATACAACTTTGAAAAACTGCTCAATGTGTTATGCCCAGAGGCTGTAAAACTCAAAGCAGAATGCGTTTGTGCGTAGTTACCAGATTAATCACATTTACCATAGTATATTTATCAAATTAGGAGTATCTTAAAATGTAATTATGTTGCTATTAGTGTTTAACTTTGCAAAAGATATTTTTTCATGACCAAGATTTTTAAATTTTACAGATAATGCATTGTTGTGTGTTTTTAAGCATCTATAAATAATATAAAATGAATTTTAATGAGTCTTTATTTAGTATTTGATTACACATTCGAGAAGCAACATTTTATTTATAATTGAAATGAAATTTTTTAAAATGTAATATTCGACCGCCGAATATACGATATTCGGTCTAAACTATGAACCAAATATTTGGTATTCGGCCGAATCATGTTAAATTAGTCTTGGATAAAAGCAGACTTAAAAAAAAAAAAAAAAAAATTGCTCAGGTAACACCGTCATACACATTTAAAGTCCACTTTTGAATGCTGCATTGCATTCGACGCCAGTCTCGTTGTAATCCTTGCATAAACTCGGGCTCTGCTCATAAGCGTAAAGTTTTCAAAATTATTGGGGGGGCCGGGGCCCACAACCACATATATTCACGTCAGTGGAGTAGCCAAGGGGGGGTTATACCCCCCATGAGGAATTTTTTGCCATACAAAATGTATATGCCTCACTCCCTTATCATACACCCGTACCGTATACATATATGTGAGTCGCAGAAGTCGTACCCCCCCCCCCTTCCCCTTAAAAAATTTCTGGCTACGCCACTGATTTATGTACATATAACTTACTCTTAACTGCCAACTAGTACGGAATAGAATTAACCACTTTTTCTACATGATTTTTCGGCTTAAAATATAGCAAAATTTTTGTGCTGCGCGCTCGAGCTGGTTGCTATTTTGAAAAAAATAATTTTAAAATATACTGTTTACAAAAAGTGGTTAATTATATTCCGTAGCAGTTGGCAGCTATGACTTACTATGTGTAAGTGTAAATTATTGGAGGCGCTCGAGCTCTATGGGTCCATAGAATTCCACACCTATGTAAGGTAAGTATCCATGTTAGTATCTTTCTACCATGTTATAAGTTAAAAATAGAAGCAAAGAAAACGTTTTTTAAACGTTTGTAAATGGCGTGAAATACTTTTTTTTATGTTAGCATAAATTAGTTTTCTGTATTTAGTGGTAAATTATTGGGTGGGCTCAGCCCCTATTCACAATTTATTGGGGGGGGCTCGAGCCCCACGGGCCCATATAACTCTACGCCTATGGCTCTGCTCCATTTTTGAAAATTCGTCATTCCCTGGGAGTAGCCTCCGTCAACGGATTCATCCCATCTGTGCCTTATCGAGAAATATCTGTTAGTACACTTATGCATTCTTAATAGTGTGGGATTAACAGTTCGTCGTTATCAACGTAATGAGTCAGGGATAGGGGGAGAGAGAGGGTCCACGGCTTACTCAGTCTTTTCAATTATTGACCGTCGGAGGGGGATAACTGCTTGACCGCTCTCCCCTCGGTGCTGTCAGATGGGATGTTGTGTGTGTTCTTGTGCATCGTCTGCGTTCGATTGGGCTCTTAGTTTTCTGCGATTTGGAAACGAATCCAGGTGTCATGGCTGAAGGTAGACCTACCTATTACAAAGTGGCGTATAAGAGATCCATATCCGGAGAGTTAGTATCGAATGTGTACATTTCTTTTTATGTATTTGGCTATAAATCAGTCCGTGCGTATTACCAAATAGTACCTGCGCTCGTTACATAGATGGATGTACAGATCGAACGGAAGATGCAGGGAGCATGGGAACATTTTCATCTCTAGTTTTATGTCTTGGGGTATCCATCGACAAAAGATAATGGTAGATCACTCGTCCGTTTCTGGTTACCGGATGGTCTCGGTGAAAAGTTTTGCGTTTCCTTCGAAGGAGCTTTGCGTTGAGACGCGCCCAGGCTAGAGATGAGACGGGCTCTGTAATTCACGAGTGCGTTCGGGCTCGGGCTCGTGAAAAATTTCTTCTTTGTTGAACATACTCCTTGAAACAGATTTTAAAAAGTGATTCATGGGATAAATAGACGTACTTATTTCAAAAAATAGCGGCACGGGAGACTAGAAGGTGTGTGAAACTCCAAAATTTATTGTATCCTCTTAATGAAGTAGTTAATTTTATTTGTCTTTAGCTGAAATTTCGGGCTCGGGCTCCAACTTTAATAATATTGCTCGGGCTCGGATTAAAAGTCTTCGGGCTCGGGCTTCAAAAAATGAGCCCGAACTCATCTCTAGCCCAGGCCTCGTGCGTACTCGTATTTTACGCGTAAATCGATATTTTTTGAAAATTTGACTCGCAAAATTTCAGCCGGACAGTTATGCTACTGATGTCTGTAATTTAGTTTATATTAATTGTGCATTACGGAGAAATCAATATGTAGGTGAAAATTAATAATTAAATGAGAAAAAAAGGAACGTCTTTATTTTCTCCTTCTTAGATTAAAAAAAAAAAAATAAAAATAAATTTTGACTTTGACTCGCAAAATTTCAGCCGGACAGGTATGCTACTGATGTCTGTAATTTAGTTTATATTAATTGTGCATTGTGGAGAAATCAATATGTAGGTGAAAATGAATAATTACACGAGAAAAAAGGAACTTCTTTATTTTCTCCTACTTAGATTTAAAAAAAAAAAAACCAACTAATTTTTGACTTTGACTCGCAGTTTTCAAAAATTGACTCTCACTTTTATGGACTGCGAGTCAACATGACTCTCCCAGATTTTGAAGTCTAGCGCGAGCCATGGACGCGCCCCATTGGTTATCGCGGAAGACGCAGGAACTGTTCACCAGCCTTTTGGATGTAGCTATGATGCAGGTTCTTTTTAAATTAACTGGGGCCACATACTGGATTCTTAGAAAACGCACATGCTTCCATTGGTTTTTGCCGAACAATTTTATTTTAACAGCACAGTTTTTTTTTATTCGCTTCGATTCATTTAAAATTCAGGTCCCGAAATAAATTATTTGAGTTCACATGACGTACTTGGTCTTCGATCTGGGACGGGCTCTTCTCCTATAGGGAATAAAATTTTTGCATAGCACACATTTTTCCGTTATAATTTCAACACTATTCACCAAAATGGATAAATTTACTTTTGATTTGAATTTGAACTAGATTAAAAAACAATTATATGATTCAAATGTTTATTTTCTTTTTCTTTTTATTACAGTGAAGGTGTGTTCACGTGTCCGGAGGACAATTTACCTCTCGACTACGCAAAGGTAAGATTCTTAACAAATTTTTATTCTATTCACCTTTAAATATAACATACAGTGTTGTGTTAAGTTTTAACGAATTATTAAATCTAGAATTGACTACTGTTTTCTTTTGCATTAATTGACAACATGCCTAAGGTGGCCTTACGTCCCCTTTTTAGGTGGCTTGTCCCGTTGTCCCCAAATACAGCTTTGGGACACCGTAATGTCCCGTTTTTAGAAAATGTCCCCTGCAATGTCCCGTTTTTAGAAAGAGAGCAACCCATGGTAACGATTTCAATAAAGGCCGCTAAAAATCTAAAATCATCCAACGACAGTGTCTGTTAAAAAAAAAAAAAAAAAAAAAAAAAAAAAACTGACCTCCCTCAATACGCCGGGGGATGTATTGTTTTTGTGTTTGCTCTTTTAATGCTCTTTTTTTTGTCAACTATTTCAATTTATTAAATTTTTATTTCTTTTTTTAAAGTCATGTTCTTCTTTTGTTTATTCCTACCCCTCCCCCGATCTCCACTTTATTTTCCCTTTTCACTCTGGTTTTCTAAGAATTATTTTCCTTCCGAATGACAACTTCCTTTTTCCTGTGTGTCCTTTTGTTTACATTCCTCAGTTTCCTACCTTCCTTGTGTGTGGGATGGTGTTTTTGTAGTCGAAGAAGGGCCTACCCCTTGTACCACCCGAAACGTACGTCTCGCACTATTTTTATAGTATATGTGTGTTTTAGCTATAACTTTTTTTTTCCATTTTATTTTGATATTAACATTAACACTTGCTTTATTGCGCGTTTTCTTAACAATTAAAATAGACCCAGACCTGTTAATTCAGTCTCCCTACACTACCCAGCAAACACACACAGGTTCTCTGAACGTCTATTAACGTTCAGAAGACGTTCAGAGAACCTGTGTGTGTTTGCTGGGTATTACCTTAAAAAGAGTAGATGTCCCGTTTTGAGGAATAAAATAAATATACTATTGCCAAAAACGTAGTAGATGTCCCATTTTGAAGAAAAAATTAAGTGGTCCGTCACGTTAAACATGCCTAACTGTAAGTCGCTTAATACGAAGCAGTAGATCATGCCTTAAGGAAAAACAAAAGTTATTTTACAAAACTTGTCAGTGATTGATAAAAATAAGCAATGTAAAAAACAGCGGGAGAAATTTAAATATAAACTAGTTTGGCACGAATACCATTCAGAACTCTCCAACAATTGCTGAAATTATTTTTGAACTGCAATTTTCCCCCACTTAACTTGAATGTTGAGCGAAGATTATATTCTTCCGAACTCGGCAAAGGGTATTAAAATGTCAGTGGGATTTCGTAATGCAAAATTTACTTCAGGATTATGAATTTACCAGTTTAATGGAAGCGTGAAGTTTATGCTGTGTGGCCAATAATGTAGACTCTTTAGATACTTTGTTTGGTGCCCATATCTTTCTGCGCCGTTTGTAAACTTTAACATTAACATTATCAATCTAGAAAATTAATTATTTTTAAATCATAACCTTCCGTAAATACCGCTGATGTACATTTTATTTTCGCTTTTCTTAGAAATATAAAATCGACACAGCTTCGTTCTTTTAGTTTTGTTAAGGTAGGTTAAGCGTTTTACCTAAAGCTTCAATCATAACCTCGTTTATGTTCCTCTTGATGCTAAAATTTAAATACAGTAAAATAGCGATGCTTGCCACGCCATGTACAATACGCAGTTTTTACAAAATAATGCATGTTCCACAAGTGTATTGCAGAACGTCACTTTTGCACTGAGTAATATTTAATATGATTGCAAGGCATTTTCAATAGTAACGAACCAAAAAAGCAAAAGGATTTTACTTTTAAAAATCATTTTCAGCCGTAAATTATTTATGTTAACTACTTAAAATTAAAAAAAAACATTTTGTTTAACGCTTTTAACTTAAAGGAATGAATCAATCATTTAAAACTTTTACAGTCCTTAAATAAATTTACCAGTTTTGCCCTTAAATTATGAACTGATATTTCCATGTCAAATGGGGTGTGTGTATGGGGGAGGGGGAATATGGTGATTCTTTGAATATGTGGATTGTTGGAATTTACTGATAATAAATTCTAAACAAACCTTATTGTTATAAAAAAAAAAACTTTAAAATTTTATTAAATGTTTTACACTATTCATTTTTGTTAAATGTATTCCATATATTTAACAAAACTTGTTTTATAAAAGGAAGTTAATTTATTTCCCCACAAAAAATTCAAAAGTTAAAGTTTAATAATTTTTTTTACGCCTTAATGTCAGGGGCGTAGCCACGGGGGGGGGGGTTAGGGGGGTCATAACCCCCCCCCCCATGAGAAATTTTTTGCCATACAAAATGCATATTCTTCACTACATTATCACACACACGCATACATATATATGAGTTGTAGTACTCGTAACCCCCCCCATGAAAAATTTCTGGCTACGCCCCTGCTTAATGTAAATAACTGAACTGGTTTCATCGAAAATTGCTTTAGAAAATTATACTACCTGAATTAAACTATGCAAAATACCTTCATAGGTTTTCTTTTTCCAGCTTGTTTTTTTTTTTTTTTTTTAGTTAGTTTAGTTAAGGTAGGTTAAGCTTTTATGAAACGTTGCAATCATACCCTCGTTTACCTGCCTCTCGATGCCGAAAATTTAAATAATAAATCTGATATCCTAAATATTTACCCTGCTTTCCGTAAACTAGAAATGATTCATATGTTAAATAACTTGCCTTAATTCATTCCGCCGAAGAAGAATGTGCCGCCTGCATCTTTTGTGGTTGATCCCAGAATAATAGCGCCCTTTCCCGTTCGTTCGTGACTTATTTCCCTGAAGTTAAAGCTATGTCGGCTATATGTCTTAGGTGGGCGCCGCGCTTAAGTGGAATCTTTTTAAAAGTGTTCTGGGAAATGTTATACTACTAAATAACATTACGTTAAATTGCATTAGCCGGAATGTTGCTCAGCGTGGTAAAGGGGGTTATCGGATAGGTTGCGTAAGATGAAATAAAATACATATTTCTGGCGGAGTCGGTAAATGTTCTCGGAGGAATATTGGCAATACGTTTTGAACGCTTTATGAAGTTGTAAAATATTTATAGTTCCTGATTGTTGTTCAATAGTGTTTTAGGGAAAACAAAGAGCAACGAACATTAAATCTATAACAGAGTATTAACCCTTTAACGCGTTCCCCAGTGTTCCCTCTCTGGGAACACCCAACTCTGACGTTTGGACTGTTGCCAGTCACGAAGAATAGATTGGACTTCTATAAAAAAATAGTGGCGGGTGACAGAGCTCCACGAGAATCCTTTACTTTTGAGCACGTCATTTCCCGTAACAAAAATGGTCACGATCATTTTTAACAGCGGGATAGATTGCCCAATGCCGAAAAAAGGGCAGCCGTTGCCATCGCTCGACTTCACGACCAGCAAGAGGGCGGACGATCGAAACGTTCATCGCGTGCCACAGATCGAGAGACCCTTTTTTTGACGACAGTTGGCTGTGCGGCACAGCCAACTATCGTCAAAAAAAGGGTCTCTCGATCTGTGGCACGCGATGAACATTTCGATCGTCCGCCTTCTTGCGGGTCGTTAAGTCGAGCGATGGCAATGGCTGCCCTTTTTTCAGCATTGGGAAAGGGTTTGCGACTCAAAGGGTTAAAATTGAGTCATGTCGTTATTCGTGCTACTATGAGCCATTTCTTCACATTTTTCTTTCTTCTCCCCCCTCACCCTTTTAAGCCGCTAACTATTAACTCGCACAAAACACCCATTAAGTAAAAGTTAGCATTAAAAAATGAACATTACACAGTACTTCCCCCCCCCCTTTCGTAATTTCTGTTACACTAAATGATTCCGCTGGCTTTACGCCGCTAATCCCTTCACATCCTTTTCCACTTGATAAATGACTGAAGGATTATCCTGACGCCCAATGCCGCATCACAAATTGATGAAAAAAATATCGACAAATCCTACGTTTTATTTTATTTATTTCCGATGAAATTAGATCGAACCTCGTCTTCTTAAAAAAAAAAAAAAAAAAAGTGCTCTTTCATGTATTATGGATCTTTTTTTGTTGCTAAACATCTTAACTCTCTCTCAATTTTTTTCTCCTTTTTTGGCTTTATTTATTTATTTATTTTTTGTTATCTGGCTGGTGACTCTTGTTTCCTGGTTTGCTCAAGTTCTTTTAGAAAGATTCTTCTTCGCGGATTTTGCAAGCCTCCATGATAAATTCATGTCTTGCTGGATTTTTTTTTTTTTTTCTTTTTCGTGGTTAATGCGAGAGACAATTTATAGCGCAGAGTTATGTTTTATGGATGCGGCAACGGTTTTAAATGATTAGGGGATGGGTGCAATGGAATTTCTTTTCGTAATTAAACCTTATTCTCAGGATAACGCATCAGAAATATATTGTAAGATATTCCAAGTACTAAAAGAATCATTTTATTGAATTAAAATATGTTATTTTAATTTAATTATACGTTATTAAAACTAAAGTACAGTCAGGAAATGACTATTAGAAAATATGGTTTTATATATTTACAGTAAAAATAAAACTCGGCTGTTCGAACCCCTTCAGGGGGAGACACCCCCCTGAATCCCCCTCATTTTTTAGTTTAATGATTGCCCTATTAAAACGATATTGATTGACTATGTCATTTTATCTCTCGCGTATTCCGCCTGGTCACCCTATGTTGAAATTTTTAGGAGTGTAACCTATTGATAGAAAAATACGTGGGATGCCTATTCTACAGCTTACGAAAGAGTGTAACCTATAGATGAAAGCTGTTGCGAGCCAATAGTATTTAAATATATGTAAAAAATGCATGTGAAGCCTATTCTACAGCTTACGAAATAGTGTAACAACAGATGAAAGCTGTTGTGAACTAATAGTATTTAAATATATGTAAAATTGTGTCGCATACTTTTATGCCGCATTTTTGGGACAATTGTCAATAAAGGGGGGTGAGAGATAAAATGACATAGTCATTGACATAGTCAGATAAAAGATAAAACTATCTGCGTACGTAATCCAAAACTATCTGCAAACTCATAATAGTTCGTGATAGCTAAATACATAGTGTGTATATGAACACGTGTATATGCATATGCGTACACATCTGTGAAATGCGCTTGGGCTATAGTGACTTAAAAAAGATATTTCTTTTAGGCAACTATGCATAAAATAAAATAAAAACTTGGAATTACCGGAAAACTATCTGCAAGACCTTTGAATGTATCCGCGCCCGGCGTGCGTCTACCTTATCTGACTACGGTCATTGATATATCTGAATGGATGGGCACTTACTCATCCAGCATTTTGCCACTACTAAGCACCGAATGACTGGTGATTTTATAATGCGAACGCTCAGTGGACGGAAAGCGTTACCCCCCTGTGAAGGGATGCACAAGTAAAGATCCAAACCCAAGCCGGGAATCGATCCCGGACCCAAGGTGCTATAGAAGGGTTCGTTAGCCACTACACCACCATAGGCAGCCATGCTTTTTAATGTAAGTAATGTGCAAACTTAAATAGACTGTAAATAACAGGATTGGAAATGACATATTTGCGTAATAAAAGGCAAAAAAATTAATTGAAATTTACACAATAATAAATAAATTTTAAAATCCTGTGTCTGTAATGCGAAACATTTTCTTTTAAATATAACGCATTATTTTACTGATTATTCCTCTCAAAAATGTAGTATTCTTGGAATAAGATGGGGAACAGGGTTTTGCAGTAAATATATGATGGGAGAAAAATTTTCCTAAAAAAAAAAAAAAAAATCAGACATTTTCGTTTTTATTTATTAAGATATTCGCCATTTCACTGATTCATCTCTGAAGGTAAATTATTTTATATTTTGTTCATCCAATTGCATTTTCAGCTTCATGATAATATTTTATATACATTCAAGTTGTTTTTTTTTCTTTTCATTTAAACAATGATGATACATATTGCTTTCAATAAATACTCCTTTAAATTCATAAAACCAAGGTCAGGAATTAACGGAGGAATTTCCTGGAATCTGAAGCGGGCGGTTCAAAAAGCAATCTCTTTTCAATATTAAAAACTCCATGGAGCGTAATTTATGTCAGTGCTTCGAGCCGTCTCGCCTCTCCTCAGCTTTGTATTTTTATCTCCGGTAAACTTGTTTCCTGGTTTGCACAAATATGAGTTCTTTTAGGAAGTTAGTTTATGAGATTCTTCCACACTGTGCTTTATGATCTTTCAAGATAAATATTTTTTCTTCTTCTCTCTCTTTGGTTAATGCTGGGGAAGTTTTTTTTTCCTTCTTTTTTCTTTTTTCTCCAGCTTCTGCTAGCTTCTTTGCAGATGTTTCATCAGCGCGTGTTTTTCTTTCTGGGATTGAAATATTTATAATCACATATTTTTCATTCCCCAAGTTGGTTTAAAATTACGCTGTCAAGAAAAAGTTGCAGTCAGGTTTTGCTTTCTAGATTAAAACTCATTGCGAAATGAAAACCACTCTTCTGGATAGACTGTTTTACTAAATTTATTTCCAAGAGCTATGTTTTAACTAACAGCAATACATTTTAAGCCTCTATTATTACCTTTTACTATAGCAAATTAAAAACAAATGTGAGAGTCGAAGCACAAGTTACGTTTCACTTAACCATTTGAGGCACAACCCTTTCCCAATGCTGAAAAAAGGTCAGCCGTTGCCATCGCTCGACTTAACTACCGGCAAGCGGGCGGACGATCGAAACGTTCATCGCGTGCCACAGATCTAGAGACCCTTTTTTTGACGACAGCTGGCTGTGCTCGCGCACAGCCAGCTGCGTCAAAAAAGGGTCTCTCGATCTGTGGCACGCGATAAACGTTTCGATCGTCCGCCATCTTGCTGGTCGTTAAGTCCAGTGATGGCAACGGCTGACCTTTTTTCAGCATTGCACAATCTATCCAGCTGTTCTCGCATTCTTCCATTTTTCAGCAGATGTCAGTGCTGTTAAAGATAATCGTGGCCAATTTTTTTACGGGAAATGATGTGCTGAAAAGTAAAGGATTCTCGTGGAGCTAGCTCACCCGCCACTATTTTTATAGAAATCAAATCTATTCTTCGTGACTGGCAACAGTCAAAACGTCAGAGTTGGGTGTTCCCAGAGCGGGAACACTGCTCGTTAAAGGGTTAAATTGACTTATTTTAAGAGCTTTCAAAATGAATTACTTCACAGAAACATTGTTTTAATCAGAGTTCTTATTGCACACAACGTTGCATAAGAATATTGACTAGATTCTTGTGCCAAAAATGAACCAATTTCTTTGGACAAGTGAAGATTTTTAAAAAAGTCGAATTTTTAAATAACTGACACGTTTTAAAAATCTGCATTCTTTTGAACGATCCCCAGCAAAGTGTTAAGTTGATCAGTGCTGTAAAACAGAGCTAAGCCCTGATTGGAAATTTTCGCTGCTGCATGTCTTAAAACATGCTTTTCAGATAAGAAATAAGGAGAAGTAACGCTATTCTACGCAGGATTATAACCTGCGTACGTTTTTGAATCCAACTAACTAATTAATAAAATTATCAAATTAGTAAATTTGGATGTAGCTAGATAGTTTAATCTCTAAATATTACTTCCTAATTTAACAAAGGTGAAAAAATGGTTTGATGTGCATGTATGTTTGGATTGGATCCATTCTATGAACAAAAATTTAAAACTCCGTTGTATTGGAAACTGGAGATTTGTGAATGGAATCTTATATATCAATCACTCTGAGGGATAACTGTTTGAAAAGAAAGAGAAAGATCTGCAAAATTTTAATGCGCGTAATTTCTTACGCAGGTCATGTTTTCGCCGATAAATTGGGCGACTTTGATCAAAAAATAATTATTCAGTTTACTTATAGCTCTAATCGTGCGTATAAAATTGTTAAAATACCCAACAAGTAAATTTACAAATTAAATGTTTGAAAACTTACTCTAATGAATTCATTCATTTTATACTTGAAATTAGCTGCTTACTTCCTAAACTGGCTAATTACTAGTATAATACGAAAAAATTCCTTTGATTGTATACTTTTTAATTTGAATTACAATCTCTGAATTCCGCATACTTAGAACTAATTTTAATTGTCATCACAGTTTTCTGCGTAATTTCTTTTCGCGTTTAATGCATTGTCTCTGAGAGTATTCTATTACGTCAGCGTAAAACTTTTAAAATGGTCTCCATGCTTGTTTATTCACTCTCCCTTCTGCAAGGAAAATTTACGTAAGCTGGTTATTACTTGTTCGCCCAGTACCCATGGAGCGGTTATTAAGGAAAGTTTAAGTGCTCCCGCATTCATCTAACACCGGCTTGTTTCTGTGAAGTTATAATCAAATTAGCGGAGGGAAGGGAAGAACCGATTCCAATCACCAGATGGGTAGGAGCTGACTCAAAATGCCAAGATCTCGTGTTCGAAGCACTAACTTGCCCAGAATTCTTTTAAACAGTAATTATGAATGTTTTTTTTTTATAAACCTTTCGCGATTTGAAATGGGTCAAGTATTGGCTTGTTTCTTTTTAAATAAGTGTCTTTAGAATTTTGAAATGAGAATTAAAATCTCTTTCTGGTTTTTTTCCTTCGTTGTAAAGAGATTTGAAGCATCAAGATGAGAGTTTAACAACACTGCGTAAACGATTTTGCTCTTCAGATGAACAACCACTAGTGTTGCCAAATCGTCTTGAAAAAAAAGTTAAAAATTTCAGTTAAAAACGGCATTTTAACAAAAAAAAAAAAATTCTAAGATTTTAATATTAACCTTTCTAAAATAAATGCTAACTATTACACATTTAAAACGGTATTTGCAACTTTTACCTTAAATTCTTTTATTTTTCGAATGACACAATTAATTTTTGGGCTAAAAGACAAAGACATTAAAAGGAAAACAGTGATTTTGGTAAACGTATCACTGTTAATACATAAGATTTAGCAAATTAGAAGTATCATAAATGTCTAATAACATTCAAATAAGTATAATTGTTCAAATGAGAATGTCCTTGAAAAAAAAAAAATACATCTGGAATTATTCTTTGGTAATGACCTGTAAACAGTTAAATCACAACAAAGAACAAAAGATATTATTTACATCATATGCATATTGCAAGCTTACCTTTGCAATAAAACAATTTTTTATATTTTTAGGTTTATAACGTGTGTAAACAAATTACACTTCAGTAGATACAAAATTACCTTTAAACTGTTTTCGGACAGATTTCCTCCAAATATTCCATTGTTCCTTAAACATTATCCTCTTTTTTGTGAAAGCTCTTCGCTATTTCCATGCACTGCAGCCAAATCGATAAAAATTGAATTACGTGAAGATTTATTTTGCTTTTTATTCGTCTTTTTTTTTTTTTCTGTTAAATTTTCTCGTCTGCGACCTGTGACCTCTCCTCTTCTCTCTACCCTTTACGTGACGCGTCTCTCAAATGTATCCAAAATTAAATCACTATTTTTCTCCCTTGTAGCAAGCTGTGTTCCACACACAAAAAAGAGGGGGTAAGGAATAATTTTTCTTAATGTTGCCATTCTGCTTAGGAGAAAATGTATCAGTGTAATGCTTTTTACCAGGGAAACAAAAGAAATAATAATGAATTTCGGAACTCCAGGAAATTGGATTAAATTCTGCAATGATCCGCGTTAAATGTGGAAGTGTGAATTTAATTGAATTGTGATTTGTGTAGACTTTAGAAATTCTGTTTGTTAGTTAAAAGAAGTAAAACTTTTTTCAAATGTATGACAGTAATTATTATAAAATATTTAGCAGCATATGCTTCAGTTTAATTTAATGCTACAGAGAATTGTTGTTGTAATATATACACATTTTTTGTTTTATTATGATAATTTTGAATAGTGTACTAATTTTGAGTAATGAAGGACTTAAGGTACTAACTTTTAAAATTTGAAAGAATGAGAGAAAGCATTATGAGTTTTTAAAGGAAAAATATGAATTTTTTTCGTTTCAAAAGTAATATTTCGAAAACGTGTGAAAGAAAGAAAAAAAAAAGTGTCTTAATATTTTACCCCCAATATAAATAACACAAAATAATCTATGTAAACTGTATCTACGTTAATTGAAATAATAAACATGAGTTTTTTACTGAACTCATCGTACGTTTTCGTATGTGGTATAGAGTGCTAAAAATCCCCCTCCCCCTATAATTTATCTCCACATTCAACGCCAGTAAAACACTACAAATGCATTAACTACCTCCAAGGTCCCCCCCCCCCCTCCCCTCGGCTACGGCCTTGTATCCTGGGTTCTGACATTTGAAAAGATGACATATGTATCCTATTTATAATGATGTGTTTAGCATTTACTAAAGGGACTAAAAGCTCCTTTTTTGTTGCCTTTTTGACGCGGAATTACAAAATGAATATTTGAATACACTAAAAAGAAGTTTACCTTAAAAGTCGACTATGGGGTTACGCATAAGCTCAAAAAAAAAAAGAGAAAAGAAATAATAATAATAATAATAATAATAATAATAATAATAGGGTACGCCGTCTTCACTGCACCTTAAATAGATGCCTTCCCCACAAATGTAAAAAAAAAAAAAATTACGTAATACGATAGAAAACATTAAAGCATAAATGTAGGTCTAGAAATCTTTCCACGACGAATTATTTAACTGAACGTGTTAAATAATACGTTTTAATGAAATTAGCCTAAAATAATTTTCTTTTAAAGTGCTTTTTTGTCGCGTGAAAAAATCTTTCCTTGCAGGGAAGCGAAAGTTTCTCATCTCAGTGCTAGATATCCGTACCTTGCACTGTTCTGAGCAATTGGCGTTATTTATTGTTCTGCCGTTGTTTCAGGACGGGTAAGGAGACGTTCTGCTGATTTACGGTCGCGAAGTGTTTCATCCGGGAAATTGGATGTACTTTTCGAACAGCCCAATACTGAAACAGCGGGAGTTGCAGATTTAAATTGGACCATTACTCTAATTTAGCACAATGCGTCGTTTTACCTTTAACTTTTTCATATATTTTATTTTTTCCTTAAAGGATTCTATTTGATATTTGTCGCTGAATACAATCTCTTAAACATGTGATACAATATTACACTGTATTGAACTTCATATATTTCAATGAATTTCCTTGAATCCGATCGGTTTTAGTTTTTTTGGTTCTGAGGGAATACAAATATGCAATTAAACTGGATAGAAATAATAATGCATGATTGATTTGTTGTAATTTAAAAAAAATATATTATTGTTTTTATACTTTTTATATTCTTTTTTTTTTTCAAATTTCAAATTGGGGGGGGGGGTGATTTCCGATGCACTATTTATGTAACCTATTCCCACACAATTGATTTGCACCACGTACAACTGTCTAACAAACGAATTAAAGCAAATGAAATAACATGTCTGGTGTAATTTTTTAAATCACCAATCTTAGAACCCCGAACGCAATTTTGTGGGCCCCTGTAAAAGATTTATGCTCGCCAACTTAGTGTTATTGCAGGGTACTTCGGCTACTGTTTTCAAGAAGTGACAAATTTTTTGGTACTTAAGATTATGCTATTTTCAAATATTCGACGAATTTTCGTTTCGGCAAGTAAGGAATGGATCATCATGATACACTTTTGTATTCATTAATAATGTGAGAATGAGAGAAAAAGTAAAAACAAGATTAAAAAAAATTTTTTTGGGTTAATTTTTTATAACTGATTTTACTAGAAAATTCATATTACTTGCTATCAATCTGCATTCCAAGTGTGATTGTACCTATAAGCGATAATAAGAAAATATAATGAGCAAATAAAGTAGAAAAATTTATTCGATTGTTTTTTTTTTTTTTTTTTTTTTGCATTTTTAAATGTAAATGCTACAGTGTCAATAACATTTTTGAATTAAACTTAAGAGAAAATGGTACTGTTTTGTCTACTAAAATTAAGAAAAAGTGTGCTATTTCTGCAACTATTTGGCGTTTTTGAGGTTACTAATGCTACTACTTTGCTTTCTGACAGTGGAGAGGAACCTCTTATAGTCATAAATCTTAATAATGTTAGACTAATTTTACTGAGCTTGAAATAGATTCATTTCTATTAAATGAGTGACTATCCTTAGACTGCACTACATTAGAAGTATTTTGTGTAGATATGTAAAAAGGAGCTGTTTAATATTAGTTCGCTTCATAGTTCATCGTTTAGCTAAAAAGTTATTAATGTAGCATTCTAAGCAGAGCCTTATCGCATGCGCAAATCGGGACTTTGCCCAGGCCCCCCGGATCAAAAGGGCCCTTAATATCAAATGTTGTTCTGAAATATTTTTTTATATCAAATTTTATGAAAAATAAAACAAATTTCATAGATGGGGGCCCCCAATTTCATCGATGCCCGGGCCTCTGTTGGTCATAATCAGGCTCTGGTTCTAAATTGACGATACGGATGTCCAAAGAATTAAATAATATGCAACAAGATTCTTTTAATTTCCAGAGGAAATTAAAGTAGTACATTAATAGAAAGAGTTATAAATAAAGAAAAATGCAGGAACTTCTTGAACAATTAAAAATATCACCACCTGTGTTCATCATTTTTGTGAGATGCCATGTATATTTCTATCTGTCGTAACTACACTTCCTGCTGTAATTTATCATATCAGTTGCTTATCTTATTTCTCCTAATTATGTGCCGCCATGTGTCTTCCCCATTAAAAAATTCAGTTTCATTCTTTAAAAAAAATGGCGTTGAAGTTTAATAATTGTCTTATTCTCCGTCAAGCATTTAAAAAAAAGGGGGGAAAAAAGGCGTCATTTCAATCACATAATGGCTAGGATTGTTTTCTTGCTTTTTCACACTCGCGTTTCATCTTTTTAAAAAGAAATAAAAGAAAAACAGAGACACAGTATCTTATAGCATCTCGAAATGGGAAGAAGAAAAAACGCTCTCTGAATGGATCTAGAATTACTTATTTAAAAGAGAGATAGACGCACGCATGTACACCACACAGTCGAATGTTCACATCTGTTGGATGGTTGGGTCGAGTTGAGTTGAGTCATCGTCTCATAATAGGAGCAGGAGGGATGGCAACAGTGTGATGATCCTCCGATGCGGGGGAAGTCGTTGTGGTTTGGTGTTCTGAATTGGTAATTTTTAAATTGTTAATGCAATTTCGGCTGTTCCGAGATCGTGTTTCAGTTTCAGAAAGGTGAAAGTTGGGCGATAACACCCTTTCCTGGAAATAATTATTTTTGGGCTTCGAAGTTGTTGTTTTTTTTTTCTTCTTCCCTCCTCCCTTTCTCTTTATTGAAGCGGTTTGTCTTTTCTCTAAATGAAAGGCGCTCATTGTACTGACTCTGTCTGTCCGTCAGTTATTTTTCTCTCTTTGTAGGGCTGTAGGTGTTTTTATTTTCCGAACATGCACCGTGTGAGGAAAGTATTGTCATCCTGAAAAAATTCGACTTCGAGATTTTGATGTACTAACACGTTTTGAGGTCTACTGAATTCATGGATGCTATTTTTACGAGATGCACGTAGTGAGTGAACACGATAACTCCTAAACGGGGCATTCGATGGAGCTCCAATTGGGTATATAGGTTATAAACCACCGTCGCAAGACCGGTGTTGATTTTGGTGCGTATAGTTTTTCTACAGGGCTACGACCAAGATTTCTTTTACAGTATGGCCTATGGGAGGAAATTCTTGAAAGTGCGCTAGCGTTTATAAACGGTACATTCGATGGAGCTCGAATTGGGTGTACATGTTATAAACCCCCCATCGTAAGACCGGTATTGATTTGGATGTGTATAGGACGTATAATTTTTCTACAGGGCTACGACAAAGATTTCTTTTACATTATGGCATATCGGGAGAAATTATTGAAAGTGCGCCAGCGTTTGAACGGCGCATTCGATTGAGCTTCAGTTTGGTATATAATGTTTGAATGATCCATCGATTAAAATTGATTTAAATGCTTGGTAATGATCTTAATCGTAAGTGAATGGAAAGTCGAGTGGAGTCACTCCAGATTTTTTTTTTTTTTTTTTTCACTTATGAAAATTCCTGTTTGAAGACTACTACTAGATTCTGATTTAAACACTTTTGATTTGATTGTTCGAATATTTTCTTTAGTTGAAAAATACCGTTTGTCTGTCGTTCCAGAATGGGTCCGCAAACTTCTACAGAACCACGGAAAAACAAACTGAGGTATCCTCAACTAGTGTCCAATAATGTAGTATGTATAACGGCCTCAACCAGCTGAGAATAACATGCGATGTTAACGTGGTCTTAACTATAGTTATAATTAAAAGTTCTTTTTAATGGTAAACAGTTATATGACTATAATTTTTTCGGGGAAAATAAATAAAACTATAATTTCCAGGTATAAATCCATATCTGTCAATAAGGTAACATTTTAATTTTTTTATCGTTTGAATGACAAATAATAAGTTAATAACCCAATTTTAATAGATTTACTGCTGGTTGCAAAAATTAATAAGGCTTGTTTAGTTTTTCTGTCCTTAATCCATGAGTATTAAATCTTTAAATAAAATGCTTAATTTCACATGTCTCACTTGAGAATCTTTTCGCTGGATATGTATATCTTTTTAGAAAAAAATATCAATTGTTCGAAAAGTTGATGCGACTATCTAGTGCTATTAACTTAAAATGGGATGACAATAATCATCTGAGCATAAATGGGTATAAATAGTATAGTAATTTACGCACAGCCTGAAATCTTAGCTCTGAATACACTTCCCCCCAAAAAATGCACTCCCTACAGAGTAGGACACCCACATCCTACTTTTTTTACGTGTTTTGGGAATTTCTCCGAATTATTTAAAATGTTTTTACGAGTAATCGCTAAGTAATTTTATGTAATAAAATGGTCTAATAAACACGGATAGTCAAAAAACTCGGAATACAGATGATCAGTGAAAAAATTCAAAACCCAGAAGCGTCAGTTGAAAAATTATGAGACGATGAGTCAACTCAATCCGATGAATCAACTCATCCTGGCATGCTAATGCCCCCCCCCCCTCCATGAATTTCCGTTCTTCGTTATGTTGTAAATCCATGATTTCTGCCACCATTTTTCGATAGTTTATAAATTCCACAAGAATATGTGTCAAATTTTCGCTCCTTGCGTAGTTCCTTTCCCCTAATAGCACAACTAGTTCAAAAAACGTTGAAATTGCGTTGGAAACACGTTTTTTGACGTTAAAAAACGTGTTTTAAACGTCTTTTGGACTAATTGTGCTACTAGGGTCTTGCAGTCTTTTCAATCTCATCCTCGCATCAACTCCCACCCCCCAAAATCCATGTAAGAACTCCATCAATGATTAGATCGAATTTTTACTAGCCAAAGTAAAAATTTCTCTCTTCAATGGCCAATTGACTTGTGAAAATTTCATGACTTGATTTATGCTTCTTTCCTTATAAAATATTCATATTGTGGAAACGTTCAACTTTACTTTTGTTGAAGTTGAAAGATGGGAAGCTTGTTTTAAATGCGCTTCCCTCAAAAGAGAAGACTTATTTTAAACTAGCTGAAGTACCCGTCGTTGACGGGTTAGTACTGAATGCAAATTTCTAAAAGCAAGAACTTTCGTCAACATTCTTGGAGTACACAGAATGGATGTAGTATGTAGCCAAAGTAAAGAAAGCGCAATTATAATTTTCATGTATTGTTAAAATATTACAGGTTAGAGAGTAACTAAGTAATATCATTTCATTCGCTTTAGTCGTAATTATGGGATGCGTGAACGAATATTTACACATATTCAAATAATTTTCGCAAAATCTCAAAATCTAATCAAGATTTTTTTTTTAATTCGACGCCTATGTTTTAAGATGAGTGACCACCTATCATGACACCCAATTTCATATCATTCGCTTCAGTCGTTTTTACGTGATGCTTGAACACAAATTTACGCAGTTTGAAACGATTTTCGCAAAATCTGAAAATCTAATCAAGATTTTTTAAAAATTCGACGCTTATGTTTTAAGTTGAGTGACTACCTATCATGACACCCAATTTCATTTCATTCGCTTCAGTCGTTTTTACGTGATGCTTGAACACAAATTAACGCAGTTTGAAACGATTTTCACAAAATCTGAAAATCTAATCAATATTTTTTAAAAATTCGACGCCTATGTTTTAAATTGAGTGACCACCTATCATGACACCCAATTTCATATCATTCGCTTCAGCCGTTTTTACGTGATGCTTAAACAAAAAAAGCGTCACGGACAGAATGACAGACAGACAAACTTTTTTTTGAGGGTCGCATCGGATTCCCGGGTGCTTGAAACGGATAGAAATCGCAAAATTTTTGAATTCCAAGAAATGTACAGACAAAAGTCTAATTTTATTTATATAGATAGTTCTCGCAGTTTTGTTTGCTTGAAAACTTCCTGTTTTTTTCTGGTATTGATATAGTAATATAAGGTTATTTGTAATTTCCCCAAACTTGTGATGTGAAATTCAAACAATTCCCGTTATCGATGACTACTACCAATAGTACCAATAATCGATTAATCGATAGTAAATATTTTGATTTCTACTATTCGAATAGTATTCGCGCTTAATCGCGATTTCACTATTCGAATAGTATTCAAAATTTCGAATGCCGTGAGTGCTATTCGAATACTATGTACCGAGCAATCGAATAGATTTTTCGAAATCGATTATCTCAAATGGATTTAATAATCCATTAATTCGAATAATTTCATTCATTCATGCCCCTGACTATCCCATAAATAAAGTAAATAAAAAACTTTGTAAAAAACACACATAAGAGTTTTTTACAAAGTTTTTTATTTACTTTATTGTTTAACACCAGTATTTTGAGTGTTTTTTTCGTTATCCCATAAATATATGTGTAGATCAACACATATTCGTTCTGATCTTGGACAAGATTTTCTAGAGTGTATCAAAGATAGGGTCATGGGGTCGCGTTATCTTTCGGTGTCTTATCAAAGTTTGGCGTAAGATGACACATGTTGTTTCACTATCAGGTACGCATGTCGCCTGGATATAACGGCTCCAGGTGAACACACATCTATTACGTACTTGTTGCAAGCTGCGGTGTCGGCGATAAGCAATCCTGTTAAAAAGGTGTACCTTCCTGTCCGTTATTGAACACCGTGTGATAAAAACAGATGTTAAGTGTCCTACTTCTATGGTGATAAAATGATATACGTGGTTCAGAATGAACTAGACACTTTTTATAGGTCAATTCCGGATAGATTTTTAAAAAAACATATATTATTGAAATTAAGACGTGTGATATGAAGTTATACATTATAAGTTCATATCACACGAAGTTTATACATTAGCCAATATGTCAAAATCATGTGTGTATAAAATTAATAAAAATATTGTCTAGCATACATAAAATGGTGTTTATCAACAAGTTGATCCGTTCAAGGTGCACAAAAGGTCCGCCCTTCTTCAGTGTAATAAAGTTCAACGATCCACAAGAGTAGAAGGCTAAGTTCTTGCCTTCTATTCTTTTAGATTTTTAAACTTTTTCTCCAACTATAAGAACGGTGGACCTTTTGTACTACCCGAAATGGTCACATTCTGGATAAGCACCATTTTATGTGTGAACCCTATTATGCGAAACTTTTATTAATTTTAAATTCTAACGCTGGTTTTGTTGAATGTTCTCGTTTGTCATGCGTGAATGTTTGAGGTTATCGCAGACTGATATTTGTTCATTGGAATGCAGCTCGCACCCATTCCCCCGAACATTTTCAAAAAACGTGACAGTTCTGTTGTCCTTTTAATGAGCTACAATAGGAACTTGGAAGACGGCCGTGAGAAATAGGCTTAATTCTTTAACGCGCAGTGTTGTCGCTCTGGCAACGCCAAACTCTGACGTTTTGACTGTTGCCAGTCACGAAGAATAGATTGGATTTCTATAAATATAGTTGCGGGTGACATAGCTCCACGAGAATCCTTTACTTTTTAGCACGTCATTTCCGTCAAAAAATGGTCACGATTACTTTTAACAGCACTGACATCTGCCGGAAAATGGAAGAATGCGAGAACGGCTTGAGATATTGCCCAATGCTGAAAAAAGGGCAGCCGTTGCCATCGCTCGACTTAACGACCAGCAAGAGGGCGGACAATCGAAACGTTCATCGCGTGCCACAAATCTAGAGACCCTTTTTTTGACGCAGCTGGCTGTGCCGGGCACAGCCAGCTGCGTAGTTAAGTCGAGCGATGGCAACAGCTGCCCTTTTTTCAGCATTGGGAAAGGGTTGCGCCTCAAAGGGTTAAGTAAGCGAACGGATTCACTTCCGATGTGAAAGATTCGTTTACGAGATGTCTATGAGTTTCTATGCCGAAGCATAAGATAATTTTACATGGAAATTGATTGAAGAGACGCCTATATCCTGACCGGAAGGCCCTGTGCGTTAAATATAAATTTTATTCACTTTTAATAAACATATACATGACACAGCGGTGTGTGTGTGCGAGAGGGGGAGATTTTGTCTTTTCACAAGCTGTATTGCACACTCTGACAAATAATAAAAAGCGTTTTGGATTTGAAACATTGAAAAATATTCTTAAATGAGTGTTAACTATACCCTAAATTGCATAATTAACCAGCATTTTATTAAAATTAAAAATTTAACTACTATGTTCTTAACATACATAACAAGGTACTTATCTATCAGTACGATCGTTTCGGCTGAAAAAAACTTCAGCCTTCATTAGCTAGCTGTCGTACTGACAGATAAGTACCTTGTTATGTGTGCTTTTTTTTTTTTTATAAAGTTTTATTCATATTGTCTTTTAACTAATGTGTTTTGAGTGTTTTTAATAGTATGCTCTTATTCAGTCGTATAATACGTACTGGGACAGATGAAAAAATTGTGTTAAAATTTATTTTTATATAATTATCAATAAAAGTGTTTTTACTTTCATCCGTAACATAACATACGTTAGTCACAATAAAATGCTCAGATTACAATAACAACAGCAAAAGCTTATTTAAAAAAAAACTTCAATGTGTTTCAATAACCTTTATAGATTCAACCAGTTTCTTCCTCGGTCTGATATACTCTTTTATTTTGAAAAGTAAAACAAATAGGCGCATTTTCTTACGCTTTGAAATGAGAAATCACCAATATAAAAACATGAAATTGAGGAATATAGTCTGCGTCATTCAAAAAATAAAATTACAGAATTTAAAAAAAATGAAATATTGTAACATATTTGTGGCTTAAAATTAAGTAGCACTTTAGTGCTTTAAAAAAAAATCTGGAGTGACTCCACTCGACTTTCCGAACATTTACGATTAAGATCATGACCAAGCATTTAAATAAATTTTAATCGATGAATCATTCAAACATATATACCAAATTGAAACTCAATCGAATGCACCGTTTAAACGCTTGCGCACTTTCAAGAATTTCTCCCCATAGGCCATTTGCCAAAATATAAAAGAAAGTTTTGTCGTAGCCTTGTAGGAGAACTATAAGTCCTATACACACCAAAATCAATACCGGTCTTAGGATGGTGGTTTATAATATGTATACCCAATTTGAGCTCAATCGAATGTACCGTTTAAACGCTAGCGCACTTTCAAGAAATTCCCCCCATAGGCCATAATGTAAAAGAAATCTTGGTCGTAGCCCTGTAGAAAAACTATAAGTCCTATACACACCAAAATCAATACCGGTCTTGCAATGGTGGTTTATAACATATATACCCAATTTGAGCTCCATCGAATCTACAGTTTAAACGCTAGCGCACTTTCAAGAAATTCCCCCCATAGGCCATTATGTAAAAGAAATCTTGGTCGTAGCCCTGTAGAAAAACTATAAGTCCTATACACACCCAAATCAATACCGGTCTTGCGACGGTGGTTTATGACATATATATCCAATTTGAGCTCCATCGAATGCTCCGTTCAGGAGCTATCGTGTTCACTCACATACACACAAACACACACACACACATACATACATACATCTCGTAAAAATAGCATAAATGGATTCAGAAGCCCTCAAAACGTGTCAAAACACCCAAATCTCGAAGTCGAATTTTTTCATGATTACAATACTTTCCTTACAGGGTACATGTTCTGAAAGTAAAGAACAAAAACAAAAAAAACATAAACATCATGAGTGGTCGTAGAATTATTAACCCATTTGGACGACTTTCTACGATTTTTGCCTTGCCAGGAGGAATAAAAAACTTTTTCCAAGTCACCTGCCCGAACAAGTGATCATTTCTTTTTAAAAAAAAAATCTTGTACAAGAAGTGAAAATTTTATACCCTACTGGGGTCCTGTTGAAGTCATTTGCGGGACTGAGTTTTAATAATCGGGAATTAAAGCTAGGAAAAGGGAACGACGTTTAAAAATTTTTGTGACGATTGAAAACGAAAATCCTGAAAATACACTTGTGTATCAAAAAATCGGATTCCCCCCCAATAGGCTTATTCACTTTTAGACATGGTTTTGATGAGTGTATGTTTATCAGAGAATAAAAAATTATAAACCAACCAATAGCTTGCTAAGTCACGGATGGATATAGTTGTCTGACAAAACAGTAACAATTTCTCCGAAACGTAACTTAATACGCGAGAGAGTTGAGATATCTGGTTTCATTCAAATCCTTGAAGATGTAATATTACGGACTTCGTGTGTGTTGCATTTAGTTATGGTGATAGAAGTGCAAGGACAGGCGTTAAATAAGATAATTTCTTCTTTTTTTGTCTTTAAGTCAGACTTAACCCTTGGAGGCGCAACCCCATTCCCAATGCTGAAAAAAGGGCAGCCGTTGCCATCGCTCGACTGAACGACCCGCAAGAGGGCGGACGATCGAAACGTTCATCGCGTGCCACAGATCGAGAAACCTCTTTTTTGACGCAGCTGGCTGTGCCCGGAACAGCCAGCTGTCGTAAAAAAAGGGTCTCTGGATCTGTGGCACGCGATGAACGTTTCGATCGTCCGCCCTCTTGCGGGTCGTGAAGTCGAACGATGGCAACGCCGGCCCTTTTTTCAGCATTGGGCCATCTATCCAGCTGTTCTCGCATTCTTCCATTTTTCAGCAGATGTCAATGCTGTTAAAAATAATCTTTTGACGGGAAAGGACGTGCTAAAAAGTAAGGGATTCTCGTGGAGCTATGTCACCCGCCACTATTTTTATAGAAATCCAATCTATTCTTCGTGACTGGCAACAGTCAAAACGTCAGAGTTGGGTGTTCCCAGAGCGGGAACACTGCGCGTTAAAGGGTTAACAACGATTGAACTCTGATAATGATCGAATCTTTGCAAGCCTACACTATAATTACGCTGACCTCTGACACACTAACAATTCCGGGCAACCTGCTCCAAGATAAAATTTTTACCGCCATTATTCCAAGAAGATTAAAAAGCACAAAAAGCGTCGTAACATCCACACCGTTTGCTTGATCCGCTTGAAATGTTTCATTATTGTGTAGAAAATAATCCCCGCTCGTTTAAAAAATCTGAAAATCCACCCGTTCCCTCATTTTCAAGCGATTTTTTGCTCCTTTCTGCTCCCTTTTATTTCCTAGAGTCAAAAAAGTGAATCATTTGGCGACAAAATTAGGTTCTGCGAGTGACAATGACGTCCTATTCGAAATCACGGTCATCAGGCTTTGAAGGGAAAGTTCTGATTTCAGTTCGTTTTAAACAGTTTTTCCAGATTACATAGCTTAATGTTTTTTTTTTTTTTTTTTTTATTAAAATGATCATCTGCCTGAAGCATTGATATAAGAGGGGCTGTGTACACACAACGAAATCGCTCGAATGCGGAAACTTTCGCCGCGTTTCCAGAAGAGCATGCAATTCGATTTGGGCATACAATAAAAATGGATACCGAAGTTATTTGAATTGGACGAAGATTCAATAGATTGAGTGTAGGCAGGGGCCTGGCCAAGGGGGGGGGGTGTTAGGGCATAACCCCCCCATGTGGAATTTTTTGCCATACAAAATGTATATTCTTCACTACTTTATCACACACATGTATGCATATATGTGAGTTGCAGTAATCGTAACGCCCCCCCCATGAAAAATTTCTGGCTACGCCCCTGAGTGTAGACTATTTTATTCCAATGTTTTTTCTAGAACCTGCTGTCATTGCCTGCACAACGGGCTTTGACTTGCAGTTATTCATTCATTTTGCATCATTCTACATTCTACATGCAAGAAATTGCTTAAAAAACGGGTCATTACATAAACGATTCAAAAGCGGGCCCCAGAAAAGAATGTACCGGGAGGGGGGCAGGGGAGGTGCCGCCATGATTGCATACTTACCTCTTTCACGTGACCGGAACACCCCCCCCCCCCCGGCCCACCACCTCTCAATAACTAAATCGTCCATTCCAATAATGGGAGACTCCCCCCCTCCCCCAGGCAAACCTCAAAGTCATCCCGTTACGTCAGTTCTCTCCGGGCGAGTGCCCCTGCAATCCTTAGGAAATCTCCAGCACATGCCGTCCGTCTGTCATCTCGCATAGAGCCCCCACCTAATCCACTACTGCAGTGTCTATTTCTGGACGCCCCTGCAATTTTTTCGTTTCGAAAGTATCGTTTCGTAAAAACCAAAGTAAACGAATCTCGGCAGCTGCCGCAAGTCACGGTTTAAGTTCGTCAACTGTTTTTTATTTTATTTTATTTTTATTTGAGGCTCTTCCGAACGGCAACTGTCGCCGACTTTATGGGGGAGGGGGTGTATAAAAGGGTGTTATACCGCCTGCTCTTCGTCTCTCCGTAAAGTAAGGAAGCTGGAAAGTTACGAAGCTGAGGAAAAGGCAGAACTTTATAAAGAGTTTCTCTTCTTTGCTCTCCATCTTCTCTGCTGACGACGGAAATGGTCGTCGGGAGGTTTTTATGACGTGACTCGAGATCTCTGCACGCAGGAAGCGTCGGTGTTGAAGAGGGGGGGGGATTAACGCAAACTATATTTTTTGGTATTCTAATTGTCGTATTTGTCATTGCTATTATTTTAAGGGACCATTCATTTATTGACTAGCTGAGTGCCCGTTCTCCGCACGGTAAGAAACGAAAATGTTTCTTACGTGACATAAAAAAAGTACTTCAGTGCCGTCCGCAATCAAAAAAAAAAAAAAAAGAAAAGAAAAGAAAAGCTTGACGGTTTGCAGAGAAAAACTTTCAAAATATCTTATTTCTATATCATACTGTTTTTACTTCCTTGTACGGAGTATAAGGAAGTAATGTGATCTGAAAAATTTCGGGGGCCAAATTTCGACGAAAAACAGATTTTCACTACCTCTCAATTTACTTTTAAGAATTTTTTCGATGCATCTCATCGTAAGCTAGCACACACGAACCTGTAAACGCGTCTGCAACTAACTTTGACCACTTTGACCAGCGGAGCCTGCCTTTATTTTGGCCAGTTTTTCCATGCCATCTGTACGTACGTACGTATGTATGTATGTAACTCGCATATCTCAAAAACTATATGTCGTAGAATGTTGAAATTTTATATTTAGGATTGGTCTATGATCTAGTTGTGCACCTCCCCTTTTGGTCTCAATCAATTGGACAGTTTATATGTAGGACCGCCCAAAAGATTCGAAATACATTATGCTCTAGGGGCCGAAATTCATTCAACTCGCAGATCTCAAAAACTATTAGGCGTAGAATGCTGAAACTTTATATTTAGGACTGTTGCAATATCTACTTGTGCCGCTCCCCTTTCGGTTCTACTCGACTGCATAGTTTATCTACAGGGGACCGAAAACATTTTTGAATTAATAAGACATGCAAGGAAGCCATGTGTTGTCCACATCAGATTTTTTTAGGTTTAAGTTATAGCATTAATTCATTAAACACTACATGATGCGGACAACCGTTTTATTTAATAGTTGTTTTGCTCATTTTACTCTCATTTGCGACAGAGCTTATTAAAATTAATTTGAGATGTTGGGGTTATTCCTAGCTAATCGGTATTTCATACATTTTTGGAGCTATTTGGCTAATGAAGGTAACTTTTGTGCAAGAATTTTATAAGTTGCTAGAATTCAGCCCAAAAAAGGAAATCTAATATTTATACTGCGAAAAGTCATCAAAACTTGGCGGCATTTCTTGTGATTTTTGGGAATACATACGAGACCGTAGTCAAACTGATAGCGAATATTCTGTATTATGTTAATTAGTATTTTCCACCTATGGCGACTTTTGAATTTTCGACGATTTTAAAAATTGCATTTCCTTTCGTTATTATAGTTGCTTGAAAAATCATAGTGCTCGAAAATCGTCAAGGGTAGCTCGCGCAGTAAACATAATGCTTTGAATTTAGTAAATTTTTACGTCAAAGCCTTTTAATATAATTAGATTTCTAACTCATTTTTAACTCATTACGTCAAAATCGCGTCATTCTCGGGTGCAATATCTAACACGAATTAGTGAAAGAAAGAAAAAAAAAACCTCACGTTATTTTACTTTTCTACAGCATCTGATAATGTGGAAGTTTATTATTTCGCTTATGGTGTTATTGTTTGTATGGTGTTATTGTATAGAGCTGTTTCAGATTACGCCACAATTCATTCCTGGTGGAATAATATGAGGTTTCTATTGGTTCATTCAAATTCCTGGTGGACAGACGTCACTTCAAATGAGTTTTTATTGGTAGAGTCCAGTGCCGGTCACGTGGTTGAAACTGCTCTAATAGAGCAGTTATTGTTATTGTTTGTAAGCTTGTTAACCTAATTAGGATTTCTAATGCACTTTTACACTCGTGACATCAAAATGACGCCAGTCTCACTTGAATTATTGAAGGTAATAAATAAATAAATAAATATACAACTTTGTCAACTATGATCACTAATGTGC
Organism: Cheiracanthium punctorium; assembly: GCA_038373885.1. NCBI lineage: Eukaryota > Metazoa > Arthropoda > Arachnida > Araneae > Cheiracanthiidae > Cheiracanthium > Cheiracanthium punctorium. The sequence goes on along the minus strand of JAWZYV010010530.1, from coordinate 913,159 downwards.
TTAAATCAGACATTTTTTGAGTAAGCTTTCTACCCTGAAAATGAAAATGGCGAAAAATAGTTAAAAATTTGGGAACAGGTGGATTTCCAGAATTTTAAAGAGGCCTACGACCTCTCCCGTACCGTTATACAGGTCTATGCAAAATTTCAAGCCGAGCGGTCGAACGGTGTGAGAGCAGTGGCGTAGCCTGGGGGGGGGGTCATAACCCCCCCCCATGAGGATTTTTTTGCCATATAAAATGTATGTTCTTCATTTCCTTATCACTCACACCTATACATATATGAATTGAAGTAGTCGTACTATAAAAATAAATGTACTATATGATGTTAGATAACGAACGAAGTATTTTTAATGGAGCATTTTATTTATTCCTTCTTAAACGAAGCTGGATGACGTATGTTTATTTCTTGACTACAAAATAATGCAAAAATGCTTTTATTTTGGCAACTAAAATTGGCTACTCAACGGGCGATTTTTTTTTTATGCTGGTGAGGCTACTATTTTTGCCTCCTGGCACTGGTGGACATCCTGAATGGGGTAGCCCTGGTTTAATTTAAATTTCTGATATTTCTAAAATGGAGGTATAACTAATATTTATTTACCAGAACAAGCAGCCTTGATTTTTTTTTTCCCTCTCCTGATTCCTCCAAAGCGATCACTATCGTTTAGAAATGACTCACTGAGTATCTTCGCTCAGTTTACTTATCTTGGGTGTGCTGATTGCTTTTCCTGGCAGCTTGAACTCTGGAGCACGAGTTATTGAATGTCTGTCAGTTCCACGAATTGGCTCCTGTTCTTTTATCATCTTTTTTTTAAGATATATTTATCTGTTTTTTTTCTTCTGTCATTGCACCCTGCCGTGACTAACGATGATCACTTTATCAGTTCTGTTATTTGTGCAGTTTTTAACACTTTCGAAGGAAGTTTTTTTTTACCGTTTCTGTTTGTATGTACCGAGTGTCCCAAAAATGACTGATGGATTTTGAAAATCAATTAAAAAAAAAGACTGAATGCGATAGATATGTATCGTTTGCGGTCTTATGCTTAGGAAATCAGAGAATTTTATCCCACCCAATTTCAAATTGAGTTAATATTTTCACCCACAGGTGGCGCTGAAAACTTCGAAAAAAATTAAAAACCGGTATGAAAATTTTGCAAGGACTGTTGCAAAAAACTAAACAATGACATTTCATTTTAAATATAACCCCCATTGGCTGCAACAACGTGGCGCAGTCTGAGGCAAAAATTTCCAGACATCCGTTCAAACATGTCACTTGGAATTGTCTCACATGCAGTACACATGTGCTGCTTCAGATCCGTAATTGTTTGTGGAGTTTGGCGGTATACCAAATCTTTCAGGTACCCCCAAAAGGAAAAAGTCGCAGAGTGTCAAGTCTGGCGAATAAGGAGGCCATGCCATGCCACTTCCTGTATGCATGTCGTAATCCAAGGCAATTAATCGCCTGCAGCGCCATCTCTTGGTAGAAATGCTAACTAAATTTGAAATTGGGTGGGATAAAATTCCCCGATTTTCTAATCATAAGCCCACAAACGATACATATCTATCGCATTCCGTTTTTTTTTTTCTTCTCACTCGCCTGTGAATTATTCCCATGGACTGTATACTATCTAATATATTTTAAAGTCAAATTTTCTGCACTATAGTTGCCACTGAAAGTAACTTTAGAAATTGTAAAAAACTCTGCCTCCTTTTGAAAAACAAAGAACAAATCTGAAGTTAAAGGATTGAAAGTGCACGTAACATCCCACGCAAAATGGGTGTCTGCAGAGACGTTTTTGGAACTTTGTCTTTTACAGTCATTTAAATTACAAAAAGGTTCTTGGCAATACTGTTTCAATTCCGGTAACTATTTTTAAATCTCCTTTAATGATCTATAATTTAGTTTCAAGTCCCGCCAAAAAGTTCAGTTTATCTGCTTCGTCTCGCTTTCTAAAAAAACATAGTAGCCTAAAACGTATTCCATTTCAAAGAAAAAAGAAAACCAAAAAGAGGGAAAATAGCTAATGTCCGTAATAGAACAAAGCATTATTCTGTCTTAAAACTTTTTCGGCGAAAGCTACCCAGCCGTTGGGATTTAGCTCCAGGCTTCGGCAGCGTATACGTTTGTTAACAACTGTCTCCGAGCAAAACTGTCGCCATTTTGTATTTTTAAACCCATGCACGTTATGCATCGCTTCTGTGTGTTGGTTGTGTTTTAAGACCCGAGTCTGCTGATCCGTATCTTGTAGGCAGGCACGCTCGCTCGCAAATACGAACGTTTCTCGCTTGTGGTCGTACGTGTAAAACGGTAAAAATAACTTTTCTTCCGAATACGGCTTGTTGCTGAAATGTCTTGTGTTTTTTCCTGGGAAAAACTTCTCTTGTTCTTCATTCCGTTTCATTTTTTTTTTCCCTCTTTCGAAAAGGACGCCGCACGAACCAGAAAGGGAAAATGTTGAAAAGTGTCTGTTGTGTCAGCCCATCGTCACGTGATGTTAATGAATGCCCTCTCGGAATTCGAGAGTCCGAGGACAAAGGGTTGAGCGGATTATGGGCAGGGCCTGCCTAATAGCCAAACGCTGTGTGTGCAAGAGTGCGTTTTGGCTCCCTTTACAGTAAAAATGGGTAAAGAAAACCTTCCAAAAATGGTACAGATGCTCCATAACTAAAATTTGTGAGGATTGGATACGTATATTTGGCATTTTAAAGTATTTGAAACCAAAATCTAAAACTAACGATCAGTAATAAAATAAATACAGTAATAAGAACAGTATAACTTCTAATTATTCGAATCAATTGGGACCAGACCCCATTCGGTTGTTTGTGATTGTGGCAACGCTACACTAGGGCGATCTGCCAAGGGTAGGGGGCGCAGTTTAGTTGGCGTACGTTTAAAATTGAAACGACATTCCGAATTCGAAAAATATTCAGACACTAAATGGACATTCGGCCGTATAAGTAAAGATTAGTAACAAATACTTTTTTAAATGTCTGAGTTTCCGTTCCTGCATTTGTGGGCTTTTTTATTTAAAAAAAAAAAAAAATTAGTATGAAAATTCCCAAAAATAACCGTTGAAATGCACAAAAATGAGCCATTTTTACAAAAATGGGATCCTGGAAAATATTCCTGGATCGATCCCTGATTTACAGTAGTCAGAGAGCACCCATGGACAACAGAGAAATTGAAAGTCTGTAAACACTTTTTCAAACTTCGTTGGAAAAGTGTTACAGAAACACGTTCGAATTTTCAACCCTTTCATCTAAGCTCAGCTTTTATTCATTTATCGCGCTTGCGCTACTGAAGAAAGAAAAAAAAAAAAAAAAAAAAAAGAATGATCCAACAAGCAGAAACGATCTGGATGCCCCTTACCCCCAACCATACACACATACACACACACCAAATACACAGACGCACTGTCTCTTCTACTGCATGCAATCAAGAGAGTGGGGGAGGGGAGAGAGAAGAGAACCATCTCGCAGCATCCTCCTCCTCCTCTTTCCGCTCCTTTCTCACTGAAATCGTCTGCCTCTTCGGATCGAGCAGCAGCCCGACACAACACAGCACAACCCTGCTCTCTTTTTCCGAGATCGGATAAGTCGGGAACACACGCCACGGGATTAAAACAGTCGTCTGCTGCTGTGGTCGCCGCGGAAGAATCGCCCATGGAGGCGGAGGAGTACGGTGTGGCCGTTCGCAGGGGACACCCCCCTTGCTGGGGCTACAGGGGCGGCGGCGGTGGTGGTGGTGGAAGCAGGTGCGCCCCCTCCAAGGTGAGAAAAAACCCATTGTGTGGAACCCCCTTGATTATTATTTTTGTTAATCACGTAAAATTTCTTTCACTGGCTAATTGTTTTCACTGCAATGCACTTCCATTTAAAATGTCGCTTGTTGTTTATGGTTTCAATTTGGATGCGCTATGTCCATCTGTCTGGGTTCTTGGTGGCTACGAAATTTTTGCAGGTAATGGCTACGTAACTGGTTCGAAAAGATGTGAATGAACGATTTTTTTTAAGAACTGGCCCCACAAAAATATTTATTTCCGTGCAAAAACGATTGCATTGTTTTTTTTTTTTCCTATTGGAGTCCCGTAGACAGGCCCTGATTACCGCACAGGCCAACTAGGCCTCGGCCTAGGGCCACCAAAACCATTAAAATAGTTTTAAGCCCTTAAAAAATATCACACAAAAACATGAATGACATCAAATAAAGTGATTCAATTTTACAACGCATTCCACTGTGATAAAGTGCTTGTTGTTCACACTGTATTCAGAAGTAGAAGAAATGTCACATGTTAGGGTCCAAAGCATTCTACTACGGAGCATTCAGGGACATGAACTCACTGAAGCATAACTTATGAGCATTAGAATTTTATGAACTTTAGGTTAAAAATTTATTCGACAAAGCCCCCCCCCTTCTTATTTACAACAAAAATGTGTACCCCGCGACACTATGTATCAATGAAAGTCAGTGACTCCATTGACAGAATATCCTAAATTTTGCCGCTTGTGCAGAATAAAGACCAACAGAATAACAAACTCTTTATGCGTTTTCTAATTCTTTATATTTATCAAATAATAATAATTAGTTTATCTCCCCCATGAATCACTTTTTGAAATCTGTTTACAAGGAGTATTATGTTCAATGAAGGAGAAATGTCTCACGAACTCGAACATAATCGGGAATGACTGAGCCAGTCTCATTCTTAGTCCCAGGAACTTATAAGATTAGCTATTTGGAGTTTCTTCCTGAATTTTCTGGGTCCTTTTTTTTTCACAAGACATAAAACTGAATTTTCGAGTCATGTCTAGTATCCTATAAAAGCGGGTCCCTGAGACGGGTTATTAGAAAGTAAGCTGATTCCTTTGGATTTAGGATATATTCATTCTTAATAGTGATTTTTTTTATTTCCTTTATTTCCAGTAACACAACATGAATGAAGATAAGTGAATTTTTTTTTTAATGTTCTTTATCGAAAATAGGTGTCTGTAACTTTTTTATATAGGTAGGCGAAAGAAATTTCATGGATTTAGACGAGAACGGATTCTTCACAAAATATTTTATCTTAAAAACGAACCTTTCACGAAATATTTAATCTTAATACGGACCCTTCACACTATTTTTTATTTTGAAAACGGACCTTTCACAAAATTCTTCCATTGGTAAACGGCTCGTTCCTACGAAAATCTAATTGTTCAATTTGGTAACAGATTTCAATTAAGCTGCCGCACGCATTACAAATTTTATAAAATTAATAATAATTAAAGGTTTAAAATAATGATGTTGCGCATGTAATTGTTTTGTAAAAAAAAATGTAAAATAAAATAATATTAAGTGGTACTTATTTTTTAACGCTCAGCTAAAAAAAAAAGAACTTTGAAAAGAAAGAAAAAAAAAAGAGTGCACAAATATTACGGTGGAGTCTCAATTCATATTGAGCTAGATGATTCTTTTAAAAATATCTATTATCCGGAAATTTCGATTATCCGATGTAGGTTCGGTTTCAGTGGCGTTGGATAATCGAGGTTTTACTCTATATGCATTATTTATGTAAATCTAAGTGAATATATTTTGTATGTTTATTTATAAAAATCAATATTCTTTTATACATAAATAGTTTTTTTTATAGGACTTTCTATAAAACGTCTTGAAATTTAATCTAGTATGAAATTTAAATTTGTAAAATTAGATATTTTTCAAATATTCACGAAACCAGGACCCTATTTTCAAAAATTCTCAAAAATAGGACCTTGGCTAAAAAAAAAAGTCTGATTGAACGCTAATTTCAGATTCATAAAATTTTGTGTAAATTTTTCACAGTTTCACTGAAACAGGACCCTGTTTTTCAGAAGTCTGGCCAGACCGCTGTGATTAAAATTGAAAACTTTACTGTCTTAATGGATTTAATCCGATGGCTAACGTCGCTGCAAAGTCGTGGCGGGAGTGGGTTTTTTCCGTTTATCTCGGCTACGCTCGTTACACAAAACGCTGGACCACAGTAAGGCCAAGCCAGGAAGCAACGATAAAAAGCGGTTAGGATAATTATGCTTTAGACTGCAATGCATAAGATCGTTTTGCTAAGAATTTTATGATGGATGTACGATGTACGAAATAACTACATACTTATTCGTTTCAGTTCATTGATTCCAGTTTTACCAATTGTAGTTGCTTTTTCTGCGTTTTTGGACGTACAATTTTTGGTACAATTTATTGGACGTACAATTTTTGGACGTACAATGGATGCTCTTTAACCCTTTGAGGCGCAGCCCTTTCCCAATGCTGAAAAAAGGGCAGCCGTTGCCATCGCTCGACTTAGCTACCAGCATCTTGCTGGTAATTAAGTCGAGCTATGGCAACGGCTGCCCTTTTTTCAGCATTGGGCAATCTATGCAGCTGTTCTCGCATTCTTCCATTTTTCAGCAGATGTCAGTGCTGTTGAAAAGAATCGTGACCCTTTTTTGACGGTAAATGACGCGCTAAAATGTAAAGGATTCTCGTGGAGCTAGGTCACCCGCAGCTAATTTTATAGAAATCCAATCTATTCTTCATGACTAACAGTTAAGACGTCAGAGTTGGGTGTTCCCAGAGCGGGAACACTGCGCGTTAAAGGGTTAATTAGAACTTATCTAAAATGCCAGAAGGAACGAATATTTTTTTTTACATAATTCAGTCCCTAATCTGACTCCCCCCCCATCAGAGCACAACCCCTCGCCGTAGTGAACAGGAACTGAACTGTATTTTGTACTGGTATGACCGTCCATGGAGAAATTCACCAGTGTTGACCACAAGACGAAAATCCAGCAGGCAAAGCAACACTCTCTCTAATCCCAAAATTCTATCGATAATAAAGTGGTACAATCAGAACTGTCCTGATCGAAAAAAATACCCCCCCCCCCCCACCAGCACCACCACTACTACCACACTTCCTTAAACACCTGTCTGGAGAAAATATTTGAACAATAGATAATCGACTCCTCAAAGTATCTCATTAAATTTTCTCCACAATGATGCATTATGGACCAACCAAAATTAGTTTTCTCTCTTCACAGAAAAACTTATTTTTTTTTTGTTATTCTTTTCTTTCTTTGAAAGCAAACACATCTGGCGGCTGGCGCCAAAAGAGAAGAGATTTGGGAGATAAAGATCGAGCACGTACAAACTAATCCTCTCGTGTGTGTTTGTTTATTCATAACGACAAGAAAAATAAATCGTGTCGAATGCTTCGATTTTAAAACACTTTCCAATAACCTCTTTTCTGTGGGGGAGAAGGGGGTATACAGGCCCGAACTGGCCTGGTCGGCGATCGCCGAGGGCCCCCGTCCCGAGGGGGCCCTGGTGAGGCATTCAAAAGTGGATATACAACTTTATAATAAGAGTCATTTCATTATTTATTTTCCAGCAATCTTACGCAGTGACGCAGCGGAGGATCCCAGAAACCCAGCGACGTAGTATTACATATTCTAATATTCTATCCCCTCTAAATTCTTCTGTAAGAGGCAAGGCCTGTTTTCCGGGAGGGCATTCGGGGCAAGCGCCCGGGCCCCCAAATTGTTCTTTAAAAATTTGTAAATTTTGAAAAGTTTTCCAAAGAAGGGGCCCCCAATGAAGCTTTTGCCCATAGCTCCCAAATCGACCCATCGGCTCCTGAAGAGGCCCCTTTTAAATCTCTAGAATCTCCAGATTCTAGAATCCTTTTAAATCTCTAGGGCCCCCAAGAGAGCCAGTCCAGGCCTGGGGGTATATACCGAACGTAGGGGTGTGCAAACGCCTGTCCATAACGGAGCGTTCTGTTATAATAAAACATTGGTCAGGCATGAAAGTTTTGAGTCTTTTGACTGAATTCAGTCTTTTTCAACATCTTTCGGCTGTTTCTGAGATCTATGCCAAATGAATTTAGTCATACTGAATACAGTGATACAATGAATATTAGTTAGTTTAATAATGAGTACATAACAGGTAATGGGTTAAATAAATAGAACATAATAAGAATAACAGGTAATGTTTTAAATAAATGCATAATAATTTATTTGTTCTGTTAGTCGGTCAGTCTCTGTAAATTATTATATGTTGCAGTAGAGAACATATGTTATATTGTGCTCTGCCAAAAAGTTGTACGACACCAAAATAAATGTAAACATATCTCTTTGCTCAATGTCCATTTCTAGTCAGTCAGTGTCTGTAGATGGTTATACGTAGAAAATGCTATTATACAACATGTGTTATATTATGTACTATCTATCAATCTATTGCACTACACCAAAAGAACTATAAATGTATATCTGTGTACGAATACTGGGGTAAATTTTACGAGTCCATATCGGCGAAAGTTTTTTTTTAATTATTTTATTTTATTAAATTGGTAGTTTTGAAAGGGAGCTACGTAAATTTTACCCAGAACCAAAACGTTTAGCATGTCCTGTCCACGGTGTTCGTCTTATGTATCAGATTATAATTCGATTAAAAATATGTAATTGCTGTAATAACTTATTAAAATAGATGCAAGGCGTTCTTTTCTTTCTTTCTTTTTAAGAATAATAGAGCTTTGAATCGTACAGTAAAAACCAATTGTAACGTTGACGTACCAACTGAATCGTACAGTTAAAACCAACTGTACTCTTGCAGAACCGAAGGTGTGTCTATGTAGGATTTTAATTTAGACCTGTACATCAGATTTTAAACATCCCAGTACGTTAAATAATCGATTACCCGCTAGTAGCATGTCCGAAAGAAAATGATTCGTTTGATTGAATACTGATTGATCTCAGAAATGTTTTACCAGTGTTTAAATAAGTTAAGTAGACTTTATTCGAGGATATTAGCTCGGAGTTAGCTAATCGAACTTGAAGCGATTTTTCTGAGAGCTAACTAAACACGGGGTTCTCTAGATTTCATGGTATCTTCTTGTCATCAGCAAAATCCATCTCGAAAAGATTTTTTCTCTCATTTGTTACGAGTGGTACGTAATTTTCACACTGAAAAACAGATTAAAAAATTATTATTATTATTATTATTATGTAAGCGTGGGACATATGCCCCATAGGAAATTTGGCATTTAATCTTGTCTTACATGCTTTAACCCTTTAACGCGCAGTGATCCCGCTTTGGGAACACCAAACTCAAGACGTTTTGACTGTTGCCAGTCACGAAGAATAGATTGGATTCCTATAAAAATAGTGGCGGGTGACAGAGCTCCACGAGAATCCTTTACTTTTGAGTACGTCATTTCCAGAAAAAAAAATGGTTACGATGATTTTTAACAGCACTGACATTTGCTGAAAAGCTGTCGTCAAAAAAGGGTCTCTAGATCTGTGGCACGCGATGAACGTTTCGATCGTCCGCCCTCTTGCGGGTCGTTCAGTCGAGCGATGGCAACAGGTGCCCTTTTTTCAGCATTGGGAAAGGGTTCCGCCTCAAAGGGTTCATTCTGAACCTTGCTTGCACTTGTATGAAACATTTATTATGCTGTTTAACACAATATTTTCAAGTGAAATACTTGCTTATTAAAGATCATTCCTATTACTTTTCTACAAATTAAAAATCGTCCAACTTTTTAATAATTCGTGGATCCTCACCGAAATGATGTATCTTGCATCAGTTCTTGGCACTAATTCATTAAATTTTACTACCGAAAAAAAGATTTTTGTTTCCCTCTTTAATCATTAAAAATTCTACTTTCTGAAGCAAGTCCACAGCGGGTCTGAAGTTGGGCATATTCGAATTCGGACTCTGTTGTAGTCCCATACTTTCCCGGCTACGTCTGTCCTTCAGATAGCCCTTAGAACAAAAATAAAATAATTTCGTAAACCTAATCTCGGAAAAGCGTATGCGCATTAGACACTGAGATAAAACAAGAGGCATTTCATGACTTTGACGTGAAATAGTCATTGTTATTGGAATAAGTAACACGAGCGTGACTCTCTAATTTCTTTTTATGGCCTCTGTCCGTAAGAGCACATAGATTTTTTGGACATAAGCTGTTGTTTCTTGCGCGCATCTATGCAAATTTCATTCTTAAAGACCGATTCTAATGATTGTTTGCTGCCTCGATAAGGCTTATTCTCCTGCAAATGATGTACACAGACAATGAAGACTTCTACAGGCGCTTTATTTTATGTTTATTTGTTGCTTTCGCGCGATTTTAACGTATTGGCGAGGTTTCAGATAGTATCGCTCGATGCCTATGTGCGGTTAAAAATAGTTTTAACTTCCCCACAGAGCGATTAAGTTGTCGAGACACAGCTTCATCTCTTCTGCGATCCCTTTAATATAAATTCATATTCCGAAATAATTTCAGTCCATTGAACTCTGTGAAACAGTTATTGTTTAACCCTTTGAGGCGCAAACCCTTTCCCAATGCTGAAAAAAAGGGCAGCCGTTGCCATCGCTCGACTGAACGACCCGCAAGAGGGCGGACTATCGAAACGTTCATCGCGTGCCACAGATCGAGAGACCCTTTTTTCGACGGTAATGCGGAACAGCCAGCTGTCGTCAATAAATGGGTCTCTCGATCTGTGCCACGGAACGTTTCGATCGTCCGCCCTCTTGCGGGTCGTTCAGTCGAGCGTTGGCAACGGCTGTCTTTTTTTTTTTCAGCATGGGGCAATCTATCTCGCTGTTCTCGCATTCTTCCATTTTTCAGCAGATGTCAGTGCTGTTCAAAAGAATCGTGACCATTTTTTTTTTTTTTTTTACGGGAAAATGACGTGCTAAAAAGTAAAGGATTCTCGTGGAGCTAGGTCACCCGCCACTATTTTTTTAGAAATCCAATCTATTCTTCGTGACTGGCAACAGTGAAAACGTCAGAGTTGGGTGTTCCCAGAGCGGGAACACTGCGCGTTAAATGGTTAAAAGCGCGATTTAGAGACGTACCTCTGCCTGTTGAGCTGGGCTTGTCGAAATTTGAAAAAATCTTAGTTACATCTGTGATGCTTCCTCTCATATAGAAATATTGGTAAATTTTTATTTTTAGAGTCCACGACAATAAGAGAGTTATATTTCGGATTATATATTTATTTATTTTCATCTAAGAAATCCTACTAACGCTCATCCCCGATTCACTGATTTTGCAACAATCCCGGGTAACCACTCGGAAGGTAAAAACTTCTACCACCGTTACTCTAAAAAGATAAAGAGTGTAGAACAAAAAAGCTTAACATCTACACCGTTTGTAGATCTCCATTTCGTTTAAAACAGTTTTTCTATACAACATATTTTAATTACTTTTCATTAAAACGATATCATCTGCATGAAGCATTGATACAATAGGGGCTGTTTACACGAAACCTTATCGCTCGAATGCGAAAAGTTTCCGCACGTTTCTGGAATAGCACGGAATTCGATTTGGGTATTTAATAAAAATAGAATACGAAGTTATTGATTTTAGGTGGACTAAGATTAAATATATTGTTGCAGTAAACTGCTCGATTCCTGGGTGCGTCATTCTAAAGTCCAGTGTGTGTAGAAAGTTCTAGAAAAAAGTCCACTGGTCAGGATGGAACACGAACTTTATGACTACTAGAACTTCGTCGAACGATCCGCTGTACAAAATTCACAGGCACTTACTACCTGTAAAGTGCTTATAACAGTCCGCTCAGTACAGAAGCTTTCACAAATGCTGACATCAGGGCTCGAATATTATAGTGCCCGACATGCCCGGGGCATGTAAAAATTCGAATCGGGCATGCATTTTTTCCCCTTACATTTCCGATTAATTCCGATGCAGTGTATCATCTGGAACGATGAATCACTTAATGCGAATAACCGTCGATGGTGTTAACCCTTTGAGGCGCAACCCTTTCCCAATGCAGAGACCCTTTTTTTGACGACAGCTGGCTGTGCCGCACAGCCAGCTGCTTTCAAAAAAGGGTCTCTCGATCTGTGGCACTCGATGAACGTTCCGATCGTCCGCCATCTTGCGGGTCGTTAAGCCGAGCGATGGCAACGGCTGCCCTTCAGTGTTTTTACTAGAGCGCGAGAATCTCGCATTTTTTTTTCTTTTTCTCGCATTAAAAAATTATGACTGCGAGAAATTCGCGCACCCTACAAATTGGTTTCTCAAAGAAAAAGAAATAATGAAGAACACTGAGTGCAAAAGTGGATTCCCGAGAACTAAAGTCTATGAAAAAAAAAAAAAAAAGAAGGGGTCTGGGGGTTCCTGGGAACATTCTGATCCTGGGGGGATATCTTAAACTGGGTTATTTTTATTGCATATACCTGTGCTTGACTTAAACTTGGAGGTCCAGTTACACTCAATAAAAATAACTAAAATTCATAAAATACCTTGATTTTGGGTATTTGCCTTACAGAGGAATAAATACCTATTTATAAATAAATACCTTATCCACTGGATATTTACCCAACCCAAATCTATTAGCAAAACATTCTCACCCATTTTATAAAAATCTTACTCAGTTTGGGGGAAAGGGTGAGAAATTCTCACCCAGTTTTTTTTTTGTTGTAAAAGAAAACCCTGTTTTTTCAGCATTGGGAAAGGGTTGCGACTCAAAGGGTTAACTATTCGCTACACAATGTGGTTAGTGCGTACGCTAATAATAAGATTGTGTAGGAAGGAGGTTATATCGATGCGTTTGGCACAACTTAAGTTTCTCGTTTGGGGAAACTTGGTAAAAAAGTATTCACGCTCACACACTGAATTTTTATTTTTATTTTTTATTATTATTATCTCTCTTTCGTCTCTCGGAGTGTTTATTTTGACTGCTTGCGTAAGTCAAGTGGCTGAGAATGAGGTTCGAATAGCTGAAGATTTCGAAGAGGCCGTTGACAAGCAATTATTATCAAAAAGTGTTCTTGGTTTCATTGCTCTTTGCCCGCGTTTGTCGGTGTAGAATCTTGTGACTTTCCCCCTGGAAGAGAAAATTTCTGCGCGATTGCAGCGCCACTGGTGAGTATGTTTACTTCAGTATGTTTCACTAGAGATAGAACCAGATGTAATGACGGACAGGCATGTTCGACCGAATAACACGGCTAAACTTTTAAAACCTGTGTCATAAATGTACAAATGTAAATTTAGCATAATAAATTAATCCAGAATGAATGCTTATGAACATTTATAGACAAATCACACTCACTAAGGAAGTTTAGAAGGAATTACTCCAATAGTCGGCAGTAGGAGATGCAGAGTTCCGAAACAATCGGCTCATTCTTACACTAGACCTGGGACAGAATTCGGGTTTGTGCAAACAGCTAACATGAAAATACAAAATCTCGATTTTCTAATGTCTCATGTTAACCCTTTGAGGCGCAACCCTTTCTCAATGCTGGAAAAAGGACGGCCGTTGCCATCGCTCGACTGAACGACCAGCAAGAGGGCGGACGATCGAAACGCTCATCGCGTGCCACAGATCGAGAGACCCTTTTTTGACGACAGATGGCTGTGCCGGCACAGTCGTCAAAAAAGGGTCTCTCGATCTGTGGCACGCGATGAGCGTTTCGATCGTCCGCCCTCTTGCGGGTCATTAAGTCGAGCGATGGCGCAACGGCTGCCCTTTTTCCAGCATTGGGCAATCTATGCAGCTGTTCTCGCATTCTTCCATTTTTCAGCAGATGTCAGTGCTGTTAAAAAGAATCGTGACCCTTTTTTTACGGGAAAGGACGTGCTTAAAAAGTAAAGGATTCTCGTGAAGCTATGTCACCTGCCACTATTTTTATAGAAACTCAATCTATTCTTCGTGACTGGCAACAGCCAAAACGCCAGAGTTCGGTGTTCCCAGAGAGGGAACACTGCGCGTTAAAGGATTAACGGAGGTACTAAAGGATCTTCAAATACGGATAACATAGATGCAGTAGACTCTCCTATAACACGGTAGATACGCTGCTACCGAACTAGCCGAAGTTTTCCGTGGTTCTCTCCGAAACTTTGCTTAAATACGGGTTAGGACTCCTTAGAAGGCCCCCCACGGAGGGCTACTCTATCCCCCCCCCCTCGGTCCAGATTCCCCCGAGTCGATAATCGGCCGTAATCCCACAAAATCTTAATCAGTCTGTTAAACAAACGGAACCTAATTTCACTGTTTGTTTTTGTGTTAGTATGTTCTACACACCAGCGGTTCTCAACCTTTCAACGTTGTCCCCCCCCCCCTCACAATTTTCAGCATACATTCAGTTTTTTAATCTTGAATAATCAGTGGCGGATTATTGCAGGCTTGTCGGGGGGGGGCGGTTAACTTGTCGGTAGGGGCGGTTAGTTAGAAGATTGACATATACATTCATTTTATGGAAGTAAAATTGAATCTTTTGCATTAATTTCTTTTTTCCGCCCCTCCCTTTAATCCGCCCTTGTTAACAATGAACATTGAGTCGAATTTTCCAGAAAATAATGTTATCAGTAAAGTTTGAATGAACATTTTAAGCGAAAATGCATATATTTTTGAGTAAAATGAGAATAAATAAGATGATTTTTTTTAAAAACTGCATCACTTCTTGCTCTGTGGTTTTTCTCGCGCCCCCCCTGCAAACGCTCTGCGTCCCCCTTGGGGGTGGGGTCGCCCCACAGGTTGAGAAACGCTGTTCTACACGACTTTTTCTAATATTTCACCCTGTATTTACGTCTGTCATTAATGAGCAAACATAATGTTGCAAGAACTCTGCTTAGTTCCCGAGTTTATCATTCTAAAGTCCAGTCTATGTAGAAAGCTCTAGTAAAACGTCCACTTGTCAGGATGGAACACGAATTTTATTGCTTCTAGAACTTCGTAGAACAATTTGCTGTACAAAATTCACGAGCACTGTCAGCCAGTAACTTGCTTATAACAGTCCGCTTTCTACACAAGCTTTCACAGATGCTGGATTTCTCACGCAAAATAAAAACGCTTCCACAAGCAAAAAATTCAGCGGAAACTTACGAGGGAAATCATAAACAGTCCCTCAGGGCTCAGCAGTGAAGAATTTACGCACAGCACTCTATAACAAGCTTCTTAGAACAAGCAAAAATATAGCTTCCAATCGCACAATTCACAGCGTACGGTAGATATATTGATATTTGGCTTAATTATAGTATTTTTTTTTTCTTCTGATTCGTTTTAAATTGCCCAAAACTGTGTCAAAAGTAACACGTGTATGTTTTTAAAAATCATATTTTAGCATGGTATAAGAGTAGTGAAACCCTTTATATGTATATATATATTTTTAATGAAATTTTTCCAGGTCAACATTTGTATGAACATAAAAAAAGAAAGAAAAAAACTTGTTGCTTGAAAACCTACTTGGGAAACACCAGTTGGTTTTAGCTTCCTTTTACGGTCAGAATATTATTCAAACATTTATCTAAGCTTAACATTTCTTTTCCTCCCATTGTCTAAAAAAATGTAGTGAAATGTCCTCGCAAAAAAATAAATAAATAAATAGAAATCTGTTTGTGTAAGTGAGCTTTTCCTGTTTTGTGTATCGATAAAATATTTTTGAAAACTTTTTGCAGCCTGGAAACTTCTCCAAGGGAAATCTGTCGTATACACGCTTTAGTTTTCCAAAAAAAAAAAAGCTTCTTGTTCCTGGGTTTTGATTATAGGAAGAGGCGCTATTAGGGCGAATTTTCTACACTTTTGTTCTCATGGCAACAGTTTTTTTTTTCTTCCTTTCTTCTTGGATGCTTTAGGCTAAAGGTTGCTTATCTAAAAAAGAAATGGTTAAATCAATGGACTATTTTCTTACGGGTCAATTTTTTTTTCTCTATCTCCTATAATTCTTAAAAGCATTCTCTGTTGCCTAGTTCGAAGGATATTCATTGAGAAGGAACTTGTTAAAGCATAATTATGGAAGGATTTCTTATGCGAATTTATATTTGAAAAATGGCTGCAACATTTAATGTTTTAACAAAAAGCACACAAATAATTAAAACTTTGTAAAATAACACAGATAAAATGTACTTGTCAGTCTGTTTCGGCAAAACAAAACTGTCGACCTACATCAGCTGTCGTTCACACACGGCGTTGCAGAAAAGTGGGGACTGAAAATAAACAAAAGTGAAGAGCGAGTTGCTTATCGGAAGAAGGAAAAAAAACCAACCAGGGAGAATAAAAGAAGGGGGGGGGGAGAAAAAGAGGATATGAAAAATTAAAAAATAGATTTAAAAAAATGAAATAAACATAGAATAAATAAGAAAGGGAAAAATAGAAACCTACAAAAAAGATATAAAACTGAACAACAAACCAACAAAAAAGCAGCGACAATAACGAAAAACATAATTTTTTTATAAACAGGACAAAACATTAAAAAAATAGTAAACAAATTAAAAACAGAAAATACTCACAAAAACAACCTAAGTAAATTAATTAAAAGAAGGGAGGAGGATAGAGGAAGAAAGTAAACAGAAACCTTACGACAAATGTTTCCTAGCAGAATGAATAAAAGAAATGGAAGAACCGTCGGTCACAAGACTCTTCGAGTACTGAATAATGGGGAAAACCTTCCAAAAAATCAAGATCAGGCAAAGATTGAGGATTGCGTCGGTTGTAAAACACTTTCCAACACACTTGCGTTACTTGCACACAATCCCATAACGAAAATATATTTATGTATATTTATTTTGGGGCAAGAAAAAAAATTCTGTGAATAGAAAATACCCTGAAATACTATGAAAATAAATAAATATTGAGATCGCTTCATAAAGGAATTCGTAAAATATCGAGAAAAAGTCGTAATGCAAGAGTTACGACTATGTTCGTTCAGAGCAAGAAGGATCAAGTACATGCAACGGGCGTCCCATTTGCATTATTGTTATTATTATTATTATTTGCGGGCGCATATGCCTGAACAATAAAATTATCGAAAGAAGACATTCATTAGGGATGGGATTAAATCTAAAAATAGACCGTGAGCAATAGAATTGGAGCACAGCCCTCCTAATGAATCCCCTCTCTTAACTGAAAAGGACCCTTTGCATTAAGAAAGGCGTACGTATAAGGATGCATTGTCGCAGGGAGTTAAGACATCTTGTCCTTTGCAAGAGGAAGTTCCTAATAGAAGAAAATTCCGTCTTAATTTCTTCTTCAGCTGACGGGATATTTTTTTTTTTTTTTTTCTTGGGGGTGGGTGTATTCTTGATTACAAGCGTAATTGTTTGCTATTTAAGGAATGGTTTCGATTGAGGGCAGTTCTAATTTCTGCTTTTATCAAGGAATATGTCCGATTTACTTAACAGTCGTGCATCCCCCCCCCGCAATTTCTAATTTTGTAATCTTTTGAAAATTCGTAGCTTTAGCCTTTTAATGGTAGCGGGAATGAAATTTCGTTATCTATTGCCGAAAGTTCACTCTATCCGGAGTTGACTGTACTTTAAAGAATATAGACTATTTTAGCATAAAAATCGATATTTTCGTCAAATTTTGATACTGTGAGGGTGCTGAGTCCCCTTAGTATAATTCAATATATATGTGGCTTTGTGGCTCCTAAAAAGGAATCCTAGATCCTAATATTTTACAACTTTTCTCAATCCCTGATTATAGCTGTTCTAAAAATCTTCACTTTACTACTTTTTTTTTTTATAAATTGAAAATGGCATGCGATGGATGAACTCTGACACAAAATTGAATCAAATCAAACAAGATTCGCAATTTGTTCGTTTCTAAATAACTGGACGAGATGACACACAGTTTGACATTTTTCGCAAAATTAAAATAAATTAACTCTTTTCTTCTGCTGAACCATGGATGTTATTTAAATTGAGCATTTCACGTGACTCGTGAATTATTTTTACTCTAGCGTGATCTTTTAATATTTTTATATATGTAATGGCAGCACTCTAAATTTTGAGTTAAAAAAAAAAAACGATTTATTGTTACGATAACACAGATTGAAGCAGAAATATTTCGTTCTTATCGGATTAAAGGTATTAGTTATAATCATCATTGTTCAATGGGCGCCTTTGCAATTAACTAAATGATAAATAATCCTACAGTACAACAAAAAAGAATACCTTTTTTAAAGTTTGATAAAAAAATATTTAAACTTTCGTTCATTGTAAACGGAACACCATTTTAAACGATTACATCGAATAATTCGGCAATGTGTGAAATATTATAATTTTGAATATTTTAATGACACGTATTTTGTTGCTGGTAAATTCTTATTTTGAGTTATCTAGTATATGCAGTCGGATTATTGTCACAAAATTCTCCCTTAAGATTCGGTTATGTGGAGAAAACGTTTAATACTCAAACTTTCGGTCTTAAATTTATTAAATATCGTCGTGAAACTAGTCATTAACTGTTTTTCTGCATATTTGGACCCGTTTAATTTTTATATCCATCAAAGCGTATTAGATAAAAATGAAACAGTAATGCTATATATAAAAAACGGACAGTATTCTTTTTAGTTTGGAAAATACTATTTTCGTATTACATACTTTTTGACTTATAAGGCATCGTGGAAGTGAAAACAGTGAAAAATACGTTTTGAATCCCCAAAATACTTTGAAAATCGGGAAAAAGCATTCATCAAGGGAGAATGTTTTTTATTATGGCAAGCCTACGCAA
Organism: Cheiracanthium punctorium; assembly: GCA_038373885.1. Classification (NCBI taxonomy): domain Eukaryota; kingdom Metazoa; phylum Arthropoda; class Arachnida; order Araneae; family Cheiracanthiidae; genus Cheiracanthium; species Cheiracanthium punctorium. Next base: position 894,672 of record JAWZYV010010530.1, on the reverse strand, counting down.
GGGGCATCTCCCTTAGAGGAGGGGGAATGGCCTGGTCGTAGGATTTTTAAGGGGTTCTAACGCGTATTCACATTACATCTCAGAAAACCGCCCCAAACTCGTTCTCAGCTGTCTACTGAATAGTTTAAAAAATCTATTAAAATAACTCTCTCCAAGCCTTCATGGCTATCTTATCTATTTGCCTTTAATATGAAATTTTTTTCCCTATTGCCGTTAATATTAATATTCTCTCTCCTGCCATAAGAAGAAGAAAAAATGTTCTTGCATCCGCCCCCCTTCCGATATCCCTTGCAAAGCAAGAGATAAAAATGCAACACCATAAGTCTGGGGGAACTTTTTAAAACTTGATATCTCCTACACCAGAACGATTCAATTTGTAATCTCAGCCAAATGCTTTTCCTTGTAGCGTGCTCTTTTCGTTGAAAAAAAAAAAAAAAAAAAAAACTACCAATCCATCGTCTTAAATGCTTTTAAAATATGATGTTCTTGATGATTTACCCATCTGCGCGTTTCGCTTGCAGATGCACACCCCCTCCCCTTCTTTCTTTGCTGCCTTTAAAGCCATTAAGTAAAAGATTTTAGTTACCCGTCTTCTTTCAGGGAATTTTTGAAGAAACGTGAGCTGATATTGCTCGGGATGACTTTTCCTCCAGAATTTCGTTGCCATTTTGTTTTGTTATTTGCTTTTAATGCTCAGAGTTTTATGTTTTAAAAATGCGTTTTATTACACGGCCAAAGAGGTGTTTTTTTTTTTTTTTTTCTCTTTTTCATCCCAAATGTTAATAGGTTCTGAAAGTTTCAAAGCAAACTTTTAGTATGTATATAAACTAAGGGGAAAGGCGAAGAAAAGGCCGGAGTTTAATAGAAATTTCCGAATGTTCTTTTTCTTGCTAATTACTCTCTTTCAGTTTAAATTTTTTCTTTCGTCTTCCAGAAGCAAATGTGTTTAGGTAGCGCTCTCAAATCCAGAATCTCTGGGACTTTACCGATTTCGGATTATAGAAAGTCTGTAACGTGAACTATAGAAAAATCGTAGCAATTGGGTAAAGTTATCAAAAAAAAAAAAATCAATTCCTTTGTTAAAAATAGAATATGTATATATAAAATGAAAAATAAATCTCATTTATCGAAGAATTATACTCAATAGGAAGATTTTTTTAAAAACATACTAGTTAATGAAGTCTGTTGTTTGAATTTCATTTTGTGTTGCATAACTGAATTATTTTAAGGCTCAATTTATATAGAATGAGATGGATTCTAAATTCGTTCCACAGTTTTTGAGACTTCAGTCAGATTTTATTAAATTCCGAGTTATCCGTGATCATTTGTCACAGTATATTCATTTCTTAAGCCCTTGAAGAGCAAGCATTTCACATCAATATAGAAGACCCACTGGATAGACTGTCCAATGCTGAAACAGTGCCGCCGTTGCCATCGATCCATTTAACTACCAGCAACATGGCTTTCTATGTAATCGCCCATCGGGGGCCACAGACCTCAAGAAGTTTTCTGACACAGATGGCTACGCGACCACACAGCCAGCTGTGTAAGAAAACTTTGGCTGTCAATGGCGGCCGATGGATTATTCGATCGATCGCCATTTTACTGGTAGTTAAAACGCATCGATAGCAACGTCAGATTTTTTTTGCGACCAACATGAAAGCGCTTGAAATAGGGTGGTTTCACTGCCTGAATACCGCTCCTCGAAGGGTTAAAAGTTTCTTTTTTTAATGTTTTTGTATTCCGCAAACCATTCATAAATGTCAGTTTTTTTCTAATTGTTCTATTTTTCCGTTCCAGATATACCCAGATCCCGATGCAGAGGTAGCGATCATGAGCTCCATGGTGTACTGCATCCATTACAAAGAAGGGTGCAAGTGGTCCGATGAGCTCAGGAAATTACAGGTAATAACGGTTTGGAACTTCATCTGCTTCTATTGTTATTTTTCGTCACGGTCAAGTGTAATGGATTATGTATAATGACCGGCGTCACTTGGTCATTGTGATAAATGATGGAGTATTTATCGAATTATTGTTTCATTTAATTATCCAAGAACCACTTGGCAACAGATTTTCGAACACCTCTTCATTTGTAGTTGATTTCAATGTAGTAATTGATTTCGATGTGTCCGTTTGCTAGCTGCTGTAAAAACGCATGGATGACTACGAAATTTATGTATCTTGTTCCTTTGTACTGTAGCATGTTCTCAGTTGAAAATGGTGTATGTAGTATTTATACTGGGTGTTCTTTTACAGGACCACCCAGAAGATTCAATATGCATTAGGTGCACTGTGAGAAATCTCTGTTTAAAACATATTTTAGAGGTATTCGTCTGGCTTAAACTGGTTATATATTATTAAGGATTAAAAAATAATTGTCTTTAACGAAAATAGTGTCTGTAGCATTTCTAGTTCTTCTACAGGATCACTCGGAATAGCTCCAAAGCATCACGGCCAGTAGCAGTTGAGGCATTCATCCATTTCAAGCACAATTTGTAAAAGATTGCTCGTCATTTAAACAGTGGAAGTAACAATTATTCTTTAACAGGGTCTTTGCTTAGCTTTCCTGCTGGTGGTCTAAAAGTCAGATTTATATGGAAAGTTCTATTAAACAGTCCAATTGACAGAACTGAACAGAAATTTTACGGGTTCTAGAAATTCGACGAACAGTCCGCTATACACAGCTCACAGGAATTAACAGCCAGTAACTTGGAATAATTAAAAATTTTTGAAACAACATACATAAAAGGTTATGTAGAAAAGCTCCTTTTATGTGTGTTATTTTACAAATCGCTTCATCTTTTAAACACCATTTTTTTTTTCGGCGTTTATTGTTAAGCACTAACTTGAATTATAACATTCATCTGATCACAGAAGCCTTCTCAGATACTGTACTTGACGTACAATAAAATCCTTCCGCAAGATAAAACTCAGTGGAAAACTTTGAGTAGAACTCTCAGCTACTCCTCAGCATACCGCAACGAAGATTACATTTTAGCCTAGCAGAGCACATCGCAACAAAAATGCGTAACAATAATGATATGTATACAGGTTTTTGTTACCCACAAAATTTTACCCAGTTTGGCGACGATACTACAACGCCAGATTGGCCGCAAAAAAAGTTTTTTAATGGGCGTTGTGGGATGATTTATGTTTCTTGTTTTTCCTGGCTACATGCCTGTTTTTAAAGCTTGCATCCGATCGGGGGGAGGGGCACTCCTATATCTGCTACCGGGTCTAGGTGTCTCACCGTGGTTCTTTTGTGTTTCAGGGCCACCTCAACATGTGCAAGTTCGACGCCATTCCGTGCACCCACCACTGCGGGGCCATGATTCCCAGGCTGCTCATGGAGGACCACCTCCTCTACACCTGCCCCAAGAGGAGGACGCGCTGCGAGTACTGCTCCAGGGACTTCACCGGAGAGACGCTCGAGGTACGTGGGATACATCTCGTCCATCGCTGCGGTCAACCCTTTTCCCCCAATGCTGGGAAAAAGGAGCAGGCGTTGCCATCGCTCGACCTAACGGCCAGCAAGAGGGCGGACGACCGAAACTCCATCGCGTGCCAAAGATCGAGAGACCTTTTTTTAACACAGCTGGCTGTGCGCGGGCACAGCCAGCTGTCGTCCAAAAAAGGGTCTCTCGATCTGTGGCACGGGATGAACGTTTCGATCGTCCGCCCTCTTGCTGGTCGTTAGGTCGAACGATGGCAACGCCTGCCCCTTTTTTTCAAACACTGGGCAATCTATCCGGCTGTTATCGCATTCTTCCCTTTTTCAGCCGATGTCAGTGCTGTTAAAAATAATCGTGACCCTTTTTTGACGGGAAAGGACGTGCTAAAAATTAAAGGATTCTCGGGGAGCTCTGTCACCCGCCACTATTTTTATAGAAATGAAATCTATCCTTCGTAGCTGGCAACAGTCAAAACGTCCGAGTTGGGTGTTCCCAGAGCGGGAACACTGCGCGTTAAACGGTTAATCACCAATGACATGGCGAGTCGATGGAATAAATAGCCCGCCTGGCGTCACAGAGCTCAAGAAATTTTCCGACACTTCTTTTGCTCCGAGTCCGAAAACTTCTGGGCCCCACATGGGCTGTTCGATTGTCCGCCATGTTGCTGGTAGTTAAATGGGTCGATGGCAACGGCTGCCCTTTCTCGGCGTCGGGCAGTCTATCTTGTGGGTCTTTCTTCTATATGGACGTGAAAGGGCTTGAGCTTTTCAAAGGGTTAACATGTCCATTTTTAATCTTGATCTTAAGTTTAAACTGTTTTATGTATAACATCATTTAGAAACGACGCAACGGAGAAGACTCTCCTTCTTGGACCGATGTTGCCTCCCTGAATCGTTCCTCGAACGCGCCACTGGGGGCCCGGCGTTGCGCCTGAGCCATCGCTGGGTCCCTGAATTTAAGAAACTCTTAAAAATTCGGTTGCAGTCTCATCCATCGCAGTAATAATTATATTGTAATATTTGTATGCTATTTTAAAAGTTTTATAGTATATTATATAGGCCCACTAGTTTATATATATACAGGGTTGTCCAAATTAAACTTCCCCAACTCAGAGGCCTGCGCAGTATGTTGTATGGGTCATAATGGGATGAAATTTTGAAAACAGGCACTTCAGATCACGTGCTCGTGATTTATTTAAAAAATATATTAGTACAAGAAGTTTCCAGTAGGTGGCGCTGCAGATCAACAAGACGTTCTACAGATGTTCTATATGTGTGCCGTGGTCGAATAGGGCCTATCAGCAGCACGAGAAACAGTTGACACACTGACAACACCCTGTGGCGATTGGCTGGTGGCGTCCACGACCGCCAAAGCAACGTCTTGTTCGCGTGCAGAATCCACAACAGGTCGTCCTCTACCTGGTAAAATTCCCAGCTGCCCGGTTCTTTCGAACTTCATCATGTCTCGTAAAGCGCGTGGTGTCATGGGTCCTCGGCGTAAGTTCTTTAGCCGACGGAATGCTCTTATCGCAGCACGGGAGTTCTCGTCATTTTCTTAGAAAAGTTTCACGAACAGAGCTTTGTCTTTCAAAGTCGCCATTGTGCATCAGCGAGCTGGAAACAACTACCTGTGCAGCGCCTGTCTTCCGCTTTTGTAGGGCTCGTCTTTTGGATACGTTGCGCAGAAGCTTTGTTTCTGCAAATCACGTTGTTGCAATATGCAAATGACAAGTGTTACAGCGCTACCTATCGGCAACTCCTTGTACTAATATTTTTTTTAAATAAATCACGAACGCGTGATCTGAAGTGTCTGTTTTCAAAATTTCATCCCATGATGACCCATACAACAGCCTGCACAGGCCTCTGAGTTGGGGAAGTTTAATTTGGACAACCCTGTATATATAACTAGTGGGCCTTTTGAGGTCGTGTCACCTATATATATATATATATATATATATATATAATATATATATATATATATATATATATGCGACGGAGTCCCAGCTGCGATTACATTATCTTATTGGACGACTTTATACATCTTTCCTAGGCAGTTGCGGCCACATGTAAAAGTCTCTCCTGGGCTGCGTTAGCCCCTTTCAATGACTTTTGAGGTCGTGTCACATGACCCGCGCACATTGTAATTATTGGCCGAACCCAAAATCTGGGCGGCGGTTTTTAAAGGTTTGTGACTTGTAAGAAGCCAGACTGACTGTGCGCAGGGACCGTCTACAAAATTACAATGGAATCACAAAGGACTATATTAGTTGCGTTTTTTGAAAGCGAATTCCTTTGATTCAACTGAATTAAAACTACACAGTTCTAGAAATTTGGGATTTGAGCGGGCTTTTGATTTATTACGTTAGGTCTTCACTGATTTATAGCTACAATTTAAGTTTGAAAAGAAGAACAGTCAAGTAATTTACTAAAAATCTATTAAGTTTTGATTCAGCTACATATTTTTCTCCACCAGTTAGATGAATAAGTACTTGATTCGAATAAATTTTTCGTTTTAATCTGTTCATTAAAATCGTAAATCATAAAAATAAAAGTAGTCATGGACATTCTCATACGAGCTAATCAGTAATGTAAAGAACAAACCAAGTCCTTGCTCATAATTTGCGGATTTTACAGAGGTGTGTCGTCCCCCCCCCCCCACACACACACACCTCCTTCAATCGGCCAAAAAGCGATTTCGCGAGCTACTTTAAAACACCTAGTACTTAATTTTAAATTTTTCTTTAAAAAAGAAAAACAAACAAAACAAAACAAACAAAAAACCTTTATCGCCCTGAACAGTAATGCTTTAGCTCGGTTTCCCGCTTGTTTACTTACCGAAAATCAATGGAGAAGGAAGCTGAGAGCCAGTTCTTAAAGGAAAGGAAGCGATAGACGACAGCCAATAAATCAAGTATAAAAAGTTAAAAACATGTTGGATTCTTTCCTTGTGGATATTTAACGTATGTCCTTTTTATTTCTTTTTCAGGAGTGGGTTTTGCGGTGTTGTTCGGAATGAGTCAAACAAATGCATAATAACCGCAACTGAAGTTTGAGATTTAAAAAACCAATTTTTGCATCATGCAAAAGAGATATTTCATTGATTTTAAGTATTTATTTCAAAACTTTGAAGGGGAGGGGGGGAATTTTTAAGAATCAACTGTTAACGAGAGATTTTTAACGGTTAGAATCTTTTTCGAAAGCATCTTTAGTGTTTCTCAGAATAATTTATTTTAGTTGCTATTCAAGCCTCTATTTTCTGTGGAAGCTAAAGCAAAAAACAACAACAACAACAACAAAAATTATTACGTATTTGCGTTTTTTAATAAAATGTCACATTAGACAGGTCCCACTGTACACACTCTTAAACCAAACGAGCGAAATTCGATCCGTCGGAGCGATTTTTGGCCCAGTTTTCAAAAATGCGCTTCTCGTTTAGGAGTGTTTTTCGATCACAAGAGCGGAACGAAATGTAACAATAAGCGAGCAGTGGAATTCTCAGAAAAAAGACGAATCGAGGAGGAGAATTCTCAGAAAAAAAAAAGACTTCTTAAAGAGCACTTTTACGGGAATACCGGTAGATTTCCATGGAAACGGATCGCTCCGCAATGTATCATTTTTTTTTTTCGCTCTTTGGGTTTAAGCGTGCACATATGCTCCTTCTAGACGTACAGCACGGGGGGGGGGGTTAATCCCCTACCCTTTATTCAGCCGTAGTTCGTCTTAAAGTTACCTATACCCATCATTTGCGAATAACGGACACTTTATTTTACATAACTTTGCTTTACGATCCCCTCTTTGTGTCTCTTTTTCGTGCTCTGCTGCTTAACCTGTTCCCTTCTGTCGTCACAACGACAAAGACCCTCTGTATGCGCTTACTATTTTGTGAACGCAACAGCGCATGCTCAAATGATATTGTGTTGAAAAACATTGAATATTCCACGCTGAGATTAAAATGAGCAAGATCTGGATGTATTTTGTTTCCATCAGTGCCTGCAGTTTTAGAATATGTCTTGAGGCACTGTGAAAGGGAAGGGGGCTGGACGAGAACCCCCCTTCCCTTTCACAGTGTGTTTTTTATGTAGGAGGGGCCCTCTGATTGCATTCGTGGTCCCCTGTCAGAAAAGCGCCGGATGCAATAAATGGCTTCCGCCATCGGATGCCTCCCACACGCATGCGCAAGTTTTACTAAGGCAAGAAAAACTGATATAAAATATTTTTCTGATAGGAGAGGGGGAAAAATCGCTCGCTTTTCGTCTTCTCCTTAGAGATAAGGAAACTTTTAATTTATTTATTTTTCGGTGGAGAACATTACGTAATTCCTTGAGCGTCCTTTTTGTATCCAAGCAATCGTAATGCACTACATTCGAGATGCTTTGATGATAGGGGCGATTCTTCTGGAGTTTTTACTATTTTATTGTTTTCAATTTTATTGAATCTGTTTTGGATCTCGAATTCGTCGTAAAATATTTATTTATTCATTCATCCATTTTGCATGACCCTATCGTAAGAGCGGACTTCAGTGTTTGGATGCCGTGGTCATGGGCGTCGGCAGAATACTTCCGGGGGGGGGGGCAAAGACTACTTCAATGTATGGTTACCCTATTGGAAAGAGCAAAAAAGCAAGGGAAAACCTTGCCCTATGGTGCCAGCGCCCATGACCGTGGTTATTCAGTGGATCCCTCAGTGGTTGCCTGGAAGCAACGATGAGCGAGAAAGGGGCCATCGAGTATGGCTGCCGTCGCGTCTTTGCAACGATGAATGAAGTTAGGTTGTTTGGTTAGGACAAAGCTACAAGAGGGCTATTTGCTTAAGGAGGGGGTTGCCTTGGACGGGAGGACTTTTTTAAAGGTGTTTTGACGCGTATCCGTGTTACATCTGGAGAAAACCGCTTGAAACTCCAGACCGATTCCAACGATGGAAAGCTAACGTATCGGTAGCAATTGCACCTACGATCCCGCGAGCTGGATTCTCCGCTCGTCGTTAATTTCTCGCAGTCGTTAACTTTGCCCCGCCTTGAGGTGGAGTTTTAAGGAGGAGCGTCAAGGGGTTCATGTGATTGGCTAAAAGACCTCCCGTTTCCCTCCGGAGTTGTTATCTCAGTCGGTAACCAAACAACTGGTTCTGCCCAGTTGGTAGCTAACAACCGACGATTTCGTGAACCACCGGCGGAGAATTCCACCCATTGTTTTGTAATCATCTTTTTTCCCCCCCGCAGGACCACGTGGGCAGCTGCCAGCTGGAGCCCATCTACTGCGAGAATAAGTGCGGTTCCAAAATTCAGCGGAGGCACCACAGCAACCACAGGCTGCACGAGTGCAACAAGAGGCTAGTCCCCTGCCGCTACTGCCAGAAAGAGTTCGTCTTCGACACTCTGCAGGTCGGTCGGCTTTCATTTCATTTTAATTTTATTTATTGGGTTGGCAACAAAGTAATTGCGTTTTCTTGTATAAAATTCAAGCAAATAAGTTTTCAACCAGTTTTTAATTACAGGTAAGCTGTGCCTGAACATACGATACATATTTGTTACATTTTAAAGTAAGAATTTCACTGGCAGTATTTTTTTTCGTCCATAAAAGATGGCCACCCTCCCCCTTTTTTCGCTTCTATCCTCCTTAGAGGACACTATTAAAAATGTCCTGAAATTAATTTTTAGGTATTCGTGACTGCTGTATTTTACAGAAAGAATTTCACGGATATCTCTATTTTTATTCGAGATCACGCGGGATATGTGAAAAGAACTTTTTGGCCCCTTATCCCCCCCCCCCCTAAGATTACGATTTTGGAAAATGCGCTCTGATCTAGCACCTATGTTGAAAAACCCATGTACGTGCCAAATTTCGCATAATTAACTTCAGTAGTTTTGGCCAGGCGAAATATTGACATACGGAAAACCGCAATTACTTTGTTGCCAACCCAATATTTAATTATTTTTAAATGTTTGTGGGTTTTTGGATGTGTGCTCGGAAGAAATCGTTCTCTATACCAGTGGTTTCTCAAATGGAGTGTGTGAACGAGTTCTAGGTTAAAAAATAGTAATAAATTGTTTTAGAAATACACTAAGAATACACTTTAGAAATACACAATCACTGGAAAAAACACTCAAAATACTGGTGTTAAACGATAAAGTAAATAAAAAACTTTGTAAAAAACACACATAAGCAGTTACAGGTAAGAAGATACGTACGTTTCGACCTAAAACTGTTTTGGTCTTCCGTAACTTTATCTTCCGTTATTATGGGAACTGACTGACTTGAGTTCCCTGTGTTCCTTGTAACGAAGGGCTTTGACTGACGAAGACCAAAACAGTTTTTGGTGGAAACGTACGTATCTTCTTACCTGTAACTTCTTACGTGTGTTTTTTACAAAGTTTTTTTATTTACTTTATACACAATCACTATTTAAAAATAAACACTCAAAAAACTGGTGTTATAAGATAAAATAAATTAAAACTTTGTGAAAAAAACACACATAAAAGGTTACTTCAAGGCGTAACGATCGTTTCGACCGAAAATTCGTTCGGTCTTCGTCAGACGAACCCAGACCGAACGAATTTTCGGTCGAAACGATCGTTACGCCTTGAAGTAACCTTTTATGTGTGTGTTTTTTTTCACAAAGCTTTTATTTATTTTACAATCACTATTTAACCTGAAAAGGCATCCAATAAAAGACACTCTCACGATTTCTTACCTAATTTAATTATCTTATTTTTAATAATATATGCATTTATGTTTTTATTTTGAAATCCTTACACTTTGTGCATATCATCTTTTATTTTATTTTTTTACTTTCCTATTCTCCCTCTTACCTAAAAAAAGTTTTTAAAAGCAATGTACTTATTTGGAACAGGAAAATGGTTTACAGCTTGAGTTGAGAACCACTATGTTATGAGATGTATAAACACTTTGAAATCCAAGCGCAATTATGAGTACGGGATCGGATTTTAACCCTTTTCTTTTAGCCGCAGAATAAGATTCTGTTTCCAGGTTTTTTCGTAGGATAGATCTTTTATTTTCAAATAAAGCTAATAGATGGCAGCACTACAGAATTAAATGTTCTCCACTTCATGGTTCTCCCAAAAGTGCGTGATTCAGTGTTCAAATCAGTCATTTTATGTGGCTCTTCACCCCCCCCCCCCCATAAATCATTATTAACTGCTTATAGTTTTAAATAGTGTAGAAAATTATGAATAAAAACAGTTTGAAAATATTCTTTTTTTAATTATTATTGAGAAGTACTGGAACCTCCGAGTCCAGAGAGAACTTCGGTCGAAATATCAGAGATATGAAAAAAAAAACTAGCATAACGGTCTTGACTTTCGATTTTTTTAATGGTAAAAATTAGTTTATGAGGGGTCTTTAGCAGGTGATTCCCCCTCCACCCCGAAACAAAAGCCTGCCTCAGTGCTCAAGGACGTATTTAGGGGCGAGGTCCAGGGGGTCCGGACACTCCAGAAATTTGGATTTTTGTGTGAAATTCTGCCGTTTTTACAGCTTGGACACCCCACCCCTCCAAAAAAATATGTTTTTTTTTTTTTTTTTTTTTGGATACGTGCCTGTTGCTCCTTTTTGTCGAGAGACCTTAAAAACGAAATATTCTTTTGTCTGCCGTTTATGCAAAGATAATAGCGATGGAGATTAGTTACTTTTTCCTGAAACCTAGATTCACATTCTGACTTTCAAGGTGTAACTCTATATTTTAAGTTCACTCCTCCCTTCTTCAAAAATCACAGCCACGCAATTTTTCCACTATGGGTGTTTCGCAAATTGGATGTGAGTGTAACATGCCACCATCACTGTTTTGGCTCTTTCTCTTGGCAATCCCTTAAAACGAAGTATGTTTTACTGCTGATATTAATGGATGTTTTTTTTTTTTCCTTCTGCATTTCAGATCCACTTGTCCAAGTGTCCCCGTCTGCCCGTAACGTGTCCGAACCGCTGCGAGGTGCCCAAAATCGCCAAAGAGGACCTGGAGACTCACCTCAACGAGCACTGTTCGGCCCTCACCCTCTCTTGTGCCTTCAAAGACGTCGGCTGCAAGTTCAAAGTGAGTATTTTATTACTCGTTGGAAATCCATGCTTCTAAATACAGCGGACTCCCTGTTCTGAACACACCCATGGCACCGAACAAAACTGTTCAGATTACATTGGTCAACACGGTTTTTGGGTCTGACTTGTACATGTTCAATTTTAGTTTCTCCTACGCCAAAACTAAGGAAAAAAAATATATTTTTTTTTTAAATGAAAGTTTGCTTTTGTAGAAATTGAAGCAATGTTTCAATTTTTCGGCAAAAATCACTGATTTTTATATTTTTTTAAATAATTCCACTCTAAATTAGGATCAGAAAAGTCTTTTTTATTCAAGATTAATGATAAACAATAACATAAATGTAAAATAATAAGAAATGAATGTCTAAAAGTGACTATTTTTCGTATTTCTTTTATGTTCGTATGAGCAAATAATAATACAAACAAATAATACTACAAGCAATACTACGGAGTTACAAATAATAATACAGTTTACTTTCGGGTTCATCAAAGTGCCGCCATCTTTCGTTTATGAAATAAATTAAAATAGACTGATCGACGTCCATCGGACAAAAGCAAACTTTAAGAACTAAAAATGAACTAAACTAAAAATTTAAGTGTTTTTCAATGCCTAGAATCAGAATTTAAGCATGAGAACAGAACCACCATTTTTTTTTTTTTTTTTTTTTTTTTTTTTGTCGACCGGTGTTATGAGGGTGTTTATTGCAGAGGAAGCTTGGGAGCTGCAAATACATAGTCAGGTCTGAGACTGCACAGAGTACTTAACCTGGTTAGCCATGCTCATTACCATAAAGGAGGAGCTGAATTGAGATTGGGTGGCTTGGCTAATGTCAATTTGGTCAAATCTGTACTTTACCACCTCACTTTTTTTCTCAGGAGGGGGAGGGAACTTGGATGCTTTATCCTTTCTTCATAACACTGAATTATTTTCTGAAATGAGGACTGATGATTTAAAGGGGTTGGGGAAAAATACTTTATTGTTTTAGTTGCTTTGATTCGACGGCAAAGATCCGTTTTCTGCATCTGGGGTCGCTACCTTAACGGAGAGTTAGTTCAGTGTTGCACAAGACTGAAAACACAAACGAGGCATTCAGAGATCCCATTCGAGGAAGCGACGATGAAGTCCCACTACTGTAAACGGAACCAGAAGCGGCCATTCATGCAAGGCTATAGGTTGCATTTCAGTGATTTTAAATGAGGATTTTCATAACTAGTAGTAAAATAGAGGGAAGAAGCAGGTTTTTTTTTTTAAACAATTGTTCACTACATCACTTGAGAAACGATTGTAATGGATTCTGCAGGTCCAGCAAGTCAGCGGACTGACCAACTACGGCGTATGGACTCGGCGGATTCACACTTTAAGCTCACGGATGGTATTATTTCTGCAGTCGCGTCTTCGCAAAGCAAATGAGAAAGTGGATTAACCCTTTGAGGCGCAACCCTTTCCCAATGCTGGAAAAAGGGCAGCCGTTGCTATCGCTCGACTTAACGACCAGCAAGAGGGCGGACGATCGAAACGTTCATCGCAGGCCACAGATCTAGAGACCCCTTTCTTTGACGCAACTAGCTGTAGCGCACAGCGAGCTGCGTCAAAAAAAGGGGTCTCTAGATCTGTGGCACGCGATGAACGTTTCGATCGTCCGCCCTCTTGCTGGTTGTGCAGTCGAGCGATGGAAACGGCTGCCCTTTTTCAGCATGCGGCAACCTATTCAGCTGTTCTCGCATTCTTCCGTTTTTCAGCTGATATCAGTGCTGTTAAAAAGAATCGTGACCATTTTTTGACGGGAAAAGACGTGCTAAAAAGTAAAGGATTCTCGTCAAGCTATGTCACCCGCAACTACCTTAATAGAAATCCAATCTATTCTTCGTGACGGGCAACAGTCAAAACGTCAGAGTGCGCGTTAAAGGGTTAACTATTCTCTTTCGGTACTCGCGTCTTATGCTTGTGTTCATTTCGGGAGATCTTACCGTTCTTTTTTTTTTTTTATCCCATTTGCAGGGCAGCCGACTCTCCATGGACCAGCACTTGGAGGACGCCAGCAAGTCCCACCTCACCCTCGTGTGCGGGCTGGTCACCCGCCAGCAGCACCAGATCACGGCCCTGAGGGCCGCCCTCCAGGGCCTCACGCTCAACACCTCGGGCACCCTCCTCTGGAAGATCGGCGACTACGCCCGGCGGCTGGCCGACAGCGCGCGGGACGGCTACGAGCTCTGCTCCGCCCCTTTCTACACGAGCCAGCACGGCTACAAGCTGATGGCCACCCTCTTCCTGAACGGCAACGGGGCCGGCGAGGGCACCCACCTCTCCGTCTACATCAAGATCCTGCCGGGCGAGTACGACGCCCTGCTGCCCTGGCCCTTCAGCCACACCGTCACCTTCGTGCTCTACGACCAGTCCGGGGACGCCAGTCCGGCCTGCAACGTGGTGGAGAGCTTCGTGCCGGACCCGACCTGGAAGAACTTCCAGAGGCCGAGCAAGGAGCCGGACGCCCTCGGGTTCGGATTCCCCCGGTTCGTGTCGCACGAGGTCCTGAAGAAGAGGAGCTACGTCAAGGACGACGTCATGTTCATCAAGGTGAAGGTGGACGCCAGCAAAATCATAGCCGTTTGAAAAAAGGATACAACTCTTCTCTTTTTTGTCTGGCGGGGGGAAAAAAAGACTGTTCTGCGAGCGTACGAAAAAAAAAAAATCCCTATCGTTTTTTTTCTTTTCAATCTCGTGAGAATCTGAAACGTTCTTCAACAACAACAAAAAAAAAGAGACTGTTCTGCGAGCGTACGAAAAAAATCGCCATCGTTTTATTCTTTTCAATCTCGAGAGAATCTGAAACATTCTTCAACAACAACAACAAAAAAAAGAGACTTTTCTGCGAGCGTACGAAAAAAATCGCCATCGTTTTATTCTTTTCAATCTCGAGAGAATCTGAAACGTTCTTCAACAAAAAATTTAAAAAATCGTCTGTTCTGCGAGCGTACGAAAAAAAAAATCGCCATCGTTTTTTTTTCTTTTCAATCTTGTGAGAATCTGAAACGTTCTTCAACAAAAAAATTAAAAAAATCGTCTGTTCTGAGAGCATGCGAAAATTTTCACCAACGAAAAGTGACGTCGTCCTGACGCATATCTAGCCGAGAACTGCCAGTTTGGTGAAAAAAAAAAAAAAAGAACTGTGCGCTTTCCGAAATAAAGCCCCGTATGTGAGAAGTATTCCAACAGAGTCATTTTCAGCCAATCGCGTGTACAGCTTTTCATTCTCTTTGTCATCATTGGATAATGCTTTCAATACTGCAAAAAATTGACTGTCAAATCTTCTAAGTTTGAATATTTTGTGCTTTAGTTGGGGTCATGTTTCTTTTTTAGTGATAATGTATATACTTTCAATTCCAAATATTGTTTATATTCATTACTTATGTTAAATATTTATACTTTTCTTGGATGGAAACTAAAGATATGAATCATTCACAAAATCATTTACGTTTTCAAAACGTCACAGGTTCGGCGGAACCGTACTAGACGTCGCTGCGGTCGATTGGGGACAAAACATAAAATTATGTACTCAAATCATTTTTTTTTTTTTTTTTTCATTTGTCTTTCCTATTCCTTTCTCTGTTGTGGAAATTGTTTTGACTCTAAAAGTTTTATCGAAGGTATTCATTTTTATATCCTTAATAAAATAGTTGATTCAAATCTATTGTATTAAAAAATAATTATGAGCTTGTAGTTGAATTATGTTATGTTGTATTGAAAACACGTAGGTGCTTTATGCAATTAATATTTTAAAATCGCTCTATGTTTCATTTCATGTTATGTATACTTATGTACTTGCTCAAATCTAACTTTTTACATACTGTGGAACAATTAATTCATTTCTACTTAAAAAGTGTTTGCGCGTTTATTGATTCAAGCATTGTTTGCAAATACCTATTTGTAATTTGGTGATGTAATGTGCGTTCACTATTTCAACATGAAGCTATATAGACACACATTTTCATGCTATTGCAGTCTGCATTATTTAATTAATGCATTTTTTTAAAACTGATACAGCCAGCACCGTTAACCTCTTACCCCTTGATGATACCCAATGGACCACCTAAATGTTAATGAGATGGTAACGTTAGTCCTACGTCACATGTTTACTTTCAAAATCCGCATACGTTTTTTTTTTTTTTTTTTTTTTGTTTTTTTTTTTTTTTTGGGGGGGGGGTGACGTCACATGTTACAGGGGGGGATTAAGCCACTTCTCTTTCCGGTGGTCTATTCTAAATAATCTTCTGTTTGTTGTCTTTGTAATCATTTTGCATTTATCCATAGATAATAAAGCCTATCAAAATTAATTAACAACTTAACGTGGAGTAGCAGTTATTATCTCCAAGTGGAGTAACGGCGAGAGTAAATGATGCTGTTCTATAATTTTTGGAATTGATGAACAGCAGTGTTTTGATTATAAAAAGTTGTGATCTTAACGAATCTCGCTGGGTAATGATACACAGGTAAAATGCTGCTATAACTAGATTTGATGGAGTTCATTATAATATGAATAACAATAAACTCACCGCGTATTAATAATATGAAACAATAGAAAGACAAAACGTTTGTCAGATAGTGTTTATTGCTTAGATATTATTATTTTTTTTTTTTTCCAAACTGAATAAGCTTTTGGAACTCCTGCTGCCTTGAGATGGGCTTTGTTTTTAATTTTCGATTTAAAAGCTATTTTTCCCCTTTCTCCTCGCTCGATAATTAATTATTATTATTATTGTTATATCCTAATATTTTATCCTTTTTCCACTGCAAATAATATTTTGTCTTGGCAAGAAAATGCGTGTTATTTAGCTATCTGATAGTTTTGATTAATTAACTGTGATTGTACTTGTTAACAGAAACTTGTACCGTTCTCCTCAAAGTTTTTTTTTAAATTTGTTTTTGTATATTCACTCATCGAAGGTAAGTTTCAATTACAGTTTTGATATTTTTAAATGATATTTGTGCAATAACGGAATACATTAACAGCTGTCTACGGAATATTTACTCCTTTTAGGAAATTTTTGAAAACGGAGAATTTTATAGAGACCGAACATATGTAAAAATAGCTGCGGATCAGGGAGGAGGTGGAATCGTCCTCCCCCTGAACGCACCTAAACCCTCTATCGAACCCATGTTTAACCGGTACGCTCCCACCGTTTAAAAAAAGATACAAGGCGGACTTCCGGGTTTTTTACTTTTTGTAAAGTTTACAAACATCGATGGTTTGAAATCATGGATATCGCATCCCTAGTAGAGATGAGACGGGCTCGTGAAAAATTTCTCATTTATTGGACATACTCCTTGAAACAGATTTTTAAAAAGTGATTCATATGGAAAATTAAAGTACTTATTAAAAAAAAAAAAAATAGCGGCACGGGTGCCTAGAAGGCGCGTGAAGCTCTTTGGGTATCTCAGAACGGCAGCTTATATTGCTTAGTGAGTCATGAGATCGGACATTATTTCATAAACATGGATAGAAAGAATCGGAAAGTACATTAAAAATTGGCAACGATTATTGTCTTAAATTTGCACAAGCGGCAAAATTTATTGTATTCTATCAAAGAAGTAATTGAATTTTATTGATCTTTAGCTGAAATTTCGGGCTCGGGATCCGACTTAAATAATATCGGGCGGGCTCGAATTAAAAGTCTTCGGGCTCGGGCATCAAAAAATGAGCCCGAACTCATCTCTAATCCCTAGTTTACAAAAAGTGGTTCAGTATATTCCGTACTTGTTGATCGATAACATCGATATTTAAATATCGGATGTTTTTACATCTTGTCGATTGTATACTTTACGCTTTATCAACATTTACGGTACATACTTAACCACTTTTTGTAGACTAGGGATGCGACATCCATATTTTCAAACCATCGATGTCTGTCCACTTCACAAAAAGTGGGTAAGTATATTCCGCGCTGATAAATCCTGAAGTGTGCAATCGACTCAGTAAAAAAAACATCCACGTCAAACAAACATCGGTTTCAATGCATCGATTTTTTTTTTTAAATCGATGTTTTTAAAAGATCGATGTCACATCTGGGCCCATCGTCCCGCTTACGCATTCGCTGACCTCCGGCATAGCGGTCAAGAAATTAATCTGGGGAGCAACGTCGGTCATAGAGTTTTTTCCGTTGCATCTTTAAAATGATGAGAGTGAACTGGTTAAACACGGGTTCCATATTAAAAATGGAAATGTAAAATAAAAAAAAGAGTGACCCATCTCTGATAATATACTTCCTCCTACTTATCTTCCCCCCCCCCACCCCCCTCTGAAAATTATCTGGGTCCGCCACTGTGGGGAAGAACAATTTCTTTCTGTTTGGTTTTTGTTAGCCAATATTTAGGTTGAACAGTAAACATACAAGTATCCAGATAACTGAATGCTTAAAATTTGTTGTGGGATATTGAATATCCCCCCCCCCAAAAAAAAAAAACAAATTGTTCGATATTCCACATTAATAATTCAGTCAGTGTACTTAAATGTAATTAAAAACCTCTTAGTTATGTTGATCACATTTTCGGTCAACGTGTCAATACAAAAAGCAATTGACTATATTTTCCGATGTAATTAGCCTGTTCTAATCATTAGTGATGTCATAATATGTAAATAAATTTTTCATTTAACTAGGCACTCAAATTACAAAAACTGTTTTATTTCCATTTATGTGTTAAATTTTATGATTTCGTGTTTTCTATAGTTTGAGGCAAGCCTGGTCCTCGAATTATGGAGACTCTGCTGCATATCTAAAAAACTAAGATTTGCTGTTAAATTAACTGTCAGCCTGTAAATTGGAACTTGCAATCTTCATGATATCTGTATATTTGTAAATAGATGCTCGATTTTCAATTGATCTGTGCATGTTTGCAATTAAAAAAAAAAAAATTATTTCTACTGTACAATGTATAGAAATGTTCTTTTATGGATAAGATTTTTATGTCATACGTATTATTGTTTGTTAACAGCATTTAGTCATTTTTTTCTTTCATTACTGTTTGTGTATGTTATACATAATATGTATTGTACAAATATGAGCCGAAGAGCTGAATTTTTATTGAAAGACCAGTGTAAACTAGTCATTAACTCAAATGTAGACGTCATTAAAAATAAACTACGTTGATAATGAATGCTTGTTTTTATTGTCTGTATGAAATGCGCTTGCTTTAAAATTCGTCATGCAAGCGAAAATATTTGTTAATATTTTAAGAGTCTTCTAGAATTTATTAAAAATAATGACAGGGAACTGTTGTTTATAAACCATACCGAACACATCCATAATAAAACACTTTACAACGCGATCTTACTTGTGCAAATACACTACTGTTTCAATGCACGTCGTTTCATGCCTTCTCGGCACTGGGGTTCTACCACCATAGTGTCGTAGAATATCCGTCATGGATATTTCTCGCTCTCGGATAGTCAGATACTTCGGATAAATAGCCGCGACTTTCCTTTTGGTGCTACCACGATAAGTGTCGAATAAAACAAGCGAGTTATTTTGTGCTTACTAGAGGTCTATCCGACACTCAGAGCGATCAACCAATCAAAACACTAGACTTTCTCCCCTTTTTCTTAAACGAAGGCAAATTGAATTCAGAATTTTCGAAGACTCCGGAGAGATCTATCACGACTAGAGATGAGTTCGGGCTCATTTTTTGAAGCCCGAGCCCGAAGACTTTTCATCCGAGCCCGAGCAATATTATTAAAGTTGGAGCCCGAGCCCGAAATGTCAGCTAAAGACAAATAAAATGAACTACTTCATTAATAGGATACAATAAATTTTGGAGTTCACACACCTTCTAGTCCCCCGTGCCGCTATTTTTTGAAATAAGTGCGTCTATTTATCCCATAAATCACTTTTTAAAATTCGTTTCAAAGGAGTACGTTCAACAAAGAAGAAATTTTTCACGAGCCCGAGCCCGAACGCAATCGTGAATTACAGAGCCCGAGCCCGAGTCGGGCCCGGGCTCGGGCTCGGGCTGAGCCCGTCTCATCTCTAATCACGACTGGAAGCCGGTTTTTGACAGACCCACCGTGCCAGGGAGAGGAGGTCCTTTTGTGGAAGTACTTGACACTCCACGATCCACACAATAAAAACCCATCCATCTCGTATTCCCCGATACCGGAATGCAAGTTTTCGCCTTCATCCAACGTGTCGGGAAAAAACAGCATTATTGCCGATAGTCAATATGACAGTGAAACAATCACGATAGGATCATGGTAGGGCATATCAGATATTTCTCGGATTGTGACGTCATGAGAAGAGAAGGCTTGATGTATTCGCTAGCTAAAGCTTTCCGATACTATGGTGGTAGAGCCCCTGATCTTTGAATCATAGAGATACGAATGCAAGCAGACGGCATTGGCAATCGGATAGCGAGGCCGAAACTGTAACGGACCCGTCCTATAGCCTAGACCCCCATTGCAATAGGACTGTTATTCTAGAGTGAGAAGTTCCAATTTTAAAGAAGTCACGTCGCCGAAGTGGGTGCCAAGAATAATGACGTATTTGTCATAACTGTAGAATACTGAGATTTTAGTATTTAGAACTATTGTAATTGTAATATATAATTGTGCATCTTTACTTTTTTTAACCGTCAAATCGTGCATCTTTCACTATTATTTAAAAATCTGGAGTGACTCCACTCAACTTTCCGAACACTTACGATTAAGATCATTACCAAGTATTTAAATAGATTTTAATCGGTGAATCCTTCAAACATATGTACCAAATGGAAGCTCAATCGAATGCGACGTTTAAACGCTAGCGCACTTTCAAGAATTTCGACCCCATAGGCCATAATGTAAAAAAAAACTATGTCGTAGCCCTGTAGGAAGTCATATACACATCAAAATCAATAACAGTCTTATGATGGTGGTTTATAGCATATATACCGAATTTGAGCTCAATCGAATGCACCGTTGAAACACTAGCGCACTTTCAAGAATTTCTCCGCTTACGCCATAATGTAAAAGAAATCTGTCGTAGCCCTGTAGAAAAACTATAAGTCCTATACACATCAAATCAATACTGTCTTAAGATGGTGGATTATAACGTATATATCCAATTTGAACTCAATCGAAGGTATCATTTATAAACGCTAGCGCACTTTCAAGAATTTCCCCCCATACGCCATTATGTAAAAGAAATCTTTATCGTAGCCCTGTAGGAAAGCTATAAGTCCTATACACACCCAAATCCATACCGGTCTTCCGACGGTGGTTTATAACCTATATACCATAGGTTCCCAAAGTAGGCGATAACGCCCCCCTGTGGGCGTTTGAGGCTTTCAGGGGGGCGGTAAAAGACCCAGAGAAAATTAGGTGGCATTGATATGGCACGGAGGGGCGTGGGAAGATTAACCAAATATAGTCTAAAAAAGAAAAATCACTCTGATAATTCATTTCTATCACGTGTGCGAAAATTCACATATTTCGATATGAGACTTCGCTGTTGAGAGAAAGAGATACCTCTGTAAAACTTTTATTCCTCTTTTTTAAATGAAGTAGAAATTCAGTAGCGTTTCAATTGCAACAATACTCTATCTATTAGTAATTCTTCTTATTATTATTTATTTCTTCTTTTCACCATGCATTATGTACGCTCTTATTTCTCTGGAGTGGGAGGGGGAGGGCGGTATTGAAATATTCACTGGAAAAGGGGGGCGCCCGTTCAAAAAAGGTTGGGAACCTATGCTATATACCCAATTAGAGCTCCATCGAACGGCCCGCTTAGGAGCTACCGTGTTCACACACACGCATACATCTCGTAAAAATGGCATCCACGAATTCAGAAGACCCCGAAACGTGTCCATACACCCAAATCTCGAAGTCGAATTTTTTCAGGATGACAATACTTTCCTTACAGGGTACATGTTCGGAAAGTAAAAAGGAACCAGCTGGATGTTCCGCCCCACTTAGGCGAGCACACTGACTTCATTTCACCCAATGCCGTCTCCTTGTATTCGTGTACCTATGCTTTGTATGCCCCTCTGCGATCCTAGCCTTTGCGCATAAACTTTCGGCCACAGTATGGAATTCGCAATCCCGTACCCAGAAAGCATTTTCCCCAAACCCACTTGCCTGTAAAACTACTTTTTCTGCAGATAGAGTTAAAATGCAGTGAAATGTAGACGTTTCTTTCGCTACCAAATCATGTTAGCTATTTTTACTTTCCGAACATGTACCCTGTAAGGAAAGTATCGTCATCCTGAAAAAATTCGACTTCGAGATTTGGGTGTATGGACAAGTTTTGAGGTCTTCTGAATTCATGGATGTTATTTTTACGAGATGTGTGTGTGTATGTGAGTGAACACGATAGCTCCTAAACGGGGCATTCGTTTGAGCTCCAATTGGGTACGCATGTTATAAACCACCGTCGCAAGACCGGTATGGATTTGGGTGTGTCTAGGACTTATAGTTTTTCTACAGGGATACGACAACGATTTCTTTTACAGGATGGCCTATGGGGGAAATTCTTGAAAGTGCGCCAGCGTTGAAACGGTGCATTCGATTGAACTTCCGTTTGGTATATATAGGTTTGAATGATTCATCGATTCAAATTTATTTTAAATGCTGGGTCATGATCTTAATCGTAAGTGTTCGGAAAGTCGAGTGGAGTCACTGCAGATTTTCTTGATATGTTTACAGAACTTTAACAGCTGAAAACATTTACAGATGTGTGATTCTATCCGTATGAGATATTATGAGCGTCATCCGGAAGAAGTAAGTTTCTCACGGTCAATAAAAAGGAAAAAAAAAAAAAAAAAAAACATTGTCAGGAAAAAATTTATTGCAAAATATACAGCCATGTTTCAGCTACTTCGCGACGTGAGAATAACCTGAACTGTAATCCAGTGTCTCACGGTCGTATTCACCGAGTACTGGACACCCGCGTTAACCCCTTCGGACGTTAAATAATAGACATATATATATATATATATATATATATATATATATATATATATATACATCCACTCGACATCTGACCCTCGTTTTGGTGGGCTAACACGGGTGTCAAGTGCTTGGTGAATACGGCCGATAAAAAGGAGCCAGAGCGTTACAATGGTTCGCAGTCTTCGTCAGTGCAAAAGGCGATGCCCATATAGAAATTTCTTCGGATGCAAGTCACTGGAAGCATAGGTTACGCATATTTTTTCCAGTAACTTGCACTCGAAAAAAATTCCTGCTCTTGCATCCCGTTTTCACTTAAAAGTATGTTGGGAAGTGTTTTGCAATCGACGCGTTTCGCATAATTTATCGTTCTCGTTTTAATATCGGATTTGAATTTGGAGGCAGATCTGGTGATTAAAAAAAAAAAAAAAAAAATGGTGTGATTTTTCTGCATTCGAAGCTCCCGGCGGTGTGGATTTGAATTTATCAAGCGGAATAAAAATGGAATACAGTGAAATGGCATAACCGATAACATTCATACTAAACAGATCATGCAGTGCTTTTATGAATATTTCGCAGTGCCGAATTCTCTTTGGTCATTGGATAATAAAATGAATGGATACATTGTATTGTATTGTGTATTTAAGGCAAACCTACACTTGGGGTAATCTGCATAGGGGGAACCTTGTGCGACGAACGTTCTAAGATGTTCAAACGCGTATTCACATGACATCTGGAGAAAAACGCCCAAAGCTCCAGACCGTTAGATCGACAGCCGCGCGGTAGGCCAGGACCCTGGAATGAATGGTGACAATATTGATGATACTGAATTCTTAGAACCAATTTTTGATGTTATAAATGTATAGATAAAACAAATGAAATTATAATTACTTAAATACAAGTGCTGTAAAATGTATAAAATAACGTCACTGTTCATTTATTATTTTGCTTAATATTCTTTAAATATAACAATTTATCTAATAGAATAGTTACTCATTTTACCACACGTCATTGGGCAAAGTGCTCATAAAACTTTAAAAAGAAAAGTGTTATGGAAATGTGTTTGTTGTATTAGAGGAAACATTTTTTAAAATTTACTTAAGGGTGTTTGTCGAAGAAAGAAAACTCTGTTTTTAGCCTTGGTACACAAATTGAAATAAACTAATAGCACCATGGTCTCCAAAAAATTCCAGAGGGTTCTTCATAAGCTGCTTTACACACTGCAATAAGCAAAAAAGCTGTGGCGTTTGTGAAACTTTCAGAAAAAATTCTTAAACAGGGATCTGAGCTGTTCAAGATTTTTCGAAGACTGACACGTTTTCGAATTTTAAGATTTTTTTCTAAAAGTTTTGAAACGGATACAGATTTATTGTTTATTTCAGTATGTAGTACAGCTTGTAAAGAGACAGTTTCAAAATTTTGATGTGCCTGGCATAATTAGTTTATTTGTACTTGTGTACCAAAATCACATAATTTTTTCGAACTACGCCGTTAGATGTGTACAACTGTACTTGTAATTATCGTAATTTGAAATGACTAGGAAATTTTTAAATGACCTGACCCTTTTTTACTTTCCGAACATGTACCATGTAAGGAAAGTATTGTAATCATGAAAAAATTCGACTTGCGAGATTTTGGTGTATGGACACGTTCTGAGGTTTTCTGAATTCATTTATTTTATTTTTACGAGATGTACGTATGTGTGTTTATGAGTGAACACGATAGCTCCTAAACGGTACATTAGATTAAGCTCAAATTGGGTTAAGCTAAACCACAATCGTAAGACCGGTATTGATTTTGATGTGTATAGGATTTATATTTTTCTACTTTCTTTATTATAGTTGTTATTTTCGTGAGGTACTAGATCTTTAGAATTGTATTTGTTTGCATTATTAAATTTATTTTAAGAAAATGGACAAGACGGGAGGCGTCCCCCTTATGTAAAAATTAATTAAATTTTGTTAAACCGAAGCTTTTAATATATGTGTGCAAGCTTGAAGTATGTTTTAAAAAATAATACTTTACATTAAAAAATATGTAAAAGTCATAAGCAAGGTTAACAAGCTAGGATTATTTCCGATAATAGTATAAAAATTTGCAAAGTTATTTGTTTCATTTGATCATTTTACATATGTATAAAATAGCGTTATGCATACATTACATATGTATAAAATAATTTTCATGCAATTCTACTTCCAATCGTCAAACGGAAACTAAAGATTTCCTTTATCGCAAAGCTTATACTGAATTTCATTAACGTGCATTTAAATTTTTAGTTTTATACCTCATCTTAATTAAAGCATGGATTTTCCATTAAAATTTTGTTTAAAAAATAGTCCCTGGAAGGTAGGCTCATACCTTAAAAAGCTTGCTCATTTCAGACCAAAGCTTTAATAGAAATTTTGAACGAAATTCTTTTGTGTGTGTGTCTAAATAAATATACAATTTTAAATACATTATTAGTTCATTATTAGTACCAACATTTCAATATAACTGGCAGCACTACAGAACGGGCCGAATAGCGTGTGAGCTATTGGCACCGTCGGTCCGAATATCCACTCTGGAAAATAGGACTAAAAGAAATGGAAGACTCATGCAAGAAAACATTTTATCTTTATTGCAGCAGTCCTATATCTACTTATACGATGGATAGTGTAGATTCTTGGACTTATCTCCTTCCTCCATCTATAGATGAATCGAAGGATAACAGTACCGGTTTTCAAAGTGGATCTGTACTTCAGTCACCGGTATCGAACACAAAAGTGTTTTTAAAATAATTTTAATTGATTCCACTTTTTAACTGTACATAAATCCTTTACAAATACAAATTCTCATTACATTTTAAAAATAAAAGCCATTTTGAACTCTACCCTAGTTTATCAAACGGAATACGTTTTTCCGAGCTGAGTACTAATCTTTATACAATCTCTCACTTTTAATGGAATTATTCATGAGAATAAGCAAAATATAACATACAATGGTTTCTCATGTCTTATCATGTAGAAAGAATTAATATGGAAAGCAATGTGAAATTTGAAAACTTTCATTCAGATTAGGCTTACATGGTGAAAATCTTCCGTTCTCCAGGGTAATTTGCGCAACAGCTCTTTTCGTCCCAGTTGTAGCTTCCGCAAAACTCGGTGACCGTCCGGAAAAGTTTAAAAATGTGCTCATAATAAGCATCCATTTGCTATCAAGCATGTTGCATTTTCTTTAGAAATAATTTTGCAAAAATTTGAAAACTTGATTTTTGAGACATATTTCTTTTCTGTGCATGGAGACAAGTCATATTTTTCGTAAAGCATAATTCATCGTCGCGGAGTTATACTACAGGAGCTGACACCCTTCATTACTGCTTGCTGGGATTTGTAGTCCCCAGACTTTGAATGTTTCAATTATGTTAACATCGGAAATCGAATAACGTGTAGCGATCCTAGTGGTTAAAGAATGAAGTATTTCCCGCATTGACTTGTAACTAGTTTTACATGTTTTTAATTTCCCAACCATGCTAATGAGATTATGAACGCGAGGACTAAATTTTAATTATTATTATTCTTTACTTTGTATTTACGTGGCTGCCTTAGTAACAAATGGATAAAAAAGGGGAAAAAATGTTCTTTCTTGAGATGATTAAAATATCAAGTTTTATGTTTGTTACGAGTGTGTATATTTACGCCAGAAAATGGCTTTGAGTTCGTTACTGAGTTTTTCATGCAACATAAATTTAATATTTTAATATGAGTTTAGCTTTAGCGGGAATTTAAGGCTGTGTTAAAATTTATCACTGTATGAAATAAGCGTAAATACTGTTTGTTTGAGTGCGATCATCATTATAAATAAACATTTTTTTAAAAAATAATGTTATCTATTCGATAGTTACACTAGTAGTTACCGAGTGAGATGTTTCTCCATCCGTATTCAGCAACGGCGTTATCCCGATTTTTAAGGGAAGTGTCACCTCCTTAATCTTTAACCTCGCGTTCATCGTATCTCTCTATTCTAAAAAAAAGTAACGGCCGGTGTCGCCGCCGCCGCTGTCAAGAGCTTGTTCGGCTATCTCCTCCTAAATCGTGAGGATTTGAGCTTCGACTAAGGTGTCCTCAGATTCGGAAAATTCTAAGGAACCTGATAGCTGACTTAAATTTCGAAAATCGAATTATTTTAGAAGATATTAATAAAAAAAACTTCCCCCTGCGATCCCGCAAAAATGAACATAATGGTTGCCAGATTTGGCATAAAATCATTCATTTCATTCCTTTGCAACAAAGCAATTCCAAGTAGAATCGCGTGAAATTGACAAACATGAAGAAGAATTACACCCATTTTACGCCAAATAAAAAACTCTAGTAGCAATGACTGCTTGTTTTCTGCTCGGTCGTTCATCGACTCATCGTTAACTCATCGACTCGTCGAATTCAGTCATCGGCAAGTGCACTTTTGTTAATCTGCAATAGATGAATTTTTATTCATGGATAGAAGTGATCTAGACGAGCAGTTTCGCCGATGGGAAACCGAAAAACAATATCTTATCCGAAACTGCAGCTCTATAGTCAACGGGCCTTGCAAGTGTCCCCAGTAGTTTACACTTTACCCAAATTCCTATAAATATTTGCGTAATTTAGATGTGCCTTTGCATAATCTAAGGGAAATTTTGAACAATTCTTGAATTAATCGCATAATTTACTTCAAATTTCTTGTATTGGGGTTGGGGGGTATTCTCCCCCCTTGCCCCCTCCCACAAAATTTAAATTTGAAAAGAAATATTTACAAAAAAATGTAAGTATTCATTATATAAAAATCGTTTGTAATATTTAAATAATTTTTAAAAAAAGTGTTTAAAAAAAAGAAAAGAAAATCTATTTGAGCGTCAGCTGCATTATAAGAAAAACGGAAACTTCATTACAATGAGCAACTCTTTTGAAACCTCTTTAATGTAAACAGCAAGAAGAGAAATCAGTTAATTTTTAAAAGTTATCCAAGAAATATGAAAGTTAAAATCACACTAAAATTCCTATACAATTGGCAATATTGTTTTTTAATTATTAATTATGAATGTTGTTGCTATTTACATACATTGGTAAAAAATGAAATTAATTTCTTACCAATCGAATAATTTGACTATTATTAATAATAGCTGAACAACACTTTGTCAAAATTTCACCCCAAGTCCCAATCTGAGACTAAAATAACCGCTACTTCACACTTTGCCTTGTACATGACGAGATTCGATGGTCTAGGGGTAGCGCGCATATCTCGTAATCAGTACGCTCAGTGTTCGGGCCCGGGGGAGGGAGAATTTTTTTTTTTTTTTTTCCCAGAAAAACGGAAATTTAGCATACAAAAAACGAAAATATAATAAACAGAACGGACATTTTTTGAAAAATTTGCTGCCAGTCGTTTATTTTTTATTAACAAATATATTTTAAACAGTTTATCGGTTTCTTTTCGTTATTTCATCGGTGTCATCGGGAAACGATGATCGGCTTTATGGTCCCCCGAGCGGACATTTTGTACCAGTTCCCGATGAAATTTCCCCTTTTTTGGATGAAAAGCCGTGATCGGCCATTGCTCCTTCTCCTCGGATTTAACTCACCCGCCTCCATCGACCGATGAGTTATTGCTACTAGGGAAATATGTGAAATAAATAACTCGTGTGTGTGTTACATAAAGTTGACAATTTTCAAATAGTAAGTTCACTTAGACAACAGGAGAAATAGAATTAGCGATCATTCGTGTTTCCAAAACAGAATAACTAATTGTAACTGATTTTAAAAGCGCCATCTTGGCATTTGGTACGATCTGGCAAAATGGTATATTTCCAAGGAGCATTGGTCAGGAAGGGTGAATATAAACCGCGAGTTCCGAAATCTTAGAGCCTAGTATCTTGAAAATGAAAAATAATTAAAATGCAGATTATTTTAAAGCCGGTTCGGTCCAGCTGGAGTATTTGCTACAGTAGAAATATTTGGTGGCTTTAATTATGCCATTATAGCAGTTATAGTACACTTTGGATATTTGCCAGCGCGGCGAGATGATATAATTCGTGGGGCTCAATACGCCAATCTGCAAAGGAGTATGTGTATGAAAATATGGATAACGGTTTTGCGGGAACCTTAAATGAGCAGTAATTATAGGTTGTGAGCATGTGTCAATCTCCAAATAATGAAACGTTGCCATTAGTTGCAAACTATCCTATCTGTTCCGTAGTTTTTAGCAAAGAAAAGTATCTTGAAAATGATAAACATACGAAGTACTGTTTTCTTAGAGCTCTCTTTCTAAGTCGCCGAATTATGAAAAATAGCCGTAATTGGCTAATACGCAAGGTGATCCATGGGTTTCACATAATTAAAAATAGTGCGAAGTTTAAATTTTTATGTTCCAAGGAACATGCAAGAACCAAGCAATGTGTAGCTCGGTAACATTCTATCTGATCCAACCTTTGGGTTTTGCTTGTTGAAATTATGCCTTTTTCACGAATAAGCCTCATTAGGAGCCGAATGCCTCATACGAAAAGCGAGCGTAGCGAGTCTAGGGTCCTTGGCCCCTTGTAACATAAAAAAAAACATTAAATATATTTATCACATACTCCGTGGTAACCTCACGCGGATATAAACAGAATAGACTTTTCGAAATAAAAATAAATGCCAGTCATGCATTAACAGAATTTTAAAATTGCAATGTCGTGCGTGATTTCATTGGTGCATTTATTGCGTCTCCGCAAGCTCTCGCGCAGACAACCAACGTTCAAAACGGAAAAGAACGGTGGGGCAGAGCGGAGTCAGTGCGGAACGGCATGGCCAGTGTGAATCCACCTTATCTGTTCCCCCTGCGATCCCGCAGAAGCAGCAGTGCCTCTTTCAGTGACGTCACCACATTGTCGGCACAATAAACCCATTGGTGAGTTGACCGTGTTGTGCATGTATTGGCCACTGCGATGCGCGCTGTTTTTTAATCTGTCAAATGTTTATGTTTTGCGAAAAGCCCATGTAATATTTAATGAAGCGTTCTTGATACAATTGAGCATAAATGGATGCTTCAGAAATCGAATTTTTAGCAGAAAATGAACAGATAACAATAATTCCAAACTTCACTCAAGGTAAATTACATTTAATATGTGGAGATTGTGGTCCGTTTACTCCAAGTATACCTCTTCAGGTACCGCTGTGGCTTGCCATCAATTTACGACAGCGGCAGAAATGTCGAATCATTCCTCCAGACTGGATGTCTGTGGCAAATCTGACGGAAGTTAAGCAAGAGGAAATGGATTCAGCTATTTTTACACCCATGCCGAGTCCCCACTATAAAGAAATCGCCCATTTGCTATTCAGCGTTGCCGTCTCAGAAATACCTGATGCTGAAGAGATAAGGACACTCGTAAAAGACATTTGGGATATTAGAATGTCGAAGCTGAGGAGCTCCGTGGACGCTTTCATTAAAAGCGGCGAGAGTCATGCACAAGTTGATAACCTGACTGTGTTTGAAATAAACTTTGTACGACCTCTCCTTACTACTGCATTATACCAGTTACAGAAATTTAAGCGGGTAAGGGTAAAATCATACAAGCCGGTGCCCACCCCATGTAAACATGGCGACAGTCGCTGGAGCTTGGCGACCGCCAAGCTCCAGCGACTGTCGCCATGTTTACTAGTCATTCTAGGCAACCAGTGGTCCGTTTTTAACTAAAAAAACCTCAGTGGATTCAGCAACCTAGCTGTACAGCTATCTAAACTAGGCAACCAGTGGCCCGTTTTTAACTAAAAAAACCTTAGTGGATTCAGCAACCTAGCTGTACAGCTATCTAAACTAGGCAACCAGTGGCCCGTTTTTAACTAAAAAAACCTCAGTGGATTCAGCAACCTAGCTGTACAGCTATCTAAACTAGGCAACCAGTGGCCCGTTTTTAACTAAAAAAACCTCTGTGGATTCAGCAACCTAGTTGTACAGCTATGTAAACTACGCAACCAGTGGACCGTTTTTAACTAAAAAAAAACAACAACAGTGAACTAAGCAACCTAGTTGTACAGCTAATGTAAACTGGGCAAACACTGGCCCGTTTTCAACTCAAAAAAACATCGGTGGATTAAACAACCTAGTTGTACACCTCTTATAAAGTCAGTATGATTAGAATAGCACGTAAATAGCACTTACGAAAACATAAACACTTCAAATATCAATTTAAAATTCACATTAAAAACCTTAAACATCGAAAGATTCGTTAAAAAAGAACACTTACCTCTATTTTTTTGGTAAATAACCGCTCAGAAATGTCCCCAACACCCACCGGCTTATAACGTACTATATTTCTAACAAACACCCACAAATTCTTTTCTTATATTAACATAACACATTTCATTCCCTTCCATCAATAACGCAAACAATTTCAAATTCCCAAACCTGACGAAACACGTATTCTTTATGGTTGCCAGTCACAACTACCACCGGCAGTTGGCGGTGCATCGCTCACTCTCGCGTCAGATTGTTCGCCAATGATTTGTAAACAAACCATTGACATGTAAACAAGGCACCGTATACGGAATATAGTCCGTGAAACTTTGGTATGGGAAAAATTAATGTCCCCGTTTACTTTAGTGATTTTATCAATGTCCCAGCGGCAATCTCAATACCTCAACTGTAGTGTAGAGGGATCACGCTGGAGTCTGATAAAAGTGGGTCAAAAAGGCCAATTAACTTAAAAAGGAATAGGGGTTTTACATGTGCTAAACCCATTATGTACATATTTTTTGCTTCACAGCCAACAAAATTTGGGTAATTTTCTCAGAAGTCTGAATAAACGCAACCCTGAGTCTAAACAGAATACAGAATCCCAATAATAGTTATTTTAAAGAGCAATAAAACGTAGTAATATTTTTCGGGCATGCAAATTTTTGATTCAGGCATGTATTATTTTAGGTTACATGCCCAATGCTCAAATAATATTCAAAAGCTATAAGTGTATAAAATGTCCGTAATGATGTTTTTCTCAGGTCCCTACAATATCGTTATATGCAGGTTTCATTGTATTGCCTATTTCTCAGCGTATTTTTCAAAAAACAATATAACAGACTATATATCTTTTTTTTTTACTTTAGGCTGCCAATGTTACTCAGATGGATAGTCAAAGTCAATCAGGTAGTCTGCTATAGGAGCTCTTTTATCTTTGAAACAGGTATGATTTACAGTTTTGGTTCATGATTAGTAGGGGTATTTGTCTCTCTCATTTTTTTTTTCTGTAACTAACTTCTTAGTCTTGAAAGTATCTAGCTTTCATAAAACTGGCTTGGTATATGCTTTATGTTCAGTGGCGGATCCAGAAATTTTTTTTTTGGGAGGGGCTAAAATTTTTAAAAAGCTTATTTCACCCTATTAAAATGTACAATAAATTAAAATTTTAGTCTAAACCAATGTATTAGGCTTTTGGGAGGGGCTAAGTAATAAAATAGGATCATTTTAGCTATTTAAAGTGTATAATAAAGCAGAATGTTACCCTTGAGCGATTTCTTTTGGGGGGCGGCTGAAGCCCCCTAGCCCCTCCCCTGGATCCGCTACAGTTTGTTAGATAGTGTTTTTTTTTTTTTTTAAATATAAAACAATGTAATCGTTGAATCCATAGTATAAGAGAAGAGAGAAGTCAACAACATGTTGGTAGATAATAACAGCACTCAAACAAAAAGCTAGTATATACGATACAGTAGACGCCGCTTAATGGGATCGCATCGGACCTCCGATTTTGAGAACTATAACCAATTGATTATAATAAATGAAAAATGTAAATTATAAACTACAATTGTCAATGATGCGGGGAGGATGATTTCAATAGAAAACATTTACTTTAATGTAATTAGCATAGGCATAACTTACTAAGGACAAGAGGAAGTCAATATCCCCCATACCCCCCCCCCCCCCCTCATGAAAAATTAAGAAAATTCAGTTTGAAAATATTTTCTAGAGTAGGAAGCATTTTGCCTCCCCCCTTCCAATATTGTATGCTAATTTATGACAGTGATAATGAAATTATTATATAATGGTACTTACGTATTATACCGGCGGTCTGCCAAGATGATCGATTTTTTTGACAAGATAAATACCAGACATATGAAATTACGGATGGTTCCGAATACGATTGGCAACAGTTTGCCAGCATATTTGATGAAAAAATAGTTTGGCGAGAATGACCGCCGGGATAATACGTAAGTACTTATATAATGACCTATCTGATATAATGGGATTTTCATGAACTTCGCCTTGAATCTCTCATCGAAAATGAGCCCATCGGAAGAAAATTTGATAACATTAAGCGATGTAGCGATCCCATTACTTTTGCTTTAATTCATTTACGTCTGTTCGTAACCGAAGGTTAGTGATAGTATTAAACAAATGATAACATTAACTGTGATTACATTAAGTGGCCATCTACTGTATAGGTAAAATTAACTAAAGACTTTGTAAAACATGCATTTAAAAATAAATAATTGTTTCAGGTATTTAACTAGTCCACCCTACATCCGTTGCAGAAAAGAAAAGGTTAGAACCAGACCTTGTCTTATAACACACATGTACCATAATAAATCAGTTTCGGATGGTACAAAAGATCCTTTCTTCATCAGTTGTAAAATCACTTAAAATGTTGTTATAGTGATATGAAATTTTGTTAAGTTTATTTTGTTTTTAACATCCGCTTTAAAATTTTTTTTAAAGATCGTTAGAGAATAGCTATGACACGCGAACAGATAAAAAGATTTGAAAAGAAAACAACAAAAACCTGTCCTTATTCCAATGACCAAATGAGTTGTCTGAAACAAAGGAAAAGTCACCAAACATTTGCAAACAGTATGAAAATGGCATTTTTTGACCAAAAAAGTATCTTAAGTTGAGTAGCACAAGTCTCCATTTTAGTCGCTGGTGAACAACCTGCATTGTGCAATCTCTTAGAGCCATTTAGAATTGAACAAATGGTGAATTCATTTTGATATTTGACATTACGTTAAAGTTCTCGGGAGAGTTTATCAGTGTCACTCAATTTTTAATTTAATGTATGACCTCACATTTTGGCTGCTGTTAAAGAAATCCCAGTTAGTTTTCTAACAGAGTAATATTTTAAATATGATGATGTAAAAAAAAAAAAAAATTTTTTTTTTTTTTTTACATAGGACGGTTTTAGAGGAATGTTGGGTAGTTAGGGGTAAAAGTCTGCACGGGGCAAAAATCCGAATGTGTTTTTTTATTATTATTATTTAGAAACCTAAATTAGGCACACTGATTTTTTCGCAAGTTCCCTCATCCCACAAGTTACATCATAATCAGACTGAGAAATCTCTCCCTGACATGTCTGGGCTGAAATTTTGTATGCCCCAGGCATGAAAAGTTCCAGCCAGGCATGTATTAGATATATATATATATATATTTGCCACTGATTTGTTTTGTGATTGCAACATTGACGTTCATGTCAGTTCACCTTTTAACAATATGATACGTTTTTTTACAACCTTAGAGATTTGAGTATCTTCCTGTTCTTTAACAGCCAACTGTCTTCCTCCTATTTTGTAAGTTTCTCTAATCAAATTTACTTGATGGTGATTTTTTTTTTCTTTTTGTCTATCTGTTTTTGTTAAACTAAGTTTACAATATAAATTTTGAGATTGTTATCATATTAAATCAAAATTTTCCATGCAGTTCCTAGCAAAAAAAAAAAAAAAAAAACAGAAAAAAGAAAAAGGGAAATTTAATTAAACTCTACCAATCAGTATTGAAGGTACTGATAGCAGTCAATCTCACAACCTCACAAACAATACTTCTGCAGCAACTGCAAAGACAACTTTTTGCAAATGGGTTTTATTTTGAGTCTTAAATGTATATTTCATTATTCCCCCCCCCCCCCCCCCCAAGAGGTTTAAAATTGGTTTTCACTTTTGCCTTAGTACAAATCTAGAGAAAATCTTGTTACTTAATATGTAAAAAAAATGTTTTACAGCATGCTTTTTATTTTTCAGGTTGGAATTTTCTGAAAATGCCTAAATGAAGCAATAAGACAAAAACTTCTTCCAGAAGATTCCTATGACTTTTAAAAACAACAGCGGACTCGTTGCATATTTTAAAATTGGGTTCTGAAAAATAATTACAATGTTCATTAATTTTAATTGGATTTTAAAAAACATGTACATAGTATAAAATGAATTTGTTTGTTATCACAAGCTTCACATTAAAAATGAATGCTTGTGACCCTAGTGATATTTTTAAAGCTATACAGGTTGTATGATAATTATGATACCTGTGCTGTAAAATTTGTTGCAAAAGATCGAGCTTTGATTATTGTCTTCCAGTAACAATCCGCTCTAAAAGCAACAAATTTTGCTTCCAATGACTTTTTTCATTTGTTTTTATTACTTTCACCTCTATGTACAAAGGGCATTCCATAAAAACTGAGAGTAAAATCATAAAAATATCAAGAAATATATTTACAGCAAAAAATACATCATTCTTTTTAAAAATACTTTCCGTCAGATGATATGCAACAGTCCCATCGTTCAAACCACTTTTCAAAACAAGTAGAGAAGCTCTTTTCTGGAAGCTGCTTCAAAGAACCCTCCACTGCTGAAATAACTTCAGAAACTGTGTTAAATTTTCTGCCACGGAGCTTCTTCTTCAACTTCGGAAACAGCCAGAAATCGCAGGGTGCGAGATCTGGACTGTAAGGGGTATGTGGCATGATTTTAATATTGAATTGACTAAGCTATTGCTGAATAGAAGTAGCGACATGCGGGCGAGCATTATCGTGATGTAATGTTCAGTTCATGACGCTTTCTTGATATCTCCTCACATGTCATTCGCCAATTTTCTTGAAGGGTTACAAACACAGTGTTAACATTTCGATCATTCACAACACTTTTTGGTCGCTCAGGCTTGGGAGCCAGTTCTGTAGACAAACATCCTTTCTTGAAATCACCATGCCATCTAAAAATCGTAGACTCACCAAAACATTTGTCTTTGTAAGCTTCTTTCATTCACTTAACTGTTTCTGGAGCTGTTTTGCCCAAACGATAGCAAAATTTTATGGCACAATGCATTTCATTTTTTAACTCCGAATCACTCATCTCCATTTCTGTAGGGCAAATAAAACAGTTCTTTAAACAAGCACGGAACTAGGAAAATAAAATCGTCTGCTTCATGTAGAATTTTGTATAAACGTAAGTTAACAGTTTGAAAAAATCGCCTGCACTTTTATTTTTTAGTTTCGCAGTGTTGCCACTACATAAAAAAATAACTCTGAGTTTTTATGGAATGCCCTTTGTATGTATCAATGTAATGGAATCTGGTAATTCAATTTTCACCCATATCCAGATATCCAAATAACTTGAAAATTCACAGACATATAAAGAATCGGTGATACTACAGTAGTACTGAAAATAATGTACGTAGCATTTATAATTCTTCTTCAAGAGTACCCAAAATAATTCCAATACAATAGGCTCTTACTACTCGCTAAAAAAGTTAAGTTCTACAGAGTTGTGCTACATCATATTGCTGTTGAACATAATCTTTCTGTTTAAAGATTATTTTTTACTTTTTAGTTCATATTGTTATAAAAGAGTTTCTTTAGTTTTTTTAAAGTATAATTTATTTTTTGAAATAGATATGCTGTTAATTATGGATGTGTACATTAATCAAACAAGGAGTCATTAACTTTTAATTACGTGCACTGGTGTATAAAATGCTCCATTTGCAGTAAACAGGTATAATTGACCTCGCGGATCAAATTTAATAAAGTCAGTGGTTAACATGTTTTACGCATTACATTGTGTTTTGCTTTTATTCAAGGAATATTATTAGAAGTTATGATTATTAAAGCTTTTAGCATAAATATTTGTTCTCTTTTAACTAGTAACTTTTTTTTGTTAGTGTACAAAATGCGCTGTGTGTGTACTTGTGTTAATATATCAATTGCATGTAGTTAAACTCATAATTTTAGAATAATAATCTCTTCTCCCTCCCCCTCCCAATAATCAAGTCACATTGTACATTCTTTGTAACAGAGTGGACATGTAATTGCCTGCCAAATAATACTTATAAGCACTGAAATGTTATTTTACCAAATATAAAAAGAATTTAATATTCGGTAACAGATTGGACATGGAATGGTAAGTAAGTGTGTAGTGAGAAATGAAACAACAGACCCTTCTCCAGAGTTTATACACCTTAGTATGGGAGGGGGTTGGGATAATTTTAACTGAATATCTCAGTGGAAAATGAGTGAAAAGTAATTAATCCTGAAATTTTCAATGCTTTTATAAAGATGATATTAAATCTCAAGATATTGAAACATTTTATATAAGTTAGATGGCCTTAGAAGTATTATTCAGTATAATTGTAATTGTAAGAAACTCTTTGTCTTTTTTTTTTACAATCAACAGTAAAATATAACTGTTAGTTTAAAGTACTATTTTCTTGCCAGTACATAGATATGGGAATCACTAGATTAAGCAATAGTGCCATTGAGAAAATGAGATACCTCCAAACAGCTTCCACACTTGCGGCAAGTGCACCACCCAAGATTGATGCACTGAACACCATACACTGTATTTATTATGTGTCCTTGTTTGACTACCAGCATGGGCTTGGTTCTGAAATGGGGGTAATGTTGACTACCTATTCTGTGCTGCCATAATAAAATAACCATCACCTCCAGCCTAAGTAGTGTCCAAAACCTGGATGGCAAGTGCTTGACCATTTGTGGTTGGGGATGGGAGGGAATATAGTGGCATATGCAGAATAGCAATTACTTAAATGATAATGATTTTTTCAATTGTTTTAGAAAAAATGTGTATTTTAAAAAAGCGCTTGTACTGAATACTTTCTCTTAAGCTTATTTAATTTTTTGCTCAAGCTCCTTACTTGTCAAGGGACATTTTGATCTGTTGCACGAGAGTGGTTTTAGCTTATTCAACACTTTCTACTAAACATAGCTAGTGAAAAAGAAGCTAGAGTATTAATTCTTTACAAATAAGCACTTTCTTTGCATTATGAAACTTTGTTTTGAATATTATTAATTATTAAAAGATCGAACTTTATGTGGAAATTTTTAAAAAACTGTTTATTATTTCAAATACGAAAACTTAAAATTAACCCTATGCGGTAATAATTAGAATATTAACGATAACTTGAAATTAATTTTAGAATAACATTTTTTTATTTACAAAGTTTTTGAGATGGCATACAATAGTGTCTTCTAAACCTTTTATTTAAATATTTTGTAGCTTATTTCAAGTAGTTCATATGAAGAAATTATTATTAAATGGATACCCAGTACATTTCAATAAAAACTGGTGAGGGTAAATTTTAGCCTTGAACTCGGAGAAAAGGTCCATTGGGTGCAAGAAAGTTGAGAACAAATTATCTGACACAAGTGTACATTCCATTTTTAGCAGCATTGTGGGCAAAGTAGAGTGGACTCCCTCGTAACTGGCCTAAATGGGACCCAGGGTAAGCCGGTTAAAGCGGAGAATAGAAGAGAAATACCATTTTATTGATGCCACACCATATGATGCACTATAATAAATATGTTAATTTATTACAAAGGTTTTGCATACCATTAAGTGGAAAGTTTAAAATGAAATAAAAATATGTTTTTTATTTGCTGAAGACTGGAAGTTTGAGAACTTGCTGCAAACATTCACAATTTTTTTAAAGCATCACATTCATAGAAGAAACCAATGCTTCTATTGTAAGCGTGAAATAAAAAATAACAAAATCTTCAATTTGTTGTACTTTATTAAAAGTTATTACTCTTGTTGTATAAGTTAATTGTGGTCGGTTAAAGCAGAGACCCTGTTAAGAGGGTGTCTACTGTATTAGGGAACATGCACGTTAAAATTATGCCTATGATGTTATTGCAGAACTAAATTGAGTTCTGGTAGTGGTAGTTTTTAACAAATAATAATAATTTACATAATGACATGGAAATAAAACTTAAGATACAATACAATAGAATCATTGGTTTCTTCTATGAATGTGATACTTTAAAATTGTGAATGTTTGCAGCAAGTTCTCAAGCTTCCAGTCTTCAGCAAATAAAAAACATATCTTTATTTCATTTTAAACTTTCCACTTAATGGTATGCAAAACCTTTGCAATAAATTAACATATTAATTACAGTGCATCATATGATGTGGCATCAATGTGTTTGTTGAACCGACATAAGATCTATCTGCTAGAGTAGAAATTAGAATAGTGATAAAGATCTTCAAAATTGTGATAAAGAAATTGTGGGTTCTTCACAACCTTAAATTCCGCACATCTAATTGTAACTATTAACAAATCATAATGCAAAGGTTGTGGAACTAAATAAGATAAGTTTGCAAGAGATAATTGTGGTCTCGTGACAGCAGACCACCGT
Organism: Cheiracanthium punctorium; assembly: GCA_038373885.1. Taxonomy (NCBI): domain Eukaryota; kingdom Metazoa; phylum Arthropoda; class Arachnida; order Araneae; family Cheiracanthiidae; genus Cheiracanthium; species Cheiracanthium punctorium. Next base: position 855,873 of record JAWZYV010010530.1, on the reverse strand, counting down.
TAATGTTGTGCGCTGCGCAATCTGTATTGTTCTACAGTAGGACCCCTCTCATCTGCCCTCGGCTGGTCTGGCTGTCACTCCAGTTGATCCGACCATGCTTGAGCCAAACTTTGTCTCGACTAGTCAGTAGCACATTACATACATACATATATACAGTAAATACACACAGTTTTGCCCTTTTTACTTTCCGAACATGTACCATGTAAGGAAAGTATTGTAATCATGAAAAAATTCGACTTCGAGATTTTGGTGTTTTTACACGTTTTGAGGGCTTCTGAATCCATTTATGCTATTTTTACGAGATGTATGTATGTGTGTGTGTATATGTGAGTGAACACGATAGCTCCTGAACGGAGCATTCGATTGAGCTCAAATTGGATATATAGGTCATAAACCACCGTCGCAAGACCGGTATTGATTTGGGTGTGTATAGGACTTATAGTTTTTCTACAGGGCTACGACAAAGATTTCTTTTACATTATGGCCTATGGGGGGAATTTCTTGAAAGTGCGCTAGTGTTTAAACGATACATTTGATTGAGCTCAAATTCGGTATACATGTTACAAACCACCATCCTAAGACCGGTATTGATTTTGGTGTGTATAGGACTTGTAGTTCTCCTAAAGGGCTACGACAAAACTTTCTTTTATGTTATGGCATAATGGCATATGGGGAGAAATTCTTGAAAGTGCGCAAGCGTTTAAACGGTGTATTCGATTGAGTTTCAATTTGGTATATATGTTTGAACTATTCATCGATTAAAATTTATTTAAGTGCTTGGTCATGATCTTAATCGTAAGTGTTCGGAAAGTCGAGTGGAGTCACTCCAGATTTTTTTAATAGCAGCTTTTGTGCAGTTTATTGTAATGTTCTTATTGTAGGGGAAAATACATACAGTCATATTTTAGTTCAGAGATTGTCTATGAAATCTGTATTCTGTATTTTCTGATTATCAGGCCTTTTTTGCATTGTGATCATACCACCTCCAGTCCCAAAAATGACAGATTAAAGTAGTTCTACTGTATACCATGTGATTCAAAAAAGGTGTTACAGCAAATATCTCTTAAGCCATGGACGATTTAAACATACTATTAACTAAGAAAGTCGGTCAAATGAATATTAGCTATCAGAGATTGCAATTTTTATTTATTTTTTGATAAAGGACTGCATATAAAAATAAAATATTTCATTTTTATACAGTTCCTCCTTTCATATAAAATACCATGTCTTATGCCCTCCTTTTCTATAAAATATTAATAATTTCAGTGTGGAATAAGAAAGGTTTCACAGAGATATTTAATGATACAAATGATTCCCACCATTTTACTAGCTGTGCTGTGGTGGAAAAAATCTTTACTTTTAAGGACAAACTGAATTGATAAAATTAATTAATGATTCCTTTGAATGAAAATGTCAATTAAATGTAATCCCACTTGCAGTGGCGGATCCAGAATTTTTTTTTGGGAAGGGCTAAGTTTTTTAAAAAGCTTATTTCACCCAATTAAAATGTACTGTAAATCAAAATTTTAGTCTAAATCAATGTGCATGCTTTTGGGAGGGGCTAAGTTATAAAATATTATCATTTTAGCAGTTTAAAGTGTATAATAAAGCAGAATGATACCGTCTAGCAATCTCTTTTGGGGGGGGGGGGCTGAAGCCCCTTAGCCCCTCCCCTGGATCCGCTACTGCCCACTTGTAAAATTAACAGGTTTAGTTTTTCATAGTTTTAGTTAACACACACTTTATTGTAAGAGTAATAAAGAGCATATTAAGTTTAAAGTTAACAAGTTTAGTTTTACCTGAAGTAATCGGTGCTGCATTATGAAAATATTAATATCAGGTTGTAACGAAAGTTTTCCGTCAAATCTGCTTGACGCAGCTCATGCGGCACCCAGCGATTGAACTTGTACGTCATAGTCCTTGTTCTTGAACTTTAGGTACCAAACCTTCACAGTGTCATATGATACAACAGTAGTACCTAAAGCTGTACACATAATTCGTTGATGTTCTGTAGCTGACGTTTTGCAACTGAATTGGATTGTAAATGACCCGGATTGTTTTAACCCGGTTAGTTTCATTTGAGACACCTTGTACTTAATGATAAAGATATATTTTTTACAGATTTCACTGCACAGTGTTCTAAAGTAAATCTCTTTTTTTTTTTTCCAAATCCCAAAAAGAGTGTGGAAAGATATGAGCAAACACGCCAACGCGAACTATTTGCGCAGATAATATTTTCGGTGGTGGGAAACTTTCGTTACAACCTAATAATTTAGCCTGTTAGAAGTCATCCACTAATTACACTACACTTCCGCAGAAAGAGTATCACATTGTAAAAAAACCATAGCTAAAGTAACATAACTAAGTAGAAATAGTTTCCAAGTAACAAATGAATAAAAGAAAAATTTATTTTAACTCAGGTAGTGCCATGCACTTATCTTTTTGAATTCCTTTGTGTGTAAAGTACAATGTTTAAAATAAGAGCATGCAAGATATTAATAGATCTATTAGTATTGTGTCAATTCCAGTGGGTATGAAATATCTGCTGTAAAATAATTCTCATTTGCCTCTTGTTTCATTATAAAATGAAATCCTAAAAAAATTAATATCGGAAATACCTGTGGGAGAAAACAAATATATTCAATTATTTTTTACAGTCGTATTTCCCACAGAAAAGGCCAAAGTACGGCATCTTGATTGTTTTAATGCTGAAGATTGTAACATGGGTACAATTTTCAGAACTTTTCCTTTTTTGTTTTAATATATGTTGCTACAATCATGCCAAAAATTCAAATCTGCAATTATGCCAATTTTTACTGAAATGCATTTTTGAGGTCTTTAAGCAATGATACCAGTGTTTCCCAACCTTTTTACATATGCAGACCATCAAAATCAGAAAAAAGAATGTTTCGCAGACCATCATCAAATAACAATTATTTGAATTTTGATGTTAAATCAAATGCTTTTTAAATGCAATTTTTAGTCAGAATGACATTCACTATTGGTTATTTTTTAATAAGTTTGATATTACATGGACCGCCAGTGAAGTTCCCAGATCAGTGGTTAGGGAACACTGCTAATATCAAAGCCCAAATCTTAATTCTGAAATTTATGTGAATTTTGATCATTGTTTCTCACATCTACATAATTATACCGAAGCAATGTAACTGAACTTTGAGGAAAATGCAGATTGGCGTGGTGGTAGCGATGTGCAAGAACATACTCTGACTGTTGTAATACGATGGTGTCAAAATGCCTATTGACATGCCAAATAACCAACTCGCACTGAGTTACGTGGCACGATGGTGGTGCATACCAAAGGTGACCATACGTCCCGTTTTTAGGTGGCTTGTCCCATTGTCCCCAAGCACAGCTCTGGGACACCGTAATGGCCTGTTTTTAGAAAATGTCCCCTGCAATGTCCCGTTTTTAGAAAGAGAGCAACCCATGGTAACAATTTCAATAAAGGCCGCCAAAAGTCTAAAATCATTCATAAGGCAGTGTCTGCTAAAAAAAAAAAAAACTAACCTCCCTCCCCTGTTGAAACACAAAGAAAATGCCAGGGTGAGGGTGGGGTATTGTTTTTGTTTTTGTTCTTTTTTGTCAACTATTTCAATTTGTTTAATTTTTATTTCTTTTTTTAAAGTCATGGCCTCTCCAGTTCCCCTTGGGCTGGGGGAGCCCTTGGCAATCACTGACTTGACGTCCTGGTAGTTAAATATAGGGATGGGAGCGATTGCACTTTTTAAGTGTTGGTTAGTCAGGCTAAGACAGCTGTTCTACATCGATGGATGCGAGTCAAAATTTTAATGGTAGATGCCCGTAACTCATCATCATACACAAAATCAATGACCACTGGGAATTTCCCATGATGCTTTTTCGTGGCGAGCTTTTACATCAGGCAAGGGCCATACTTTGTTCAGAAGTTACCTAAATTTAGTATAATTAGCAAAACCAAGCTAGTCAGAGTCCCTGTGACACAACAAACTAAGGGATATCAACAAATTAAAAGCTTAAATGTGCCAAATATCAGGCTAAAAGGACAACTTGTTCAAGGGGCACCAATATTCAAGCTGTCTGTTTGAATTGCTCCCGAGGAGTACGAATATTCAAGAAACGTGTTCAAGGGGTACCAATATTCAAGTACGAATCAATATTTAGGTACAAAAGGAGTACCAATATTCAAGATGTCTTTCACATCTGAGGGGTACGAATATTCCAAAAACTTGTCCAAGGGGCACCAATATTCAAGAAACTTGTTCAAAGGGGTACCAATATTCAAGATGTCTTATAGTCACATCTGTGGGGTATGAATATTCAACTTTCTCAAATCCCCAAGTTTATTTATTGTGATTCTGCTAGACAATCCATCTGACAATGGATTGCTATTTCGAACTTACTTGCAAAGTATGCACAAGTAAACAATATAGAAGTCAATCAACCACCAGCCTCCCCCACCCTCCACGCCCTGTGGGTTCTTCTATTATATAGGAAATCTGGAAATTGTCTGACCAATCATAATCAAGAATAACAGTTGCCAAAAAAATCCTCCGAAATGTTTGTATAAATGCAAGAATGGTGCAAGTTCCATCTTTAGCAACCAGTTTCATAAGGCAAGGATTATTCATATTATGGCTGAAGAAATCCATCGTTTCATCAATTGGAAATTCGACTAATACTTTTCACCCCACCGAGCTATCTCACCATTTTGGTAATTTGACTTAATACTTGTAATTTCACTGAAGACATGCTACAGCTACCACAGACGTCCTTTTTCTAAAATTCCTACCTCTATAAATTGCATACTAGAAATGTTCTGCTTTGCTGATCGGAAATTTGACTATTACTTGAAAACAGGGTAAGTTTAAAAAAAAAATAAATTAAAAAAAAAAAAAAAAGACTATTTTAAATGAGGGGGAGTGGGTCCAAATGGTGCAGAACAGATTTTTTTCAAAAAAAAAAAAAAAAAAAAAAACAATTTATAAAATTCAAAATTTCAGGAGAGATTGTTCTGACACTACCTTGAATACATCCTTGACAAAAAACATGAGCATTAACTTGTTCAGATTATTTGTATGAGACAAAGGTATAAGATATCCCTTAGCCCTCCTGGATTCACACAAAAGTAATAATACTGATCAGTAGTGCTTAAATATTAGGTACAAAGAAAGATACATTTGAATTTTTTCCCGACGAACATAACCAGAAGTTATGTTTTTAAGATTACACAGGAGTAAGGCTATTTCCCACCAGACCGATTGTCAAAAACTTAATAAACTAAGAATAATAGCTAGGGGGAGTGGGGGGGCTCAGTGGATTGATCGACATTCTCACATCTTTCAGTTTATTGAAAATAGCCACTGCCATTGCTTTCACTAGACACTGACAAACATATATTAGAAATAGGAAACTATTTCTTACTAAAATAGAGATCTAAACACAAGACAAATGCAGTTGAACCTCATAAAATTTCAAGGGGCCAAAAGTTTTATTCACTATAACCGGTGGTTCTCTTTATCCGAACCGTTAAGAAATACAATACTAAAACAAGGGGACAATAATTTTCATTCATTATATAGTGGGTCCGACTGTACAGCTGTCAAATTTCGGCAAACATGAATGAATATGTGCTTGGTGAACTAGTGTTGGCAGGTATCTTCTTGAAAAAAATGCCAAGATTTTTGTGAAGTTATTGCAAATTAGTAGGAATTAATTTAGTGGCAGTATTCTTATTTTTGAGATACCCCTTAGGTTTTTGGGCACAGGGGTTATGTCACTGAAAATGGTAGACGGCCCAAGTATGAAAGTCCCCAGTTTGTGTCCCATTGCCCGGCTGTTGATCTAACGGCCTGGAGTTTTGGTAGGTTTTCTCTAGATGTAACGTGTATATGCGTTAGAACCCCTTAAAAAGTCCTCCTACAAAGGCACCACCCATCCTTGGCAGATCGCCCTAGAGTAACGTTGCCATAATCACACAAACAAACCCCTTAGTATTTGGCGATAAATGCTAAAATTTTCAACTTGCGGTATCTCCAAGAATATTTGAATAAAACAAAATTTTTTTTTCTATTTGTCTTCTCACAGGTAAAGAGATAGACATTTAGATGATAGGACTGCAGGTACAGTATAAAAATTAAATGTTTTCTAAGCCCTTTGTAAAAAATTCCGTACCTGGAAGTACATTTTTATGACTCACGAATAGAGATAATCACTATTATATCTATTTTGAATCATCTAGTATTATGACTAATGAAGTGCATGGTAAGTCAAAGAAAAAAAAGACACATTTTATTTTCAAAGCATTTTTATTTATAAATACTAAAAACAGTAAAATGTATGCAGTTTGCAGGATTGTGTCCAATCCAATATTGCATTAAGACAATGGAAAGATAAAAATTCACTGGGCTTTTTTATAACTTATTGTGCATACTTTTAATTACACCAGTTGATTTCTAACTACACCAAACTGCTGTGATGGGCCAATCATAACACCTACATACACTTAGTTTTAAGTTGTAAAAATAGCTTTTAAATACATTTTTTTTTAAAAATAGCTTTATTTTAACTATTATGGCTTTAACTATATCAACTAAAATTTTGGTTAATAGTTAAAGCTATATAGTTAACAAACTTTGACATCATCATCAAAGGCATTTCAAAACTGAACCTTATTGACCATCAGTACACCATACTTAAGGATGTTTTCACTTTATTTTAGCTGTATATATTATGTATGTGTGTTATGTTTGTTGACTAATAAAAAATCTACTTACTAAAATAATTTTCATTTATAAATGCCACCACAGCTTTAAAAACTTTCTCCAGGATAATGAACTATGTTATGATTGGCTCAGTTACATGATTTTAAGTATTTAGTTCTATAAATGGGCTTTAAAGTACATTTTGATTCTCTTTTCGTAGAAAAAAAAACTACATAAAAAAAAGTATGTATAAATATAATGTAGACAAATAAAAACACTAATATTTTGGAATGTAAAGAACAAATAACAAGTTTTTAGTTACAATGTAAACATGTTGAAATGACAGATGACTGAAAAGTTAGTGTCCATATTATGCATTTTTTAATGAGTATTTCTAAAGAAGTTTTCAAATGAAACATTTTTTAAAAACTTTTAAACAAGTAAAAAACTATGAAATCACAAATTCCTATCACTAACACTGACATAACTAAAAGGAGGTTTAGTAAAGGTTCTTGGAAATACATTTTTTTTTGTGAAATCATAACATTTTGTTCTCAACAAAAACAGCGATTTTTTTCAAAGCTAAGCCACAGACATAAAATTAAGGAACTGTATGATACACGGTCTCTTTATCAAGCCTAAAACTACTAAACAGATGATTTCTGTTGTATCTATTTGTGATTTACTTATTTAAATGCGCACTGGCTTTTAAGATAATGGAGCCTTTTTTTTTCTTTTTCTTATCGTGCCAGCAATGAAAATCCCGATTAAATGCTACAGAAGATTTGAACACTAAATGCATTTTATGGTTCTTATTGAATAAGGCAAGCTAAACAGAACTCTGAAAACAAATTCATTCAGGGATGAGATTAGCAAAAGAAAAGACAAATTATACAAAATTTATGTTTTCTTTTGCACACATTTTTGTCCATACAATATTACATTCATTATTGTATGGACAAAAATGTAATATTTGTCCATACAATATGACTGAGGTGTGCTTTATGAAAACATCAGAACATGCTATATGATAAAAATATTAGGCATTTAATATAATTATTTTTTATTTGGTAAGAATAAATAAGAAAAATATACATTAAAATTTTGGTTAACAAACTTGGACACATCATCAAGGGCATTTCAAAATTGGGCATTGAACCTTATTTACCACCAGTACATTACACTGAGGTGCAACATGCACCCAACAGAAGTGTGAAAAGAATTCTATTTAATAGACTTTTGATGGACAATCGATTTTGGAACTTATTAAGTGAGAAGGGGTAAAAATTTTTGGCTATATTTACAATGATGGATTCATAATGTAGCATTGTTATTTGAAACCCTTCGAATTATTTCATTAATTTTTGTTCGATATCACAAAAAGCTGAAGTATCCAATCCCTGATCATTTATTTATAAAAAAAATATTGAAATTGCTGTAGGAGGAAGTGGTAACTATAAAAGAAAATGAATTATTATATATTATACCTTATCAAAATTAGTAGAACACTTTGGAGAGTGGCTTTAAAAAAAATGCTGGAAATGACCCGTTACACATAATCATACCATAATAACAGCATTTTACATTGTTATATTTCATAGTCAATACCAAAATCATCTTTAGAATTCATTGTTTAGTTTATTCATCAATTTGAGTTCGAATTAAATATTTCCAAATCAAAGATTATATTTTTAAGTAGCTTAGAAAGTAGAATATCTTAAAAGTTTAGTACGGTCATAACTTTTACATTTATTTCTTAATTTAGAAAAATACTACTTATAAAAATCTAAATAGCAATAAATTTAAGAACCGTATCTTTCAAACTATCTATACATTCTTGTTTCTAAAAATGATTCATACATTTTGCTAGGTTACATACTATTATGATAACTATTATTTAAGGATATTAACTATGAAATGCTGGACAATTTTGAAAATGCTTCAATTAATGACTAGCTTCTTTTAATACCAAGTGGCTGTTTGGGGAAATATCACAGCTTTTAGCAAACAAGAAAGCAACATTTAAATAAAATTATTGATCCATTATTTTAAAAGAGAAAGAAAGTAATGTATGCTGCAAAACAAAGAGCTGTAAAATGCTCATAGTATTACAATTTTAATAATTTAGCTCTTTTCAACTCTTTTAGATCAAATTATTTAACAAGAATTTTTCTACAATTTTCAGTTTCAAGCAATCTTGTTTGAAACTAATTATGGCATTTCAAAGAGTTCTTCCGGAACATAAAAATTGATAAGTAATGCTTTAGAAAAAAATTTTAGGAATATTGAAAATACTTTATGAAACCTTTGAAAACCACAAAATTCAGCTAAGAAAATTTACAATCATTATTTTGTACATAAATATTCTCAGTAATCATAAAATTGCACATTTTACAACAAATCACATCTAAAATTAAACAATGTTTTTAATTCATTATCAAATGCATCAACATTTCATAGATTATTTGTAAGTCAACTTGTGCAAAATCATAAAATTACCACTTAAGACTAGAAAACTGTCCTTTAAATAGATTGTGCTTATTTTATACTTAAAAAGTTTTCTTTGTCAACAGGAATGGTTGATAAAATTCATCTTATATTAAGGCACAGCCCTATTACAGTTCACTTTTCAAATATATATTTTATGGATACCTATACCATCTAATAATATTAACATTTAACAAATATAAACAATCCTTATCACATTAAAAAACAGGTGATATTTAATACTGTTCATTAAGACTTCTAAAAATAGTCTATAGTTCATTAATACTTCTAAAAATAGCCTATAATGAAAAAAGCTTTTTCCATTTCAAGTTGATGTTTGCTATAATGACCTTATTAAGCAGTCCTGTGTCACTACAAATCCAAAATAATTAGGCAAACCTGAATGTATCTGAATTTGTATTCATGCAGAGATTTATTTTAATTGCATAAAAAAAGGGTAAGTTTATTTTTTTTAACTAGGCATTGTAACACATAACTATTTTAAATACTTGATTCCATAAAATCAAAAATGTCCAGACACATTTTAATTAGAACTTCACTTAACTTTAAAGATGCTAATAAGGGGAAGGGCTTTTTAATATGTTATCCAGAAATATCAAAGTTTTGCAAGAATCACCCATTCTTTCACTTATCAGACAAAAATTAAAATTTAATGTCTTATGTAAATGGAAACATTTCTGAAAACTCATAGCTTAAGCAGATTTAAAAATGATACACTTCCATTGTCGACATACACACAGGAGGATCATTTTAACGAACATCAACTGTAAAAATACTCAAGAAGTTCATATCTTTGCTTGATTAATAAACTGTGAATATTAAGTACTAAATAATGTGCAGAGAGATGAAATAGGCTGTTCATCAAAGCTTGGATTGTAAAGACTGATATACTAGAGGTTGTTGAACTATTTCTTTCCACCATGAAGGTCTGTCCAGAGATCCAGGCGTATTGATAATGATGTCATACAGGCTTTTGTAAACCTAAAGGAAAAGAGTCATTTTGAACAAAGGTTAACGAAAAAAAAATCCAAAATTTTTAGAAATTATTAAATAAGGGGATATAAAGTATGTCCAAACAAATAGACCCTGTTCAATTAGGGCGTAAATGAGACTCTTTACGAATCCCAAAGTGCACTTTCAGTGACAACAAAAATGCCACAAACTGCAGAAAAGAGGGTTAGATAATATAAATGTATGTGGCAGAATAATTACAATCTGCTGTAGAAAAAAATAAATAAAATGGCAATTACAAATTGGGAGGAATATCATTATTTTGCAATTACTGTTATTTTCTTTTTCAACATCTAAGTAACTAAAGTAGTAAGGATTTTATTTGAGAAATGGAGCCAGTGCGATTCAAATACGTTTTAAAAGTTGTTGATTCCAATAAGTTAAGGCATTTTTTGCTGCCACTGAAATGTTAAAATTTTATCTTCTGGGATGGTAAACTATTACGATTATACATGGTGAAAGAAGATACAGATAGTTACAGAAAATTTCCTCATGAGATCCTGAGAACAAACACAAAAGCAGATTCTGCTAAAAATATTAAAAATGAAATTCTTAATTTCATAAAAATACATTTGAAGCATTTTTTATTTTCTTTATTACAACAAGTAAAAAGAAATTTTAAATTATCACTCATCTGCTTCTTAATCAGATGATGCTTTTTTAAAGCTCTTAATAATAATTCATTAATATGAATTTGCCTCATTTGTGTAATAAAGTGAAGCACAAACACTATTCAAACTGTTCCAAAGAGAACAGACTATTGGTAAGAAGTATGACAGTAGAAATAAGAAAAAACATTCAAAATTTCATGAAAATATCCTTGCTAAATCGAAGCTATGCTTATTATAAATACCATATTTACCTGTGTATAAATCGACCCCCCACTTTCCCGATAAAAAAATTTACATTAAAAAAAAAAAAAAAAGCATTTATTCAAAATCATCTGGGAAAAAAAAAAGAAAGTTCTAACCTTTTTTAAATACATTTATTCAAAATCATCTCGAAAAAAAAAAGTACTAAATATATAATAAAGATAATATGCAATAGTAGTATACGATATTAAACTGATAATAATGAATAATATAACACTACTGCAGGGGTTTCGCTGGCTCTTTTTAACATTTCGCCAAATTAGACTTCTCCGGACATCATTAAGAAAAGCAGTTGCCAATATTTTCGCCAAACTAATTTTATTTTTGCAATTTGCGACGTTGGTGATCGACAGCACGACCCCTGCTACTAATAGTTTGATATGGTATTAATATACAAAAAGTTAAACGGATTCAAGATCAAATTCAGTGTTGGGGGGAGAGGGGATGTAAGCATACATTCATCGCTTGGACCAAACCTGTCACTTAGACTACAAACCCCAACCCCAGCACTGATTAAAAAAAAAAACAATTCCTTCCTCTTTTTCCTTCCTAGGATGGATAACAGTAAACAACGTCATTGTGTTATGGAATGCAGAAGAAAACTGTTTTTCCAAAAAGGCATTTTTGACTTCTGATAAAAAAAAGAATAAAGGTCCCTTGCATAAGTTGACCACCCATTCTCTTTGAAGCCTTCCCTTTGGTTCTAAATTTCTCGACTTATACACGGGTAAATACAGTAAGTTTTAAACATATAAGAACCTACTTATCAGAATTATAGAAGAACTAGCTGAAGTACCCGTCGTTGACGGGTTAGTACTGAATGCAAATTTCTAAAAGCAAGAACTTCCGTCAGCATTGTAGGAGAGTACACAGAATGGATGTAGTATGTTGCCAAAGTAAAGAAAGCGCAGTTATAATTTTTATGTATTGTTAAAATATTACAGGTTAGAGAGTCACTAAGTAATATCATTTCATTCGCTTTAGTCGTAATTATAGGATGCGCGAATGAATATTTACACATATTCAAATAATTTTCGCAAAATCTCAAAATCTAATCAATATTTTTGAAAAATTTGAAGCCTAGAATTTAAGTTGAGTGACAACCAATCATGTCACCCAATTTCGTTTAATTCCCTGCTGTCTTTATTTCGTGATGCTGGAACAAACATTTTAGTATTTTTAAACGATTTTCACAAAATCTCAAAATGTAATCAAAATATTTTAAAAATTCAACACCTATAAATTAAGATTAGCAACTACCTATCACACCACCAAATTTTGTATTAGTCATTATTACGCGATGCTTCAAAAAATATAACCGCATTTTGGGAGAATTTTCACAAAATCTAATAAAAAGTTTAAAAAATGGGACACCTATACTTTATGTTGAACAACAACCTATCATGTGACCAAATTTCATATCATTCGCTTTAGTCGTTATTACGTAATGTGTGAACAAAAATTCACTCAGTTTGAAACGATTTTCGCAAAATCCCAAAATCTGATCTGTTTTTTTTAGATGCTTATAGTTTAAGATGACCACCTATCATTTCACCAAATACTATTTTTTCACCTTTGCAGTTATTACGTGATGTGCGAACACAAATTTACGCAGTTTGAACCAATTTTCTCAAAATCTAATCAAGATTTTAAAAAAATTCGACGACAATGTTTTAAGTTGAGTGACCACCTATCATGTCACTCAATTTCATATTATTCGCTTCAGTCGTTTTTACGTGATGCTTGAACACAAATTTACGCAGTTTGAAAGGATTTTCGCAAAATCTCAAAATCCAATCAAGATTTTTTAAAAATTGGACGCCTATGTTTTAAGTTGAGTGACCACCTATCATGACTCCCAATTTCATATCATTCGCTTCAGTCGTTTTTGCGTGATGCTTGAACACAAATTTACGCAGTTTGAAAGGTTTTTTGCAAAATCTCAAAATTCAATCAAGATTTTTTAAAAATTGGACGCCTATGTTTTAAGTTGAGTGACCACCTATCATTTCACCCAATTTCATATCATTCGCTTCAGTCGTTTTTGCGTGATGCTTGAACACAAATTTACGCAGTTTGAAACGATTTTCGCAAAATCTGAAAATCTAATCAAGATTTTTTAAAAATTCGACGCCTATGTTTTAAGTTGAGTGACCACCTATCATGACAAATTTCATCTCATTCGCTTCAGTCGTTTTTACGTGATGCTTAAACAAAAAAAGCGTCACGGACAGAATGACAGACAGACAAACTTTTTTTTGAGGGTCGCATTGGATTCCCGGGTGCTTGAAACGGATAGAAATCGCAAAATTTTTGAATTCCAAGAAATGTACAGACAAAAGTCTAATTTTATTTACATAGATATATAAGTTGTTTGATTGTCATCTGTAAAATTTCATTCATAGAGAATTCCTTTTATAAGGTCTTTAAAATAATACTATTGAAAAATAAAATATACTTGTCCATCGGATCTTCCTAGAGCAGAATTCAATACAAAATCAGGAGGCGCTATCACATCCACTAGTGACACAGCATCATCTTTTAATTCTGAACACAATCGTAAAATGGATTCTTTAATTAAACTACTGTGATTTCTTATATCACAATAACCCCCTGGAAATAAAAAATAAACTATAGCATTTTGAACTTTACTTGGTTATTATGTGAACAATACTATAAATGTAAGAATTGAATACCTTCATGCAAAATAGAAAAATATTTCTGTAGGCACCACAATCCATATAAGCAGCAGATTTTGTGCAAGACAGTAGACAGTTGAGGTTCAGAAACTTCCTCAATGATAAAATTGTAAAATTTTTGCAGAGCAGCATGCTAAAGGAAATAAAGCAAACAATTTCCACTCATTACAACACCAAAATTCTATTTATGGGATACTAAATTTATAGTCATTTCTTTGGAATAATTGTTTCAGGATTCATTTGTTTGTGTTGTTATGACAAAGCTATATGCATGGACTATCTAACTGGAAAGGGAGAGGGAGTGCTATGGTCAGAGGACTTTCTAAGGAGTTCTTTCACAGCACATACAAAAAGCGATTGCTTGAAAGGGGGGATTTACTACATATTGATATTGCATTTCTATTATTGAATTTGTATTGTCCTAAGCTAATAAACTTATAAAGATAAGAATTGAAATGATACTATGAGTTTAATAGTAAGCTAAACCCTTAAAAACATGTGAGAGGTATTATTCAAACTGTATACATATGGCTATTATAAATACACACACACAAATATAATGTATTTTTAGATTTCTTGTCTTTGCATATATTAGGTCCACTTGACTAGTAACAAAGAGAATTTTCATAAGCATCTGGAGAATAAAGCAAGAAAAGCTATATTTTAAATCCTGCATTTTCATTTTTAGTTGCAAGCTGTGAACAGAGATTCATTTTGTTTAAGTGATTATGTAAAGACGAGCAAGATTACAAAAAATTATTATTAATATTTATATATATGTGAGGAATGGCCTTACGCCATCCCTTGTTGAAATGATCACCACACCAGGCTTCTAGGTTAAATAGTTTATTTCAAAGTTCGGACAGAGGGCAGGAGTCAGGCCGGAGACCTTTTAGCTCTGGGGCAATCTTTCTCTTTACATTGTGATCTCGAACAGCTCCTAACAAGATTAAAGCTCCCGAAATTTCTGTGCTCTTGCTTAAATACTCCACTAGTTACTACACCTGCTGGCAGGGCGCTGCACAATCGCGAAGGTGTTACTCTCAAACGTAATGAGTTAACTAGATTGTCAATCAAGACATGAGAAACACCTGCTTACCCAGGCGTTCTAAAAGCGTGTAGTAACGAAACCACAGAAAACTGAAAATAGCGATGAATCAACAATTTTACTCCTTATCTAACTTCAAAAAACGTCTCCGAGAGTAATATTGGTATGGCCGAGAAACAAACTTTACAGTAAGAGTAACAGAGATTAAAGAAGGCTTTTTCAAATGACATTAAATTAAATTAGATTAAATTAGAAAAGTTTATTTTATTATTACATATATATATACATATATATATATATATATATATATATATATATATATATGAAGAATTTTATATTTTTAATACATAAATTAAAAAAATTCTTACTTCAAAAAATGCTATAGATAAGTCTCTGCAGTAGAACACTTGAGAATTATTCTTTGCAACAAAAACATCATTTGTTTCAGATACAAGTCTGTCAAACTTTTTGGAACTTTGCACCATTAAATAACAGACTAACCAACGATAGGATGCTAAGATAACTAAAAAATACAAAATCAGAATAAGTAAACTAAGCATTCTGCATTGTGTGCATGCATATAAGTAAAAAATACAGAAATATTAAAACTTTGTATAATAACATGCATAAAAAGGTATTTATCACTCAGGATGCACATTTTGGGCAAAAAATTTTCGCCCTTCATCAGAAGTCCAGACACAGTAACCACATCATAAGATAGATGATAATTTTGTTAAAACAGCACACACACAATTATAGATAGATCTACAATTCATAAGAACTTAATCAATTGTAGAACTTTTTTTTTTCTTGATAAAATTTAAGCATTTTTAAGCTCTATTTATTTATATAGTGCTTAAAAATGCTTAAATTTCATCATTAAGAAAAAAATCTTTTACAATTGTTTAAATTTATAAGTTTTTAAAAGAGCTTAGAAATGTTTCTTTTTATGACAAAGCTATATTACAATTTACAGATATTGAGAATTGAAGATGTTAAACAAGAAACATCTCCATACCCAGTCCTTTTAGTTACATCATCTATTTACATCTGAACAAATAAATATCTATAACTGATCATTTTTTTTTGCTGTTTTTGTAAGATTATCCATTACAACTTTCAAAAAGTTTTATTATATCTTAAAAATTTGGATTTATTTTAAAATCAAACTATCTAAAAAAAAAAATAGTGGTGGATAATCTTAAAAAAAAAAAAAAAAAAAAAAAAAAAAGGTAAAAGTGTGCAGCTATGAATATCTCCTACCCATAGAAATAATATTATAATTCTGTTCAACCAGCTGCAGATATACAAATTACTTTTACTATGAAACACCCAAAAGTGCTGTTGTAGGAAAAAATTTTTAAGTTAATCATCTGCATATTGGACCAAAATGGATCTGCAATCTGAACAATACTCGCTGAAAAATAAATGTGAAAAATGCAAAAATAAATGCTTGTATGTGATGTGTTTGGCAGATGTGGACATACGCGTAATGAAATTCTTACTCAAAATTGAAATTAACAAACTAAATATACCAAGTAACTCAAAATAATTTTTTCATGATTGAATCCTTTAAAACTAATTTATTTTGCTTCTTTATTATTGCCTCTGAAATTATGATATGAGTTTAGGATGTTAACTTTTCATGAAACAGAACTATAATAAAAGCTAACAAAAAATACTTAACAGAAACTAGTTTTTAAAAGTAACTAGTTTTAATTAAAACTTTGCAAAATAACACACATAAAACACACATATTTATCAATCAGAATGCACATCTTCAGCAAAAAATGTTCACTTTTCACAAAAGATTGCTCTCTAATTTGATTGTTTCTTGATATATGGTTGTAATAATTATGAATTTCAGAAATAAATGGATACAAAGTTGTAACAGTTTTTAAGATTAAAAAGTTAAAAAATACACATTAAAAGTGCAAGCAGGAACAGCAAAGGCTGAAGATGGTAGTGGCATGCCACCGAAAGCTGCTACTACAACGATTTTAATGTGTATTTTTAAACTTTTTAATGTTTTAAAGCAAGTTCTTTCTACAAAATTTTAAATAAACAGTTTTTAACATTTTTAAAATTCTAAATATCTTTTCAGAGAAAGTTTAAATTACCACATATATGCAAACATGCATAAATTATAAAGTCATAGGAGAACTCTGATGCAAGACCTTCAATTTTATATAGCAATTTCACAAGTAGTGAACGAATGTCGGAGAGTATAATATTCTATCTTGATGGTTTTGAGGATCATGTCCAAAAATTAAACTTACAAAATTCATAAATAGAATAATGATCTTGTTAAGCTGTTTTTGGTACAAATTCAACCATTCATTTGAAGTAAATTGAAACATTCGTTCTAACAGAACTAAATAGGAACAATCCTTCAGCTAGATATCTAAGATTTAATACATCTGTTCATGAATGTGGATGCAACATTGAAACTAATAAAATAAAGTTATACAAACTAGTTTTTTTAAATCCATATCCCAGAATTATTTTCAGACCTCACAGACCCATCTCTACTGTATTATCCCAGGGAAAAGATAAGTATATTATACTATGACATACTAGAATGAGGAATTTAATCCAACATACAAATCAATCAATCTTGGGAAAACAATCCCACAATCAATATGAACAATAAATCCAACACTCAAATCATACAAATCTTGGGAAAATTTTAACAAGATGTACAACTAAAAAGGACTATAAGAATCATTCACATGGCTTTTGGAATAAATCAGATTCTTTCACAGCTTAATGCTTAGCTATACGATTTATTAATTATCCTTAGTAATAAATTCTTAGTAGGTATAATGAAACATGCTTTAAAGTATGTAAGTAATTACACCCATTTTTCCATCACTGTATACACTAGCCATAAAAATCTTTATAAAATACTAACATGAAATAACATTACCTTTCATGTCTAAACAATCTTCAAAGTCAACAGCACGGAATTTTTCTTGTAAAATGTGATCCATGTGATCAAGGAAATTAACACTTTCTAAATGGATAAATTCACTTCCTTCTAAAATTACAAATCAAAACATATGGAATAATATTACAAATCTATAATATGTAAGTCTAACAAAAATATCAAGACAATATGAGGATCATTTTATCCCCCTCACCCCTAAACTGAATTACCCATTTTCAGTAACCCGGTGTTGTTTGAATGCTTCATTTCTTATGGTCCTAATATACTTAATAACATTGTTAAATAGCTTTTATATTAGTCACAACAGATACATTATTCCCCACCCTCAACCCCAAAAAAATTGCCAACTGTCATTTGGTTTAAAGGTGCTACCCATTTCTCCCTATGGGGTGCCAATAGAAATGCATTTGCAGTCAATTAAAATAAAAAGGCTGGAATTAAATATATAAAATCCAAACATAGAGACCTACTAAATATCATTTATTAATCATGTACAGAAGACATTGAGGATAAATTAACTATTAAGAACTAAAAATAAATATTTTTTCACTTAATATTAAAATGGATTTTTGCTTTTTTGAAAAGTCAATCACTAACATTTTTGCTGTCTCCATACATTTATTATCAATAATTAATCAATGTAGGCTGACTTTTCTTTATTGATGTCAGTTTGAAAAAAGAAGTCGGCTTAAAAAAGATTTGACTTTTTTTCCCCTGTATTATTTTATAACTGAAAACTTTGAATTGAATTGTTTTCAAACTGAGCCATAAATAATACAATTAATATATTACAGTTACATTAAAAATTCTGTTTATACTACTAAATAAGAGAAAATTAGCTCTAAAAAACTAAACACATGTAAAGTAATTACCATTCTTCTTTTTGATTAATCCCAGTAAATAGTTGCTAGTTTGCTGAAGCAGTACATTATTATCACCTTCATAAGTACAATTGGCATCATTGTCATTTCGTAAGTGTCCAAATCCACTGGCTGTGCATTGTGTCAAAAAAAAAAAGTAAATTAACAAATCTGATTAATCAAAAACTACTTGCTATCTTGTAAGATATAAGTTTAAAGCAAAATAGATTATAAGTGTAAAGATTTTTGGAAGGAAGATTAAGCAGCTTCTAGAGCACTGTTTTAGGTGCAGATACTAGGAAAAAATAAAAGGCTATAGCTTTCTTTCAAGATAAGTACATATTTCATTCATTTTCAACTATTCCAAAGAACATAATTACCAAATAAATAAATAAATAATTATAATAAAATATTTAGTACAAAAATATTAGAAGCAAAATTAGTTAAAGATACACTAAAAATCATGATAAAACTTTTAGTGTAAAACTTTAGTTCCTTGATAATGAGCCAAGAGATTTCCTATCTATAATTGTTTCAAAACTATGTTTAAGGTTTTAATCACAACTGAAATCATGGGAAGAATAACATTAAAGCATTGATGAAACCTAAGATATTGAAGTAAATTTTTATAGTTTTAACCAAAATTATATTTAAAGTATTTCTCCACCTTAGTCTTCCTAGCAATTGCATTTTTCTACACAGAATTTTATTTTTTGAAAAAATGGTTTCTGCTGCCCCTTCCCCAGTCCCTTCACACAAATATTTATCCAAACTAAAATCAAAGCTTTGTTAACTGAGCTTTGCAATACTATACAATTTACTGCATAAAAATTTAATTAGATCATAAACATGAATTTGGTTACTATTCTCCTAGAAGTAATGCTTTTTGTAATGCTTCATGAAATACAAGGCAACTTAAAACATTTACAGTACTCAGACACATACATACCTTGAAGGTAACCATGACCACCACAGGCTTCTCTGCATTCTTGTATTGCATCTCTGGCCATCCAAGTAATTACAGGCTTAGCAGCAGAACACAAAGCATGCAACTCACTCACTTGGTCAGCCTGTATAACAAAGAAAACATTAAGATGTTTTGCACAAGCTTCATTATTACATGATTACATTGTCATTTTTTAACACTACTTTCTGATTATTGGCTAACATGTTTATGTGGTTTGTCAAGGCAAATTATATGGAAGTTCTGATAAGAATTTTTTTTTTTTTTTTTTTTTTTAGAGTATGCCATTAGTTTTACATAATAAACATCATCCCCCTAAATAAAGTATAACAATAATGTATGCTCAAATTACTTTTTTTTTAAATTAAATTATTTTTAGTTTTATTATTTACTTTGGGAAAATTCTTTTCATTGGGGGTAATTTGCAAATTCCCCAATATTTCTCAGATATTCCCTGTCATTCCATATCAGAATACACAGCATCAACCAGACAATTATTTGCAAATTCCAGGTATTTTGAGTAAACTTTTCATATGAACTAAACAATTAGAATAATCCAGCAATTTAATTAAATAGAATTCAAATGTGTTTGGACAAAAAACAACAAATGTTTTTGACAGGTACACATTAATGATAAGTAAATTATTTTTAAAAAGTAAAATGAAATTACTGAGCATAAAATCCAGTGAAAAATAAAGGTAAAATTTGAAAAACAAAATATTAGCATAAAATTTTTACCAATAAAATAAACTAATGCTGGTGTTATGTTTAAAGGGGAATGAAAAACTTTTTTTACATATTTTATGGAGCAAAACAGTAGTCTGTCACATTAGATTTAAAACCTTCAATTCCTGTTTAACTGAATTCCATCATTCTCTTCCGAATTTTTTCAGAAACTAAATTTCCTGATGATAATTCCTTCTTGGTGGTCAACCTGATTTTTTCCCCCCCAAAACTAGGCATCAGTTTGGATTCACTGCATTTTTGGACTAGTGAGGTTTTACTAGACTGAGAAAAGGTATTTTCTAGTTGAAAGAAGCATTTTCAACACATCACTGATTTGGTTAGGAATGGTTATTTAAAAAAAAAAATGTGCCAGCTTTCGTGTTGTATATATTTTTTTTATTGGCCAAGTTTCACTAAGCTAGATTACTAACAAAATTAAAAATTATTGCATTTGTGTTGCTAAAACCCTTGACTTTTATATAACTATGGCAAATTTGATTTATGCTATCGATACATATCACTTTTCATTCAAAATAGGTATTATATTGTACCAAATTTATGTTTTCAAAATTTTAATACAGTGCTAACAAATTGACTTATTCAAACTATTTTAAGTTTAATATACAACATGTGTACACATATTATAACCAGGGCTTAATTTCTAGCCAAAAAAAAAAAAAAAAAAAAAAAAAAAAAAAGTGCCAGAGACTCAATATTCTCTAGAACAAACTCAGTGGCATACTGTAAACCCCCATGATCCCTGCAATACAGGAATCGGTGGTACATTCTATCAAAATGATGATAATTGAAAGATTTTCCCGTTTAATAGTATTGGACATATTTTCATTATTTCACAGAACAGTGAAATGAAATAGTCTGAAAGCTAAAATCGGTTTATGCATGAAAATTTGTGGGGGAAAATTTCGAGTTAACATACTGGTGGGAACGCAACATTCGTGAGCTCTGCTGAGTTTTGCCTAATATGTAAAAATTCACTCTGAAAAAAGAAGTACTTTAATTTAAAAAAAAGGTAAGTCGAGTGAGCTCCTATGCAAATTAAGCCCCGATTATAACTGAAGAATAGAAAGCACAAAACCAACCAGCTCTGATGACTTCTCTCCAAACATGATCTTCATTTGCAAATTAATCAGGTCATTGTTATACCTTGAGACAAAATGATACAGGACATATGCAGCAGCAAGGTAAGGGAACAACCTGTATTGCTAAGGAGGGAAAAGAATAAATAAATAATTTTCTTTTTCGTTTAATACATAACAAACCGTGGAAACTAATTTTAAGATTTTAAAAGTTTTTTTTTTTTTTTTTAAACCAAGAACATATATTTAAAAATTAAGTAATGTACAAGCAACTTTGCAAAAAATTATTTTTTTTTAATTACAAATAGTAGACAACAATTTTGGAATAAGAGGAATGAAATTTTTTCTTATCAACTCAATTGGTGTCATTTCATGATCCAATAGCCTTGCCTCACAGTTTCTGCAATTTTATTTATATTTATTAAATCAAAATTAATAAAGCATTAAAAAATATTTTTAGTTTATAGCATTTAAATGCAAGCACTGTTTAAATATTTAGTGCTAAATAAACAAGCATTCAAAATTTACAATAAAATATTAATTTTACTCATACATGTAATGGGTACTCGAGAATTGGAATTTCATCTTCTCCCTGAGGTCCAAATTGACGACGAATAGCAGCATAACGAATAGCAATAGGTAGGCACATTTGCAGATTGGCTACTGAAACACTTAGAATGCCCATTCTTCCAAGAGACAAGGAACCCATTGATGCTCCAAATCTTTTATTTGGATCCTGAAAAATAAATAAAACTGCACTAACTGTATTTTACTCATAAGGCTGGTTTCCATTTACATTGCGACTGCTGCAAACGGAGGTAAATCCTTAAATATTATTACATAAAAAAAGAATTCTGTTTCCACTAACTTCATTAACTTCTCTATTGTATATTTCCCCCAATGATTATTGGTGATTTGGCACATGCATATTTATATTTTGTACTTTCAGTGCTCTTAGCAGGTTCGCTCTCTTTTTTTATAAATATATATCCATTTATAATCTTTAAATACAGCAGAACCTCTCAAATTTAGACTTCCAGACTATAGAATTTCAATAAGCAGAACAAAATAGGGCCTTAAAATAACAATAAATCTGTAGCCAGTCATAGATGTTTTTTCAGATTTTATTTAATATGTTTTTTAAATAAAAAGTTTTCTGTTTCATTTCTCTATAAATGTGTTATTTTGAATATATTTTTAATAAAAAAAAAAAAAACATGATATGTAAAACTGCCCCCCCCCCCTCTCTTTAATATATAAAAAAATAACAATTATGAGAGCTTTCACATGAGAAAAAAATAAATGAAAAATAATTTCACTGAATATTAATTATAAATTGAATTTTCTACTTTAACTTAAGTATAGTAATACAAACTCCTTTAAGCTTATAATATTAGGAAAATAAGGATCTAATCTGAATTAAGGAGCAATACGCAAAAAAAAAAGTACTGGAGTTCATCAAAATATAACATTAAATAATTTTTTAAAAGTTAGAAAACTTTTTTTTAATGTTGCTTTAAAACATTAAATTTTAATTGAAAATCTTCATAAAAAATATTTCAACCATAGCAAAAAAACCTTAGTAGAAAAATAGGTAAAGTAATGCAATAATTTGATACTTTTTCTAAAATTAAATAAAACAAAAATCGCCGGAAGGCAGAATCTAATGTCTCATAGTAATGGTCAAGTATATATTACGTCAGCAATCGTAGACATGTTGGCAGCTTTGGAGGAAAAAGCAATACTTCGCACACTCTCTCTGATTTGGTGTTTTAAGTAAACTAGTACAGATCAATTGAACTAAGATCCCAGAAAGCTGAATAAGGGTGCCA
Source organism: Cheiracanthium punctorium (assembly GCA_038373885.1). Lineage (NCBI taxonomy): Eukaryota > Metazoa > Arthropoda > Arachnida > Araneae > Cheiracanthiidae > Cheiracanthium > Cheiracanthium punctorium. The sequence goes on along the minus strand of JAWZYV010010530.1, from coordinate 832,605 downwards.
AAAGCAAAAGAAATTTTATTGAAAGAGTATTTATTTAAAAGGGGTTAAAAATCCAAAAAGAATGATGGAAGTCTCTACAAAATCATGAACTGAGAGTAGATTGTGCTGGGCCATTCCCCCCCTTCCCTGTAAATTTGTTAGGTCAAATGCATCCAGTTATTACAATTTGAAATACTGTGGTGAAAATGGATAATTAATTGAACTAAAAAATCATTAAGCATTCACTCATTCTTTAAAAAGCTGTAGCTCTGAACTTATGTCTTGGAGATCTGCCATGTTGGAGCCCTTGAGAGGACAATGTTTATCTGTGATAATTTCTCATTGGCTGGTCTTAGCAGAACCAGTTTTAAAGGAGAGTGATTAGATTAGCATTAGAAGTTAGCGAATCTAGAGAAATCCCTAATAAAAAAGACATAGTGAAAGTGCATCTATATGGTATGTGCGAGACTATATTAACCCTAGTCCTTTTAATTATTTTCCCCTTGAAGAGACACAAGGATATATTTACCTGTAAATACTCAGCAAATAAAGAAAAGAAACAGCCAAACCATTTGTAATCACACAATCTGGTTTAAATTTCTAATATAGATTTTAAAAAATTAATAAACTGATATATATAATGTTCAATGATAAGAAGACATACAGAAATATTTGTAAAATATTTCGCATGGTAAATATGAAAATAAAAATATTGCAGAAAATTCTTATGCAGAAAAAGAGGGGAAATGCATTAAAACAAAATACATTCAGTTGTTTAAGAATATCATATTGATTATAGGTACATAATTTACACACAGTTACAAAATTTTTTCACAGATGACCAGGGATTGACAAAAGTTGTAAAATCTTAAAAGCCAGCAAAAAATTTAGGTGCCACATATACAATGGTATTAATGAAAAAAAAAGAGGTAGTCACCAAGGGATATTTTTTAGTTGCCTGGGCAATCGGGTTTTATCAAATCCTTCAGATAACCAGATGTAACATGCAAGAATATTGATAATACAGTATAAACCAGAGAGTGATGCAAAATTATTACAACTAGTAAAGTGTACTCTACTTCTCAGACATTTTGCATGATCAATACATACAAAATTTCAAAAATTTTAATACATAAATTTATAATTACTTTATAGGGTGTGACATATCTACCATCAGGTGTTACATCACCAGTTTTACTCAAAAGGCACTCTCGTGGAATTCGATAGTTTTGAAAAGACATAAACCTGAAATTATAAGTTTTTTTTTTTAAATGATGGATTTCACATATACAAAAGAAACTGAAACAAAACTTTGTATATAATAAATAATACTTCCTCACCAAAATAATATGTAGAACTTTTCTATTTGTGTGTGAATGTGTGCAACAACATTGCATAATAAGAACCCAGGTTTTATAGTAAAACAAGGAAGAAGAAAAAAGTATACATTTCCTTTTAATAGAAGAGACTTGCTACAACAATGATCAAGATCTGGTTTTTTTATTACGGCCCATCTACTAAACATCTAACATTTTTATGGCATGTCTATTAAACAACCCTATGAATAACACAGAAAACTTTGAAAATCAATTCTAGAGGATCCCTCCAAACGAGGTGCATATTATATAAATTCTAAAGTATAGGTGGTGAATACAATAAACTTTCGTAAGGGGGCTTAAAAATAAAATAATATTAAACTAGCAAAACCAAAAGTGATGCAAAATGCATAGCACTGGTTGGATTAAAATATTATTTGTATTGTTTAATGGAAAGTGATATTTTGTTTTAAAAAAACTCAAAAAATAAAACAAAGAGTAAAATTTAATTTAATTTAAGACTTCCCCAAGTTAGATGTGAATACATCACAGATACTTTATTATATTACATTCAATAGAAATAAAAATTATACTTTTTAAGTTTCTAATCTGCAAATAGCAGTAGAAGTTTATTCTCTATTGTTATTTTTTAACATTCAACTTTTGATCCTGGAGAATGGAAATTATGAAGTTCATAATACACTATAGATATAAGCTTACATAACGAGATGACTGAGGGAAGACTATGATTACTGGTTTTCGTCTAACTTTTATAACTTAATTATTACCATAGATAATTTAACAACACTTTATATATTATAAAAATTTAATATTTTGTACTTTAAGCTATCAAAATACACTATTTGTCTTTATGAACAAAATGCATTAAACTTGTGGGTCCCAGGGACACACATAAGACTCATTATTTAAAGTCCCATTTTGAATTTTTTGGATCATTTTTCGATAACATTAGAAAATAATAATGGAAATAAGTTTAACACAGGAACACAGATTCTCAAGTATGTATTAGGTCTTTTATGCAGTAGGCAAGGCATTTTTTTTTAAATGGTAAAATGTGTTATAAAGCAATGTCTGCATTAATAAGAAGTAAAACCAAACTTAACAAATTTTCTCTAACTGATTGCAAATTTTAAAATTTGTAAGCAAAAATGGACATACATAGAAATGGGAGAGCATTTTATAAACCTTTTAGAAAACAATAAGAGAATAGTCTACGCTAAAAAAAAAAAAAAAAAAAAAAAAAAAAGTTTCGATTAACCCTTTGAGGCGCAACCCTTTCCCAATGCTGAAAAAAGGGCAGCCATTGCCATCGCTAAACTTAACTACCAGCAAGGTGGCGGACGATCTTGTTGGTAGTTAAGTCGAGCGATGGCAACGGCTGCCCTTTTTTCAGCATTGGGCAATCTATCCAGCTGTTCTCGTGTTCTTCCATTTTCCAGCAGATGTCAGTGCTGTTAAAAATAATCGTGACATTTTTTTTTACGGGAAATGACGTGCTAAAAAGTAAAGGATTCTCGTGGAGCTATGACACACGCAACTATTTTTATAGAAATCAAATCTATTCTTCATGACTGGCAAGAGTCAAAATGTCAAGAGTTTGGTGTCCTCACGGCGAGGACACTGCGCGTTAAAGGGTTAAAAAGCATACAAATTTATATCACACAGTTTACAACTTTATATAACTGCCTATATTTATACAGCTAAATAAAGGATAACTTGCCCATTATCCAAGCCGTTTAATCCTAATTTTGGTCCCATATCTCCGACAGTAATGCCTGGATAAGGCAAGTGTGTTTTGGGATCTCTGATAGGAACAATAAACGCATGAAGGCCGTGGCATTTTCCATCAGGAGTGTACAACTGAGCATACAAGGCAGCATGGGTAGATGTTTGGCCCAAGTTTCCAATCCACATCTTAGTAGCTTCCAATCTAGGAGTATTCAATACAAATTCCTGTAACAAGAAAACTAATGTCAGTTTTACAATAGATATATTAAAAACTAGGATAATTTACTGTAACTTTGTGGTAAATTTTTACAGAATTCACACAAGATTTATTTTACATTGAAACAGTTTACTACAGATATTTATTAAGAAATATAATCTGTGAAAATAATGAACTCTGGCTGCTTTATACAGTAGAAAACCCGGAATCCGCAAGGCTCTAAAATCCGCACTGTCTATTCAATGTAAACAATGAAATCTGCCCTGCCAGCTGCAAGCTCAGAAAACTACACTATAGCCACAAAGTAAAACTGAATAAGCTATTCCCACTTGAAAAAAAAATATTTTAAGAGTTTGTGAGCTCTCATGGTAACATTGATATCCTTGAAATGACTGACAGTGACACAATTAACACTCAATTATGATCACATGACACAGTAACAAATGAGGATGATCAAAAAGTTGATAAAATAACATTTAATCAAGGTTAGGCTCTGAGAAAGAAATATCTCAGATTTGTAGAGCAGCAAAGCTGTGTTACAGAACAGGAAATAATGAAAAAAAAAAAAAAAAAAAAACTATAATTAGAATATCCCAAAGTCCTAAACTACTATTGAATATACATGTTTAAATAAGTTGAACTATAATCTCATAATTTTGTATACTGTATTATTCCACTGTATTTTTATATTATGATTCTGATAATAAGTAACATGATTCGTTTCTCTTGATCTTTATTTATTTATTTATTTTTTTTTCTGCATGGGGTGGAGGGAAATAGAATAAATTTCCTATTATGACCCAAAATCCACAAAATTCTAAAATCTGCACAAGGTCTGGAACCAAGCTGTGCGGATTTTGGGTCTTCTACTGTATTTTATTTGCGCAGAATAAAAAAGTTATTTTTAATAAACAAATAACATAAAAAAATTATATTATATAACTTAGAGACATAAAAACCTGAGACATAAAAATTTAGAAGTCAACAAATACATAAAAATTTTTAAGATTACAGACATCTGAAATCGATTTTGAAGAATACTTCCATTACTTATAATAAAATATAGATTCGAATAAATGAAATTTAACTAAGCAGTGTTAAGTTAAAATAAGAGAAGAAAGAGGGCATGAAAGATTGGTTTAGTGAAATATTCACAGTATTAAATACAGTAATGTAGCTCTTGCTAGGAATAATGCATCTCATTTATAAATACCTGAGACAGTGGATCAAATGTTGCTGTAGTATTAACGGCTCGAGTGTTTGTTCCATGTGACATTTCAGTCAGGGCAAAGCAACCAATAGCCTAAAACATTAAACAAGACAAATAAACATCAATCTGAGTGTTTTTCATATTTTATGTATACACTAAAGAAGTGTTTCGAAACCTTTTACACCTTTCAAATAGCAGAAACAGAAAAAAATATTTTGCAAGCTGGCATTAGCCGATAGTGAAAAACAGCATATAAACAGGTTGAAAATAATCAATTGTTTCAAATTAGGATATTGAATGCTTAGCAAGACATTTAATATTTAATTAATAAGGAACTTTATCGATAACACATAAATAAAAAAAATAGCACAGAATGCACATTACGGGGGATACAAACGGAACGGTCCACCCTTCTTCAGCTGTAAAACATTCCTACTTCTAAGGAAACATTAAAGTAAGAGAAAAAAAATTAAATGTTCTCTCACTTTCATTCCTGTGAACTTTTTTATATCTGAAGAAGGGTAAACCCGTTGTACCATCTGAAATGCATGCACTGTATTATTTTTTTTTTTTACTTATGTGTTCCATTAATTTAACATTTACATGTACTAGTTCTTTGAGTGATATTACTCTATAATCATTAAGTTCTCTATTGTATTATTATTGTTATGTTAATCATTTTGTTCTTTTGACATATACATGATTAATATGTATTTAGATTTATATTTATAGGAAGCAGAAGAAAGATTTAAATAGCATTAAAAAAAGACAATTTTTTCATGAACTAGCCACAGTCTGTGGAGGGAAAACACCACATTTGAGCAATGTTGTGGGAAAGAAAAACATTTACAGCTCTTATTCAAAAAATTCACTTAAACTAAATTTCAGTGCTTGAAAATTTTATTTTTCAATGTAAAAACTCAATTTCATGGCAATCCACATTCCAGTTTTAAGTATAAAATAAGGTAAAAATTAATGCTTTTAATCTAGTTACTCTAATGAAGATAAACAATTTTCACACATTTGAAATTAACAGCATTCTCATGCTAATAAATAAAGCACTTTAGAAAAAATATAATCAAAATAAAATATTTTTAATTAATATTGCAAAATCAATTATGGTTAATAATAGTTATTTATACAAATTTGTTTATAGTGCATGTGCATATTTTACTGCACTCAAACTATTAAACTTTCTTTAAACTTAGTTTTTACTTAAAAGTGAAGAAATTCAGAAAATATTTTTAAGAAATGGGAAAAAAAAAAAAAAAAAAAAACTTACTTTAAACTTTTTGACATCATTAACAAGTTGAATATTCTTTTCTGCTGCAGCCATCATCAACACTATTATAAAATACTGGGGATAAAAAAAATATAGATATATATAATTTTAAAAAGAAAAGTTTTCTGAAATAATCTACAGAAATGGAAAGTAATCATGCTTTTTCCATCTTAAATAAGTTTTTTAATCAATCATTTTAAAAAATTTCTTATGTCCTATTTTGAATATTTCGCCTGAATATGGTGACAGAAAGGTCGATCTCCATGGGTCTGACTTGTACTACCATAAGATAGGGGGAAAAAAAACCTTAACTTTGGGGGGGGGGAAGCTATAAACTCCCCCCCCCCTTGTAGTTCTGCCTCTGGATTCTTGGTGGTACTATGATATGTTTTAGCTGTCAGTTTATTCTACTGTTGCCATCATTACATGGGTTGGTGTCAGGGGCGTAGCCAAGGGGGAGGGGGCTTAGGGGGGGGTCATAACCCCCCCCATGAGAAATTTTTTGCCATACAAAATGTATATTCTTCACTACATTTTCACACACACGTATACATATATATAAGTTGTAGTCGTAACCCCCCCCCCCCCATCAAAAATTTCTGGCTATGCCCCTGGTTGGTGTGTATTTGTAACTTGCAACATTTTTCGGATAACTGTTATAGGAGCATTGAACAAAAGTATCAAAATGAAAGCAGTAACATAAAAAGGCTGTTATTTTAAAAAACACAGAAAACAAAGTTAAAGAAATTGATCTCAATACAAAAATGAAAAGTCATAGAAAACTAACTTAAGGCATTAGTCTTTATGCCAAGCAAAGATATAAATATGAAAAGAGCTTTTTACTTAAGCACCACATCTCAGAAAACAAATTACGGCTTCAAAAATTGAAACATCATACCTCAACTCCAAGTAACAGCTTTAAGGCCACAGACCAGTCAATCATACCAACGCAGATGTACAGATGTAGAGCTATGAGAGGATTTTGCTGGAATTCTTCATCGGTGAAAAATTTGTATTCTTTCATGCGTTTCATTCTTCGAAAACACAGATGCCTAGCCTCTTCCCTGGTTAGTTCAGCCGATGGACTTCGATGGAACAATGGGTCAGCTTCTAATATTTTCCACACTCTAGTCTGAAAATAAAGTTAAACTATGAGTTGGTTTATAACATTCCAAAGGGCTGAGACAAAACTTTACTATCTGAAATTAAGTTCTCTTTGCAATACATTGCCTTTTATATTAACAAACACAGTTGCTATAATTTTGGCATTATGTATCTATTTATTGGATTGGATTACAATTGACTGGGTAATTACGATATAGAGAAAATATTATGCAGGTTCATCTAAACAGCTTTCAATTCATTAAAGCATTCATTGTTTAAACTGCATTTTGGAGTCATTCGTCTATTTGAAAAGCAAAATAACATATAATAGGGAAATCTATAAAAGAATAGACATCGCCAAAAAGATGCCGTGTGACATCCAAAAATATGTATAACCCTGTCAGACTTGATTAAATGATTTCTCCGAGATAGATAAAAATGGATTTTTTATAATAGTAGAGATCGAATTTGTAATAAAATACTTTAATAGAAATTTTGTAAAATGTACAAGACAGCTTGTACATTAAAATTATCAGTATTTAGTTTGTAATACTATTTTAAAACTTGTGTCCTCAATTGCTGATGCATGGTTTAAAAGGGTTAATTGTCATACAAGAAAGTTAATTGATAATTACATCAGATTTTCTTATTAGTCATTATTGTAACAACATTCTCAAGATTTATAAAAAGAAAGATACCAAATAATAGTAATCTCACCAAATGATGTTACGTTCCCCAAGAAAACATTTTTATTAATATTCATAAAATATAAACATAAATACCTGAAATTCAATCATATCTCTGCCCATGAAAGTAAGCTTCATCTGCTTCCAACAAAATGATGCTTTTTTCCTGTACAGGTCAAGGGCACTTGGTGGAAAATCAAAAATCATATTTTCAGCATCAAAATCTTTTATACTCATTTTTGATTCCGAATTCATTTCTAAGGACAAAAGAACGAAGGAATTTTATTACAAAAAAATAAAATAAAATCATTGGATGATCTATGTCGGTAAATTCTTCAACTTTAGTTTCAGAATAAGTTGTGACATTATATTCCAAGTAAGTAGCAAAGTGAGGAAAGTTATCCAAAAAGATGTCTTTAATTAAAACATTAAATGTAGAGCAGAAAAATATATAAAGTGAAGATACAAACTTAGGAACAATGAATTTTCTACCAATGCTCAATCAATTTAATAGAACAAATATATAAGTATTACGTCTATATACTACAAAGAAAATTTGAATTAACACATTAATGGTTACATTTTTAAAATATCAATATATTAAAGACGATCGTACTTGACACAGAATAAGTTATCCAGAACAATTATAAATAATTCACAAATGTTTTTGAGAGCCGGCTTTTGTGTAAAACTACTGGGGAATAATATTGAAAATTTTGTGCAAAGTGCATTAAGCAGAAGCTTTTTTAAAGCACTATAAAAGAAGCCCGAAACTTTTAGCCGGCTGATATAAACAAAAAAGAAAGGGCGTTTTCCAAGTAACCATTCAACTTGCAATACAATTTTTCTGTGCTATGATTGGTCGAAATGCCTTCATCACACAAGCATAATCTGTAGCTTACAACATTCTGTATTTTCACATTAAAATGACGTAACTGCATTCAGAAACGCAGTTTTTTAATTTTTAATTAATTAATTAATTTTTTTTTTGAGGTTACAAATCAAATTTATTTTTTCCCGAATTTACAAAAAGGAATAGCGTTTATTCATTTTATGAAAGCTAATAAGGCTTTAGTTTAGAGATTTATTTAAGGAGAACATTAAAATTTATGTATGAAAATTTTCTTTCAAAATTGGGGACACTACGTTGATTAGTCCCCAATTCTTTGTTCAAGCTCAAAAATCCGCTCAGCCTACTTTTAAAGCGGTGTTTTGATTTTCCAACTTCTTTTATATATATATATATATGTAATGTATAAAAAGGTAATTTGGGTTTTACTAGTTTGGGTATTGTTCAAGCAGGTACTTTCACTGTAAGTTTTGCTTTCCTGTCTTACTTGCCACGCGCGCTCTGGAGCTATGTTTTATTTATTTTGTTATTTGTCAGACACCAAATCCTCGATTCTGTGTTCTTTTTAGTGTACACGTGTCCTCACGCCTTTGTAGCCCCGGATGCGGGTCATGTTGGTAAATGTGTGTAGTTCGATTAGAGATAAGAGAGAGGCGGAGTTATGTCATACCAGCCCACGTGGTATGATGAACGTAAATACTCCCGCACATCGAAAATCGAGAGACTTCTGCCACTGGAACTGCTTAATTTGTCCACGCTGATTTTTGTACCCGTCTTCCCCTCTCCTCTTCTCAATCTATACTATAATTTAAAGATAATGTTTAATAAACCGTTTTACCTGCCTTAACCCTGGAACTTTACTGAAATATCTGACGTCTCAAATAGCCGGCAGGATGACTGCCTGTGTGCCAATTAAAATTTTTAAATTTTAAAAAATTAACGTTCAATAGTCGGGAGACGGGGTACACTGCTTACCCGAAGATGCGGAGTACGCCGGAGATGCGGCGTTATGCCGACCGCTTGCCGATCAGAGAGATACATAGAACCAACTTGCCTCTTCGCCGACTGCAGATATCTGGACTTCTCATTCCCTGCTTTGATAAAACTACTTTCGCCTGACCTCCCATCGAATCCTCCCATGAAGCCCATCGAAAAATTTGCGCTCCTGAGTTTTCCATAGCGACCAACGACGCTGATGCCGACACGTAAATTAAAGAAGTGCCTGCCCTCCGTTATCTGATATCATCTTTCTATACCGCGTTTACCATCCAGAAATCTGTGCCTCCTTATTTATTTTTTTTTCTTCACGTCCACTGTTATTTTGAAAATCCGATGGAAATCGACGGAGTTTCACTGCCTTCATTGCACCCAAAACAGGCCCCACGAGAAGTGTGTGCAGCTGGTGAATTATTTCCCCCTTTTCTCCGTGCCGAATATTTTTGTTTTTGTGCGTGCAACTTAGGTTGACCGAAACTCCTCCTGCCTGCATTGAACTTGTGAGAGAAGATATTTTTTTGTGTGTGTTTTGTTTATTGTTGAAGAATGACGATTTCAACTTGTGGATATTGATTAAGTGAAGTACGTATATTTTCAGAGTTGAAGTGAACATTAGAGCATTATATTTAAATGGTTATTAATTGTGTGTGTTATTTTAAAGTGCTATTTTAGTGTTGATAATATATATATATAGTGATATATCTGCATTTTTTCCCCATTAGTATAGTATTTTCATTAAGGTAAGATTTTGTAAATTTATTGCAGTATTATTATTAATGTTGCTAAATAACCTTAAATTTCTGAATGCAATTATTAAATGCTTCTCCGTTCAGGTAAAAATTTAGAAAAAAATTTCAGCATGTCGTTAGATGGTAAAGAAAATACACAAACTATTGCCACTATGTCCCTGCAAAAAAGTGATGAGTTTATTTCCTCCTTTAATTTTGAAGATAATATGAGTTTTGAAAGTTGGATAGCATATTACGAATGGTGTTGCTTACAACAAAATAAAGACGAAGATTGGAAATTAATAATTGGAAAAAAATATAGGAAAATTTCTTAAGGGTTCTGCCTTAACAACATACATAAATAATATTGCAAATTGTAAAAATTGGCAGGAATTGATTGAAATACTGAGAGAAAAATATATTTCATGTACCGTCTTTACTTTCATGGATTTTACAAATTTAAAACTAGAAAAAATTTCGAATCTTATAACTTATTTTCATGAAAAATTAGAAATAGGTAGAAAATTGGGACTACCTAATAATATAATATTAGTAGGATTGACCAATGGTCTTCCTAGTAATGTGAGAGCTCTTTTAACCCTGCAACTACCCAGTAGTGCCACCGAGTGGCTTAAGGTAGCGTCAAAATTATTTAAAATTCACGAACCGCCCCAACAGGCAAGTTTTACATCCTCGCCCAATAATGCACAATAAGCCATTGCTAGAAATAAAAAATTGTTAGGTCACATAAATGCAATACATCTTTCAGGCTATCATTTATTGTATTACCTTGCCAAATTCTTCTAGCAGCTATGGTTTTCGAAATTTTCTATACACTACGCACTTTTTTACATTGCCTTTACACTAAATAAATTTACTCCATTTTGCCAACTATTTTTCCAACCATTTTGCCAAGTTATTTTCATTCCATTCACTTTATGCCATGCAAGCCAAAGCCATAAGTATTTGCCAAAGAAAATGAATGTCAGCCATGTTTATACCATTTTGTTTAATTATATTACTATATTGTTGTACAGTATTAATTTATCCCACCTAGGTTGTAAATATTTTACTTGTGATATTTTGAAAAAAAATGTGCGCACTCATTGTTTTATTGTTTATTGTAAGATTTTCGTACTACTGCATCATTATGTTTTGTCGAATTTTAGAAACTGCATCCTGCCCCTCAAGTGCTGTACAACATAACTCCTGAATTCTAGCCAGAAAAAATTAAGGTGTCTAAACTTGAAAATTAGATTAGTTCGCAGTTTTAAGACTAGGATGCAAGGACGTCTGACTCGCAAGTGAGAGAGAGCTCATAAGAGCCCGAATACTTAGTTATACTGGTAAAATTTTGCTATAACAAAAAATAGAATTTCAAAAAACAAATAAAATGATAAAAGAATACAAAGTTTATATATTTTTGTGCAATTTTAATTGTAAAAATCGTCATTTTTTTTTGTTTGTAAAACATAGCAATCTTGATAGAAATATATAAGAAACGGAAGCATTGCACCCCTCAAGCAATGAATATATCTAAATAGTTTGATTAGTGTTACTAAATTGAAGAAGTCTGCTTACCGCTAAACTATTGGCTATTAAAATAAAATAAACAAACACTGAAAGATATATACGTAAACTGCACCACATAGAACACGTACGGTTGTTGAAAGTTCCACACCACTTTTTTCCAACAGTAACATAGTTTTAATAATTTGCCCAAATTACTTTCCCAATTGTTTTTCGTTTGCATCCATTGCTTTTTAAAAATTCGGATGAACGCATTTCAGTTCTCCGTGTATTGAAACAAAAAGGCCACCATTTTAAATAAAACTTTCCAACCAGGGGCGTAGCCAAATTGAGGCTAAGGGGGCTGCTGCCCCCTTGAAATGGGACCCTTTACTTACCTTGCAATTTGATATTTAGCTTACAATTTGATATCCAACCCAGTGGCGGCTCCTTCATCGGGGCACATGAGTACGTGAACCCTCAAAGGAAAAACTGAAGAATAAACACATTAACAAATTAAATTGAAAGCAAATATGAAGCACACTTCTAGATTTATGTGAATTTAAAACGTGAGTTTGACTCGCTCCCCCTCCTTCCACTATTATTAAATACGCTTATTATAGCGAACGCACTGTAGTGTAGGTGACTACAACACAGTCTTGAATCAGTCGCACGTGCGAACGGAAATTTTCCCCTCTGAACCGCTCTCTGGGATAAGAAGCCCAGACAGCTGAGAGAAAGCACGACACTCATGAAATCTGTCCGTTCGAATAATTTCATTGTGCACCCATGGCCACTTTTTTTGCGGCATCGTTTCCGGATTTTGCCTCGGTTTGTTACGTTCGGTTAGTTAATTCATTTTTATTTCATTTTCTTAATATTTTTTTTTTATTTCTACAATTTTTCACTGCATTATTTTTTTTACAAACTAGTGTCAATAATTAAGATACGTGTTTCCGAGCTAAAGCAATGGCATTTTTCAACAGTATCCTTTGAAAAAAAATTGAAATAAAATGAGTCAAGACAGCACCTTTGCTAAAACTTATCTTGGTGACGAAATGTAAGACCCAAGATGACTTGTTTTCTTTCAGTTGCATGCATTGTTTTCCTTGAACGGCTGGAAGCGCAAATCTATTTTAATGTGTAAGGTGCGTCGTATCTGCCTATTTAATTTTCGAAATTTGTTTTGTGAACCTCCTTTTAAATCACCCACGAGCCGCCACTGACCCAACCCCCTTCGAAATAAAATCCTGGCTACGCTACTGATTCCAACGGTTACTGTTTACATTCAAGTGAAGATTGATTTTCAGGGCGATTGATTTTCAAGTCTTATTACATTATATGCATGTATAAGCCGTATTTAAATAGCAAGAAATGAGGTTATTAAATACCTTTGGATGCCTTCTAAGGTTAACCGTCGATAGACTGAAAACACGAAAGTTGTTTGATTGCAGTTGGTGTAACTTTTTTTAATAGATAGCAAGGATGTACCCAGGGGGGGGGGTGGAGCAATGGGTCCGCCCCCCCTCCAAAAAAAAAGAAAAAATTAAAAAATTTGCTAACAAAATAATAAACACGAAGTGTTTTGGTGCATAATTTAGCCTTTTTCACGGTTTTGGTCCCACTCCGAAATTTTAGGGACTCTCCTCGAAATTTTTTTCTGTTTACGGCCCTCTTAGAGAGAACGATCGTTGCATATACAATTTAGAAAAAAAACGCCTTTAAAGTTCCATCTATAACATTCATGCAAATTAACAGTTTAATTGCAGCTGAATGTATGTATGTAATATTTTGGGTGCAGGAGGTGGTTTGTTAAACCGCTCCGCCCTCAAACCCAGAATGTTAGTTAATTATATGAATTGGAAGGACAAAGTGGATCCTGCATTTTAAAAAAGTGATATTTGTCGAAGATAATGAAGTTATCTTCGACAAATAGAGAGAATTATTTTGCCGAACGTTAATAAAAAAGAGAGAATTATTTTGACGAACGTTAATAAAATAATAAAAGATATCTCTTTGGTAACTCACAAAATGTAAAAATTGGGAGTTATAAGCGGCAATGGGCTGTTCAGGAAATATCTGAATTTTGATATGATTTAATATTAATTTTTAATTCTCCAGCTACTTCAGCAGTTCCTCTGACACAATGTTTTATTCCACGTACAAATAAATCCCAAATCTACTGAAGGAGGAGCGCATATGTATGTGCCCTCCTCCGGCTACGCCCTCGGCTGTTCAAAGCTGTTCACGCTCTCGGCTGTAAGGTTGATTTAATAAAATTGTTTAAAGTTAAATATTTCCATTTCAATTATTTTAAAGAAAAATTCTCACAAATGAAGCATTTTGAAAAGATAATAAAGGTTTTTATTTAAGAAAAAGCAAAGACTGAATAGTCTCACGCAGTGACGTAGCGAGGGTTATTGGCGGCCGGGGCGGAGCTTCAGTTTGCCGCCCCTTACATTCTAAGAATAAGGCGTTAGAAGGTGACTAATTTTTCTTTAAAATTTGGTACAGAATGGGGGAAAAAGTGTTATTATTATTATTTTTTTTTAAGTACTAAAAGCAGTAGCATACAGTTCTCTCTCAGCTATACGATGAATGTAAGAAGATTAAAATATCTGCAGTTTATGACTAAGAATGATGGATTGGAATATTTCATCTCGTTGATATTTTGTTAAAGCAAAGCACACTAGAGCTATCTGTTAAGGGAGGAATGCCTTGAGCAGACGACTTTTTAAGGCATTCTAGAACATATTCACATCTAGAGGAAATCGCCCCAAACTCCTGACCGTTAAATCGGCAGCCGCCATGGGCGTCGCCAGAAAATTTTCCAGGGTGGGTCAAAATGTGGAAATACTTGCAGTCACTGGGCGGGGGGAGGGGAAAAGAAGTGATAAATTCGATCTGAAACAAAATTATTGGGATATATACATTTCGTGGTGGGGATATAAATTCGTCGTAAAAATTTGGATGGCCAATAAAAGAAAAATTGGCAAAACTGCTTTTGTCCTCCCCGACAAAATGCTGCCTAGTTTCTAAAGTCCTATTGAGTACGCAAGTGGGAGGTCGTACACGTAAAATCTGTTCGTGACTCCAACGTCCTCCATGTTCAAACAATACCTCTGAGCAGATCCAGGTGCTAGGTCTCTTATCTGGTTTTTGTTCAACTCGACCTAAATCGGTCCCCGAGACCGTAGATTGGAGACCCCGAGCTAAATCGGTCTTCCACCCACTGTGGCTCATTAAATTGGAAGCCACTCTCTTTCGATCATCGCCGTTCTATATGGAGGATCCTTTCTGCAGTTGCCAGAGGGCATTAATAACAACAACGGTAGACTGCCTAATAAGCCATGCTGATTACCCAGATGAAGGACTTGACTTAAGATTTGGAGGCTATTGTCAATTAAATCAAACTAAATTCAGTCATATATATAATGTACTTTTTTCCGTTTTTTTTTTTTTTTTCTCTTTTTAAGGCAAAGCACATTAGGACTCTCTGCCACAGGTAGGAATGCCTAGAGCAGAGGACATACTAATCGGTTCTAATGTGTATTCACGCGGAGAAAACTGCTCAAAATTCCTCACCGTTAGATCGACAGCCATGCGGTAGGCCAGAACTCAGGGACTCTACCACGATGTTATCGAAGAATAACAGTGACGGATAGTTCTCTCTCCCGGATAGTCCAATTCTTCTGAAAAATAGCCGCGACCTTCCATTTAGTGTTAGCACGATGAATGTCGAATAAAAGAAGTGAGTATTTTTGTACCTGCTAGGTCAATCTCGACACTGGGACCGATCGACCAATCAAAACGCACGGATTTCTCTCCTTTTTCTTAAACAAATGCATTGTCTTCAGAATTTCCGAAGGATAGAGAGAAATCTATCAAGGAAGGAGTGTATTTTTAACAGGGAGGATGAGTCGGCCTTGCCAGGGAAAGGGTTTCTTTTGTGGGAGTGCTTAACACACCATAATACACACAATAAAACACCCATCCAAATTCTACTCTTCGTTATCGGAATGCAAGTTTTCGCCTTGTCTGACGTGTCGGAAAAAAAGTTATTTCCGATAGTGAATACGACATCGGAGCGTTTCCGACCAGTGTCCAGTGTCTTATTCCATCGACCATTGGTAGCTCTTCATTTTACTTAAAATATAGTTTAAAAAACCAAAAAACACGCTTTGGTGATAAAATGAACTAACTGAAAAGCGAAAAATAATTCTTAATATAGAAATAAATGAATGAATGAAAAATAGTATTATTGTGAAAAAAGCGTGGGACGCTTTGTGCTCTATTTTTTATATCATTTTTGTACTAAATGTACCGATCGAATATTCTCAAAAACTGATGTATAGAGCACACCTGTATTTTTTGAGATAAAAATATAGTGAGCAAATTAAAACAATACGAAAAATCTAGGAATTTTTCTTGGAAATAATGGACAGTTGAGGGCCCTAAAATTCCAAGGAATGTTGCATGAAAATACCAGGAACTATATTGAACAGCTCAGGAAAGATCCACTGAATTGCATATTGTTCAGTAAAGTTCTTGGTATTTTCGTGCAACTTTCCTTGGAATTTAGGGCACCTCAGCTGCCTATAATTTTCAAGGAACACTACTGGAATTTTTTTTTATTATTTTTTTTTTTACAGTTCTAGTCATTTTTAAGTGAACTGCCTGTTTTTTAAGGTCGTGAGACCACTATTCGGTTAAGTGACGTGTTGAACGAAACAGTAAAGTTTTCAAAGGGAAATGTATACTTTCTGTATAGTATTTGTAAGTCTAACTTATCCTTATTTCCAAGGAACGTTTCTGAATATTTTTACAGTGAAGTACGGACTTAAAGCATTAATTACTTGTAAACTAAAAGTATTCGTATTAAAGTATTAGTTTAGATTATGGTCCAATGCTGTGAAGAGGAAAGGGAGTCACCAAAGGAAAGATTGTTCAAAAGCGCTTTCTACTCTAGAAGCGATCCTGAAACTATGAACAAAGTTTATGTCTCTTGAACAGATATTTACATATAGTTTTTTTCTTTCTGATAACTGAATTTGGAGGCCCCTTAGAAATATGAGGCCCGAGGCGCGCGCCTCATGCGCCTATTGGGAAATCCGCCACTGACCATACTCTTTACAAAAATTGATATTCCATTGAACGAATTGCTTCGATTTAATGAACAAATTTGCGGGTCCCAATCAATTCGTTAAATCGAGGTCCGACTGTATTTCAGGTAAAGGGTCACACCGGTGCGTAGCATTAGCGCTTTGAACTGGGAGACGGAAGGTGTCTGGTTCGAAACCAGGTCGCGTGCGTCGGCCTAACCGTTCGGAGTTCTCCGAGGTTTTTTCCGAAACTTCGAGTGAATGCGGGTTAGGATCCCTTAGAAAGTCTAGGCCTAGATCCCTCGAGCCTTTTTTTTTTTTCAATTCTTGAAAAAAGAAATCTGTCATTTGCAAGATATTTGGGTTATCTGTATTTTTTTTTCAGGTGAACCTTTTATAAAATGAATAAACTACATCCCATTTAAATATGTCAAATACAATGTCCTATACAAGATTTCAATATTCTGCAAAAAAAGGCAAACAAACTTTGCTCTTTAATAATATGAAAGTAATGCATTCTCAAAAAAATTTTTATGTTAAGAATTTAATTTTTCGCACTGGCATGATTTTTACATTTTAACAATAAATGTTTAATTAAGAGTACCCTAAACGAAAATTGAGCACTTCAATTACTAGAATTTCTCAATAACTAGCTCTAACTACGCATACAATATTTTATGATATTTTTAAATTATAAAGCATAACGGAAAAAGTAAAACTTTTTTTATTTTGCTCATTTTATTAAAATAAATAAATAATTGTTTAATCTAAACATTATTTACCGTGATAAAAAAAAGACACCATAAATAAATATATATGTACATACATTATTTCTTTTTTCAAATTAAAAATCAAATTTTAATCTTTTACACTCTGTATAAAGCTTATTGTGACGAACACAAATTTATCAAAAATAAAATAACCATCTTTCTTTCAGAATTCGTAAACAGACAAGCAGCTAAAAAGAACTGTTTTTGAAGAAGATCGCGGAGAAAAAATTTCCCTCTTCTCTCTCCCCCCACAGTCATAAAGTCATAAAAGTGTCAAAACTTCCCCCCTCTAAGAAACCCCTTTTATCCTTACGCCCACTCTGCAGGGGGCCGCTTCGCTCACCAGAGGTCGCTCGTTTCCCATCTGAGCAGGGATTTTTTGCTAATGTCGCCTTAATAAACTGTACAATACAGTACTTGCATTGTGTATGCTCGTGCAGCGTACCTCTCTCCGAATTTGCACACTAGGGGAATTCCCCGTATTTCGATTAAAAATAAAACAAACCTTCATTTATAGAGAAGTACGGGTACAATGAGGATCAAAAGTAGCGTTCATAATACTGGGATGTTCAAATTAGAAGGTGTTCAGAATGCAAAGAGTTCATCTTATGTTAAGCCTATGGAGTTTCGCTGGGAGCGTCGTAATGTGTTCATAATACCGGGGTGTTCACATCAGAGAGCGTTCATTGTATACTACACTGCTGGCCACCCAAATTGCAACACCAAGAAAAACAAGAGATATCACAACAAAATTTATTGTGTAGATAACATGTTGACCAAGTAACAAATGATTAAATTTACAGCATTCTATGAAGCGTGGTTCCTGCCAAAATCAATACCCAGAGTAGCCGCCGTTGTTGGAGATCACAGCTGCCACACGCCTCGGCATTGATTCAAAGAGACTTTGAATGTGTTCTTGGGGTACAGCAGACCAAGCAGCTTCCACACGTTGCCAAAGTTGATCTGGTGTGACAGCTGGGGATGAACTCTGGGTCAGTCGTTGAGCAACCATAGACCACATGTTTTCTATCGGCGAAAGATCCGGAGAGCGCGCCGGCCAGGGAAGCAATTCAATCTGGTGATTGACGAAGAACCCTTGGACAATGCGTGCCACGTGTGGCCGTGCATTATCCTGCTGAAATATGGCTGTTGGCAAGCCCTGAAGGTAAGAAAGGACAACTGGCTCCAACACCTCGGAGATGTAGCGCTGGCTGGTTAAAGTACCGGCAATGCGTACTAGAGGAGTGCGAGAGAGATATCCGATACCGCCCCATACCATAATACCCGGTGCAGGACCAGTGTGACGGTGCATAATGCAGCTGTTCAGCATCCTCTCTCCACGGTGTCTCCAGACTCGAATCCGACCGTCGTGGTGTTGCATACAGAAGCGTGACTCGTCAGTAAAGAGAATTTCATTCCATTCTGTCGTCCACATCCTTCTTTCATCGCACCATTGGCGGCGGAGACGTCTGTGGTTCCGCGTCAGAGGTAGACAAAGCAACGGACGTCTTGCGGACAGACCATTCTGCTGTAAACGACGTCGAATGGTACGCGCAGACACTGGATAATGCGTTACAGACTGAATCTGCTGTGATATGGTTCGTGATGTGACTGAGCGGTCCGTCACTGCCATGCGTACAATCTGCCTGTCATCACGTGACGTGGTGCACTGAGGTCGATGCGGTCGATCACGTCTGTCCGTCGTACCCTCCTGCACCCAACGATCACATATCCGCATCACAGTTGTTTGGTTTCGTCCAATACGACGACCGATTTCCCTGAAAGATAACCCACAATCTCGGTATGCCACTATCCTTCCTCTGTCAAACTCGGATACTTGATCAAAAGATGATCGTTGTTTCCTACGAGGCATAATTTATCGTTTTTTGAAAAAAAAGCAAGAAAAACACAATTGCTGTACTTGAAACCGTCGAAATCTCCAAGCCTTAAATAGCGCTTTGAGGTGGCGCCACAGGCGCGCTTGATGTGCGTCTGCGCTGAAATTCTAATCATTTGCATATCTCACCTCAGCTAATGCATGTTGTAAATTTCATATTATTTGCATGCTTCCTTCAGGGTGTTGCATTTACGATGGCCAGCAGTGTAGTTAAATAAACTAATTGAAACGTGAAATGATAAAATGATGATTCAGGCGAAGGATAAAACTGTTATGTTAAAGTGAAAAATGTAGAAAGTTAATTTTAAAGCAAATAAGATTTACAATTGTACAAAAAAAGGTTATTTAAAAAAAATATCAGTGAAATGATGTAAGGAATTTTACATAATTTAAAGGCTGTAGTTTGAAAGTGTAATTTGCGTGATGCACAGTGAAAATATGCAGTTGTTAAGCAGATACGTTTGATGATTGCTTGCACGCTATCCTCTTTTTCTACCATCACAGAACATGTGTCATAACCTTCACTGTAAAAAAAATAATAATAAATTCGTGAAAACGCTGAAAATGTACTGGCCACTGGGACGCCATTACTATTTTCGTATATTTACGGAATTCTATTCCTGTAAATTCCACTAGAAATTTTATACCAATGAAACGCTGGCCTTGATACACAGAAATTATTCTGTATTCAAATATAAACGAGGAATTACCGTAAAATTTTACGGAAAGTTTCCAGAAATGGTACGGTTATTTGTGAGAGTGTCGTTCTATTAGTTTTTCCATGTTCGGTCCGATATGGGAACATTTTTCTGTAACGGAATGAGCAAGTGCTTTTCCATAAAATTTTTGTAGGATTGAGAAGCCTAGAAATTCTTTAATTATCAGTAGTGCTGATTTGCCAAAATATACACAAAGGAATAATTGTTCTTTCACAACAATATCGGCAGTCTCATCTGTTAGAATGGAGAATGTTGTATGCAGTAGAACTGTTAATGTCGTTAATATACAATGACCAATGCTTTTGAAATAAAGCATAAATGCTATTTGCAGAATAGCGTGCATTTAAAAAACATGAAATGGCATGGAAATTACGTCAGTTTTATACCAAAATAAAAAGCATAAGAAAAAATTAAGTCAAACGTGTTTCTTGAAGTTCATAAATTTTCAAATCCTACTATAAATATGTATGCTTGTGTGTTTGGATGTTTGTAACTCAATCATGCAAAAACTGCTGAACGGATTTGGATAAAATTTAGAATGAAGATAGCTTATAACCTGGATTAACATATAGGCAACCTTTCATGCATATCGCATAAATGATTCTTTTACAGAGACATTCAAAACAATTCTAATACATTACGCTCTATGGCATCTTTGTAACTACTGAACCGATTCTAAAACTTTTTTTCACACATAGAGAGCTACACTATTCCTGAGTATTATAGACTACCCCTCATATATATTTCGTAAATAGTTCTTTTACAGGGATTCTCATAAGAATTACATTACGCGCTTCGGGTATCTCTGTAATTACTGAACCGATTCTAAAACTTTTTTCACCGATAAAAAGCTACACTATTCCTGAGTATTATAGGCTACCTTTCACGGATATAGCATAAATCGTTCTTTTACAGAAACACTCAAAATGATTCCAATACATTACGCTCTATGGACATCTCTTTAACTACGGAACCGATTCTAAAACTTTTTTTCACTAATAGTAAGCTGCACTACACCTGAGTATTATAGGATACCTTTCATGCATATAGCATAAATAGTTCTTTTACAAGGACACTCAAAAAAAATTCTTATACATTACGCTATAGGGATATCTCTGTAACTACAGAAACGAGTTTAAAGATTTTTTATGGTTATTTTGGTCTATAGTGCTAGTGTCATCAAACTATTTCTTTTCTGTTGTTCACACATGCTTCATTTCTCTCTGGACCCAATTCTAAAGCCGACGTGGACGAAGTCGTGGGTAGAATCTAGTTTGTTGATAATCTCACACACACACACACAATAGAAAGAAAATAAAAACTTAATTCTTTAACCCAGACAGCACAGCAAATTTGCGTCAAACTTGCAGTAAGCTTGATTTATCAAGTCAATGAACTTGAATTAAACTTGAAAATTTCAAGCGTGTAGGCTTAATGCAAGCTTGAATCAAGTGTTCAAGTTTACACTTGCCCAACTTGCATTAAGCTTGACATAGCAAGCTTAAATCAAGCTTGACATAGCAAGCTTAATTGAGCTTGCTATGTAGACTCTACTAATAGACTAAACTTTAAAAAATTTCCCCCCAACAAAAGTCTTAATACCTGGGGCGTCCTCTCCGCTGAAACTTCAAGCTATTTTAATCTGTTTCCATCTAGCGCCCGCTGCTGGGATCGATCTCGGGACCTAAGGTGTGGAAAGCCAGCATCCTAACCACCATGCCAATCTCACTCGCAGTGACAAGACTAAAGTTTGAAGTGACTGTTATGGTTGTCACACCGTTTTTTTGACAAGATTGATCAGTATTGGCCGATGCCGATCTGTTTCTTTTATTTTTCTATGGGATGAATCAAAATTAAAATAATGTTATGTGTGATTTATAGACTCTACTAATAGGGAAATAAGCATAATATAAACTTAAAAGCAGCACACGTTTTAAAACTTTCAGTATCGCAACACTCATGTTGGGCAATATTGGCCAAAATCGAGACAAACGACTGATTTTGAAATCAATTTTGTACTATATTTTATTTTATTTTGAAGAATTTCAATATTTGCAAATATAAAATCTTTTATTAATAATTCTATGGTCAAGTACATTTATGACTGATGATAAATTATTTGGTATGTGAATGTGGCGTTCCAAATCAAGCAGTAATCAAGTTGTATTCAAGCTTGACAGTTCAAATGACTTAAGTTCGGCGGGAAAATATTTGCTGACTCTTTTTTTTTTTTTTTTTTTTTTGTAATCTCCAAGCTTGCTGCAAGCTTAAAATGAATTGAACTGTCAAGCTTGTATTAATAAGTCAAATTCAAAGACATGTCAAGCTTGATTTAAGCTTATGTGCTGTCTGGGAAATACGCTTGACAAGCAAATTATGGGTAAAAATAAAACTATAGAATTATGTAGGGCAAATAAACTGATATGAAACTTGAAATGGTAAAAGTACAATTCAGGCGAAAAATGTATCTTAAATATTAATTTTAGAACAATTAAGATTACAAGATAAAATATGAAAATGTTCTGATTTTCTATAAAGATGCTGCGCATGTGTTGAAATCTGCGACGGATTAATGCAATTTTGTTTATGTGTGTGTGTGTGTGTGAGAGAGGGGAGTGGGGGGTGGACGAAGGTTAGTTGGAAGATTAGCATACACAAACACAACCATTTTATGGAAGTAAAATAGGATTTCTAAATTGATTTTTTTTAACGAAAGGGTGTACGTCCCTTCCCTTTAATTCGTCCTTGGTTGAAACATACCAGCAATTAGGAAAATAATCTTTTTTTCACAGAAATTTTACAGCAAGTTGTTACAGTATGTTAAAATACATAAATTACTTTACTTCCGGAAAAGGGGCAGGTGACATTTTTTGTATATGATGCCTAATTTTTTTTAAAAGGTCACATTTTCCAGGGGGGGTCAAGTGACCCGTTTGACCCCCCCTCCCGACGCCCATGGCAGCCGCACGATAGGTCAGAAATCCCCAAACCTTTACACTTCAGTCATCTACCAATAATGAACAAAAAAGTTGAAGCATCGTTGAACATGCTTTGAAGATGTTCGAATTGAGGCACAAAGGATCGAAAAGTAAAGTTTTGTTTTAAAATAACTACATATAAGGGGCTTCACTTAATTTAATTTTACAAGGAAAAAAAAAATCTATTTTCAGACTTGCACTATAAAAAGGAGTTGCTGTGTAAAAAAAAAGAAAACTCATTTTTCTTAAATATCAGCGATCAGTTTTGTGGATTCCAAGCGTATTGTGAAATACATATACCATAAATATTTACAAGACTGTCTAAACGATGCTGTTTTAACAACGAACATTGATGTCAATATTGACGGGTATTAATTTCTTTAAATAATGGATTTTAATAAATTCACTTAAATGTAATTATTTAATTTATTCTTGTGACACTAAATTTCTTAAAGATATGCGATTTTTGATTAAAAAAAGAATTTAAATTTTCATAGATATTTGTAATTGTTAAAATGTGTCCCTAGCTTGTTCAAAATGTCACTTTTCATGGGGCAGGTTTTAACAGAAATTTAAAAAAAAATTAAAGCTTTTCTACACATTTAATAAAAAACACTTTAATTTCTGGATTATATGATAAGGAAATACAGTGGAATCTCTCTATTCTGAACACTAAAGGGACCAGGGAAAAGTGTTCAGATTACGGGGGTGTTCAGTATAGAGGGAGATTGAGAAATGTGAGTACGCAATGAAATTTTATAGAATGCTAAGCCTAGTTAGCCACGCTAGTTACCGAGATGGAGGTGCTTAGTTTAGATTTGGCAGCTAGTGCAATGTCAAATAAAATTCAGTCGGACCTGTATCCTACATCTCATTTTTTTAAATTTAATATTATTAAAAAAGTTTTACAAAATATATAATAATACATAATTATATATATTTTACATAATTGGTTAATTACTTGAAAAAGTTAGTAATTTTAGTCTGCTTTTGCAATGTATATGCTCGTGCAGCATAAATATTGTCTAATTGTTTAAGAAGTGGAAAGGCTTCCGGATGATGCTCACCCGCATAGTCCATCAGGTCTTGAATCCCTTGGCCATATTGCTTGAATGTAAGTGTTCTTTTTGTTTCATTAGTGTCTTGAGGTTCTGCTTCTTCATCTTCACTATCCTCTTCCTCTTCAACGATGTTGTTGTCGCAAATCGGAAGGCTTCCATCGACTTCGAGATAAGAGTCAGGTTCAGTTTCAGTATGAAGCTCCTGAAGAATTGACCCCAAGTCATTCACAGCTTTTGATACTTGGTCCTCTATTCCTAAATGGTCATCATCACACGGGAATCCTGCTTTATAAAAGCATCTCTTGATAGTGTGAGGGGTTACTTCATTCCAAGCCATTGATATCCAGTGGACAGCATCCATAACAGTGACTTTCTTTGTTAGTTCAGCTGCAGAATTTACCTCCTCCATCACCAGGGACATTTTCCTCAGAAAATGGATTCGGTAGTGAGCTTTAAAGGTCTTGATTACTCCTTGATCCAATGGTTGGATAATAGGAGTACAGTTCGGTGGTAGAAACTTCAGGCTCACATTGCTGAGTTGCATGTTTTTGTGTGATGCTGCATTATCCACAAGAAGAATTTTTCTTCTTTCTCTCCTCATCATCTCGTTGACGTCCTCCAACCACTGCGAGAAAATTGAGAATGACATCCAGGCTTTTCGATTTGATTTATAGTGAACAGGCAATGATGCGATATTCACATTTTTGAAGCATCTTGGTTTTTCACTTTTTCCGATTACCAGTGGTTTGAGCTTCTCTTCTGTGGAACTGGCACAGAGCATGACGGTAAGTCTTTCTTTCGACATTTTCCCGCCCACACATTTCTCACTTCTTTCTGCTAAAGTTTTATTTGGAAGAGCTCTGAAAAACAGGCCGGTTTCGTCGGCATTAAAAACATCAGCTGTGTTGAAATCCTTTGTTAAGTCCGGAAGTTTAGTTTTCCACTCTTCTGCAGTGTCCATATTTACGTCTGCAGCTTCACCATTCATAATTTTAAATTCAATATTATGCCGACTTTTGAAGCGAGTCAACCATCCTTCCGATGCTTTGAATTCTTTGCTTTGGATTTTGCAGAAAAGGAAAATATCAATCTGTTTTAGCAAAGGTCCAGTGACAGGAAGATTCTTTGTTCTCATTTGTGTAAAAAACTTCCAGACGTGATTGTTTATGCTCTCGTTTCCCGTTTTCTTTTCAAAAATTCTACACTTTGAAGACGGTTCATTTGCTTCAAAAGCAGCTATAATTTCTTTCTCTTTCTTGCTGATTCCGTTGACTTGGCCTACAGAAATTCCAAACTCTGATGCAATTTTTCTTTGACTAACTTTCAACTTTAATTTTTTAACAACTTCGTATTTTTCCCGAAGTTTCAGTTCTTTCCTTTTTTTCGTTTTAGCACTTATTTCCGACATATCTGTGTAACTACAGTGATTCTTATCCTGCAAGGACAGTGAAATGATGAAAATTTTATTCTTTTCTGAGCAAAAGGAACAAAACCAAATAGATTATGCTACCTCACCTCTCTACAAGCCATACGATACATGACTTCAAATACACGCCTAAATAAACACCTGCCTAAACACTTCCATTTCATTGGTCAAGATTGCAGTTGCATCAAAGGCTGGCAATTTCAGATTCATCGGCTGGTTTCTAGACTGTATCATATGAAAAAGCCGAAGGGGGGAGGGAGGGGGGTGCGAGCTCTGTGAATGAGGGAATACAAAAGAACTTGGCTCAAAACTTGAAACGCTGTACCCTCCAGTCATGAGGCGATGAGTTTTCTCTGAATTTCCATGCCAGGGGAATGGAGGATATCGATATGACGTCATTTTTCCACCAACACGTGACCTTTCGGCTGTGTTGATGAGTGGCCCTGTAATCTGATTGGCTGAAGTGTATATTTTCCATCCACACGTGGCTGAAATAGCCTCGTCTCAGTATAAGTTTTAATATGTTAGCACTTTTTAATGGGAATCTTTGGAGAGATATCTTTTTGCAGTCATGTACAGGTTCCAGAGAGTTATTGAAACATTCGTAGGCAGCACAATACAGAGGTATAATTATTATTTTTTTTGATTTTGCGCTTATTACCAGGAGTCCAGCACATAAGCCTATGGAGAAATGGTTGTTTGTTTTCCACCGTCACGTGACTTTTAAAGCCTCGAACCCAAGGAGGCGATATCCTCCATTCCTCGAATTCCAGTTGCCAACACATGTTCAGTTTACGGAGAGGTAAAGGTTGAATGAGGATCAAAAGTAGCGTTCATAATAGCGGGGTGTTCAGATTAGAGGGTGTTCAGAATACAGAGAGTTAATCTAATGTTAAGTCTATGGAGCTTCACCGGGACTGTCGTAATGTGTTCATATTACCGGGGTGTTCACATTAGAGAGTGTTCAGATAGAGTCCACTGTACATTATTTTTCTCATATAGTATTTAAAATACAATATAATTAGAATGATCAAAACATCATTCACCAAACATGTACATATAATTGTACAGTGAAATTAAAAAACAAAACAAAAAAAAACCTGTTTACAGGAATTTATCATGATCAAAACTATATTGGATTGGCCGTAATTACAGTATTACAAATTAGATAATTTGTTTTTGATTAAAAGTAAATTTTGCTGATTATATTAAACATTATAATTAAAAATCAATAGTACAAATAAGTTATGTTTTTTCGATAGCCTTCATTTCTTTCAGCAAAAATGCTTAAGCAGGGCCGGACTGGGCCGCTGAAACGGCCCGGGCGATTCGACCAGACCGGCCCCCTAACATCATTCGGGCACATGCAGGATATTAGTTTAGCTGGGGGGGGGGGGCGGAGGATGCACAAATATACAGAATCATACAACAGAAGAGAATCATACATACAGAATCATACAACATTATTATATGCACATGCAGTAGCGTTACCAGAATCTTTTCCAGGGCAGGGGGGGGGGGAGGGGATTCGTTTTTTCGATTGCTTTTATACAAACACACACACACACACTCACATATATATTATACACTCACCCCCGGATATAGTGAACTTTCGGCTATATTGAACGCAAACCATTAGTCCCGATTCACATACAGTATATCTGTTCACTATTGGGACACTTCGGCATTAGTGCGGATATAGTGGATGAAATTTGCTGGTCCCCAGAGGTTCACTATAACCGGAGTTGACTGTATGTACTATATGTACATAATATATACACACACACACGTGAGTGAGCGGCTTTGCATAACAAATTACTTTTCTAAACAAAACTATTCAATCGATTCACGTGTCAAGTGTCTTTGTGGACTCGGTAAGAGGACCACTTTCGCTTCCAAAAATTTGCTTACGCGAAAAAGGAGTTTTTGCGATAAATGAGTCTTCTAAGGCAGTGGCGGATCCAGGGGGGGGCTTTGGGGGCTCAAGCCCCCCCCTTCTGTCTGAAATCATTGACTGCTCAGGAAGCTAATAAATGTGGATGAATAATTAAATTAAGTTGGTTCATCAATAAATTTAAACTTGTTCTCTCTTGACTAATACATTATTTACATCCAATATGAATTTCCACACATACATTCAAGTTAACGAGGTACCGAAAAAAAGGTGGTTCGTATTTCAAAGAAGAATTCAAGGTGTCCAGCGCTCTCAGAGATGAGAATCGATCAAAGTTTGTCTCCTCTAAGGAAAACAGAGGAGCCGAAAAAGAAAGCTAACATCTGTCATCCTCACAGATTTCACACATGTATCTTGGGTGGCCCGTCTGGGCACTCGCAGGTACTTTTCTACGTACTCAGATCTTTGTCCATTAACACCTCGAACAGATTAGAAAGTAATCCGTCAATCCTTTGATCTTGCACCGTCTCAGTACTCAAAAACGGTCTTTTAACAAATGTCTAGGAAGAATTCTCTCTTTCAAAAGATTACTGAAATTGAGAGATACCGACACAATGCTAGTGCCGCACCTCTATTTAGGCCGCTGTTACCAATCCGCTACCCCCTACAGTCCAACAAGTGGACTTTTTTTTCATCTTTGTGGCCAATGGTAATCACGTGATGGCTATGACCATAGACAAATTTTCATTCATCTACTGGTATGACAAATCAGATATTGTAGTTGAAACTACGCCTGGAAAAGGTGTCGTCAGAAATCTTGTACTTCATTCGGATTTCGCTAGGAGATTATATTGGTGCAGTTTCAGGTTACTAAGTAAATAAAAATGGAAAAAAAGCGAAAAGCGTCGAATCACTCAATTTTATCCTTTTTTAAAAAAGAAAAAATTGACAATGAGAAAACAAGTGAATTGGATGTTTATGAAAACACCGCTGCGTGTACTGGAAAGGATTCTATGGATAGCTCAGATGGAACAAACCAACCATCTGCTTCTGTGAATGATAAACAGGTAAGTTCAATTTAATTATTTAAAACTACTTCCTGCATATAATTCTTGATTGTGTTAGACATAAATTTTATATATCACCTCATTTTGATGACTGAACCAGGCTTGGAGCCAGTGAGTGTAGGATTTATCGCGACTAAATTGTTATTGTGTTTAAAAAAAAAAAAAAAAAAAAAAAAAACTTTCTATTACTGATGAAGGGAGGCTATTTAGTTTCTTGTAACGTGTGTACAGTTTATTTTTACTGTTCTATGTGTTTTATACAAAGTATCAAGTTTATTTAAAGCATAATTTTTGGAGTTAACGGGAAAAAAAAAGATGCCTAGAAAAAACGCCTTCTGAAAAAGAAAAAAATAATCCGTGGTAAAAAAATGCCCATTGTAAAAAAATATAGGGCATAGAAATACTTTCATTTGGGAAGGGGACAGATCTCAGGCTATATTTTTTACTTGAATATGCATTAACTTGTGTGAATGTTTTACTCTAAAATTTTGCTGTAATTTGGTAAAAAAATAGTTTTAAGAAGACAACAGCTTACAAAAGTCGACATTTTCTTTTTGTGTGTGATGCAATCATGAATAAAAAGCATGGCGATTTTTATTTATTTATTTTACTGAACAAAATTTATTCAAATTAAATGAGTCACATAAGATATTTAAAATGGGTATTTTAAATGTTAAAGATATTGAAAACGTACTTGATAATTTTCAGTTCTAATCTTTACAATTAAGCTAATGTTTTAATAAATCAATAAATAAAAGGTAAACATCAGTATTTTCTTCCCTTCTGGTTGTTTAAAACTTCCCTTAAAAAAGAAAAAAAAAAGCTTGGCCGGTGATGTAACTAATTGGAAGAAAATATATTTACTTATATTTTGTTCTCTTTTTTTATCTTTTTATTTAAATAGTATAAATTCTTTAAAATCTTAAGTAATCATAAAATGAAACTGGTTTGACTAAACGTTTCAGGAGAAAACGAGTTTTTATTTTCCAGACTGGTAGCGCAAGATGCACTTTTAAACACTGCATACTATATTCCTCAGGGAAAAATACAATAACAATCATAAGAGTAGCGTCGAAGGTAAGAAAACTGCCCCCCCCCCCCAAAAAAAAAAACTATGTCTCGAAATCCTTTGATTTCAGACATTTGTTTCAAAATTTCAGCTAAACGTCCCTACTCTTGAATTCCATTTGTGCCTCCCCTCCCCACCACCAAAACAAACAAAAAACTTGCTCTGCGCTCACGATAGTAATAATAGCTAGAGTTAACACGTTAGAGCATTTTACCCATTGTAAATGGTGAAATTAATTAAACACTTTCCTACCTCAACAGCTTTTCAATTAAAAATCAATTTAGAATGTTTTCGCGTAAAAGGATGCAATTATAAGACTTTTACGCTACATATTTTAACTGCTTGTATGTAGCACTTTTTATAAAATCTTTAAAATTGTCTCTTTCTTTTTCTGGTTGCACACTAAGAGTAACATCTAAGGGCAAGATTATTTTCAAGAGTTTTTATCATGATAGAGTAATGAAAAAAAAGTTAGTTGTAATTTTAAACAACTTTGTAGAGAAAAGATTCTGTTTGTTATGCACACTCCTCCCCCCCCAACCAATAAGTGAGAAAAAAAGTAATGAGCAGCCTAATTTTCCTGATTACACTTAGTGTCAAGGGAGGGAGGGGGGCGTATGGTATTAAATCCCCAACCAACCACCCACCTCCCTTGAATACGCAACCTATTATATGTGATATAATAATTATAACATGCTAGATCACAGTAATTTAATTTTTGCCTTATTTCCCCATTTTCTTCCTGGTTTTTATGACCTTCCAAAGGTAAAAATCAAAGTGAAACTTTCTTAAAAGTAGAAATGTCACTGCATCATTGAAATATTTCAAAAGTTGTCTTCAAATTATTTCGAAAAAGCTTCCAAAAAAAAAAAAAATGTTGGATATCAAATAAATTTTTTAGAATAATGCCATATACAGTTGAACTCGATTTTAATGTCATTGAAAGGAACACATCATTCAACCCATTTGTGCCCAGATATTTTTGCGGCTTTCTTCGATTTTTGCTAATACTTGCAATAATAGATAAATATCTGATGTCAACTTCTTGAACAAGGGACGATTTTTTAAAAATTATTATTTATAAAGATTGAAATGTCAACATCCTACTGGGTCATGTTAAAATATTTTGTGGAGTTTCAATACTCGTGAATAAAGGCTAGGAAAAGTAAATAGCGTTTTCGACTGATAGCAAAAATGCCTTCCCAAAAAAGGGACACTAGGCAGAAATGGATGAAGACGCAGTGACGTTGTAAACCAGCTTCTGCACTTTAGGTACTTTCAGATTGAACGTACAGAATATCTTAACGTTAGAGAGAGCCGTCTTGGTAACAAAGTTCAATTGTATTTGTGCATCCCCCGCTCCGCTAGACATAATATTCTGGGTGCGCAACTGACGTTGGGGGCTGGTCTGGTCGAATCGCCCGGGCCGTTTCAGCGGTCCAGTCCGGCCCTGGTTTTCGTACTGCCTTTTTAGGCATCCATCTCATACTGCCTTTCATGGCATTTCCTTCTGCCTTTCGGCATTTACTTCACACTGCCAATTTCGGCTTATTTTGCCATCCTGTCTCTCGGCACTTCAAGATCAACATTTCCTGTCAGCTCGACGTGTTTAGCCAGCTCGACTTTTTCCAACATCGATCTCTTGGTCTCGGCTGAGCAACCCGCTGAAAGTCCGTCCCACGCGGGCGGGGAGGAAGGCGGGTCGGCCTCCAATGTTCCTGCTCTTGTCCTTACACGTGCTTCATCGGCTCGCTCTTCTTTTCGTTTTACCTTCCTGCCAGTGTTGCCAGAAAGTTTTGAACAGAAATCGCAAGAGGTTGATAAAAAAGTCGCAAAGGTGACGAGTGACGTCATAGTGTGACGTCGGATCAAGTGATGCCATGTAAAATGCCCCCCCCCCCCAATACCACACCCGCATGTCTAAAATAAACATATCACATTTACAGGTGATTTTGTTTTTCATTTCTTTCGTAGGTAAATAATTTCGAATTAGAAACCAAGTTCCATATAATTGTTCCATTTCCTATCATTTCTAAGCCAAGGCCCGATTAAATGGGAGGGAGGAGAAGATAGAAAGAAAGAGAAAAATGCAAGACTGTTTTTTGTTTGTGATTTTCTTGGGGTTTCTGACTACAATCTCGAGGACTGTCTTTATACCATTGAATATCCGGCTTAATATTATATATTTCCAAATAATATTTACAGACAAAGAACACAACAGAAGTACAAACACAGAAGAAAGAATCATGGGTTAAGGGGATTCGAACCCAAGACCTCCCGCTCGCAGGCAGGTGACGGAGATAAGGGCGCAAACCCACTGAGCTATGGACTGATAGAAGCAAGAAAGGCTCAATGTAAATAAAAATTTTACTAATTTAAAACTTAGAATTCTTTTTTTTCCTGAAAAATACTTTAAATTCGCGAAATCAAAAAAAGTAGCAAGAAAGTAGCAAAATCGCAAAGTCATAAAATTGAGTCGCATGATGCTTTCAAAAGTAGCAAAATTTGCGAAAAGTCGCAAGATCTGGCAACACTGCTTCCTGCTACTCGGCTCGATTTAAGATCCGAACTCGATTTACGCCCTATTTCAAGATGAATCATCCCATACTACAAACTACATACTGGAGGTTAGCGCTCTGTCCGCCTTGGTACTCCATTAAACCTCACCTTCGGTGCGGTTCGGAGCAAATCTAAAATAATAATTCAATAACAGCGAAATGGAAATCAATTTTCAAATAATACTTTAAGAAAATAAGAATTCAAGTTTTTCTGCTAAGTTAAAAATTTGTTCAATAAAAATAATTTTTTCGAGATTTAGCTGTACAAATTTTAAATTGGTATTTTTCTTGCTTTCTTATTTGCAAAGTCTTCAATGACTTTGTCAAAAATAAACCTTTAATAAATTACCTTCGGTATCATCCAAGACCTCTCTGATTGCATTCTATTCTTCTTTTTCTTTTTCATGAAAAAATTTTTGGCCTGGACAGGGACAGTGGACTTTCTGAGGGCCGGTGGTAGTGAAAGCGACCTCTTCAAGGGTTTGAAAACAGACACTTTCTTATCATGCTTACTGTTTGGAGAATTTGTTTTTTTTTCACACAAGAATTATTAGAAGTAAGTCGTGGCGATCACTAGCCTTAAGATCCACCCCTGCACTTAGAGAAGGGTGTGTTTGTGTTGTGGGATTGATTAACCCTTTATAAGGCGAGTTTATGTGACGAGAGTCGAAAGTACTTAGGAATTTTCTGGCCCATTTTTTAAGGATTCATTCATATATTTTCCCTCTACTGTAATAGCCCACGTGAAAATTGGAAAAACAAGTATTAACCCTTTAACGCGCAGTGTTCCCACTCTGGGAACACCCAACTCTGACGTTTTGACTGTTGCCAGTCACGAAGAATAGATTGGATTGCTATAAAAATAGTTGAGGGTGACCTAGCTCCACGAGAATCTTTTACTTTTCAGCACGTCCTTTCCCGTCAAAAAAGGGTCACGATTCTTTTTAACAGCATTGACATCTGCTGAAAAATGGAAGAAGGCGAGAACAGCTGGATAGATGGCCCAATGCTGAAAAAAGGGCAGCCGTTGCCATCGCTCGACTGAACGACCCGCAAGAGGGCGGACGATCGAAACGTTCATCCCGTGCCACAGATCGAGAGACCCTTTGTTTTGACGCAGCTGGCTGTGTGGCGGCACAGCCAGCTGTCGTCAAAAAAGGAGTCTCTCGATCTGTGGCACGGGATGAACGTTTCGATCGTCCGCCCTCTTGCGGGTCGTTCAGTCGAGCGATGGCAACGGCTGCCCTTTCTTCAGCATTGGGAAAGAGTTGCGCCTCAAAGGGTTAACCCATTTATGCCTAGCGTCCCTTTTTTGGGACGGCATTATCGCTATCATTCGGAAACGTTATTTATTTTTCCTAGCCTTTATTCGCGAGTACTGAACCTCAATTCCACAAAATATTTTAATATGGCAAGTAGGATGTTGACATTTCAATTTTTATACATAACGATTTTAAATGAAATCATCCCTTGTTCAAAAAGTTGACATCTGAAATTTATCAATTACTTCTGGTGTTAGCAAAAATCGAAGAAAGTCGCAAAAATATCCAGGCACGAATGGGTTAAACAAACAGTACCAGGTTACCGAGCCATGCTCGGAATCTAAAGGCTCATTAAGTGTAAAATAATAGGTACGTAAATGGCTGGATATTTATGAATAATCTTCATGATTACCAAAGATTCACATCGTTGTCAGATCTCTCATTCAATATCAGGAAAGCTTTGGTCGGCATTTAATGTTAAAAGGCACATACTTTGTTTTGAAGAGGGATGCGGTAAAAGTGACCTTCTGATATTCGGTAAAAGTGACCTAGCCCAATCGTCTTCCCAACCCAAATAAACCCCCAGGTATGAGTTTTTAAGAAAATCGTTAGATCCGTTTTCGGACATACAAACATTCCGCGTTTAATTAGGAACGGATAGAAATTTTGCAGGAGAATCCATTAACCCTTTATAAGGCGAGTTTATGTGCAGAGAGTCGAAAGTACTTGGGATTTTTCTGGCCCATTTTTTAGGATTCATTCATATATTTTCCCTCCACTGTAATATCCCACGTGAAAATTGGAGAAACAGTTATTAAACAAACATAGAAATTTTGCAGGAGAATGCATTCATTATTCATAAAATCAAAGTCGGAAAATGACCTGCTGCTTGTACACGGAATGAAACGCAAAAATATATAATTAAAAGAAATGACTCTTACGCTCATTTTTCGAGTCATTATTCAAGCTTTCTTTAAAATGACGAATGAAAGATAAAATCATAAGGCAGATATCATTTAGAATCTAGATCTATGGAAAAAATATACATCCAATGTAAGTGAAAAAAAATCTGGAGTGACTCCACTCGACTTTCCGAACACTTACGATTAAGATCATGACCAAGCACTTAAATAAATTTTAATCAATGAATAATTCAAACATATATACCAAATTGAAACTCAATCGAATGCACCGTTTAAACGCTTGCGCACTTTCAAGAATGTCTCCCCATATGCCATTATGCCATAACATAAAAGAAAGTTTTGTCGTAGCCCTTTAGGAGAAATATATGTCCTATACACACCAAAATCAATACCGGTCTTAGGATGGTGGTTTATAACATGTATACCGAATTTGAGCTCAATCGAATGTATCGTTTGAACGCTAGCGCACTTTCAAGAAATTCCCCCCCATAGGCCATAATGTAAAAGAAATCTTTGTCGTAGCCCTGTAGAAACACTATAAGTCCTATACACACCGAAATCAATACCGGTCTTGCAACGGTGGTTTATAACATATATACCCAATTTGAGCTCAATCGAATCGACCGTTTAAACGCTAGCGCACTTTCAAGAAATTCCCCCCATAGGCCATAATGTAAAAGAAATCTTTGTCGTAGACCTGTAGAAAAACTATAAGTCCTATACACACCAAAATCAATACCGGTCTTGCGACGGTGGTTTATGACATATACATCCAATTTGAGCTCAATCGAATGCTCCGTTCAGGAGCTATCGTGTTCACTCACGTACACACAAACACACATACACACACACACACACATACACACACACACACACACACACACATACACACACACACACACATACATACATACATCTCGTAAAAATAGCATAAATGGATTCAGAAGCCCCCAAAAGGTGTAAAAACATCAAAATCTCGAAGTCGAATTTTTTCATGATTACAATACTTTCCTTACATGGTACATGTTCGGAAAGTAAAAATCAGAAAATTCACTCATGATAATTGATTTCTGTATTGAATAGACCATAGGTGGCACGTATTCTTATCACGGCCTCATAAAGGGTTAAGGCCAATCATCTACACGAGGGATCTAGGCCTATGGGTTGGGTGCTCTCCGTGGGGGTCTAGGGGTCCTGATCCGTATTTACGCAAAGTTTCGGAGGAAACCACAGAAAACTCCGAACGGTTAGGTCGGCGGACGCGACCTGGTTTTGAAGCAGACACCTTCCGACTCCCAGTTCAGACCGCAAATGCGCTCTGCCGCTGGTCGGGCCTTAGAGAATGGAGAAATACTCCTTTTACATTCCGAACATGCACCATCTAAGGAAAGTATTGTAATCATGAAAAAATTCGACTTCGAGATTTTGGTGTATTGACACGTTTTCAGTTCTTCTGAATTCATTTATGCTATTTTTACAATATGTATGCATGTATGTGTGTGTGCATGTGTGTATGTGTGTGAGTATGTATGCATGTGTGCTTGTGTGTACGTGAGTGAACACGAAGCTCCTAAACGGGGCATTCAATTGAGCTCCAATTGAGTATATATGTTATAAACCATCATCGTAAGACCGGTATTGATATTGATGTGTATAGGACTTATAGTTTTTCTACAGGGCTACGACCAAGATTTCTTTTACATTATGGTCTATGAGGAGAAATTCTTGAAAATGCGCTAGCGTTTAAACGGTACATTCGATTGAGCTCAAATTGGGTACATATGTTATAAACCACCATCGTAAGACCGGTATTGATTTTGATGTGTATAGGACTTACAGTTTTTCTACAGAGCTACGACCAAGATTTCTTTTACATTATGGCCTATGGGGAGAAATTCTTGAAAGTGCGCTAGCGTTTAAACGGTCCATTCGATTGAGCTCAAATTGGGTATATGTGTTATAAACCACCATCGTAAGACCGGTATGGATTTTGATGTGTATAGGACTTATAGTTTTTCTACAGGCTACGGCAAAGATTTCTTTTACATTATGGCCTATGAGGGGAAATTCTTGAAAATGCGCTAGCGTTTATTTAAATGCTTGGTAAATGATCTAAATCGCAAATGTTCGGAAAGTCGAGTGGACTCACCTCAGATTTTTTTACTTGGACATAAAAAAACAGTCCCATTTTACCGATAGAACTACAATGGGGGAGGGGGTCTATTGATTTTGACCCCCAAACCCTCACGATGCCCATGATGCCCCTTATTCAAGACCCTGGTCCTACGACTTTGATAATATCTTTTCGCATTGCTTAAGCAGGATGCAACATTTAACGGAAAGTACTTAAAAATTTTTTCGACAAAACTATTGTTCTTTATCTATTTTGAAAAATTCAACGACCAACACCTAACAAAACGATGTCTTCGGCAAGGCATGGGCGCCCATATGAGTACTTTTAGAAGTGATCTTGTATTTGTAAGGGGCGGCTCATGTCGGACTTCTAAACGTTTTAGTACTATAATAATAGTCAAAAGTTCAGTACGCTATAAAACTGCCTACTATACTTAAGTCTGAAGGTAACCACAACCGTCCTTTAGGTCAAGCCACCATTTTTGCCCAATATATGGGCGCCCATGGTTAGTGTACATTGTTTTTTCATTAAATGGAGAATAATAATTTCAGATATTCTGTAAGAAAAATATGCGAAAGGGCAAAAAGGTGCTTTGCTGCTGCGGCCTCTGTCTCTAGCCACTGATTGCCGGCTTGGGGATATCCTCAGGTCAAGCCTCATATGCGTCCCCTGTATGGGCGCTTATGGTTCAGTGTATAATGATTTACATTATTATCAGGTTGTAACGAAAGTTTTCCGCCCTATCTGCCTGAAAACCTAGCTTCTAACTCCTTAGATAACTGTTTTTGAACTTTCGGTACCAAACCTGCACAGTTTCACATGATGCAACAATAGTACTTAAAGCTGTACTCCTAATTCGTTGATATTATGTAGCTGACTTTTTGCAACACAACTGGAAGTAAAGGATGGTTCTAATCCTCTAGAGTGATAGTTCCATTTGAGACACCTTATACTTAATGATAACTCTATTTTATACAGATTTCACAACACAGTGTTATAAAGTAAACCTCTTTCTTTCAAATGCCAAAAATCGTTTGACAAAATAGGAGCCAATACGCCAACGAGAACTGTGTGCTGACGATGTTTGCGGTGGCGGGAAACTTTCGTTACAACCTAATAAATTGAGTGTAATTCTCTTAGATCTTACTTGCCAGGAGAGGACAGCTCGCGTCACTGAATGTGCCGCTTAGAGCTACATATACGGTCTTCCCGAAATTTCCCGCCACAATTTGGAACCTCATCAGAAGGTGGGGGACTTCTGAATATTGGCACCCCTCGGAAAACTGCTAGCGACCGCCGAGAGGACTTTCGGAACCACGGATTGAACGTGCACGTACACCGCATGTACACAGTGGTCTTTAGAGGTAGGCCGGTATCGAACTCGCAACCTTCCGGTTACGAGTCCAACGCCTTAACCACTGGGCTACCGCGGCCCTCTCTTAGATCTTGTGTGAGGGAAAAAAAACAAAAAAAAAACGGGACAGCTGCTGCCGCCCCCTAATTCTGCTTTCAGATTGCCACCCGGGACGGACCACCCCCCCCCCTGCTACGCCAGTGGTCTCACGTTATTTTTTTTCTGTGGGTGCTGGAGCCCCGGGAGCACGGTAGGGCGGGACCCCTCCCTCTTCTAATTTACGGTCGAGTGCTACATTGTTAACCCTTTAACGCGCGGTGTCCTCGCCGTGAGGACACCCAACTCTGACGTTTAGACTGTTGCCAG
This sequence comes from Cheiracanthium punctorium, assembly GCA_038373885.1. NCBI lineage: Eukaryota > Metazoa > Arthropoda > Arachnida > Araneae > Cheiracanthiidae > Cheiracanthium > Cheiracanthium punctorium. The sequence continues at coordinate 794,399 of JAWZYV010010530.1, read as the reverse complement.
TCACGAAGAATAGGTTTGATTTCTATAAAAAATAGTGGCGAGTGACATAGCTCCGCGAGAATCCTTTACTTTTTAGCACGTCCTTCCCCGTCAAAAAATGGTCACGATTATCTTTAACAGCACTGACATCCGCCGAAAAATGGAAGAATGCGAGAATAGCCGGATAGATTGCCCAATGCTGAAAAAAGGGCAGCCGCTGCCATCGCTCGACTTCACGACCAGCAAGAGGGCGGACGATCGAAACGTTCATCGCGTGCCACCGATCGAGAGACCCTTTTTTGACGACAGCCGGCTGTGCCAAAAAGGGGTCTCTCGATCTGTGGCAAGCGATGAACGTTTCGATCGTCCGCCCTCTTGCAGGTAGTGAAGTCGAGCGATGGCAACGGCTGCCCTTTTTTCAGCATTGGGAATGGGTTGCGCCTCAAAGGGTTAATGCATGGCTAAATCTTACCCACGCTCCTTTTAGAGTGTCATTTAACCTGAAAATGCAAGGCATAAACGAAGAGCTCCCCATGCATGAAAAGGTTAACTGACATTTTTATAAACAGATTTCCAGGCGGAAGATCTGCGCTTAAACTGTTTATCATAAATATGTATTTTAAACCAATGTGTAGCACAGTGGTTAAAGCCACTGACATTGGGAGCTGGCTCAAGTGGAGGAACAGGGTTCTGTCCTCTCGCGGGGCCGTCGGTCTAGCGGTCTGGAGTTTTGGGCGGTTTTCTCCAGGTGTAACGTCAACACGCGCTAGATACCCAGAAAAGTCCTCCCCCGAGGCATTTGCTCCCCTTGTGTTTGTCCTTTCTTTGACGTATAGATTTATAAGCGGTTCCTCGTGACCCAGCACACAAATTCGAAGGCATGTTCCAACACAGCAAACGGTATGTATTTTAAATTTGAAGTTATAATTAGCTGTAGAATCTTTTTAAAATTTTATCATATGACATTTTTTTTCTAGTTTGTATTAAAGTATTAAAACAATTAACTTGCGTAAGGCTGAACCTGTGCCCCCTCTCAGGCCGGGGCCCTGGACCCAGGGGTCCACCCAACCCCACCCTTGTGGGGGGGGGGTCACGCAGGCATGTCTCTTTTCACCTGATAAACGTCACTAAGGAAAAATCCACTCACCTTTATATAATCCAATCAATAATCTGCATCTCAACACACGCTCATATCAGAAGCGTCACTCAAACAGCACTGTGATATGTCAGCATGTCAGTCAACGTTTAGACAGTCCTCTCCGCACAAGCTGCTTCTTTCCGAATCTTCGAATCCAGAGGCCTCGTTTAACGAAATGTTGTGGGACGACTACCGGATCGTCAAGGACGGAGAGAGTTATCGGTCTTTTTTTCAGGGTTGTGGATGTCCAGAGGGTTTCTTTCTGCATCCAGGTGCAAGAGAGAAAGGGCAGTTCCGCAGGGTCACTACAGGATGTTGTCCGCAAAGGTCAGAGGCGATAGCCAGCGTGGACGCAATACGGATCACGTGTGCGGGCGCACGTGAAACGATATCCAAACTCTTTCTTCACGTGCAGGATGTCGTTTCGAAATACCATTTCAACGACACTCTGCTATCTCGGCAGTGTGTTATCAGGTCATTTAACCTATTCTATACGTGTATTAAACTTCAGTAAACAGTGTCTTTGATTCTAAAATTCCTTTCTATCTTTCTTTGAGGGGATGTCGTATCTATTCTTTTTTTTTTTTTAATCTGAGAGCATTCCTTTCTGGAGAGCTAGCATTAAAGTTCACCTAATTTCGTCAGTTAAGAGAACTCGAAGATGAGGGTGGAGCAATTTTTCTTTTAACCCTTTAACGCTCAGTGTTCTCGCTCTGGGAACACCCAACTCGGACGTTTTGACTGTTGTCAGCCACGAAGAACAGATTGGATTTCTATAAAAATAGTGGCGGGTGACAGAGCTCGACGAGAATCCTTTACTTTTTAGCACGTGATTTCCGGTAAAAAGATTATTTTGAACAGCACTGACACCTGCTGAAAAATGGAAGAATGCGAGAACAGCTGGATAGATGGTCCAATGCCGGAAAAAAGGGCAGCCGTTGCCATCGCTCGACTTCACTACCAGCAAGAGGGCGGCTGTGCGGCACAGCCAGTCTGCGTCAAAAAAAAGGGTCTCTATAAGTAGAAACGCACATAACCTGACAGTATTGCCAAAGGTAGAATGAAGTGTGAATCCGCAAAAAGATATAGTTCGCACATTTTTGCGGATTTTAAGACGATAGTTTTTAATTTTTTGTCTAAAATCCTTCAAATGATACTCAGTTTAATAAGCTATAGTTTGTATGAGCACTTAGTATAGAAACATTTGCAATTTTAAGGAGTTAACAATAAACCGCTCGTGCATCACATTGTCATTGAACAAATTCTACCAATTCACTCTTGGCGAAAAATTCAGTCTTGACCACAGGTTTTGACAGTGACCTTGCAACCCCCGATTCCGCCAAAGCTCTCCCACCCCGCAATTCCACATTTTTACTCTCCGAACATGTACCATGTATTGTGATCATGAAAAAATTCGACTTCGAGATTTGGGTGTATTGACACGTTTTGAGGTCTTCTGAATTCATTTATGCTATTTTTACGAGATGTATGTATGTATGTGCGTGCGTGTGTGTGAGAGAGAGAACACGATAGCGCCTAAACGGAACATTCGATTGAGCTCAAATTGGGTATATATGTTATAAACCACCGTCGCAAGATCGTATTGATTTTGGTGGGTATAGGACTTATAATTTTTCTACAGGGCTACGACACAGATTTCTTTTACATTATGGCCTATGGGAAGAAATTCTTGAAAGCGTTTAAAGCTTTCTTCGAGGTCAAAAAAACTTGTTAAACCAAGCGCGCTAGCGTTTAAACGGTACATTCGATTGAGCTCCAATTGGGTATATATGCTATAAACTACCATCGTAAGACCAATATTGAATCTGATGTGTATAGGACTTATAGTTTTTCTACAGGGTTACAACAAAGATTTCTTTTACAGGATGGCCTATGGGGAGAAATTCTTGAAAGTGCGCTGACGTTTAAATGGTACATTCGATTGAGCTTCAGTTTGGTGTATATTTTTGAAGTATTCATCGATTAAAATTTATTTAAATGCTTGGTCATGATCTTAATTGTAAATGTTCGGAAAGTCGAGTGGAGTCACTCCAGATATTTTAATTATTTTTATTTTGCTTTGAACTAGGTTTTTGATCTCTGGTTATATTAAGTTTTTTTTTTCTTTTTTCATGCACTCCAGAAATGGATATGCGAAAGATAATTTGCAAATGAACCGTTATGTACAGTTAATGGATTGAGTATAAAGCAGAATTTACAGTCTGTATTCAAACTGAACTGAACTGAATTCAAATTCAATTCAATTCTGTGTCCAATATAATGAAGCACAATGAACAACCACAGCAGACTGTTAAAATGAAGCGAGTATGGCCAGTGACATGAGCCAAAAAAAATTTTAGAAGGATTTTATGCGATGACGAAATGAAATACAGTGGAACCTGTTTAATGTGACCACTCTCAGGAAGAACAATACTGGTCACCTTACAAAGTTGGTAAAGTGTGCTGGTTATAAAGTAAAATTGTGTAGAAACGTGCTCACTATAGACAGGTGGTTTCTTTACTCAGGTGGTCATTTTAGCAGGTTCTACCCTAGTAGCACAATTAGTCCAAAAGACGTTTAAAACACGTCTTTTAACGTCAAAAAACGTGTTTCCAACGTAATTTGAACGTTTTTTGAACTATTTGTGCTACTAGGGTACTGTATCTCGAAGGTGTGGAGCCAGGGGCGTAGTCAAGGGGGGGGTTACGGGGGTCATAACCCCCCCATGAGGAATTTTTTGCCATACAAAATGTTTATTCTTCACTCCCTTATCACACACATATATGCATATATGTGAGTTTCAGTAGTCGTAACCCCCCCCCATGAAAAATTTCTGGCTACGCCCCTGTGTGGAGCAGTTATATCCCATTGGACCTTTTTTAAGGTACAATGCGCCATTTATCCAGAGCTATAACTATTTCTGGGAACCGGGGGGAAAAGCCGCGGAGCTCAGATTTTTGTGGTGGGCGGGGGTCATAAATGGACATATGTAATTGATCCCTAACTGGAAAAAAGTCTACCATCCCTAGAAAAAAAAAAAAGTGGTTAAAAAAAGTTGGAAGAAACAGTAAAAATGAGGACCTGATTATCATTTGTTGACCCGGTATTATTTGTTATCATCACAAATCTCTGCTGAAGTACCTGCATGCTTTTAGCATAGGATTCCTAAACTGTCACTGCTCCACCGCAGGCTCTGCGGTATTATCGTTACGTTGTTTTAGGGAACATTTCTCTAGGACAAAAATGTCCTTATAGGTCACTTTTGAATTTCCAAAATGTCACTGTCAGTATTGATAGAAAGGACTAACTGTACAAGTATAGCCATTATTTATTCTACTCTACTATCTATTATATAAATGTGAAAGTTTGTCTGTTTGTTTGTTTGTTTGTTCGTCCGGGAACTCCTCCCACACCGTCAGACCTATCGGCTTGAAATTTTGCACATACACTTGAAACGACATAGAATAGGCCGTAGGCTACTTTAAAATTCTGGAAATCCACCCGTTCCCTAATTTTTAACGATTTTTCGCAATTTTCAGGGTCGAAAGCTACTCAAATGTCCGATTTCAGCACATTCGTGAGCATGCGCCGAGACGGTTGGTCGCAGACCTACCGAAATTTGCATACGGCTTCACTAGGACAGATCCTAACACGCCTCGGAGCGATTTTTTCGATACTCGAATTAGAAAATGTTTTATTTTATGTTTTGTCCGATTTTTAGCGATTTTTCTCGCTTAATACGTAATAACGCCGGTAATTACACTCGCAAGAAAACGATATTTACATCATCGGGTAGAGGAGGAAATTTTCATTTAAAAACTGTTTGTTCGGACTGTGTAACATAATTTTCAGATTTTTGGGAATTTTTCAAATAAAATTAAATTTAATGCTGACTTTCATAAAATAATTTAAAAACTGCTGCATCTTGAATTCTATCCGTCATACCTTTTTTATATTTTGTCAAATGACGGAGCATACATTTCGCCCTCTTTTAAAAGAGAAACCAGAGGAAAATATAAATTAGGAGATTTTTTACCAATTTTTAAGCAAAGAAGGATTTTAATTCCAATAGCATATGCTTAAAAACTTCGGTATGATATCTTGCGGTTTGGTTGTCTTGGAGACAGTAACAATGATTAAAGTTGCCAGTTGAAAAAAATAAATAAAATTACTTTAAAATAACTGAGTTTTCACATGTGAAATGTGCATGATTTTGACGTCACGAGTTTAAAACACCTTTCGAAAGTCAATCAGAATAACGGACTCACAAACAAAACATACGCCACGCATGAAATAATTCTATATTTTATTTTACGTTGCCAGAAAAAGAACTGAATGCTGTTTTTTCACCAGTGAATTATCCAGCATTATTTTCAATTGAGATTTTAAACGGGACATGTTTTCGAATCGCAGGAAATATATTGCGGTGTTAAACAGGACCTGATTATGCCCAACAGGGGGTTCCGGGCATTGATGAATTTGCCCCCCCCCATCTATTGTTTTTTTCCCATAAAATTTTGTTATAAAAACAAAAAAAACAACATTTGAAATTGCCGAAATTGCATTTCGAGCCGGGGGCCTTGGGCAAAGTCCCGATTTGCCCGTGCGATAATAGGACCCTGGTGCTAAATACGCTAATCTGACCAGAATTATGCGCAAAAATTTATGGAGAGCTGATTTAGTGGCAACCATAAAGTGAAATGATTATCGTTTATGCTAATGCGTAAATTGCAAAGAATCACCAAAGAGCAAAAGACGGTAGTTTCAACGTGAAGTCTATATCCGCGGTAGCTGTAACAGAACTTTCTTTTTTCTTGGAGATTCTGTTTTCTCACAAGTAGTTATTATCACGTTTCAGGAAAATGTTCTCTTCTTGCCTTGCGAAGAGCAGGTACACAACTATTTAATTATAAAATAAAACGGTTCTCCACATCATATAGTATCTAAGGTATTAATGGCATAACTTAAATCTAAAAAAGAGTATGATGAAAAAAGAGTATAGAAATGAGACATTTTGGAAATTAGGAATTTTCACTGCAAACCGTCACGCTTTTCTTTTCTAATCGCGAATGACACCGACATAGTTTTTTGCCTCATAATATTAACAAGGGTCTCGGGTCAGTACTTATACTAACTTTACAAATAACTAATGAGTAACTTTACGCCAACGAGTTAAATCATTTTGCTTATTTTTAGATTCCAAATCACTTGAATCAATTCGAATTATACGAATTCACGAATTATTCGAATCACTTGAATCAATTCGAACTATACATGTAAGAAAAAGTTTCGTTTCCTACCGTGCGGAGAACGGGCACGCAGCTAGTATGAAATAATTGCGAATGTAGTGATTCACTCTTGACACAGAAAGTAATGGCTTGCGGAAAAAATAATGCTTTTATTTAAAAAATGAACAATTTTCGGGTAAGGAGCCTGAAAACTAAGGGGGGGAAATGCTTTTTTCGAAAAAATAAAAGAATATGGGTTAAATAAATTTACGTGAAGAACGAATCCTCAAAATTTCAACAAAATCAAGAATGTCAACTATCCAAGTCTGATCGGCATATAAAAAAAAATTGGCTCTTAAAGAAAAATCTATCTGTTTCTATAACTAAACTAACTGCAATCGATCATTTTAACTGCTCTAAAGCACAGAAGGAAGCTATACATTGACTATTTAAGTGGCAAATATACGATAGGTTAAAAAATATTTAGTTCACATTTGTGAATAAGCTGTTTAAAAAATCTATTCAATAGGTTCCAATATATTATGTTTTTTTTTTTTTTTTTTTCTCAAACTTTCAACTAAAATGAACTTTCAAAAAGATTTCATGTTCTGAAACGTGCAAAAAATCCCCTTGTTTAAATTAAAATATTTTGAACAAATCGGTTTAAAAGAGAGCTCTAAGTCAGTTTTAACTGCGTATAAATTAGAGATTTTGACATTAAACAAAAATTATACTTTTATATCCAAAAAATGCCTTTTGTTATTTCCATGCAATAGAACTGTTGGAATTTAAATCTGTCATTTGGCAAATTATATCGTCAGAATAATTTCATTTTCTTTTTTCCCCCTGACCAAATGGAAACATTTACCTACACTGTAAAAAAATTCAGAAACGTTACATACTTACAGCGGAAAGGTTTCCGAAAGTATAGCGTAACCTACCGATGCTCTACTCGAACTCACGATTTCGGAAACATAACCCAATTTTCGGGGTAAAGTATTTACGGGCGAAAGGAAATCTTTATTTGGGACTTCGCGCGCATGCGCCAAGTGCCAAGAGACAGAGGGATAACAGTGAACGCATCTTCCCTAATAGCACAGATGGTCACAAAAGAGTCGCTGTGACGTCACAGACGGTCGCAATTGTCACAGGACTGTCACATTGTAACTTCTTGCACAGCCTGATTATGACCAACAGGGGTCCCGGGCATTGATGAATTTGGCGGTCCCCATCTATAAAATTTGTTTTCTTTTTCATAATATTTTGACATATAAAAGAATATTTCAGAACAACATTTGAAACTGGGGGCCCTGGGCAAAGTCCTGATTTGCCCATGCGATAATAGGGGTCTAGTAACTTGTGAGTGATGTAACTTCACTGTGTGGTCACTGTGAAGTTTATTTGTGACCAGTCACCAGGTGACGTCGCCAGATGAATACTTAAATAAAACGGATGAATACTTAAATAAAACAGCACATTATCTCCTGAAAATAATTTATGTGTAAGAAAAAAGATGTAAGATTTTTAATTTATATTTATTAATTATGGTATTTTCTCTCCATTTACAAAATACTTCAAAAAAATTTTAAGTTCCTAAACAAGCCGTACCACAAATAACTTTTGCAGCAGTCAGTTTACTTTTAAAGCAAAATTCGGCAAGAAAACCGCAGCGTCGTGGTACCGTGCTTTCTCCTGAATGCGTAGGTCCAGCGTTCGATTCTGGTCGCTAGTCCTCACCGCTCCTTCCGACAGAGTTTGGTGCTGTCATCTAGTTTAAGATACTCGAAACGCTTCATCTAGTGCATGTTACTGTTTTCTGAAAAACTCTGAAAGGTTACTCGTTAATTCGGAAACCTTTCCGAAATACACGGAGCGGTTACTCAATATTTTACCAAAATATACAGAAACGTTACCCATCTTTTCCAGAACCTTACCTAAAATGCAGGAAAATAGGTAAATATGTTTCCGACATATGCAGAAACGTTTCTAAATACTTTATCCGCATGGTTCGGAAACGTTTCCGCAATTTTAAACTACAAGAGCTGCCCCATTTTTTGGGGTAACGTTTCCGAATTTTTTTTACCGTGTACAGTGGAACCTGCCTAATGTGACCACCCTCGGGAACGACAAAACTGGTCACCTTACGAAGGTAGCACTTTAATAAGCTTGTTCATGATTAAAATTCAAATTACACTTGCACAAAAACTCTACAGTTTATTTATAACAAGATCTCAAAATCAATAAATATCCATGAACAAAAAAGAGGAATGTTGGGTGTAAAATACTGAAACATTAAAATGCACATTGCTTACAAATTGTGTGCGTGTACAAGTGTTACAGAAGAGAGCTCAGTGTTGAAATCAAATCTTGTAATAAACAACTGAAAAGGGATATAGAAATCTATATTATCTGAATGTGTTTTATATTTAAGAGGCAGTTTATAGCGGAAAGTGGTCACGTTGAACAGGTTAAAAAACTTAAATTTGGCAGATTATCTGGTCACTATACAGTTTTCGCAGGTGGTCACTTTACAGGATATTTTCCCCCATACATTTTTTATGAGTTACAATGAAATTTCATAAAAGTGTTCATTTTAGACAGGTGGTCCCTTTACCAAGGTGGTCACTTTAGCAGGTTCCACTGTATTTATTTATTTTGCGTCTAAAAAGAGTTTTTTACGTTTTTACCTAAAGTACAATTTATGTAAAATGTAGCTTATGTCTTTCAAAGCTGCATAAAGAAAGCCGAAATATATTTATCTGAATTTGGAGGCAATGAATTTTATTAAAACACATATGTAGAAAATAATAGAAAGAACTTATGGTTTTTTATATGATCCATTTTTCTACATACTATAAAAAAAATAAGACTACAAAAAACATAATGTAATAAAAATAGGAAGAATTGACGCAAATTAAAACATTTTTTTAAAATAAAACTTTTTTATCAAGAAAAAAAGTAATAATTAAGGTGCTTTATAAATTTCGTCTTTATGAAATACGTTCCCAAATTGCTTTTATAATATTTCATAGCCTTGTTTTAATAAAAAAAGTAATGTTGCAGTTACTTTCATATAATCAGTATGTTCAATGAAAGCAGAAGCATAAATACCTAAAAACAATCATTTAATTAAACGAAGATTTGATGATACTAAATATTACAAAAATTGTAATCATAATTCCTTATTTCCTAAGTTGAAAGAACTTTCTTGATGAAGAAGATGACTAAAATATAAGGATCTTAAACTACTGCATCCAATTTCACACTAAACTAAAGCGTAATACCTTGATATCCCATTCCGATATCAAGGTATTACGCTATTAGATTAAATGATTGAGACTCAGAATTATGAACCCAGGTTTTAAGTAAAAATGATAGACATGACTAAATATAAGGTAAAAATCTTTATTTAAAGCTATTTGAACACTATTTAATACATTTCAAGTCACACTATTGCAAAAATCTAACTACTATAGTTGAACTATATGGCTATATACGGGTGGGAGTGATTCGGTACAATCGGCGTGCTTGGCTCCAGACTCGGCAGTGAAGAAAGCTTAGTACAGATATAGAGTCAAAAGTAACATTTGGTGGAAGAAAATTCAAAGCAGAGGTAAAAAGTGAGCGATGGCAAGTCAAAATCGGTTGTAAAATGTCACATTTGGGTGAGAGAGTCATAGCCGGTATAAAATAAAGTCACATTCGGGGAAAAAAGTCGTGTCCGGTGAAAAGTCAAATGGATTGTTCTTATAAATCCGGTGGCACATTCCAGTTATGAAAATATTCATTTGTTATTTCCATGGCCATGATATTCCAATGGCTTACAGCAGCGGCAAAAGGCAAATCCAAAAATTGTGTTACGTAAGGCGCTAGTACTTGCGCATCCGAGAACTGCTGCTGATTGGCTCCATAGATTTCTGGCCACCACAAGTGTTGAAAATTTTGGATTCGCAGACGGAAACAGAACTTGGCAAATTTTGTTTCATAGAAGGGGATTCCGTCTTTCACTTTCATTTCATCCAAAATGAGCTTCGCATACTCCATGCAGAGATGCATACGACTGAAAAAGAAAGTAAAAATCGGTAAGATTTAAAATTATATCGAAACCAGAATTCGCGTCCTGTTGATTATCAGACCAAAGCATATGCTTCGGTTAAATTTAAACCAGACGGTGGTAATAGACGGCAGTGAAAGCAAACGGGAGGATTCACACGATTATGCAAGACTTAGGTGATTTACTAAAGAATAATATTTTCGCAATAACTGCATTCTTACCTTTCAATATGATTTCTTTCTGCATCAGAAACTACACTTATTAAATCCTTTTTATCATCATTTTCGTCATTTTCCCCACAGCACCTAAAAGACAAAAACATTTATGTTTAACAACTGTATTAACAATTACAACAGTATTAACAGTACAAAACAATTATGTATATGTTTTTCCACATTTTCATAAAAAGATCTTTATTCTTAAGGAAAATACCTTATCCAGTTTAAGGAAACAATATTGCGAAGCAAAATACAATGTAAACTATATTTTACTGTAAATTTTGCTTCAGAAGTAGTTGTTCTTTCAAGATTTCAAGAGATTTCAGCTACACAATTGAGATTGACACATTGATATATTAAGTTTTAATTTTCCCAGGCAGCATAGCAATCTTCAGAGATCTTTACTGAACGTTGTTGTAACCGGTATACCAATTGGGCACGAATAAAAACGTTTAAATAAATACATACGTCCAAAGATGATTAAATGAATCGAATTAAACAAAATTTATGGAATGGCTCAACTATTAAAGAAAGCATGCTTTACATTAGAATTTCTAAATGAGATTTCTACAGACATACTTACAGGAAAATTCTTTTTAGAGCTTTTAGAAACTTCATTGTTTCTGCAGATCAAAATTGAAACGTATATAAATTCACACAAATATAAATTCAAGTGAAAATACAAAATATTTCTTGACAGTAACTCAGTAACGGTGCTTGAAAGTCGAAGTTTCGTTAAGAATTAAGACATGGTATTGTTGCAATAGTTACTTCCATAACAATAAGAATGTAAAATAAACTTACAAAATTTGTGTAATATTTGTTCTATCATTGTTGTATGTAAAGATCTTTTGTTAATTTTCCTATAACAATCATTTGATTTCACGCAGTAGATCTCTGCCAAATATAATGTATATTGTTTACGCTACGTTTTTAAGTCATCTTGATTCACAATACATTTATAAAAATGATACCTGCTACATCCTTAGCTCTAAAGGTTCAGAAAACCTATTTCTGAACATGTGCACACCCTTATTATCTTAATTGCTATTAATTGCTAGTCTATTATATAAATGTGAAAGTTTGTTTGTTTGTTTGTCCGGGAACACCTCCCACGCCCTTCGACCGATGGGCTTGAAATTTTGCACAAATATGCAAAACGACACGGAATAGTCCATAGTCAACTTTAAAATTTTGGAAATCCACCCGCCCCCCAATTTTTAACGATTTTTCGCAATTTCAGGGTATAAAGCTAATCAAATATCCGATTTGAGCGCATTAGTGGGCATAGTTGACAAAGTTAGATTTATTTATTTATTACGTTCAATAATTCAAGTGAGATTGGTGTCATTTTGATGTCACGACTGTAAAAATGCGTTAGAATGCCTAATCAGGTTAACAAGCTTTTTACAAAAATTAAACCATGAGCGAAATAATTAACTTCCACCTTTCCAGATGATGCAGAAAAGAACTTTTTTTTTTTTTTTTTTTTTTTTTTTTTTTTCTTCATTCACTAATTCATGTTAGATATCGCAACTGAGAATGATGTCATTTTGACGTCATGAGTTTAAAAATGAGTTAGAAATCTAATTAGGGCTGGGATGCAGACCTCTATTGACCGTCATTATAAAACAGTTTTATTGACGATTCCAGTTTTTAAACCAATAAAAAAGCTAGAATCGGTCAATAAACTGGTTTCTACGACGGTAAATAAAGTCTGTATTCCAGCCTTAGTTAAAAGGCTTTGACGTAAGAATTTACTTTTATAAAAACCCAACGTATTTTGTTTAATGCGCGAGCTACCCTTGGCGTTTTTGAATACTATGATTTTTCGCCACCGTAATATTTAGATAAACAAGAGAAATGTGTTATATGAAACGTCTCCTCATAGTTCTAGTGAGAAATTTTTTATCCCTAAGCATGAGAAATGAAAAGAGTTGAGCCCTACGCTGTTGTCCTTGCCAAGAATATGGCCTTACTTCAAGTACAAACGTGACCAAAAATAATGCCACAAGCATAGATTATTGCGCACATTCCAATGCACTTGTTCTATGTTTGTGTAGATACAGAAAAATGTATAATTAACCAGTTCTGTTCCACTGTTGAAAAGATAATTTCCCTTCTGTCCCCAGCACTGTTTTCTGGCATTCACCTTTGAATACTGAGGCACACAAAGTCGGACAATTGTTTCGCTTAAAAAATATTTTTTCCCCTCCTAATACAGAGAAACGAAATTACATTTGTGTACTTTTGATTACTTTTTCGGGTAGCTGTACCGATACATGGACAATCCATTTACTAATATTCGAAGCTCCATTGCATGGAAAGGATTTCTGAAAGTACAAATCTAATTTCCTTGCCCTGTTACTGCATCGTTTTAACACATCTAAAAAGGAACACACAAGAAAGAAAAATCAACCAAATTTATTAGTAGTCAACAAATTGTACAGCTTTTTAATTTGAAAGATTTGGATGGACGTTGTTGGCGAGAAAGTGTCCGTAGTTCTTTGGTAAAAGTCATTAGCAATGACAGGTCTTGTGAGTTTTGGCGGACGTCAATGGGGAGTCAGTGTTCTTGTCAAAAAAAAAGGGACGTTCCCAGTATCCTAGTGACACAATGTTCGTGGCTTTTAATAAAGTCGTTGGCGGACCGATGTTAACAGATTCTGGTCTACCGTTATTCTCGTGGCTTTGATTGGGTTAAATAGATGAGCCGATGTTGGCGGCTTTCGGTGGCGAGCCGATGTTGGAGGCTTTCGATGGACTTTGGTGGCAAAATAATTTTCGCGGCTTTTCCTGGAAGTCATTGGAAAATTCTCATCTTTGAATGATGGTAGATATTGTTGATGAGACAGTGTTCTTCGCTTAAGAGGCGCGTCTTCATTGAGAATTGCTTACGGCTTTTAAAAAAGTCGTTTGCAGATGAATCTTAATGGCTTCCAGTCTACAAAGCTAGCGTGTCGACGAGCGCAGCTTTCTGTAGATGTTCTAGTGATCTGAAGTGGAGGGTCCTATAGAGTCAGATCAGATGACGTCAAAGAGTTATTAAGAGTCGAGTGTTGTTATCCATGTTCTAAAGTACGGCTATAAGCATGGTTAAAAGGATGGAATATATAATGATGAGAAAAACATGCATATAAAAGGGCGCTGTTAACTGATTAATGAGCTCTCAGTAGAAATTTCAAAGAGCAGTTGGTAGTATTTATTCATTGCTTACTCATTAACCTGTAGCAGTTACTACATCAAAAGATATTAATTAGCTTTAAAAATAAATTTCAACTACATAATTCATCAATAAAGTATTTATTTCGTTAACATATCGCATTTTTTTGTAACCATTGTTGTTCTAAAAACTAATCATATCTATTTTTTTTGTTGTTGCCATTAGGTATTTACATAAATTTGTTTAAACAAAGATAATTATTTTTTTCCTAGAGATTACACTACTCACATTACTCCCCTTCCAAGCAACAGAGTTGCGATACAGAAGAAAAATGAATGTTACTTAAAATGAACTAATATAAGCTAATCACTTAAAATGAACTAATTACATAAATGCTATTTACAACAGATTTAAAATATAAGCTTGTTTCAAACGATCGACGGAAACAGTAATGTCCTTTTCTTTCATTCTTACGGTATAATATTTCTCGTTTCTGGCAATCACGGGAAAAGGTCCTTCATAAGGGGGTTCTAAAGTTTTTTTAACACGGTCTAGCAAGTAAATCGATCGATGCAAGTTAAGCAATATTTATACCCATTTGATGGTGGGGACCCAGAAAGTAGTCACTCATACTTAAGAGGGCAGTTTCCTCCATACAGTCATCCAAAAAAACGATCCAAAAGTCCCGGAGGACAACGGAGAGGTTTTGGACGTTCGCAGTTTCGAAGGATCCTTGCCGACAGGATCGGGGCCCTCGGTGATTTCCATTTCCGGGAAGAACATTTCGAGACAATCGAACGATGTGAGGTAAATAATACTCAAGACGTAATTAGGAGGAAAGATACTGGACAGTTTTGAAATTCGAAGCAGTTCAATCGCAGTTTAAAGGAGAGCGTTTAGCATTCAAGCATGAACTTTTAACAGTTTAGCAAGAAATGAAATTCGTCGTTGATTGTCGCAATTTTTACTTTTCTACAACAAATAGCTCCATTGCGGCTTAAAACAATACCGTTATGTTCACATTATTGACAACAATATTAAATCTTACAAAGAATCATTGTTCAGAAAACTGCTGTTAGTGTACTGCTGTATTCATAAAACTTGACTGATGCATGTCATTATAGACACAGTGCATGGCTGAATAAAGAACTGTTATTACAAGAGGTGGCCGGTAGAGATGAGACGGGCTCGGGCAGTTGAGAAATTTCTCCTTTATTGAACAGACTCCTTGTAAACAGATTTTTTAAAATGATTCGTGGGATAAATAAACTCATTATTGGATAAACTTGAATAAAAGAATTAGAAAGTGCATTAAGAGTTTGCTGTTGCACATGTCTCTGATTTGCACAAACGGCAAAATTTAGGATACTCTGTCAATGGAGTCATTGACTTTTATGGATCCATTAGCTGAAATTTCGGGTTCGGTTTCAGACTTCAATAATATCGCTCGGGCTCGGATTGGAAGTCCTTGGGCTCGGGCATTAAAAAAAAAAAAAAAAAAAAAAAAAAAAAAAAAAAAAAAAAAAATGTGCCCGAACTCATCTCTAGTGACCAGGGTCCAAGGTCGGACCTAAGGGCTGGCCAGGTGTGCTGCTGATAGGAGCGCAACACTCGAGGGATCCGCCTTTTGCAGACTTTGTGATATTTCTCCGCACAAAATTCAAATTTTGTAAGGTACACGCTTATGACCCTAACTACGACACTGCCTACGTCACCTCTCGTCTCGCTTCCATCCCTATGTGCCGCAGATGTTGCTAAATTAAAGCCTTTTGAAAGTTTTGTGGTTGCGGCTCACCACAATAATCAGAGGCACTCTCCGAAGTCCTTTTTTAATTTCCGAACATGTACCATGTAAGGAAAGTATTGTAATCATGAAAAAATTCGACTTCGAGATTTTGGTGTATGGACACGTTTTGAGGTCTTCTGAATTCATTTATGCTGTTTTTACGAGATGTATGTATGTGTGTGTGTGTGTGTGTGTGTATGTGAGTGAACACGATAGCCCCTAAACAGGGCATTCGATTGAGTTCCAATTGAGTATACATGTTATAAACCACCATCGTAAGACCGGTATGGATTTTGATGTGTATAGGACAGGACTTATAGTTATTCTACAGGGCTACGACCAAGATTTCTTTTACATAATGTCCTATGGGCAAGGTGCGAACTGAACATTTTCTCCAGGGGGGGACACTTGAAAAGAAGAAGGAGGGAAGGTGCAAATGCTTCCCTCACATGATATTACTTGACAAATGCAGTCGCCGACACGTGTGAGAATTGACTTATATTCAAACAAAAGTCATTGATTGTTTGTTCTATGGAATCACAGATACACAAGCTACGTACAATGTACCTGTATTGGAAGCCACCCTTGAGGGTTTTTAGCTTAGAAAAGAGATGAAATTTTAAGGCAGTCGCCTTAGAGTATAGTAACAAACGATAACATACCACCTTCATTTTGACTTCTTGACTACTTCCCTTATCTGAATCCCAAAATCTTCACTCACCAGTTTAATATTTCGTCAGCAGGGGATAAATAGTATCCCTGGCAGGGATCCCTTCATGTTGCTCTAGCCAGGGATATTACATTCTTCAGCCAGGGACGATCCCCGGCATCCCCCCCCCGTCAATTCGCACCCTGCCTATGGGGAGAAATTCTTGAAAATGGGCTAGCGTTTAAACGGAACATTCGATGGAGCTCAAATTGGGTATATAGGTTATAAACCACCATCATAAGACCGGTATGGATTTTGATGTGTATAGGACTTATAGTTATTCTATAGGGCTACGACCAAGATTTTTACATAATGGCGTATGGGGAGAAATTCTTGAAAATGGGCTAGCGTTTAAACATTGCATTCGATTGAGCTTCAGTTTGGTATGTATGCTTGAATGATTCATCGATTCAAATTGATTTAAATGCTGGGTCATGATCTTAATCGTAAGTGTTCGGAAAGTCGAGTGGAGTCACTCCAGATTTTTATCTTTTGTTGTACGACACTGCTAATAGTGCATTTTTTAGACCACTGCCCAACTGCGTCGGACGAATTGCCCGCGTGTAGGGGAGATAGAAGGTCGGAGGCGGAGGAATAAGCCCCTATACCGTAAGGGAACTGATCTGTGCCAAGTAATAGATTAACAGCCAGCTATAGTGCACACACCAGGCAAGTCAGAGAGCGAATTCTCGGAGTGATACACGCGGCTCAACTTAACAAAGCTGTTAATCGTCTGCTGTAGCTTTCCCAATGCTATCAGGTTAGGCGCAAGCGAAGTATAGAGCAGTTACAACCACGTGACCGGCACTAGACTCAACCAATAAAATCTCGTCTTTGAAGTGACGTCTGTCCACCAGGAACTTGAATGAACCAATAGGAACCTCATATTATTCCACCAGGATAGAATAGTGACGTAATCTGAAACTGCCCTATTAGATCTGTGGCAGTGGCACGCGATGAACGTTTCGATCGCCCGCCCTCTTGCTGGTCGTTCAGTCGAGCGATGGCAACGGCTGCCCTTTTTTTCAGCATTGGGAAAGGGTTGC
Source organism: Cheiracanthium punctorium (assembly GCA_038373885.1). Classification (NCBI taxonomy): domain Eukaryota; kingdom Metazoa; phylum Arthropoda; class Arachnida; order Araneae; family Cheiracanthiidae; genus Cheiracanthium; species Cheiracanthium punctorium. The sequence goes on along the minus strand of JAWZYV010010530.1, from coordinate 777,077 downwards.
GCCTCAAAGGGTTAAAATCAGGAAGCTTCGCGTCGGGCTGATCACCTGGCCAAGGAATATGCTTCCGCACCAAAGAAGCTGTGGTCGTGAAAGCATGGTTGATCAGCGCAGGCCTTGGACGCGCGAGTGGGCTGTTACGCCAATGCTTAACTTTTAATTTGTACTCTTTTTTTTTTTACTCAATAAAGATAGTTAAAAACAAATTTTAAAGATTTCAATCATTTCACCGCCAACGTACAGTTGCTAATGTAAGAACTGGCGCCTTTTTCTTTACTTTCTGTCACACGTCCTGTCACGTCCGCTTCGCTCTTCGATTTTCCTGTCCGTTTTGTCAAAGACCTGGGTGACATTACTGATCGTTCCCATTTATTTCTGAAGCATCAATAAACGTCAATAAAGTGACCGTCGAATTCGATGGGTTCTAGCTCGTATTTAAATAAGAGCATAAACTTTTATCGTTATTTCATAACTTTATGCACGCCCTCCAAAAATAGAAATAACACATGGGACACAGAAATTTATTTATTAGTTCAAAATCCTTTCAATACCAAACTATATTATTCGAAATTCACTGAAAAGTACCCCCCCCACTTAATTTTCGCATGTGTTCCCCCCGCTATTACTTCTTTGATGACGCACATACTGAGATTCGTGTAAATATGCATGCGATTCTGTATGCTGCATCCTAATTTTACGCAGGAAGAATTTCATCCATTGTTTAAATTTATAGATCAGTACACTTAAGCTAATTTATTATGAGCAGAGAAGTTGAAACAGATTTTTGTAAAATTGCTGTTTTTTTTACCCCCTCGTCACCGAATGATGAAAAATCAGAGAAAAAAATCTGTCTAGCAATGAATGCATCTGAAATACTATTATAAATCATGCAAAAATATTTTTTCCAATGTCGATTCATATTAGATTTTTCTAATATTCATTTCTCCATTTTCGAAGTATTTTGTTATGCTAAAATTAATTTAAAAGGATGCACCTATTAGGTAAAGGTTGAGGAATAAGAAAAAAACTATACTTACCTTAAAAAGAAAAAAAAACGGTCAAAAAGCAGCGTCCCTATTGTCTTAATTTTTCTCCCGAAACAATGAAGCGAAAACGGTAAAAAACGATCTAAATGGACTAGTACTGCAATCTAGGCACGATGGATGCATCTAGTGAAGAGCCTCCTATATTTTCTACATGAATGAATGATATTGATATCACTGAAAGAAAAAAAATACTCAATTCAATTGTTTTCTCTCTAAATATTGCTATTTCAAGTAGGAGCCTCGTATGAGGTTCAGGGTGACGAGAGGGTTAAATTTAAATACAGATAATTAAAAAAAAAAGTTCCAAAAATCACCAACAGGTGTCGTTTTGCAATGTTATTGTTGGTGATCTGAAAATTTTCCTACCGCATATAGGTATGAAACATCCGCTTCAAAACCTCTTCATTGTTTTCTTCTCTCTGAAAATGGTTATTATTATTATTTTTTTTTTTAACTAAAATGTTGTGAAATGTCACCGGTCGCCGTCGACGGTGGTGATTTTGAACTATTTTTTCCTGCACAATTTTGAATTCTACGCCTACACGAATGCAACTTTTAAAGCTAGAATTTACAACAGATAAAAGCAGATTACAAGGAAATAAAACGTTGTCTTTTTTTTTCAGTTTCTTTTTCGAATGAACGTTTGTAACGTCTACTAAAACAGAGCAATGTTGTTTAGTTTGAGTGAGAATTTATGATTTATCGATATCATCTTCAAAACAGGAGAGAGCATGGGCGCTGGCAGCATAGGGCAAGGAGGGGGGAGTTGCCCTCTGGATTTTTGTATGCAGTGTTTTCCCTTGCTTTTAGGTTCTTTTCAACATAGTAACCATACGTTGGAGTAGTCTTTGACTCCCCTGGAATAACCTTTGCGCCCCCCCCCTCCCTGGGAAATATTCTGGCGGCGCCCATGGGAAAGAGCCGTTGGGGACATATGTCATCAGACTAACATTCAGACAGCAACGGAAAATGCAAGAGAGATGATAAACTCGGGCCCAGACTGGCCAGGTCGGCTGGTCGACGGTAACCGACGGCCCCCGACCTAAGAGGGCGGGGGTAGCGAGTCCCCTAATAATGGATATACTACTCTATAACTAGAGTAATTTGATATATATCAGAGTAATATGTATCAAAGTAATTTGATTATTTATTTCCCAGTAATCTTACGCCTTTACACAGTGGCATAGCGGAGGATCCCCCCTCTGTGCGGCACAGCCAGCTGCGTCAAAAAAATGGTCTCTAGATCTGTGGCACGCGATGAACGCTTCGATCGTCGGCCCTCTTGCTGGTCGTTAAGTCGAGCGATGGCGCAACGGCTGCCCTTTTTTCAGCATGGGGCAACGTATCCAGCTGTTCTCGCATTCTTCCATTTTTCAGCAGATGTGAGTGCTGTTCAAAAGAATCGTGACCCTTTTTTGACGGGAAAGGACGTGCTCAAAAGTAAAGGGTTCTCGTGGAGTTAGTTCGCCCGCCACTATTTTTATAGAAATCCAATCTATTCTTCGTGACTGGCAACAGTCAAAACGTCCGAGTTTGGTGTTCCCAGTGCGGGAACACTGCGCCTTAAAGGGTTAAACCTCTAGTCCAGGCCCCTCAAAGGAGCCAGTCCAGGCTTGGATAAACTATGAATATGTTTCTGAGATTTTTACTAATGTTCTGAGCACAGAACATTAGTAAAAATTGTTTTATTAAAAATTTATTAAAAAAAGCTTTATTAAAAAGTTTTATTAAAAAGCAACAAAATGTTTTTCCTTTCACGCATTTTCCAGAGACGATGCAAACTACCAAACAGATGTGTGAAGTCACATGTGAGTACACATGTCTCCAGGTACCGCTCTAACTATAGACGTCCCCATGGGCGCACCCACGGAGGGGGCTATGGGGGCTGAAGCCCCCCTCCCTAAAGGTAGAAAGTTAGAAGTGAAAAGCTTCAAAAAATGAAAATTATCGCTAATGCATTATTTTTTTCTTTCTTTTTAAAATTGTCTTCAAGTTATTTCTAACCAAAAAAGACATTTATTTAAGAAGTTTTTAAATAAATGCTTACAGTTAGTTTACGAAACACTGTTAATCTCGGTTACAACGTCACTGAAAAGAGCACATAAAGATTTATGACTCCATACCAAGTTACATTGCTTGTGGGCTTGTGTTCTATGGGACAGTCAAGTGGTACCGAATATGTAGACGTTATAAGAGAGTTGTAACTAATCGAGGTCACTATAACCGATTTCAGCAGTATTTGCATGTCGCCCAGCCCCCCCTAAACTAAAATCCTGGGTGCGCCACTGGACGTCCCGTTTCTTGGGGTGTAAAGCACGCGTTCCGCGAAAGGTGTGTGCAGGACGGTGAAATGTCCCGTTTTTTGGAGTAGAATAGGTAATTTGATAAATTGTAATGATCTCAGAACAGAGAGTTAAACATGAAGTTTCTTCCTTCAATTACTTCTGCAGAAGTAATTGTATGATTTCTTTTCTGAGTGATGTAATGATTTCGGTAAAAGTGTTTTAATATATATAAGTTGTTTTTCTTCCCAAATAAATAGTTACAATAATCTTTTAAGTTTCTCTCATAAATGTACTTGTACAGTGTTGATGAATACTTATGGGGTGTTTTAATTGTTTTTTAAATGTTAAAGTCATTTATTTTTGTGTGTTTGTGTGAAAAGAAATGAAAAGTTTTTTTAAAAAAAATTATTTGCAACTGAAGTTTATTTCATTTAATTGCAGTTGTAATATTTAAGTTATTTGTTTTGATTATAAGGAGGAGCGATGGAAGTATCTAATAATTAATGTTAATTTTTCATTAGTCTGCTTGATTGTTTTAAATTTTGTTAACTATGTTGCATGTATAGTTATGCCAAAGTAGTACGTATAATATTCAATTAAACATTAAAGTGTAAAAATTAAATCCTGGTTTTAATTGTGTTTCTCGCCTTCCAGTACGTAATACGTAAACCGGTTACCGCTTTTCTTCTAGCCAAGTCCAGAATTTTAAGTGCGAAAGTCCCAGTGGCGACTCCAGGTTGAATTTTCGGAGGGGGCATTGGACTGTTTAGATAGGTCTATAGATTGTTTAAAAAGCAAATTAAATGTATGAATCGAAGGTGTGACATGCAAGTTCACGGGGGGGCGTGCCTCCCAACCCCATGGTCCACTCGCTGGAGCCGCCCTCGGAAAGTCCCGTAAATCTGTGTATTAAAGTTGGCAAGCCTAGCTCTAACCATTTCGACGCCAAACTTAAAAAATTAAAATGCACACACCCTTTTGCTATTACAGTAGAACTCCAATTATCGGAATGAATTGGGACAGTTCCCATTCGGATAACTGGATTTTTTCCGAAAAATGGGTGCAGTATGTATTTTAATTAATTACTGTATGTATGTATGTTGAAAAAAAATTTTTTTTTAAGAAAGGGAGCTTTTAATTAATTAAATGAAAAGGGGACACGTTTACATGTTAAGCTTACTTACAAATGCTATACATTAGAGATGAGACGGGCTCAGCCCGAGCCCGAAAGCCCGAGCCCGAACCGGGCTCGGGCCCTGTAATTCACAATTGTGTTCGGGCTCGGGCTCGTGAAAAATTTCTCTTTATTGAACATACTGCTTGAAATAAATTTTAAAAAGTGATTCGTGAGGAAAATAAAAGTACTTATAAAAAAAATAATAATAAAAAAAATAAATAAAAAAAATAAAAATAAAAATAGAGGCACTGGCGCCTAGAAGGTGCTTGAAGCTCTTTGGGTATTTTAGAACGGCGGTTTATATTCCTTACTCATGAGATCCGACATTTTTTGATAAAGGATGGATACAAAAAATTAGAAAGTGCATTGGGAGTTTGCAACTCTATTTGTCTTTCATTTGCACAAACGGCAAAATTTATTGTATTCTATCAATGAAGTAATTGAATTTTTTCATCTTTAGCTGAAATTTCGGGCTCGGGCTCCGACTTAAAAAATATTGCTCGGGCTCGGATTAAAAGTCCTCGGGCTCGGGCGGGCCCGGGCTTCAAAAAATGAGCCCGAATTCATCTCTACTATACATTAGTACGGTATGTACGTACCGTACTGTAAATGATGTAACTCTCGCTGCGCATACACTAGCTTCGCGTAGGGAAGGAAAGCAGCGCACCTGGACAGAGTCCTTATTTTGTGAGTCGCAGTACGTTCCCATCCTAATTTTTTTCTGAAATTCTGAAAGCGATTCGGATAATCAGCGATTCAGATAGTCGGAGTTCGGATAATTGGAGTTCTACTGTAAATGAGTCGCATTTTGCAAATTCGTCCCAGGACAATACGAATTGCGAATTATTTCAATAGAAAAAAAATCAAAGGATACATATCGAAAATATTACACACATTCACAACTAAAATGCCGCTCCCCAATTTCGGAGCCACGGACAAGTGTCTGGATTCTTCGCTATTAGAAGGGGCCCTTCGAGTAGGGGTGCGTGCCCCACCAACTTGGTCTAAAAAATATTTTCCGTTAAAAATACAACGTTTTAAAGTGTAACTCTCTCAAAAAGAAACCGGTATTCAAAAGCCCGTTTGTGCTAAACTTAAATCCCGCTAGCAACTTCAAAATGCCGTCATTGTTTTAATTTATAACTTTCACTTTTATTTTTTTCCAGTTGTATGTCTTTTAACAACCCTTCAGGCGTTTGATCAGGTTGCGCAAAGCCTACTGGTCCGAACCTGTTTAATGGGGAAACTTCAGGGCAATAATTCCTATTCCTCTTTTGTTTGTTTGTTTTGTATCTGTCGTCAGGGAGCGTTCTTTAATTTAATTTAACTTTTATTCTGCAGTTTTGCTTAACATTTGGGGGAAATTAATGGGGAGGGGGGGTGAAAAAGAAAAATATTGCTAAACGATTCGTATACAAAACATTTTCCATATCAAAGCAATATTTTTACGACAAATATGAGGATGTATATTGGATGTAAATCCGTCAGGATTTTGGCGATAAACACTTTTCGTAGTAATTCATGTATGTTTGCGGCAGTCACAGCACAGACGGACGGACAGACAGACAAACCGAAATCGCCAAAAACCTTAACCTTGTTGCTAAGGGATAAAAATAAAAATATTTTTCTTATACAATGTAACCGAACATGGACTGCAATGAACTTACTCTTTTAAGATTTAGCAGTCTAAAATTAATGTATCACGCGCTAAAAGAAATCAAAGTTTGCAATTTTGTAGCAAGTAAATTGGCTAATTAGAGCGTGCGAGTAACACGTTTTTAAAATTCCTATTGAAATCGCCATACCTTAATGCTATGCATTAGGGATTGTTTGATTTCCCGCCAAATAATGAAAATATCGCCAAGCTGGGCTCATTTTAGAAAACATGTTTTCGCACCAACTTGGGTGATTTATCGCCGAAACTGCCAAGCTTGGCGACTTTCGAGGGAGACACATGACCGCTGTTTGAGCATGTTTTTCCGGTCCATTATTTTGAGCGCCGTAAATCCTATACCAGGAAGCAACGGCGGCAGAGAAAGCGAATGTGTTGCTGCGTATTTGTATTGATGGCAGAGAACAGATTAAAGCTAACAAGACACTTAGCTTTTAAAGGTATTATAGAAAATTAAAGAAAAAGGGGGGCGTGCTCCGGCCGTTTTGTTACGGGGCGTCAAAATCCGTTATGGTTCTATGGGAGGGGGTGCCCCAATGAAAGTGTTCCCCGGTGGCAGAAACTCCAGTTGCCGTTCAGCGTATGGTTAGTTTACCACTGAATTTGAAAAAAGAAAAAAAAAAACTAATAATAGTTTTGATAAACAGCAGCTTACGGAAAACTTAATTTTTCCATCTGACATCATCCGCAATCCGATGTGTAAGTGACTAGGTTTTTCTTTTGGGTTTATACTGGACAAGCAGGCTTTTATCTTATTTTAACCTTTCGGAAAGACATTCTTTAACCAAGAGCAGGGTTTAATTTGCATAGGAGCTCAGGTCCTGAACTTCTTTGAATCTACAAATGGTAGATTTTTTCATGCTCATTTCAGAATATTTCATTTCATTTCACTATTTTTATATATTAGACAAAATTGAACGGGGCTCATGAATAGTGTTCTCTGGAGCCCACCAGCAGATAAACTCGAAGTTTTCACGCACAAACCGATTTTAGCGGACAGACCTATTACGACTCGTTTCGCCTCATTAGATCTGAGAGTCCTTTTAAAACATTTTTTAGGTCTTCTATTGTATACTGTTTAGATTGTACCGCAGTGGCCTGGGCGCTCAACTCCGTTCCCATAAGAACACGGCAAGTGAAGCAGCATCCGGCTTGACCAGGTGCTGGGGAGGGTCCACTCCTCTCTCGGCTCGACTGCTGTGGTACCGTGTACGCTCACGGGAGCGGGTGCACGTAAAATCCGTCTTGGCTCCAATGTCCTCCAAGTTGCTAAAACGATACCTCTGGGGGTGCTGATTTCAGGGGGTCGATCCTCCTCTGGAATGGGTTCAAAATGAGGGGACCACCCGGTTAAAGTCGGACTTCCTCCCACTGGGGTCCACTAAAAATGGGAGGCACCCCAACAACAACAGTTGTTTAGATTTCTTCATGCTCATTTTAGAATATTTCATTTCATTTCACTATCCTGTGGAAAAATCTATTGGATCTATTTTCTAGATCCTATGCTATACAATGGGAAAAATCTTTTAACTATCACTATTTTAATAGAATGTACTACCGACTCCTGTATTGCAGGGCCCCCAGTACAATTGCGCCACTGGATATGGACATGAGCTCTAGAGAATAATGAAATGCAGGGGTACGGGATCCCCTTTTCTCGACTACACCACCGTCTTGTTCAAATTTTAATCGTGGAACTCGAACACTCAAAATAGCCGTGTTGATTCTATCACACTCAGAAACAGCTGTTTTCTTCAGATATGTTTTTTTCCCCCCCTGAAACATGTTAAAGAAAGGAATATTGTAGACAATTTACTATTCATCTGAACCTCCACAGTTGTCTGTAACCGCAGCAACACAGCCGCTGACACGCTGCGCACAGCTGTTTCTTATTCATAGTAACATAAATGGCATGTCTCTAAAAGTGTCATCATTTTTACTTTCCGAACATGTACCATGTAAGGAAAGTATTGTAATCATGAAAAAATTCGAATTCGAGATTTTGGTGTATTGACACGTTTTGAGGTCTTCTGAATCCATTTATGCTATTTTTACGAGATGTATGTATGTATGTGTGTGTGTGTGTATGTGAGTGAACACGATAGCTCCTGAACGGGGCATGCGATGGAGCTCAAATTGGGTATATATGTTATAAACCACCGTCGCAAGACCGGTATTGATTTGGGTGTGTATAGGACTGATAGTGTTTCTACAGGGCTACGACAAAGATTTCTTTTACATGATGGCCTATGGGGGAAAATTCTGGAAAGTGCGCTAGCGTTTAAACAGTGCATTCGATTGAGCTCAAATTAGGTATAGATGTTATAAACCACCATCGTAAGACCAGTATTGATTTTGGTGTGTATAGGACTGATAGTGTTTCTACAGGGCTACGACAAAAATTTCTTTTACATTATGGCCTATGGGGAAAAATTCTGGAAAATGCGCTAGCGTTTAAACGGTCCATTCGATTGAGCTCAAATTGGGTATATATATTATAAACCACCGTCGCAAGACCTGTATTGATTTTGGTGTGTATAGGACTTATTGTTTTTCTACAGGGCTACGACAAAGATTTCTTTTACATTACGGCCTATGGGACGAAATTCTTGAAATTGCGCTAGCGTTTAAAGGGTGCATTCGATGGAGCTTCAATTTGGTATATATATTTGAATTATTCATCGATTAAAATTTATTTAAATGCTTGGTAATGATCTTAATCGTAAGTGTTCGGAAAGTCGAGTGGAGTCACTCCAGATTTTTATCGTAGCGAACATGACTGTTTGTTACTGAACACTGGGTTGCTGCTACCCAATGCATCAGCAAAGCACGATTCAATGCATTGTTGCTTGGATATATGTGCGTGATAAAAAATTAACAGGTTCGCAGATACATGACAGTAAGAGATGTACGCCCGTCGCTGACTATAACTTGGGTCTTAGTTTGCCCCGATGTGGCTCAGCGTTTGGCCAGGTTAATCCCAGGTTAACGGAAATAAGACACTATAATTGGCTCACAGGCAGGGCCTGATTTCCGGGAGGGCATTCGGGGCAAGTGCCAGCCTGCCCCCCTCTACAAAAAAGGGGACCCAAAAATTGTTCTCTAAGTTCAAAAATTTGTAAATTTTGAAAAATTTTCGAAAGAGGGCCCCCCCCAACTCGGAAAATCTGAAACCTGCACAAAGGGGGCGGCCCTAGGGTATGTGGTGCCCCCCTGCAAACGTAAAAAAGGCGCCTTTTTTAATAGCTTTTGAGTTTGAAAGGGTGCCCCTTCGAAGACGGCGCCCCGATGCGGTGCGTGCACGCTTAAACCCAAAGAGTGAAAAAAACGATACATTGCGGAGCGATCCGTTTCCACGGAAACCTACCGGTATTTCCGCAAACGTGCTCTTTAAGTAGTCTTTTTTCTGAGAATTTCGCTACTCGCTTCGTCTTTTTTCCCTAGAATTCCCCTACTCGCTTATTGTTACATTTTGCTCCGCTCTTGCATGTTGCTTGGAACATAAAAATTTAAACTTCGCACTATTTTTAATTATGTAAAACCCATGGAACACCTTGCGTATTAGCCAATCATTGGCGAATTTTCATAATTGGGCGACTTGCGTATATGTATAGTTAATAACTAGCTCTAAGAAAACAGTACTTCATATGTTTTCTTTGATAAAAACTATACAGAACAGCTAGGATAGCTTGCCACCCATGGCGACTTTGCGTTATTGGGCGATTGACACAGGCTCACAATCTATAATGACTGCTCATTTAAGGTTCTCGGAAAACCGTTATCCATATTTTGATATACATAATCCTTTGCAGATGGGCGTATTGAGCACCACGAATGATATCATCTCGCCGCGCTGGCAGATATCCAAAGTGTACTATCACTGCTATAATGGCATAGTGAACGCCACCCAATGTTTCTAGTGGTAGCCAATACTCAAGCTGGACCGAACCGGCTTTAAAATAATCTGCATTTTAATTATTTTTCATTTTCAAGATACTGGGTTATAACATTCTGGAACTCGCGGTTTACATTCACCCTTCTTGGAAAGATACCATTTTGAATGATCGTATTTAATGCCAAGATGGCGCTTTTAAAATCAGTTAGAATGAGTTATTCTGTTTTGGAAAAACGAATAATCGCTCATTCTTAACTCCTGTTGTCTAAGCGAACTTACTATTTGAAAATTGTCAACTTTGTGTAACACACTTTGAGTTATTTATTTCATATACTTTTTAATTTGGCGTGAAATGGTTGCCATTCTACTCCATGTTTGCCAATTTCACGCGATTCTACATACTTGGAATAGCTTTGTTGCAAAGGAATGAATGCTTTTATTCCAAATCTGGTAACCATTACGGTTTATTTTTTCAGTTTTTTATTAATATCTTCTGAAATAATTCGATTTTCGAAATTTAAGTCAGCTTATCAGGTTCCTCGGAATTTTTCGAATCCGCGGACATGTTTCTTCGAAATTCAAATCCCCACGGTTTAGGAAAAGATAGCCAAACAAGCTCTTGACAGTGGCCGTTACTTTTTTTAGAATAGAGAGATACTGGAGGGTGACATAGTTACCACGAGTCCTTTACTTTTTAGCCCCATTTTACTTTTTTTTTTTTTAACAGCACTGGCATCTACTAAAAAATGAAGAATATGATGGAACTACAAGGATATAGAAGAACAACATGGATCAACTGCTCAATGCAGAAAAAAGGCCAGCCGTCTGCGGCGCACAGCCATCTGTGTCCAAAAAGGGTCCTAGATGTGTGGCACGCAATGGACGATTGGATCAATCGCTATCTATACAATGATATCCTTCAAAATATTTAAAGATAATTTGAAGAATATCATGTTCTATATAGCTTTATTGACTGATGTACTCGTCACTGACGTGTTAGTACGTTCCACATATTTTCAAAAAGCGCGAATTTTGTTTGCATTGTAGGAGTTCAAAGAATGGAATTAGCATACTAGCAGAAATACAGAAAGCAAAGTTAATAACTCCTGTGTATTGTTATAAAATTACCAGGTAACAACTTACTGAGTCGAACTGTCCACAGAAAAAATATTTTATTTTCGAAATTAATGTTTTCTTTTAGTGGAATGAGCTTCGAAAGTTAAAGAGTCGTTTAGAACCGCTGTTTCCTAACGCTAGCTTGAGCCTCAACATTCGCAGATTGATGCAGGGAGGGAAGCAACGGTGATCGCAGAAGCTGTTACGTCTTTGCCATGATGGTCACGAACAGATGAACTTTGAGTTAAGCAATGTAAATAAAAATGTTGTATAATTCATGCTTTCCACATGCTTCATCTTCCTTGTTTAAAAATTTATTTCGTGTAATGCAACGAAACATTTTACAGATGGCTTTTACAGATACGTCTGCTAATGGGATTCTGTTGTGCTGGAAATCTTTTATAGATAGCGTTTCGCAATTATCGGCACTTCCGCTTCCGCTGTTCAATTACACTGTCTAGTTTCCGAGAAGTTTTAATTGCGGTCACGGGTTCACAAACTTGACATTGGTTACAACGTTGACATAGCTATCTGAGGGGGGAGAGAGAAAAAGAGTAAAAGACGTAATAATAATTCTTGAAATTTAATTGCATTTAATTCTCTTGAAAGTCTTCAGAATGGTCGTGAATAATCACTTCACCACCTTTCTTAACACAGAATTATGTTGTTCTGTAACTATCCTATTTTCTTTTTTAAACATAGAATCGCGTTTCTCCAAAACGGTCCTATGTAAAGTTCACCAATTTCCCCCTCCCCCCACGTCTTTGTAATTAAAATATATTACTCCGTTAAGAGAACTAATTGGGATTCGTTGCGATAATATGGATTAAAGCAAATAATACCGTTTTAATGAATATTTCGTGTACACCAAATTAAAAGTGTTTGTTAAATTTATCATTTTTCAACGAGCTCCTTACGTTGACTGAACCAAGCAGGGGCGTAGCCGGAAATTTCTGGATTAGTGATGAAATTCCATCTATTTATACACATATAAGTTCATATCACCCTAAAAAGTTTTTCCAGGCGCATATTCCCCCCCCCCCCCCTGAAAAATTTTCCTGGCTACGCACCTGGAACCAAGGATGTAGAGAGCAAAAATTCCGGCGGGGCCTAAAAGGAGGAAAAGGTAAAATTTTTCAAAAAAAAGTTTGAATATTGACATTCCGCTAACACAAACCAGGGGTCGATCCAGGTATTTTTTCCAGAGTCAAATTTTTGTGAAAATTGCTTATTTTTTGCGAATTTCAACACTTATTTTTAATAAAAGTACTTTTTTTTGGGATTAAAATAATTTGTAAAACAGATTAAAATGCAGAGTAAAATGAAGGGCCCTTTTAATCGATTGTAATTTTGTGAAGGGGCGGCAAAACGGACCCAAGTCTAGTCTGTATCGATCCCGGCAAACCCAAATTTCGCAAGGGGCCCAGGTCCCGGTGGCCACATCCTTGAGCTGAAAGATAAGTAATCCTACGTTAACATATCCCGCGGTAGTTTAAAAAAAAAAGAGACTATTTGGACATTTTTTTTTGTCTGTTCATTCGTATAATAATGCCCAGGAGTTAAACAAAATTAGCTCGCTTGTTTTACAGCTAGAACAAACTCGAAGAAGTGCGAGAAAATAAACAAACTTCGCAAATCGACGAACATTTAATTTTTTCAGACCAATGCTTCCAAGAAATATCTAATACGTACGAAGAGAGAGCTACGCCGTAGTCTTTTGCTACGTAAAGAGGCCAAGGCTCATTTACGTAGCAAGGACGGCGAACTGCAGGGACGTAGCGAGAATCAAAACCGAGGAGGGATCAAAAGGTGAAAAAGGTAGAACTGCTCGCAAACAAGCTTGATTATGGACACCCAATAAACAAGAATCCCAATTTCGGGGGAAAGTGGGGGCAGGCCCCAATGCCGTAGCCAAGGGGGGGGGGATCATGGGGGGTTTGATCCCCACCTGAAATTCTTGGCAATGCATTACTAGTTTTTTTATTTGCGTTGATTCTGAAGATCAATGAAAGTTGAAAGAACTGTAACGCTACCTATACCTTTCTGAACTTTAATTTTAGTGCTACATATCCCCCTCCGAAATTTTTTTATGGCTACGCCCTTGGCAGGCCCCCCTCCTTCGCGACCTACAACATAAAGCATACAAAATTAAAATAACAGTGCTCACAACTGTTTTTAATGATATCTCTAGAGGAAAAAGGGACCAAATTCTAGAAAAAAGAGACTAAAAAGAGACCTTGTAAAACACAACCTACAACATTTGCAACATATTTGATTTTTTAATTTATTTTATTATTTTTTTTTTTTTACACTCATGTTACGGGATTTCAATTAATACGGAATTAAAAATATTAGCTTAGCTGATATTTTTAAATTTGTACCTAAAAAGATCAGAGAAAGGGAGGAATAAAAAATTTATATAATTCCCTGATCCCAAATTTATGAAATTCCCTCATATTTCCTGCTGGCTCTGTTGCCACTCTGCGTGAGGACCTAAAATAACAAAAATAAGTGAAAGCAGGAAGATAGAAATAGGGAGGAAATACCAATAAGTTTTAAACAAATGTAGACAAGCCAGAACATTGAAATCCACCTTTTTAGTGTTAAAAATTATCCCTTTAAGCAGCCTGTGTTGCTCTTTATCAGCAGTGCATAGTATCTGATGCTTCAGATGAACAGAAATATATACAAAGCAAAAGCCTGGAGAAACACCGAATGCCAGATATGTGAAAATTCCATATAGTTCACTATGTAAATAAAATGAAATTTGCAGGGAAAAGCCAAGAAAAAGGTAAAGAGGAGGTTAAATCTGATGCACTTTTTTTGTTGTTTGGTTTCTTTTTTTTTTTTTGTAATAAATTTTAGGACTCCTTATATGACAGTCTGAAAACTAAAAATATAAAAACGGTGTTTCTCCTTTATTATTTTTTTTAAAGTCAGCATATCTCAATTTTAAGTGGCTATAACAAATGGAAGTCAGGGTGGATCACCATTATCTGCATTCTTGTGCAAAATTAAACTATTCTGCAAAGGAGAATAGAGTTCCCGTTGAAGCACAATAAAGATAACAATTGTACGAACAAAGAAAAATAACACTGAAGAATGATTTTGTTTAATGCATTTTTTCTTTTAAATTAGTAACTCTTTCTTTTTCAGTATTTAGAATTTTTAACTTTTCAGTAGCGATCCTAAAATCAGGAATTATTTGTGCACTTGACTTGGATCCATCCTGATGTTGCCATATAATTGTAAAGATCCCATTAAGTATTTGATATTCACCATGGCACCGAATTAAACATGTTTACAAGTGTAAACAACTGTGGTAATATAAAGTAGATGCTAAAAAAATAAATAAAATCTGAAACTTCATATTTTAAATATGTACTTATGTGCTCTGAATTAAAAGTGTATCATAATTCATGCGTTGTCCCTATTTTTCTTCCTTTTTTCATATAACATATCTTTGGAATCAAAATTTATCTAAAAATTGTCTACTAAAACTGTTTTACAATCTTTGCCAAGCATATTCAAACTGTACAGCCGTTTAAATACTGCTTGTAATGGGCATCATAATCCATAGAGTGTGCCGTGTCTTTCTTGTTCCACAAACATTTCGGAATTGAAATCTATATTAAAATCGCCTTCTAAAACTATTCTACAGTCTTTACCAGGAATATTCTAACTATACTTTTCCTTTGTAATAAACTGTCATGTTTGCCAATTCCTAACCAAATTTGGAATTTTTATTGCCAAGCTTGGTTTGGTTTTGAAGACTTTCAACATTTTATTCTCCCCCTCCCTCCTTTCTCGTTATCTGGCAAACACATTTGAAAAAAATGCTTCAGCGCGAGAAATTGTGTAGGCAAAGTATGCCAACACTAAAAAACCTGCTAGCACTGTAGTGCTTAAAAAAACAGAAAAGAAAAGAAACTCATATTTTTTCATTTGTGTTTCCCTATCTTCTCAGATTGAATCATTAAAAAGTGAGGGTGAAAAGCAAGATCCAGATTCTATTTTCTATTGTAAATAAGCAGGACCAGTAAAGATTCTTGTATTTGACTTTTATGTGGATGGGTTTCTCAGTTGGTTTGCAATTAGGTTTCTTACAGGTGCTGATCATTCGAGAGTTACCACGGCATGACTTCGGAGTTTCTAGAATCTATGGTGAAAAAGAGAAAATAGGGACCGTTAACATGGAAAAGGGACTTTTAGAGAGCTCTAACTAAAAAAGGGACTTTTAGGGAAAAAAGAGACTATTTGTGAGCCCTGAAATAAATACTCTCAATTTTTCATCCAACAAAGAGGAATCATATACATATTAAATTGAAGAATAGATATGATTCTGTGAATTGAGAGGGAAAGAATGAAAGCGTCAGGCGGGACTGGCCGGTTCTAGGCATTTGACCGGCAATGCACAGTGCAGGCCCGGGCTGGCTCCTTTGGTGACCCCTCGGCTAAACATTAAAAAGAGGCACCGTATCAAGGAATTTAGAAGGAATAGAATAAGTAATATTTGAAAATTAGGTTTACTTGCCTAAAAATCACATTGAACTTTAGAGGTTTTGGGGGCGCCCTCGAGCCCCGGGGTCTTCTGCTGTGTAAAGATACACGATTACTGGGAAATAAATAATCAAATTACTCTGATGTGTAAAATGACTCCAAATACAAAATAGTATATCCATTTTTGCGGGACTCTTCGGGGACCCCTCAGCAATCGCCGACCAGGCCTGGTGCAGTGCAAGTAATGTTTGGCCGCTTGTGCAAGTATTATTTGACCTCCTCATTCCAATCAATAAAGAAGAAGCAGAAAAAAACCTAAACAGTGACTGCCCATAGATTTTTAATGTGTTGAAGCCACCCATGGACCTTAATGCATTGAAAGTCTTTTGGGTGACCCTGTAAGTAAATTTTTGATGCACTTCATTCGAAGTTATTTAATTGGATACTGATGTACGAAACTTCAATATTAGTTTGGAGATTTCTGAGCTATCGCCGACCTGGGTTCAGTTTTAAAAACTTATTTTGGTGACATTTCGCTAAAATTCGTGTGATTTTGTGCATGACCTAAGTAATGACAGTCTACAAACTTGTGTGCCCACAATATATAGGAGCCGTCCATGAATTTTAATGTATTGAAAATCTTTTCAGTGTCCCTGTAAAAAAGACTCCAACTGCATTCAAATAGGGAGGTGTACAACTAGATGTTACAACAGCCTTAAATATAAAATTTCGTTATATGCCTCATAGTTTTGGAGTTATGCGAGTTTGATACCATGAATTTGATGGCGCGAAAAAACTAGTCAAAATGGAGTTAAGCATGCATACATATATATTCATTGAGACATCCAAAAACTCACCACAGTAAATTTTGGAGATGGTCCCAATCAATTTTTTCGTTAAAATTTGAATATTAAAATTTTATCACTCTATTTCACTAAAATTTTATCACTATACTTCCTTTTACTTCGTACAAGGAAGTAAAAAATAAGCTACTTCTAAAGCACTAAACTTTGCCTCTCATACAGCCTTTGTTTCTGACATGGTTTGTTGTAATATACATAAAAAAAATCCAGTTGAATTAAGAATATTGTCAACAAAATAAAACTATACCATTTAGCATTCCTTCTTCTCCTTCAAGTAATTTCCAACTCATATGCCAGAAGCAAGACATAAACTGAGTATTTTAACTGACTCAAAATTGAATTGCTAATGCTTGGTTTGCATTGCACAAATCCAATTTTTCAATCCTAAGTAAGAAGTTAGTAACCTCAGAATATGAAAAGTAATACAATTTCTTTTTTGTACATTTTATTAATGTATATGATTAATATTGAAGTACACTGTTCTACTTTCTTTTTAAATAAGATAATATACTGGATGATTCAAAATAGATATTACAGTAATTATATCTTTAACCACAAGCCATTGAATCGCACTTTCAATTAAAAAATATATTTAAATGAAGAATGACTTACAGATATATTTATTATTAGTTTTTCTTTTCAAAGGACTGCATACAAATTAAAATACAAAATTTAATTTTTTTACAGCCCCTCCTTTCTTATCACTTATAGTTAAAAAAATATTATTTTACCTGTAAGATGGAAAACAGAAAAACATGCCATGTTTGTAAATTAAATATTCTCCGAGATATCACAAATTAAAAATTTTAGCATTAATTGCCAATACCAAGGGATGTCTCAAAAGTGAGAAAATTTGTACTTAACATTTCAAAGGGTGTTCATTTTTATTTGGCGCCATTTGAAAGCCACATCTGAAAGCTATAAGGCTTACTTAAGCTAGAATTGTTTTTCAAATATATGTTTTGGAGCTTTTAGTTAAATTAACAGACCACGTGAACTTTTTTCTCTGCATTTTCTGTTAAACTTTGACACCCCTTCTCTGGAAGTTTGGCTTATTTAGTGGATGATACCTAAAAGACTAAATTACACTGGTCAACACGATTTTTGGGTCTGATTTCTACATGTTAAATTTTAGTTTCTCCTATGGTAAAACTAAGGAAAATAATATTTTTTTTTAAATGGAAGTTTGCTTTTGTAGAAATTCTTTCAATTTTTTTGGCAAAAATCACTGATTTTTATATATTTTTTTTATAATTCCACTCTAAATTATGATCAGAAAAGTTTTTGCTGAATATAAAAGTCTTTTTTTATTCAAGATTTGTGATAACAATAACATATAAATGTAAAATAATTATTTTATTGACTATTCTTGTTACATAAATCATCATTTTTTCAGACACAACCAATTACAGTTTTTAGTATATTACTATGCATCATTGTGTTGATAAAATAAAAATATTACATACAAAATATTATATACAATATTATTATAATAATACAGTTTACTTTCGGCTTAATCAAAGTGCTGCCATCTTTCGTTTATGAAATAAATTAAAATATACTTATCGATGTAAATCAGACAAAAGCAAACTTTAAGAATTAAAAATGAAAATTTAAGTATTTTTCAATATCTAGAATAGGAATTTAAGCATGAGAACAGAACCCCCCCCCCCCCCCCAAAATATTTTTTTTTTGTTGACCGGTGTTATGAACATTTTCATATTGCAGCACCAATTAGTTCAGTTAAACTAAATCAGTTACTTAAATGGAATTGAAAGTGTGTAGTTGTCATTTTCAAACCAAAGGATCATTATTTAACTTTACTTTACTTTAGGGGACAAACTATGAAAATGAAAGTGAGTATTCATTAATTTTCACTCAAAAACTATTCTAATAAAAGATACTGGTTATAAAAATAACTATGCAAGAATAATGGATGAGAGAAAATATTTATTTGACCAAAGGTATACAAATAATAAATTGGAGCCAATAAAATGGGATAGCATAATATTTGTATAAACTCCTTCTTTCAAAAAGATCAATTAGTTTTTACAAGAATTAATCACATATAAATACTGATAAAATTATTTATTTCAATTCTGATACAAGACAAATACAAAAAGTGATATATGATGATTATATTAATAAAACTTTAGTAGCTATGTCTTATAGAATCGAGATAAATTCAATTTACTCTGAGTATAAAATAGTTAAAATTTTATGTCTCTTGGCAAAACATTTGAAAAATCTGCATGTTTCATGAAGTCAAACTACCTTTTCAAGGACACCAATGAATAGTAAAAGTACTTTTGCCAATGGAAAAAAGAAAAGTGCAATAAGGAAAAGTGATATAGTGTCTTCTGGTCATGCATCAAATACACTAAAAGTACAATGTCAATAACTCATGTACAAACATAAGCATAGAATAGCTGTTTTTTTCTTTCTTCTTTTGAGGGGGGAGGGTTGAATATGAAAAATTTCAAAAGTAACAAAGTTTTTAAAGTTTTTTTTAACCCGTAAGCAAGTGTGCTGGGGTAAATTTCACCCCAGCGACATTTTTTCATTGTAAAATGTGAGAAATTTTTTGAGAACAAGTTTGCCCCGTCTTGTACCTTTCAAGGTCAAGGTCTAGTTGGGGTGGGTAAAAAAATGCAGTTTCTTTGTTATCCGGAAGGGAAGAAAATTCCACTTTGGGATTAAATACTCCAGCGTAACTAACAACGTTTCATTACGTTGTTAACGTAAACTAAATATAAACTAAATGTAAATTAGATGTAAATGGATGTTACACTACTGGTATGTACTGACAAAAGGCTATTAGGTGTAATTAATATCATGTTAATAAAGTAATTAGTGTTTTTAGGTATAAAGCATATCCTACGAAATTTTCTTCTCAGAAAGCATGATATTTAAAGGAACAGCTAGAAAAATTCTAAATAAATAGAAAAGCACGATTTTCTACCATGAAACGTAATAGAACTGATGTATTTTACATTATACGTCCACAAATTTGTTTTTCAAACGATTTTAGTCAAAAATATAAAGAAGACAAAATGGGGTAAGATTTACCCCACGCGAGTGCCTAAGTTACAAAAGTAGACGCGCCTGCTTACGGGTTAAAAACAAATTCAGGAGGTACATGCTCTCCCCCATGTGTCCTCAGGATACCATGCCTATGTGCAATGGGCTGTAGCCAAGGGGGGGGGGATATGGGTTTAACAACCCCCCCCAAGGAATTTTTTTGCCATACAAAATGCATATTCTTCACTCCCTTATGACACACACGTGTACATATATGTTGTGAGTTGCAGTAGTCGTAACACCCCCCCCTGCGGCCCCATGAAAAATTTCTGGCTACGCCACTGCCTATGTGTATAGGTTGTCATAAAGCAAGTATCAAATAAAGCAGCTTGCTCTAAAATTTTGATTTTGTGTTCCATAACTGACAATCCACTTTGGTACATTAAACTAGAAATATTTGCTTTTTTACAACACAATTAAAAAACAGATTTATAAAAGCATGAAGAATAAAAAGAAAATAAAACATATTTCATAAATATTTTTATCAAGAATGAAAATGTGAGTTGATAAATGAAATATTAGTTTTGTGTTCAGAATTATCTATAGAAGGTAATACAAGCCTTTCACCAGATCATGTTTTAAAAAAGTCTTTTTTTTTTACTGACAGTTGTAAAACAAGAAGCAAAAGCCTTCTAAGCAACAAGGTGAGGGACTTATATCATGTTAAATAAATGTTTACTTTCATCTCTATATACGCTTTCAAACAGTAATTTCGATTATTATGAAGCTTGAAGCAACTGTTTTTCATTCTAAACCATTATTTTAAATTTCATTTCACAAATTTCTCTTCAGCTACCACTCAAATTTCTTATATAATAGCAAAAAACTAATTAGATAAAACTGGATGGGAAAAAAAAAATAGATAAAAATTTTTTTCTGAATCATGCTTTTTACAGCACACATGTAAAATGGAACTTGTTAGTTCCCACTCTTCCCTGTATATAAATGTGTATCATTCATAGTACACAAATATGAATAGTAAAAATTTATCAAATAAATTTGCTGTAAATGTATTTTTTACATGACCAGAAGATTTTAGTTGTCATTCAATCAGAAGTGCAGAAATATAAATAGTAGTAAAATTTTATCAAATAAATTTAATGCAAATGTATTTTTTCTGTGACCAGAAGATTTCAGTTTTCCTTTATTTGTAATCTTTAAGGAGCATGCCACATATTTAATTTATAATAAACATAAATAAATAATTTCTTTAAAGATAAGAAATAAATTAACATTTTTGGATTTTATAAAATTATAACAAGACTGATTAATATTGAAGCACTCACATTAGAGTAACAGTAATCAATACTTCTTATTTGATACAAGATCACTCATCTTAAGTGCAAAATACTTTTCCACGGCACAATTAACTTGCTAGTAGTTTATATGGCTTTTAAAAAAGTAGACAATGTAATTAAATAGTATAAAATTGTGTACAAAAATTTGATCAACAACAATAAATTAATATTAGTGTACCAAAACAATTTTTTTTCCAAGTTTCGACAATGTTTACAACTATCCTTTTGATGTTACGAGCAAATATATTAGCAGTATGTATTAACATCATGAAAAAATACCATAAAAAGAAACTTGAAGTATTTATTTCAGATACTTTGAATTTTTAGTCTTACCCAAACCCTATAGAATTACAGATAAGATTACTCTATGTAACTTATTCTCTTTTTACTCTATGTAACTTATTTAAAAAAATCTTTTACATTAACTTTCTTAATTAAGTCTAAATAATGAAAATAATTAGTACACACAAAATCACAGTCAATCAATCTGGTAACCATACTAAAAATATATATATTAGTTATATCTAAAGTATACATCACTGTTTAAATTAAACTAAATAATATAGAAATAAATAATATTTTGCATAAAAATAACTTAATATGTACACAAAAACATATCACCGGGAATACAAAAGTTTAAAAAGTAACATTCATTAAAAATTTAACATCATTTCAAGCTTTAATTAAAACAAATATGTTTTTCTCAGAGTATTTCCGAGTTACTTATGGGGCAAAAGAATAAAAACTTTTATAAGCAATTAAAACATTATGCTTAGTTCTTCATTAACAAGAATATCATTCTTTAGATAAATTCTTTGAATTACTTTAAGTTCTGCATAAAAACATATCTAAATGTTTAACAGATTTTTTTACTTAGAAATAAACCATTATTACTTTATTACAATAATAATAAGAAAACAAGAAATATAGGTTTAATTTCTATTACATGTTTTGAATAACATAAATAAAAAATTACTTTTTGATATAGTTTAAGAAAAGTTAAAGACTTCTTTTTTAGCTCAAAACTATAATAAGTCATTAACTTATATATAAATTTAGAAATATTTCATTTCTATAAAACAGAAAGAGAAATAGAATTTTTGACAAATATCTTGAAAATGCTCTACGCTAAGACAACGAAGTTTTTTAGAATATTTGCATAAACTGCAAAAGAAAAATATTTTTAAAATATGTATAAATAAGGGGTCACCGAGTAAAATAAAATAATCATTAACAGAAATATCTTTTAAAATTTTGCTTCCCTAACAAACAAACACAAAGAAAATTGATAAAAAAACATTTGTACAAAACAATCATTAAAGGATATAATCTATGAATAAAAATAAATGCAATACATAAATAATTTTTTAAAGTAACTTTATAACATACGAATTACAGATAGTAAGTAGGTGTAAAACAGGAATGATAAGATTTTTTTCAAGGAACAATACAAGCATACACTTAATTCATTAAAACTGTTCTTCTTTAATATTAACTTAACAATAATTTCTGTGCTTAATGGAATTTCCACATTGAAACACTAGTTCCAACAAAGTTGATTGAACAAGTAGCATTAACACTTTTAAAACACAGTAAAAGTTATTTTGAAAACAAATCAAACAAAACCTAAAAACTGTCTTAACTGGGAATTATAAATAATGATAGCAATAATAAGACAGTCAATTTTTGTTTCATAAATTAACAGAATGCAGCTGATTTTTCTCATTTGAGAAATTCTAATAGAATCCACAAAATTCTCAAATCCACAACCGTTCTCATTCATTGCTTAAGAAAGCAATGACATTTACAGTTAACTTTCTCCAGCAGTAATAGTCCACAATACAGTGAAATAATTATTACAAAGTGCATTCCTTAAAAACAGAGAGTTATTTTTTCACGTAATGGCAACACCACAAAACTGAAAAATAGAAGTGCAGGCGATTTTTTCAAACTGTTAACTGTAGGTTTATACAAAATTCTAAACGAAGCAGACAATTTTATTTTCCTAGTTCCGTGCTTGTTTAAAGAACTGTTTTATTTGCCCTACAGAAATGGAGATGAGTGATTCAGAGTTAAAAAACGAAATGCGTTGTGCCATAAAATTTTGCTATCGTCATGTCGCTACTTCTGTTCAGCAATATCTTAGTCAATGCAATATTAAAATCATGCCACATCCCCCTTACAGTCCAGATCTCGCACCCTGCGATTTCTGGCTGTTGGCAGCTCCCTGGCAGAAAACTTAAGACAGATTCTGAAGTTATTTCAGCAGTGGAGGGTTCTTTGAGGCAGCTTCCAGAAAAGGGCTTCTCTACTTGTTTTGAAAAGTGGATTGAACGATGGGACCATTGCATATCATCTAACGGAAGGTATTTTGAAAAAGAACGATGTGTTTTTTGCTGTAAATATATTTCTTGATTTTTTTATGATTTTACTCTCAGTTTTTATGGAATGCCCTTTGTATATATAAATAAAGGGGGAAAACTCACTAAGCATTATTTTTGATGGATAAATATTGAAAATAAATACTTTTGTTATTGTACAATGAAATACTTTTATTTTGTATATTTAATAATTAAGATTCCAAAATTAATTTATTTGAAATATTTAGGAATATACAAGGCAAGCATGATGGGCAATTTAAATTTAATAAGAAGCAAAAATGATGAATATTTATTCAGATTGTGCAGAAGTAACAGAAACATTTAATAAAGGATTAGAACTTTGAAAACAGGATTTTACGATTCTATTAAAAAAAGGAAATCTTTGTCCCTCAGCAAGAAATATTAGATTTTTACAGACTATAAGATTAGTATGAAAAAGTTAAGAAAAAATGGCCTATTAGCCACTTAAGGGGATACATACAGTGCAGGAATGTTATTTTCTTCTCCTTAAAAATAACTCCTCTCCTTTTTAAAAACTTGTTGCTTCTGCCTTATATCACTAAGAAACACTGAGAATTTTTGTTATCTCTCAAATACACAATCATACGTGATTTTTGAAAAACTTTCACTTATGATTGTTGAAAAACTTCCACTTCTGTTTTTAACTAGTATCATACATCGGGAAGGGAGCATTTTCATCGAAAGCAACATAACAATAAAAATTGATTTTTGGTCAATTTTTGCATTCTTGGTCCCCTTAAGAAAATAGAAAATAAATTTTAGACAGTGATATGAATGTTTTACTATCTAACTAGAGGGATGCTACAATATGACAGCTACCTATTTAAATAAATGCAAAGCTGAAATATATATGAAAATGAAAAAATATAGATACACGTTTCCTAAAGCAGAGCTAAAGATTTAACTATCTTTAAAATAAGAAAATTTCTAAACATTCTACAAAACTGAAACTATTTACATTAAATGTTAGCATAATTCTCATATTTCAAGAAGCCTTTATAGAAAACACTGTTTCTTGCCTATACAGCAGGTAAATTTAATTTTAATGGATAATAAAAGGAGCAATACCATATATTTACATAACACAGTAATCAAAATCATTCCTCTCCTTTTTTTAAAGCTTGTTGCAAAGGGTTCCAAAATAGAGCAAATACTATCACAGACTTTTTTGTTTGAGACTTAAGCACTTGGTTCAAGCAGCATACAACTGATTTCCAAAGTTACTTAGATCAATGTCTTCAGAATTTAATTTTTCATATTTTAAATGGCATTTAATTTTTTTAAAGCCTTTTAAGATTTTCAATTTCAACAAATCTGATACTCAAAAAAAAAAAAAAAAAAAAAAAAAAAAAAAAACTGTAAAAAGTATAATTAAGCATTTACACAAAATTTAGCATATTTAATCAAACAAAATTGGGAAATAAATTCATGAGAAGTCTGTACTAAATTCAACCAATTGTTCATCATCAATTGTCAATACGAATTTTTGATAAAATAATATGATATACTTGGCATGATGCTAAACTTTCTGAAGACAGAAATCTTGCATGTAAACGATATTTTCCAACTGAACTTCTTATAGAACATTGTTCTTGAAATAATTTCTCTTTTATTAACCATGCTAGATGTCACAAAATTTATTCTTTTAAATGCTTTTCTGAGAATTATCATTCAGGGTCTTGTTTACAATCAAAAATAAATGTAAAATTAAATTAAATAACAACACAATGTAAGATTTTACATATTATAACGTTATGTAGTATTAAAATAAATAAAAACTTTGTGAAAAAACACACATAAAATGTTACTTATAATAGGATACGATCGTTTTGACTGAAAAAAAAAAAAAAAAAAAAAAAAAAAACCCTCAGTAGAAATGATCATATCCTGTTATAAGTAACATTTTAGTGTTTTTTCCATACTATGTAGTATTATTATCATAACTAGCAGTTTAAAAAATATATATAATAGTTACTATAGTGATTAAAGTATTGTATAACAATTTTTTTTTCTGAACAAAATAAAATGACTGATGCGTGTAAATAATAAAACTTTTTAATTGTAAAAACTAATTAATTGCAGTGAAGGAAAAAAAAGTTAGCATGCTAATAGCTATTAATTAAAAAACACTAAAATACATGCTGCTAATAATTTTTCAAATACATTTTACACTTCAACATTTAGTTAATTTAATGATTAATTTGAACTTAATTAGAATCAATTATTCTATTTAAAAAGTAAAATAATTATTAAAAAAATGATTTAATATGGTCTAAGAAGGACAGGAAAAGTTCAATCTACATAATAAGATAATGTGGCATATCAGAATGCACTAGAATAACTTTTAATTAGGAGATAGTTGCCTTGTCTCAAATTTAAACTTAGGAGTTAAATGGGAATGCTACCTGAAGTTTCCTATCCATACATCTTTTAATTCCTTTTTTTTCTTTTCTTTTGCATAAAATAGTAAATATATGATAGAGGGAAGGGGGGGGGGATGAAATTTGATTTTAAAAACTGAAAACAATATTCCTCTAAACAAACAATTACATTTTATGAAAGTAATGTGCTTTCTAAACACCAAAAATTTTGTTAATTGCATATTAGTGTTTACTAATGCTATAATTTAACTCCTTTATTAATGCTTATTATAAGGAAAAAAATATGCATAAAACAAGTAAGAGTTTTTGTGATTTTTATTCCCCTCTTTCCTTGAATAAATAATCCATGGAGATCATAAAGTGCAGTGGAAAGCATATATTGGCGAAGAATTATAATTCATAAGCTGGAGAAAACAGTTCACATTACAAGTTAAACATTGCTATGAACTACAATTAAGAAAATACATCTTTCTTTCAAAGTGGCACTGGAGTTGTATAAATAAAATTCAGTTTTGTGAAGTATTAAAACAGTTTGATAAAAAGATTATAAGAAAAAAACAATAAGTGGACAGCAGTATTTAAATTTTACTATTTAACAAATACTTTTGATAGGTTATTTTCCCTTGGTGAGACATCAAAAAATAATTTAAGTGTGGTACATAATTATCATTAAGTTGACATAGAACTTTGACAATCTTGATAGAAAATCACAGTTTGGCTTTTATAGATTGAACTTTGGGTTTATCTAAAAATTCTCGCCACCAAGCAGGTCTCTCTAAGGCACCAGGGGTGTTTAAAATGCATCCATATAAATTTTCATAGATCTAAAAGAAGTTTCAAGCAATAACATCAGATGAGTTCATTAATCTGTGTGTTTGACAACAGTATTATTTTACAAATGCTGTTGTCAAATACACAAAATACAATATTATTTAATTTCAGCAGAAAACTGAAAAATCACTTGATTGCAAGGAAGAAAAAAAAATCTGGCTTAAAAAAAGATGAGTTGAATTTTACCAACATAATCAAGTATGATATTTCATACGAGTAAACTTTTCTCAAAAATTTCATTGCATGCATATATAATATCTCATTTTAAAGATGTAATCTTGTAAATTTCAAATATTTGTGCATAGTAAGTGGCTTTTGGTTCACAGATCTATGTTTGCATCCATAGTTGTATGTGTTGGTCAATAAAAAAAATAGTGCACATTAGTGACATAGAAGGCAACAAAGACATGAATAACACTAAAATATTTTTAATTTGTATGTAAAGAGGGGTCATAAAAATGTTCTCGCTGTTTGAAAGTCCACATCTTATGAATATTTTTGGCAATGAGAGAGAGTTATAGTATGCATTAAAAATGATCGGATGCTAGGGATCTATTTATAACTACATTAATGCACTTTCTTTAATACCAGCTTGAATTTTTGATATCCCTCTTAAACTTTTAGAGATACTTTTTAGAGTGGTGGAGACATTCCGTTAATGTGACTCCTCTAAAAAGCAAAACTGAATATTTCTTTGGCCTTCAAGTTTTGTGAAAGGTTTCAAGTGCCACTTTATACATAAGTTGGTCAACCCTGTTCTATAAACAAACACCACCACCTGCTGATTCTTTAGGGGGGAGACAATAAAATATTGAGGAGCAGGGGATATGTATCAGAATCCGCATGAATTGCAACATCCATGTCTATATAGTTATTTTTTATACAGATTCTATTAAAAAATATTAATTAGAAGAGCTATAATATTAAAATATTAATTATTAAGAATTATTATTAAATATGAATGAATATCATGTTACCTGGCCATCTGATTTCCCTAAAGCTGAGTTCAAAATAAAATCAGGAGGAGAAATGGCATCAGCAAGTGAGACAGCTTGATCCTTCAAATCTGTACAAAGTCTCAATATGCCATCTTTAATTAGAGTACTAGCAGCTGGACTGTTGCAAAATCCTCCTGAATAAATAAATGTTAATAATAAGGATTTAAAATAAAGAAGATTGTAAGTTTCCTTTTCTAATGTATCAGCAAAAGTGTAACAAAATTACAAAGTAGAAATAGACTGCTGTACAGTAGCACTAAATTTAAAATATCAGGTATAATATAACTGTAACAAAAGGCACAGTTAAATAAGTATCAATTGTAACATCTTTTTGTGAATTATTAAAACATATTTTGTTTCATGATCTTAGCTTCTTTTAAATGCATTGAGTTGGAAATAGGAAAACCTTTCTGTTTTCTTTTCTGAGTAGATGCTTACAACTTTAGTAATTGTGCATTTTATTGAAAATCTGGGTTCCCACTCAATATTCGAAACAAATTTCCCAATTATTCCAGGTTTTCCAGACATTTAACTTAAAATTCCAGTCAGTCATTGCTGTGTTCACTGAGATATAAAGTTGCTGCTGATACAACCTATCATAAAATAATCTTCACTAAAGCACACATTGGATCATCTTGTTACATATTATCCAATGAAATATAAAGTCATAAGAAGAATACAGTTATCCCTAACTCACCACTTTTTGTTTGTGTACAAAGTAAATGAGGGACAGTCTACAACACATAATGCTGATTTTCTTTACAAAATCTGTGTTTTTATTAATTTATATTAGTTTTTCACAAAAGCAGCTTGGTAATTTTACTGAATAAATAATTTTACACTTATATTCAGCAAAATGTTAAAGTGCTTGTAAATATTAGGTTGTAACGAAAGTTTCCTGCCACCGCAAACATCATCAGCACACAGTTCGCGTTGGCGTATTTGCTCGTATTTTGTCAAATGATTTTTGGCATTTGAAAGAAAGAGATTTACTTTATAGCACTGTGTTGTGAAATCTGTAAAAAAATATAGTTATCATTAAGTACAAAGTGTCTCAAATGGAACTACCACTCTAGAGGATTAGAACCATCATTTACTTCCAGCTGTGTTGCGAAAAGTCAGCTACAGAATATCAACGAATTATGAGTTCAGCTTTAAGTACTATTGTTGCATCCTGTGACACTGTGCAGGTTTGGTACCAAAAGGTCAAAAACAGTTATCTAAGGAGTTAGAAGTTAGTTTTTCAGGCAGATTTGGCGGAAAACTTTCGTTACAACCTGATAGAATAGGACAGATATATATATATATATATATTTCAATTTTGATAAGTAAATGAATAAATGTGGTTTTTAATCATTTTTCAGGTCAAGGTTTGGTATTTTCAAGGTTTTAGAACAAAATTTTTAATATTCCCTGACTTTTTCTGCAAAAGCAGAACTCCCCAACAGTTCGAGGTTTTCTTTGACCAGTGAAAATTCTGTAAAACAGTTTTCTAGAAAGTTCTTGAAATCAAGATTTCATTATAAAATTTAGGAACCTTCAGACAGATGAATTCATAAAGGCCCAAAACTTGTGAATGATGAAATGTCCTATGACTACTGAGTTACTTTTCTTTCTTTCTTCTTTAAAATAAATATTTAGAACTGAATAACAAATGCACACGAAATCAGATACTCTCCTCTTAACCAGCTAATATTCATTAGCAAGAAACAGATCCATGAGTTATGAAACTTTTAAACTAACTCACGGATCTGCATTGTTTCTCAAAGTCATGGTAATTCAATCCCATGAATAGGTTAGGTGTTCAAGCAAAAGTAAAGACAGTTCTGAAGGAGATAAATGCTTTGTTAAATGTACAATTTCAATGATATCAAATTTCTCCCCTCTCTCTCTTTTTTTTTAATTTACAGAATATGTTTTCTAAGAGTAACTGAATATCCTTTATTCATCATTTTTAAAAATTCTCCTAAGTTTTTTCTCTCTAGACACACAACATAAAATGCTTACACGAGAATAATTGATAACAGTCATAAACCGAAACCGATTGTAGATTTCTGTTCAATAATACTCTCTTTTAAAAACTAAACCAAAAAAAATAAAAACAGGGACCAATAAAGAACTTATTCATTCACAGCTAATTTTATTTTATGTCTTTTAAATACACTTTCTTCCTTATTGTGAGCTTTATTTCTCTGCTTTTCTCAACTAATACTGTTACAATTAAAATCATTAATTCTTTCTTTGTTAAAAAAAAAAAAAAAAAAATCTGAACTTCTTTCAGATTTTAACTACGCAATTGAGTGCTAGACGTATAGTTAAAAGCTCGACAGGCATTAATGTGTTGACGTATGTTTTCAAGACACTTTTGTATGGAGGCTTCTTTTTCTTCATCAGTTAACTTATGCTGTGGCATAGTAAGATATAGAACCCTTCTTTATTTATGCCGTTTGAAAAGTGTCGACAGTAAAATGAAAAGTGATACACCATCAAATTCTCGTATAGACAAGTAATGTCCGAAAAATAAGAGTACGGTAAAAAAATAACACATCAAGGAAAAACCCACATAAAATGCAAGAATATAGATTGGAAACTAAAAAAACCCCTACACAAGTCCCTAAAAAAAACCCACATTTGAAAAGTGATATGGCGTGTCGACAAATCATGTCTAAACCAAATGCACGGTCTACACCAAAAACTGTGATCAAGCGAAATAACACTCCAGTGCTAAAAAACCTGCAAAAACAAAGAAAAAACATGTCATAGTTTGATTATTAATAGTATTAAGAGTTAATTATACCTTCATACAAAAATGAAAGGTGCTTGTCTAAGCTCCATAAGCCATATAAATAAAATAGCTGTCTTAAAATGCGTGATATATTGTTGCGAGGAAGTTCATTTATGAAGTCATCAAATCGGTGGAGGAATGCATTCTAAAAAAGAAGAGTCAAGTAAATTTGAAAGATTTTTTAAATGAAAAAATATAAATGTATCCATAGATAAATGAGAAAATGTAAAACTATCAGTAAACCACAGCAGTTATGTTTAGCAACATACGTATGAAAGTTATTCTATTGATGAAAAAAAAAATGGTTTGCATTCAGAATGGGGGAGGGGGTGTGCTCACAGTTATAGATGCTAAAAATGCCACTAAAAATGATTAAAACACTTGTATTATTTATAATATTAAAAAGATTATTAGATTAAAAATGCAAATATATTTATGAACACTTATCTGTCTCATTTTAATTCAAACATAAATCTCTATGTTCCTTTTTAGATAATTAAGATAATAAAAAATTATTAATGACAAATAAAATTTCTATTGTTGTAACTCTAAAAATTTTCCAGAGATGAATAAAGTTTGTTCAAATATTTAAATTCCTCACACATATTCATAGAAGTATTTTAAAAACCATTGCACTTATAATAAAAGTTAACTAGAATCAAGATACAAAATTTTACAAAGAGATAAAATAAGCAGAGTAAGAAAATACCTCTATGTATGCTAATGAAAGAGATCGGCAGAAGTAGACTTGTGAATTGGACTTTGCTGTGAAAAGATCTTTGCCAGACGTAAGTTCTTGGTTGTACTTGTTGCTTGACTTTTTTAGTAAATAGCACACCAACCACTCGTATGAAGACAGAATAACTTTAAAAACAAAATTAGATGAGATTTAACGCACATATATTAAATTGACAATTTCTTAAATAGAACTCCCCTTCTCCTGTTTTCCACTTCAGATACAATTAATGTGGGTCATACAATGAAATATACTTTTTGCATTTAATGCAAACCAATTAAGTTAATGTAGCACACTGTTTATAATTTTCAACAAATTTCAATTCTATTTTTTTTTAGTAAAATCCGTCATATATAAAGGATAATATATGTGTGTGTGACTTAAAAAAATATATATTATTAACAATAAATAACAACAATATAAATCATAAAAAAAAAGTTATTTTTTTTATATATATAATTTCCATTTCAACTGTGATTTTCTACCCAATACAATATATAATAGTGTTTGTGCTAGTCTTTGAAACTATCAGTCTGATTTGAAAAATTCTTTTTGAATTCCCCAACACATTAGAGTAGGGAGTTTACCAGCTATAAAACATCACCCTACGATCTGTCTACGGCAGTGGTTCCCAACCGGTGGGTCACCATGCCTTTTCTCGGGGGTCGCCGCAGACTGATTTTGTAGGAAATGAATATCAAAATATTTCCACGTTTCTCTGCCATGAGACACGCTTTTTCCCTTTTCTCTTTTGTAAAGTAAAATTCCTTTTTCTCATTAGGGTGCTTGTGTCAAATCTGCAAAAACGGACATCGTAAAGTGTATCTAGGAGTGTTAAACAATTTTGAAAACGTGTGCACTAAGGCAGGAGTATCGTAAATAGAAATTGCAGTTCATTTAAGGTGAGAAATTATTAACCACCTTGAAGCTTTTAAATCTAAAATTCAAAGATATATCCCAGAGCTCACAAAGAACAAGAGTGCGAAATCCACTTCACACATCTTTAGATGTCACCGATCTTCCTGATGAAGCACAGGACGAATTTTTGAATTTGCAAAATGACTCCTCAGCACATGATTTATACCAAGAAAAATCGTTAATTCAAAGTTGGTATGCTATGCATCACTCATATCCGATAATTTCTAAGCTTTCGCTTCAAATGTTAGTTCCCTTTGCATCCACTTACATGCGTGAAGTTGAATTTAAAACTCTTTTGTAGATTAAGACAAAAGCCAGTCATAAATTAGATATCCAAGATGCGATTGGCTTTGACCCATATTCAGCCAAGGATAGCATAACTTATCAGCCAAATACAACCTCAGTCATCCTAATAATAATCAGTACAGAATAAAAAGATAATCATTTTTAAATCCCAAGATATATTTTTTTTGTCTTATTGGTCAAACATGATGGATGGAAGAGGGGGGGGGGGTCGCGAACATTTTTGGAAACCCTAAAAGGGGTCGCGATTAAAATCAGGTTGGGAACCACTGATCTACAGAATGTCCCCAAAAGAGATTGAAACATAAAATTTTTACTCATTAAAATAATGATAAATGAAAATCACAAAAATGTTTTGAAATAATAGCAGGGAAGGTTATGGACTATTTAACATCACCCTATGACCCATTTACAAGGTGCTCCAAAAAGATTGAACTGCACCATAATTCATTATTTATTAAGATAAATGATCAATAAAAATTACAAACATTCTTTGAAAAATGTAGGTATGTAAAAGAAATAACAATAATAATTTTATAATAATTAAAGATTGCTTTATGTGAAAAGTAATTTTAAATGAAATCCTACTGTATAATTTACTAACAGTCCATGATGACAGTTGTCATCAGTAGTCTCTCCAAAATGAAATGTCATTCATTTTGGCTGGTGATTCCAGTGAATCTTATAACCAGTCTTCAGCTGGTAATTTGCTGATGAAACCAGATGCCTCTCAGTTTCTCTCACGATTCAAGGTAGTAATGAGACTACTTTCTTCACATCATTAGTCAGAGCTGCTGAACCAGCTGTTCACGAGTGAACAAAGTGAAGAGTAGTCAGCAATCCCGCAGATACAACATTTAAGTTTTTTTGGTTTGAAATACCTCTTACCTTTTGGATGCATCAGTTCATCTAGGGAGACTGGAGAAAACCTTTGTTGCAATATTTGATTCATGTCATTCAGAAAACTAATACTGTCTTGCTCAAAAACTACTCTTGGATCTATGTAGAAAAATAAATAAATCAATAAATAAAAGAGAGTTTACAACAGCAAAGCTTAAATTATAATGACACTGAATTATACTTAAAGAGAAATATATTACTATGAGCTGTTTTATTGACAGACTAACGGTGGATATGGGATTGCATTTTAAATTTAACAAATAAAAGGATAATATATGTATATAAAAAAACACTCAACAGAAAATTGGTGTTTAAAATAATTAAATTTTTGTAAAATAACAAATATAACAATGTATTTATCACCAGTATACATATTTCGGGTAAAAAAATGTTCACTCACTTTATCAGCTGCAAAACAGGGCACTCACACAGCTGATGAAGGGTGAACATTTTTTTTCACCAGAAACACATACACTGATGATAAGCAGATTTTTATGAGAGTTATTTTACAAAGTTTTAATCATTTATATATGCATATATTTCAAACTTGGACTTAAGATATAGCTCTTGATTACTTTACTTGAAGACATCGTTATAAAATGAAATATACTAATAAGTATTTTATCAACGGTTATTGTAAAATGATGCACATTTCAATAATTCGCAAATCTAATATTTTGAAGGGCGATGACTCAAAATTGGTTCAAATGTAGTTTTCACATTACAATCTGCCCACCTAACTTACTCATTGCAGATATCAAACATGTTTACAAATGCATGAGGTGTGCACATTCTGAAAGTTTAAAGCCTCTTTAACGAACACATATCCTGTTTCATGCTATTACAAAAATGAATTTCCTAGATATTGTACTTAGGTATTTTAAATTTAAATGCCGCCATAATTGGTACAGCAATTAAAAAAGAAAAAATAAGTTTATCTTCAAACTAACTGGATCAGTGCAAATGGCATAATGATTTTCTTTTTAATATGAAAAGTATTTTCAGTATTTTAGTTTTTGAGCATGCATCAGTAGAAGTTAGGTGAATGTTAATCCTGATTTAATACATAATATGATACTGTTTTTTAAAGAAAGAACGTATTTATGTGCAGTTCATTTACAATAAACCAAATAATAAAGCAAGTAACCATCATCGAGTAGTATATATTCCAAGCAAACTTACCTTCCTCTTTCCTTTTAAGCAAACCTAATAAGTAATTGCTAGTCTGCTGAAGTAAAACATTATTGTCACCTTCATATGTGCAATTGGCATCATTATCATTTCGAAGGTTTCCGAATCCAGATGCTGAAGAGATGAAATATCATATATATTATTTATCATACTTGTAACTTTTAAAATTTAACAATCAGCATGTTCCAATAACAGTTATATAAAGAAAATAATATTATATTATTTAGCAGTGCTCATGTTCAAGTACATACACACAGCAAGTTTTCAGTGACATTATATGAGAGGAAATTAATTTTTATAGAAAAGTTCGGTCCGAAAGATTTAGGTATTTTGACAAAGAATTCTAAAACAAATTAATGTATTTAATAATTGGGGTCTTTCTACTTTAGGGTAAGAAGGGTGAAGTGAAGCAAGGAAAGTTTGTAAAAGAAATTTTGAAGTTATTAACATTATACAAAAATATGATTTCCTCTACTCTCTCTCTTTTTTGCAAAATTGCAGTACTAAACATTACTGCAAAGTCGCTGTAGCAGATGTGCAAAGTTTCCAAAATAAAAGGGCCCGAGATCAGCTGCTTTTTAAAGTTAAGAATGCCTGATACCTCTAAAAACTTATAAAATATTAGTCTAAATATCCATGAGATAAACTATTCATATCAAAAATTTGTAAGAAGACACCTTATAATATTATTAAAATTTGAAATATATAAGTTCCCAACAAGAAAGAAATATTTTTAGTAATATCACACAGCTATAAAATTTTCAGCAAATTTCTAAATAAATGATGAGCAAAACATTAAAATTCATTTATGTAATTTAATTTTTTAGAACAGCTTATGAAACATTATTTTAAAATCAATGCTCTCAAGTTCTTCAGCCAGATCAACATGAAAGGAATAACAGCTGATCTTGGGAAACTGATGAAGAACTTTTTAGACAGCTGCAGTTTTTGAATAAACTCTTAAGCCTGAAAAAATGAAAAAAACAAAAACTGAGACTTTGCATTATTATAGAATAGATTTTAGGACTATGGTGGCCAAAATTATCTTAAATTCTTTGAAGTTTGGACTCAATATTGTGGAGGGGTAGGAGAAGTTTCAATGACTTTGTAAGGAAAACTAAATTTTTTGAAAAAGAAATGAGATAGAGCTTCTACATTTGCTAAACGGAATTAAAGATAATCTCCTAAACTAAGTTCTTTAGGAGAAAAAACGTTTATGAGATAAATTTTAATTTTACATCAGTTGTGTGTTGTGTGTTGTTTTAAGGCAAACTTGCAAGAGGGGTATCTGCCTACGATGGGGATAACTTTTGCGTAGCAATGAAGCATAAATTTTAATTTTACATCAGTTGTATGTTGTGTGTATTAAGGCAAACTTGCAAGAGGGGTATCTGCCTACGATGGGGATAACTTTACATTAGAAAGAGATACTAAGCCCCAGAGAATGAAGCTATCTTTTCTCATAAATTTAGACCAGCTGTTTTTAAAAATGCTGTTAACAGGTAAAACACTTGTTTTGTACACACAAAATGCATTTGTTAGAGGAAAAAAGATGGCATAAGATTGAAAATGAAAATGCCTTACTTTAAATAGTAACTGAAAAAAAAAAAAAAAAAAAAAAAAAAAAAAAAAACAGAACTAATAAATCTTAATTTTGTTTTTAATTGCTAACCTTTTTGGTTCATTAAAATGTAACCACATATTTAACTCAAAACATACTTGCACAGAATTAAGAACTTTTTCCTTTAGAACCTTCAGTAATAAAGCTACCTTGTAAATATCCATGACCTCCACAAGCTTCTCTAGATTCTTGAATAGCATCACGTGCTAACCAACCAGACAGTGGTTTAGCTGCACAACAGAGAGCATGCAGTTCTGCAGCCTTCTCTGACTAGAAAAGTTCAATTTGAAATAAATCGTTAGCATATATATGTAAGATGCAATTACAAAAGAACTGTATAGTTAAATTATAAAGCATCAAAAAATTATTTACTTATTTTGTAAACTGGATTAGTTTTTGCAACTAACAACACTATGAGTAGATAATAAAGTATAAAATGTTTTACTTAATATTGGTAAATTAATAATTTAAAGCAGTGTGTACCTGAACTGAATGTCATTTTTGATTTTGTTATTTAAAAATATTTTCTTTTAACAAAAACTGCTAAAATTTATTATTATTATTTTTTAAAGCTTTTATGTTTTACCAGGGTATTAAATAGAAATCTTCTGAGTAACTTAAAACATGCTTAAAGTAAAATTTATGTACAGTGATCTCACAAATCCTCACACACTGAAACCAAGGGCTGTGTAGATAATAACTCAATGCATTTCAAATTGTGGTGTCTTAAAAATTACGTAGCATTCAAAAGTAAATTACTACCCAAAGTGTAACATTTTTGCTACTGTTAATTTTTTTTTTTTTTTTGCGATACATTGCAGAATAGTAATAGAACTTCAATTAGTGTTGAAATGAAAAATTAAACCTATTAGTTCGAAAATGGGGTGACTCAATTGAAAATAAATACAATGATACTGTAGTTAAAAAAAAGTACAGGCATAGAAAGTCTAATAAATTTGATTTTTGCAAGGTGCGTTAAATGCATTATTTATGACAGTAAAATTGATTAACCATGGTAAAAAATGGTTTGAACAAATATTTCTCATTCAGTAAAAAGTGAATTTTAAGCAGTGTACTAACTAAAAATTGAAAATTTTTGCAATTTAACAAGTTCCAAAGAAAGAAAGAAAAAGACAAGTAATACTTTTAGCACTACTATGAGAAGAGCATCATTCACATTTAAAATACTTATAATTCACATTTAATATACTTCATTATAAAATGTAGTATAGAAATAAGGTGTGCATTTTAGATGTACACACAAAAAAATACATTTAAAAAAACGCTCAAAAAGCAGCTAATAGTTAACTCTTAAATTTAATTAAAAGTCTGTTCCAAGAACAATGAATTCCACAGTGAAATGGTAACTTAATCAAATCACATTCTTCTGCAGGTGATAGGGTATGAAATTAACCATAAAATTTTGGTCAG
The DNA here is from genome assembly GCA_038373885.1 of Cheiracanthium punctorium. Taxonomy (NCBI): domain Eukaryota; kingdom Metazoa; phylum Arthropoda; class Arachnida; order Araneae; family Cheiracanthiidae; genus Cheiracanthium; species Cheiracanthium punctorium. Next base: position 739,650 of record JAWZYV010010530.1, on the reverse strand, counting down.
AAAAACAGTAAAACAGAAACTGATAAATATTCTAACGAAATTTTCACAGCTTTTTAAAATTTTAACTTACATAAAATGTTTTTAAATTAATTCCTTTGGTTTTTCTTATTTCACATAGATTAAAAGGAAAGCTAATCAATTTTTTCACAATTAACAAAATAGCACTTACAAGTTCAGGTGTTTTTTCACCAAACAACACAGACATTTGAAAATTAATAAAATCTCTACTAAGTGAAGTAGAAAAATGATGAAGGACATAAGTAGCTGCTAAGTAGGGCAGTAATCTCCATTGCTAAAAAGAAAGAAAGAACAGCATTCAATAATATTTTGGAAAATATACAAAGCATTTTTAATAATTAGCATATAGGAATTTATCTATTATTTTAGATGAAATATTATTAAGCAGCACTAATGTAGACACATATTTTCATGCAGTGACGGCTCGTCATTTAATAACATACTTTTATTTAAAAGATACACAAATTTTATACTATTTGAAAATTATCCATTAAAAAAAATCTACTAAATGAACACCAGATACATCGTTAGGTGTGTTGTCTGTGAATGGAGCTGGCATATTTGGCTATTTAGCACAAAAGCTATGTTAAAGTATGGCTAGCTTGCCTTCAGAATGGCTTGTTTGGTGAAGTCTTTAGGGCTATCTAATCTGTAACCAATAAAGGCACTCTTCACAAAAACTGGGAGGATTTTGGCAATGCCGTAGTTATCGTTGAAATTAGTCCTCTCAGTAAGAAATCGTTTTTCATTTGTAGAATCTTTCTTTCCAGATATTTTACAATATAATGAATATATATTTTACTTGTTTATGTTCCTGATTTATAAAATTCAGTGTATATTTTATTTTAAAAAGACTGATTTTAAAATAATGGAAACATTTTAAAATAACTAACAGCTGTAGTGAATTTAAATAAAGAAAAATTAAAAGTAACTGGAATTATGAATTCTTGTTTAATAGTAGAAAAACGTTTCTATGAGTAATTTAGTTAAATTATAAGATTGGAAAGGTTTGTCTGACATCTTTGATAATCATTTCCCATTAAAAATATTTTCACTAGTTAATGCTGTGCACATGAGAAATAAAGTGTTCTATGTACATAACATTTTTTTTTTTTACTGATAGAACTCATGCTATTTTTCCTCCCTCATGCTACCATTTTTCTACTTAATCAAATCGGGCCCCACAGCTAAAATGGGTTAAGAGCTGTCACTGTTTTCTTGATTCAAAAATTCAAAGTTTCACATTTCAAAAATTATACTAAACTGAAAACAATAAAAACATTTTCGAAATGTGATAAAAGAACAAAAATTATTCTTATTTTTACATAATTAAATTTAACACTTGAATTTTCCAGTCATATTTTTTTTTCTTTATTACAAAAGTATAAAATATACATAAAGGTAGATAATATTAGATTTACATAATTAATTCTACTTCAAAAAATGGTGCAAAAATTGTGCATAGTGAAAATACCATGGATAAAAATATCCTGATTCAAGAAAGATATATATACAGAATATACTTCATAAGTAAATAAAATATCTTTAATTTGCTTTATTAGTTAATATCATTACAAACCATTTGATACCATTTAAATTTGCATAATTTTAAGATTTCATTATATTCCTTCTGCAGTCGTAAAACTGTTAATGACTTTCATAAAAAAATGATCCACAATTTCAAGCATTTGTCAACTTTATAAACATGAAATTGTAGGATGGTAAAATGAAGCACTTTTACAAATCACGCTTTCTTTTCTTTTTCAATAAATCAAATAAAGAAAGAGGAAAAAAAAAACCCACCTGTAGTTGATATTCTAAAACAGGCAACTCTTCCTGACCAGCAGGTCCAAATTGCTTTCTTACAGCAGAATAGCGAATGGAAATAGGTAAACACATTTGAAGATTTGATAAGCCCATATTAATAATGAATATTCTTCCAAGGGAGAGAGTTCCCATCGAAGCACCAAAGCGTTTATTGGGATCCTAAAATTTAAAAACACAGGAAGAGAAATTTCAAAGACCGAAAAATCAATTTCTTATAAATTTACACCAATATCAAATAACTATGATAGTAAAATGATCAAATGAAAAGTCGCATACAGTAAGCTCACAAATATAGTCATATACATGCAATTCAAACTAACATATGTAAAGCACAGAGTATTTTTAATCTTACTCAGGGATCTTTTTCAAAATCAGAATTTACTTTATACGATATTAATCAGGGGAATAAAAAATATATGTACTGACTTACATACCCCTTAATCCTTAAATGCATGAATTTTAAGCAAGTTCGCTCTTGATCATGCGATAGTGCACGATAGATACAACTGTAAGCTAAATTTAATACATCAGTTTTGTGAATAATTAATTTTTTGAAAAGCATGCAGTTTGAAATAAATACATGAAAGTTTTATTATTCATGACATGAATTATTTATTATTAAAAACTAAGTTTTACATGTGAAAATAAGAAATTTGGTTGGTATTCAAATACTTTTTGGTCCAGTAATGAATGTGTTTTAAACATACGATGTAGATCTATATCGCTATGCCTTTAAGAGTTTAAAAAAAAAAGGAAAAGGTTTTTTAGATGATAATTGCTTACTCACTGCTCTGGTAAAAACTTACAACAATTTAATCTCCTGGTCCAAGTTTTAAATTAAAAGATAACACAAAAAAGGACTAAAAATGCAAGAGTTTTACAATTCCAAGCATATGTGCTTCAAAGATTTCTTAAATTTCTAAAAGAAAAAAAAATTAAAAAAAAATGTTTTTAATAAATAAAATATGATAATTTGTTAAAAATCAACTAAATTCTTGTGACATTTTTCAGGCCTCTTCAGGAGCATAAAGATAAAAGTTCAAGCATTTTAAAGATTTTTTTAGGAACAACTTGCCTTTAAAAATCACAAAATGCACAAGCAAGTGTAAATTTGCATGCCCACAGATAAAAGATTTTACTTTCCCTTCTCAATCTACAGGAACACTTGAAACCGAAAATCTGAAGAAAAGTTAATTGAACCCTAGATTTTTCAATGATCTGGGTTTTAAGAAGAAAAAAAAATAGAAATATAAGAATAATCCATTTCTGATAAAATGCTTTTTTAAACTTTCCAGCCAAATTACAATATTTCTGAATATGCCACTGCTTTAGAGTGAAAATTTATGACTAACATAAAAAATATCAGGAATATATACATGAATTTACATGAAGTTGACAACTATACCAGTAAAAATTCAAGAAAGTTAGGATGCTAAAACAGATCAACTTTTGATAACTATTTCACAAAAGTTATACTTTGGCATTTCAGTGTTAGCAGCTACATGTTTAAAAATATAAGTTCTAATTACAGCATATGAGTCATTAATCACCTTCACCCCCCCCCCCCCCCAAAAAAAAAAAAAAAAAAAATCCACTTTTAACATGTAAAAGTAGAAACTGTATTTATTTATTTATTGTTATACTTTTTTCATTTAAATCTTCTTCACCATCTTCTGGAACTTTAATAATTATTGGTTAGACAACGACTCCATTTAGTGAAATTTATAAAAGCTCACACACTTTTTGTATTGTGAATGATATGATTCTTTTTTCAAAAAAGAGAACACAAGGCCACTCTGTCACCAGCCATTCAGAAGAGAAAGAAAAAGTAAAATAAACATTTAGTGCTGATAAATGTTATTTGGCAGGTAACAAGTATCATTCTTGTCCTATAACATCTCAATAAACTCAGCAGTTTAAACTTAACCAATAAGTATATCTCGATTCTGCTACCCAGGTAATCCATTTTTAAAATATAAGATTACTATTGTACAACTATTAGTTTACTGTATTCCTTGTAGTTAGGTTTTGTCAATGCACCCATAACAAAAGGAAAGAGAAACTGAATTTCATTGAATACAAGGGGCATGATGTTTGGAAATGACCAGCAAATACATTTTAAAAATTGTAAAAAAGGCCTTTCAACTATTAATACATACATTAAAAGGTGTAACATAGCGACCATCAGGAGTAACATCTCCAGTTCTGCTTAAGAGACTCTCTCGAGGTATTCTGTATCTTGTGAAGGACATGAATCTAAAATTTGCATTAAAAAATAAATGTTAGAAGAGATAATTAAAAAATAAGAAGCATACATAGAAGAGAGATAATAATAATTATTTTTTCCCTTAAAAAAGGAAGGACGTTACAATTTTTTATCTATATAAGCACATTTTTACCTTTCAACAAGCTTAGATAAAATTTTATGTTTTTTATAAAATAAAATATATAGTTTGCATGCTGAAAATTATGTAACATATAGCATGCTATATATATATATATTATATATAAGGAAAGAAAATATGCAGAAATAACTCAAATTTCTTATTCCACAAAAAATTATTACAGTTTCTTAAGGTTTAGATAGACATTCTGTATCCAGGGTTGTCATTCAATTTTTCAAACAAGGTTTTTCCTGGTTTTCCAGAATTTTTTGTATAAAATTCTAGATTATAGTCCACTTCATCAGAACAGATGGCTCAAGGTCATGCATTTTTGTTTCTCCCACCACCTGTACAACAACCAGGACGACTGTATTTAGGCATATTCTTTTCATACTATAGTTGAGGGTCAAATGTTGAAAGTTCCTTTTTCAATGTAAATCATCATTAAAAAATGAAACAGAGTGGGAAAAAAAGTGAATCTATTCCTAGCATCTTTCGTAACTATAGTTACAAGAGAAAGGAGAGAAAAGATGGGTGACCTTGAGCTGCCTATTCTGATGGAATGGACAAATTGTCCACTCCATTGTAAATTGTTATGACATGCATATAATTTATGACAGTTATAAAAATGCAGATTATCTTTAACCCTAGCAGACCTATATCAAATTGTATTTGGAGCATTCCAGACTGATGATAAACGAAGAATTATCTATATATGTGGACTTTTGATAGTTTTCCAGGTTACATTTTGACTCTCCAGGTTTTGAGCCAAAATTTACAATGTTCCCCAACTTTTCCCCGACTTTTTTTTTTGTCAAAATGATTGATGGTAATCCTGGTAACACAACAGTGCATACTAGGGCTGAAATAGAATTTCTTGATTTTTTAGACCATTTTTGATAAAACTTCAGACTACATTGTGATACATATGTATTATGTGATACATATATTGTGATGCATATGTATATTATAGAGCTATCATATCAGTACAGATCATTAACTCTTCGCAAATGATTCAAATGATTTTAGAACATTCCAGACTACTTGCAAATTGTTCATAACTGTGGTCTTTTGATATTTCCCCCCCAACATTTTTACAGACCAGTGGCAATCTTATACAAGAAGTAAAACATTTTAAAAGCAACATCTTTGCATCTTTTGTTATGTTTAATTATTCAAAATTTACATAGTTCTACTTTAAACATTTATTTAATGCTTTACAAGAGAAGAAAACATGTATAACAGCAATAAATAGATAAAAAGACAGAAATAAAATATATACCCATTATCAACACCATTAAGACCCAATTTCGGGCCCATGTCTCCAATTGTAATTCCGGGATAAGGTAATAGTGTTTTAGGATCTCTAATGGGCACAATAAAAGAATGTAATCCATGGCATGTCCCATCAGGTGTGTACAGCTGTGCATAAAGGCAAGCATGAGTAGCTGTTTGTCCCAAACTTCCAATCCAAACTTTAGTTGCTTCAAGATCTGGAGTATTTACAACAAATTCCTGAAAAAAAATTCAATATTTGTTTTGAGAAGTGAACACAGATAATTACTTCACTAAATATCACTGACTAAAAATAAATAAATAAATACTGTACTGAATTTAATTTCCTACAGTTGGAAAATATTTGTGAAAGACGTAGAAAGAGCAGGACAATAAAAATGTAAAAGTAAGTGCTAAAATAATAAGATGAACCTTATAAATGTGCTGAATAAATACATTTTTAATAGATAACTTAAAATAAAACGGCACTAGATTTATGTTGTTACAAGCAAATAATTAAGTTAGACTGAAGGGAAAAAAAAATAGTACAGTAATAAATCTATATTGCATCAGTTACATTTTTAAGAACTGGATATTCTTTTAGGGTGTAATAATAATTCTATAATACATATATGAAATTTTCAATTATATCATGGTAAATGTGTACTGCCCAATGCTCATACACAAGAAAGAAAAAAAAAACAATGAAAATAATATTTAATCAGAAACATTTAACTATGAAGGAAACACCAACTATTTTAAATAAATTAAACGGTCATTGGCTATATGCTTCTTTCAGACAATATAAGATTTTATCCAAAATTCAAGGCTAAATCTCTTTGTTCCCACCACAAAATTAACAATAAAAATGAGCTTTGAGAGTTTTTTTTTCCTTTTTTCCCTGAAACATTAGATAAGAGAACAATCACACAACAGCTTCCTTGATACCTATAATTTTCTCATTAAATAAACATGAATATTTTTACATAATTGTAACAGAACATATCTATGTTATAGTGTGATTATACAAAAGATTTGTGGAATCATATATAAATCATATATATTTACAATAACAATACTCCCTGATTTAATCAGGAAAAGTGAATTTAGCATTATGAAAAGGAAAAATGGGCTTGGATGTTTATAGCAGGCGCGTAGGCAGGAAAATTTTTCGGATGGGATATGCGCCTGGAAAAAATTTCGGGGGGATATGAACTTATATGTGTATAAATTGACGGAATTTTATCACTAATCCAAAACTTTCGGGGGGGGGGGGGGGGGGATATATCCCGATATCCCCCCCCCTGGCTATGCTACTGGTTTATAGTATTACAAAATGCCAATTAAAATAAAAATAAAAAATATTATTTGTGTTTTTATGTTATTTTTGCTTTTTGTTCTTTTGTTTGTTCTGTTTTCTTTTTTTGTATGTTCTTTTTATTCTTCTTATTTATTTATTTATGCATTTTTGTACTTCTTTTCTTTTCTTTTTATCCTTCCCCCCCTTTTTCCCCCCTCTGTGGTTTTGTTCGGCTTTTCTTTTTTCCTTGTGGCAACATGCTTGTTTGTTTATCTTTTTTAGTTCCCTCAGTTCTGTGCGATGAAGGGCTTTGACTGATGAAGACCAAAAGAATTTTTGGTGGAAACAATCGTATCAAGTTACAAATAACATCTTTATGTGTTTTTTCACATTTATTTAATCAATTGGTTTTATATTCTGACTGAAAAAGTTTTTCTTTTTTTAAAAATAAAAGTGGGTTTTTTGCTTGATCATAAAATACTTCATTTTAAAAGGTGTTCAAGTTAATTTTACATGCATATTTGTTGAAAGAATGGCCCATTTCTAGTTTTTTTAAGGCCTGTTCTTGAAAATTTAGTCTGGCAAAGATCATAGGAGAAACAAGATTTTTTTTACCTCCATTCGTTGAAAAATGTACTATTGTGCATGGTCTTGTCTTCAGGATTCCCCTTTCTTTCGAACAATAGGATAGCCTCGAATTTTTCTGGACGGTTCAAAGTATATTGATTCCCGGATTCTCCTTGGAGTGCAAACTAGTTCCAGATGGTTTAACCCTATTTTTCTGAAGTAGCACCAGAAATAGGAAGGGTCATTCACTGTCGAAAAAGCTGTTTTCTTGAAATTGCTGGATATTCTATGTATACTTTGATTCTATGCATTCAAATACAAGTCTTACCTTCGGCTAGGAGAAATATTTGGACTTCTGATTCTAGTCTGATTCACTGGAAAAGACGTGGGATTCTACGTTGTTCTTTTTTTCAGTTTAGCCGACATTGGGCAAGATCAGTATCAGTAGTGATAAGAAGGGATGATCACTTGCATTGCTGGATCTGTTAAAGCTATGTGAAGTTTATTTTTGTATTGCCAACTTTTGGATGAATATATGGCAGTATAATAATTGTAATCTGTTTGTAGTTATTTGAAAAATGAAAAAATTTAAAACTGAAAAGCTCTTTTGTTATAAGTTCATCTAAAACAGAACAAAATGAAAACAGTGCAAATACTGAGAATACTGTGTCTACATTTGAAGAATTGGCAAGTTTGATTAGAGATTCATCAATGCTTGCAACACCCTGCTCGCTCGATATTGAAAGACAATGAAAGTGAAGCATGCAAGTGTCTTGTTGAAAAAAGTGACATTTGGAGCGCCCAATACCCACACAACAAACATTTCTGAGACATTTGGCAATGATATTTCACTCATTGATACTCTCACAATGAAATCCATGTCAGACTCTGAAACAGTACAAGCATTATGAAATACTTGGATTCCTTCTGAAAATTACACTTTTCCTAAACAAAATCTTGGATCTAAAAAGTGACGATTTCAGATATCATGACTCCAAAAATATTTTTAGCTAGCCAATTCAAAAACTGAAAATGGTGCTTATTGCAAATATTATGTTTTGCTTCTTTCAACTGATTTCATTGCCAGTAAACGTAGCCACTAATCTCTTGATGGGCTTGTGACAAAACCTTGTGGAAATTAAAAAAAAATGCTTTGAAAATTTTCAGGTCCTATGAATTAATCCATTATCATAAATGTGCCATTTTAAGAGCCAAGAATATTGGTGACAACGTTGACGAGAAGGCGTATTTGGTTATTCTTCAACTTGACAATATAAGAAAAGATGCTCTGAACAACAGAAAAAAAAAAACTAATCCAAATTACAGAAACCTTGATATTGTGTGGAAAGCAACAAATATCACTATGTGGTCATGAAGATTTCGGTCGAGTCTCCCTAGAGCCTGAGCACAATGACGGGAATTTTACAGCTCTTTTGAGATATCGTGCAAAAAACACTCTTACTCTTTCTTTCTTAAAATCTTCTTGGTTTGTGTGAAGTGGGACAAGTAAGTATACAATAAGGAGAGAAGCTCTTATTTCAAATCTGTCATAAATAAAACATTACACAAATAGTCTGGTACACTGTCTGATCGCAATCCTTGCTCCACCCTCAATAGTTATTCTGACACTGGCATTAAGTTAGTTGTGCATGTAATTTCATTTTCTAACATTTTGCCAAGAGTCCCCAGCATAATACTGTGTGTAATCTAAGATAACAACTTAATATTGTTTTGGTTTATGGTAGAGCAATGTATGTATGTTTCAGACTAAGTGTTTTATTTTATTTTAGTCTAACACGAGTTTTTTTTTTTTTTTGTGTGTGTGTGTGCATGTGTGAATGTATTTTAATGTATAAAATATTTATTTTATGCTGACTTTGCACCAGTGCCGGTCCTAGCTATTTTTCTAAGTGATGTGAATTACAAAAAATGTGCCACCTCTCCCCCACACACATGTAGGTAGAAAAGTTTTCAAAGGGGTTAAAATGAAAATTTCAACAATATATGGATACATACATATATTGTTGTATACATATTAGAGATGAGACGGGCTCGGGCCCTGTAATTCACAATTGCTTTCTGGCTCGGGCTTGTGCAAAATGTCTCCTTTATTGAGCATACTCCTTGAAACAGATTTTAAAAAGCGATTCATCAGGAAAATAAACGTACTGATGTGATGCTAGGACTTGCAACAAAATAATGGATGGGTAAAAAGCTAGCTCTTTCACATAATTTAATAAAGGGTGTGTTGTTCTATTTTATTTGCGTATGTGTGTTAAAATGCTTTAATTAAAAGTTTTGGCCTCATTATTGACTGGCCTATCTTAGTTAAATGTATATATTCACATCGTATCATAAAATACTTTTTAAAATTAATTTTGTTCCTATCAACTAAATTCTTATGCAATAATATATTCTTATGCAATTCTATGGCAAATATGCAGATTTATTAAATTTATTATGCAAAATCTCTTTTCTGGACATGTTTTAAATATAACATTTTTTAATGTCATCATATGAGATGTATGAGTTGTATTTTTCTGTATCTAATATATGTAAGTACATATGAATGTTTGACACTTATGTGACTACTCAACGGAATTTTTAATAAAAATTGAAAGATTATTGTTATTATTTGATAAACATGGATATAAAGTATTAGAAAGTGCATTAAGAGTTTGCGACTATATTTGTCTTTAATTTGCACAAACGGCAAAATTTATAGTATTGTATCAATGAAGTAACAGAATTTTATTTATCTTTAGCTGAAATTTTGGGCTCTGACTTAAATAATGTTACTCAGGCTCGGGCTCCGACTTAAATAATATTGCTCGGGCTCGGGCGGGCCCGGGCTTCAAAAACTGAGCCCGAACTCATCTCTAATAATATGCATATTATAAAGTAAGGTATTTTGGCACCACTATAGAGATCATGCTCAGTGTGGTCGCTCCACCTTAGGACCAACTCTGCTTTGCAGGAATATCCTCCTACACCTTGGGCCCCCTCCGAAAAAAAATCCTGCTTACATTACTGAAGGGGAAGTAATGTGTCATGTCATTCTAGAAAAGTGCAGATAATAAAAGTATGGTGAAATGGTAATAAAATTAAAGCTGAAAAAATTAAAAGATCATTTTAAAGATGTAGTACATCGAACAATCTAGATGGAATGGAAGATGATTTATTTTTGGATCAGAGTAACAGTGTCAGTGAAGATGAAACTGAATTTGATAATGCGTCTGAAAATATAAGGGAAGTTGTACAGGACAAACTTTTTGAGCTAACCGATAGTGGAAAACTTTAAGTTCATAAGGTATGCCATTTCTTTTAAATAAACATTTTAGGTATTTATAGAAATCTAAGTTCTTTAGGGGTTCATCTTTTTATTATTTTTAAATGCCTCATTTTTATGTTCGGCTTTTATTTCTTGTATTAAAAGTGTGCATTTTATGCATCAGGATACACAGTATTTAAAAGATCTTGCCAAGCATGGCCTTTGATCTGAACTTTTGTCCTGTTGGTGCTAAGTGGCAGGTTAGCGCTGAAACTATTCAAAACAATTTATTTTTAACTAAATAGCATATACACACACAGACAAAATAAATCCATTTTTAACATTAGAGAGATTTTCCCTTTGCATGACACATAAATAATATAAATTGCATAATTACTTGAGTTTTTGGATCATATGTAGCTGTTGTTCTCATTTTTCTAGTATTTGATCCATGGCTTAGTTCAGTTAATCCAAAGCATCCAATCATCTGCAAATAAGCAACATTTTAGTACAAGACAATAAATAATATTGATATCATTGGTCAAACCAACAACTGCTTACCTCAAATTTCTCTAAGTCAGCCATTAAATCTAAGTGCTTTTTCACACCGGAACTTCTTAATGCACCCACAAAATACTAGAAGGTAAAATGTAAATTTGAGTTGATATTTATGTGAAAAATACACAACAAATTAAATGAGTAAAAGTACAATCAGTTCTGTTATGATGAACATGTCCTAGGTCTTTGAAGTTTTAATTTAAAGTAATTATTGGTAAAAAAAAAAAAAAAAGTGTTTTTAAGTTATATACGTAAGGCAGTGAATTAAAAAAAAAAAGAAATTCAGATTTTGAACATTATTATTTATCTATCTCTGTAAAGGTAGCTATTATTGTATTTTAGGTAGGTTAAGTTTAGGTAGTTATTATTGTACCAACAGGAAAAAAAAAAAAAAAATGCTGACAGTAAAAGTAAGACAAAGTTACTGTATAAGAACCCCTTAATGAATGAAAGCTCAATACAATAACTAATTTTAAAATTTTAAAGCTAACAAAAATAAGATTTTTGTGCATATTTTATAGCTACAGAGTAATAATTATTTAATTACCTTATACAATAACTAATTTTAAAATTTTAAAGCTAACAAAAATAAGATTTTTGTGCATATTTTATAGCTACAGAGTAATAATTATTTAACTACCTCATATGATACAGATCTCTTTGTACAAAGTGACCAATCATACATTCCAATGCTAAGCAAAAGACCTTGAGCTAAAAGAGGATTTGCAAGAAACTCTTCGTATGTATAAAACTCATATTCCATGAGACGCTTCATCCTCTGGAAGCATAAATGTCTATGTTGCTGTGAAGATAGCTCCTCAGATGGTAAACGTTGAAACAATGGATCTTTCTCAAGAGTTCTCCATATAGTCATCTAAATGGAAAAAAAACAAAACAAAAAAAACTTTTATCTGTTTATATAACCACTTATGCAATAAAGTAAATTATTAAATAAAGTTTTCCACTCATATACAAAAACTTACAGTTTTAGGAAAAAATAGAAAACATACTCATTATAAAAGCAACAAAATTAGGGATGCACCGAATACCATATTTTGCCGAATAACGAATACCGAATATTCGGTTAAAATTCTAACCAAATATTCGGCTGAATACTTGGTTAACACTTATTAAACTTTGATTGCAATGATTAATTTAATTAGTTTTTTCTTAAACAATATTTCGTATTGTGTAAAACTTCAAAAATTAAAATGTTGCAAAATTTAATATCAAAGTGTGTCCTTTATATATTATTAATAATAACTTTTTTAAATATTAGTGAAATGTTGGTAATTTTTTCCCTGCATATTTTATTAAAAATTAGCAGCTAATTGACTTTACATATTTATGAACACTTAATGTTATGAGTTTTTTTTTTACCTGGTTACTGTTTCAAATTTAAATCAGTTAGTCATAGCAAGATTAATGTAATGCGTCATAAGATTTAAGCAAAATTGAAAAGCAACAAAATTCAAATTTAACATCTGAGTGTTTTCTCTTACATTAAAACTAATTTCATTGTGATATTGGTTTTTTGTGCGATTGTGAAACGCTGTGTTAGGGCTGCCTGCCAAGGATGGGGGTGCCTTGGTAGGAGGACTTTCTAAGGGTTTCTAATGCTTATTCACATGTGATATTAGTAAGTAACAACTTGAATCAATTTAGTACTATGGTACTATACTATATCTTTCATTCATGATATAAAAAATATGTATTTGTTTACCGACTGGTGAATACTTAAATTTGTTTACCGAATATTTAAGTATTTGGCCGAACCGAATATTCGGTTTGTCTGCCGAATAAGCAGTATCCCGAATATTCGGTGCATCCCTAAACAAAATATACTATAAAATTAGGATGGCAGAGATTCTTTATCTGCTGCATGCACGTAACTTTTTTTGATTAGGTTGAAAAACCTGACTAGAAAGAAAGTCACAAAGTTAGTTAAAAACAATGTATAATGTGCCAATAGTAATGGCTATTAACCCTAAATGTATTGTTTTGGAATACAAGGTCTGTCAAAATGGCATTGTTTCCTGGATGAATCGCTCCTAAACACAAAACAAGCATCTTTGATTTTAAAATGAAACATCTTTAAATATTACCAGACACATTTTGGAATGTTTAGCCCTTTTTCGGCAATCAGAAATCTAGGCATTAGTTTGCCGGTAAAGCACAGAAGTCCATTATGCAAAAGCCAGTGAATTTGCAATGGACTGATAGTGAATTTGTGAAAGTTATGTTTTTCTGGTGGTAAACAGGGCCGGATACAACTGATCACACCAGCCCAGTAAATATATGTAAACGGCAGGCACAACTTATATTTTATTCTGAACAAACATGCAAGTGAAAGTGACTGGCCTGCCAGAAATTTCCCAGCTGGCATATTTGGGTCTGGTGGCAAACAAGATTCATTGCATGGATTCTATCCGTTCTGAAGCAAATAGTGAATTAAAATAGCCAGATATTTATTTTCAGATAGTTAGATATTTATTTTCAGGAGGTAAACTTCTCCAGTAAACACCAAAATTGGATTGTTTGTCTGGGAAATGATTTTTTTTGCTGAGTGCAGCTGTAGGCACAGTGAAGCTTTATAATAATATTTTGTGACATTTGTTCGCTTATTCCTCCAAGATGACTAATGCAACCACATGAGCAAATTTGGCACAGCAATAATGGCCACAGCTTAGAAATTACTGATGTAAGATGGTAGTACTTATCAGTCATGCTGCTGGGAATAATTACTTATTCCTCCAAGATTACTAATGCAACCACATTAGTAATCTTGGAGTTGCATCCTGGGTAAGTAATCTTGGTATCTCCAATAGTAATCTTGGAGAACCATCCTGGGCTTATTCCTCCAAGATGACTAATGCAACCACATGAGCAAATTTGGCACAGTGATAATGGCCACAGCTTAGAAATTACTGATGTAAGATGGCAGTAATTATCAGTCATGCTGCTGGGAATAATTACTGAAAGCATTTTATCTATTTGTTTATAAACTCCTTTAAACACTGCTAACACAATCTTGACAAAGGTGGTGTCATGGTATAAGCAATGATATAGGTGGTAATGAAGGGAAACTGTAGCGATACGTCATGTTGTTGAGGATAATTCCCCCATAGACTTAATATTGACTTATTGTTTTGCATTGTTAAGGTCTTGTACTATTTTTCCCCATAATTTTGAAAAAAAAAAAAAAAAGCGAACATATGGTTACTGTTATGCTTTAATTTGATGTTATTTTACTATTTTCAAATCATCAAATATCGTTCAGCAAAGAATTTTTCAAACTTAAATGTGTTTCATCATTATAACTATTTTTAAGGCTTGTCATTTGAAAACTGCTTTTGGTACTTACGTATTATCCCGGCAGTCATTCCTGCCAAACTATTTTTTTGTCAAATGTGTTGGCAACTGTTGCTAATCGTATTCCAAACCATCCATAATTTCTTGTGTTCAGCATTTATCTTGGAGAATAATCCTCCTCACCGGGATAATACATAAGTACCCTGCTTTCCTATCTTATGTGTTGACTACCTCAACCAGTATTTAACTGTAGTAATAGCAGGGTCATTCCATGTCAAATCAACACAATTTTGGGAGATTTTCCGAATGGATGTCTCAGATTTTCATGATTTTTTATATACACATATATCACAGACTTACGAAAAAATACCAAATTTCACTTATGTAGCACAATTATTTTTGAAGTTATTAATTTTTAAAGATTTGAATTTTTATGAAAAAAATTCATATTTTGGCACATTTGGATGCCTATAGACTGGCAACCAGTGATGGTATAAAGCTGAGAGTGGTCTCATTTTAAAGCTGTTGAATGGGGCTTTAATATGTATGCCACAAGATAAGGGATACAATTTTAAAAATTTCAATTTTTTAAAATTGTAACCCCTACCTTGTGACATATCATATTAAAGCCCCATTCAACAGCTTTAAAATGAGACCACTCTCAGCTTTATACCATCACTGGTTGCCAGCCTATAGGCATCGAAAGGTGTCAAAATATGAATTTTTTCCATAAAAATTTAAATCTTTAAAAATTAATAACTTCAAAAATAATTGTGCTACATAACTCAAATTTTGTATTTTTTCATAAGCCGATGATATATTACTGAATACCAAAAATTATGAAAATCTGAGACATCAAGTCTGAATCAGTGTGTTGATCTGACATGGAATGACCCAGTAATGTGTTGCACAATACATCTGATCTTGTATGTCTTACTCATTGCCCCACTGTACTCTAATCCCTGTCCCACTGTGACCCGCAAAGGATTACAATGTGATACATTGAGTATGTTTTGAAAATTAACTTTTTTTACAAAGATTAAAATAAAGATAAATTCTGAAAAAAAAAAAAAAAAATGAACGCTAAGAGTTGGCAATATATAGTTCTGCATTTAATTTTTAGTTTTATACTAAAGAAAGGAAGTTAATTTAATACAAGTAAAAATTGTCTTGTTGAATCTTGCTTGACTCCAAAATAATCTACTTGGGGCAGAATTATATTATTTGCATATCAAAGAAATATTTTATTTAATGGATTTATACGATTAACTAGAAATTTACCAGTTTTCTATACACTTTATATAAAACAGCTAAACATTTAAAAACTATCTAATCTAATAAGTGACTACATTAAAAAATCTGTTTAAATATATATATATATATGATTGATTTTTTAAAAAAGAAATCATGATTTTTTTTTACACCCTGCTATAAAAACATGTTTTTAGCATAAATCAGACAATGCTGAAATGGTAAGGTAAAGCAAGGTAAAGGTAAACGTTTAAACTGATTTTAAAAGTTAAAATTAAAAAATAAGATTAATGAAAATTTAAAAATTTAATTGTACCATTTTTTTATTCAATTTAAACGACGCTCTAAAAAGAAAAAAAAAGTTTTTAGATCTAAATATACATATAATTTTAAATGCTCCATTAAAACACTATTGGTTAAAAAACTTAAGTATATACTGCAGAACGGGCCGAATAGCTTGTTGGTTAATGGCATCGTCGGTCCAAATCTGAATAGCCACTCCGTTCGCCACATAAGCCATCGGAAAAATTGTTTAACTTCTTTGAAAAATAATTAGAGGTGTGCATTTATTTGTTGCCTAGGGTTTCCACACCTCTAAATCCGGCACTGCTTCACTGTAAACAGCAATCATCTTAACATATAAAACTTACTTGTAATTTCAACATTTCTTCCCCTTCAAGAAGTACTTTCATTTCTTTCCAATCGAATTTCGCCCTTTTTCTGTAATAATCCAGAGGTCCGGGTTTAAAATCTTGGAGAATATTTTTAACACTTTCATTCAAAACCATTTTTAAAATTAAATGTCAACTGTACTGTACTGAAATATAAAGACGCTTCGGTGAAGTATACCGCTTAGCACTTAGTTCAATTATACATCGTAAACGGATCAAAATACTTTAGAATGTTCTTAGAGGAAAATGCTTTTCAAGGCCAAAACGTTCTAGGGAGCGACGACGATGATACAATAATTTTGACACTTTACGCTTCTTTAATACGTTTAAACAAACAAGTTTTCTTGACCTTCGAGACCAGAGCTTCTACAAGTGTCAACAACACTTCCCCAATATTGACAATATTCATGAGAACGTTTATAAATAGTACCCTCTATCGCCCATGGTGGAGCATATAATTGTTATCGAACGACATCTAATCTTATCGAGCTTATGGCTTCCAGTTTTCTGAGAGCAACTAGAGATTGGGAAGCTTTTTTAAACTAACCTTTCCCTTTAAAAGATGTCGTGGCTAAACAACCGACGAACGACTCTTCGTCATTGGCTATTCAGCATGTTGGTTGTCTCTTTAAATAAAGAAGTAATGTTTTGGGTGTAAATATGATATTCACACATTTAAAAAAAAAAAAAAAAAAAAAAAAAACACTATATAAATAAAATATTTAAATTGGAGGAAATGTTAGCTTTCAAATAAAGATAACCACACTCTTCAACTACTTTCAGGTTTTCCAGGTTAACCTGATAGCAGAGGTTGAATAAAAAACACTCACTATCAGCTGGCGCTTTAAATATATTTCCTACATCGTTATTTGGATGAAAGTCAGCTTATTAAAGCTGAGTGTAGGTTTTCCTCCTTTAGTGTAGTTAATTCTGTAGTTTTATTAGCTCATTCTACGTATTTTTTTTTTCAAGTGTGTAAATTATAGAAAACAGCTCGAGATGGTAAGTGTGTGAATATGTTTTATTTATGCAACTCTTTAACGGTACAAGTCTCAACAACTTTAAATACCGTGTATGGTATCTATGCTTTCTTATGATAACCATTTCTTTCAAAAGTTAATTTTTTAAAAATCTTTTTATCATGTATTTTTTAAATTTTAATTTTGTTAAAAATCTTAGTGTAACCTTGCCAAATAATCTTAATTTATAAAAACCGATTTTACAAGAGTCCTGTTTACCTTTCACCACGTCCAATTTTAACATATAAATATTATGCATATTCTCATATGAGTATCATTTAAATTTATTAAATAGATAAAAAAGTGCACTAGTACTGCATAATTTTGACGTCATAATTAAATGATATCTAAATGTAGTTATTACAGATTTGTATTTATAGTGGGTTTTGGAGTGACTAAGGACTAAAAAATATCATGTAGAGCCAAGTATTGGCTCTACATGATATTTTTTAATTATTAAAAGTGCCAAATTTCGTTCATATGAATTGAAAATACAGCGATTGGTTTACAATTTTGTTAAACATAGTGCTAAAAGAAAAATGTTAATACATGCAACATCTTTAGTTCTAATTACTGTGCAGACAAAAGAGCATCATTTAACTCTTGTAGTTATTGTGTTTAGTGAACTTGATCTTTAAGATCGCTTACATATTAGAACATTATCCAGCTGTCGGCCAACAATGTTTTGGGCTTTAAAAAAAGAAAAAGTTGGTTTCTATGAACATTGATTAGTCTAGTCTAAAAAGTATCAACAGAAGAAGAATGTACATAATTAAAAACTAAATTGATGTGATTTTTTTAAAATATATTAATGATACTCTTTTTCTCTAGGGAAATGAATCATCACTACCAATGGAGATGTGCTCCAACTGTAAGTAGTTTTTTTTTAATTTTGATAACTTGTAAAAGTACTTGTACTTTTTTGCACAGTGAGAGAAATTTCACTGTGCATAATTACGGAGCTTGAACCCATCCCCTGTTGCCTATGGGTTTGAGAGGGTGAAATAATTTTCTATTGTTGCCGTGCTTGGCCATACAGCATTCCAGATTTTGAAACGGGAGTCTAAAGTTAATTTCAAAGGAATTCTCAGAAAGGAGAAACCAAATACTTACCTGCATTTATAGGTTAGGAAGATATGTGAAAAAAAAAAAGCTTTGAAAAAATTGAATTTTGGTTGACAGTTTTTTTTTTTTTTTTTTTCATCCAGGCCTATGCCCATGCTAAGCAAATAGTGTTTTTATTCAAAGTAATAAACAGCTGTGCTGAACAAACAGTAAAATTAGGAAGTGATTTTAACATAGAACTTACTTACGAAGAAGAGTAACGTTATTTAATTTTCCAAATACTGGAGTATTATCGAGAGCTGATTAAACTACCACAGAAAAAAGTTTTAAATAACTTGCGAAAGAATATGAAACGCATTCTAATTATTCATATTATCATAATTATTGATTAAAAGTAAAACTGGAGCACTGTGACAAAAATTATGTTCAGTAAAAATTTTTAATGGTGAAAATTGCATAATAAATCATTTTTTAAAAAAACTTTTGAATACTTTGAGTTGTCACTTAATATATTTCAAATAGCTTTAAATTTTGCAAACTAATTTCTTTTATCGAATGTCACATAAAAAGAGGGTATGCAAATTGAAAATTAAAAATTATTTTTTGCCATGTAGTTTTGAAACTCTAGTGACAGTTTTTTATGCGTTCATATTATTGAGTGACTGACAGTCAGAAACATTAAATACTGACATCAAAGACTTGACCCGTAAAGAAGGTGCAATTTTCATGGTTTCTATTTCATGTTTTGTTCATCTCATGCTAGTATCTTTATTTTCTTTTGAAGGGGAGGTTATGAAATATTTATATGAGGATGGTAATAAAGTGTATTAACAAATACAATATATATATAAATGTACATGCAGGATGTCCCATAACTGTGGATACAAAATGTAAGGGGAGGTAGGGCACATAAGGAATAAGAATAACATAGTAATGTGGAGTTAGAAACATAATCTTCATGTAAGCTGTTACTAATCACTTTAGAACAAGTGTTGAAATGAGAGTCAACTTTCCAATCATGGTTTGTGAAAAACTGATGTAATTTTCACAGAAAACACATGAAATTTAATAGTTTAAAAATTCTATTTCATTCCACGGATAAAATTTTTGGAGACAAGTCCATTGTCAATGTCATTGAAGCTTGGTTAAGAAATTAGACAAACACTTCAACACTTGTCCCAAAGTGATTATTTATGCAAAATGGCATTTTTGAACCCACATTGCTGTGTGATCTGGATTTCTTACTGTCTCTCCTTAAATTTTATACCAATAGTTATGGGACACTCTGTATATGTGTATTATAATAAATGCAATTAGAAAATGACTACAGCCTCGAAAATATTTCCGTCCCCAGCTATAGAAATTCAGTTGCTGAGAGTTTATTTTGCTCTTTTTCCTCCAGCAATACTATTTGAAATGCGTGATGTTTAGATCTATAAAGTGTGAATGTGTTATAATAATAAATGCAATAAAAAAAGGACAACGGCTATGAACTTTTTTGGTACTAATTGCACAATTTGCTTTTAGTTGATGCTGATGAAATCAAACGTCTTGGGAAACGATTCAGGAAGCTCGACTTGGATAACTCTGGATCTCTAAGTGTTGAAGAGTTTATGTCATTGCCAGAACTTCAACAAAATCCCCTTGTTCAGAGAGTTATTGAAATATTTGATACTGATGGAAATGGAGAAGTTGACTTCAAAGGTGAATTTTTTATTTTCATATGCTCTAAATAAATCATCCTACTTATTTCAGATACAAATGGAGATTCAAACTATAAATCAATGCATGGGTAGAAGCAGTCATGAATATTCTTAAGGGTAAAATAAGTGCATGAAGGAGATGTATGTTATTAGTTATGTTAAGGTTGTTATTTTAATAAACAAAAATCTAAAGTGCTGTGGCAGATTTTGAATGTACGTGGAGAGATATAATACAGATTTTCCCTGAATCTTTCAGAATTCTATGAAGACCGGTGGATATAACCAATAGAATATTAGTCGAACATTCCACTTTATTTTTACTTCTAGTAACTTATCTTCACTGGCATGATGGGCATAATTCAATGCATTGTCTGTTTATACTCCAAATACCCCTCCCTCCCCCCTCTTCTAAATCTGATCACAATTCTAATCAAAGTTTACATTATTTGTTCATGTCGGTCCTATACTTTATACACTATTTCAATTTTAGGTCATTAAGTTTAATTTTAAGAGATAAAACAATGTGAAAGTTTTTAAGTAAGTAACAAACTTAAAAATATAATACAATTATAAATATAATAAAATTATTTCTGTCCCTTAAGTGTAGCCACTTGGAGGGTCATTACTGAGAAAGGGTCACTACTGAGAGGATAAAGTATCAATGGGAAGAGTGTGCCTGTTAATGACTATGTCATTTTATCTCTCAACACCCTTTATTGGAAAATGTGTCCCAAAAATGCGACATAATTTTACATATATTTAAATACTATTAGTTCACAACAGCTTGAATCTATTGTTGCACTATTTCGTAAGCTGTAGAATAGGCTTTACATGTATTTTTTACATATATTTAAATATTATTAGTTCACAACAGCTTTAATCTATTGTTGCACTATTTCGTAAGCTGTAGAATAGAAATCCCATGTATTTTTCTATAAATAGGTTACAATCATAAAAATTTCAACATAGGGTTACCAGGCAAAATACGATGAGCGATAAAATGACAATGTCAAAGAATATCGTTTTAATATTGCACTAATGAAACTAAAAAATTAAGGGGGTTCAGGGGGATCTCCCCCTCATGAGGCTCGAACAGCTGAGTTTTTTATTTTTCATTATATTATCAATCTTGGCAAAATAGTCAACACCGCAGGACAAATCACTTCTCCAATATTCTTTAAATTTGAATGACACTTTGATTTTATGATGGCTAAAGGCAAAAATGTTGTTAAAGGTGGATATATATGCAAAGTGAAAAAAATATCAAAATTGCTAAAATTTTTGGCGATCCCTGATGCAGATCCCATGATCCCAATTTTGGTCACGGCCCACAGTTTAATAAACCCTTCTTTAGATGAAATATAATTATCTTAAAATACAAATATGATAAAATAGTAATAAAAAAAGTCTAGTCTTTGAAGTATTTGATGCAATTTCATAGGCATAGGCTACATTTTGTACTGTATGGAACCTTTTATTGCGAAACAATTAATTAAATTTCTATTATTTTTCAATTAATTAAATTTCTATGTCTTTCAAAAGAAAAGTTATTTATCGGCATTCGGAAGTTTGAGTTTTTTGAAACAATGGAGAAAAAAATTCTAATTAAACATGCATTGAACTTACTAAAGAGTTAATCAGAGGCATGAAACAAGAGTTTTATTGATGAATCACATATTATGGCTGTGTACAAAATCACGAATTATTTATGAAACAAAAGTCCAATTTTAAACAACCAAAAAATTGATCAAATGTTCAAAAAAAAAATAAATAAATAAATAACTGAATTGGTCCTGTAATGAGTTTTTTTTTAATTTCTTGTGTTTTTGTTTTTTCATTTTGAATACTTCAACTAGAATTTAAAATGTATGCAGTCAGATAAGGTGTTTTATTTATTTTAGTATGTGTGACTAAGTTTTCAAGAAGCTACTGTACATTTACTACTCCCTCTTTAAATATGATTATTATTTATCTTGATCTCTCTTATTAAGAGTTTATATTTTTCTACTATATTAACAATAAATGTTTAATCAAAAGTAGCGTAACATATATGCTGCCCATCAAATCAGTAGATGTCATGTTAATGCCCAACCAGTTATCCAGAATGCATATGGTCCCGACCATTCTAGATAACAGGTAATACAGTATAGAATCTATTATCCGGAATGGTTGGGACCAGGTGTATTCTGGATAACTGAATTTTCTGCATAACCGGTTGGGGATTAACATGACATCTACTGATTTGATTGGTAGCATAAATGTTACTCTCTATTTTTGATTAGAATTAAACATTAATTGTTAATATACCAGAAAAATAATATAAAAAACTCTAATATGATCAAGATAAATAATAATCATTCAGAGAGGAAGTAGTAAATATATGATAACTTCTTGAAAACTTAGTCACACTCTAAAAAAAATAAATAAAATATCTTACCAGATTGCTTACTTTATGAATTCTAGCTGTAGTACTCAAAATAAAAAAACAAAAACATTAGAAATATTAAAAAAAAAAAAACTCATTTTTTGCTTTTCTTTTGGAAAAAATAGGAATTAAATCAATTGAAAAATGATTTTGGATAACTGGTTTTCTGGATAAGAGGTTCCATACTGTAGTGTGTACACACTATAATAGTATGTTGCTTGTGTTAAACATATGCAAGGAATCTTTTTTGCATTACTCAGTATTGGTATACACATTTTTTTCCAGAATATAGTTGAGTCCCAATAATGTGAGTTCATAGACTGACATCAATTCAGATTACTGAAAACTCTGATTATGCAGACTACATAGTAAAATCAAAGAGAAAAATTCAGTTCTGCAGATGCACATACAGAGAAATGAAATAGGAAAAAAACCCCACAGATTTGTAAATATAAAAATTTATTTTTAATAATGTCACACTTACTTGATTTAAAGTTAAAAAAATTAATTTTAGGTTTGTTTTTGAGCAGAAAGTTTAACCCTACCTCGGATTACTTGGACTCTATTCTATAAATAAGTTCATTGGCTAAAAGTGTTTACTCTAAATAGGAAATTTCATTTAAAAAATTCATTTTTTTGCTGTCTAAAATAAAGTTAACAAAGGCATGTGGTGCTAAGAAATCTCAAAAGTAAGGCAGAATTTAAAAATAATTTATTGCAAAAGATGCAGAAATCTTAACAAATTTGGTAGTGCCCGTATCCACCATGGCTGCTAAGCCATCATCATTGCATAGCTTACATCAAAATCCATTTCATTAGCATACTTTCAATTGCTAACATTCAGTTAAGCCAAAATGCACCAAGAAAATCCCTTGATGCAAACAATTAAATCATGGAGACTTAACTAATACTTAATAGTTGTAGTTTCACCTAGCAAGAGCAGAGGTTTAAAATGTGATAAAAATTGGACTGACACTTAAATGTCTTTCCTTGACAGCTGCATTAAACTTAACAACTTTTCCCAAATTTAGTCTGATTTCTTTTACTAAACTGTTTTCAGAGATTATCTGATAATCAAGGGCAATTTGCCCAACTTGAATCAATCACCAACGTAAGTGAATGATAAGAGATTTTTTTTGTGGTGGCTTGGGAGCATGACATTATATATGACATAGTATGAAACAGATGGCTTTGTGATCACAGTAGTGGTTTTATTTGAGTTGGTATGTAAAGTGTGTTGCTGTCATTTTGTTCTGTGAATTTGATATTGTTCTACTGTGCAGTATTTAACTTCATTGTAAGTTGTCTTATTCTCTGTCAATAACCAAAAATTATTTCCTCTTTCAATGTATTTGAGCTATTTAATATTGAATTTGTTCTATTCCTTTGTCTGATAATGATTATTGCTTAAAATTGTAGCATTTATAAAAACTAAAATATGTTTTTATTTTAGAATTTATTGAAGGTGTATCTCAGTTCAGCGTAAAAGGGGATAAAGAATCAAAACTTAGGTGTAAGTTACAAGAATTTTGCAATTAATAATGTTAGCGCTTAAATGTTTATTTGCATAGTTTTATCTTAATTTATTTAATTTATGACAAATACATTACATAGTTTTTTCATTAGCTATTAATATTAGTTGATTTGTTGCTTATTTATTATTGGTTGTTTAAAAAAATTGAGTACATTTTATTATTTAATTCATCTGCATAATTTAATTGACATGTGATTTGTGATGTTTTGCATCAGGATTCTAGATCTAATATTTTTTTGTTTAACCACTCACACACTTTTCAAATAACTCAAAAATTAATGTATAATGACATTTGTACTTGCTTGCAGCTGATCTAATAAAACAAAATTCTAAAAAATCATATGGAATGATTATAGACATAGGCCTAACTTACTATGAGCAAGAGGGGGCAATTGCACCCCTAAAATTAAAGAAAATTCAGATATAACCTATTTGAAAAGGATATTTTCTACAATAGGAAACATTTTGCCCCCACCCCCCACCCCCAATGCTACATGTTGCAACCTTAGTATTATATGCCAGTTTACGCCAATGTTTATAGAGGTATTCTCTTTGACAAAAGAACCTCCGCAACATTCAAACTTAAAAACTTAATGAATTACGATCGAATATCAACCACTGGCAACCACTAGTTGAAAAAAAAAAAAAAAAGGATTAATGTGGCTAAATGCAACTTGTTTTTTCTGAAAGTGAGATATCTGCCCATGGAGTTCAAACTGACCCGAAAAGGCATCTGCAGTCAAGAACTGGAGTCGTCTTGAAAATGCTCAGCATTTTTAAAGTTTTCTTCAACTGTGCACCCATTATCAGAAATTTGTGAAGGGTTTCTTTCACAGAGCCACTTCACAAATTGACTGAAACTGAACAAAAATTCCTACCAACCTCAGACTATCAAATGTGAGGATGCGTTCAACAAACTAAAGACAACTTTAATATTTGCACTGATCCTTTCATATCCTCATCCCAACAAGCTGCTTAATTTGGACATAGATGTGAGTAAGGAGAGCATTGGAGCAGTTCTGTCCCAGGAGATGGCAGTTTGTTACTCTGGAGCAAATTGCCTTTCAAAAATGGGACATAAGAATAATTTATAAGAATTCTCCATAATTTGAGTTTTATATTCAACACCAATTACAGTAACTGCAGTCTGCATTTCTTAACCTTTCAATTTTGTCAAACACAAATGTTTTCAGAAATGCAGACTGCATTTCTGAATTTAGTTGTTTATTTGAAGTCCCCCCCCCCCAGTTAGTGTTTTATCGCGGAAAGTTGAGTTACATATTGTGCCTCAACTCAATCCTTGTTTTGAAATGTTGTTTTCTATGTGGAAAAAACTGATATTTTCTTGTTTTATATCCGAGAAGGACTTGATATTAAAATTTTTCCCGACCAATTCTATAAATACTAGCTATTGGTTTATAAGTTTTCCTGGTTTGATGCAAATATATCTAGCATGGATTTTTACTTTTAAAGTTCTTAATAAAAAATATTGATAAAGTAAAATATGTACTTAAATTTTCTTTTTTTTTGTTATTTAGTTGCATTTCGAATTTACGATATTGACAATGATGGCTATATCTCCAATGGAGAATTGTTTACTGTTTTGAAAATGATGGTTGGGAATAACTTAAAGGACACTCAACTGCAGCAGATTGTGGATAAAACTATTCAATTTGCTGATAAAGACGCTGATGGAAAAATTTCATTTGAAGAATTCTGCAATGTGAGTAATAAGTTCTTTATAGTGAATGATTCCATAGTCATACTTTTTAAATATGTCTAAAAATTTTGTAAAAAGTTGAAAATTCCCTTTATTGGATAAAGGGATTATTTGCTTGGGCTGATCTTACCCACCCTGGAAACACTGCATATATCTAAATAGAAATTAAGAACTGGTTTCTTATGGGTTGACTATTTGTAAGAGTTTATTGTACAGTTTCTATAAAATTACTTTGCAGTAAAATTAACAAAACTAAAAAAAAAAATGAAAAATGAATCTGTTATTCAGTATTAATTACTTTTAAAGATTCATTTCACAATATAACCTAAACTTCTGCCCCCCCCCTTTTTTATGAGAAAAAAGAAACACATTTTTTTAAAATTTATATTTCTCCGAATCTCTTATTTCTCAGAAAATAATGTGAATAATTCTACAATTATATTTAGCAGGTAAATTATATTTTAAATAATTAATGGAGCTGAAAATTCCTTTTATTTCACTTTCATTTTAAAACCAGTCCAATGTTACATACAAATCGAGTTTGCTTCAAGTGTGCAATACATGTAAATATTTACGCTGTTAGTCTATTATTTTAGAAATGGGATTAAAATGAACTTATGTTATAGATTCATTTATAAATTGAGATACAAATTAGTATTCTGTAAAATGTTGGACAATACCATTCTTATTCTGTAAAATTGATCTATTTTAGTTAAAATTTGACAAGTGTTCTCAAAATCGTAGATATTAGCATTGTAGTGTTGCGGGAAGAGGGTTCATATGCCCTCTCAACTTTGTCGAAAAATCTTTTGATTTAAAACATTAGTTTCAAAGGAAAAATAAAAAATTCCTTTACCCCTTACCCCCCTTGATTATGATATGTGCTCTCTCTCACAAAATTTTCGATTACACTATGCCTATGCGTAATAATAACATTTTGCGGTGCTTGTGTATTATACCATCGACATGCCAAGCGAAGAGATTATTTGTGAAGTGTTTGTACTCTGCAGTTCCGTTGCTATTGCACGCGTGATAATGCACATCAAAATATCGAATGTTCTGCTATATAATGGATAAAACGAAGTTTTCTTTTAAAGTGTTTCTTTTAAAATTTATAAATGTTTATGTGTGTGATTGATTTTTAAAATTGATTTAAGACTTAATTTAAGTGTTTAACAAAGTATTGTAATGGGAATAATATGAAAAGTGTGTGTTATTAACTACGGAGTTTGCATTAAGCGGAACTGTTATGAGTAGGCTGCCAAGGAACCATTTGATGAACTGCCTTTGTGTTGTACTAAATGTTTGTGAGTGTATTTTTAAAAAATTGTTTTGTATGTCATGATGGAATATAAGTATTTATTAAATAGGTTTATGTTTATAATACCAAAATTTTTGTGTTTTATAAACTGCATATTTCATTTAATTAAAGGTGTGATGTCAGTACTTATGTAGGTGCTATTTCAGAATAATACATTGGTGTTTAAGTTAAATATGAATGACTTTATTTAATTTGAATCCTGTGCAGTTTGCCAGAAATTCATGGATTGCATTTAGAATTGTAACGAAAATATCTTCATTAGAATGTAGATGTCTCCCATAAACTCAGCCAAATATGAGTCGAGATATTGTCTGGCTGATCCACAGTGCTTTTTGTTTCTCCATTTGGCTGGTTGACTCGGTGGTATGTAAATATTTGACCAGAAGTATTTTAAGGTAACCTAACCTCAGCAACGCTAACTAGGTGAAAAAAAATTTTGGCAAAAATGTCGATGGTATAATACACAAGTACCCATTTTGCATATGTGTCAATCAAGTAGCTAATGTTTAAGCTCACATGAAGCGAAGTTGGAAAATTCGTAGCATTTTTAGAAACATTTAGTTTGTGAAAAGATCTTTTAGTAATGTTAAATATCATGCATGTATTTTTAGTGTCTGTGTTTTCATGAGATTTATTCTCTTTTAGATTGTTGGCAATACAGATATTCATAAGAAGATGGTTGTTGATGTATAAACTGATTTCAAAGCACCTAACTCTTCCATCGATTCCTTCACAATCTCTTAGCAAGCTTTTATTCCAAATGTGCTTTTGGTTTGATGGTTTGTACACTTCGTTCCATCCATTACAGAAGTTTTGAAATTACATATTATTAAAAATAAATAAATAATAATCAAGCGTTATATTTTCATAAAGATTCCCTTTTTTAAATGATTAAAATGGATTAAACTTCCCTTTTCCTCATTTCATCGTTTGAATATTTTTTAACTTTTTGCTGTGCAGATTATTTTAAGAATAAACTTGAATATGAACATTTTGAATTTGTGTATTTAAATTAAGTATATAGTAAGTTGTGTGTATTTGAGCTGCTGACAAAAAAGTTTATTTTTTCTTAGTATGTTGTTTTTGTTATTTGGAATGTAATTAGATTTGTGGTGTGATTTTTTGCCATTTATGTTTTGCAAACTACTTTGCAAATTATTATAAATTGGTTTGCAAAACTTTGCAAATTATTATAAATCAGTATTATTTTCAGTTTTCAAGCATAATTAAATAATAAAACTGAACCAAATGAACTTTTATAAATAAATTTTATTTTGCTTTTTGAAGAGTGCATTAGTTATATATTTCACAATCAGTTTTTTAATCACTTATAAATTGATAATTATGGCATTTTAAAAATAAACACTTTAATGCACTAAAAATTCTGTAAACTGTTTTATGTTTTTATTTTGAATACATATATTTGTCTACTTTTGTTGCATTATGCTCTGTGCCAGTGGTTGCCAAACTTCTGAAGCTTCTAAGATATTGTAAAAAATTTAAATCTTACTGCGAGCTGCCAACCAAAAGCACTATCAAACTGTTATAAAAACAGTTTTTAACTTTTCAAGACTTTTTTTCTTTTAATTTGGTAGTTCTTTTGGTTAAAGTTGTTAGTTGTCGTCAGTTTCTCATGTCGTAAGTGTTAGCTCAGTGGAAGAATCAAGGTCAGCCAATTGGAGTGTTAATGTGATCTCCCGAAAATGTCCCTGTGAGCTACTAGTAGCTGGCAATCGACAGTTTGGCAATCGCTGCTCTAACTTTTTGCCAAAAGGAAAAAAAAAGTCGCAAAATGCATACTAGCAGTAATAAAAGCTATATTGCATTTCAAGAGGCACAAATGTTTTTTTTTCTCTTTTTCTCTTTTTTTTTTGGTTAGCAGGAAAGTTTTTTTTAAACCCACAATTAAAATCGAAAATGAGGATAAATAAAAGGACTGAAAATAGACCTATTCCAACAAATTTAGTTCGGATAGGTAAAATAATTGGGAAAAAAAGCTTCCTCTGCCTTTAGAGGTGTTCACTGAGATCACATGATCCCTACTTGACATACAGGACATTGACAGGGAACATAATTTGAAGTTGGTATGATGCCGGTATGTGCTGATTGGTCATGATGTAGTAATGTTTGCATTGTAGATGAGGCTTGGGTGAGGATCGAGTCATCAAAGCAACCTTATTATTTGGCAGTTTAAGAAAATTCTATTCTGTTCTCACAAATTTGTCATGGAATGCAGTAATTTAAGTATAAAAAGAATGAATTTTTAATTGCGAATGCAAATTTTGAAATTTTTTTTTAGGATAAAACATTAACTTGAACTATTAAAGCAATTTAACGCATTAATAAAATTCATTACACACACATGTAAATGTATAGTAAAATAAATTAATGACTGGAACATACCATCATACCTCCAAGAAAAAACAGCAATACATGTTTGATCACATGTGTGAAAACAGAAGTACAAGAAATTAGAATTTTTTAAATCGAAAATGAAAATATTTACAATCGCTGACTCTCATAAGGGGCCACATGCAGCAAATCATAAATATAAAAACAAATTTATGTATGCAAACATACAAGAATGCTACCATTCTGAACATTTTTTTCAGTCTTACCTCTATTTTTTACTTTCCTGCCTGTGTGTTTGTTAGCAAATGCTTTAGTGTTGTCAAAGGGCGAGCCTCTATATCTCTTGAAATACAGATACGATTTTTATGACTATTGCTTGTATTTTACAATCATTTATCTGTCTAACAGCAGCATTGCCTTTAATGAAACTGCATTGGTTTCTGTTCCTTTATTAAAATACATTCAGCTTTAAAACTTTTGCGCAAACATGTTTATTTTATGAGAAGCTTTTGAACAGAAGCCAAAAAGCTTTTTATACTGAATGCTATAACTTAACAATGATGTGTATGTTCATGAGTAAAATATTTTCTTGAAAAAGAAAGTAATAAACACATGCACCAGTCTTAAAAGTACAAGCCACTTTTAATTTCTGTGTTTACAGCCATTTAAAATTTTAGCTTGAAAAGTTTGCTAGATTTATTTTTTTTATTTATTATTTGTCTAATTAAAAGCCTACAACATCTATCCTATTATACTCAAATAAATCATGATATAAGGATGATATATGTTTAATGTTTTGTTTTAAAAATATAGAAATGTTGAAACATTCTGAATAAACATGTTGAAACATTCGGCTCACTGTAGCTGTTAAATGTTTCATTGGCTTTAAATCTTTGAGAAAGTTAAACATTTTAAAAAGGTATATTTGTGTGATATAGAATAGTTTATATATATGGCACTTGGAAACCCTGTTTTTCAAGGCATATTTTGTATGTAAATTTTTACCAGTGGTGACTTTTTCTATTGACAGTTAGCCTTTTGAGTGTGAATTGTTGTTTTCATCATTGAAATAATTTTGAAATATATATATGTTAGATTATAGCAAAAATTACTTATTCTTTTTCTCCAGAAGAAATTTAGTTCCTTGTGTTGGCATTTTATCTTAACACAACCTAAAACTTTCAACTGGGCAATCAGAATAAATTTAAATATAATCAACTAAATGTTATATTGATCCTTAATTAATCTGAACACATTTTGCAATTTTAAAAGCATTAAAATATAGTGTTTTTAATTTTGTTTTTTTTTTAAAAAAGAATGATTTATCAAATTTACTGTTTTTTATGGTATAGGTTTTTAAGATATATACATACATTCTTCTGCAGATTGACTATAAAATGACCATAATATCTTAATTAAAAAATGTACTAAGTAATTATTGTCAAAAAAACATTTGATTTGTTGCAAAAGTTGATTTACTGTTTAATAATGTGTTGATTTTATCTAAATATTTGACTACTTATTTGCTGGATAGATCAGATTTAAAACTGTTTAAAATATTTTGCAGTTTAATGTTTTCCATGTAATTTCTATGTAGTAAAAGTTGTTCATTAATGCTGTATATTGAGTGTCAATTCTATGGTATTGGAAGCAACAAATCAATACACTTGAATTAGCTCGGCACATATTAAAATAATGATTTATTGTTGAATTTTCTCCTGAAGTGGATAATGATATTATGTACCTAATTTTCCGTCTACAAAATTTTTCATATTTTTAAATAAGCCCGGTAAAAACAAGTGAACAAAATTTATCTGTGAGAAGTACATAACAGAGAAATTTTTGTTTTCTATAAGCTTACTTAGAAATGAACATTTTCAAAAAGAAAAGTTTAAAAAATATTATCTCTAATTCAGGAAATTCTTTTCCAATTTGTTATTTTTTAAAACCTGCTTAAGAACTTTAAATTTGTAATATATTACATCTGTAATGCTAGAATTGAAAGCAAACATGACCTTTGATTTTGGTTCACTGAGGTTGCTAGATATTTCCCATGCCACCAATATTGAACTGCAGACTTCAACAATATTGAGTCCATCTCTGTGAAAGCCCTACATTCAGTCTTTGTTCAACTTTTAGAATTGTCACCACTGTTTTATAAAATTTTATTTCCATTCAAACCACTGTGCAATTGATAACCCTTGCTCATATATTATACTTAAGCCCATAGTGAAAATGTTTTGACCATGTGCTATTATACAAATCTCTATGCACTTAAGTGTTAAATGATGCACATTGAGATTTTTAGCTGTTTTCCATTCAAACCAAATGAATATATTTTTCTTTCGTATGAATATTGCAAGTGCACTTTCATTGCCTTTTTTAAATTCGATGCTGGTACAGTGTTCAGTGTATTTTCTCAATGTGATGTTACCTATGTGATTGAGTGTAATGTTACAAAAACTTTTTCACGGATGCTTATTTAAATATTTCATAAAAAGAAAATATTTCTGCTTAATTATTTACAGTATTTGATATAACTTTACAAGTTTTTCACCTGAAGTTTTATATTTCGCCTGTTTCTTCTTTACATGAACTGGTCAATTTGAGTGTTCAGATTATACTCCTTTTTTGAAATCAGTATATCCCGAATCTAAATAGTTACTTATTATTATTATTTATATAATTTTTAATTTGAATGTTTTGAAGATCTAACTTTTCATGCCATTTTACTAAACTCGCTTATACAAAGATGTTATTTGTGAAGTATTTGATTGAACTAAAACTGTTAGATAGCCTGAAAAGTACTTAAAAAAGGGCTAAAAAATTAATGTAAATTTTTTATTAACTAAGTCACTTAAAAATACAAAGAGACTATTCTATAGTTTTCTAAAGCTCAAAGGATATTCTTGTAACCTTTAGGCATTTTTTCAAAAGCATCTGTTATGCAGAATATTTATTTAGTTGCCAGATCGGTAAAATGCAGACAGTTATTTTTCCTTACTCTTATTGATTTGATAAAGAAATTTGACTTTCAGAAAAAAGTTCTTTAGCACATTTCTATTTATTTTTGGGGTATCCTGATATATTATAGGTTTGTTAGTGTGTATTATCTGGATCCTTTATTATCTATATAGTCAATTATTTTTTATAAATTTGTTAATGCCTGTGAAGTCTGGAATTGTTTTGGAAAATGTATTACATTTCCCTGTTTTTTTACATTCCCTTGTTTAATGAATGTTTGTTATTTTGGATTTTTTCTTTTTAAATTGTTTATTTGCAGTTGTACTTTGTATTTATTATTGTTGTTAATGGAATGTTTAGATATTAAAATCTTTTAATGTGTAATCATAATTATGAGTTTTTATTTACTGGAAAGATGCTCATTTTACAGCCCTTCAAAACAAACCATTCCTTTTTACCCTGTGAAAATTTTCATGGATTTAGAAAAACAAAGAAAAAAAAGTCAACCATGGAGGAAGTTTAGATAACTAAAGAAAGCTTATGGTAAAAAAGTTTGGGTGTAAGAATCATAAGGTTGAAGTGTGCATTAAAACTTTGTAAATTAATATTTTTAATTAGCAAGATTGATTGCACAAATAGTTTTCCATCTATTGGAATGATTTTTAAAGATTAAAAAAATAATCTTTTCATTAATATTATGAAGCTAATTTTACTTTCTATCAGTTCAGAAAACATCATCAGAATATTATGAAAGTGAATATTTATTAGTCCAACCGTAATGGAAAATCAAACTCATCATTAAGAAAAAATCTTTAAAATTAATATAAATCTTTATTTTTACTTACATTTAGGATAACTTTAATTTATAACTTGGATATAAAGAACCACTGTGGTTCCTAATTAAGAAAGTCTATAAATTCACTTGCACTCCAGACAGCTACAGACCTGTTGCCTTGGCGAACTTTAGCTGCAAAATTCTTGAGAAACTTTTGTTGAATGGCATTAGCTGTCACTTGGAAAACATTAATCTTCTACTGATGGAACAAAATGGTTTTGGCGAAGAACATAGCACTCAAGACCAAATACTTTATTTTACTTAGTTTGTTAGAGATACTCATAGTAAAAATCCTA
Organism: Cheiracanthium punctorium; assembly: GCA_038373885.1. NCBI lineage: Eukaryota > Metazoa > Arthropoda > Arachnida > Araneae > Cheiracanthiidae > Cheiracanthium > Cheiracanthium punctorium. Next base: position 705,982 of record JAWZYV010010530.1, on the reverse strand, counting down.
CAAATCATACTATTGCAATTCTTTATTTGAATAAAGCTTTTTACCGCACATCTAAGAATAGATTGATCAATAAGTTGTATGAAAATTTTTCTTTTGAAGGAGGGCTATTATACACGGATCTACTCTGGGATCGATTTGCAGAGGGGGGGGGGGGCAAAACACGGTTTCTACAGACCTGGAAAGTCAGGGAAATGAGTTTTGTTCAGGGATTTGGAAATAAAAGCAAGTGAAATTAGCAGAAATTGAAGAAATGTCAGGGAAATGCAAGAAAAATTGAATTTTGCTGTAAAATCAAGAAAATATTTGCTATTTGAACCTAAGTATGGAAATTGTTTTATTTTCATTTTCTCATTCAACCTTATAAATGATTTTAAAATGTGTTGTTTATGAGCATATTTTGTGCAGTTGCAATATGCTTAGTTTTATCTTAAATTATTATCAAGCATGGTTTTTGTTAGAATCCAGTGATGTCAAATAAGATTCTTGTATATATTAATTTTATTATTATTATTTGTAAAAAAAGGGGCAAAATATATAAAAAATTATTAATTAAAGGATGTAATGCTAAAAATAGAAACACAAAATTCGGGAAAGCACACTCTAGATAAAGTCAGGGAAGAGCGTGATAGATGTCGGGGAAAGTCGGGGAAGCAAAAGATGTGAAATCTGTAGAAACCCTGCAAAAGCTTCATTGGGGCTCGTCCTACGAAAACTTTATTATACCCTACAAAGCAACTTTCATATCATAACATACAAAGAAAGATGTTATAAAGCATAAAAAATATTATTTAATCAAGATGAAAAGTGAAATACCATAGTTTGATAATAATATTATGTAGGATAATATTTCAATTATATTATTTAATTTTCAATTTTTAATTTCATTCCACGTTTTTCAAGTAACATGCTCCAAATATTTTTCCTTTATTTTCCTAATGTTTATATCGGATCATTTATTTGTAGTGAGATTGATCTTCACGTCACTCCACATTTGAAGCTATTTCAATTTATCTGTTCTGATTAAAAATCAGCTCTATCCTTTCCTTGCAATCAGTATACATTACTGCATAGGCCATGCCTAAATGATAAGTTTCTGCTGAATAATTGCGTGAGACTATACCATTTGGTCATTAAAAAAAAAAAAAAAAAAATCTGATGTGGACAACACATGTCTTCCTTGCACGTCTATTAAAAAATATTTTTGGTGCACTTCGTCTAAACTTATTTTGTTTGAAAGAGATAAAATACCAGAAATAGTAAGGTTTAGCGATTTCTAGCCAAATATTTCGATATTGCCAAGCTGAGTTCAATTTGAAAGATTTCCATCTAACACTTTATTTGGCGATATTTCACCCAAAGCCAACAAGCTTGAGATAGCTTGCGAGATTTTGGGGATAGCCTAAGTAGTCATTGACCACAGACTTTCAATGAATTGAATGCATCCATACACCTTAATGTATTTAAAGTCATTTGGCTGACCCTGTAAATAAATTACCCAGTCGATTGCAGTCAAAAAATATATTGAAAACAGTTAGATAAGTTCAAAATTGTACGGGTTAAAGTATTAGAGCTATAGAAAATACGAAATAATTTTTGGCGATATTTCGGCGAAACTCGTCAAGGTCGACGACATATGGCGAGATTTTAAGCATGGACCAAACAATGACTATCTCCAAATTTTGCTATATATCGCCAAAACTCGCCAAGAACGATGAAAAATGGCGATATTTTGGACATGGACCAAATGACTGACTATCGTCAAATTTGGCGAGATTTTAGGCATGAACCAAACAATGACAGACTATCGCCAAATTTGGCGATATTTTGCCAAAACTCGCCAAGAACGATGACAAATGGCGATAGTTTGGGCTTGGACCTAATGACTGACTATCGCCAAATTTGGCGATATTTCGGAAAAACTCGCCAAGGTCGACGAGATTTTGGGCATGGACCAAATAATGACGGACAGCAGATGTGATATATTGAAGATGGCCACAGGCGTTAATGTATTGAAGTTCTTGTAATGTATTGAAATTCTTGTAAATCAACTTTCCAGTAGATTATAACCAAAAATCGAGATGCACAACTAGATGTTACAGCAATCTTATCTATGAAATTTCAACATTCTACGACTAATAGTTTTTGAGATTTGAGAGTTAAATACATACACACGTACACCAAAAGTCGCCAAGCTTGGCGACTTTTGGCTTAATTCTTGAGGAAGTCACGTGACCATGGTCGGACCATTAACTAACTACAGGGTAGGACGCTTGGAAATGGCTTGAAATGGATGCACTTCCTAAAATTGCCATTGACTGTAATGTGTTGGAAATCTTTTGAGTGTTCCTGTAGCAGAACTATAAATGATAAAGGCACTTACTTCGATGGAGAAATTCATTTTGTAATCTTTAACAGCATACATCCCTTCTGAGTCGTTTGAAATAGCCTAATAGCTCTAAAATACGCTTTAATGAATTTCGACCCATAGAGAGTAATGTATTTAGAATCTTTTCGGCGGCCCTGTAGATAAACTATCCAGTCAAATGGAACCGAAAGGGAGCTGCACAATTAGATGTTAGCACAATCCTAAATATAAAATTTCAACATTCTACGACCAATAGTTTTTGAGATATGGGAGTTGCATACATACATACGTACGCACGTACAGACGGCAGAAAAACTGCCCACAGTAGACTCGCCGTTGGTCAAAAAAAGTCGCAGACGCATTTATAGGATCGTGCATGCCAGCTTACGATGAGATGCATCGAAAACATTCTTAAAATTAAATTGAGAGGTAGTCAAAATCGGTTTTTTCGTCGAAATTTGGCCCCCGAAATTTTTCGGGATCACATTACTTCCTTATACCCCGTACAAGGAAGTAAAAAGGTGTGGATATAATGCTGGCTAGTGCAATGAAATAGTAACAAGAATTCGGGAAAGAGTCATTATTACTATTATTTTTCCCAAAATTAGTTTTTCTATCTCCTATTTTAAATTAAAATCCAAATTTACAAATTTTTAAACTTAAAAAAATTTGGGGTCTTGGGCACTTGCCTCGAATGCCCCGCCAGAAATCAGTCCCTGGATCTGCTAGCTGCACACCTGTTCTTGCCCTTGAAGGAATCAAATATTTCTTGACATAGTTTGCCTTGTCTCTCTCCCTTTTAACAGGAGGAGAGTGGTTAGTTTGTGTTTTATTTTTCTGATTTCAATTCTGCTAGCTGTTTGTTTATAATGCGTCTTTTTGCTGCAGAGGGGAACATGTAGCAAGGGCGGATTAAAGGGGGTGGAGGGGGCGACCGCCCCCCCCCCGAGACAAAAGGAGTTGATGTAAAAAATCCTATTTTACTTCCATAAAATGGACGTATACTTCAATCTTCTAACTAACCGCCCCCACCCACAAACTAACCGCCCCCCCCCCCGAGAAACTTTCATAATCCGCCACTGACATGTAGTAGAGAGTGACAGCAAGTCACATGCTTGATTTTCTTTCTATGTTCTGTAATTTTTTGAGACCATTTCAGTAATAATTTTTATAGATGTATTAGCTGAAGTACCCGTCGCTGACGGGTAATGCGAATTTCCAAAAAGCAAGAACTTTCGTCAGCGTTGTAGGAGTACACAGAATGGGTGTAGTATACTGCCAAAAGTAAAGAAAACGAAGTTATAATTTGTATGTATTGTTAGAATATTACAGGTTGGAGAGTCACTAAGTACAGTGGAACCCCAATCTATCGTTCCCGTATTGATCGTTTTATTTCTATGGTCCCTGCACAGGTTGTATTTAAATAACGTCAACGAAACCCGCATTCATCGTTCGTCAAAAAATCCTTTTCCCGCTTTCATCGTTGTAAAATATTTCTCCTGACAGAAGTGAAATCGAAATTCAGATGGATCCATATGGCATACAAACTTAAATATTTTCTGGTGTGATTTCTTGGGTTGATGATGGTGTATATTTCCGTTGGTGTATATATCAGTGATTATATTTCCTTTGATATAGACGTATCGACGTATCTTAAGAATGGAAGAAATGTGTGGTGATGCAAAAAATAAAAGTAATGGCGAGTAAAATAAAAGTAATGTTCATGCCGATGAGACTGAGCCTACACTAAGTGCCAAGTTTATCGGACGCCATTACAGTATTTGAAATTGTATGAACTTTTATATGTACAAACATGAAAACACGGAAATTTTAAAGATTTACAAGAAAAATATTGTAAATCTTTAAAATTTTCGTTTAATTAAAAGAATTAAGGAAAAACCCAGTGTAAAATTACTGATTTTTTAGAAATAAATATCACTTAATTTTCTACAACTCCAATTTGTTTCTTTTTCGGTTTGGTTACTAATTTAGTGTTTTTGGTAAACTGTATACATCGTGTGCGTTCATAAACATTATTTTCTTCATATTTTGACTTTAACTCGCATGCATCGTTTTTTTCTACGCGACCCTTGAAAAACGATAGATCGAGCTTCTACTGTAATATCATTTCATTCGCTTTAGTCGTAATTATGGGATGCGCAAACGAATATTTCCACATATTGAAAAATTTTCGCAATCTCTCAAAATCTAAACAACATTTTCGAAAAATTGGAATCCTAGAATTGGAAGCCTCTCGGAAAATTAGTCTTTCTTTATGTTCGCAATTCGGGATATCCATGCCGTACAATAAATAGTATAGGTAATTTTTGTGTCCTCAATTGAGGACGGAGAGTCTGAAAGGGCTGAGTTCAAAATATTGTTTTACTTTAAAATTCGTATAAATTATGCTATAGTTGAGAAGTTTCATTATTAAAATAAAAACTTCGTGAAAAAACACACATGTTATGTTAACACACATGTCAAAATGTTACTTATAAAGCGATACTCTTTAGTGAGAAGAAGGGCTTTGACTGAGGAAGACCGAAAGAATTTTTGGTCGAAACGATCGTACAGCTTTATAAGTAACATTTTATGTGTGTTTTTTCACAAATTTTTTATTTATTTTATCGTTTAACACCAGTATTTTGAGTGTTTTTTCAGAAGTTTCGTTATCATTTAACTCTTAATAAGGACCTATAAAGTGCAATTTACTATCTGACAAAATTAAAACGCGTTCCAACTGATAGATTTCAAGGTGCAACAATTTAAAAATAATCTATCCAGAATTTCCGATAAATGTGGAGTTAATTTGAAAAAATCTCAAAAATTCGGAAATTACATTAAGCATTCAGAACAAACTGTTTTTTAAAAGAAAATGTTTTCTTTTATCCGATGATATAAAGACCGTTTCCTTGTAGATACTACTTCCTCTCCTATCTTTGACTACCCGTGAAAAATCTCTCAAAAATCCTTAAAATACAGAGTAAAAAAAATTTATGCCGAATTTTGAAAAAATACCTTTAAGGATGCATAATCTAGAGCTTTGTAACAAATTTGGTATTTCTACGTTTAGCCGTTTGTCTATAACTCCCCTGACACACAGATAGACATCTTCTTCTCTACTTATTATAAACTAGCTGCACATGTGCACTAAGCGTTTTCCTCTAATCAGATGCAGGGGCATTTGGTACTGCCGATAGAATATGTAACGTTATGAAAGTTTTTTGTTCGAAAAATGACGTATATCATTCTGCATTAATCCATGACCTTGCTAATTTTATTTTTTTACCTTCAACTTTATAGTTACCATAGAAACAAGAGATTTGTTGGCAATGCTAAATTCAACAATTAAACGAAAAAAAAAAAAAAAAAAGAAAGAAAGAAATCTGGTAGTATCTTCAGTAGTGTTGAAATTACAGCGGGATATATATTAACATAGGATTACTTATCGTTTAATAGGTTCTAAGGTGCCCGTAGAAAAATTTTAAATACAACAAACATTTTAAATTTAATATTTATTAACACGGTATATTTTGCTTTAATCCACACTATCGTTGCAAATTCCTACTTTTAAAATTCGTCATTTAATTACAAATCTTGGCAATCATTTGACGTCATCAAAATTTACAGCATTTTTGCAAATCTATTCAAAATTTTATAAGCTAGCTGCCACATTCCTTACTGCTCTTTATACTCAGGGCAGTGTTGACCAAATTTCTGGACTCATATCAATTTAGTCAACACTGCTCTGAGTATAAAGAACAGTAAGATAGGTTGACTAAATTTCTAGACTCATTTCATGGCCCTACCAGTGGCATAACGCCGGTACTTGGAACTGGGAGACAGAAGGTGCCTAGTTCGAAACCAAGTCGCGTCCGCCGACCTAACCATTCGGAGTTTTCCGTGGTTCTCTCCGAAACTTCGCGCAAATACGGGCTAGGATCCCTTAGAAAGTTCTCCAGGGAGGGCAATCCCATCCTCGGGCTAGATCCCTCCCTAGCATAGATAATTGGCGGTAACTTCCATTTCCATTTCTGGACTCATTTCAACGACAATCATGTTTCTTTGTTTTAACAGTATTTGTCGTTAAATGTACTACACGTTTTGGGCGTCATCCTAAAAACTGGTGTTGAAACAGCCAATGGCTAAAATGGGCTTTAGCGCAATGCAGGGTGACATTTTTTAGATATGCGATAAACACGCCGAGTATTGTCTATTCGATAGTTTAAAGCTGCGAAAAAGTCCGAAAGATCTTGCTTTTTTTGTGTATCCATGATTGTTATTTTGTAATCTAGCTACTGCGTGACAGCGGCTTGCTCCATTGGACGTCATTGAACTGTTAATTTTGGATTTTCGCAATTGCGTTATTGCTATTGCACTCATGTTTACATCTAGCTGGTGCCAGACTTCGTGCGATTACACGATCGACTGTAATCGATTACAAGAAATGGTATGGATTACGATTACGATTACTAACAGTTTCCAAAAATATTGACTAGTGAATGTTAATTTATTAAAATAACAGTAATCGTGATGTTAAAGAAATCAAATATCAAAAGAATTCTATAATAATGTAATTTTATCATAGCATTTTTGTAAAATTTGTAAAATATTATTTTAGTCATCGATTACACTCGATTGTAATCGGCACGAAGTCTGGCTGGTGCCGTTCGCAGGGTGGAAATAGCGTCGATTTTGGTACCGCATTTGTTAGCACATTATATAAGTAGATTTTCAACGTTTATTATTGAGTTACGAAATACCACAATACCAAATTTAACTTGCTTTCAGTACATTCACACTTTCATCAGAATGTCAAATTTCATTTGCAAGCAAAGGCTTCGATTGTTGCCTGACTAAAACAATTAAAAGATTGAAATTCTCTATTATTTAATCAATGGGGTTATTCCCTGCAAATAAAAATCTTCCCGATGAGAAAAATTCCCACAAACGCACTCGTAAACAAATTCCACACATTTCCAAAAAAAAAAAAAACTTATTCACGTCATCGCAATTGAATGCTCTTCGCTCTCAGGGAATATTTCCGGAAACTTTTTGCATTCAAAAGATTTAACTCTGCTGGAAACAGTCCCTCTCATATTCAATGCTTTATGCAGAGCAAATCATTTTATGCGTAGAAAAAAAAATCAATCAAGCTGGGTATCTCGAGAAAATCTGCCAATGATTAAAGAAAGAAGAAAGAAAAAAAAAGAAGGAAAGAAATTTAAATCGAAGCTAGAGAAATAAGTGTTTCACACATCGGGCATCCATTATAAAACACTTTCCATTACGATCGTGTTCGGGGCATATGATTCAAGTTTTCCAAGATCGGGTATATACTCCCAGACAGCACAGCAAATTTGCATCAAACTTGCAGTAAGCTTGATTTATCAAGTCAATAAACTTGAATTAAGTTTGAAAATTTCAAACGTGTAAGCTTAATGCAAGCTTGAATCAAGTGTCCAAGTTTACACTTGCCCAACTTGCACTAAGCTTGACATAGCAAGCTTAATTCAAACTTAAAAAAATTTCCTAAAAACAAAATCTCCCCTGAATACATTGGGCGCCGGTCGGCGAGCCCGCCTCATATATTTTATTTTTACCACGCATTTTCCCCCTCTACGCTGAAATCTCGAGTTGTTTTGATCTGTTGCCGTCTAGCGTCCACGGCTGGGATCGATCTCGGCACCTCAGGTGTGGGAAGACAGCGTCTTAACCACCATGCCCATTTTGACTCGCGGTGACTTGATTAAAGTTTGAAGTGACTGTTATGGTTGTCACGTCATTTTTTGGCGAGATTGATCAGTATTTTTCCATAAGATGAATCAAAATTAAAATAATGTTATGTGTGATTTATAGACTCTCTCTACTAATAGGGAAATTAATATAAACTTAAAAGCAGCACACGTTTTAAAACTTTCAATATCGCAACACTCATGCTGGGCAATATTGCCCAAAATCGAGACAAACGACTGATTTTGAAATCCATTTTGTAGTATATTTTATTTTGAGGAATTTCAATATTTGGAAATATAGAATATTATTTTTTTTTCTTAATTCTATGGTCAAGTACATTTATGACTGATGATAAATTATTTGTTATGTGGATGCGGCTTTCCAAATCAAGCAGTCATCCAGTTGTATTCAAGCTTGACAGTTCAAATGACTTAAATTCGGAGGGAAAATATTTACTGACTCATTTTTTTTTGTAATCTCCAAGCTTGCTGCAAGCTTAAAATGAATTGAACTGTCAACCTTGTATTATTACGTGAAATTTAAAGAAATGTCAAGCTTGTTCTAAGCTTATGTGCTGTCTGGGCTAGAGCCGCAAGGCAAGCAAGAGACAACGCGGGCTTCCTTGCGCTGCCTTAACTCTAATGACAATATACATTGGCACGCCGGAGTGCGAAACACGAGAGACGCATTCATATTTGCAAATGAGAATTCATTTGATCTCGCAGAAAAAAAAAAATAACTGCCCCTACAGCGAACATCTCTCTCTGTATCCCAGGCACAGAGAAGTATCTCAACAAAGGGACTGGTGCTATTGTTGTCGCGTTAGCAGGGCCGGCCCAAGGGGGGTGCGAATGTAGGCGATCGCCTAAGGCCCCGCGCTTATAGAGGCCCCGCTCCTGAGCTATTTTATTGCTATCTCATAAGACATGATAGAGAAGAGGCCCCACTCTTGCGCTTCGCCTAGGGCCCCGCACGCCCCTCGGGTCGTCTCTGGCGTTTGTGTTTAGCCACGAAAACATGACACAATGACAGTCAAAGTTCTGATAGAGGAAAAGGCGAAGATGGAGAGGGGGCACCAAAGAGAAACTTCTCACAAAGGCCCGTCTAGAAGTGGCCCTGTCAACAGAATTTGTGTGCTTTGGGAAGTCCAAAATTTTTCTCACTTCTTCTTTTGCAGTTTTCCGGATTGCGTGGTAGCGGTGATCGCTAATTGCAAGGATATATTGAATACATATACCTAGCAATTTCAGGTTCAGATTTATGTGGATATTAATAGGCAGGAAGTTCACAGGCGTATTGAAACTGGACACTACATAACCCACTCACACTCTAAGTTGTTTTTACTGCGTTTATGGACGCAGTAAAATAAGCCAAAGAAAATTGACAGTGTTTCAAGAGTTTGCAATGTGCAGACTAGTAAAATTCCATTTTTGATAGTAGGAAATGTTCATGTATAGAGATAGATATTGTAAAAAAAACCTCATTGTTTTCGAAAAAGTGTTCCTGGTGCCTGTTAATTGCTTTAGGAGGGGGGGGGGGTACCTGAGCCGTCCATAGGAACCCCCCTCCTCCAGCGTTACGGCCCTGACCCTAATTTTTGGAAAGTTTTGGTGGCTAGTGTATATACTAGTGCATAATGTCTACATGCAATTTGTATTTATACACAGCATATATTCACGAAAATATAAATATTTATTCTTGAAATTCGAAACATCTTCGAATATTTTTTGTGTACAACTTAAATTTTTAACCATATTTCACAAAATGTTCGGAATTGTCATATTTTGCATGATTATACCTCTAAATATTTATATAGTTCTTAATTTAAAACGACAGTCAACTCCGGATACAGTGAACTTTCGGCTATAGTAGACGTATTTCATGAGTCCCGATTCATATGCGTTAGAAATGTTCATAGCATTTTTTAGTTATAGTGAACCATGACTTCGGTTATAGCAAACTTAAACAAGAGGTGGTGATGTTCGATTCCTAAGAAGAGTGTCTCTTTTATGTTCGACTAAAGAGAAAGAGATTATCAAGTGCCTATTCCGAAATAGAACAGGTGAAATGCCCGTGTCCAGGCTAAGATACCTATTCTAAACAAAGGGGAGGGGGAAGTGTCATAATTTTTTTCATTGCTGTAATGCATTCTAATCTGTTAACCCTTTGAGGCGCAACCTTTTCCCCATGCTGAAAAAGGGCAGCCGTTGCCATCGCTCCACTTAACGACCAGCAAGAGGGCAGACGATCGAAACGTTCATCGCGTGCCACAGCTGGCTGTGCCGCACAGCCAGCTGCGTCAAAAAAGGGGTCTCTCGATCTGTGGTACGCGATGAACGTTTCGATGGTCCGCCTTGTTGCTGGTCGTTCAGTCGAGCGATGGCAACGGCTGCCCTTTTCTCGGCATTGGGCCATCTATTCAGCTGTTCTCGCATTCTTCCATTTTTCAGCAGATGTCAGTGCTGTTAAAAATAATCGTGACCCTTTTCTGACGGGAAATGACGTGCTAAAAAGTAAAGGTAAAGTAAGTCTCGTGAAGCTATGCCACCCCGCAACTATTTTTATAGAAATCCAATCCATTCTTCGTGACTGGCAACAGTCAAAACGTCAGAGTTTGGTGTTCCCAGAGCGGGAACACTGCGCGTTAAAGGGTTAAAGCATTCTCTAACAAAAACAGGGTATTTTTGAAAGTAAACCAAAAGCGGAAATTTCTCACTTGCGTTTGAACGATTTCATTTTCCATTCCCAATGCAATAGGACATGTTTGAAGCGACAGCACCTTTTGCCAACTGAATGGAATGTGCATTATTTCCATAAATGGGATTCATTATGTTTGCTTTACTTAATAAATGCTTCCATAGCCTAACCATAAATGCGATCAATAATGTTTGATTTACTTTATAAACCTTCAATATTATTTGTATAAAATACTATTTTCTACTTTTGTATTCAGTTTTATAGTTCAATAAGGGGAACATCGGATAGAGTGGACATAATTGGCCGGTCCCCAGAGGTTCTCTATAACCGGAGTTAACTGTATACTATAACGTTTGTCAACTATTATATACATTTCTTTTCCATACATTTTGTGAAACTTGGATAAAAACAGAAAAAAACTTTCGAAAATTTTTCGAATAATCAATGTACAAAATACAGAAAAAATTGAGGCTATTTCAGGATAAAGAAAAACCACAAACTTTATTTTGTTAGACATGTTTCTACAATTTCTACAGTGTTCTCACATTTTCTTTTTTTCTTTCTTTTTTTTTTCAAATTTCTTTTTCATATTCAAAACAGTGTTTGTTTATTGAACATAATAAATATATGCATAAATCTTCTCACAAATATATTGTATTTTTATTTTAATTTTTTTTTTCACTAGAAACACATGAACGCAAATCGGTCAATTCACATGAAAACGCGGCAAATGTTCTAAGAAATTCTCTTTCCATTTGTCCGTTTTCGCACCCAGTTTTCAGGATGATGATAGCTCTGTGGAAGTTGTGGTCGACACTGAACAAAAATATTTTTTTTCTCTCTTTTTTTTTAGGAAAAACCAGCCTTTTTGCCATCTGTATTTACCTGTGAAAAGAAACCAAAGGGAGAAAAATTAATTACGATACTGGTGTCATGTTTGTAATGATGCTGCTTTTAGTAATACAGTAACAAAACAAATTGCTTTTCGATAACGCGAGGAAAGAGCAACTGACGCAAAGAGAATACGAAACGTTGAATATATGCATCTCTACAGTAGCGAAATGCCCCAATTAAATCCGACACCAGAGGGTACTGCATTTGCTAGTAGGGATGGCAGACATGAATGAAATTAGAGTTAATCGACTATTAAATTCCTTTCAGTTAATGATTTTCAAAAATCCGTTCGAACACCCAACACATAGCATTCGAATAGCACATGGCAGTTGAAATCTCGAACAAGTATTCGAAAAATGCAAATCGCGGATATTCACTGCTAGATTTCACTGTTAGAATCGAATTACTATTCGAATCGATTGTGATTCGATTCGAACAGAAGTAATCAGCTGTGGAATTCATACATCACTATCTGCAGCAGTGTTTATGGTTATGCTCATGTTGTTTATTAATTTTATTTTAAACAGATAAATACTATCCTTTTCAGAACATCTGTGTGCTTATACAAATTACAGTTAGTTAAGAGTGGTGATTACGCAGTCCCTAGTTATAATACTTTTGCACCCCTGATTTTTATGCACCCTCTTTCTTTAATTCTTCAACATGCGCGTGATGTGGAGTAAGAACAAATACAGTAACCTCTCACTTATACGCGTTTTAAGGGACCGATTTAAAATCGTGTATCACTGAGAGCCACGTATAACTGAAAAGGTCTTATTTTCTAACTCTCCATCTAAATTATCAGAGAAACAACATTGAAAAAAATATGCTTAAAAATATTTTTTTTCTGTTGAAAAGAGTCATATTATATTTTAAATTATTTAACTATACAATGAAGTTTAACTTTTAATTCAAAATAGAATGAACGTATAATTTCATTCTGCATTTGGGGAAACTTTAGTTCAACTAACATTCTTTCATCAAAATATCATCAACACTGTAGTTTTTTTTTGTTTATGCCGCGTTTGTAATACAATCTCTTCAGACCAGTGGCGTAGCCAACCCCCATGAGGAACTTTTTGCCATTCAAAATGTATATTCTTCACTCTCTTACCACACACATGTATGCAAATATGTGAGTTGCAGTAGTCGTAACCACCCCACACCCCATGAAAAATTTCTGGCTCCTCCACTGCTTCAGACTCATTAAATTGTGTTATTGTATTTAAAGTAATTTTTACAGATAACGTCTCAATTTTTCTAGATCTCCTAAAGCAGATGAATAAAAGATCAGTTGAATCATTATTATCTTATTTATCATCTTCACCCGTAACTTATCAACATCGGATAGAGTGGACATAATTGGCCGGTTACAGATAACGTCTCAATTTTTCTAGATCTTCTAAAGCAGATGAATAAAAGATCAGTTGAATCATTATTATCTTATTTATCATCTTCACCCGTAACTTATCAACATCGGATAGAGTGGACATAATTGGCCGGTCCCCAGAGGTTCTCTATAACCGGAGTTAACTGTATACTATAACGTTTGACAACTATTATATACATTTCTTTTCCATACATTTTGTGAAACTTGGATAAAAACAGAAAAAACTTTCGAAAATTTTTCGAATAATCAATGTACAAAATACGGAAAAAATTGAGGCTATTTCAGGATAAAGAAAAACCACAAACTTTATTTTCTGAATGCCTCAGTTTACCTGACACATTTTCGTCAACATTCCCAACATTCGCGTTTTCTAAACACCATGTCTTCGAGGGCGACGGAGAAAAGTACATCGGTGTGACAGGATTTGTGAATTGCGCTGTTTATTTTCGCGTATAACTGAGAGAGAGACGATTAAAAATGGCGCTTATAAGGGTGAGACACATGTATCATTATTTTCCTATTCCTCTCTACGGGACCGTCCAAAATTCACGTATGAAAGAGAAACGAGTTTAACAGAGAGCAGAGCCATTGCTAAGACATATTTAGGGGAGGGGGGGAATGTTGATTATCGGTTTTTACCAACTTATTTATTTTTTTATCAACTACAAGGGGTGATCAAATGAAAAGGTACGAAGCGACGTAACAACCTAACCGCTAACATATTTGCCCGTGCAGCTATGAGAGCGTGTAGCGGGACATCTAGGAATGCGATTGGAGCCTTTTGTGTGGATAGGAACATGCGGGGGGCCCGCAGGAGAGAGCAGAAGCTCTTGTAGAAAGCACCCTCCTACGTCCAATGGACGGGGCAGTGCGTGTGAGGACAGGATGGCGTTCACATTGCAAAATTAGACGACTGAGGAACATCGAGGCGTTATCCGATTTCTGACCCTGGAAGGTGTTAAACCGGCCACTATTCATCGCCGGATGAGGACCGTATACAGGGAAGGCTCTGTGTGTCGCCCAAGTCAATGAGAAAATGGAGTGTCCATTTTCGCCAAGGAACTGGCCAAGTTCAAGTGGGAACAGCTTGATGATCCGCCCTACAGTCCGGACATGTCGCCCTGCGATTTCCATGTGTTGGGTCCACTGAAGAAACACCTGAAAGGGAAGGTCTTCCACTCGGACGACGTACTCAAGGAGGCTGTGACGGACTGGGTCTCGTCACGGCCACAGGAATTCTGGGAACAAGGAATCCTGCGGTTTGTTCATGAGTGGGATCGTTGTGCTCCGGCCTATGGTGTATATTTTGAATAAAGTCTAAATTTGTACCCACCGTGTCGTTTCGTACCTTTTCATTGAGTCACCCCTTGTATATTACCAACTTTTTACTTTTGCCAATTGGATTTGAGTAATTTGGCCAAGTGTATCAGAAATGAAAAGTAAATTACACTCTTCGCTAGCATTTTTTTAAAACCAAGTTTGCCAAGTAGGCATCTATTTTTGCCAGGTATAATAGAATTTTGCAGGTGTTGGGGGGGGGGGAGATTACCCCCAATGACGCTGGCCTGGTATGGACTGCCGAATTTATGCGGCCTACCATATGCTGAAACCGGAGCTAAAGTGATATCCTCTCGGAGCGAAACAATTAGACCTAACCTACAAACTTGGCAGTACAGAGTTAACACCAAATACGTCAATGAACAAAAAAAGGCGCACACATCCGGAGCGGTTAAGTAATCAATGTATTAATTTCATAAACAAAAACAATTAGACGCAGAATTTAAAAAAAAGTTTACCAAAACGTGTCAACGAAGGAAATCGCCAACATGACATCCGTGAGAGACTGCTGAACAAAGCAAACAGTCTCGCCCAAAGTGTCTCGACTGCAGTCTCGCCCAAAGTGACCAGCTGCAAAAGAAATTCCTTTTGACGTACTGAATGAGAATTAGCAAATCTGCGGTCATAAACCACTAAGAGTCGAAATGCTATGTGGGGGGGGGGGTTGTATATAATTTGCACCGCATAAAATACATTGCAGGGGTCAGGGGCGTAGCCAAGGGGGGGTTAGGGGGTCATAACCCCCCATGAGAAATTTTTTGCCATACAAAATGTATATTCTGCACTACATTATCACACATATGTATACATATATATGAGTTGCAGTAGTCGTAACTCCCTCCCCCCATGAAAAATTTCTGGCTACGCCCCTGGCAGGGGTTATATACTTAATGCCAAAAAGCAATATGAAATGTCGGCATCACACCCCCCTTTAGCAAGGGCCTTGACAGAGAGGCGTATAAGCGAGAGGTCAATGTATGAATTTTTGCGTTTTTCCAACACACTGAGAGAGTCATGCAATTGAAAGCTAAAGATTTTAAGCTTATTTTAAACGTTATCTTTGAGAAATAGATCGTTCATCCGATTCGTTTATCAAAGTCCAAAAAGTAACTGAAAACGTCAGTGGCAATCTAGTGTAATAATGTTATGCCTTTCGTCTGATACGCCGGCAGTTTCGTTTCGACTAAAATTCGCATCCGGTCCTATTAAGCAGTCGAATAAATAACATTGCACTCTAGTACATTTGTCAGTTTATTATATAGCTGGAGATAATCTACTACCAGATAGTACTCGAGTGCGCTGCGCATCAAATTCAATTGACGATCACCTAGAAAAGAAATCTGGCGCAACTGTTGTTGCTTTTCAAGAAGTGAAGAGGGCGAACTTTGAAATTAGAAAGTTACAATCTTATTAATTTTAAAAGCTTCGTGTCTATTTTCTGACTTAGGATTGCAAGAAGCGTTTTACCTTTACTTGAATAGATTCAAATTAGAGACGCATTTAATGAGAGGGAAGCAGAGAGACAGGAAAAAAAAAAAGTCTTTTATTTAAAATTTGAGTAGTAATTTGCTTACGCCATTCACAACGTCAGAGTATTGTCTGGAAATTAAGAATAATGAGTTTCTTTTTCCTTTTGAAGAGTACACTAATTTACTCAAGAGTTTACGGAGCTTTTTTTTCCTTGCTTTTGGTAAATAATTAGAGAATGTGTATTAATGGCGGTACTTCAGTCGCGTATTTTAACCCTTTATCTACTAACGGTGTTTAATGGTAACGTGAAAATAAAATCTGTGAATAAAAAATGCGATTCGCATTCATTAAGATCTCTTATTTCAAAATAATTGGCAAATACTTCATTAAATTATCGGTAATACACTGGCCTCCAAAAGTTTAAAGTACAACCGGCTTTCTGCGTCTAATTTGCAAATGAATGAATGTAGAAGCAGCAAATTCGCAGGAAATATGTGCACTAAACAGTTATTAATTGAACGCTATATAGAACTTTACACAAGTTAAACTCAAAAATGATTTGCAAGAAAAAAGCAATCTTAGTGTAAAAGCCCATTCTTGGAGAAAATAGTACATCGCAGTTTTATGTGATAAAATTCCATAGAAACATAACAAAAAGTCTTCTAATAAGGAATGTGTCCACCCCTAACTTGAATGCATTGACGGAATTGACTTTCCATGCCGTCAGTTGAATTGTCGGACACCAAAATGGGACGTGTAGACCAGACACGGAGTAAGCCTTGTTCCAGCTCATCTAACGACCTTGGAGAAAGACTTAAAGCACCAACTTGTCTGCTAAGATAGTCTCAAAAATGTTCTATCGGATTCAGGTCTTGAGATTGAGCTGGCCCTTTCATTCGCACCAAACCATGATCTTCAATATAATCCTCAACAGCCACAGCTCGGTGAGGTCGCGTATTATCATCCATGAACATGAAATCATTGCCAATAGCACTGGCATTTGGGCGGACATATGGATCAAGGATCTCTCATCCCGATATCTCACACCAGTCAGAGTTCTTCCATGGAACAGATGCAGGTCAGTGTGACCACCAAGTGAGGTCCCTGCTCAAACTATGATTCCACATTCCAGCACCTGTCTTTCAACAGTGTTAGATTGGTGGTATCTGGTGCATTGTTCCTTCCAGATCTGCAGACAGCCGGAATCGTTTTCCATTGTGAATCTGTACTCGTCTCGTTGAAGAGTACAAGCCCATCGCTGTCTAGTCCAGGAAACGTGTTCTCTATCCCAACATAAGCGGGCCCTTCTTTGTTGTCCGTTGAGACGGACGCACACAACTGGTCGCCTTGCATAAATACCTGAATTGTGAAGGCGTCTTCGCACCGCACCAACGCAAATTCTTCTCCCTGATGCTGCAAAGTGGTCTGCAACGAGCCTTCTGTCCTTCTGGCCAAAAGAGCTAGAAAACGGTCTTCTGCAGGTCTAATGTCCGCGAAACCGACCATTATGGCGTCAGAGCTTTAATGGTCTGGGGCAGGCTCCATGTTGGGTGGCCGCGCACCCTTCCATGTCTTTGAAAGCGGCACTGTGACAGATTTGAGGCATAGGGATGATGAGGTATTGGAACACTATGTTCGACTTTTCAAGGGTTCAGTTGGCCCCGAGTTCATTTTCATGGACAATAACACGAAGCCATGTAGTGCTCTATTGGTCGATGAATTTCTAGAATGTGAGGATATTCACTGGATGGATTGGCTAAGCAGATTTCCAGACCTCAACCCTATAGAACATGTGTGGGACGCTCTGGGGAGGGCAATTGCAACTCGCAACACCCCTCTGAGAACCATCCAATTCCTGAAAGCATCGTTGCTGAACAATTGGCACCAACTGCCACGGGAATTCATAAACTTTTTTGTTTCTTAAAAATAATAACTGATTCGTCAAATTGCGACCACAAAAGTTTAAAGACGACTTGAAGGGTCAAAAGTTGACCCATCGCAGGCCACAGTTTGCGCAGCTTTAACTTAGACGAACAAAGGAGTAATAATTACAGCCATCGCAAGGCTATGAGAAATATTTTTTGCTGGTCATACTTTAAGTATTTTCATGCATTCTGACTAGTTTTATATAATTACTTGCAGTGGCTCCCCCCCCCCCCCGAAATTTTTTCCAGGCGCATATCCCCCCCCGAAAAATTTTCCTGGCTACGCGCCTGATTACTTGTATATTTATGAGAATTGTACACCAGAGTAAAATTTTTGTTTCAAATTTTAAGCCATTAAATCTTGAAAATTTAACCCTCAATCACTAAAATTAACAGATTTATTTCAATCAATATTGGCCGATTGCCAAGACTTGTACTGCCTCAAAACGTGCAGAGTTGTGGCTTTACAAACAGATGTGTAGAGAGTTTACTGAAACACTCTTTTCCGAAAAAAATAAGTTACTACTACTAATCTCTCTATTCTAAAAAAAAGTAAAGGCCGCTGTTGCCGCCGCTGGCGCTGTCAAAGCTTGTTGACTTATCTCCTCCTAAACCGTAGGGATTTAAGTTTCCACTAAGGAGCCCAAAGATTCGAAAAATTCACAGGAACCTGCTAAGCTGATTTAAATTTCAAAAATCGAATTATTATAGAATATATTAATAAAAAACTGAAAAAATAAACCGAATGGTTGCCAGATTTGGCATAAAATCATTCATTCCTTTGCAACAAAGCGTTTCCAAGTAACTAGAATCGCGTGAAATTTACAAACATGAGTTAGAATTACGCTTATTTTACGCCAAAATAAAAACTATGTGAAATAAGTAACTCAAAATGTGTTACACAAAGTTGAAAATTTTTAAATAGTAAGTTCGCTTAGACAACAGAATTAGCGTTTTTTAGTTTTTTTAGCGGAATTTAGAATTAGCGATTATTCGTTTTTTCCAAAACAGAATAACTAATATCTTGAAAATGAAAAATAATTAAAATGCAGATTATTTTAAAGCCGATTCTCGTCCAGCTGGATAATTTGCTACCAGTAGAAATATTTGGCTGCGTTAACTATGCCATTATAGCAGTTATAGTACACTTTGGATATTTGCTAGCGCGACGATATGGTATAAATCGTGGTGTTAAGTACGCCAATCTGCAAACGATTATGTAAATGAAAATATGGATAACGGTTTTCCGGTAACCTTAAATGAACAGTAAATATAGGTTGTGAGCATGTGTAAATCGCCAAATAATGAAAACTCGCCATGGGTGGCAGGCTATTCTATCTGTTCCGTAGCTTTTATTAACTTTACATGTACGCAAGTCGCCAAATAATGAAAATTCGCAAGGTGTGTCCAATAAGTTTTACATTATTAAAAATACAGCTGAAACATATGTTCTGATTTTATTACGCTTTAGCTCCTAATTAATATAACTTTTGAATGGCAACATTAAATATCATTGTGTTTCTGAGGAGTGCAAATAATTTTTCCTGCGATTATAAGCGGAGTCCGCACCCCAGGTGGAGTATAGCTCAGGACCCGTACAACACGGATTCCCATAACAAAATATCTTCGATGCAAAAACCAAGCAATGTGCAGCTCAGTAACATTCTATCTGATCCAATCTTCGGGTTTTGTCTGTTGAAATTATGTCTTTTTTACGAATAAGCCTGATTGGGGGCCGAATGCCTCATACGAAAAGCGAGCGTAGCGAGCCTGGGGGCCTTGGCCCCTAGTATTATAAATTAATATATTTTTTAAGCAGCAAATTGCCGACAAACTGTTCGATATCTCGTTTTATTGATTTTGCCATTCAAATGTTACTTCAAAGAGAATTTTTTCCATGTTAAGAAAATTTTGTTTGTGTTTAAAGAACACAACTAAATGAAATTACATT
The DNA here is from genome assembly GCA_038373885.1 of Cheiracanthium punctorium. Taxonomy (NCBI): domain Eukaryota; kingdom Metazoa; phylum Arthropoda; class Arachnida; order Araneae; family Cheiracanthiidae; genus Cheiracanthium; species Cheiracanthium punctorium. Next base: position 686,216 of record JAWZYV010010530.1, on the reverse strand, counting down.
TAGCATTTTATTGCCACCACAATGTTATATTACTTAGATTAATCGCGAATTTCCACGTTGAGCATTTTCGTGCTAAACGCTTTTTCACTGTATTGAAAGTGCACACAAATAAATAATTATGGGTTCCAACTTCTATTTACGACTTTCGAATAACAGAAATGTTCCCCGAAATTCGAATAAACAAAACGTATTCAGTCTTAATAAAAAAGAGGGAAAGAAAAATACACAGCATGAAAAACATTACTCTTTGAATCCAAGAATATTTTGTAAAACCATACACAGGATTTTTCGGAGCCGCTACAGTTGTATGGATGCTTGAATACTGATATTTTTACCTCTTCTTTTGGTAGCATGACAATACCGTATAAGTTGTCGGCAAAAAAAAAAAAAAAAAAACGGAATAATAACCACACACAATGAATACATGAAACCCTTCTAAATATCTAGGCAACTGCATTCGCTTCTTGTGTACAGTATAATAGAGCATGGGATATGGGACATAATAGAATTGAAGAGAAACAGGGATAGGATGAGTAAATTTTGCGGGAATACATACGTGTGTATGTGATCTGCAATATAGTTAGAAATAGTTTAAATAAATTTTCTAAGAATAATAAGAGTAAAATATGAGGTTTGTAATCGTAGTTAACTATCTCAAAATAACTATTGTAATAAACTAGTCCAGTTAGCCATCTTAACGCTTCGCATAAAGACCCCTACTATAGCAATGTTATATACCACCTCTATTGTGATCTGCTCCACTGACGCACGCACCCAAGGGAGAGAGGTATAATTTCTATGCGTTTTTTTGACGTAAAAATTACGCTTATAATTTACGCTTTTCCTGGAGCGCCTTAAATGAACGTTATTTTAACGATCGATGTTACCTGGGTAGGGGCTGGTTAACCCTCCCCCCCCCCCAAAAAAAAGAAGAAAAAGACGCTTAGGAAGTTTCTGATTTTTGCAATATTTTCTCTTTATGTTTAAAAATTTATTTAATTAAATATTATAATTAAAATTAAATCCATGGATACTTTATAACTAAATCTAATTAATCTCTGATTAATTTTTTTTTTTTTTTGATTTATCGATCCATTAATGTGGAAAAAAGTCAGATTATCGCTTTTAAAGAACCTTTATGGATAGGCCACTGATCTGCACCCCATATAGCTCTGTAATTCAGTGGCGGCTTTTCAGGTGAAGTAGGTGAAGTGCCTCTTCACCAAGTATTTTAAGTAACAAAAAAATTGTGTAACGTAAGCAAGCCATAATCCTTTTTCAAATTTTGTCAGTGCAATCGCAGTGTATTCTTAATACACTGTGCTAAATCATGCTCTTACTATCAGTGAAGCCTAACTCTCTTCCCTCCCCTCCCCTTGCCGCGCGGCCAAAGAAAGTTTCAAAGACATGTGTCAGGATTGGTCCATTGTTAGAGTCACGTGGTACGCGGGTTCTGACGGGGTGAGTTGTGAAGTGCTAATGAAAAATTATCTCTTCTACTGCACTTATCGGTGGGGTTGCCATGGTAACTTCAGACGCTCCATTCTGTTTTACAACTTGACTTTCTATCAGGTGAAGAGATCCCTCAGAAAACGGTCTGTCTCTTCAAGTGAGAGAAAACCCAGCGTAGTGCGTCTCCAAGAACAAATTGGTGTAGGAAAATGAAACCACGTGATTTGTTTGAGATTTTGACACATGAGATTTTTACTGCTGTCTTTTGAAAGTTTTAGAGTTTCTTCTTGTGTTAATTTTAATGATAATAATAGTTAGTTTCTTTTCTGTTTATTCACCTTCCTTATGTTTCCTGTAAATGATATAGTCTGTAATGTATTACAAACACTATTTAATCGGTGCAATGATGACGATAAAAGAGATGTTCTTTCTCGTGGTCGACCCAGAGCCTGATTAGCGAAAAGGTTCGAGAAGCTTCCCGTCATAATTTGAAGGGGACCCAAAAATGACTGTAAAACGGATAAAAATTCAAAATTTTGTTTTTAAATTATCTTCTAAGTTTTAAATTATCTTCATTAAAAAGATTTTTAATGAAGAGAAGTGGAAAGCTATTTTTAAGGTATTTTAGAAGTCTTGATACTCCATGTAGCAGCATTTCTAAATTAGTTCAGTTTGCGATGTCTATACTTGGGACATTTGTTCCAGTTGAGACAAAATTTTGTATTATCAGGAACATTTGGTCGGTAGAAAGGGGTAAACTTTCAATATGTAATGTTAAAAATCGTCTAAAGGTCAAAATTAATTCTGGACTTGCATGTTGTGATTTTTATGATGTCATCAAAACGAACAAAGAATTCCCGAAAAAAGCCCCATGTCTCATGAAAAATATATGACTAAATAAATAAAGTTTAATGTTTCAGTAGTAAGGAAATGTTTTTATTTTACTTTTTACAGTAATTTTAAAAATACTATAAAATCTCATTACAATTAAGTAAACTATTGCGAAGATAATGAATAACATATTTTTATCTAAGGTAAATTTCAAATTAATGAAAAAATATTTTGCTCAAATAAAATCATTAGAACTAATTAAATCAATTAAATATCCTTTTAACAAAGAAAATCATTAAAAACTTTACTTAATCCAAACAAAAATGGGAAGAGGGGGCCCGAAATGAGACTGAGTTTCCCCTCACTTCAAAGGTTAATCGGGCCCTAGGTCGACCAATGGAGGGATTAGGAATTAATGCATCGCTGAAATATTAAAAATTTCTTTCCGCAGAAAGGCCTATGCCACCGCCTAATTACCATGCTTAATGGCCATGGGCGCCGGCAGCATAGGGCAAGGAGGCGATGCCCCCCTGGATTTTTGTATGCAGTGTTTTGCCTTGCTTTTTTGCTCTTTTCAACATGGTAACTATACGTTAAAGTAGTCTTTGCCCCCCCCCCCCTGGGAAATATTCTGCCGGCGCCCATGTTAATGGCTGCATCAGGTGTTTTTCATAATGTTTTGGTATAAGCTCTTCACCTATTTTTTTCATCACGAGCCGCCGCTGCTGTAATTGACATCAGGAGAGTTCAGGGGAGTCATCAAAGGGAGATTTTGCTGTACGTTTCTTCCTACGTTGACGTTAACGGTATCTGCTATACGGAGTATTTTATACGTGCGCATGCGCTGTATTGCCCAATGGCATTTAACGTTGGTGTTACCGTCAGTGAAACTGGTATGCAAAAACTCCCTAATGTGTCGCATTTGAAGTTCTACGTGAAAACACAAAATGAACTGCAATTTTGGTTTATCCATCTGTCCATTCCTTCATCCTTACTCTAACTGCCTTAAGTAGACATGCATTGTAACGAAGCTCGTGGTTTGCTTTCAGACGACGCAACTTATTAACCTGGGTTCGATTCCGGACTTCGCCTGAACACTTATTTTAATATTTTTAATCTTTGAATTTTCCTTATGCTTTAAGCGTTTTTGATAATCGATCCCCTCTCCTCCTTCACTTTAAAATCTAAATAACTTTTTGGTACGGATAAAAGAGGATAACTTTTAACCTTAACTTTACTTTTTAGAGTATAAAAAGGTTTACTGGTATGGAAACAATTTTAAAATTTTCTTTTTTCCATTTAAAAAAAATATACTCAAACGCTATTTAATATTTATAAAATATGAAAATAATAAGAGGAAAAATAAAAGCAAACATTTTTTTAGATGAAAAAATAAAAAGAATAAGTGCAATACGATCGTTTTAAACATCAAATACACACACGTTTTTAATTTTTCAGTTTCATTATTCGTGAAATATGTAAAAAAAAAGCGAAGGTGATTTATTACTGTGCATAAGTATGAGATGTTTCCCTTGAATTTTTTTCTGTAAGAACCATAAAGTTATTTATCATCAACATTTTCAAGCTTCTTCTTTAAAAAAAAATTCCTTAATTTCTTCTTATTGATTTAGGAGAGAATGCTGAGAATGCATCTCATGAGCCCACCTTTTCCCAGTATGAGACCAAAACAAATAATATTTTACGAAAATGTTCATAGGGCCAAGCCAAAAACTATTCATAGGTACCCATTCTCGATAACACGAATTGAGTGTTTTTCGCTGCACCCTAATGGATAGCTGTTTTTAAGCTTTGACAAAATAGTTCTCATTGATTTTTAGGCTTGAGGGAAATAATAATAAAAATACTTTTCTAGTGTCTCACTGGCTTTTATCTGTTCCCTTCCTCCTTCTCAAAAATTACCTTGCTGTTTTTTGAATGCCCCGCTGTGGTCCAGAGTGCCACGTGTATAATCGGTGGTTCACATCAAGATTTTCAAAGACCTACACTCGGAAGTAGTCACGGTCTCTGACAGGGGATCTCTGCCGTTGTGAAGAAGTGAAGCGGGGCATTAAATGTTTCCAAACACTATTACAGTTGACAGTGTTTTATAATCTATGTACTCGGCACGATTTCTTGTTCTTTTTTACTAGCTTGCACTTACTTTAAAAAGTATTTGCCTGTAAACATTGCTTTCTTTATTTTGAGATTATATGAACAAAGAAGCAACTTCAGCATGCAAGGATGCAAAGAGAATATACCTACGAAAAATCTAACGCTTTACCAAGAGAGAAAAAAAAAATCATTTTTCTAAAACGTAATACTTAAACACACTTCAAGTTAAAAGAAAGATAAAACTCTTTTATCGACTGCATTCTATTTATTCGACCACGAGGAAAGAACATTGTTGGGGGAGGTAGAGTAAGGACGTAAAAGCAATACAAACAGTGAATTCAATCGGCACTCCTAAAATAAATGTGTTCAAAACATTACTTGCCAGAGTCGAATCACGAATTCCAAGGCTATGAAAAACCTCACTTCGATTCGTGTTCCCAAGAAATGACAACGGTATAATCATCTTAGAGTGCTCGTGTCCGCGGCAGGAATATTTCACCACCCCCTAGGCCATTTGCGGACCTTAGCCAGTCCTCCTTCGATCTTATCCTCACTTTGCCAAATATTTTCAGAAGATTAATACCGGGAAATATGAAAAAGAAATGAAAAATAAGCCCTGAAGGGCACAACAATGCGACGAATGGTCAAATGTGAATCTTAGGAAATGAGAGTCGATAGTGTCTGCAAGAAGCATTTTAAAACAGTTGCAGCATAAAAAACCAGCGGAATGACTTACGCAGGATATTTCATACCCAAAGGCGCTTTTTACTTTCCGAACATGTACCATGTAAGGAAAGTATTGTAATCATGAAAAAATTCGAATTCGAGATTTTGGTGTATTGACACGTTTTGAGGTCTTCTGAATTCATTTATGCTATTTTTACGAGATGTATGTATGTATGTGTGTATGTGTGTGTGTGTGTGTGTTTGTGTGTATGTGAGTGAACACGATAGCTCCTAAACGGAGCCTTCGATTGAGCTCAAATTCGGTATATATGTTATAAACCACCGTCGCAAGACCGGTATTGATTTTGTTGTGTATAGGATTTATAGTTTTTCTACAGGGCTACGACAGAGATTTCTTTTACATTATGGCCTATGGGCGGAAATTCTTGAAAGTGCGCTAGCGTTTAAACGGTCCATTCGATTGAGCTCAAATTGGGTATATATGTTATAAATCACCATTGTAAGACCGGTATTGATTTTGATGTGTATAGGACTTACAGTTTTTCTACAGGGCTACGACAAAGATTTCTTTTACATGATGGCCTATGGGGAGAAATTCTTGAAAGTGCGCCAGCGTTTAAACGACGCATTCGATTGAGCTTCAGTTTGGTATATATGCTTGAATTATTCATTGATTAAAATTTATTTAAATGCCTGGTAATGATCTTAATCGTAAATGTTCGGAAAGTCGAGTGGAGTCACTCCAGATTTTTTTTACAGTAAAATCTCTCGTGTATACGAGAGATAAAAAGTGAAAAATAAATAAATAAACATAATTGTTTATTTATTTATTTTACATACATTTATAATACTACTCAAAGAAAAATATAAAAATGTGTTCATTCAGGGTGAATCTAATCTTTGGGACAAAACTTTAAGAGGTGGTAGGGCACATAATAACGAATCAGAATCACATACCAATATGGGTCGACAATACCGTCTTCATGTAGCTGTTAATAATCACTTTGGAAAAAAGTGCTGAAACGACAGAGCGCTTTCCGACCCTTGTTCGTCTGGAACTAATGTATTTTTCTCCGAAAACAGAAGACTAAAATTCATAGTTTAAAAATTCTATTTTATTTCATGGATGGAATGTTTGGAGACGAGCCTATTATTTATGAAACTTGGTTAAGAAATGAGACGAGCACTTCAATACTTTTCACAAAGGGATTATTACCGGTTAAGTGAAAACTGCGTTTTTGACCCCACATTGCTATGGGATTCTGATTCCTTATTATGTGCCCTATCACCCCTTAAAGTTTTGCCAAATAGTTTAGATTCACCCTGTATACTCACAACTAGAGCCTCTCTCAGAATAATGGGAAAAATACTCGGGCAGGGTGAGACATACTCGGCATGGCAAAATTCAAAAACCTATTTGAAGAATTCCACCACAAGTTTTTCTTCCCTTGAAAGTTATGACCTTAAAGTTAGTTGCACCAGGCCTCGTGAATTAAAAAAAATTTAGAAAGGTACATTGCAAAAAATTGCGGTAGCTCAGAACAGTAGCATAAGTACTCGCGCAGGGTATGACACACCCGAAGTGACCCCACAGTGACGATATTCGAAAACTTATTTGGAGAATTTTACAACAAAATTTTCAATTAAAGGTTATGACGTTAGAGTCAGCTACACGAGATTTCATCCATTAAAAAAAAAAGTTAGGAAGGCACATCGAAAACAAAAGCTTAGCGGGTATGTTATACCCTGCGCGAGTACTGCCGGGTTAATACAGTTGTAGACGTCGTTGTCGCGTCGACAGAGATTATAAAATATGTTAAAAAAAATTAGTACATAAAAATAATAACCAAATAAAGTTTCAATCACGAACGCAATAAATTACTTTCCAACTAATCTCCAAGATTTGCTCATGCTCAAGTAGTAAACGAAAACGACACAATTGGGGACGTGAGCTGCTTTTTCTTGGCAGATAAATCTAGCACATTGATTTGACGATATGACGTGATTTCCCCTTAAACTGACATTTTTTTTTTTGCCTTCTATGTAGATTTAAATATTTAAATATGGGTAATAGTTAAAAAAATATTTGAAATCGTTAAAAAAAAACTATTCTTGATAAGAAGTTGACCATAATTTCAGTGAAATAATTAACACAAAAGCCCAAAATATAAAGTATTTTGAGAAATCCCTCTTTCTTAACGGAATTATGAATGACTGATTAGACATCAGTACAAATATTACGTCTGTATTAATTAATTATAACCTGTGGTGTAATATTTGGATTTAACGTATTCATGATTAAATGAAGAACTCAAAGAAGATAATTAAAAAGAACTTCAACTTTTCTTTTTCTGAGTTACTTTACGCGATTTTCTGGACGCTAATTACGAAGACCACTAATTATAATATCAGAGTCAAGAAGCATAGACAACTGAGAATATTCGTCAAATAATTCATTACTGGGATTTTGCTTAGAATAAATAGTAGAAGGCTGCGAATGATTTGAGACATTATTTATATTTAAAGATCTCTTAAAAGCACAGACCTAAAATTCTTAGTTTCGTCCGCATAAAAAAAAAAACCCGCCCTCAGGCAGTTGTACAGTTTCCTTCACTGTTTACTTTCGTCTATAATTAATAAATGTGTGAGTGACTTCGAACTCAAAATTATGTGTTTAAACATTTAATAAATTATGTAACTTTGCTTAGTTTTGCAATCCTAAATGAAGGTCTCGAAACGGAACAATTTCATTTCTTTTTTCTCTTTTCTCTCTGAATATTTCTGCAAAAATAATGATGAGTAAACAATTTTTAATCATGTTCACTTGTATTGAGAAAAAAAAAAGTCGGATGCGAGAATTTATTTTCATTCATTTTTTTTTTAATTAATGGAAACATCTTAACATTAACAACACCTACAAGGTGTTAAAAATCGTATAATTGTAATTATATACCGTTTAATTAGAATTATAATTTTTATAATTTTGGGATTTATATAGTTGCATTTCTATAAATTACATAATGTAAAAAAAATAATTTCTCATTATTTTTTTGATAATTGTAGACATTAATAACTTTGAAAAAATGACTTAAGATAAAAAAATAAAATTATAAAGTCCGAATTCATTTAATGTAGAAAAGAGGTGATCATTTAAGTTGTTCCAAATGCTCTACGTAAAGTGTCTATACTGTTCAGCAAATCTGCTCTTGTGACACGTACCCAGTTTGGGGGTGCACATCGTCGTCATCATCATCAGGTGTCTCCTTAGTTCCGGCTGTCGGATTGATCATTATTTTTATTAAATTCTGTTAGGCGTATTAACAATTGTTTTGATTGAATAACCGTAACACCTTCAAGCAAGTATGAGTTTTGACTCGCTTTCACTTCGCTCGGAAAGCTAATTACTTCGAAATTTTACCTAATCTCAAAAGATTACCTGACCGTATAAAGCGACACTCACTACCGAGACCGGCGAAAACCCAGTGCAATTTGCCCATTTTGTTCTGTTCATACCGATTTTCCCCGAAATAAGCGGCTCACTGGATAAACCACCGACCGAAATAAGCGGCGACAACTGTATTATAAACAGGGAGGTTTCGTGTGGAACACACTGCTCGATCGATTGTGTTTAGCAAACTTTCAGTCCTTGAATGACACTTTCAACAATTTGCGCATCCTTAAGGACTCATTTAATGAAGGATGCGTCTTATTGCCTCTTTGAGTTCAGAAAGAGTCTGGAAATCATAGGCACGCACTTTCCCTTTCAGAAAATATCAAAGAAAGAAGTCTAAAGGAATGACATCCAATCAACATTCTTGGTGATCGCCGGCTGCGGTGCGAGATAGCACAATGGGAGTGAACTCAAGTTCAATATTATCTGATGCCAGTTTCTTTCTATTCTACAGAAAAAGTAAGGGCCGCTGTCGTCGCCGCTGTCAAAAGCTTGTTCGCCTATCTTCTCCTAAACCGTGGAGATTTGAATTTCGACTAAGGTGCCCACAGATTCGAAAAATTCCGAGGAACCTGCTAAGCTGACTTAAATTTCGAAAATCGAATTATTTTAGAAGATATTAATAAAAAACTAAAAAAATAAACATAATGGTTGTCAGATTGGGCACAAAATCATTCACTCCTTTGCAACAAAGCGTTTCCAAGTATCTAGAATCGTGTGAAATTTACAAACATGAGTTAGAATGACGCCTATTTTACGGCAAAATAAAAACTATATGAAATAAGTAACTCAAAATGTGTTACAAAAAGTTGACCATTTTCAAATAGTAAGTTCGCTTAGACAACGGGAGTTTAGAATGAGCGATGATTCGTTTTTCCAAAACAGAATAACTAATATCTTGAAAATGAAAAATAATTAAAATGCAGATTATTTTAAAGCCGGTTTGGTCCAGCTGGATTATTGGCTACCAGTAGAAATATTGGGCGGCGTTCACTATGCCATTATAGCAGTTATAGTACACTTTGGATATTGGCTAGCGCGACGAGATGGTGTAATTCGTGGTGCTAAGTACGCCCATCTGCAAACGATTATGTAAATGAAAATATGGATAACGGTTTTCCGGTAACCTTGAATTAGGAACATTAATTATATTTATGAGCATGTGTCAATCGCCCAATAATGAAAAGTCGCCATGGATGTCAAGCTATCCTATCTGTTCCGTACCTTTTATTAACTTTACATGTACGCAAGTCGCCCAATAATGAAAAATTGCCATGGGTGGCCAATTCGCAAGGTGTCCAATAGGTTTTACATTATTAAAAATACAGCTGAAACAGATGTTCTGATTTTATTACGCTTTACCTCCTAATTAATATAACTTTTGAATGGCAACATTAAGTATCATTGTGTTTCTGAGGAGTGCAAATAATTTTTCTAGCGATTATAAGCGGAGTCCGCACTCCAGGTGGAGTATAGCTCAGGACCCGTACAACACGGATTCCCATAACAAAATATCTTCCGTGTTATGAGGGTGAGGGGGTCTACTGCAGTGTGAAGTTTAAATTTTTATGCACCCATGAACATGCAAGAACCAAGCAATGTGTAGCTCAGTAACATTCTATCTGATCCAATCTTCGGGTTTTGTCTGTTGAAATTATGTCTTTTTTTTACGAATAAGCCTATATTAGGGGCTGAATGCCTCATACGAAAAACGAGCGTAGCGAGTCTTTGGGTCTTGGGCCCTAGTTATATAAAAAAAATACTTTATGTTTAAAAAAAAAAACTTCTTGAGCAATTTAAAATGTCAGGTTAAACATCCTTTATAAACATTGAATGGCTTTTCGTGGCAACATTTGTAATGCTCTAGTAAGATTAAATTGAATTCTTTAAGAAATTCTTACGTAACTTTTAGACAAATCCCCTGGGTGTGAAAGACACCTTACACACACACCTATGCAGCAGCTACAGCTAAGCTACAGCTCGTTACGCTCTTGCATGTCAATATGACATGTATATTCTTGTTAATGCGATGCAACCATTTTTAGAGGATTATGTTGGCATCGAAATAAGATAGGGAATCGAACCTCGTGCCAATTATAGAGAAATGGTAAAGAACATGCTAGACTTCTAGAGTAAAATATGTATACATATAAAAGGTATACGAATGCATACGAACGTTTTGTAGAAAAAAAAATGTTTTTGAACACGTCGCAATGAAAAATGCTTATGATTTCATGTCTGTCTGTCTTTTTCAGCTTTGACATCCAAAGAAAACAAAACGAATGCATATTACTAAAGGCAATAGCGTAGCCAGCAATTTTTCATGGCGGGGGTTACGACTACTGCATTTCACATATATGTATATGTGTGTGCAATAAAGGAGTGAAGAATTTGCATGGCAAAAAATTCCTGATGCGGGGGTTGACCCCTATCCCCCCTTGGCTACGCCCTGACTGAAGGTTATGAAGAATTACTCTCCATCGAAAATAATATATGAAACATTGATGTAGTTATTTTACAGGGTCAAACAAGACAATTTTCATAGAGGAATCTCTAAGGACAGTGATAAAAATCACTTTTGAAACTCTTATTGTCTTCAATCTGATCACTGTCATCACTGGAAATATGAGGCGGTCGCGCTTTCCCTTCGTTGCTTCCCGGCATGAGTCTTTAAATGTTTTACTGTGTAGTAATTGCGAAAGAATGATGCTTTAGCTAGCCATTCATATACTCCCACCAGGAAACAACGATGGGCAAAGAAAGGGGGATCCTTCGTCTTTCCAGCGATAAATACGAACAGGTTAATGCCAACAAGTCGCTAAAATATTTGCCTGTAATTAGAACCTTGCTGTGTCTTCTGTATTTTTTATAAAAATCATTTATCTTTTATAATGTAGCCATTCAATTATTTTTCGCATCTTAAAAATACGAAAATGAAAATGTTCTTATATTTGTGCTGTCATCAAGTTGTAATATAGATTATTTATTTAGTCTTAACTTTTATAAGATAAAAATATATGATAAACGGTTTTACAGATCGTTTCGAGATGCTCTCCAGCCCTTCCCTACGAAAGTTGTTTTGTTTGGCCTACAACAGGAGCATTCAAAGACCTATGACGGGAAGCAACGATGGCTACAGGTAGGAGAGTCACTGCCGTCATGTCCTTGCAACGATGGGAGCGAACAGGTTAAAGTCATTAAGGTACTAAAATATTTATTTCGGCCAATGCCCTTAGAGCCTGGATCTATGACTGATTTTTCATTTTAAGAGATTGAAAGAATGACCATACAAACGAAGTGATCGGTCTGTACGGGGGAAAAGCATACGGAGGGGGAAAAAACCGTTTTTATCTGAAATGAATAGATGGTTTTTTTTTTTTTTTTTTTTTTTTTTTTTTTTTGTGTGTGTGTGTCCCAAAACTAGAGGAATAGATAGTAGAATGATGTGTGTAGGTGATGCACACAACTGGCATAGACGATAGGGTCAAGAATTTCTAGTCCGTAGTATTCCAACGAATCCCAGCAGAATGACTAGTTTGTGCGAGATGATCGTTCGAAACACTCATGAACTAGGATGACCGTTTGTGAGTCTACCCGCTAGCCTACACATCGATTGACAGATATTTTCAAGCGAGTGTAGAGGAGGAGGGATCAAAAAATTGGTAAGTGGGTTCAGAAGTGGGTCCTATTCTAGTATTTATAGGCAGTGCATGGACTCATCCATTCTAGCTCCACCCATTATTTTCTAGAAGTGAGTGGCATATATTTTTTTTTTGCTGTCTGCCGTGGCTCTATTTTACCTCAGAGGCTGGTTAGAGTGCAAGAAAGACAATGATAGTTAAGCAGCGATGGTATACGTACCTTCTGCCGCTAAGCTGCATCCTCTCCCTGAAGGAGCCCAGGTCGGGAGACTTTCCTCTGTAGTGTAAGATGTAGTCGGGAAGATCGACTCCCATGGCTGCTGGGACAGAAAAACACAAAAATCGAGAATTAGTGGCTGGATCCTTAAAAGTCATTCAAATACTAAGAAACTATGTACCAGAAAGACATTCGAATAGGTTTAGTTTGTAAATTAAAAAAAAAAATTACTTTGTATGAACACACATAATACACAGAACTAGGGTATGCCGGCACGCTCGATTGACTGACAATCTGTAGTACGCAGGCTGGTGATTTTGTTGCGGCATAAGTATGCAGATCCAGAAAAGTTTCGAAAGAAGAAGCGACAAGGACGACAAAACATTTTATCAGAAATGAGTTCTTTCCATTTTTTTTTTTCCCTGGTCATTTTTTATCCTGAACTTTTGCTTAACCAATTTCATCTCATCGTAGAAAAGACGCAATTCCCTTTTATAAGATACTCATTAGTGTCTTAGCGAATTCTACTGATTATACTTCCGGCATTCTGTTTTACTTCATCAGTCAGGCGGTTAAAATATGGATGAAATTTGAGTTCTTAGTTTGAAAGTGTAACAAAAACTCCTGCATTAACTTGCATTAAAAACAATCCCCTCCCCCCCCCAAAAAAAAACCCCCACTGTGTTATATTATTCTACGGCGTAATTAATTTTGAGAAATTATTTAATTTATACCTCTCTTTTTACATTAGCTCCTTTTTAAAAACTTCCCAAGTCACAGTTGCCACTCGAAAAATTTTACTTACTTTTCGGAAGAGAGGCTTACCAAAATATCATTTATTATGCTTAAAAGGATTCAATACGCAAATGCAAAAGTACTTATAAGGGCTTCACAAAGACAACCCATTCATTTATCGCAAATCCATTCAGTCCATTCAAAAGGGAAAACCGAATTTACATATTATGTACTCTGAATCACATTGAATTAAAATAGGGTGGTTTCGAATAAATGCGAACGTTTACCGATATTTTCGTTTCAATAAAATTGAGAGGGGTCCAAATACTACGGGATTGTCTAGAATTGCTTTTTGGGTTGGACCCCGAAAATTTTAGTATAGTGAGTTATTTTTAGCACGTTGATTCGAATCAAACCATTGTGTGCGGTTTATTTTAAGTGTCTATTCACACAACGGTTTTGATTACGATTGATTTATTTAAATGAGAAATACTGCGTTTTCCCGATAACTTTTAATTCTCGATAAAGGTGAAGCTTATGTCTTGAGTTCATGCGATATAGATGAAAAGAAAAATTGAAACTTATAAATAGGAAATGAAAACCAGCTGTGTATTTTTTTTAATGACTATGTCATTTCATCTCTCACCCCCTTTATTGAAAATGGTCCGAAAAATGTGTCCCAAAAAGCGACATAATTTTACATGCATTTAAATACTATTAGTTCACAACAGCTTTAATCTATTGATACAATATTTCGTAAGCTGTAGAATATGCATCACATGTATTTTTAATGACTGCCATTTTATCTCTCACTCCCTTTATTGAAAATGGTCCGAAAAATGTGTCCCAAAAAAGCGACATAATTTTACATACATTTAAATACTATTAGTTCACAACAGGTTTAATCTATTGTTACAATATTTCGCAAGCTGCAGAATAGGCATCCCATGTATTTTTCTATAAATAGGTTACAATCCTAGAAATTTCAACATAGGGTTACCAGGCGAAATACACGAAAGATGATAGTCAATTACTATCGTTTTAATATGGCAATAATGAAACTAAAAAATTAGGGGGGGTTCAGGGGGATCTCTCCTTGACGAGGCTCGAACAGGCGAGTTTTTTTCTCTTTAATTTATAACAAATAAAATTCTTCTACATTATTATATTACTAATATTTCCTGCATAGAAATAGAAAATTTAATCGCTTTCAGGTGTTTCTTATTTAACAGAGTAGTTGCTAATTTTGTGAACCGAAAGTCTGTATTTTATGTGCAACGGATATAATATTTTTTATTTCATCATAGTCTCTAAGAAAATAATTCTCATAGAAGAGCTTTAATTAATTTCACAGATCAACGAGGAAAGTAAAAAAAACTAGGATTTACATCGTCATACATTTCAGCTCAACACAGATAGAGCCTTCTCAAGGCAAAAACAAAGATTTATTTAACTTGCGAGCGTGAGCGGACAACGTATTAAGATTCTAAACTTACAAGATATTCCTACCAGTGGCGTAGCCAGAAATGTTTCCTGGGGGGTTACGACTACTGCAACTCCCATACATGTATACGTGTATGTGATAAGGGAGTGATAAATATACATTTGGTAAGGCAAAAAATTCCTCATGGGGGGGTTATAACACCCTATCCCCCCCTTGACTACGCCACTGATTCCTACATTTACCGTACTTCCTACTTTTTATATTAACGTCATCGTGCTTTATTTTTAAATACAATCTCTTATTCGTCGCCATTTCTAAATAGTTATTGCGTTTTCAATATTATTAAACTATGTGTTCGTTTCCTACAGGCGCGCACACAGGATTTTTGGCTGGGGGGGGGGGGTCCAACTTTTACAGTTTGGGGGGGGGGTCCAACTTTTACGGTTTGGGGGGGTCCAACTTTTATGGTTTGGGGGGGGGGTCCCAACTTTTACTATTTTGGGGGGGGGGTCCAACTTTTGGGGATGTTCCAGATTGACAAAAATCAGTGATGAAAGAGCTCGTTTTCATAAGATGGAATTCATCCAAACTCGTCCCATCCAGTTCCCCAAGAATACACTGCACAGTATAATAGGAAGCAAAGTAATAATTGTTCAGTTTTAAGAACAAGATGGTGTTTTGTGTTCACTGTCAGTTCGTTTTTGAAAAGTTGAGGAAAACGAGAAAAAAATTTCTTTTTTTATTTATTAGAACTGAAACTATTGCAACCTTTTTTTGGAATTATTCTATTTACTATAGATATAGGATAATAATCAATCGAAAAAAAAATCAAAGCCGAAGGGGGGGGGGGTGTCCGGACCCCCTGGACCCCCCCTTGTGTGCGTCACTGGTTTCCTAAATGTGTGAATATAAAAATAGCATTTACATACATTACAACAAAGTTGTGTTGCTGCGAGCTATAAATATGTATGTATGCATTAGAACATGCACGTTATCGAAAAGACCCATGTTAGGAAGTAACGATGGGGACACACTGATCGCCATTCTCGTCGCGTCTTTGCAACGTTTTGAAAGAAATAAGATTGTACAGAAAAGTGCTTATAACCGATGCTTCCGGCATGATTTATAATTATTGTTTTTTGCATCAATTCTACTTTTTAAAGTGTACGTAATCTCAAGTCTATTAGAAAACCTTTTCCCTTAGAAGTGCATTAGAGGGAAAAAAAGATTTACTATTTAAATACTAATCCAACCTTGAAAAAATTAATGCACCCATTAGTATTTGTTTTTTTATAGAGATAATTATTCGCATACGGAATAAAGTTCTTTTATCGGAATGTGAAGCAAATCGAATTGTGCTCGAGTGCAGTTCAGTTATAAAATGTTCCCCAATTCAACTTATTTTCAGTCACCAGTTTGTTTCATTCTTTTATGAGAAAGAAATTTCAGAAAAGAATTTTCAGGAAATAGAAAAGCAAATTTTTTATATCCGCCTAGAACGGAGGAAATGACACTCTCAATAAAATTTGAAATTTGAGGAGGAAAACGCCACCTAGACTGGAAAGAACCGAGCCTCCTACATGGATGTGTTGACGTTATGAAAATAAACATAAGCTATCATGAGGTAATAATTATAATTTCTTATAAATTTTCTGGTTAATTTACTCTACAGCAACTAATTTGCTAAACGAACACACACAGACACACAAAAAATTCGTTTTAATTTTTAAAACATGTAAGTAATAAAATAGATAAACAGTACTGAATGAATTATAATAAAAACTAACTACGTCTCCAATGTCTCACCGGCTTTAAATTCGATAGGACTTTTTAAAGGGTTTGAACGCGTATTCACGATACATCCGGAGAAAACCGTACAAAACTCCAGACTGTTAGATCGACAAACGTGAGGTAGGTCATAACTCCTCGACCTTCACATTTCAGCTATCTACCGATGTTCAGTGTCCTAGCCACTCTGCCAATGGTCGGCCATGTGCATGTACTATCCATTTTGACCAACAGTGGATCCTTTTGATTAGTTTTAGCTTGACGTCTGCGCTTACGTATGTGTGTATGAAAGTCTAAACATATACATATACATATATATTGTATATACCGTACAGATTAAAAATCACTAACGGTAGAATTTTGAAATTTTGTAGTTAGGATTGTTGTAAAATCTGTGCACATCCCTTTTGAATTGGCAATCATATGGGTAGTTTATTGACAGGGTAACCCAAAAAGATTATCGGTACATTAAAATTAATGGATAGTTATTACTCGGGCCTCGTCCACAATAGTGACAACTGTCACCAAACTTGGTTACTTCTGACGAAATATTTTCGAATTTGGCAACAAAAATACTGTTCCAAAATCTATCCCAGCTTAGCGATATCTCCTATGCTCGGCAAGAAATATCCAAGCCTCTATGTTATTCAAATATCGTGTCGGATTTTGAAATGAAATATATGTTTAAACGAACTGAGTAAAAAACTTGTATAGTTATTAGACGTACAAGGAAGTCAACTAGTGTCCATATAAGATTTTTAAAAATTACACTTAAATTTAGATGATTATGAATGTCTGAGGGATGATAATTTTATAATTAATAATTATATTTCAGTTTCTGGCTATTCGTGTTCTTTTAAGATAATTCATGAACGGCAGCTTTACTTTTAAAAATTCATTTTTGTGTAAAATTTAGGATGGAGTGACAATAAGCAATTTATTTTTCTTTAGAAATAACTGCGATTGTCTTGCTTAATTTATTAATTATGTAGTTCCTTGCAGCAAATAAAGACTGTTTTTGTGACTTTATTTTTATGACTTTGCGCAGACGAGTTTGTACAATACTGTTTAAGGGGACAAGGGAAGTTAAAATTGAAAACTGTCATTTCTTAATTTTTAATCTCAAATCACACCTAAAGTGTTTAACACAAAGGTTTACATTTAAATTAATACTAAAAATAAAAAATTATTTTTTTAAATACACTCATGTCCATAAATTAAGGATAATTCAGAATCACACAGAAATTGATCTCTAAAATAAAAATTTCACCTGTGGAATGATCACACACATCTTGAAGAAGAATATGCAAATTACAGGAAACCACCAGATGGCGTGGATGGTACGTCACAATGACGAGAGTGTAAGAGAGGGGTATATAAGGAATGGTGGCAAAGAAGTAAAATTGTTCACAAGTGCTGTGAAAGCCTTTCAGTGCAAAAACCGCATAGTTATGGCACAAAGGGGGCATTTGGATGATGTTTTACGTGGCAGAATTATCGGACGACTGGAATGTGGACGTACTCAGCTGGAAGTATCCGAGGAACTTGGAATCGCCCAGAGTGTCATCTCCAGGCTTTGGCAACGATTCCAAGAGGATGGTAATGTGAGTAGACGTTACAGCACAGGTCGCCCCCGAGTTCCAACGCCGAATGAGGACCGCTATTTGGCAGTTACTGCCAAAAGAAACAGACGGAGTACAGCATCAGACCTGTCTCGTCAGCTCTCTTCAGCTACCGGTACGACAGTTTCAAAGCAGACCGTGTACAGACGCTTAGGGCACATTGGTCTATATGCTCGTAGGCCTGTCAGATGTGTTCCACTTACCGCAACTCACTGTCATCTGCGATTAACCTGGAGTAGAGAGCATGCATCGTGGACACCGCAACAGTGGTCTTGTGTGATGTTTTCCGACGAGTCCAGGTTTAGTTTGGAGTCCGATTCTCGCCGGACATTCATCTGGAGAGCGCCAGGTACCCGTTACCACCAAGAGAACACCATTGAAAGACACCGTTACGGTGGTGCAGGATGGCTCGTTTGGGGAGGAATTATTCTTGGTTCCAGAACTGACCTGCATGTTCAGAGTGTAACGATGACAGGCCACATCTATCGGGATGTCATTCTGGAACAACATGTACGTTTGTTTCGGGGCGCCATGGGTGCTGAATTTGTGTTTATGGATGACAACGCCCGTCCTCACCGTGCAAACATTGTAGACGAATGCCTTCAATCGGAGGATATCACCCGTATGCATTGGCCAGCATACTCACCGGACTTGAATCCAATAGAGCATGTGTGGGATATGCTTGGCCGACGAATTGCAGCCCGTCAACCCCCTCCCACCTGTCTACCGGAACTTCGGAGTGCATTGCTTGATGAGTGGTGTAATATTCCCCAAGATCAGATGGATCATTTGATACTCAGCATGCCTAGGCGTTGTCAGGCCTGTATTGCATCGTCCGGGAGACATACTCCGTATTAACCATCCTACTAACCATGTTATACTGTTTTTTTGTAAATAGGTTCTTTTTTGAAATTGGGTCAAGGGAGTAAAACTTGCAATTTTTATTAATTATGTCAAACATATAGCATCTTTTTTGCTCTTTACTTTTTGTTTAATAAATAGACTTTACAAATAAGTCAAATTTGTTTTGCTTCTTTCTCTTTCTTTGCCTGAAGTTCATTATCCTTAATTTATGGACATGAGTGTATATTAATATCGTCAAGAAAAAATGCGCATTCAATATTTTTTTCAAAATATCCCATGCGCATTCGATTTAAAAAATCTGTAATTTTTTTAGAGTATACTTGTAATGCACTTATGAACATAACTGTGTATTAAATTTGAAACAAAAGACAATTAATAGATATATTGGAATTTAAATGTAACAATAGGATGTAAATTGGAAAAAAAGCTACATCTCACATGAAGTTAATTTTTGTATAAAGCTAACCCTTGTCACACGTAAACATGAATGCATAGATATGTTGATACATATAATGAAGGTGCATATTTAAAAATTATAGATTTTTATTAATTTGGAATGCGCAGAAAATATTTTAAGTAAAAAAGTAGAAGGAGTATTTTTTTTTAAAAAAGCAAGTTTTCATTAAAAAAATTATTTATGTTTTAATTTTTAGTTTCAATATAGATGCAAACTCTTATGTTAAACAACTTTACATATGATTACAAGTAAAAATTCAAAATTGAAAATTTTGAATATTAACGTCCCTTTAAAAAATAAGTTTGTACAAATTTATTTTTTCTCGTCCAACTATGCTTTAGCTCATTTTTCAGAAGAAATACTGACTTTTTGACGGTAAAATTTTTATTTCAAAAATGAATACGCTTGAAAAGCATTTTTGTTTTTCTGTTACCCTAAAATATTAGAATTCTTTTCAATATAGTTTTAAAAACACAAGCGTTGTCCAAACAGAAAAATCATCCATGCTGAAACGTATTAATTAAGTACCATTTATACTTCTAAATTGCAGTTTATACTTGAACAACAAGCGACTTATAGTAGAATTAAAATCTGATATGTTCGGCCTTCTATTGTCTACGCATTGGCGTACTTCGTTACTGTGACTAATTAGTATCTCTCGTCACTATCACTCCACTCGTCACTTGGCCGTGCAATTTTCCTAGCCGTACAAAAATGTTTTCTCTCCCATTGGCAATTAACTGCGAATTTTGTTTTACAAGAAATATCCCATCTCAGATCTGCATACAAAATATTCAAATTCAAAAGGCATGATGCCCTGATATCCAATATTACCACACATTCAAAACATCTTCGTCTTAACGTCTAACTTATTCATACTTGTAAAAATAAAAATTCACTTCCAAATGCAAATCTGCGAGTCGAAAATCTGGGACCAAAGAAATAAAGAAGAAAAACCTGAGAAATGCCGTTATGTATATATAACGAGGAAAAATAGTGTATTCTCTTGCATACGGAAGAGTTCCATTCTGAAATTGACGACTGACTTACGAAACATATTTCATCTATAAATACAATCATTTTGTAAATCTCAGAGTACGGAGAGAAATGAAGTGAGTTCAAAAAACTTCAGATCATCGATTCAAATTCAGTGTTTGACTTTATAAAAGGAGTTCGACGTGTCTTGTAACGTCAAAAACTTGGAATTTTTGCTTCGAGTTTTGTTCATAAAAGCTATTGTTAATTTTTACGCCATTTTTTTTTTGTGAGTGGATAACTGCTGAGTGCTCTTTCTTCGCATGCGAAAACGAGTTTTTATTTTGAAATGTACAAAAGTCTCAAAAATGCATCGTAAGGAATTCAGATCCAGGAACGGATAGCTTCAATAAATCTTGGACATTCAAATAAACCAAAGAAGGAAAGCTTGACACCTGTTATTAATTTTATTCGCGTAAATTAAAAGAAAAACTGTCGAGTGTAAAAATTTTGAATCAGCCGAAACATATGAGAAATATTTTTTTTACTATGTCATTCTTTTGCGATTAAAATAAACTTGTATGGGATTCCCGTTTAATACCTCCACGGTACTGCTATGGAAAATAAGAATATTTCCTGCGTTTGAAATTAATACATCCTCTTGGTGTTAACAAAGAGTAGTGTCCATTTTGTTAATGCACTTGAAATGGACATGCCATTTTGGTAATGCGCTTAACCCTTTCAGGCGCAACCCTATCCCAATGCTGAAAAAATGGCAGCCGTTGCCATCGCTCGAATTAACTACCAGCAAGATGGTGGACGATCGAAACGTTCATCGCGTGCCACAGATCTCGAGACCCTTTTTTGGCGGCAGCTGGCTGTGCGCCCTTTTTCAGCACTGGGCAATCTATCCAGCTGTTCTCGCATTCTTCCATTTTTCAGCAGATGTCGGTGTTGTTAAAAATAATCGTAACAATTTTGTTTACGGGAAATGACGTGCTAAAAAGTAAAGGATTCTCGTGGAGCTATGTCACCCGCAACTATTTTTATAAAAATCAAATCTATTCTTCGTGACTGGCAACAGTCAAAACGTGAGAGTTGGGTGTTCCCAGAGCGGGAACACTGCGCCTTAAAGGGCTTAATGATGCACTATTTAAAAAAAAATGTCATAAATGTGGCTATTTTTTATTAAATATAAATTATATAAAAATAAGTTTATGTACAATATAGTATTCATTTTAAGGTTTCGGATACTTTTTTAGCATGGAATTAAAGATAGAATTTTTTAGTAAAAACCAATATTTAGGTTTATTGTGAATGAACACGTGTTTGTAGTAAGTAGGGAAAACTTAAAAATATATATGTTTTAAACGCTAAACGAGACTTTATATTAAAATAACTTCATAGTATAAATAAATATTCTTAAATTTTCGAACATATCAAAAAGTGAGCTAAGATGGCAAAATGCATATCATGCAAATACACATATTTCAGTAATGCTACCCCTCTGTTTTAAAATAAACTATCTCCGAATTAAGTTAAAAACAGTTTGGTACTGTCATCTGTTATGTAAAATGCGATATAAAAAAATTCCATTCATGAGAATTGAAATGCACGAATATTTCTGGCGCATCACTTTTGAACACCACTGCCCGGAAATATCAGGGGCACGAGAAAACGCGGGGGGGGGGGGAGCTCAGTCCGTGAATCTGGCGGGAGTAAAAACCAAGGGGTTAATAATACTAATCAGTGGCGGCCCGTGGTCAAAACTGTTAGTGCAGCCGGAAGCATATGAGCTCCCCCCCCCTTCCTCCCCACAGGAATGGGAAAATCTTTGTTACTGAATTCGAAAACGGATTAAGCCCTCACCGAGGAAAAAGAAATTTCATAAAAAATGCAAGAGATCCTATTTTACTTCCATAAAATTTACATAAATTTCAACCAGCCGCTCTTATCCTCAAATTTGCATTCATCCGTGTCTGATTCGAAGTTTCCTTAGAATTTTCTTTTGTAACGATAACTTCAGAAGGAAAGGGAAAAAAAAAAGAAAAAAAAAGAAAACTTACTTATTTTTTTATAAGTTAAATCAATCCTCCTTTCTTTTAAACTTGCGAATCGGTCAGTGATGTCCTCATAAAAAGGCGTTGTTTTAATTCAGATATCCATAATTTTAAAAGCTCTTTAAAATTTCCCATGTTTAAAGAATTTTCTCGCTCGCCATGTCCTCTCAATGCCAGTTCTTGCTTACTTAAAAACAACATTGCTTTGATGGGTCATTGTCCATTCATAAGCGTCTATCCAGGCTTACCTTCTTGATAAATTCACCAATATGAAGTCCAGAGTTTTCCGAAGATATATTCTCCATACCCCTCCCTCACTTCTCGAGCCAATCAGTGAGTCGAATTCGTTGCAGCCGTCGTTTGAAAATCTTTCATCAGCTGTATTTAGCTACTAACTCCCTATGCTGGAGACACTGCTTACAAACTCGTTGCCATGGCAAAGGTGCTGCCAATTTCTTGATCGGCTATGAGGGCAGTACCGAGGCCTCCGAGAGAGGAGAAAGATTCTTTCTCCTCTCTCGGAGGCCTCGGCTGTACCAAGACTCACAGTTGAATTGTGGAAAGATTAAAGGGCTTTTTTTCTGAATGAGCGATCCGGCAGTTACTACAACACGTTGTTTTTTGTTTTTGTTTTAGATTTTTTTTTAAAATTTATCATAGAAATTCCATAATTCTAATCTGAATTTAAGAAAGTTAGTAGAATAAATTATTTTAAAGTATGTGTTGATAATTTTAAGTGCAGCCCGGCTGTACTTGCTGTATCCCACGAGCCGCCACTGATACTAATATGTGCAAATATTCGGCCTAAAAGATGATGCTAAGCATACATACAACTATGTATTTACATCTTTTTGTAAAAATGTCCGCAACGTACATAACTAATTAAAAAAATATTGGTGGAGTTATAAATAGAAATTATCACAGAATGAATTACAACAGGATTAGAGAATATTTTTGCTATTTAATAAATACTCAGCAACGAAATAATACTTTAGCAAGTAAAAAAAAAAAAAACAGTGTCTTTATAAAAATCGCCGCCAGAGATACATTAACTTCATCATCTACACTTAAAAATCGTAATTTCATTGTATCATCGATGTTTGTTAATGAATGCGAAACAGGTAACCTGCCGAAACACATTGTGCGATATGACGTAATGAGCGGAAACAAGTGACAGTGCGCGTTAGATATTCGATAGGCATCGTCTCGAAAGTTCTCCGTAAAAAATATTCGGTATTCACTCGGGGAATCTCTATACGCAAAATTGAGAAGGGAATTGTGTGTGGCGACTGGGTAGTCTGAAACAAACTTATAAACTACCGATTTTTAAATTTATTCGGTAAGTGTCCCCAAATTTGGCGTTTTTAATTATGTTCTCTTAAGAAATTCATATTTAATTAGTATCCTAATGTATATAGTTACGCAGATCCCTGACTCAGTGTCTCTGTCAGAGTTCCGGTTCAACCACTCCCAAAGAAATCTTTTACCGTCATTACTCTGAAAAGATCGATAAGGAAACGTAATAAAATTCACACCGTTTGTGTGATAATTTTCGATAATTATGTAGAAAAATTATAAAAAACAAACAAACAATCTGCGCTATTTTAAATATCTGAAAATCCATCCGTTCCATAATTTAATGGTGTTTTGAAGGGGCAATAAACAATAAGAACTAGCATGCAAAAAGAATTCATTAAAAAGGTTTGTTAATTATCACTTAAGAACATCGACACATGCAAAGAAAACAATCGCATGATCCTTTGCATGCAAGCCTCATTGAATAGATGAATATACAGAGTGCTGTAAAATAGTAGTACGTATATACCTAACGTGACCATTTATTTTTTCATTCAAAACGGGACATCTACTACCTTTTTGGCAATAGTGTATATATTTTATTCCTCCGAATTTACAGGTCTGGGTATATCTTTTAGTTGTTAAGAAAACGCGCAAAAAAAGCTTGCGTTACTGTTATTATCAAAATAAAATGAAAAAAAAAACTTTGATAAAACACACATATGGTATAAAAAATAGTGAAAGACGTACGTTTCGGGTGGTGCGAGGGGCAGGCTCTTCTTCGACTTCAAAAACACCCTCCGACACAAGGCAGGAAGGTAGGAAAGTGAGACATGTCAACAAAAGGACGCACAGAAAAAAGGAAGTTGCCATTCGGAAGGGAAAAAAATTCTTAGAAAACCAGAGTGAAAAGGGAAAATAAAGTGGAGATCGGGGGAGGGGGTGGAATAAGCAAAAGAGGAACATGACTTTTAAAAAAGACACAAAAATTAAATATATTGAAATAGTTGACAAAAAAAGAACATTAAAAGAACAAACACAAAAACAATACATCCCCCTGCTGTTTTCTTTGCGTTTCGATAGGGGAGGGAGGGAGGTCAGGTTTTCTTTTTACAGACACTGCCGTCGGATGATTTTAGATTCTTAGCGGCCTTTCTTGAAATCGTGACCATTTGTCGCTCTCTTCCTAAAAACTGGACATTGCAGGGGACATTTTCTAAAAAAGGGACATGGCGGTTAGGGATGGATGCGAGACGACTTTTTGCGAGACGAGACAGAGATTTACAGCTTTTTTGCGAGACGAGACAAACATTTTTAACATTATGATATAGGGATTTTTGCGAGACGAGACAAAGCTTTTCGGTTATTTTGCGAGAGACGCCAAATTTTCGTCTCGCGTCCATCCCTAATGACGGTGTCCCTAAGCTGTGCTTGGATAAAGATACGGCAAGATACGGCAGTTTTTTTTTACTGGGGGTTGTATACATATTAAAATACGAAATTTAATTTATACACGGTCCCTCCTTTCCTACCTTTTATATTTAGAAGAATGTTGCTCTTTGCCTAAGAAAATGAATACAACAAATCCCGTGTCCCAACGTGTAATAGTTAGTAAGATATTGCAATTTGAAAATTTTGACATGGGTCGCCAAGCAATAAAGAGGGGGTATCTCCAAAGTGAGAAAAATGCGATTACTTTTCAACTGACGTTCATTTATGTTAATAGTGACGCGATAGACACAGTTCACTCCTCAAGTCGTAATTTAGCTAGAATTTTCCTGTAAAGCTGCCGTTTGGTAGTTTCTGGTGAAAGTGACCACACCCTAGTAACCCACACCATTATTGGGCCATTCTCTTTTACACTTTAAAAATCCTTCTCTAGAAGCTTGATGTAATGAGTGGATGACCCCCCTCCCTAAAAGACTACATTATCGCTTATTACTTTCCGAACATGTACCCTGTAAGGAAAGTATTGTCATCATGATAAAATTCGAATTCGAGATTTTGGTGTATTGACACGTTTTGAGGTCTTCTGAATTCATTGATGCTATTTTTACGAGATGTATGTATGTATGTGTGTATGTGTGTGTGTGTGTGTGTGTGTGTGTGTGTGTGTGTGTGTGTGTGTGTGTGTGTGTGTGTGTGTGTGTGTGTGTGTGTGTGTGTGTGTGTGTGTGTGTGTGTGTGTGTGTGTGTGTGTGTGTGTGTGTGTGTGTTTGTGTGTGTGTGTGTGTGTGTGTGTGTGTGTGTGTGTGTGTTTGTGTGTTTGTGTGTATGTGAGTGAACACGATAACTCCTGAACGGGGCATGCGATTGAGCTCCAATTGGGTATATATGTTATAAACCACCGTCGCAAGACCGGTATTGATTTGGGTGTGTATAGGACTTATAGTTTTTCTACAGGGCTACGACCAAGATTTCTTTTACATTATGGCCTATGGGGGGAAAATTCTGGAAAGTGCGCTAGCGTTTAAACGGTCCATTCGATTGAGCTTCAATTTGGTATATATTTGAATTATTAATCGATTAAAATTTATTTATATGCTTGGTCATGATCTTAATCGTAAGTGTTCGGAAAGTCGAGTGGAGTCATTCGAGATTTTTTCATAAAGGAGTACCGGTCATTTTAGGTAAAGCTGTGCGTGTTCATTCCACTCGTTCGAACGCTTTTAATCGCTTTTTCCCAACAATGGGATCTTTATTTATCTTTTATCAACTCATAGTGGGTCCCCTAAAGTAAAGATTTTTTTTCTCCTGAAAACGGACGCCAACACAGTAGGTAAAGAGGCGTAAGTCATCATTCTCAAAATTAATTTTCTCACTAACTATTCCACTCAGAGACACGGGATTTGTTTTATTCATTTTCTTAGGGAAAGAGTAACATTCTTCTGAATATAATGGGTAGGAAAGGAGGGACCGTATAAAAATTAAATTTCGTATTTTAATATGCATACAATAGAGATGAGTTCGGGCTCATTTTTTAAAACCCGAGCTCGAGGACTTTTAATCCGAGCCCGCCCGAGCCCGAGCTATATTATTTAAGTCGGAGCCCGAAATTTCAGAGATTAAAAAAAATTAAAAAAAGATTAAAAAAAAGATTAAAAAAAATATTAAAAAAAAGATTTAAAAAAAAGAAGATTAAAAAAAGATGATGAAAAGATGATGATCTCCAGATGAAACGTGAATACGCGTTAGAACCCCTTAGAAAGTCCGCCTACCAAGGCACCCCATAATCACACAACCAACCAGCAATAAAGAAGAAAATTTTCACAAGCCCGAGCCCGAACGCAATTGTGAATTACAGAGCCCGTCTCATCTCTAGTATACAACCCCCAGCAAAAAATGCCCTATCTGAAAGCTTCTCTTCATTGGACGAACTTTTCTAATTGGAAGTATGTTTCAATCACATACGGTTTAAGAAATAATCGCCTTCACATTTATTTTGAATCACCCAGTATACATTCATATAATATTTGATTATATTATTACCATACAAATACATCACTATTTCAACCTCAAATGGAATTATTTGTTACACGAAGAAATAGCGTCACTTCATTATTTAAAACAAGTCAAAATGTACCGGGATATCAGTTGAAAAAACAAATGAATAGAAAACTGTAAATTTAAATAACCTTAAATATACATCTCCATTCATCACGAACTATACCGAATGTTATTTTCTGGTCGAACAAACATTAATTCTTCCTAAAAGATTTGTGTTCTTGGCAGGAAAGTTCTTTTCGGGTCGAATTAGTAGCTTTTAATTTTATCCGACAAGCTATCAGTGAAAGAAGAAAAGACAAAGAAAGCACTAAGATAAATTACACAGACAAAACTTATTCATGACTCAGAATATGTCGTTTCGTAAAGGAATTTATACGTTCATGTGGGTGTATGAGCTGCTAAAATATATTTGGTATACAGGGGATAAGATTTTGGGTTCCTTTTGGAAGGGGTATATAGGGTGCCCCATGACTAATGGTACGAAATTTGAAAGGAAATAGGTAGGGATGCACCGAATATTCGGTTGGTATTCGGTATACTGCCTAGTCGGCAGACAAACCGAATATTCGGTTCGGCCGAATACTTAAATATTCGGCAACCGAATAGAAAACAAATTTAAGTATTCACCCATTGGTAAAAAAAAAGACATTTTTTATATCATGAATGAAAGATATAGTATAGTACCATAGTACTAAATTAATTCAAGTTGTTACTTACTAATATCACATGTGAATACGCGTTAGAAACCCTTAGAAAGTCCACCTACCAAGGCACCACCCTATCCTTGGCCAATTGCCCTAGCATAACGTTGCCACAATCGCACAAAAAACTAATATCGCAATGAAATTAGTTTTGATGTAAAAGAAAGCACTCAGATGCTAGATTTAAATTTTGTTGCTTTTCAAGTTTTCTTAAATCTTATGACAGATTACATTAACCTTGCTATTACCAACTCATTTAAATTTGAAACAGTAACCAGGGAAAAAAAAAAACTCATAACATTAGTGTTCATAAATATGTAAAGTCAATTAACTGATAATTTTTAAAATTAAATATGCAGGTAAAAAAAATTACCAATATTTCACTAATATTTAAAAAAGTTATTAATATAAAAGGAAGTACTTTGATATTAAATTTTGCAGCATTTTAATTTATGAAGTTTTACACCCTATGAAATATTGTTTCAGAACAAACTAATCAAATGAATCATTGCAATCAAAGTTTAATAATGGTTAAATAAGTTTAATAAATTTTAACAAAGTATTCGGTATTCGGCAAAATATGGTATACGGTGCATCTCTAGAAATAGGGTACATAATAAGGAATGAGAATCACAGTAGCAAGTGGGGTCGAAAACGCCGTTTTCACTTACCTGTTAAAAATCCCTTTAAGAAAAGTGTTGAAGTGTTCGTCTCATTTCTTAACCAAATTTCATAGACAATGGGATTGTCTTTAAAAATTTAAACCATGATATGGAACAGAATTTTTAAACCATCCATTTTAGTCACGTGTTTTCTATGAAAGATGCACTAGTTTTTGAGTAACAAGGATCGGAAAGTTCCCTATTATATTAGCGCTTGTTCCAAAATGATTATTAATAGCTACACGAAAACGACGTTTGTCTGTTTGTTTGCCAGGAGAGGAGAGCTCGCGTCACTGAATGTGTCGCTTACAGCTACATATACGTCCTCCCCGGAATTTCCCGCCACAACTGGGAACCTCATCAGAAGGTGGGAGGGACTTCTGAATATTGGCACCCCTCGGAAACTGCTAGCGACCGCCGAGAGGACTTTCGGAACCACGGATTGAACGTGCACGTACACCGCAGTCTTTAGTGGTGCGCCGGTATCGAACCCGCAACCTTCCGGTTACAAGTCCAACGCCTTAACCACTGGGCTACCGAGGCCCGAAAACGACGTTTGTGGCACCACATTGCTATGCCATTCTTCATTATGAGTACTAGCTCTCTTACAATTTTGTACCAATAGTTAAGACACGCCGCGTAAATCCCGTATATTCAAACTAAACGAATAAGGATTAACCTACACTTGTGAACCAAAATTAAGGTTCCAAGCTACTCTGGAGCCAGATTTTGCCGAATAGCTTGTTAAAATCTAGTAATTAGAACGCAAGTTATGAATCTTAATTCCCATTGGAAGACTCGGATCTAGCGGCTTCTCGCCAAATGCAATTATTCAATTATTACAAATTTTGAAGCCTTATGTTTGTGAAATCTTAATTTTGGACCCCAGTGTATATTAATAAATAGAGATGTAAAATGTGTGCCTGTTTGCGATAGAGATGGACGCGAGAAAACCAATAAGCCTGTTTCGCCGAGACAAAAATCCGAAAAGTTTTGTCTCGCCTCGTAAAATCCCTATATTGTAATGTTAAAAAATGTTTGTCTCGCCTTGCAAAAATCATAACTCACCCATCCCTAGTTTGTCGAATTACGTTTAGACGGATAGTCCTAGTCTTACTAAATTTAGTTAAGGTGTTCACTATAGGATAGGTCCCGACACACCTTAAAGCGGCTTTTTCGTAAATCGTATTAGATATTCTATTTCATGTGTTTCTGCGATTAACGAGAATTTTTCGTATTTATCTCCGGCATTTGGCGAGAAGTCGCCAGATCCGAGTCTTCCAATGGGAATTAAGTCATAACTTGCGTTCTAATTACTAGATTTTAACAAGCTATTCAAGAAAATAGATTATTGTGAAATAGATATATTTCAATGTATAAATTCGTGTTCGTTTCTTTGATAGGTATACATATCGAAACCATACTACGGATCGGTTTGGAATTTTCCCAGATGTATTTAACGGCACAGAGAAGGCCGTAGAAAGTATAGCATAATCCTACAAAGCAAGTTTATTCCTTTAAATTTAGGTTTGCTATTGTGACGCAAATTTTACGTTATGTTTGAAACAAATTTGCAGTTTTGAAACTTTAATTTCGCGTGTTCAAAAATGTCATCGATATAAGGATTCACATATTTGCTTGATTGACAGACGAGAAACATCTGACGGAAAAGAATACGCTGACGGAAACAATACCGTCAGCGGTGTGAGATGAGTCTGAGCGTTGTTTAGAAACTCCTCGATGATATTCCTCTATCGTGATCATCTCGTCCTCAAACTGAAAAATCAGAAAGCTTCCACATCCACGAGAAGTTTAAGGTATTTGCCTACATCGAAATGGCCATTTTAGACAAAAATTTCGAATTTCTGATTTTTCTCTCATTTTATAGAGGGGACTTTACGGCTTCCAAAACACCTTAATTTTTGTTTTTACGATAGTTATAAACAAAGTTAAAACTAATAAAGTAAACAAGTAAAGTATAATGTTTCTTCAAAGTAAAATATTTAAATTCGTTTTCTGAAAACTAGTTTTCAATCATTTTTCTTCACGATAAAACTGATTACTCTAACATTTTCAAGGATATTTATATTAAATTTTTCCACACTGTTCCACACATTTCTCTGTATGAACTAAAAACTAGGCTCTGTGCATGAATTTGATGTTTTTGCAGGTTTTTATTTACACAAAGAAATTATTTTCTAAAGAAAAAAATATGAATTTTTCCGTGTGAGTTGGCATATTTCAATTAGAAAGAGGCATAGAAGAAGAAATAACACAAAACCTTTAGTTTGCCCAGTTGTTTGCCAAACCATTGCCCAGTTAAGTGTCTTAGTACAATAACTTAGTCAATAAACGGCATAAATGAAATTTAAATATATATGTTTAGCCAATTTCTGTATACGAATACAGGCGTAAATCTAAAATTTTGCTTAATTTTCATATAGAATGGACTATTTTTATTTTTTGAAATAAAAAAGAGGATAATGACATTTATTTTCATTCTTTCATTCACTTTTTAATTAAAATTGCACGGGTTTAATCCACATTCTGTACTTTTTTTAAGAGCTCCGAATGCAGGCAGATACTTTAAAAAGAAAAACAACAACATGAGCATTTAAAAACCTATTTCGGAAAGCAACGATGCACACAAACGGCAAATCATTGACCGTTACGTCTTTGCAACTATTAGAACGAACAGATTAATCATTAGTTACCCGGCAGCAGTGGCGTAGCCAGAAATTTTTTATGGGGGGGGGGTTACGAATACTTCAACTCATATATATGTATAGGTGTGTGTGATAAGGGAGTGAAGAATATACATTTTGTATAGCAAAAAAATCCTCATGGCAGGGGGGGGGGGGTTATGAGCAACCTAACCCCCCCTCCCCTTGACTACTCCCCTACTCGGCAATGTTAGCACAAATAACATCTTCTTGGATGATGATGGGCGCCTGATGGGTTTTATGATGATGGGTTTTATGATGGGTGCCTGAAACATGATTCATCATTCTTTACTTCCATATAAAGAAGTAAAAACTGAATTGTGTTTGGAAGAGTGTATTTGTTAGTAAAGAAAACAAGACATATACAGTGATATGAACATGCCCCAGAACTGTGCAAAATTAATATGGATTAGCAATTTTGTCGTTTTTTTTTTCTTTCCTTTCTATTTTACTCGGTCGAACAATCTTAAAAGATAAACCTCGATCCGTCATGTGATTTGTCGTTCATTAACAGAGAACACGTGGAAAAGATCGACCGAATGCTGATGAATGGTTATGGATTCTTCTCCTCACAAAAGGTTGAAAGTAACTGATAAAGATCGATCAACAAGAACTGAAAAAAAGCTTGTTCATGGCTTAGAGACAAGGTGATAAACACTGTTTGGTAATCTCAATCGGGTGGTCCGGTTTTTGTTTGGTATTACTGCAAAAGATACGTCGTAAATAGGCAGGCTTATTCTTTATCCATTTCAGTATCAAATTTGATATTCAAAACTAGAGCATAAAGCCCTCTGTGGGGGCAATTACAAAGGGCGCGAGGAAAAACATTTGACAAAAATAAGTCAACAGTCAGTATATTTAATCTTTGACCAGTTAAAATAAATAACATCAATTTTTTCATTAAGTCGAAATTGCATTCTCTGCGGAAACTTTCCGCATTTCGAAATACAGCGGAACCTGCCTAATGTGACCACCCTCGTTAACGACAAAACGGGTCACCTTATACAGGTGGTCACCTTACAAAGGTGGTACTTTAATATATTTGTTTATGCTTGAAATTCAAATAACACTTGCACAAACACTCTACAGTTTATTTATAACAAGATCTCAAAATCAATAACTATCCATGAACAAAAAAGAGGAATGTAGGGAGTAAAATACTGAAACATTAAAATGCACATTGCATACAAATTGTGTGCGACTTCCTTATACTTACGTTTCAATATGTATTTTAATACTTCTTGGTCACAATGAATAATAAAAAATAATAAATATGAATAAAAAATATAAATTTCCATTTTGCAGCTTGACATATTACTAAAGTACAGTTTGAATGTTTGGGTTGTTTTCATGTTTGCACAAATATAGTTCATGATACAATTTTCACTAGTGTACATCAAGAAGAACACATTGTTTAGAACACTGTGCTGTAACAGCAAAGTTCTAAAAGGGCCGGTCGCCAAATAAATCGCCAGGTTGAAAAAATGAAAAGAAATGTTAGGCTTTATACATGTTTGGCAAAATTTAAATGTGACTCGCCACAGGGGTGATCAGAATATAGTTTTTGTAGCCTAGACAAAATTATTGTAATCCTGTGGGAAAGGAAGAAAATTAAATACATATTCTCAGACTACAGACGCCAACAAAATGCATTACAAAGGCTAAAACCAAAGTAAATTAAGAAACAGTTAAATAGCATTATTGACAGATGGGAGATTTAAAATGGCAAGAGTATTACATTTAGAATAGGTAAAGGGAAATCAGAAGTACTCATAAATGTGTGATTCACTTCATCAAAAGTAATTGTAAATATGTGATTAACTGCATCCCACACACCTCTTACCGGAAACCACGCTGAATCAATTTTAGCATCAACAGAAATATAAAAGAATCTAGACTAAAACAAGTTTTCCTTTTTAATTTATTTATCTAATTTTTTTTTTATTTATTCATCTATTGAGAACAAGTGTTACAGAAGAGAGAATCAGTGTTGAGATCAAATCTTGTGTTAAACAACTGAAAAGGGATATAGCATTCTATATTATCTGAATGTGTTTTATATTTAAGAGGCAGTTTATAGTGGAAAGTGGTCACATTTGACAGGTTAAAAAACTTAAATTTGGCAGATTATCTGGTCACTATACAGTTTTCGCAGGTGGCCACTTTGCAGAATATTTTCCCCATACATTTTTTATGAGTTACAATGAAATTTCATAAAAGTGTTCACTTTAGACAGATGGTCTCTTTACCAAGGTGGTCACTTTAGCAGGTTCCACTGTAGTCCGTTCGGTGGGAACATCCTCTCCTCTATCAATGCTTCATGCAGAGAAAATCATTTTACTTGTAATAAAAGGTTAACCCTTTGAGGCGCAACTCTTTGCTGAAAAAAGGGCAGCCGTTGCCATCGCTCGACCTAACTACCACCAAGATGCCGGACGATCGAAACGTCTAGATCGAAACAGATAGCTGTCGTCAAAAGAGGGTCGCTAGATCTGTGGCACGCGATGAACGTTTCGATCGTCCGGCATCTTGCTGGTAGTTAGGTCGAGCGATGACAACGACTGCCCTTTTTTTCAGCATTGGGCAATCTATCCAGCTGTTCTCGCATTCTTCCATTTTTCAGCAGATGTCAGTGCTGTTAAAAAGAATCGTGACCCTTTTTTGACGGGAAATGACGTGCTCAAAAGTAAAGGATTCTCGTGGAGCTAGGTCACCCGCCACTATTTTTATAGAAATCCAATCTATTCTTCGTGACTGGCAACAGTCAAAACGCCAGAGTTGGATGTTCCCAGAGCGGGAACACTGCGCGTTAATGGGTTAAGTCGCCTACCGCATTCTTTATTTTATTTTATTTTTAGCACTGGAGTGCTATTGATTTCAACACACGAAAATGCTGAAAAATCACTCAAATTACGGGTGTTAAACGATAAAGTAATTAAAAAACTTTATAAAAAACACACATAAGAAGTAATAGGTAAGATTTCGAATAATTGTATTTTTCAGTTTTCAAAACGTATTCATGCACAGAGTTGCCAAGTTTTGCGATCATTTGGCAGCGTTAGGATTTGAGTAGCAGACAAAAATACAACTTAGGAAGAAAATGAAGAATCATGAAATTTCTTCCTTTGGTTTATTCAAAGTATCGTTTACTTGTGAAATGAGAGCAGAAATGATTTGTTCTAAATGAGGGAGCACGGATTATGATGTACACTTTCTAACATAACGAAACCTGAAAAACAAATAGGGTCAACCCATGGATTAAGATGCATTTTTAATATATAAATAGCGTTATAGTGTAAATTAAATGTCTAATAGTACTTTAAATTGTTTCTTCTTAAAATAATTATTTGTGTTGATGATACTCATTTCTATCGACTAGCGCCAGAAGAGATCAAGGGCGGCTCCAGACTGAATTCTCGGAGGGGGCCCTTGAACTTTTTACATCGGTCTATAAATTGTTCAAAATGCAAGTTGAACATCTGAAATCGCGAAGTATGCGAATCTAAAGTTGTAAAAGAAAATATCGGAGGCAGGCCATCGTCCCCCGTAGCCCCCTCACTGGAGCCGCCCTGGATTGAGATTGAGAATGGCAGGATCGAGCAACGTTTAGAAATGGATGTAGATTCACAATGTTGATTGGGCAATTGTCATGCTACCTCAAGATAACGTGAATGTGTCGCCAAGATCACGAGATTGAACGCCATTAGACTTCTTTCTTTGAGGTTTTTTGAAAGGAAAAGTGCATGCCGATGATCCGCAGACTATCTCAGGCAGATCAAGGAAGAAATAAGAGGCGCCTTTATGAAATGAGTCCACAATGATGCAAATTATATCATCTAAAGAATGAATGTTTTCAAAACACAGTCGAGGCAGTCGTGAATCGAATAACCTCCGTGTTTTGGATTTTATATTAAAACAAAAGTATTAATTCTTCTTAAACAGATAGATATGCACAATAAATCATAGATATGTACAATAAATTACAAAGTTACCTAAGAATAAGGGTACAGAATTTTGTAGTATCGATTTAAATTTTCAGATGATTAAATCTAAATAAATAAAATTCTAAATATTTTTTATAATTCCCAGTACTAAAAAGAAGGAAAATGTACCCTATACATTAAGTGATGAATAAAATTTGAGCATTTTATCCTAAAAGTATCACACATGAAAATAAATATATGCTTGCTTAAACTAAATTTCAATTTTCTCGTAAGGAAAAAAAATCAAGCGAGACGATCGCATTTCAGGGGCTGTACAGAAATTACGAAATAAAATAATGATTGCATAAATACATACGTTTGTTGTATTCAATTTAGTTCTTACTTATTTGAAGCAAACTGTAAAAAGAATGGGACAGAAAAATAAACAAATGGTAAATTTGAAATCGACGCATGTTTTCTGACACATATTTATTGATATTCGGCAATATCTTTTTAGTAACTTATCACAACCACTAATTCTAAGAAGATAAAATCTGTTCTGTCTATGTACTTGTCTACACGATTTTGATGGTTGGAAAAGTGATAGTTATTTGAAGACATTCAATTAAAATAGACTCTTGAGATAAAAAGAAAAGAAATCATAAACCGATAAGGATTTAACACATGTTATAGGATGCGTTAATATTAGATGCCTTCGGAACTAAGATGCAATCGATATTCCGTAAATAACTTTCATCAAAATTAATAAATAAAAAAGTTCTCTGTGTAAACTCTCTGCTACCTTTAATAAAATTTGCAACGTCATTTTAAGAGAACGGTGATCGTTGGTCTTGGGTGCTCTTTAAAGAGGTAATGAAACCAAATGCTTTTGTCTCCCGAGATTTTTATGGGTAGAAATATTTCCACAGGCTCAAAAAAAAAAAAAAAAAAAAAGAAAATCCTCAAGTTTATTGCTTAACTTTTAATGGATATTTTACTAAAACTCTTCCAACACAGTTGAAAAGTGTCAGTGATTCAGGTACGCCTGTATACTGACCATTTAAAAACTATCCGGCAGCGGTCAAAACAAGTGGAAGCAGCAAAAGCTAAAATTCCGCTACTCTTCCCCTCATTTATAAAGCAGAAGCGAAAATAAAAGAAATTAAGGAGAATTAAATAGCAAATTTAAAATAATTTTGCATGAGTGATTTATTCATAACAGAATACACAGGTTAAATAACAGAGCGAAAGTTTCATAGCAAATCTAAAAATGCATTTTTTGAAGAAGGAAAGTTTTTACGGGAGTTATATATAGCCTACGTAGAACAAGGCATCTTGTGATGTAATGAGAATTTGCGTACATGATTCCAACCACGGCTGTTCGAAAATAATGTACTTTTAGAACGCAAAAAAAAAAAAAACGAATTAAGTGAGGGACATGAAAATAGGATGTCCATATCTGTATCAGGATTAGGTGTAAGATTTTGGAGCTGACAGCAAAAAATCCTGTGATCTTTTAAAAGCTGACATCAAAAAATTGTCCACCTCACATCAAAAACTTCATCATAATGATAATTTATAGTTGAGGATTTTCCGCTTAAAAAAAAAAAACCCGAATCAATAATGCTATGAGGTAAAAAAGAAAAAAAAAAGGAAAAAGGGCTTCCTTTTTTAAGCATTTTGCAGTTTGACACTAATTTTAAAATACACCTGAGATAGAACACTCAAATAATAAAGTTTAAAATACTCTCCGATAAACACATCGCGAAAACTGTTGATCATCGTGGCTATTTGGACTCATCTCAAGGTATTTGTGATGGTGGTGCACCTTATTTCAAGCTTCGGTCTGTACTTTGCACTGTAACAAGCCAAGAACCTGTATTATCTATAAAACTTTCAGGAAAAAATCCTTAGAAAGCGAACATTTTGTAAAACGTATCACTCTTAAAAGTGTTTGCTGTGCAGTTTCATGTTTCAGAATTTCTCTTGAAAGTATCATAAACGGCACAGATATTTTCTTTACTAAATGTTAACTGCACTTGTAAAGAAAGGGACTGAATGTTTTTTTTTTTTTAATTCCTGACACAACAGAGTTATTTTGGTTTGTACAATCGTGAAGATGGGTTTTTTTTTATTTTTTGTGCTACAACCTCCCAGACAGGACAGCAAATTTGCATCAAACTTGCAGTAACCTTGATTTATCAAGTCAATAAACTTGAATTAAGCTTGAAAATTTCATGCGTGTAAGCTTAATGCAAGCTTGAATCAAGTGTTCAAGTTTACACTTGCCCAACTTGCATTAAGCTTGACATAGCAAGCTTGAATCAAGCGTGACATAGCAAGCTTAATTTCAAGCTTAAAAAATTTTCCAAAAAAAAAAAAAATCCTAAATACACGGGGCTTCCGTCGGCGAACTCCCCCCACATATTTTATTTTTCGACGCATTTCCCCCCCTCTACGCTGAAATTTCAAGTTTTTTAAATCTGTTTCCATCAAGCGTCCGCGGCTGGGATCGATATCGGGACCCAAGGTTTGTGAAGACAGCGTCCTAACATTCAGCTAATCTGACTCACGCTGATATGACTAAAGTTTGAAGTGACTGTTATGGTTGTAACGCCGTTTTCTGGCGAGATGGATCAATGAACGATGCCGATCTGTTTCTTTTACGTTTCCATGGGATGAATCAAACTTAAAATAATGTTATGTGTGATTTATAGACTCTACTAATAGGGAAATAAGCATACTATAAACTTAAAAGCAGCACACGTTTTAAAACTTTCAATATCACGACACTCATGTTGGGCAATATTGTCCAAAATTGAGACAAACGACTGATTTTGAAATCAATTTCGTTTTATAGTTGTATTTTATTTTGAAGAATTTCAATATTTGAAATATAGAATCTTTCTTTTTTTTAATTCTATGGTCAAGTATCTACATTTATGACTGATGATAAATTATTTAATATGTGGATGTGGCTTTCCAAATCAAGCAGTCATCAAGTTGTTTTCTAGCTTGACAGTTCAAATGACTTCTCCAAGCTAAATGAATTGAACTTTAAACCAACCTTTAAACCAACCTTAAAATGAATTGAACTGTCAATCTTGTATTAGTACGTCAAATTCAAAGAAATGTCAAGCTTTATTTAAGCTTATGTGCTATTTTTTCCAGGGTCCCATTTTTGTGAAAATTGTTTACTTTTGTGAATTTCAATATTTAATTTTGTGAATTTCAACACTTACTTTTTGTAAATTTTTACACTAATTTTTAATACAAGATTTTTGGTTAAAGAAATTGATAAAACACATTAAAATGTTAAAATGCCAATGAAGGGCCGTTTTAATTAATTATACTTTTGCTAAAGGGCCGTATTAATCGATTTTACTATTGTGAAGGGGCCGTTTTAATTAGGGATGCACCGAATACATATTTTTAACCAAATATTCGGCCTAATATCGAATATTTGGTTAAAATGTATTAAACTGTTATTAAACTTTGATTGCAATGATTAATTTAATTAGTTTGTTTTTAAACCATATTTAATATTTCATATGGTGTAAAACTTAAATTAAAATGCTGTAAAGTTTAATATCTAAGTGTTTCCTTTATATATTATTAATAATAGCTTTTTTAAATATTTGGGAAATGATGATAATTTTTTTTCCTGCATATTTTATAAAAAGAAATCAGCAGTTAATTGACTTTATATATTTATGAACATTTAATATCATGAGTTTTTTTCCCCCTGGTTACTGTTTCATATTTAAATGAGCTATTAATAGTAAGGTAAATGTACTGTCTCATAAGATTGTTTTTTAAAAATTGAAAAGCAACAAAATTTAAATTTACCATCTGACTGTTTTCTCTTACTTTAAAACTAACTTGATAATATTAGTATGTAACAACTTGGATTTAGTACTATGGTACTATACCATATCTTTCATTCATGATTTAAAAAATATGTATTTGTTTACCAATTGTCGAATACTTAAATTTATTTACTATTCGGTTGCCGAATATTAAAGTATTCGGCCGAAGCGAATATTCGGTTTGTTTGCCGAATAGGCAGTACACCGAATGCTAACCGAATATTCGGTGCATCCCTTAGTTTTAATCGATTGTAATATTGGCAAAATGGACCCATTTTTCGTCGGCATTGACCCCTCTAAACGATATACTCGTCTGACTAAAGATACCCGAGTTCTTCGAAAGTATTCTGAAAGAGAGAGACTATCTATGAGCATTCATAGTTGGCGTAGGCCCTTTCTTTCTATGTCGTAACATTTTTTTTTATATTCCATATTGAGTTCCCTTAATAAATCCTTCTGAAGGATTAACCCCAGTCTGTCAGTTTCACCCTAATGAACAGACTGTCATTCCTATCTTAGCTATGGAAACGAGAAAGTCCCCAATTATTATAGACGCGTCTTTTATTTGCTGCACTTAGCATTGAGTACTACGTTTTCTCTAACAGTATTATGCATAAATTACTATTCAGAATGAAAACAGGACGCTTAAACATTTGTTTAATCATTCGAAAACATGTAAACAAAAAGTTATCTCTAGTTGTTCCTAAGAGTGCATAGAAGAAGCTCTTTAAAATTCTTGTTAAAAGGAAATTAAGCATTATCATTCCAGAATTGTTAGGAGCGCTATAAAAGTTGAAAAGCACTTTCGCTTTCGAGTGTTTAAAGAGTGCATAAGGATGTATCTTTTAGAAGAAAGTAAATGATAATCAAGTTCATAACATTAATGAAACGCGTCAAATCTGTTCCCGCTGTGTTTGTATGCAAAGTGTTATTGTGCATCTAATAAAAAAATGTGCATCTCGATAATTAAAGATTCTGAATTTTGTATAATTTTTCACGGAAAAAATTACGCGACATTTTTATAAACTTTAAAATAGTCACAAAAAATGATGAAAATTTCTGGAATAAAGTTGAATCGTGAATAAAATTAAGATGTCGGCATAGTGTCACCATAAAAGATGGCATTGGCTTTTTAGGAGTAAATGTTGCATGCCAAGAAAATATGCATTTGCAAATGCTTCATGTTTGGTAACTTGAAAAAAAACCCTGTATTATTCTTTTGAAAAGGGCATCTATTTTTATACAAATACCCACTGTAAAAAATATACAAGTGCAGTTCGAAATTTCAAGTATGGTTTCTTTTAATAACGAATAAGGTTTTTGAGCAAAATATGTTGACACTTAAATTTACAAAAAGAATATATTTCAGGTCATTCACATGTAGACCATCGCTAGTTAAACGTATATTATTAGGGACCCAATAAGGATCATCAACGATTTTAATGCACCAATCATTAAAATGTTAGGAGTCACGCAGTTTGTGGTTACAGCCATATTATTCCCGCAACGTTAAAACATTTTAGCTGTATTTCAACCTTCAATAGTTGAGCTCAACAATAAGAATAGCAATTGCACAGTCACGTGATCATACATTCCGATTTTATAATGTGATCTTCCATTGTTGTTTAAAACAGCAACATTGAACACACCAGTCATCATAAATGTCCATTCATGGGTCGTTTTATATTACTGATAAAGTCATATATGCAACATTTTTGTGTGTTACGTGTGTTTCGTTTGCAGTTTTCATTAATTCTGCGCGTTGCTCGATTGTGCCTTTTTGCTCGACTGCTACCCAAGTAGTCGTTTTGGGTATTGGGTAGCAAAGTATTGCTACGAAGGTATTGGATTTGGGTATTAGGTAGCAAAATGAGTACCCAAATATTCATTTTGCAGCGCAATACTTCCTGATGTTTCAAGTATTTATAGCTTTCGCATACGGACCAAAAGTAGAACTGTTATAGATTTAGGTTCTAAGAGCAGTGATTGAAGTAAATACTTTTAACGGTCCTTATTGGCTTTATCTAGTTCACTTTCATCGCTCCCAAAGACGATACGGCAGAGATTTCATATCTACATTCGTCTTTGGTTCCCGGCATCTATCTTTGAGTACCTTACTTGAAGAATGTTTTATACCAAAGCGTTCAGACACCCATGCCTAGGAAACCATGATAGGCACAGAAAGGGAATCACTGCCATTACTTTCATGTGATGAACGGAGAGACTTCTTCACTTAGACCAGAGGTTCCCAAACTGGGTGCCACGAGAGTATGCCAGGGGTGCCGTGGAGATAATCAAGAAAAGTGCGTTTTGGTGGAGTATAATCCAATAATTTCCTCTGAACCGGTATCCCCAAGAAAGTGAGCCAAGCCGATCACTAAGTGGGCTCCAACAAAAATATTTCAGTCAAGTTCAAGACTGTCCTGTAGCCTCTCTTTTATAGGAACTCCGTGAAATGGGGGTATTGTCAAAATTCTATATCCCTTTCCCTAGAGAGTGCTTTCTTGATAGTTAGCCCTATCAACAAACAAACAAAAAATAACGTAAAATGCATCCAAACTGCTTCATTCTAACCTTCAAATTCATATTGCTTTAAAGGAAATCAGCCGCGAACGGTTTTAGCCTGAAAAGGGTGCCGTGAAATATTTTTAGCTTGACAAGGGTGCCGCGAAATGCTTTTAGCCTGAAAAGGGTGCCGTGAAATATTTTTAGCTTGACAAGGGTGCCGCGAAATGCTTTTAGCCTGACAAGAGTCCGCGGGGAAAAAAAGTTTGGGAACCCATGACTTAGACCAATGATTCTTTGCGAAGAAGAAAGGTTATTGGTAAAGGTAGAACTACACGAGGCTATCTGACTATAAGGACCCAAACAACACAGCAAATTTGCATCAAACTTGCAGTAAGCTTGATTTATCAAGTCAATAAATTTGAATTAAGCTTGAAAATTTCAAGCGTGTAAGCTTAATGCAAGCTTGAATCAAGTGTTCTAGTTTACGCTTGCCAAACTTGCATTAAGTTTGACATAGCAATAAGCTTGAATCAAGCTTGACATAGCAAGCTTAAAAAAATTTCCTAAATACATGGGGCGCCAGTCGGTGAACTCGCCCCATATGTTTTATTTTTCCACGCATTTTCCCCTCTACGCTGAAACCTCCAGTTATTTTAATCTGTTTCTGTCTAGCGTCAGCGACTGGTATCGATCTCGGGACCTAAGGTGTAACTAAGCGCCCTAACCACCATGTCAATCTGACTCGAGGCGACCTGGCTAAAGTTTGGACTGTTATGTTTGTCACGCCGTTTTTTTGGCGAGATGGATCAGTATTGACCGATGTCGATCTGCTGCTTTTATTTTTCCATGGGATGAATCAAAATTGAAATAATGTTATGTGTTATTTATAAACTCTACTAATAGGGAAATAAGCATAATATAAACTTAAAAGCAGCACATGTTTTAAAACTTTCAATATCGCAACACTCCTGTTGGGCAAATTTGGCCCAAATCGAGACAAACGACTGATTTTGAAATCAATTTTGTAGTATATTTGTATTTTACTTTAAAGAATTTCAATATTTGAAAATATAGAATCTTTTTTTAAAAATTCTATGGTCAAGTACATTTATGACTGATGATAAATTATTTGTTATGTGGATGAGGCTTTCCAAATCAAGTTGTATTCAAGCTTGACAGTTCAAATGACTTAAATTCGGCGGGAAAATATTGGCTGACTCATTTTTTTGTGATCTCCAAGCTTGCTGCAAGCTTAAAATGAATTGAACTGTCAAGCTTGTATTAATACGTCCAACTCAAAGAAATGTCAAGCTTGATTTAAGCTTATGGGATGTCTGGCGAAGGCCTTAAAGAGAGGACTCCATAACTCTTTGAAGGACAAACATTTTCCTATCAATATAGAAGACCAACTTAAGATTAATTACCAACAAAATTAGCCATTTTGTTGTTAGTTAAATGGATCAGTGGCAACGGCTGCACTTTCTCAGTTTTGGGACCATTTAACTACATTTTGTTCCGACTAGCAGTGAAAGCGCTGTAATAGGATGGTTTCGCCGCGTGACCACTGCACGTCAAAGGGTTTAGGGTTCCGAGGCATATTTATCTTACTTCTGAAGAAAATCGCCCAAAACTCCAGACTGTTAGACCAACAGCCGCGCGTTTGAGAAGAAGTATGCGAACTGGTCAACCATTCGTCACGCTGTAGAACATACGTAGCTAAAAGTGTCTTGGAAAGTGTTTTATAAGAATTGCTTTCGGCTTGACTTATATTCTCTGTATATCTTACAACTAAAATTTAATGTTACGCGGAGAAACATATTACTATAATAAGATCAGAACATTTAATTTAGTTTTATCAATCAAGATCGTGGCTAATGAAAAAAAGAAATAGCATTACTCAACACAAGATAGCATGCGAATGTTTTCTGGTGCGGATATCCATTCTGCTGGCCCTGACTCCGTGAATATAACTTGTTTAATGGCGCGGTTTTAAGCAGTTTTCGAGGACAAAGCACTCATTTGGCCTTACAAAAGGAAGGTCAGTCAGATAAAAGTCTCGGTAATTGGGGAATCATTAGAAAATGCAGATAGACTAGATAGTATCTAAACACTCAGCCAATGGGCACCGGAATTGCCTTTAGGAGAACATTTTATTTCGCTAGCAGTTAGATCTCTAGAATAAGTGTATGCCAAAACACACTTATTACGAATAGATAAAAAGTCCAAGACTTTTGAAATGTACATTTTATAGATGTTGTGTTTATCTTAACAACGACCACAAACACGATAGGTTGGACTGACTCGCTGTCGTCGAATGACACAGCACGCCTAAAAATTACTTTGTTTAAGCAAGTTCATTGGATACATGGCTTTAGCTGAACATGTTTATATAGCAAACGATTCTTGCAAATTATGATATTATGATATAAAATCTATTGGTGACTTCATTGCATCGAAAGATGAATACTTCTACGGGGTTGGCATCCTTGCCCTACCACAGGGATGGGCAAACTACGGCCCGCCGGAAGGTTTTATCCGGCCCGCGGATGGAATTTTACTTAGCCGGTCAATTTACACTAACTTGTCCGGAAATTGAAAGAATATATACATTTATTTATTATAGATCCATATTAAGAATTATGAAGATGGCTTGAAAAAAGTGCATTTTGAGTTCGAACGCAGATTTCAAGATTTCAGTGCCATTCAAACAGAATTGGATATTTTGACTATGCCTTTTAACGTCAATTGTGAAGCAGTGAGGTCAGATTTGCAGCTTGAATGAATTGAATTGCAATCTAACAATCCTCTCAAGCAGTTGTTTCTAAAAATGCCAAAGTTAGTTTTACAAATCATGATCGAAAGTAACTTTCCCAAATTTAATCTCACTCCCAGAAAATCAATGCTATGTTTGTTTCATCTTATATATGTGAACAAGTGTTTTCAACTATGAACCTTAGGGAGAATTCTTTCAGAAGTAGACTGACAGATCAGCATTTAGCCTCGTTGCTTAGAATCAATCAGTGCATCTCGCTTCGAACCTCACTATAAGGAACTTTAAAAAATGAAATCACAATTTCATTCATCTGATTAACATGTTTAAATTGTAATCGTACTTATATATTGTTCTTGAAATTTTAGAAAAATTTATCTTGGCCCGCCAAACTTTTC
Organism: Cheiracanthium punctorium; assembly: GCA_038373885.1. Classification (NCBI taxonomy): domain Eukaryota; kingdom Metazoa; phylum Arthropoda; class Arachnida; order Araneae; family Cheiracanthiidae; genus Cheiracanthium; species Cheiracanthium punctorium. The sequence goes on along the minus strand of JAWZYV010010530.1, from coordinate 641,523 downwards.
TTTTCGATTTTTGGCCCGCGACCGAAAAAGTTTGCCCATCCCTGCCCTACCAGATCGATGGCGGAAGGTAGTGGAAAACAATGGGGATTACTTAGACGAATAAACGTCTTAATTAAGGTGAAAAGTAAATGTGACGAATAGAAGGTTATTTAGTCTCTTTCTACACAGGGTGTGCTATAAATACCGGCCAAATTTAGAACTTATGATAATATTGCCAGTTCATTTCTTTGACACGCGCTTTAAAACTTATTGCTAGACCCAATGCATGCCTGCGATGAAATTTCTCGACTCTAAAATTATGTAAGACATGACGGCATTTCACTGAGCGTGTTACATTCCAGTCGTCAAGACGGTATTTCGGTTAAGCGTTCATTAGTTTCTCTTGGATGAAATCTCCGATTTCGAATTGTCTTGTGTGTGACGAAATGAGCGTATGGTCTCGACACGACTATTAACGTGTAACCGAGTACTTCAGTGTACCGAAGCATTTGTCGATGAATTTGTTTGCGTCTCATAATTAAGGAGGTAGGTTCACACAAAGACCGTACTGCGCTAAATAAGATATTAACGGATCTATCGCATAGTTGCGTTGTTACAATGAGTGGATAACAGTGGCGAACTACTATAGCCAAACAATACCGGAGACTTGCATCAGGTCGTTCTTGATGAAGGCTTATTGTAAATACGAGTCATTCAGAATTGGAGATACGACAGAAAAAGACTTGCTGAATTTTACTGAGCTATTCAAATAGTTTTATACTAATACACATCAGCATAAGCACTTTTGCTTTAACACTAGATATACCAATGATTTTTTTTAAGGGAAAAAAATTTCCCCGAACCAGTCATTTTGACTGGTCTTGGTACATCTAGTGTTAAGGATGAATTATTAGGCCTTCTGAACAGGGTGTCACATAAATACCGGCCAAATTCTATACAGCCAGATTCCCCGTTGGGTGTACATAATAAATGCCCACAAAACTATACCTCTAAGACCCATAGTTTACGATAAAAATGCGATAGAAAAACAGAAACACGTATTTCATATTCGGTGTCCGAAAACAGCATTTATTGGAAGGAAGAACATAGTTTTTTTTTGCATTTGCTTTCATAAAATGTTGTTCAAAATGTCCACCGTTAATATTAAGGCTTGTATGCGTGCGCCCCTGTCATGGCTAACAAAAATTGGGTAAATGGATTCAGAAAGTGTCTCGTTCTTTGAGCTAGTATTTATAGGGAGTACACAGACTCATCCATTCTAGTTCTAGTATTTTCTAGATGTCAGTGACATATATCCCCTCACCCCCCTGAGTATGATTCCATCCTTGTATTAGAGGAACTGGAAAGTAATGTTTTCTTTACATTAAATTGAAACAAAAACTTTTCAATAAGTTTTTAAATACAAACAATCTGTGCTATACATTCATATTTGTGACATATTAAAGCAAGAATTTCCTGCATAATATTTTTATTCCTTCAAGAAAGATATGTGTGAAAAAGGGCAGAGGGTCGAAATAAGGATTGTCAGAAAGCAGATAGCTGCTGCGAGCCTAACAGGAAGAATCTTTGCGGGTTTATGCGTAAACTCAGTTAGCGTGCCTATGAAATCGCTGGGCCACAGCCGGGCATTCAGACTCATTCTGTGAAGTACCGATATGCAGAGAAGAAAAATCACTACCGTCACGTATATGCAAAGATGGGAACGAAAAGTGATTAGCAGTTGTTCAGTAGTATTGTAGGTGCAAATTAAATCTTGTTGGAAAAATGCTTGCTTTTGGTCTTGATACACAAATTGAAATAAACTGATAGACCAATGTCTTGAAAAAAATTCAATATGGTTCTTCATAACCTGCATTACTCTTTGACTACCCATTAGATAAAAACGTAAACATCCGGTTTAGAGGCGGAAACGGGCACGTCTATTAGTTGTTGGACGTGCCAGTGAGATGTGCGCTTGCCGAATTCCTTCGAAACGATTTATTCTTAGATGTTCCAGCCATTTTATTCTTTAGGAATGCTATGTTTACAAATATAACCACAAAATTCAGATGGATATTATCAAATCGATTGAACTAAGAATAAGAATTGAATGAACTAGACGAAAGACGTGCATTCAATCCGCTCGCTTTCTCCCGTCCTCGACCGGTTCTACTAGATTCCCCTTTGCTGGCAGTCTGCCAATTTTTCATGCTAAACGTAGTCAGACAGTACGCACTGTAATGAGCGAAAAAAACTGTTCCTTTTGTGAAACTAAAAAAAAAAAAAATCAAAAAATCTTAAACATGGAACTGCACTGCAACAAGTTTCTGAAAGTGACACGTTTTGAAAATTTTACGATTTTTTAAGAAATTTTTCTGAAAGTTTTGTAATTGATACAAGTTTATCGCTTATTTTAGCAAGTAGTACACCCTGTAAAGAGAGAGAGTCTCAAAGTTTTGAAGTGCCTGACGTAATTAGTTTATTTGTACTGATGAACCAAAATCACATGACTTTTTTCGAACTACGTCGTTAACAGGTTCCAGCAAAATTGAAATGTGGTCACGATTTCGGTTTATATGTCTGTCCGTCCGATCGTCCGTGTCATAACTGCTGTAAATACGCATCGATTACTACGAAATACTTGTGTGTTATTGCTATGTACAGTACCATGTTACCTATTGAAATTAATGTAAGTTGCGTTTACTTTTTTTTCCCCCCAGAAGCACTTAAAAGTCTATGGTAATTCTGAGCGATTCGTTTATTTCAAGCACAGTACAATAAGGAAGTAGTTGTGTATAAAAGTATAAGTAAGTAAATTAAAATTATAACTCATCATTTAAAGTATGAAAATAATATAAAGATCTTATACAGGGTTACACAAAGTTACATTAATAGCAAAACCTCCTTTTCGAGGCTATGACCAAAGCTCTGGCGAGCACAAAATCTCGCCGAATTTAGCAATGAGTCATATTCGGCTTAAATAAAGAACAGTTTGCTTGAAAAGTGTTTTATAATCGATACGTTTGTCATAATTTTTCCTTCTTACTTGTTTTAATTTGAAAAAAAAATAATCTAAAGATTACCACAAAACGATAATGCTTTAATTGTTTTTTAATGCTGTAGACGTCGTGTACATTTTCAACGCCATTCACAGCTTATGCCATAGAATTATCCACGGTAGATAATTTTGTAAACTCATTTACTTCGAGATTAAAATAGTAAAGAAAACCAAACGATTACACTTTTAATATAATTACGCAGTTATTTTATCGTCGCCTCAAAGTAAAATACACGTAACCTGAAACTGAGAGAGAAACACTTCATATCAAGCTCTGTTGTATTTTCTTTTTGTAAGCTCTAATCCCCTTTGAATAGAAGTTACATAAAACTATCGCGGAGAAATATTCTTTTGGAGTAATTAAAATACATAATAGGCATTTGTAAAAAAAAAAAGTAGTGTTGCTGATAAAACAAAATGGCATCTCTATAGATTCTTCAAAAGAACCTATTTTTTTTATCATAATGCCATTAAAAGCAATAAAATAATTGTCGTATTAAACTTTGATGGATTTAATTATGGGAAAATATATTTAAAGTGTAGAGAGAGGGGAAAAAATTCTCAAAGTATTTTAAAATAATGTCTTTACAAATCTCTAAAGATTGCTTGGGCGATTATTTTTTTTTCGTAAGTTCATTTGAGGATTTCAAAGATTTTAATTTATTTCCGCTTAAGGCTTAGAAAAATATTAACGTTGTTATCAGTTTTAGGAGGAACATGCATATCATATGAAAAGGAAAAAAAAAATTCTGAATGTAGGAGAATGTTAGTTGTTTTGATTACCTCAAGGAATTTTTCTTGAACATTCTTTATACGGAAGGAGTTTCTATTTAGCCCTTTAACGCGCAGTGTTCCCGCTCTGGGAACACCCAACTCTGACGGTTTGATTGTTGCCAATCATGAAGAATGGATTTCTATCAAAATAGTTGCGGGTGACATACAGTGGCGCACCCAGGATTTTACTTTAGGGGGGGGGGCTGGGCTGAAAATATTGCTGAATTCGGTTATAGTGAGATCGATAATAGTTACAACCCTCTTATAACGTCAAAATATTCTGTACCACTTGATTTGCCCATACAACACAAGCCCACAAGCAGAAACTCATTATAGAGTCATAAATAATTATGTGATCTTTTCAGTGATATTGTAACCGACTTTAACAGTGTTTCATAAACTCTGTACGTATTTATTTAAAAACTAACATCTTTTTAGGTAAAAAAAAAATACTTTAGAAATAATTTGAAGACAATAAATAATAATAATAGTAATAATTCATTAGTGACAATTTTCATTTTTTAAAGTTTTTCACTTCTAACTGTCCACCTTTAGGGACAAGCCCCCATAGCCCCCTCCGTGGGTGCGCCTATGGTGACATAGCTCGTACGAGAATCCTTTACTTTTTAGCACGTCATTCCCCGTAAACAAAATTGTCACGATTATTTTGAACAGCACTGACATGTGCTGGAAAATGGAAGAATGCGAGAACAGCTGGATAGATGGCCCCATGCTGAAAAAAGGGCAGCCGTTGCCATCGCTCGACTTAACGACCAGCAAGAGGGCGGGCGATCGAAACGTTCATCGCGTGCCACAGATCGAGAGACCCTTTTTTGACGACAGCTGGCAGTGCCGCACAGCCAGCTGCCGTCAATTCAGTTTTGTAAAAAAGGGATATTATCTCTAAAAGGACTCTCGCATAGTGTCAATCACTGTATTAAAAATATCCAGAAAGAGAATTAACTGGCACAAAATTAAATGCACCGCAATCTGTACAAAAACGAAATAATAGGAGGAATTCAGCAAACTACATTTTCCCCGAATTATAAATAATATTTTTATCTCAAAACTTTCATATTGATTTTTATCTCGTGATATTCGATATATTGAAGAAAAATTAAGTAAGATAATTATTTTAATAGGAACTTTTTTTTCTTTTGAATCCACCATAACACGCAATTTATTGAAATAACTCTATTACGTCTGTTTAAAAGGCAAAAATTAAAAACTAAATATAAACCAAAGTTTAGAAAATGATAAAACGATAGTTAAAAGTTTCAGTAAAAAGTGAATCCCATAAACTTGTTTACGCGAAGACCGATATTTTTATCCGTGAAACCTTTATTTCAAGAACTTGAACAAATATAATATATGCTCAGTCAAATTTAACCCATATTCTAAAAATACGCTTGCTTTTGTATTCTACAAGTACATATAAGTGTTCTTTTTGTCCCCCTGACATTCGTAAACAATTCTAGTGCGTTCAGTTACGGATCATTTGCTCAATCGATGATGATCATAATCCACAGAAAATATAATCGAAAATCTCATTTCTTTTCAGATTACATTCAATGAGAGCTCATCTGTACGGCTTCGTTTTTAGCGCATGAACAAAAAAATATACTTTTCTTAAACAGCGCAAATGATGTATGGCTGCATGTAAATGTTTTGTCCTCTCTCAAAAATAGCTTGCCTCAGTTCTTTAGTTTTGCGGGGAAAATTGTTTTTAAAAATGCGTATTTCGGGTGATTTTTCACGGACTCATAATATCAGGCTGTGGGACAAGTTTTTATAAAGTTTTGGGATGAAAAGAAATGACTTCATAAATTGAATTCATATTTGTTGTTTATCGTATTAATGACTATGTCATTTTATCTCTCACCTCCTTTATTGAAATTGGTCAAAAAAATGTGTCCCAAAAATGCGACATAAAAATATGCGACATAATTTTACATATATTTAAATACTATTGGTTCACAACAGCTTTCATCTATTGTTACACTATTTCGTAAGCTGTAGAATAGGCATCCCATGTATTTCTCTATCAATAGGTTACACTCCTAAAAATTTCAACATAGGGTGACCAGGCAAAATACGCGAAAGGTGAGAGTTAAAATGCCATAGTCAATTAATATCGTTTTAATATGGCAATCATGAAACTAAAAAATTGGGAGGGTTTAGGGGGATCTCCCTCTGACGAGGCTCGAACAGCCAAGTTATTTGTTATTCATATTCTACATTCACAAAGCCGCTCTAGATTGTGTGTAGTAAGCGCACAACTCTGTCTATCTGTCTTTCTCTCGCTCTCTCTCTTTCTCTGCACTGAAAAAAATGTTCCTCTGACATCTAGAAAATAATGGGTGGAACTAGAATTGATGAGTCTATGTACTTCCTATAAATACTAGGTCCTAGAACGAGACACTTCTGAACCCACTTATTAAATTTTTAGATCTCTCCTCTATAATCTGGTGCTTGTACTCAGATGAAACTATCAGTCAATCGTTGCGTACGCTAGCGGGTAGACTCACAGACGGTCATTCTAGTATTCTAAAAATCTAACGATCCTTTCTCGTGACACAGACTAGTCATTCTGTTGCGTTTAGCTAGAATTAGGAATGGGTGAGAGATAATTTTTTTGCGAAATGAGACAGAGATTTACAGCTTTTTTTGCGAGACGAGACAAACATTTTTTACATTAGGATATAGGGATTTTGAGAGACGAGACAAAGCTTTTAGGCTGTTTTGCTAGACGCCTATTTTTAGTCTCGCGTCCATCCTTAGCTAGAATACTACGGACTCGAAATTATAGACCCTTTCGTCTATACCAGTTGAGTGTACCACCTACACACATCATTCTTCTAGTTTTGGGACACAGAAAACAACCATCTTTTCGTTCTAGATGACAGCGGTATTTTTTTTTCTCCGTGTGCGATTAAAATCTTGGGTTAGACTCAGGGTTTCGGACCCTAAGTCTAATAATCAATTATTCATTAATTCAATGAATAATTGATTAATTAATTATTCATAAATTCAAATAAATTAATTTTTATTTGAATGAAATGTCAATCCCGCGGGATCCAGCAATCTTGTGCGGGATTGACATTTCATTCAAATAAAAATTAATTTTAATAGAGAAAAGTACGAAAAAGTAAGTTTATAAGCACTATCAGGCAGGGGCGTAGCCACGGGGGGGTTAGGGGGGTCATAACCCCCCCCCCATGAGGAATTTTTTGCCATGCAAAATGTATACTTTTCACTACATTATCACACACACCTATACATTTATATGAGTTGTAGTAGTCGTAACCCCCCCATGAAAAATTTCTGGCTACGCCCCTGCTATCATGTTTAATATTTTATCTTAATTCATAATTAAAACAATACCTCACATAAATATGAAAATTATAGCCATGATATTGTAATCCCGCAAAAGCGGGATTGCATTCCCTGCAGGAAACCATCCTGCATTCTAATAGTTGCTGCATTACTTTAGTATACTGAGAAATATAAAACTGATTCATTATACATTGTTTATGTGGGATTTAATGTCAGACATATTAATTCTAGATTTTTTTAAAGTAAAAAGGAATATACATTCAAATCAAAAATGAATAACTATAAAGAAAATTTTTAAATAGTAGTACTGACTTATATTTTAACTAGAAAGTGTTATAACTATGACTTAAAAAACATAAAGGCAAAAAAAAAATTAAAAAGTTTATAAATTTAAAAAGTAATAGAAAACATCCAATCAAAAACAACATATTTTTGTAAGTGAACAATAATATACTTTTATCTATGGTCATAAAACAAATTAGGAGCTCTTTATAACCGTCAGCAGAAAAAGATAGTACTGCATTAAAGTTGAAGTTATTTTTATATTTTAATTAATTAAATAATATTTATTTTGCAATGAAAGTTTTCTTTTACACTAAAATTATTCTGTTTTGAAATAAAACCATAAAATTCACATGCAAAAAGTGTTATACTATAAAAAAATCTTAATAAAACCCAAAAACCCAATAAAACCCCCCCAAAAAAACCGCAATAAAACCCACCCTGGTTGGGTTTAAAAAAAAATCCCCAGGTTTTTTAAAAACCTGGTTAGACTCCCAACTTTGGTTTGGTCGTTAACAAACCGATACATTTATGAGGGTGGGCGCCCCTTAAAATAAAATGAACAAAAATTAAGGCTTTTGTAATGACATATTGTGCAACCGCATAAACTCCTACCAGACGGACGTCGTAAACACTTTTCCACTTTCAATGTGTTAGTCAAAAATTAAGTTTTGCTGGAAAGAGCTACTTTAAAACAGCAGTGCACACCATCATAGCCGATTGCCGATTTTAACATTTGGAGTTTTGGGCGGTTTTCTACAGATGTAACCTGAATACGAGTTAGAACCCCTTAAAAAGTCCTCCGTCTAAGGCAGCCCCTCTTCCGCCTGTAGGCAGATGTCCTTCGTGTAGGGTTACCCTAACACAAAGCAAAACAAGATATGGGTTGTCTGGGTGATTACGGCAACGCTACCCTAGGGCGATCTGCCAAGGATGGGAGTGCCTTGGTAGGAGGACTTTCTAAGGGGTTCTAACGCGTATTCCCGTTACGTCTGGAGAAAACCTACCGAAACTCCAAACCGTTAGATCGACAGCCGCGTGATGGGAACGGAACCTACACACTTCGGCCGTCTACCATTTTCAGTGACTTAACAACTGTGTCATGGGGAGGAAAAATTAAATAGTTTTTCTTCCCCTCTTCAAAAATAAAACAAAATTTTGTTGTAAGTAGTCTGAAATAAATGAACATACATGTATGATGTTAGCCAGACATCACTTAAAAATGCTCCATCGATTATGGAGCTTTTTAACGAATTGAAAATATCTTATCGATTAAAAGTAGTTCTTACAGATGTAAGTTTGAACTATTTTCATTGTTCAAGCTTCATAATTAAAAAATGATATAACTTTTTAAGATTCTTTTTATCCTAAATAATTTTATTGTAAAATGTTAAAAGCGGAAATATAAGATTTTTGGGCTCGCTAAAATCTGTGGGTACTGGGAAAATACCCGGTTTGCCCTGCCGGTGATAAAAGCACTGGATAAGAGACATTCTAATAAAACTGCTGGTTACTCTTCTGTGCACTCCATCTGCTAATTAAGTTTAGCACACATTCTCGTTTATTAATCACCTTTGCTATGCATTCGAGAAATCTACCAGCGCACCCTAGTTTTGGAAAAATCCTCGAAACATTACATTTAAAGCAAAATAGTAACCAGCGAAATCTAACACAATTAATCATTGGCCTATCTCAGCATACATGAATCATTTTGCTGCGAGTGAGTTACAGAAGTGTGCTTTTTAAAAATGCGCGATTGAAAAGTTCGAACGAAAACCTCCCAGTGCGACCATGCATTATAATAACAGTTGTTATCCAAGAAGTATTTATATTCGTTAAGTCTGATGTGCATTTGAAGAATAGACTTACGACGTGTTAATTACAGTAGAAGTGAACAGAACGAATCGATGCTGCTTTACGGTAAGGTTTATACGAAATACTTTGATTCATAAACGACTATATTTCCGAATTCCGTCATTTGGTTTCTTTTTGTGAAGCACTATCTGATAAATCTTATATGCTTCTAGAATGCATAGTTTTCAATTTAAGTGTCAGTTTACAGTCCGTTTCTGTTCGTGAGAGCTTTCTGCGCGTTTACGCATGCGTAGGATCGCCAAATTTAAGAGTGCTTATTTTATTCTATATTAATTTTTTAATTCTAATATTATTGAAGCTCTCTGAGGACTAAAAGATATGACGTCAACGCTACTTGACTTCCTCGTCAGTCCATTAAACCATAAATATTTTCGCTACATTTCATCTAAAATTATTTCATTTGAAAGCGATACAATACTGCAATAATACTGAGGTTTAGCGATTTATAACCAAGTATTTGAGTTGTCGTCAAGCTCGGTTCAGTTTGAAAAATTTTTGGCACTTAATTTTGAGATATTTCATCAAAAGACGCCAAGTTTTTCAAGGTAGTTTGCGAGATTTTAGGTAAAGCCAAAATAGTGGTTGACCACAGAATTTTAAGGAATCGAAGGTATTATCATAGACCTTAATGCACTGAACGTTGTCTAGGTGGCTCTGTTAATAAATTACATAGTCGATGGCAATCTGAATAATAAAGAAAAATCATGAGAAAACACATAGATTATAAAACACTTTCCAATACAACACTATTTTGCGCCGAATTTGGCGATGTATTATACTTAAATCTGGCGAGATTTCAAATTGATCTGGCGAGATTTCCGTCGTTTCACGGAAGAGTAACTAAAACGGAGAGCGAGGATTTTGCTCTTTTAAGGTTTAAAAGTCTAAAATTAATGTTCCGAGCTAAATAAAAAAAAGAAAAAAAAACTAAACTAAAGGTTGCAATTTGTTGAATGTGAATCGGTTAATTAGAGCGCGGTTTACGAATATTGAAAGCTCCCATTGAAATCGCCACACTTTAATTCTATCACACTGAAGATTTTTTTATGTCCTGCTTAATAATAATGAAAATACCGCCAAGGTGATTTTTTAAAGCTTTCAGCGATCTACCTTTAAAAGTCGCCAAGCTTGGCGACTTTCGGCGAAGTTTTTAAGGAGGCACACAACCGTCGTCGAACCATTAGCAAACTATATGGTAGGATGGTAATTTGCTTGAAGTGGATGAATAAAACTGCCATTGGCAGTAATTTATATAAATTCCTTTCAGTGCTCGTGTATGAGAACTATAAATGATAAAAATACTTCAATGTAGATTTCATTTTGTTATTTTTAACAACATATACCAATTTTGTTTAGTTTGAAATAACGGAATATTTCTATAATACACTAAGAATCACTACCCACAGAGCGTATTTTAGGTAGTCCCGTAAATAAACTACAGAGGGTGTTTACACATTTTTAGAACGATTTCGGGCCGTTTAATTAATGTTTAAAATGTAAAGACTATTTTTTTAAATGTTCGATCTGATAGCTTTTTTTCTGGACTATATAAGTCTGCATCGTGATTTCCACGATAGAAGAGATTTTCGTAAAATTTCCAGGGGTATTGCTTTCCATTCCTCTTCCACTACTTTCCAGAGTCCACCTATCCTGGTGGGTTTGCTTTTAGAAAGAGCTCTTTTTAACAGACCAAAGGCACAATAGTCCATAGGTGAAACGTCAAGGGACTTCGGAGGAATATGTTGAAAAGGTATATATGCAATACCTGTATCAGTCTTCATTTTTTCAAGAAAGGCAGTGGTAGTTTTCGAAGTATGATTTTCGAAGTTTGCGTTGAGTCACATGTCTCTGCAAAAGCTGGTGAATATTGTGTTTTTTAGCTTTTTTAAGTTGTAAATCTTGGTTTAATATTTTATTTATTGTTGCTACAGATGTATCTTAAGAATTTGCAATTGATCTCTGTGTTGGCGGATTTTCTCTTGTTACCAGCGATTTCACTTTAGAAATATTTGAAACAGTACGTACCTTTTTCGGATATTCGTTTGGAGTTTTCTTTCCATCTAGAAATAATGATCGACGGTTTTTACCTTGCCGATTAATAATGTTGCTTATTTTGCACTTAGAAATTTTAATGCCATGCATTTCACAACGTTTTTGAATTATGGAATAAGAATATTTCTCTTCGGAAAGCGCAAAAACATATCCTTCAATCCACAGCTTGTTTACATATGACATTTTGAAAGAAGAATAAATTTAAAAGTAGCAGACGATATTTCTCATTTCAAATAATAAGCTGTTGCCAAAAATTTTTATACTGAAACATTTACTTTTTAATAATTCTCTATCGAAATCGTTCTAAAAATGTGTTACCACCCTCTGTATTTCGCAGATTGGAACCAAAAAGGGAAGTGCAGAACTAGATGTTTAAACATTCTTAATTATGAAATTTCAACGTTCTACGACGCTTGAAGTTTTTGAGATACATTTATGAGCTAGGTACAAGATGTCAGGAAAAAAACTAGTCCAAATGGACTTGCGATTAGTCAAAATGGATTTGTGCATGCATATATGAACAGTCTTTCCTTATTTTTACTGCTTTAAAAAGTTACCTAGTTATAAACATATGTTATAATATTTAACGAAGATATACTTAAGAAAACTGCAGTCAAAAAGAGCTACCCTGTCCATGTGTACTGTTAGTTCTGGTCATGACGAAAAAATTTAAATCTCAATCAATAATGGCAGGCTCTTAGGTATCGGTCGGTAGGCAGGCAAGACCGCCTCGAGGAGTGTACCGAATCAACACCTCCTACATATAGAAAGCCTAACAACTGAAGCTTTGACGTCACCACTAGGCCTTCAATTAGTGACGTCATCACAGTTTTATTTTCATAAAGTAAAACTATTTAAATTTTCTGGTGAATGCTACAAATATTAGAAACTATCTTAAGTTAAAGATAAAAAATTAAAATACCTTTGTTATACAATCAATATTGATTATGATCTATTTCCTTATTACATTACACAATTAGTTACAGTTAAAAACTTGCCCTTCGCCGTAAAATTAAAATTTTCTATCTCATATCAGTAAAATACTGTTGTGAGTCAATTCACCAGAAATTTTAAATAGTTTTACTTTATGAGAGTTAAATTGTGATGACGTCATTCTTGAAGGCCTACTGATGACGTGAAAGCTCGGTGACGTACTAGTTGTTAGGCTTTCTATATCTAGGAGGTGTTGACCGAACGCCTGGACAGTGGACACACTCACCCACTCTCTTCTTGAGGCCCGAGGACTGTCGTATGGGGAAGGAGACGACGGGGGACTTCTGGCTGGAGTCGTAGTCTGCGGAGTCCTGGGAGGAAGGTTCCACGAGGTAGGGCCTGAGGAGCTCCTTGGACAGTGCCTGGCCGGACCACAGGGGAAGGTCTTGCTGACAGGCGACGAGGACGCACTGGACGCCGATCACCGTGAGCCACGAAAACAGGAGGAAGCGCATCTTGGGAAAGAAAAGAACGCAATTGCAATCCATTGAAATCGACAAGAATCAAGAATGACAATCCACTGTAATCGATTGCTAAAATAGTATTTTATAAATCTTACAAAAATACTGTGATAAAATTGAGTTTTTCTCCGGATTTCTTTTGATATTTGATTTCATTATGGCCAAGATTACTGCTGTTTTAACTAAATTGACATTCAATAATCGTAATCGTTTGAGAAATTGCCAGTCATCGTAATGCGTATTCAGAGCCTGATTATCACACGGGCATGCGGGGCAATAGCCCTGGGCCCCGGAAAAATAAGGGCCCTCAAATCTCCCGATGTATTGTTATCAAGATTGATTACATATTCATAACTACTGCAATAATAAAATTTTTGCAACTAAGTTTCTTTTGTAATATCTATAGCATCATTTTTGACAATAAATCGACTTAGAAATTTATTGACTGTTCTAATTCAAAGGTCTTTAAGACTCATGGATCCATAAACAAGTTAAGAGTTTTTGGAAACGTATGGTATGGCCATATATATATGCTTATTACTGAATATCCATTAGTTTAAATTTTTTATTTCATGATGAAGGAAAGAAATTTTCGAACTTTTTGGTGTATGAAGAAAATTTTTTGGAGTAAGGAACTTGGCTCCCGTGCCTCGTAATTACCATTCCTTGAATGATCGCACTTAATAATACAAACGGGCTAAAAAAAGATTAAAAGCACTTTTAAATACATAGTCTTGTTCTAAATAAGTATAAATAAATAGGTAATTTTAAATTCAATTTTAGCATTCTTTAAAAATGTTTTATTTTTAGGTCGGGAAAATGCAACAGCGAACAAAAATAAGTTAAATTACTTGTGATAGTATAGGGGCCCCAAAATAATCTCTTTCCCAGGGGCCCCGTCCACCTATGATCAGGCTCTGTGTGTATCATTTCTTGTAATCGATTGCAAATGACTGCGTAATCGCACGGAGTCTGTACCATGCTTCAAGCGCTATTTTTTTAACACGCAAAAATGCTTCGAAATGCCATTTTGAAGTCATAAAACTATTTGTAAATGCTTCATTAATAGTAGTAGTAGTACTAGTATTTTGGGTTCACAGATGCCATCATGAATGAATGAAAAATATAAAAATATTTTAGAAGCATCTTATTTGTACTCTTTTGTTCTACATGCAGCTTTGCCCTACTGTCCAGTTTTCCTACTATTGTAATACTATTTAATGGAAAGAAAAATGAATAATGACCATTTATATGTAAGAAAATATGTTTTTTCACTCGATACAAAATAACTTTAAAAAAAAATTTCATTCACAAAGTTTAGAAGAGTTTTCAAATCATAGTGCTGCCATTGCCAAAACACACAAGGAATAACTTTTCTCTTAATTTTTAATTATATCTACATTATTCGACCTAAAATAACACTATTTCAATCAAATTTTTTTTAATAGGAAACTTCTTATACTGGGCATAAGAGGATTTAACCAATTAAATACCCATTTTCATTTCTTAAGTTGTTGAAAGAGATGTTTTCTTCCGATTTTCGAATATTAAAATTTAATTAACTTTTTCGGCAGCTTCAATCTTCTCCTTCCATTATCTATTAATATATTTCTCTCTAGAGTCTGCCTAAACCAACATGGGGTCCGAGAAAGACATTTGTCATAGGGGGTCCGTTTCCTTATCCATTCGGTTTACAAAAATTAGAAAGCCTGAAACTGTAGGCTTACTGAAGTTCCAGGCTTTCTAACTCTTGTGGATGCTTAGAGCTTTAAGGGGATGGTGTAGTTAAAAAGTTTTTTTTTATTTAATAAGACAGGATTATGAAATTTTGTATTTTATTATATTAAACTAAAAGCATTATAAACAGAAATTTTTTTAAAATTAGTAATTAATTAAAAATTAATTAATTTTTTAGTTTCGAAAAAATGCTCCATACGTTTTAATTTTAACTTTTTTTTAGTAATTTTGTTTTATAATAGCATAAAATATATTTAAAAATAGTCTGTGTATCGGTTTTTGATTCGACCGAGTGGTTCATTTTTTAGAAATATTTTCATGGATATATATCAAACTTTCCCGAAATTTTTCAGTTTTCTTAAATAAAAGTGAAATTTCATAATCGAAATTTTGACCCTATTTAAATTTTATCTATTATTTGATACACAGATTTATTGCAATATATGAGAAGAATGTTTGTAGTCAATTTTGTACAATTCCGACCAAAATTAAGTCGCATGGAGCATTTTGAAGGCAAGAAAATCACAAAAAACTTGATTTGGAGAAAATACAGTTTAAAGTGTCATTTTCTATTTACCTTTAATACCGTCTCTTCTGGATAATTTTATTTCTGATTTTACCTAAACAAAACAAATTTTTAAAATAATTTCATTCGAATATTAGCTTATTTTGTAAAACGTCCAATAAAAATTGTGACGTGTTTATTGACATTTTTGTGGACATTTAACTGTCCCTATTAATTTTTTCAAACCCTAATATCTTTTTAAAACATTGCCGTAGACATACGCGGTTTTTTCTCTATGGTTCAGCTTTAACTGTAGAATATTAGTATGTAAAAAAGAAAAGACACATTTTTTGGGCCAATTTTGATGATTTGGGTGTCCACCATCCCCTTAATGCAACTGGAAAAGGGCGGAATTTTGGTACCGCTCAACATGATTATATTGAACAGATATTTATTATTTTACTCAAAATGTTTCATTAAAACTTTTTTTTAATTATTATCATGTTTTAATGAAACATTTTTAGCAAACAATTTTAAACAAGCAAAAAAAAAAAAAAAAAAAAAAAAAAAAAAACAGCAAGCAATTAAAAAAAATTACTTGTATTTTGTATGGAGTGAAAAAGCATATCTTTTCTTACATATAAATGGTAAGTATTAATTTTTCTTCATACTAAATAGTATTAAAATAGTAGAAAAACTGGACAGTAGGACAAAGCTGCATGTAGAACAAAAGAGTACAAATCAGATGCTTCCAAAATAGTTTAATACCGTATATACTCGTGTATAAGCCCACCCGTGTATAAGCCCACCCCCTAACTTTCCCCAAAAAATCTTTCAAAAGTGACTGACCCGTGTATAAGCCCACCCTCCTACTTTGAAAATTTACGGCCCTGTGAAAAACTCCCCTACCGCATTTAGACTAGCATCCAGTCATCAGGTGATTGTTTTGCGCCATAACCCGTTTACAGCGCAGTTCTGATTGCAAACCGATAGCGATAACCACGTTCTTCACATTCAAGAACAGCATTCGAAATGCAAGAGCTTGAGTAAAGATGGCTAAAGTAAAATGTCTTTCTTAAGACAAGGCTTTCAAACTTAAAGTAATTGAATATGCTGAATTGTAATTTATTTTTCTCTGATTTTTAATCTTCCTTGTAATATATTGCCTTTCAATACAAAAGTCCAATATGCTACATCTTTCTTTTGTTAACATAAAACCAAATTAATTATCTCGAATACATGGGCACGGAGCGGGGGGGGGGCAATATAAAAATTCCCGGGCATATGGTTTTCATATTTACATATACACGTTTGTGAGCATGTGTGTAGATGTTTTCCCCTCCACCGAACTCCCCTCCCTAAACATTGAATTCTCCGATGATCAAATTTTGAAATTTTTTGACCCGTGTATAAGCCCACCCCTCCACTTTCAATCCGAATTTTTGTCAAAAAAAGGTGGGCTTATACACGGGTATATACGTTACTTCTCATCCATCCATAATGACATCTGACAACTGACAACCCAAACTACTACTACTACTATTATTAATGAAAAGGTTTTAATGAAACATGATAGTGAACCGCTCAACATGATTATATTGAACAGACATTTATTATTTTACTCAAAATGTTTCATTAAAACCTTTTTTTTTTCCAGTTAGTTTAATTACTTTTTTAAGGGATTCTTTAAGCAGAGAGAGGAAAATTTTTCTAGAAAAAAAACATTTTTACAAAACATAGCAGAAATTAGTAATGGCATTTCTTGATCTGAGTCCTCCTCGATAAACTGGGGGCTCGGGGCAGGTGCCCCGCATGCACTCTAGTCTGGCTTTCTCTCTCTCTCTCGGTTATTAACAGAGTCAGGAAAAGTTATACATTAATGACTTTTTCTACCTCTTGCTTTGCTTTCAAAGAATGTTTATTTAGCGCCTTTTTGTAATTTTTGCGTATGGAAATGTAGACCTCTGCGTTGCTCTTTACTCTTATCGGTTACACCTAGAGCAACCTGTAATAGAGGTTGCGCAAACTGTAGCTCATGTGCTAAATGGGGCCAGCAGTGGGATAACTTCTGAGCCATCAAGAGCTCTTTAAACTTTGACTGCCGCAGTTTGACAAAAACGTCTTCAAGGGAAAAAAAAAGTCCAAATATAAACATACTCCTTTCTTTTTATCTTACTTAAAAATTATTAAAGTTTATTTCAAAATTTTAAAAATGTAAACCTTCATAAGGTTTGTTTTCATTTGGAATTGTATTCATTGTTAAATTTTACTAAAATAAATTAAATAAATGAATAGTATTTTAAATTTAAAAATGGCTCAAGTATTCTCTATAGAATTCGAAATATAATTTGAAGAAATATAAATTCGAATTGAGAACTGTAAATTACTTTATATGTTACCTTAAAAGCTTTACAAAATATCTCAAAAACACATATTTAGGCTTTTATACTTTAAATATTGAATTTAGACAGAAAAAAACGAATAACAAATTTCCGTAAAAAAAGGAACACATTTATATCGTATTGATTAAAATATGTAGCAGATTAAATCTATTTGCGAAATTTGAATTCTCATAGAACTCCCCTCCCCGCCCACTAAAGAGTTTCCTGTTAGAAAAATGTGTCCCATATATTAATTAGGCTATGAACAAAATTAATCTTTTATCCCAAAAAGTTTCGAAGATATGAAAATAGATATTACTGTTTTAAACCACTTTTCAATAGCTCTCGAAGGGAAAAGTTCACGTCGGATGATCGCATAATGGGGTCACGCCCGAATAACGAAATAAACAATAATTGTGTTCATACGTAATACTATTGTTATTATAAATATTGTATAGCCCCTCGCAAACTTTGTTTAAACACATAAACACATCTCTGATCCATTTTAATCATGAAAGGCTGAATCTTTGTACATTATTTTATTAATGTATGGCGTCATTTTTACTAACTGAGACTTCTTTTTTTTTTGTACATGTACACTATAAAAATTTCAAATTTTGTAACTATTTAGATTTAATTTTCTGAAAATTTTAATCGATACGTAAAAATAGGTACGATAAGGCGCGATTGGTCAGCTCAGGCCTTAGCCCCCAGTGGGCTGTTGCGCCAATGTTTAACTTTTCATTTCTATGGTAACTTTGTAATTTTTTATAGAATATATTTCTGTGATCAAATTTAAGGAATGAAGGTCTAGGTCAGTGTTTTTTGGGTTACCCTGTCTAATGTAGTTCAGCTCTAAAATATAAATTATCTGAACAACAAATCATTGTTAAAAATTCTAAAGACTTCGAGTTCATTAAAACTGACAAAAGCAAGAACATATGGAAGTAAAAAATAAATTGCAGCAAAACCTCAATTTTGCGCTTAAGAAAATTAAAGAATTCTTTCGTGCCGAAATACAACGCAGAGGATAATGACGGTACGTAACATGCACATATTTAGTGAAACTGCAACTGTAAAATATATACATCTATTCCGTATTTTTACACTCACGATTCTGGATAATTTATGCATCATAAAAAAATAAATAATTATAGTCCAACTCATTTGCATATCTCAACTTGCCTAGAGATGAGCACACTACTATCTTCTTAAAGGAAAAAAAGATCATTTAGACTAATCACCTACACATTTCACTCAAGGAACATGAAAATTGGAGTAGATTTATTCCCTTAATGCGAGTACATTATATAAAAAATTTCGAAAAACGTTAATAAAT
Source organism: Cheiracanthium punctorium (assembly GCA_038373885.1). NCBI lineage: Eukaryota > Metazoa > Arthropoda > Arachnida > Araneae > Cheiracanthiidae > Cheiracanthium > Cheiracanthium punctorium. The sequence goes on along the minus strand of JAWZYV010010530.1, from coordinate 622,751 downwards.
TTGTAAAATAATTCATGCATTGTATATGCACACACTATTAAAAAAAAATAATGTATGTATATTCACTATAATATGTATATATTACTGTTCATTAAATGTATGTGTATAGTTACCAATCTGAAATGTCTGTACTCCAGGGGTTCAATTTATTTAGGCTAAAATTCGTATTCCGTTGCATATAAATCTTATAACTAAGAACCCCTTCAGCTGTGCGCCCAAGTGCTTTGCTTATTGTAAGCAGTGTTGTGAGCAACAGTTTCCGGCTTATTTTTGAAGGCTGTTTGTGAATTCTTCATTGTTGTATGCTGAGGAGCAGATGACAATTTTACTGGAGAATTTCCACTGAGTTTTCGGACTAGATTTTCTTTGGAAGAATTTTATGTATATTCGAAATACATCATCTATGGCAATCTGATTGTTAAAGATCGGGCTATTTCTAGTTAATTTCTTTAATGTATAATTGGAGATAATGTATAAATTGGCTATTGCCCCACATGCCCGTGTGATAATCAGGCTCTAAGTACACACTCTAAATAAATAAAGCGTAAAAATTTCCGAAAGCATTATAATACCTATATAAATAAGTGTATTAAAATTTTCAGTGCATATACTATAATAATATATTAAATATTAATGTACATACTGTATTTGCTTCTTATTGGTTTCTATTTTGGGTTTTGACAACGTGCAAGGGCACTTTTTCTTGCTGCTGTATTCTTCGGTTAAACATGTTTTTATTAGCCGGATCGAGTTCTATTGCAGAGAAAGCTCAAAAGCTTTCTCTGCAATATTTGAGCTTTATTACCGAGCCATAATACTGAATCCCTGCCCATTTTGGTATTTTTATCTGTAACTATGCCGTACGTGGTTAGTTAATCATGGCTTAGCTAAAGACAGTAACGCCATTTCACCCCTTATACTCTGTTGAACGGGGAATTTTCTAATTGTCTCTGGATCTGTATTTTAGTTCCTTTCGTTTATCGAAGGTTGTCAATTTTTCTATTTTACTGACTATATGTAAGATTTCTAAATGAACTCATTAAGAATTAGTATTAATAAAAAAGTATTCAGTTCGAAGCTGTTTACATTTTGTTTCGAATTATTCCATTACCATGCATCGAAAAAATTTTAGAACTATAGATTGGAGTTTTTAACTTGTATTTTTTGTAAGCTGAACTTGCCGAGTAATTAAATAAATAATTAAATAAATAGTAATAATAATTTATATAAAAAAGTAAAAATCTCTTCCCCGTCTCCATTTTAATTGATAACTGCAGTTTTAATATATAAAAATTATGGAGTGACTCCACTCGACTTTCCGAACACTTACGATTAATATCATTACCAAGCATTTAAATACATTTTAATCGATGAATAATTCAGCAAAAATTCTTAGTTTTTTTTCTCAATTTAAGCTTAATCGAATGTACCGTTTAAACGCTAGCGCACTCTCAAGTATTTCCCCCCATAGGCCATAATGTAAAAGAAATCTTTGTCGTATCCCTGTAAAAAAAAAATGTAAGTCCTATATACACCCAAATCAATACCGGTCTTGCGACGGTGGTTTATATCCTATATACCCAATTGGAGCTCCATCGAATGCCCCGTTTAGGAGCTATCGTGTTCACTCACTCACACACACACACACATCTCGTAAAAATAGCATAAATGAATTCAGAAGACCTCAAAACGTGTCAATGCACCAACATCTCGAAGTCGAATTTTTTCACGATTACAATACTTTCCTTACAGGATACATGTTCGGAAAGTAAAAAGTGTATTAAAAGTTATTAATTTCCGTAGCTACCTCTCAGGCTGCTTAAAAATCCTTGCGTTTTTTTACAGCTGAAGGAGGCCTGCTTATTTCCATTGGGTATCTTGACCATCCATCGGACTTGCATCGGGTATATTGGGTAAAACCAGAAAAAACCGATTATAACCCGTTCGTCCAATTTTTAAGATTCCCTGATTTTATCCAACAATTCATTTAACGAAAGAGAAAGCGCAACATATTTCAAACGTGCTATAAAACCCGATTTAATAATTTTAAAATGAAAAAAGATGATGACACAAATGGTACCAGATGTTGAACTTACTTAGTTAAAATAAATATTTAAGCAATTGCAGAAACTGCGCAGTAGGGAATGCAATCCCGTTCACGCGGGAAGACTACGTCATAACTATAATTTTCATATTTATGTAAGGTATTGTATTAATTATCAAATAAGATAAAATATTAAATTCGATAGTGCTTGCAATCTTATATTTTCCTACTTTTCTCTATTAAAATTAATTTTATTTGAATGAAATGTCAATCTAGCGGGATCGACACATCTCAATCCCGAAATCTCGCTAAACAAAAAACAATGAGGGATTGCATTCCCTACTGCAGAGTAAAATCGTTGGAGTAAAAATAGAAAACTTTTTCATTCGAATTTTTCAAAACAAATAGTTTATACTTTCTTTCCTTCTACTCTAAGTAACATGGATGCCACATACAAAATAGTACCATCTATATTTTGAGAGATGGCAACAGTCATTCAGCCAAAACTGCTAGGCTCCGGATTAATCCACTTAGCCAGTTTTATCCAACTTTCCAAAACATTTATTTTTAGAGAATGAATTGGTTCCCATGTATAATCCATTTGTATCAGCTATCTCTGCGATTATTCATTTTACCTAGTACAGTTACAACAATGCCTAAATAGTTTAAGATGTAATCCATTAAAACTTGAAAGAACACATGCTATTCGAGGCGCAGTTTGCATAATATTTAAGCATAAATGTCAGCTAATAAACAAACTAAAGCTTGGGCAAGAGTCTAGCACCGCGTTACAAATTGGATTCTCAGAAAACACGCTCTGTTGTGTTTTTTGGAAAATACATATGTATCCGATTGGATTTTTTTTACCGCACCTTCCCATATACACGAATATATGTTATTTAATTTTGCATATGGTTTCAGAAACAATAGGAAAGTTCAGTAAAAGGATTGTGAGGAGAGTGAAAATGGAGTTAGCTGTTTTTTTTTTCCAGTTCTGAAGCGGGAAGTAAAATAGGATATGGAAGAAAGAGAGAAAGTGATTTGTTTCAATTTAACGTGATGGGTCATTTTTCTAGGAAGTTCGGAGTAGAAAAAAATTTAATTCGCATTCTTAAAAATTATCTTGGTATGAACAGGGTGTCCCATAATGATTGGAACAAACTTTATGGGCAGAGATGGCACATAATAAGGAATGGTAGTCACATAGTAATCGGGGTCGAAAACGCCGTTTTCACTTACCTGCTAACCCCAGAGGCGCAACCCTTTCCCAATGCTGATAAAAGGGCAGCCGTTGCCATCGCTCGACTTAACGACCAGCAAGAGGGCGGACGATCGAAACGTTCATCGCGTACCACCGATCGAGAGACCCTTTTCTGACGACAGAGCTGTCGTCAGAAAAGGGTCACCTACCACCTCTTAAAAGGCTCCCAGAATCAGAAAAGGCTCCCTACCACCTCTTAAAATTTTTCCCAATTATTATGGCACACCCTGTATATTAACATTAATTGAAAATCTTTATTAATTTTGGTTGAAGTTTTTTGGCGCACTATCGTGCTTAGAAATAGCCATCTGAGAATGGAATGACTTACAGGTGTTAGATAGACGAACACTAAGACGAAGCATACTATCAGAGATGAGTAACTCTTTTCGCTTTTACTCGTTAATTCTAATATTGAATCCACGTTTAATCTGTTCGCTGTCATCGTTGAAAGGACGCAACGGATCTCTTTCTTTGACTGATGTTGTTTCCCAGAACGGTTCCTTGAATGCTCCAGGGAGATTCCGGTAAGACACTCCTAGACACACGAGTGAGAAATTCGCCAATGTATGGCGATTTTTTTTAGCTTGGCGAAATAAGTAAGTGGGTAAGTAGGTAGAGGTGTAATATAGTAAGTAGGTAAGTAGGTGTGCAATGTAGTAAAGTAGGAATCCGTCAAAGAAATGCATCAATAGCATAAGCAGGGAGAATATCATGCCCGTGTGGATGGTGAAGAAATTTTGCAAATGAAGAAGGGTGGACCTTGTTTACGATCCGAAATGATTTTTTCGGTATAACTTCTTTTACGTTCGGTAACTTATTCTACAAAGTTTTTAGTCCATTTTGCCTTTAAACACCTGGATATTTTTCTTCAGTTTTCTTGTTATGAAAAAATAAATATTTTCACGGCAAGATACAATCCGTTCTATATACTTACAAATGTTATAATGTCTTATTGGATATATATTTAGTTCAAATTAGCTCACAAAATCCCGGCTGTCTGAAGAATATGCAAATATATTAGAAAAATAAATGAAAGTGTAAGCACTTAAATAAAACTATAGGCAACTTTATTATTGAAATCGTACGCTCGTTGTAATTAATTTTAAGTTAAAAACCTTTTGTGTTAAGCAGGAATGCGTAATTATGCATTTTCATGAATAATGAATTTGCATAGCTAAAGAAAGTAATAATCTATACGAATCGTTTCACATTAAAGTTATGTTTACACCGGTTAACTGAAAAAAAAATTAATTAAAACCACCGCTCCGTGTACATTTTTCTTTTTATGAAATTCTTTAGATTAATATTATTTTAATCATGGACAAAGTATTTGTAGTACGGAGTTTTTATTGGTTAAAATTGAAAAAAAAATCTTATTTTTTATTTTAATTTAAAGAAGAATTTATGTATGGGTTATTTTTTTATTCACATATTAATTACTGTGTGCTCCTGATCTGAAAGTTGGATCTTTTTGTGTAAGGATTAGGATGATTTTGAGTCGACCTCAGAGATATCTTTGAGGCTCTGAAGGCATGAAGACATTATTTTTTCTTTGAGGGGGGGGGCGAAAAATAACAGCCCTCAATAATTAAAGTTACATGTGTGCACAATTGCTTTCATTAAAAAATACCTCAATTTTTGTTACATTATTTACTTTATACTATTAGGAGATTAATATCTTAGAGATTAAAAGAGATCTCATTCTCTACCCTAGTAGTACAATTAGTCCGAAAGACGTTAAAAATACGTTTTTTAACGTCCAAAAACGTGTTTCCAACGTAATTTGAACGTTTCTTGAACTAGTTGTGCTACTAGGGTATTTAATCTGCTCACAATTTTATTTTAATGCATGCTAGAAAAATAAAAATATAATGATCCTTTTTAACGTCAAAAAACGTGTTTCCAAAGTAATTTGAACGTTTCTTGAACTAGTTGCGCTACTAGGGTATTTAATCTGCTCACAATTTTATTTTAATGCATGCTAGAAAAATAAAAAAAATAATAATCCTTTTATCACAGAAACTAATATAATTCCTAAAAATATGAAACGTTCTCAGATTTTGATACTACTTATTAAAAGACTGTCTGTCATAATCCATGCTTCGGCAACATTTGTATTGCCTGTTTGATTTGGTTGCAAAGATTACCAAAATCCATGTGCCATGTATTAACAATTGGCTATGCGGTGTCTTTACAGCCAGCTAAATCTCTTTAGCTATGTGGCACGGGATTGGCGATTCGATCGACCGCTTGGTAGTTAAATCGAGCAATGGCAACATCTGCACTTTTTCAGAGTTGGGGGCGTTTGAGCAGTTTACTTCCAACAAACGCCAGTACCGATAAAAACTATTCTAGTGTTAATTTTACAAACAATTCGTAATTTTTAGAAGAAAGCGATGCGCTAAACTAAACTTCATCTGTCAGTTTTGTGAATAATTAATTAATCCTTCGAAAAACATGCCTTTTGAAAGAAATAGCTAATATTTGTATTATTCGCAGCATGAAGCATTTATTATCGAAAAACTACATGATTCATATCGTAAATAATAAAAATTTCACATATTTCTTTCAAACTGCGCGTTTTTGGAAAAAAATTAATTAGGTTTTCACAAAACTGATGTAGGAAATTTAGCTTACAATCGTGACTATCGAGAAACTGGCAGCGAACGTTTTTAAAATTCGTCCATTTGAGGGTTAAGTTCAGTGAGAAAGGGATAGCGAGCTAATCAAAATAATCAGATAAAACTGGAAAACGACCATCGAAGTGCAAATATCTTTGAAGTGTATTAGAATAAACCCTGCAGAAAGATTCACCGCTAAAACAGCACAAACACCGAATTATTTACAAACGCCTGAATGTAAAAGCAGTAACTTTGATAATGAATGCGTCTTTGAAACCAAAAATCCTTCAGAAAATGTTCTGCAGAGCGGAAATATTCGGTTTCATCATACTTTTAAGAGACCAGACACGAAAAATCATTGCAGAGCTATAAAATGCCACTTCAAATTAGATCAGAAGCATGCGAAGGCTCGGAAACTAAACTAGGAAAGAAAGAAAGAACTATGAGGTAAGACAGTTATTTACACTTTACTTGCTACGTTCTGGTTTCCTTTTATTAAATATTAACGCCTGATGTAACGTATTAAATTTTTTTTGGTTCACCGGTAAAAGAAAAATTTTAGAAGCTTATTCTAGGATTAGTATATTTTAAAAATTAAATTCCAAACTCATATTGTTCGGTAGAAAACGTTTAGGGAAGTGTTTTGTCTGAAAAAAGTATTTTTTAATGAATTGGCAGCTTACGTAGATGCAAAAGAAAAACACAGTTACTTCACAATAGCTTCATTTGATAATGATATTTCTTTCATTGATGCATTATATGCAAAAAATGTATCGCCGGTGACGTACTAATACGTAATTAGTTGCTCTATTTTTTAGATGTACACCCTCCAAAAAAAGTATATTAAAAATTATTTATCATAGAATATGAATTAGGCTATGTATAAATACTTTCCATATTTCTGTCAAGTTGTGCGTTTTTCAAGAACTCAATTATTATTCGCAAATCTAAAATAGAAAATTGATCTCTTACTCGAATACTTTTTTTGGAGGGTGTACGTAAAAAGAAAAATCATTCTGAAAACTAAGTCCTCAAAGTTCTACCTTTACATCGCTGCCATTTCATAGTACTGCAGTAGTCGCTTCGTTTGCAAGTTTTTCAATTAATTTTTCGCCGGCAAATTCAGTCTTGTTGTATTTAATGAACTTCAATTCGAGATAATATAAAAGGTTCATGGGCGTAAAAAAAAAACAGAAACCCTAAAAAAGCGTAAGTTACAAATTTCTATAAATTGATCTTACTGAGATTGTAACATCTTTATTTTTTGTTCGTTTTGTTGCAGAAGATCTTAATTTAAAACGATCCAATATAATACGTATGCCCTAAAAGAGATTTTGCACAAGTCGGATTGCTTGAGCTAGACCGTGTGGTTTCAACACATTTTAAACAAGAAAAAGATGGAAAGTTTACAGCTAGTGAAATCAAGCACACCGTTAATAGAAGTAGTTCTACGTTTCACCATGATTTGGCTCTATTGATTAGTTTAAGCACCGAATCATGGTCCAACGTTTCTACATAGAAAGGTTGCAGCTAATTCAACACGAGTTTATGTTGAAATGTTAATTACTTTTATTAACAGTGTAATTCTAGGGAAAACGCATATTTGCTGCTACTACTTTTGTAGGAGGACAGATGCCAATGCTGATTCTCTCATGCGTGAAGGGTTTTGTGTCAATACACACGCGAATCGTGACTTTAATTTAACGCCTTTAATCGCTGTTATTTTGGATCTTGTGAGCATTTAACCTGGGGAGTAGAGTCTTTGTAATAAATATTCCGTTGCTCAGTTTTAACATTCATAAACGGGTGTTTTATTTTAAGAAAGATATTATTTATTAAGACAGTGAGTTTCACATTCTATTACGCTTGCAAGGCAAGGAGAAACGACTATAATCTTGGAGCAAATCGAAATGGACCCCTTAACGGTCGTATTATTTAAAAAAAAATAAGGTCATAAAAGTGCCAAATTTTTATTCCAGAAAAATTGTATGAAAATAAGTGCATGTACACTATATGGATTCATTTTAAGGTTTTGAACATTTTTTTTTAGCTCGGAAGAATAAAAATGTTAAATTTAAGAATTAGGGAAAGCCAACATTCGGGGTTATTGTGACTGAATGTGTTTTTCCTAGTCAGCAGGGAATCATTAAAAATATAGGTTCTAAACTCTCAAGGAGAGAATTTTATTAAATTTATTTCGTAAAATAAATAAATAGTTGTAAAGTTTACCTTGAACCTTAAGTAAAAAAAAGAATTTAGTTTTTTATATTTCCTAAGCGAATAGATTCACAACAAACCAAATCGGGGAAGTAGCGAGATAAAAAAATATTGGAGTGCCCCTTAAGGTAGAATTTCTTACAAAAATACTTGGTTTATTGACATTTAACTAACAAAAAGCCAAAATTTCGGGGGGGGGGTGCCCAGGACCCATAGCCCACCTCCTGGATATGTCCCTGAGCCATTTTGTGATTTTGTCAAAATTTCAGTTTGGTTCTCTGGTGAATACAACTTTGAGAAATGATATAGTTTTTGGCACTTTGGATTAGCTATATTTGAGAGTATTACCCAGGCGCGTAGCCAGGAAAATTTTTCGGAGGGGGATATACGCCTGGAAAATGTTTCGGGGGGGGGGATATGAACTTATATGTGTATAAATAGACGGAATTTTATCAATAATCGAAAAACTTCGGAGGGGGGGGGATATATCCCGATATCTACGCCCCTGGTATTACTTATTTGATTCTCTGAAAATAGCGTCGTGTGAAATAAAATATGAAAATCTGAACGTCAGCAGGCTGTCACGTGATTTTCTCTTCTACTTCTGTAATATGATATCTTGTGGTTTTACTGTAACTGTTTTTCTTTCCAGAAAACTCACTTTAATCCTTGAAGACCGGATTAAAATAATTTCTCTCGAACTGATATTTTGATATTTTTTTTTATAAAAATAAAGATTAAATTTGTAATAAACTGAATAAAATGTTAAATCATAATAATAATAATTATTACTATTATTATTATTGTTATTGTAAATATTCACCCCCGTTTTCAACTTAAAATTTTTGCGTTTGTTCTTTGTCTTCTGTCTTCTTCCAAAATTTGAATCCTAAGTTGTGTGGAAGCCTGGTCCGAAGCGGTTAAATAGCTGTCTGTACGAAAAACAATATTCGACTGCATATTTCTTATTCTCTAGGTTAAAAATCTACTGGCTCGATTTAAGCACGGTTTTACGCAAAGTGGTCTCGCTTTACGAATTTACAAGCTAAAATGAAATCCTTGTCCACTTCATGTGATGTAATTTTAGAGTGTAGTTCTAGAACTCGAGCCTTAAAGATAAAATTTCATTCTTTAAAAATAAGCCATTTAAAAAAAGTGAATAGATTTGTTTGCGAAATGCTTTCTATGTTCTTTCCGCTCGCAAGTACGTAGGGTATAACCTCTTCCCTCCAGAGGTCAACGTATGTAGACCTTTTCTTTCCACTGCTAAAACGACACTGTTAAAAAGATTATGGCGCACAATATGCGCCGATGCCTTAATTTTGAATAAAATGATTTAACGCGTGTGAATGTGCAAACTCTAGTTAATGACGCACAGATTTTATTTTTGTTTGCCGTTGCACACAAGAATATTTGAATGCTATTGAAATTTCCTAAGTTGGATCTGTGAATATTTTTAGTTCTTTTCCCCCAAAATTCATGTAGCTGAAAAGAACTTGCGGGCATCATTTATCTTTAAAAGTGTCTCGACAATGTTCGTTTATGGGTGATAACAACTTTGTAGTCCTGAAACAGAAATTAGGAATCAGGCTTTTATTCGAAAAATTATTTGAAAATAGGATTTTCACTTGTAGTTCTTAAGTGTAACAAGAGACGAAAAACTATACCGAAAATTGGAAAGGTAACAATCTGCGGCTGCAGTGTTGCTCTCACATGCTCTTTTTCGCCAAACGGGTTGGCGCCTTCCATTTTCGCCAAGTGGCTAAACGCTTGAGCGTTTAGAAACACGCAGCTGCGTATGTTAAGTGAAATAAGACAGTCATGAGTAACTAGAAATGTCAAAGATAGTCTTTATTCTAGTTATTCATGAGTCGATGAGAACACGCGCATGCTCATACAGTATCAAAAAGCGTCTGAAAGAATCTTCTGGTAGTTGTTTTAAGATATAGATAGGTTTTTAAAAAAAAAAAAAAACAGCCATGAGATGATTCTTCAATTGGAGATGTGTGATATATGTCCGGTCTGAAGAGGATAATCATGTCAATCGGATAATCATGTCACAGGATAATCATGTCCAAACGCTCAAGCGTTTAGCCACTTGGCGAAAATGGAAGGCGCCAACCCGTTTGGCGAAAAAGAGCATGTGAGAGCAACACTGCAGCCGCAGATTGTTACCTTTCCAATTTTCAGTATAGTTTTTCGTTAGTACCTGTGACGCCAAGTGTACCTTAAGACGGTCAAAAAATTTCGCCTTTTCTTGAGATTCCTCAACGACGAAATTACATCCAATCACAAGAGTACGAAGAAACGCTTGATTCTTCCCATGCGAAGAACGGCCACACCAGCTATTCTTCATGAAAAACTTTACCCTAATAGAACCAAAACTCATTACCAATTCATCCTACGTTCACTCATCCAACACTTCGAAGAGCAATAAGCCGAAAATCATGGATGCAAAATTTTCCACATTATATCCCCTGTAGAACCGAACTGAAGCATCATCTTATATAACCATAACACATTAAATAACGGCTCTTGATTATTGGCAATAATTCAATTTATGATTTGGCGCTACTCTGGAAGCATCTCCTTAAAGCGTGCTCAAGTAGGGCTCCGTAAAACCAATTCAGACCCCCCCCCCCGCACCGTATTCCTGCGCGGGTTTAAATTCGCCTGTTTTTGAAATATTCCCACGTATCGGACGAAAACTCGAGGAGAGATGATTACGTCTGAATGCAAACGGGATTATTTCACGGTTCTTTAACGGTTTCAGCAACTCTTTTATCAATTAAAGAGGAGGTTATTTCCCGTGTTCTAAACGAGCTGCAGAACGAATTGAAAGTCTTGTTTCCAAATATGGAACTTGTGAGGAGTGCGAAATTTGTTTGGAAATGACATGACTCATGTTGGAATGATGCCGGAGAGAGAGTTGAAACTGGATGTGAATGACACGAATTTCATTACTCTTTAATTGGTTTTTTTGTTTGTTTGTTTGTTTCTTTGGTATCCGTGACATTAACCCTTTAACGCTCAGTGTTCCCGCTCTGTGAAGACCGAACTCTGACATTTTGACTGTTACCAGTCACGAAGAATAGATTGGATTTCTATAAAAATAGTGGCGGGTGACAGAGCTCCACGAGAATTCTTTACTTTTTAGTACGTCCTTTCCCGTAAAAAAAAAATGGTCACGATTCTTTTTAATAGCACTGACATCTGCTGAAAAAATGGAAGAATACGAGAGAACAGCTGGATAGATTGTCCCATGCTGAAAAAAGGGCAGCCGTTGCCATTGCTCGACTGAACGACCCGCAAGAGGGCGGACGATCGAAACTTTCATCGCGTGCCACAGTTCTAGAGACCCTTTTTTGACGACAGCTGGCTGTGCGGCACAGCCAGATGTCGTCATTTAACCCTCGTAGTGGCTGAGACGTCAAATTCGTCGCAGTTTTTACTACAATGCATCTATAATTTAAATTAATTATAACACATATGGGCAACCGCTGGTCCGCCACGGCCTTTGATCCTGCCCGATAAACATATTGAACCCTGTATAAAACCCATATAAACCATTCAAAATCCCATATAAATCCCAAATAAATCCCGCGATTCCGCTAACATCCTGAAGTTAGGCACGTGACTTCGCTCATATCTTGAGTTTGGCCCGCGAGTTCACTAACATCGTAAAATTTGGCCCGAAACTTTTCAAAGGTTACCCATACCTGATTTATAACATTCAGCTGTCGTAAAATATGTTCCGATATTAAAGCTTGTAAGTAATTTAGGAATTTGTTTTTTTAACGATTACAAATCTTCCTAAGTTTTTTTTTTTGTATAATTTTAAAGCTACGCGAAAATTAATGAATACAGTATGAGATTGCAATCACAACGTCCGTTTTCACATTATACTTAAAACTACGAAATACCGCCTTTTGATTCGCTTTGTCTTACGTTTTGGTGAAGATTGACCAATATATAGTCCTTGAGGGAGTTTAAATAATAATAATAATAATAATAATAATAATAATAAAATTGAATGTGCTACCAATATATTCTTTATTCTTCCAGAAATCACTGACGATCTTCAATTTAGTCGGTTTATTGGCTAAGAATGACGCCCTGACAAAAAATATCCATTTTGCTGTAATTTTCCGAATCACTGTCTATGTAATAGCCCTTAATTTTCATTTATAGCTCGAAATTAACACTAAAATACTATCATTATGACTAAATAATCATTATGATGCTAGTTGAAATGCATAAGAAAAAGGACTTTTTGTAGAATCTTTGTAGTTGTTGACAAATTTTTGTAGAATCCGAGTAATACCGTTGTAGATCCACTTTGGCAGCGCATTATTCGCGTAAATTTTTGAAAAGTGGCGAAATGGGATAAGTGCCGTAGAAGGTAAGTGCAAAACACGGCTACGTCACTTTCCCAGCATCCGGAATCGGGAATAAAATATGCATCTGAAAATCCTCTAATTTGAGTCGAAACGCTTTTTTTCGGAATTTAAGCATCTCGTAACGTACGTGCCCGTAAAATCAATTTTTTATGTTTCACGGATCTTGTACGGCATTTCGCAGTACCATTTGGAAAATTTAAATATTTAAGCAGCGTAAGGTTGTCGCTGTCCCAGAAAGCATCGAATTGAGATAAATAATTTGTTTTCCTTTATTTTCTTCTTTCTTTTTATTGAACGGCTTCATTGGAATTTTTTGGTGTTTTAGGAAATTTAGCCCTTAAATGCATGAATTTTTTTCTCGTTCACACGATAGCCACGAGTATAAGTTAAATTTCTTATATCAGTTTTATGAATAACTAATTCATTTCTCCAAGAACAAACAGTTTGAAAGAATTATGTGAAACTTTTATTACTCACGATATGAATCATATAAATCATTCCATATGATTGAATCCATATGAATCATTTATTATTAAAAAGAACTGTATTTTATATATGAAACTGACGTAAGAAATTTGGCTTCTACTCTAATCCGGCACTGAAAAATACGATGCATATATGCATCGCTATGCATTTAAGGGTTAATGATCGATACCATACACAGAGAAATTTTTATTTTTATGTTCAAAGGACTTGCCGGTATATTAGGGAGACCGGTAACTTATGTTTTTTGTGTGTATATGTCACAGTTAAAACCCGAATTAACTAGGGAAAACGCGTTCTAACTGAGAGCGTTAGGCAAAACCCGAATTAACTGGACAAAACGAGTTCTGACTGACAGCGTTCGGGAAAATACGTTTTCCCAAGTGAAATCCGATATGCTAATGCTTTATGCATTAAAAATTGGATCTTGATCACCCCTCGAAAATATGCTAACGCTGGCCGTTTGCGAGACCCCCCCAAAAAACATCAGTGAGTCCGGCCTTCGCTGTAGGGGGCCCCTCGAAAATGTGCTTCCCCTACCCGATTAAAACGGGTTTTTCCAAGTTAATTCGGGTTTTGCCTAACGCTCTCAGTTAGAACGCGTTTTGCCTAGTTAATTCGGGTTTTGACTGATTTCGGGTTTTCACTGTAACATATGTACCCATATATTTCATGAAAGACTGTCACCCCCCCCTTTTTTTCCCCCCTCAAGTCTACCCTTCTTAGAGGACGATATTCAAAATGTCCATAAATTAATTTTTAGGTATTCGTGGGTGCATTTTAAAATTAAGAATTTTATGGATTTCTCTTTTTTTTTCTTTGAGACCACGTGGAATATATGAAAAGAGTGCTTTGGCTCCCTACCCCCCCAAAGGTTAAAAACTGCTGTCTAATATAGCGCATGTGTTAAGGAACACGCGTATGTCTGTACTTTACCTTGGCAAAACTACCGAGGCTAATAATACAAAATTTGGCATGTTCGTGAGTTTCTTATCACATGTGCTGGATAAGATAGCATTTTTAACCTATGGGGGCCCGACCAGTGGCATAGTGCATAGCGCACTGAACTGGGTAACAGAAGGTGCCAGGTTTGAAATCAGGTCGCGTCCGCCGACCTGACCGTTCGGAGAGTTCCATGGTTTGCTCCGAATCTTAGCGTAAATACGGGTTAGGACCCCTTAGAAAGACCCCCAAGGAGGTCACCCCACCCATAGGCCTAGATGCCTTGTGCAGATAATTGGTCTTAATCCCACAACACAACATTTAACCTATGGGAGCACAGAACCAAAGCATCCTTTATATATAAGATGTCCCAGAACTTCACAAACTTGGAGAGGAGGTAGGCAGCATCGTTAGGAACCATAATTACATGGAAACCATCGGCTGAAATCGATAGGGGGCGCTTTACGCGAGCTCTCAAGGTCGGCACGTGGGGCTTCCTCATTGTCATATCTGCGAACATGTACCGTATTTTTGGAAAATTATCTACCACTAATTCTTTTTTTTTTGGTGTTAATAATAGAATAAAGGTAGAATAAATCCAACTTTTTAATGCAAAATAAAACCTAGAGAGTTTATCAAAATCTAATGCTTTCCAAATGCACAGGATAATTTAAAAAATGACTCTTCATGTACATGACGTTTCTATTACACCTAAATGAAATCTAAAATTGTTTATTTGTAAGCCATTCATATTTTTAGAAAGTCTAAAACAAATACAAATTAAAATCACGACAGATTAAAAAAAAAGACATTAGAAACTGTCTTAACGTTTTATGAAAAGGTGTAAAACCGTTGGAGTCAAAAACACCCCCACAGTGTTTTCGCAATTTAATTTCAAATCCTTCATTTATTTTTAGCCTAAAACCTTTTAATCATCATTACAATCTGACATCGAGTTTTTTTTTCATCTTTTGACGATTTGCGGTTATTAATAGAGCTGCCATTAGCTTTTGACACTAATTATTAGAATGCGATATCTCTAACTAAAAGCCTGGAGTACGAAAATTGCTGAGGAATATCTTTTAACAGCGTGAGGGAGAGAGATTCCTCTTTTAAATGCACATAAAACGGGATTTATCGGATATGCTTTCTCACATCTTAAAAAAAAAAGAAAAAAAAGCGTTTTTCCGTATCATATTTATCGATTTATGGATCAGGGAATGAGAGGGTGGGGGATTGTCGATAACTTGACACAGTTCTGGAATGTTCTAAAGCAAAAGTCTTACCTTTCTACGGCAGTCAGTTTTAATATGCACCATCAATGGATTAAGAGTAAATTCATGATTTTAACATTTTGGTAAAGAGCTATACTGGTATCCCCCCCCGTTTCCTACCATTCAAAAATCTGCTTCGAAACTCGTATAGATGATTTTGTGTTACGGCAAGATTACACTAGGCACTAGAGGCATCTGCCTATGAAAAGGGGTGCCTCGGTTGGAGGACTTTTTAAGGGGGATCTAACGCGTATTCACGTTACATCTGGAGGAATCCGACCAAAACTCCAGACCGTTAGAACAACTTCGGCGCGGTAGGCACGAACGCGGGACCTTCACACTTCAGCCATCTACCATACCATGTTCGATGTCTTATCCACTAGGCCATGGTGGTGAAACTCACATAAAAACTAATGAGCCCATATGGGCAAACTCCGGCCCGCCAAGGCTTTTGATACGGCCGCGAAAATTTCAAATTTCCATAGACAATCCACATAAAACTAATCAAAATCCCATATAAATCCCACTTATACGGCTCGCGACTCCACTAACATCTTAAATTTTGGCCCGCAACTTCGTTAACATCCTAAATTTTGCCCGCGACTTTCCAGAGATTTGCCTATACCTGATCTAGACAATACATTTCGTGAACACTAGATTCATGGCGTATAAGGTGTTCTATTAGGGATGGACGCGAGCCGGAAAATTGGCGTCTCGCAAAACAGCCTAAAAGCTTTGTCTCGTCTCGCAAAATCCCTATATCGTAATGTTAAACATGTCTGTCTCGTCTCGCAAAAAAGCTGTAAATCTCTGTCTCGTCTCGCGTTCATCCCTAGTTCTACTGAAGAAAACATTGCAATAAGCGTCAAAATGGTCCTGCTGTAATTCCATAGGTTAATTACAATTTTAATTCGAACTTTGGTATCTGCGTGGTAATACTCGACTGGAAGGTTATAAATTCGATTTCCAAGCTATCACGGAAGGCCGTCGTGTGCACGTGATGTAACGTCCACCTCCCTATTGGTGGGTCTACTTGGGTGGGTGTGATTCCCTACTTTCTGATGAGAATTTAAATTGCGTCGGTAATCTCTACGGAAAAGATGAGAGTATCTCTGAACAAATCCGCCTGTGTCTTGAGCTGTTCTCTTTAGGGAGACAATACTGTCGATAACATTTGACATTGAGAAAATTTCCCTTAATCAGCTGCAGCCAAAAGGCGAATTCTTTTGAAGTGGATTCAGAAAATGACACTTCTTACGGTTTTGAGACCACTGAAGCGAATGAAATAAAATTTCACACAATCTTTTTTAATTTAGTCACATAAACTATAAGCGTCAAAGTAATTCAAAGTTTATTTATTTATTTATTTAATTATTTATAGATTTTGAGGTTTGGGGACAATTATGTAAATGTTTGTTCCATTCTAATAAATGGCAATGAAATAGAATGCATTTTGGAATTATGTTAGGTAGCAAGTTAATTTAAAGTATAGATGTCAAAATTATTTAAAATTTTCATAGATTTTGAGAGTTTTTGAAAATCATGTAAATGTTTGTTCTCGCATCCTTCAAAAACGGCTTGAGAGAATAGAATGAAATTTAGTAACATGATCAGCAACGATTAAAAGAATAAATCTTAGATTAAAAAAAAAATTAATATATTTAAGCTTAGCAGAAATTGCTTTTTTTTTTTTTTTTTTTTTTTTTAGGGAGAATCTTTTTAAGACTTCTTGGAGATAACTTATTAGTCGGCGATTTGAAAACAAATTTCGACGATTTTTTTAAAAATGTTTATTTGCTTTTTAGATTTTGCGACAATTGTGGAACATTTTCGGGGGGGTATAATATTAAAAAATTTATCAAACAAAATTTAGTGACAGACGAGGAATGATCTCTTGGTTTTGCTCATTCCACTAAAATAAAGCCTTAATTTAAAAGATAAAACTCTATTGACAATATTTTCCCTATTGACAATATCACCTAGCTCTCGTAACTCTCTAACCTGTAATATTTTGATGATACACAGAATTTATAACTTTGCTTTGTATACTTTTGCTAATATGCTAATTCTATTCTTTGTAAGTGCTGATGAAAATTCGGGCATTTTAGAAATCTGCTTCAGATACGAGTTGAAGCACCCGACGTTGAAGGGTTGGTAAAATATAAAATGATAAAATACAGGGTGAATCTAAACTCGTGGACAAAACTTTAAGAGGTGGTAGGGTACATAATAAGGAATCAGAATCACATAGCAATGTGGGATCGGCAACATCGTCTTCATGTAGCTGTTAATAATCACTTTGGAAAAAGTGCTGAAACAACAGTGCACTTTCCGATCATTGTTCGTCAGAAACTAATGTATTTTCCCCCCGAAAACAGAAGACTAAAATTCATAGTTTTGAAAATTCTATTTTATTTCACGGATGAAATTTTTGGAGATGAGCCTATTGTTTATGAAACTGGGTTAAGAAATGAGACGAACACTTCAATGCTTTTCACAAAGTGATTATTACCAGGTAAGTGAAAACTGCGTTTTTGACCCCACATTACTATGGGATTCTGATTCCTTATTATGTGCCCTATCACCCCTTAAAGTTTTGCCCAAGAGTTTAGATTCACCCTGTATAACTAGATATAATCACCTTTAATCATGATCAGTCTCAGTATAGATTTTGGATTTTAATAAGAGAAGTTTAAAAAATTGTCTCTTAATATTTTCTACTTTCAACGTTCTGTAGCTGATTCAGTAATTTTAAAGAACATTTTTTTTCTTCGTAATTAAGTAAAGTATCAGATTTTAAAGGGCAAATTTGTGGGAATTTTAATGGAACAATATTTTATTAATGCTTTTTTTTCCTATCAACAAGGTGGGTATGCAAAAGTGCCTTGTCAAGACTGGCCTCAAGAAAATATTTAAATCCAGGATCAAAGAACATGATTTGGCAAAACTTAACAGTCCTCAGCATAAGTGTATAAAAATAATATAAAAAGCACAAATTAATTTCTTTAATTTATATTTGATTTACCAACATATACCTTAAAAACATGTTGATAAAAACTGAGTCAAATTATTTTACCAACTTTTTTGAATAAACTTCCAATGTAGGTCAGTAATTTATGAATAAGAAGAGAATTTTTTTAAATAATAAATATTTATGCAGACGCCTGTTCTTGATCAAAAAGAAGTCCTCTTACCTCTTCTGCACATTAAATTAGGAGTAGTGAAACAATTGGTAAAACAGGATTTTTATCCTCAAAGTTTTTACACAATTGTAGGAAGGTTAAAAGGAAAGAATGTTCATCGTCACTGATATAAAACGGTAAATTAAGGACAAAAAAAATATGAAAAGAAAAAAGAAATCACATGAGAAAGAAGCATGGGATAGTTTCAAAGACATTACTCAAAAACCTTCAGAAAATTACAAAGATCCTAGATAAACAACTAGCTTGACAAAATGGTACAAAACTTTAACAAACTGTGTTGCAACATGAATAATAGAAATACACTCCGATTTCCTATTTTGAATTTTTTCCTGAAAATCTTCGCGCGTTGAATGAAAAATGATGTGACATATTTCATTAAGATGTACAATGCCTGATAAAACTCTATCAAGGACACTGGAATGTCAATATGTTTGCAGATTACTACGGGGGGTTTAAAAAGAGACATTGAACTAGCTCCAAAATCTAAAACGCCTAAGTGTTAATTTTATGTTAAAGAAAAATAAATTTACAGCATGGCAGGATATAATTAATTTTTACTCTCTCACCACGTCCATATTTAATTTTACTAATTTAATTTTTTCATGCATACTTTATTAAATGAATGGATCCTTTGTAAGTAGTATATACACAAATTTCAAATTTTTAAGATGAGATGATGAAATAGATAAATAAGTAAATTATTTTTGTTATAAGAACAGCAGAATCCATATACTTTATATAAATCCATTAAAACCCTAGACGAAAGTTAGATTTCGTAGGCCTATATTGTGTGTAAGCTAACACGAAAATAAAAATTGTAAAAAACTTGAAGGAATATAAAAGTTTAATGAGCTACGTAACGAAAATAAAAGGTTGACAGAATTTATCAAAATATTATTTAAGAATTAATATTTTTACTCAAATCCCGGATAAAATTACCTAACCAGAAATAAGGAATAACTTCGGGCCAAAGTAGCATCGGCAATCAAAATAGGCCACCAATTCCTTTTACGACATAGAGAAATAAAATGTAAGTTATTTAAAAAACATTTAATAAGTCGACACTAAAAGGTAAACAAACTTGATAATCGAAAATGACCGTTTAAAATTGTTCTTAGAAAGTGATCCTTATGTCTCACTACAATCAACTAAATCAATATTCTAATACATCTACTAAATCAATATTCTTTTATTAAATAAGTTTGAATATTCTGGTGTTTTAGAAATTTAAATCAATTCCATAAATCAAATTTGTTCAACGAAAGTAACGACATTGTTCAGTGAGAGTAGCTTTTGTACTGACGGGTACATCTACATTTTTATGAGATACTTGCTCAAAAATGCGATTCAACTCTGTTTATCAACATTCTGCAAGTCTCATATTCAATTAATTTCCGATTACGCTTTGCCAAACTAAAGTTGTGCGGGCTTTCGGTAAGCAAAGATATAAAACACGGGGAAGTTGCAATAGGTGTTGTTCTGTTAACGTTCACTAGCACCAACTAGTATTAAAGAGGGCTTGCATTGCTAAGCAATCATTAAACAATCACCAACACAAATTGGATGCTTAATTTAAGTATTTAATACCGAAAAGTAGTTTTAATCTCATTCATTTCTACGGTGTAGTGAGAGCTCATTTTTACTTTCCGAACATGTACCATGTAAGGAAAGTATTGTAATCATGAAAAAATTCGAATTCGAGATTTTGGTGTATTGACACGTTTTGGGGTCTTCTGAATTCATTTATGCTATTTTTACGAGATGTATGTATGTATGTATGTGTGTATGTGTGTGTGTGTGTGTGTGTGTGTGTGTGTGTATGTGTGTTTGTGTGTATGTGAGTGAACACGATAGCTCCTGAACGGGGCATGCGATTGAGCTCCAATTGGGTATATATGTTATAAACCACCGTCGCAAGACCGGTATTGATTTGGGTGTGTAGAGGACTTATAGTTTTTCTACAGGGCTACGACCAAGATTTCTTTTACATTATGGCCTATGGGGGAAAATTCTTGAAAGTGCGCTAGCGTTTAAACGGTACATTAGATTGAGCTCAAATTAGGTATAGATGTTATAAACCACCGTCGCAAGACTTGTATTGATTTCGGTGTGTATAAGACTTATAGTTTTTCTACAGGGCTACGACAAAGATTTCTTTTCCATTATGGCCTATGGGTGAAAATTCTGGAAAGTGCGCTAGCGTTTAAACGGTACATTTGATTGAGCTCAAATTGGGTGTACATGTTATAAACAACCATCGTAAGACCGTTATCGATTTTGATGTGTATAGGACTTATAGTTTTTCTACAGGGCTACGCCAAAAATTCCTTTTACATTATAGCCTATGGGGAGAAATTCTCGAAAGTGCGCTAGCGTTTAAACGATACATTCGATTGAGCTTCATTTTGGTATATATATTTGAATGATTCATCGATTAAAATTTATTTAAATGCTTGGTCATGATCTTAATCGTAAGTGTTCGGAAAGTCGAGTGGAGTCACTCCAGATTTTTTAAAAATTAGGTAAGAGATCACACTCTGGCATATTGTTCATCTGCTCATTAAATAGATTTTTTTCTTTTCACTTTCTTTTTTGCTCGTTATTTTCTCACTGTCTACTGCGTAATATACTGTATTTTAAATTTCTGAGTACGCAATTTAAGTTACCTTGGCATTTAAAGAAACTATGACAGAAAGAATATTACATGCTTAAAAACGGTAAAAAAAAAAAAAAAAAAAAAAAATGGGGAGGGAATGCTTTTCTTCCGTTTTGCTACCGATGCCACGAATGCAATCAAAACTTAATATAAGCAAACGACTTAAACGACGACATGCATAAGGGTCAAATTAAATTCTACATGCGTTTCGGGAGGTGAAAAATTCGTCTTTTTCAAACTTTATCTCTTTGAAATTTTACTGTTTTAACTTTTTAATTAACTGTTATGTGTCTTTTATGCAGATTTATTTCACGTTATCATAACTTGTTCGAATATACTAAGTTCCTTTGTCCGACGTATATGTGTACCTCCAAACCTTTACAGTTTGGATCCTAGTTATTATTATTATTTTAATATCATTATTTTACAGCTTCGGTTATATTAATGGTTGTCTCCCATTTCACTTTTGGAATATGCTGGGGTTCTATTTTAAAAAAAGAAAAAGACCTATAGAAGCCTTTGCTATAAATTCTTCTTCTATTCAAATAGACATTTCTAAACGATTGTGAGATTTAGTCAAGAAACCAATCCAGTAAGTTATTCAGCAAACAAATTCCATTTTAACACTTAAAAAACCCGCTTACCGAAATGATTATCAATATTCATTATGGTGTCTCTATTTTATAAGCAGACTAAAATATTGCCTTTCATAAAAATCTTGTATCAATAATTCTTGAAGGCCAAAACATCCGACAAAAATCACAGCTTTTTGTAAAAATATTAAACTTCGATTAAGAAAAGTTTTTCCACCACCGTAAAGTAAATTGGATGCCAAGCCATTTCTTTTAGATTCTCTGGAACTGTTTGGAAATGGTAAATGACAAATTTTCGGAGACAGCCTGCCCATCATGACCGTGGGAAGAAGAATCCACTAATGGAATACCCATTTCTTGCGTTGCCAAACCCCGATATCTAATTTGAACACATTTATGTTGCTTTCGAAATGTGCAGAAAGAATGGAAGGGACCTCCGAATATGTTTCTTGTATATTGTTTTTTCTGCTGTTAAACCTAATCTAAAGGTTTCGTCAATACTTTTGCTTTAGATAGACTAATTTGAGGGTAAGCAGATTCCGATACTTATATACGCCGAGCCTTAAGAGATAGCTTAACCACATGATGATGCATTAGAGTTTACCCTTAGAAAAAAAATTAAAAAATGTTCATCGCCCATAAAAAATACACGAATGAAGTGAAGTTTATGTGTGAATTTTTAGGTATCCAGTTCACTTCATTCAGAATGAATATTTTCGGTACTTTAAATCATTCCAATTTAAACTGACGAAAGCCTTTTAAACTTAATTTCATTATAATTTTGTTAAGGTTAAATATATTTATGAATGTAAGTAAAAATGTATGAAAAGATAGATTTTAAAAGTTTTAATCAAATAGTAAACATTTATACAATAGTAAATGTAAACCTAAATTTATGAACGTCTTTGAAATTTCATTATAATTTTTCTAAATTCTAAATAAACATATATGTGTAAAGCTGTATAAAAAAATGCAGATTTTAAATAACTAATTAAATTGTAAGCAGGAAAATAATAACAAATAGAAACAAACTTTTGAAATTTTATCTCAAACAAATAACGTTTTAATGGTTTTATTATAAATATTAAGTACTAGTTAAGTACAGTTAGAGATATCTGTACTATATTAAGTAAAGATTAAGCCACTTAACTTTAAAGGTCTGAGTTGCTGTTTTTATTCCCGAATTAGAATGTATACACATATTTATGTAGACATGCATTAATAAAATGTTGAATAAAACAATATAAGAATGCATTAGACTGATAACAAAGTTACATGAAATGGCAATCTCTTTTCTTTAATTAATATTAACATGAAATATAAATTTGTAACATAAATAATAAATTTATATTTAATGTGCTTACATGAAAAATAATTACACCATTAGAGTTCAGTAATAATTGTTAATAATGACACTTTTTAATCAGAAAAGGAATTTTATATTTTAAATCAAGTATTGTATAGTATCGTACCCTATCCAGAAATATTAACAATTAAGAACTCTAACCTTATCTAAGAATTTCATTTTAAAACTTCCCCGCCTAAGTGTCTCCACATTTTATTTCCGCAGTAACCAAATTTTTGTGTATTTAGAGAAGGCCATGAATAATGGATATCCATTATTTTAATACATTGGTTCCCCTGACGAAATTATAATTAACATATATATTGCTGTTGAAACATTTTCCCTTTCATTAAACGATGTTAATTGCAATAAAGTTGCATCGAAGATGATAAAAAAAAATCGAACTTCGCTGTTTCCTTGAATTATAATATGAAGAATTCTGTCTGCGTTTCCGTGAGATAACTATCTTTAAAAAAAAAACACTGAGTATGCAAATTAGAAAGTTCAAGAGAAGAGAGTACTTTAAAATGTAATAATTTCAAACTTCAAAAGGAGTTATTGAGAGATATATTTTGTAAAATGCATTCTGTATTTTTTACAGAAAAATAATTAAAATTAAAAATATGACTGCGCTCATTATCGATGTTTACTTTTGAAATATTGGAAGAGTCAATATGGAGACTAATTTGTAAATAGGTTGATTTGCATAAGGTGTTGCTTTTTAAATCTCAATAAATTTTTAAAAAGTTCTGCGAACAATTATCTTATAATACAGTTTAAAGTAAAAAATAAGATTGTTTCGAGTACACATGCATTATCTAGAAAATCTGCCTGTTTATTCTATATCGTATATAAATACTGTCAGATGGATAGGTTAAACATATAGATCACAAGTATAAGAAATAGCGAGAAAGTATTTTAACTACAATGGAATTCCAAGCATTTCCTCCATTTTTTTTGCAATTTTTAACAATTCTCAACTTTTGGAAAATTCTTAGACCAGCTGGTTTGAATTTCGCGCACGTAAGCATAGCATCGAAAAAATTGTTGCTACTACTTCATAAATTATAAAAATGTATCTATTTTTCTATCTTCGGTGATTTTTCGGTAATAATTAACTTTGAGAAACACACCTATCACGCCGTTAGAGATAGGCATGAAAGCTTCCACCGATATGCAGAAAAATAAAAGTTGGGGGGGGGTTAGGGATTTTTGAATATGTTAAAACTGAAAATCGTTCCCCATTTCCTCCGGTTCCATATATGATCCTTTAAAAATTCATCATTATTAAGCTAGCATTTCAATAAAGCGCTTCAAGAGAGCAAGAAAATGTCAACGATTTATTTACATTTGTATACATGATGGAAGTTACTGCAAGGACAAAAAGACAGAGGAACATACAGACAGAGAAACCCAAATTATGAACTGTTTTCG
Organism: Cheiracanthium punctorium; assembly: GCA_038373885.1. Taxonomy (NCBI): domain Eukaryota; kingdom Metazoa; phylum Arthropoda; class Arachnida; order Araneae; family Cheiracanthiidae; genus Cheiracanthium; species Cheiracanthium punctorium. The sequence goes on along the minus strand of JAWZYV010010530.1, from coordinate 598,278 downwards.
ACTTTGTCGGGAACTGTGAACCCGTGATTGTTCCGTGAAATTCCATCTGATTTCAGCGTTTTCACTGCTAGCTGAAAAAAAATGGTTTAATAGTCCCAACACTCAAAAAGTGCAGCCGTTGCCATCGATGCATTTAACTACCAACAACTAGCTAGGTCAGAACAGGGCTCTGATACAGCTGTGGCTGATAACTTCTTTAGCTCTGAGGCGTCCGATGGGCGCCATGTTGTTGGTAGTTAAATGGATCGATGGCAACTGCTGTACTTTTTCGGCAGTCCATCCATTCGGTCTATATTGTGCGAAAATCTTGCGCTTCAAAGGGTTAAGAAACGTTTGCGTGAGTTTACCAACTTGATATAAATAAAACACATAACAAGTCACTTATCAATCAGTACGATCGTTTCGGCCGAAAAAGTTTTCAACCTTCATCAGCTGTCATTACATAGTGGGGACTCTGCAGGAGAGTTTTTTTTTAATTACTAATAATAAACATAAAGTAAATACAGAAAACACACACAATAACAAGATAAATAAAATATGACAAGAGAAAAGAAAAAAAAAGACAGTAGAATAAGAAGAGAAATAAAAGGGGGCGATTAGAGGAATTAAATAGAATATTACAATAACTGCCTCCAAGCAGAATGAACACAAGCAATGGAAGAACCATCCTTTACTAGACGTTTTAAGTGCTGGGTAATGGAAAAAATCTTTCAAAAATCAAAATGGGACAAAGACTGAGGAATGCGCAAGATCTGTGAGTCCCCTCAATTCTATGAGACTGTGTGATAACAGCTGTTGAAGGCTGAAGATTTTTTGTTCGAAACGATCAAAAACAGATTCCGACAGATAAATAACTTGTTAGGTGTGCTATCATACAAAGTTTTATGTATATCACCTTTCAACATCCATTTTTTTGTGTTTTTTTTAAATAAAATATTACCAACTTGTTTCAAAGAAAAATAACTTGGGAAAAACCTTTCAGTACACGTTCTTGTAGATAAAAAAAAGAACAAATTATCACTTTTCTGAGTGTTTGTGTTCGGGGAAAATATAATTTATCTAAACAAACAAATACATTGTCGCAGACAAATATAATTATGGCTGAAAATGTGGGTTTCCATTCCAATACATCTAATTCGCTTTTCCGTCAATATTTTTTTTCTCGAACTCTTACCTTTCCGACAAAATTACGTCACGCGTCATGTTTAATGGACATTTCGGTAGAAGACAGAGAAAATGGAAAGGAACTTTTCTTGCAACTGTGGCATGGGCGCAGTCCAAGGGCACTCAGAGAGGGGGCGATTGCCCTCTCTCTGAGTGCATTGTTGAACCCATATTCAGCTTGTTTGCCATCGTCGTTGAAAGAGACGCCACGGAGAAGATTCTCCTTCTTTGATAGAAGTTGTTTCTGAGAATTCTAATGGCCTTATCACACTAAAGGGAAAATCCGAGCAACTCCGCGCTGGACCCACTTTTCCGACGGACTTGAAGGCGTGGTTATCTTTAACGGTTGCAAAAGTAAACAAACTCTTTCCGACGCCAATAGTCATCGCATCCCTGATTGGGCGTGCAGGTTTCTTATTTTACTGATCGTGCGTTGGTATATTGACATCGGATCGGCAGCCATCTCTCATTCCAAAGTCCACTTGAACGCGGCCATAATTTTCTTTACACGTGATTCTGACATCGAGCCAAGCTTCGAACATAGTCGCCATGGCTCGAAATTGCTTATGACGTAGCAGGAAGAAGTGCCCTGATTGGCCGAAATTATGTCCGACTCGGATTTTTTCCTTCTGAAAGGAAAAAGTTGGAGTTCGCGGTCGTCAAGGTAACGGCGGAGAAAATCAGCCGGAAACTTGATTTGCAAGGAAAGTGGGTCGGATTTTTCTCAGTGTGATAGCCCTATAAGAAGCCAAATGCATTCGTCTTCGCCGTTGCGCCTTTAACTCTTCAACGCGCAGTGTTCCCGCTCTGGGAACACCCAACTCGGACGTTTTGACTGTTGCCAGTCACGAAGAATAGATTGGATTTCTATAAAAAATAGTGGCGGGTGACAGAGCTCCACGAGAATCCTTTACTTTTTAGGCACGCCCTTTCCCGTCAAAAAAGGGTCACGATTCTTTTTAACAGCACTCACATCTGCTTTAAAATGGCAGAATGCGAGAGATTGCCCAATGCTGAAAATAGGGCAGCCGTTTCCATCGCTCGACTTAACTACGAGCAAGATGGCACGCGATGAACGTTTCGATCGTCCGCACAGCTAGCTGTCGTCAAAAAAGGATCTCCAGATCTGTGGCACGCGATGAACGTTTCGATCGTCCGCCCTCTTGCGGGTCGTTCAGTCGAGCGATGGCAACGGCTGCCCTTTTTTCAGCACTGGGCAATCAATGCAGCTGTTTTCGCATTCCTCCATTTTTCAGCAGATATCACTGCTGTTAAAAAGAATCGTGACAATTTTTTTACTGGAAATGACAAGTAAAGGATTCTCGTGGAGCTCTGTCACCCGCAACTATTTTTATAGAAATCCAATCTATTCTTCGTGACTGGCAACAGTCAAAACGTCAGAGTTGGGCGTTTCCAGAGCGGGAACACTGCGCGTTAAAGGGTTAAGGTAATTTCGGCCTATAAACGCAGTAGCGAAATTAATCTTATAATTTAGGTCTTACAGTACTATTTGTGCATATATCCTCTAAAATTTAATTTTGTTAGCAGGTGAAGAATTTTCTGATCATTTCGAATTTAATTTAGAATAATTATGAAAGGTGGACACATTTTTCTAAACTCGCTAGACGGGCTTCAAGAAAACGCCTGTCTTTCTGAAAACGCCTGTCTTTCTTTATGGATTCGTTCGAACATTGAACATATCATGAGAATTGCATTACGTAATAGCAATCACACGTGTTTTTCGTAAAGTAATTGCCCCTAACAGTAAAAAAATTAAATAAAATAAAATAAACGGGAAACAAATTCCAACGTGTAGAAGTATCCAAAATTAATCAGCGTCAACTAATTCCCAGCCCCGTTAAAAAGAAAATTCTGAATATAGGCTTTACTAACGATTTGATTCTCCCAAAGGGGGCAGTGTTAGCAACTTGATAAATTGCAGGGCGAATTTAGACGGAGCTTCTACTCTTTTAAGTTCATTACGAAAAATGAAGATATTTTCGAGGAGTGGATTTCGCCTGAAAATCGTAGACCTCGATTCAGTTGCGGCTTATTTTCCTTAACAGAATATTGATGAAGTGAAGAGAAAAGGCGTTTAATAGAATATATAATGGGAGACGAGGCTATCAAATCAATTAAATGTTCAGCCCAAAGATGTAAACTATTCCTGTAAGTTCTCTACGTAATTTGCATACCTTAATTGTATCTCGTTCCGCCGTACTTGTCGATTCAGTTTTCGAAAACTGTAAAATGGAAATTTGATTTCGTATTAACTCATTTTTGATAGATAACTTCTACTTGGCAATGCATCGTTAAATGCAAGATAAAAAAAATGTTAGTTATTGGCTCCAATTTATGAATTATTCGAGAGTGTAGTATAATTATAGATATAGTGTTTATGTTTGAGGATATGATTTATAACGAATGTCAAATCGCAAATTGTAGTTGCTTAATAGTGTAGGGATATTAATTGTAGCCGCTTTTGTGTTCAAATATATTGAGGTACAAGATTATATCCATGGTATAAAGAATGTAATATTTAATCTGATGATTACGAACTTTTATTTAAAGAAAGTTATTATATTAGTTAAAAACATAATTAAAGCTCTTTTATTTATTATTTTAAAAAGTCATTTGTTAACCGAAATAGTTCTATGAGTCATTTTTTACAGTTAATTCTATTTTCGGTACATATTGTAATTTTTTACTCTTAGAACTACAGTTAGAACAAGTTTCTGTATGAACCATATGGACTACTGCTTGTTTCGATTTATTTTCAAATATAATTATTGAAAACAAAACGCTAATAACCATTATTCCATCTCATATATGTCACTTTTACGATAATAGTTTTACGGTTTTTGCCACTTTTTAAAATGTTTAGAGGTTGTTAAACTGTAATATCCCATTTCATTACAGTCAGTAACATAATAAAGAGATGAAAATTGGATCTTTAACACTTCCTAAAAAAGTCGGAAAGTGTGATTGCGATTGGTCTGTCTGCCAGTCAGACCTATAATGGCTGTATAGTTCTCTTGCAAGTACCTAAAAGAATTACAATACGTCACTCTTTATGGTCAGTAATTGTTCGAAGCGTACCTGAGATATTCGTTTATTTCAAACAAAATAAAATTGACTTTTGTTGTTAAGGATTGCAGAATAATGCTCTTCTTTGAAAATAGTATATGCAGCACTTATACTTCTTTTACAGAAATATTCAAAAGAAGTCCAAATTTACGATCTAAGGCAGTTTAGAGACATTCATTCGTTTCAAGCACAGTGTAGTGAATACCTACAGGGTGTCTCAGAACTTTAGGTACAAAATTTAAAGGGAGGTTGGGCACATTATAAGTAATAAAAATCACATAGCAATGTGGGATCAGAAACATCGTCGTCTTGTAGCTGCTAATAATCACTTTGGAACAAGTGCTGAAATAATGGTGAACTGTTCGACCCTTGTTCACCAAAAACTAACGTATCTTTCACGGGAAACACGTGATTACAATTTATAGTTTAAGAATCCTTATTTCATTTCGTGGATGGCATTTCTGGAGACAAGCCCGTTGTTTCTAAAATTTGGTTGAGAAATTAGACGAACACTTAAACTCTTTCCTCAAAGTAATTATTAACAGGTAAGTGAAAACCCCCCGTTTTCGACCCCGCATTGCTGTGTGTGGTTCCCATTCCCTTATTATGTGCCCTATCTCAATTTAAATTTTGCACCAATAGTTATGGGATACTCTGCAGTCATTTGTAACAGCTTCATTTAGAATATGTAAATAACTAAATGTACTGCCGTACTCAGACCAACAGACTGACTTCATTTCGTCCAAAGTTAAAGATAGCTAATCCCGTCTTCTTGTCTACATATCTCTATGGTAAGTGATACGCCGCTTTTTGGAGGTTATCCCCGAACTCTTGGCGAAGTTTGGCGTAAAAAAAAAAGATCGTTGTGCTGAAGAGCAATCGACGGGTGTAGTGTGATTTACCCTTCTTGTTAGAAATAGCATGGTTGATTCAGCAACTAATTTTACATCGTTACATTTAACCCTTTGAGGGGCAACCCTTTCCCAATGCTGGAAAAAGGGCAGCCGTCAGAATCGCTCGACTGAACGACCCGCAAGAAGGCGGACGATCGAAACGTTCATCGCGTGCCACAGATCGAGAGACCCCTTTTTTGACGACAACTGGCTGTGCCAAAAAAAAGGGGTCTCTAGATCTGTGGCACGCGATGAACGTTTCAATCGTCCGCCCTCTTGCGGGTCGTTCAGTCGAGCGATGGCGACGCCTGCCCTTTTTTCCAGCATGGGGCTATCTATCCAGCCGTTCTCGCATTCTTCCATTTTTCAGCAGATGTCAGTGCAGTTAAAAAGAATCGTGACCATTTTTTTTTACGGGAAATGACGTGCTAAAAAAAAAGTAAAGGATTCTCGTGTAGCTCTGTCACTCGCAGCTATTTTTATAGAAATCCAATCTATTCTTCGTGACTGGCAACAGTCAAAAGGTCAGACTTTGGTATTCCCAGAGCGGGGCATTAAAGGGTCAACTAATTTTACGGCCCTGCATATGTCTTCGCTTCAACCGCGAATTGATTCCATCGAAATTGAGTACTCCCACGCGAGAGTTACCACTTGTTTATCAGATGTACGGAAGTAACGCATTCATTGGATACCGTTACGAGATAATAGAACACCGTTTCGAACACAAACTTGTCTTTTCAGCAATCGAGTGTGTTTAATCATGGTGTGCGATTTCCTCTTCCCGACTTCCTGATGTCCAAAAGATAATTAAAATTGGAATACTTCGTCTCAGATGGGGGTGACTTGAGTCGTAACTTCTGACGAAAATTCCTCGTCGCCTTAAAACTGTTGAACTGGTTATTAATTCGCTCCCGTTTCTATCCTTTTTACTTTCCGAACATGTACCCTGTAAGGAAAGTATTGTCATCCTTAAAAAAATTCGACTTCGAGATTTCGTCGAGATTTGACACGTTTTGAGGTCTTCTGAATTCATTTATGCTATTTTTACGAGATGTATGCATGTATGTGTGTGTGCATGTGTGTGAGTATGTGTGCATGTGTGCTTGTGTGTACGTGAGTGAACACGAAGCTCCTAAACGAGGCATTCAATGGAGCTCAAATTGGGTATATATGTTATAAACCACCATCGTAAGACCGGTATTGATATTGATGTGTATAGGACTTAAAGTTTTTCTACAGGGCTACGACAAAGATTTCTTTTACATTATGGCCTATGGGGAGAAATTCTTGAAAGTGCGCTAGCGTTCAAACGGTACATTCGATTGAGCTCAAATTGGGTATATGTGTTATAAACCACCGTCGCAAGACCGCTATTGATTTGGGTGTGTATAGGACTGATAGTTTTTCTACAGGGCTACGACAAAGATTTCTTTTACACGGGGAGAAATTCTTGAAAGTGGGCTAGCGTTGAAGCGGCCCATTCGATTGAGCTTCCATTCGGTATATATGTTTGAATGATTCATCGATTAAAATTTATTGAAATGTTTGGTCATAATCTTAATCGTAAGTGTTCGGAAAGTCAAGTGGAGTCACTCTAGATTTTTTGATTTACTAGCCGCAAACATTACTCCTTAAAGGTCGTATTATTTTTAAGAAAAGAGCCCAGTTTTTTTTTTTTTTTTTAATTCCAGAAAACTTTATTAAAATAAGCGCATGTACAGTATATGTATTCATTCTAAGGTTTTGTACATTTTTTAGAGCGAAAAGAAAAAAAAAATGTTACATTTCTAGGAAAAGCTAACATTGAGGTTATTGTGACTGAATGTGTGCTTTCTAGTAAGCAGAGAATGATTAAAAATATGTGTTTTAAACACTCAAGGAGAATTTTATGAAACTGACTTCGTAATATAAATCAATATCTGTAAACTTTTCTTTGGCATAGGTCAAAAAAGCGAGCTAAGAGGGCACAATGCCTATCACAAATACACGTATTGGAATGCTGCTCTGCGCTCTATTTAAAAATAAACTATCTATAAATTAAGTTAAAAATAGTATGGTGCTGCCATCTGTTGCGTAAAATGAGATTTTAAATATTCGTCCATGAGAATTGAAATGCTCTTATCTTTCTAGCGCACCACTTTTGAGCACTATTCCCTGAAATATCACGGGCACGAGAAATAGAGGGTGAAAGCTTAGCCCATGATTTTAACGGGAGCGATTCGGAAGGGTTAGTTCGATTAGTGTATTCGATTTTATTTTATTCGATTAGTTCGCTTCCGTTTTTCCTTTTTTTATTCTACTGGCCGCAAACATTATAAAACAATAAAGACAAATCATGCCAAAAAGAAGATAAATTGTCGATTACATAACACTTTCACGATGTTAAAGCTTGATGCATATAGTTAAAATATTCGCTCCATTCAATGGAAAGTGTCTATTGACACAAAAACGTGCCTACAGAGATATGCGGACTCGCTGAGTACATTCTACAGGCTATCATACATCTCAAAAAGTAAAATACGTGCATATACTCAAACATACTGGCACACACACACACACACACACACACACACACACATATATATATAACTGAAATTTATTAACCCATTTGTGCCTAGATATTTTTGCGACTTTCTTCGATTTTTACTGATAACAGAAACAATAGATAAATTTCTGATGTCAAATTCTTGAACAAGGGATGATTTCTTTTAAAATCATTATGCATAAAAATCGAAATATCAACATCCTACTGGGTCATGTTAAAATATTTTGTAGAGTTGAGGCTCAATACTCATGAATAAAGGCTAGGAAAAATAAATAACGTTTTCGACTCATAGCGAAAATGCCGTCCCAAAAAAGGGACACTAGGCATAAATGGGTTAAACAATCCTCTCTGTCGAAAACATTATGTATAGTAGATAGCTTAGTTCTTGAGCGGTTCGAACCATACCTCTCTCTTATTTTTATCTAAGGGATTGCTTAACAACAACAAAAAAATGCCGTAGTGTTTTGTTAGCTCCTTTTAACCTGTTCTTTCCCATTGTTTCAGAGACTAGGAGGCAGAGATACCTCCTTCTTTGACCATCGTTTTTTACTGGCATGATTATTCGAAGTGGGAGAAGCTGTAAATTTAAATTTGAACGCTCTGGTGGGACACTGGGAGAGTCTTCAAAGATTCGGACACAGAAGTTCGAATGTTGTCTCGTCTTTACAACGATGACAGAGAACAGGTTATGTCACGCACATGCGCAAAGAAGACTTGAGCGTTAGGAACTATTTCATAATCAACGCATGGCTTATCTTTATGGTTAACTTCTTACCTACGTGCGAAAGTTTTTTTTTTTTTCTAATTTACAGTTAAACTTAACGCTATTCCATTAAGAGTTATTTAACTTCGTTCGAGAGAAGAAACTTACCCTTTTCGAGCACAAAGTAGCACGTGGATATAAAAGGCGCGTTTAATTTTCAAAAAATCCCCCCCCCCCCCTTTCAAATTGATTTCGAAGCACCGCACACACTCTTTCCTCCAAGGAGGGATTGGAACAGGTTCGGCCGCCATTGTTCCTTTATTAAGCATGAATATTAATGGCGTATCGCTATGAGTTTTCTCTCGCCGAATTTCAATGAAGTGGTCTTTTTCTGTGCTTTCGTCGTGGGTGGAAGAGATATTATTAACACACTGCCGAAGAAGAAGTGGTACTTATGAAGACTTTGCATTCATAAGAGAATGTCGAGCATTTCCCATTTCGCAATTACATTCCTTTTTTTTTTTTTTTTTTTTAATGTTTTCCGTAGAGAATTCTTCAAACCGTGTCGCATGTTTTTGTGTTAATAGTATTGCTTGACGTCATGAACTGTTGAACAGTGTGATTACCATAAACTCTTCACCAGGTCATTTGAAAATGAATTTGCGCTTTAGAAACTTGGTTAGCACAGGGCTTTTGTTTTCTAGTGTCACCGAATGTAAGATTTAGAGTTATTTACGTCAAAAGGCTGGCAATGGCGAAACTAGAAGGGGGGTTTCACTTTGGCAAGTGCCCCCCCCCTCCTTCCCAGACACCTCCTTGTCATAACCCCCCCCCCCCTCCCCCCATGAGGAATTTTTTGCCATGCAAAATGTATATTCTTCACTCTCTTATCACACACATGTATGTATATATGTGAGTTGCAGTAGTCATAACCCCCCCCCCCCCCCAATGAAAAATTTCTGGCTACGACACTGACTATAGTTAAAACCCAAAGATAGAATGTTACATTGCTTGGTTCTTGCATGTTCCTTGGAAGATAACAATTTAAACTTCGCAATATTTTTAAATAGGCAAACCCTATGGAACATCTCCCGTATTTGCCACCAACGGTCGTTTTTTATAATCTGACTTACGCATGCGTACAGTTTATCATCGTTTCTCTTGTTTGAAAATACTTCATATGTTTTCTTTGCTAAAAACTACGGAACAGCTAGGGTATCATTCGACCATTGGAAACCTTTCATTATTGGACGATTTGCAGATGAGCATAACCGATAATCATTTCCCATGTAAGGCTGCCATGAAAGCAGTTCTCCACACAATCCTATACATAATAGTTTGCAGAGTGGCGCATTTAGCAGCGTAAATGCCTCACCAATAGTGCCAATCATGGTTATTTTTTTTCCATAACTAGCCGCGTTCCCGGCGTTTGTGCATAGGTGTTAAGGCAAATTTTTCCTGGAAGAAAATTGTCAGCTGAAGTGAGTTATTGATGCCCTGATCTGTTTAGTTTTTCATAAATACACGTATTTTTAAAACGCTTAAGGAAAAAGAACTAAAATAGCTCCAAAGGATTTAAAACCGGGATAAGTTTGCCTCGGTTTTAAGTCCGTCCAAGTTATTTCAGTTTCTTCGGGGCAAATTTAGTTCTTATTTTTTTCTTAAGCGTGAATATACACGCGTTTCTCCCATTTCTAACCGCAAATAATTTTGCTGTATCAAGAAATCTTTACTTAAACATTTTAAATTAACTTTTAAACATTTAAATTTTTTAAAAAGCTTAATTTTATATTAACTATCGATTAAAATATGACATTTTAGCAAAACTATTACTAAGAAAATAAAAGCGTATTCAAAATTACGAATATGTTTTTACGTTACTACTCTGCTACGGACGCTTTCGTACAGTCAGTCAACGCCATCTATGACTTCAGCATGAAAAATCACAGATTTTTATTCTTATTAGGGCATAAAATGTAGCCTGTGTGTTAATTCAGGATATAATCGGTGACCATTCTAAATTTGTTACAAATCTGTCCCGCCGTTTCAGATTGAAAGAGTAACAAACTTCTGGCAAATTTATGATACTCTTATTATAACAGGAACTGTATTACAAGCGAGTGTTAAAGTGATAACAGAATAAAACTGATTTTTTTTGTTTTTTTCGTTTTTTCCTTTTATTTCGGTAATGGAGTTTTCTCAACCAATAAATTAGATTCTTTGACTTCCATTTGCCATTTCTCTTTAATTACAGCAACATTATCCTTTTCATTAATGTATTTTTTGGGGCCATTACCCTAGATTAACTAATTTCTAGGGGGATCATTATTCAGCGCCAACGCATGTTAGCGACACGCCAATCAATGCAAGAGAACACAAATTTGTTGTCGTTTATGCTGCTAATGGTGCAAGTGGAATGTTTCTTTAATTTGGTGCATTGACTCAGTATACAAATGATCGACAATGTATCGTTTCATTGCGCATGTTCAATGTAGGTACTGTGCAATAACGGGGTGCTGTATTTAAATCATATGATTGCTTGCAGTATTAGTAGATGCCCAATTGAATGATGTTTCGTACAGTCAGATTATTAATGGCTATGTCATTTTATCTCTCACCCCCTTTATTGAAAATGGTCCAAAAAGTGGGTCCCAAAAATGCGACATAAATGTTGTTGAGTATTTTAGATATATTTAAATACTATTAGTTCACAACAGCTTTAATCTATTTTTACAACATTTCGTAAGCTGTAGAATAGGCATAACATGTTTTTTTCTATAAATACGTTACATTCATAAAAGTTTCAACAGCTTAAGAAAATTGTTGAGTATTGAATTGTTTATTTTTTTACTGTACAAGTCTTATCCTCCTGAATTCCGTATCCTCAATAAACATTTATCTACTTAACTGTAACTGTGCTCACGCACGCATTCTTTTTACTTCTTCTATACTTTTTTTCCTTCTTGGTGCTACCTTGTTATGGGGTGTGCCTGTTTCTTCCGTTCTAATTTAATGAAGTAAATGTTATGTTAAAATCCCACGCTTACTATCTTTGTGCCACAACTCTGCTAATATTTCTAAAAAGGTTGTGGACACCCGATGGATTTATTTATTTATTGGCCGATTTTTAACGTTCGTTTCGAGGCTGCATCATTCATCCTCAAAATGGCGACTGGAACTTGGCGCATGGAAACGCTGAATAAAAATAATGACGAAACATGGAAACATAAAACATGGACTCATAAAATTAAGGATGCATCAAGAATAACTTGTAAAAGGTGTAAATGCATCGACCACTGAGCTAGCGAATGTGAAAGTGAAAAAAGAATCATTTTAAACATAAGACTAACAGCCAGGGATTCTTATCCACTCTGAATGACTTGCCAATAGGGTTACCAGGCGAAATACAGCAATCCTACTCGCCTAAAGCTCTCTCAACACGATCCAATAACGAAAAGCAAAATTTTTAGTGTGTTAAGATAGATACTAAAAATTATATGAGTTACTTCAGTTATCGTCGACCCACGTTTGCCATTGCAAGGAAAAATCAGGAAACTCTCCCACTTCCAGTCGATGAAATAAATGTAAAGGAAGAATAACAGAAAAAGAGAAAGGGGTGAGAGATAAAATGACGTAGTCAATTAATATCATTTTAATATGGCAATAATGAAACTGAAAAATTAGGGGGGTTCAGGGGGTTTCCCCCTGACGAGGCTCGAACAGCCGAGTTTTATTATATATATTATAAATATTATATAAATTATATAAATTAAATTATATTAAATTATATTAAATTAAATTATATTATAATAAAAAATTATTAATATAATTAGATTATTATTATAGCGAAATTCTTATAGATCGAATCTTTAATTTTTCAGTTTTTTACAGTTTTTTTTTTATTTCTAGAGACTGGATTCTATTTTATTGGTAGGTTATGTAAAACATGATCGATAAATCTAGTGAATGCATCATTTATAAAACAATTTCCAAAGTTACCATCATTAGTTTGATTTTTAAAAGATATACAAAACATTAAATAACTCTGCAAGAATTCATGACGTTCTATAGATTTTTAAAATTAGATTGTTGGATTACATTTAGAAATGGTTGTAAAAAGAAAATCAATCCTTTGTCGTCAATCAATCAATCCTTTTCCCTCGAAGAAAATCAATCCTTTGTCGTTTAACTTTTTAAATTTTTAACTTTATATATTTTATACGCTTAACCTGGGATCCTTCCAGAAAAAAAGCATTGTGAATATACATGTCTTTTTTTTAAAAAAAAGATCATAGTTTATGCTATTTTATTATTTAGGGCCTTATTTTCCGATTTAGGGCTTTTTTGTTTTGCTTATTTATAGCCTAGGGCAATATATGGTCTGCCCATTTAAAGGAATAGTCGCCTTGTCTGTACATATGCAAATACAGTATTTTCATAAATGATATTTCTATCCTTATAAAGTTAAGGTTCTGGGTGATATTGGTTATTCACTGTTATAGGTGCATTTTTGCTTTTTTGAATACCTCAACTGTAATTGTGAGTTTCTATTTTGCTGGTTATTTTCTATATATATGCCACATATTCAAGACGTATGTGAGAAGCTGGGGGGGGGGGAGCTGGCATAATGCATACAAGTAATATTGTATCGCTAATTGTTAGAATTATATTTATAAAAGATAAACTTACGAATAATGAGTAGCAGTACAAGTTACGATCGGGCCTATTGCAAAACACAGTATGGCCGCCAATTTGGCGATTATTTTGGTGCCTCGATTAGCACTTGATTCCAAATTATGTCATTGACGTAATTAAACTACTACAGTAGATCGTCCCCTACTAAACTCTGTAGATAGGGGGAAATTTTCATTTTGCTTGGTAACCATCTCGACGCTTTATCGCCCTTCCATGTGGCGCCCGTACCGTGTTCTGTGATAGGCCCAGCTACGCCAATGATGATTTGAATAAAGAATGCCTAGATGAAAAAAAAGGCATGCAAATAAATGAATGATGATGGAAGAAATGCACTTCACGAAAATACATTTGAAATTCCATACGGGCGCTTTCCGCTAAATGCCATCTTGTTTTCTAAATTGGATAACTGTTAAAGAATGGAAAGGGGCATTCAAACCACGCTCTGAATCCTCGTAGATGAATCATTCGCCTTCATCAAACATCCAGCAGCACGTGAAAAGATATTTATACGACGTGAAATGCTTCTATGCTGCCTCCTCTGCATATTCCGCTCTCCTGATCCAGGGATACCACCACAACTAGACTCTTTCAGTTCGCGCAAAACAAATAAGCCCGGTCCGCGTCTTAAACGACATCGAGAAATGCCCTGAATAGAAAAGTCGTTGACGGAATCGAAGGAAAAGGGCACTTCAGCGTGGAAGACGCACGAACTGAATAATCTTTACCCCCGCGCTGCATATGAAAACTCTCGGAAAACTGGCTTCATTCGAGAGCAGCGGTTTGGACAGGCGAGTTTCGTTCGCGTAAATTAACATTTTAGAGAGTGCTGCGGCGTTGCGTAGAACTTCAGTTTCTTAGAAGCAGAATATACATTAATTTGTATAATAATTTACTAGCAATTATATTTGAATTTAAGGTGAAAATCAAACATTTAGTGATCTCCCACTTATACGCGTTTTAAGGGACCTATAAAAAATCGTGTAATATAACTGAAAGGATCTTATTTTATAACTCTTCATCTAAATTATGAGAGAAACAAAAATATATGCTTAATAATATTTTTTCAGTTAAAAAAGAGTCATATTACATTTTAAAATATTCGACTATACAATTTAGTTGAACTTTTAATTCAAAAATAGAATGAACGTGCAATTTCATTTCAAATAGAATAAACTTAAATTGTACTAACATTCTTTTATCAAAATGTCATCAAAACTGCAGTTTATTTTTATCTAGGCCGCGCTTGTAATAAATACAATCTCTTCTAACTCATTAAAATATGTTATTTTATTGGAAGTAAATTCATAATTTTACAGACAACGTCTCCATTTTTCTAGGGCTAAGATGGAACTGAAATATCCATTGAATCATTATCATCTTATTTATCATAATACTCATCCGTAACTTATTCAAAACACTTTCAGTGTCTTAGTTTACTTGATATATTTTTATCAATTTTCCCAACATTTACATTTTTTAAACACCATGTCTTCGAGAACGACGGAGAAAAGTACATATGTGTGACAGGATTTGAGAATTGCGCTGTTTATTTTCGCGTATAAACTGAGAGAGAGGCGATTCAAAGAGTAGCGCTTATAAGCGAGAGACCTATATCAATATTTTATTATTAATCGTGACCGGACCTTCTAAAATACGCGTATAACTGAGATCCGCGTAAGTGAGAGATCACTGTACAAGGTTTCCCAATAAGTTGGTCTAGCGTCTCGCCTGGCCCTATCGCGCGGCTGTCGATTTAACGATCCGGAGTTTGGGTCGGTTTTCTCCAAGTGTAACGTGAATACGCGTTAGAACCTTTTGGAAAGTGCCCCGACCAAGGCATCTCCCCCATCCTTCGCAGATAGCCCATGCGTAGGTTTGCCCTAACGACACAAACAACCATTTGAAAAGATGTTCAAAGTAAGGCAGGAAAACAAGACTACAGGAAACAAAAAAAAAATTACTCCCGTTCATTTTCTAAATGCGACACTTTTTAAATTTCTATATGACCTCTGCTCAAAAAAATATTCTCAATGTGCGGCCTACATTGATAAGGTGATGTATAAAATGTTGAGCATTTTAGCCATGAACATGTCAGAGACATGAAGATAAATATATGCTGA
This sequence comes from Cheiracanthium punctorium, assembly GCA_038373885.1. NCBI lineage: Eukaryota > Metazoa > Arthropoda > Arachnida > Araneae > Cheiracanthiidae > Cheiracanthium > Cheiracanthium punctorium. The sequence goes on along the minus strand of JAWZYV010010530.1, from coordinate 583,071 downwards.
CTTAAACCACTTTATATCAGCATATGACATAAGAGATTAGATTATGTTCAAAATAAGGTAGGAAAAAGATGACGTTAAGAAAAAATGAAAAAAATTCCCCTCGTTCATTTTCAAAATGTGACACTTTTTAAATTGGTATATGGAAATGTGGGTTAGGGCCAATTATCTACGAAAGGGATCTAGGTCGTGGATGGGATTGCTCCCCGCGAGGGTCTTTCTAAGGGGACCTAACCCGTATTGACGCGAAGTCTCGGAGAAAACCACGGAAAACTCCGAACGATTAGGTCGGCGGACGCGACCTGGTTTCGAACCAGTCACCTTCCGTCTTCGAGCTCAAAGCGATAGCACTATGCCCCCGGTGGTGCATAAATTGGTACATTTTACTAATTGGTTTCTTTGAGCCCTGCACAAAGAAAATCCTCAGTAAGTAAAATGCGCGCTATAATCTCATGAGGTGAACTACAAAATTTGAGAATTATACCCATAAAAATGACAGAGACTTGAAGATAAATACAGGCTGACTTAAACCACTTTTCAATGGCTCTCGAAGGGAAAAAAAAATCATCACGTCGGAAGATCGCGTTTTAGGGATCGTACAGATATTTTTTGGACGCTATGGCCATACACGTTTGCATTCATAATCATTTATAGCCCTTGATCATCTTTGTTTAACGATATCGCTGAGACACTTTATGATAAAAAGCTGAATAGTTCTGTGCATCACCTCATTAGTGTGTGGAACAGTATTTCTACTCATTGGAATTTTTTTTACGGGTTCGTATACAAATTTTAAAAGTTTAACTTATCGAAAATTAGCGTGAAAAAATTTTTCTTAATTTATATTTTCTCTACCTTATTTTGAGCATATTTTTAAAATTCATATAAGAAAAGAAAAAACGAAGATTTTTGCTTGACAAGAGCATCATTTCAGAGCACTTCTGATTTAACTATACAAAATTACTGTAAATATATTCTTTCTGTTAGTTACCTTAAATATTACTAACAAATAACCTAAAAATGCTTTTTCTCCGTAAATTAAAAACTTTACAGAATTTGAAACTAGGTGTATTATGATAAAATGGATCATGTATTACATATCTTTAAAATTTAAGACGAGAAATATGTCAGATGTCGTATTTCAGTCATATAGACTAAAATTCTTGAACGAAACTAAACTAAGCAAATTTTGTTGCACCTTTTAATGCCCTAATTTTTTTTAAAGTAATGTGCAACACAATGATAAAGGTAGCTAATTCACTCCCCCTCCCCCCAAAATAAAAAAAAGAAAAAAAAAACTCATCGATTTCAATCACTGAAATTACAGTACTACTTTTATCAATGAAAGAAAATGCGCTCACTTTAATGAATTTACTCAAATTAAATTGAATGCATAATACATTCGACGGAGAATTACTGATAATGAACATAGGATAGCTAATTTCTTTAAGCGCGCTGAGTGACTATGATTTTGGGAAAAGTGTTTCCGTAATATCCCTATTGGATGAAGGCACGTCAGTTGAATAAACAATTTAGTCAAGTCCTTAACGAAAGTATTTCAGTATTCTTTCACATACAGGTTCGTCAATAAACTGATATGTGAGTTGGAATACCAAAATAACGAAAGCTCAGCATCCAAGAACTAATTTCTGAGTCGGAATCCAAGGCGAGGTCTAACTCTCTAGAGCTTTAAATTATTCTATAATTTATTGGGATTTCAATTTAAGAGATAACTATCTTTTTTTAACCCTTTGAGGTGCAACCCTTTCCCAATGCTGTAAAAAGGACAGCCATTGCCATCGCTTAGACTTAACCACCAGCAAGAGGGCGGACGATCGAAACGTTCATCGCGTGCCACACATCTAGAGACCCTTTTTTGACGCAGCTGGCTGTGCCGCACAGCCAGCTGTCGTCAAAGAAGGGATCTCTAGATCTGTCGCACGCGATGAACGTTTCGATCGTCCGCCCTCTTGCTGGTCGTTAAGTCTAAGCGATGGCAACGGCTGTCTTTTTTGAGCATGGGGCAATCTATCTAGCTGTTAACGCATTCTTCCATTTTTCAGCAGATGTCAGTGCTGTTAAAAAGAATCGTGACCATATTTTTTAAAAGGAAATGACGTGCTAAAAAGTAAAGGTTTCTCGTGGAGCTATGTCACCCGCCACTCTTTTTATAGAAATCCAAACTATTCTTGGTGACTGGCAACAGTCAAAACGTCAGAGTTGGGTGTTCCCAGAGCGGGAACACTGCGCGTTAAAGCGTTAAGGGCTGTACATTTTCTACGAGATTAGGTCCTGCTATCAACAGCCTATACAGTAATGCCTGATTAAATTACAAGCTAGAACTTTCGATCAGAATTGGTAATAGAGAGAAAATCCTTTTAGTAGCAAAATGATATTAAAAGATTTTTAATTGCATTCAAATAGACGTATCTAAAGTATTTCTTAAATTGTTATTTTTTTCTATCGTATTAAGTCTTTTTAGAAAATTTTCTTTTTTTAAACTTCTTGGCATGCATAAACCAGATATTTTACCTGGAGATAAAATATTTGGTTTATGCATGAATTACGTAGTTTAATACACGAACATGAATGAAACTACATAAGTTATATTGATTACTTATAAAAGAGATATTGTAATTTATTTAAGTCAAACGAGTGAAAGCGAAGTCATTTCAGTTATTTCTATCAACGTTCAAAGGCAGATAATAATAATAATAACAACACTATATTGCCTGATGTAGGCACAAAGTACAGGGTGTTTAAAACGCATCTTTACACTCTTATAAAATAACTAGAAATAAACAAACAATTATGTGCTTTTATAATTTTCTAGATCCAATAAAGAAAACATATACGTTTATTTTAAAAGAAATTAAAAGCGCTGGTGTTGGATTGGAAGAGAAAGTGCAATGCTGTGTCCATCTAGACCTATAGACACAGCACCTTCAAACTTCTTTTTATGGAGATACGTGGAAAATTGTGCCAATCACCAATTCGATTCATCACGCTGATGAAATACAGGGACCACTAAAAATGTTATTTCTGCAGTGATTCATAGAATGTGGTTAGAAATATCTAATGGGCTGGATGTTTTTCGTTACGCACATTGAAATTGTGCAATGAAGCATCGCATAGAGAGAAACAAGTGTTCGATTTTTTTTTTCTTTATGGAACATAAAAACACTCCCAGAAAAACTCTTTTCAAAAGAACTCTACACATTAATTTATTCCTCAGTTTTCAACGGTTAATTTCCGTATTCTTTGAAAACATTATATTTCCTTGAATTCTTCCCATAAATCTAAAGAGAAAAAAAATTCGCTGAATCTGAAGAGGTTTCTTCAATTCTGAGAAGAAAAAAAATATGTTTGTCAAATAACGGAAATATTACGGCATCACTGCTGAGAATAGGATGTCCTTGAATTAAAAAAAATAATTTTTGAGAATGCTATTGAATATCATTATTTTTTCATTTTAATTATTTTTAAGTATATTTCTGACAACTAATATTGTTAAGAGAATATATAAATTCAAATCTAACTCGTCTAAAAGCACAATTGTATTGAATAAAAAAACTCTCTAGCATTTGTTAATGGTATCCTTCAAGCTGTTTATTTTAAGAATTTCTAAAAACAGTTTCGAAATTTTCATTTAGAGATCGCCTGCTGTACCTTACCCCTACAAATGCAATTAAACGAGTTTTAATGGCTTTAATAAATAGCAATTGATCGAAAGCATCCATTGATTTGATAAGCAGAAGGATTTTTTTTAATAGGGTACTTTTTGGGGTTTACATTGGTTATTTAAGGAGCACATTAAAGTGTCTCTATTGCTTTTTGTATTTTTATGGCACTACGAGCCGTTGTTCAAAACAAGATTTATTTGTTTTAGACTTGAAAGAACGACGGAGTTTCAATGAATAACTAAAATGTTTATTTTCTGTATGTGCAATTCGAACTATTTTAAAATAAGGTTTTAAAAGCTATTTTCATCAATGCTGCAGATATCTACCAGCAGTTTGCTTTTATTCTGAAACCGATTTTTGAGAAGGGCGAGAATTTTAAATGTTTTTATAGCTGTAATATTGAACTTTTAATTAAGCCTTTGTTTAAAAAAAATCCGTTTTATTAAAACTTACTAGAAACACTTATTCAAATTTACGAATTGCTAAAATAACTTTGGCTTGCAGGTACCTGAATCGCAGAACAATTTCATTTATTGATGCGAATTTAAAAAGACATAGGTCTTATTGAACAGTCATCATACGCATTGAATTGAATAAATAACACATCAGCCGGAACAATGAATCATTCTAGAATTACGGGAAATGCTCTTTTTTTTTATTTATACAATTTGGTGAAGAAGCCTTAAATAAGAAAAGCTTCCTAATGATGCTATTCAGACCTTCGTTACAATAAAGAAAATAAAATTAGGAAAAATATATAACTGATTTAAAACATTATTATTAAACTTCGAAAGCAGAAAAGCATTTCTAAATTTTCCTTGATGCGCCCTGTTTAGACCCTTGACGAAGAAGGTAAACTAATCCCTTATTGTCTTCCAGCTATTCAAAATAATAGTTAAGTTGATTGAAAAAGTCGTTTATTCAGAGCCTTGTTCTTTAATTAGATACTAAGTTTTAAAACTTTTCAACAAAGTTGGGAAGCGTTTATGATTTCAGTTTGTCTGTCTGTCCGTGTTTAAACTGCCTTCTGTAGGCATAGATTGTCCGATGCTTTATTTATATTCTCCTATACTTTACTGAAAAGTGTTTGTGTATAGCATGAATAGCTTTTTGTACAGGGAAATTCAAAAATTCTTTCATTGACGTTTAAGGGAAGTGGTTGTCGAAAATGCTTGTGTGAGGGGACCTTCATCTATTTAAAAAAAAAAAAAAGAAATTAAAATATGCGTTAGTGTGATTTATAAAAGAATGTTCTTCATCGAAAATAATTTATATAGAGAAGAATCTGGTTATAAAGAACTTCACTTTTAAGAAGAGTTGAGATTCACTAACAAAAAAATTCCTATATTAAAAAATCTTATAAAACAAAATCAATCATTATGAAATTTCACATTCATAACTCATTTTTCGGATTTGCGAATTCGATCTTGGATCCAATGAATTTAGTTAAGCTCAGATTTTGCTGTATGTAGAACATGTACGTTTTAATCCATACATATTAACATATATGCTTATATATACATACATGCTTATATATAAATACATTATGTATGTTTACAGAGGCTCCCCCTCAAGGAAAAAAAAATACGGGCATGGATTTAAGCTGGAAACAAATACTTGCATACATGTTTGATTGTCTGCTCCCATCGTTACAAAGATGCGACCTAATTCATTATTCAGCAAAGTGTTAGTATTAGCAAAATCGTAACTGCGCAGATGAAATCGTGTTGGAAAGTGAATTATAGTCGATAGACAGACACGATTGATCTTTCTCATGACAATTTACTTTGCGTGTTTTTATCTTTGTCTATATCCTTTACGCACTTATCCGCTGAGATTATGAATAGCAGATCATCAAACGTGCTTCTCGACTCGTTCTTGCAGATCTCCTCTTTGAAGAGCTCAAATCGTGTTTCGATAATCAAACCTTAACAAGTCTCGAGTGTGGAGTTTGGAGTGGTTTTTCCCCCCGATTTTCGTATTGAAACGCAATGATTTTTACTATCAGAAAACACAGTATTCGATGCAACTTTTAAGTTCTCGCAGAAGCTACGAAAGAGATTGCGAGTGTGAGTATCGATTCGAGGTATCTAAAATCAACGCTTATAAGTTTTCAGATTCCGGAAGGATTCTCAATTAAGCATGGAAATTTATTTTTAACAGTATTTGGAAATATGGAGACAGTAATGGGTTTAAATTTGTCTGTATAAGGAAAGAGAACATGTAAGAAATTTGTATGCTTGTTTTCAGCGCAGCAGAAACTGATTATATAACTTAAGACAATTTTACTTAAATCTTAAGAGGGAACTCTTAAAGATTTAAAAAGAGAAAAGGTAGCTTTAAAACTTTGAAAAATTATATATATATATATATATATATATATATATATATATATATTGATTGCATTAAGTCTTCTCTGATGGCAACATGCACTAATACTGCCTCCATTACTGAGCTTTGATCTTCTTGTCGGTCCACTTCCTCGTTGTTTATTTCTAATAGCTACGGTCGCGCCCCCAAGTTACAAAAGGACCCTAATTTTGGTCAGGTAACTTGCAGAAACCTAGCTATTATTGTTTTTTTCGATTCAATTGAAATGTGCGTGCGGTGGCGCCTGATGATAGAGCACACCATTTCAATATTAATTCCATTTTCCGTCTATTTGCGGTTACATGTGATTAGGCTTAAAAAGCCCACCAGTTCTAATTTGGCGCTTTATATCCAATTTATCCACTCTTTCATTGCCTTAAAAGGCTATATTTAAACACTTATCCGGTATAAGCTCGTTAATTGGCACCATGTGCTATCTACTTTTTTATTTTTTTTATATTTTTATATTTTTACATTTTTTTCACTTTATCAATGGATTATCTTGGGATTTCACTTTACGTAAGTAAGCTATTATATATATATATTTAGTTATACTTTTTTTACCACAACAAAAAGGTAATTGTAAATATTTTAGATGTTTTTTTTTTGAACGATAAAAGGTCACAATGTAACTGTCTAATTAATCATCATAAAAATGTAGGCATTTTGATTAATGTCCAATTATGCGTAAAGAAGTCTACATGAAGGAAGATTAGCATCAGAGAATATACCTTTAGAACATTATCGAAAAAAGAAATACCATTAAACTCAAAACAAGAGTTTTTAAAACTCCAGTGGACAAATAGAAACCACGAGGAACTTTAAAACCACGTTTAGGACAATTTCACATCACTGGTCTCCATATTTTTGATAAAAAGCATTAGGTAGCTCGTCTATACCGATAAAAAAAATGTTGACTCTTCAAGGCTATTCCGTTGAAAAGTACATCTGGTTGTACCTAACTTTTGAAAGAAAATTTACTTTTTTACTTTTATGGTTTATAGGATGCTAGAAAAAAACAATCATAATTTGTAATTAAATTTTATTGTAGACTAATCTACGGGATTCTGATTGGAGAACAGATGTATTAACAAGGCAGGTATGCTTGTTATGCATTAAATTTAAATGTATATATATATATATATATATATATATATATATATATATATATATATATATATATATACACAGCAATTAAAAAAAGCAAATCCACTTCTTTAAGAACTTAAAAAAAAGAGAAACACAAATTTTTCAGCTGTGTCCCAATATAGGGGTCATTACTGTAAAAGATAAATGAAAAATCCGAATTGCTTTTATTCGTTCTCTTTGAAAGGAAACTGGAAATACATCTAGGCTGTTACTTTGTGATATATCCTTAGAGTTGTTTATTTTCAATTTGTTTGGAATTAAAGGAAAATACCTTCACCAATTTGATTTGAAACTTCAGAAGTAATTTACGTCGAGAGTGAGGGGTTTGCAGTGTATAAAACAGCGCATGATTAAGACACTTATCTGTTCATTCTCCAGGAGAGGTCTGTTTTTTTTCTTTTCTTTTTTCACGCAGAGAGGTTCAAAGTCTGTCGTCCCAATGAAAGCTTAGTTGTTAAGAGGTTTCGCTTAAAGTGTTTCTACTATAATGTATACTGCGGCACAGTAAAAAGTAAATAAGACAGCATCAGAAGCGACTTCGTACTATAAGTTTCGGAGACCTGATAAAGTTTGAATAAATAAGGTTTTGAAAATCTGAGCCTGAATAATAATCACCCGAGCCTGAAACCAGTTCGAAATTTAACCCTTTGAGGCGCAACCCTTTCCCAATGCTGAAAAAAGGACAGCCAGCTGTCGTCAAAAAAGGTCTCTAGATCGGTGGCACGCGATAAACGTTCCGATCGTCCGCCATCTTCCTGGTCGTTCAGTCGAGTGATGGCAACGGCTGCCCTTTTTCAGCATTGGGCAATCTATCCAGCTGTTCCCGCATTCTTCCATTTTTCAGCAGGTGTCAGTGCTGTTCAAAATAATCGTGACACTATTTTGACGGGAAATGACGTGCTAAAAAGTAAAGGATTCTCGTGGAGCTCTGTCACCCGCAACTATTTTTATAGAAATCCAATCTATTCTTCGTGACTGGCAACAGTCGAAACGTCAGAATTGGGTGTTCCCAGAGCGGGAACACGGCGCGTTAAAGGGTTAAAGAGTGGGAGTGTTCAAACTTTAAAGTATTAAATTTAGAAAATGTGACTCAATTTTCAGATTTAAGATAAAAATTATAAGTGTGTAAAACTTTTAGTTATTTTTCAAACTTAATAAAACTCCCAATCATTAAAATAATTTAAACGATTGGGTTCAGATTATCAGTTTGAATAACAGGTTTAACTGAATGCGAAATATATGAAAATGAAAGGAATTATAAATGAGATATTTCTGTGAGTGGTGTCAAAGTGCACTTTCAAAACTCGTCTCATAAAATAGTTCAAAAGTGTCCTCATAGTTAAAAATTCTATTTCATAGTAAGCAAAAATAATTTTTTTTTGATGGAAAAAATAATGTTACTGTGCTGTTTCAAAGTTTTACGAGTGGCATATTTCCTTAAGCTTGATTAGAAATTATAATTTAGAATAAATACTTCAATAAAGTGTTTATTATTAATCAACTTCTTTCTTCTTTATCATTATTTAATCTGATTATCTTCTTTTTTTTATAATCATGGCTATGAAAGCATGTAAATTTTTTGAATTCGGGTTCAGCTGTCGTTTCATGCAATACGTGAATCATTTCAAAACAAACGCCGCAGAAATACAATTTCGCTGCTCTTTTTACTCTTGGATGGAAATAATGTATGTTCGCAATGAAGTAAATGATTCTGTTCAAAATGTTACAGCTGATACCAATGCTTTTAGAGATGTTTAAATATTGTAATATTCCTCCTGCATTAAACTATTATAGTTAATGAACGAGCCCTTACAACTATATGCATTCATAAAATAAAACGCACGAAAGCAAAAATAATTAATTCACGTTCTTCGTAGCTGGTTCAGTCTGCGTCAACCCGCTCAGACTAACGAGGATGCATTCACCCAGTCTGTAAATTAATCCGTACAAAAATACGCTGCCGTAATTATGTGCCGTATAAAAATGACACGCACTCAAATAAAATACGCAGCTCATTTAAACAAATATTTAATCATATCGAAGGCGACAAAAGCGACATTGAATTTTGCCAGATGTGTCTCAGCATACAAACCATTGTTTTAAAAGGTTGACGAATCACTATGTAACTCTTCGCTGAATAACAACAAAAACACCAAGCCTCGAGTGTCTATAGGCTGCCTAACCCCCCCTAGCCGCTTACTGTATAATCAACATTCGGGGAAGGGTTTTTAGAAAATTTAATTTGAACTTCAAGCCCCTCTTTTGAGCCTATCTTACGAGCGCAAATATTCTCCCGCGATTTGTAAATAGCAACACTCATCGGATTTATTTTCGATAAGTTATTTCTTTAAAACACTCCAAATTCAGCTGTCTTGATGGGAAACTCGTTGTACTTCAGTCAACTCGCAAAGTGCTTTTGCTGTCTTCTGTATTGTTTCATATTTTGAAAAAAAAAAAAAAAAGATTACTCAAATATTTTCAGAATACTGGAAAGTTTAAATGATGAATTTTGAGAAATTTCGATTTCCGAAGAGGGAACAAACTCTAATGATTCATATTTAAAATTTTCACCGATGAGTGAGAACTTGTTAAGAAATTGCATACTTGTTCTTTGATACTCATGATCACATCGTTATTGTTAATCAGGATCTCCCTAATAAGTATGTCGTCTCAATGTGAACAGCTATCTGGATAATGATAAAAGATGCGAATTTTGAGGAACAAAGTGTTGTTTCGTTGCTTAAAAATTATTTATTTTAAGCAACGCTCAAAATAATACTTTCTCTCCCAAAATAAGGTAAAAACAAACAAAAAATATGAAAGGATAAAAGGGTAAATTTTCTTTGAAATAACTAATATAAACTAGAAGACAGTTTTTTATGCTTATAACTGTAAAAACATTTCACGAGGTGGGCAATTATGAGGTGTGGAATGGAAAGGCGAAATTTCTCACACAAAGGTCTGCCTTGTTACCATTTTGTTAAGAAAAATATAAAATCAGGCTTTCTAGTTAACGATGCTTTTATTAATTGTATGTGAATCATACGTTTGCGTAAAAAGGGTTTACATTATGGATACACTCAACACAGTTTATCTTCCTTGTAATTTAATATATTTTTAGAGTGATTCAAAGATACTCTACTTTATTTACTTTAACACTTTAACGCGCAGTGTTCCCGCTCTGGGAACACCCAACTCTGACGTTTTGACTGTTGCAAGTCACGAAGAATAGATTGGATTTCTATAAAAATAGTGGCGGGTGACATAGCTCGACGAAATTCCTTTACTTTTGAGCGCGTCATTTCCAGTAAATAAAATGGTCACGATTCTACAGCACTGACATCTGCTGAAAAATGGAAGAATGCGAGAACAGCTGGATAGGATGCCCAATGCTTAAAAAAAGGGCAGCCGTTGCCATTGCTCGACTTAACGACTCGCAAGAGGGCGGGCGATCGAAACGTTCATCGCGTGCCACAGATCTAAAGACTCTTTTTTGACGACAGCTGGCACACGATGAACGTTTCGATCGTTCGCCATCTTGCTGGTAGTTAAGTCGAGCGATGGCAACGGCTGCCCCTTTTTCAGCATTGGGAAAGAGTTGCGTCTCAAAGGGCTAAATATTCGTTTGGTGCATGCAGAAGCCGAAAGCGGCGAAAACCATGGCAGTCGTATAACAGAAAAGTACCAGCACTTTAAATTTGTAACTAAAATGCATCTGTTCCAGTCGCATTTTGTGGATCGTTAGACGACCTATCGCAACTTCATATTTTTCTGAAAATCGAATGTCGGTTTTCTGAACACTGAAATAAATGTTTTGTTGGTTCAAAAAATTGCGGTTAACTCTTCCAAAGAAATATTTTTGCTTAATCAACATAATTTTTGTTACATCAACGAAATATTTTGTTAATTTAACAAAAAAATTTTGTTAACGGTTAATTTTTTTTTTTTTTTTTTTTTTTTTACGATTGAAATAGCGCCAACCATATTTTTGTTGAATCAGCAAAAATTTGTTTCATTCAAAAAAATATTGTTTCCTTGAAAGATATGGCAAATTTGCGACCCTTCAATTTTGCAAAATTTTCAATAAAAGTGTTTATTTTATTTATTTGTTTTACGCATAACTTATTAATCGTCTTCCTCCACTTTTATAAATCGTTGTCATAAACAAGGAAGGAATGAAAAATGAACCTATTTTGTACTTCACTCCTCCTCCCCTTCCAATAATCAGCAAGCAGTGGCAGCTATGGCTGAAGAATTTTTATTGTCCTACATTTTTGGGGAAAAAAAAAGACAGAAATTTTCGAATTACTTATATAAACGCCCTACCGGTAAATACCCACGGAGATACCCAAGAATGTCAGCTAGAACATGCAGTAAACTGGCGAAAATTTCCCATGTGCTTAATTATTGACCCGCGTTTAAAGGTCGAAATTATAGAAGATAATTACAAGGGCGGGCGCTTTCAATGTCTTTTCATCCGGAACTGGGTCCCTCATTAGCGCAGGAGGGCCGAATTCAGATTACGCTAAGAATACAGGAACGTGTAAAATGTATACAACGTTTAGAACGAAAGTGTGTGCAATAGTGCGAACGAACTGGTGTTTGTACACTATATAAGACTTAGAAAAGAACTTTTTAACCCTTTAATACTCTTGCAAGAATGATAGAATAGTTTCAAGAATGAAAGGAGAATAGTTTCAAGAATGAAAGGAGAATAGTTTCAAGAATGAATGGTCATAAAAGTGCCTATTTTTTTATTTCAGAAAATTGTATACAAATAAGTGCATATGTACACTACATGCATTCATTTTAAGGTTCCGGACATGTTTTGAGTACGAAAAAAAAAGTTTCTAGGAAAAGCCAACATTCAGTGTTATTATAACGGATCGTGTGTTTCCTAGTCAGCAGGGAATCGTTAAATACATAGGTTTCTTCGTAAAATAAACAGATATTTGTAAAGTTTTCTTTGAACACAAGTCAAAAGCTAAGATTGCACGATGCCAATCACCAAGACACGAATTGGAGTACTCCTACCCTCTATTTAAAAATAAACTATATACGTATTTAGTTAAAGATAGTCTGGTATTGTCATCGGTTGTGTCAAATGAGATATAAAAGAAATATCTGGTCATAAGAAGTGAAATGCTCTCATCTCTTTCTGGCTCATCGCATTTGAACACTATTGCTCGGCAGTAGGATGGGCAGTAGAAACAGAGGGAAGAATTATAGTCCGTGATTTTCAGGCGAGCGAGGCTTAAGGCGCTGATGCTTTCCAACAAAGTCTGATGATTTCGGTTTGCCTGTCTGTTCATCCATTTTCCAACTGCCGTTCACTTAGCATAAATGGCTACGAAATTTGTATGAGCCATTGATATACCGTTGAGTCCGCTATGGAGCAGGAGTTCTTAAACGGTGGGGCGTGCAGAGCACCTTGGGGCGTAGGGAGCATTTGGAGGGAGGACGCGAGAAAAAAATGCAGAGGGAGTGTGATAATGCATGTTTTTGAAAAATCATCTTATTTATTGTTATTTTTAATCCAAAACATATCTATTTTCGCTTAAAATTTTGAACTCGACCGATAGCATTGTTTTGTAGAAATGGGGACTCAATGTTCATTGTTGTAAAATAAAAAACTGTGTATGCTGAGGAATGGTTGGGGGTGGGGGAGGGGGGGGGTGAAATCGTAAGTTACCTATTCTCGTGGGGAGGGGCACAGTGTTAAAAGTCTTGAAAGCACTACCCTGGAGAACAATGTATGTAGCATTTATAGCTCCTTGACTGGAGAACTGAAAGAATTTCGATGCATCACGTTGTACGGGCAGTCACTGTTTAAAACATATTTGAGAGATATTAATCTTTTTCAAAGGAAACAAAACTGATTAGATGTTATTAAGGAATTACAAAGTAATGCTCCCCATCTAAAGCAGTGTTATAGTTATTTTATAGGAGCACTCAAAATAGTTTCATACATAACAGTATGTAGTAGTTTAGAAACATCCACCCATTTAGTGTAATTCAATAAGCATAGCCTACTATTCTTTATTAAATCACAAATTAAAATCAGGATCACAAATTTATAAGATAAGTTAGTAGGACAGGAATTTATTTTGTAATATTAAAAACTACAAAAAAAAAAGAGAAAAGTTTGTATGATCACAAAGAGATTTTAAGCCAAAAGTAGTGGCTTCAACATTTAAATGACTAAAGCCGGTGTTGTAAATGTTATGAATGCTTATACAGAAACTTTTTGAATACAGCTGTAGTTTTAATCGAAAAATGAAAGTGTAAAAAACCAGTCATTTCCTTCTTCTCAAAAAACATCGACCCTTTTCAAATGGTTAATAGTTACTTTCTCAAACCGAATTTTCCCCCTTGAACTCCTCACTGCAGAACTTGTGTATTCGGTACACAGTTCAAGTATCGAATACGCAATTTTTTAAAATGGAATAATCTTTTGAATGTCACAGTACTTTCAAATGATTAGTTCATGTAAAATGATTCCGAAATCAAAATTTTAAAGTATACTTAAGTATGAAATAAGATATTTTCGGCAAATTTTCTCTGAATAACAGCAAATTGCTTGTTTCACGAGTAATGTTGTTGATTAAGATTTCTTAAAACCATTAGCTCTTCATTTGCACTTCATTCATTAAAAGAATTTTTGTCTTACTCTTCATAGTAAAATAATACATTATTAAAACTGTTTATAATGATATAAAAGTCCCTAATTATTTTGAATGAATAAAAATAGAGTATGCTTAAATATATACTGTGATTTTAAAAAATTATATCAGCTGAAGAGTAAAACATTTTAACAAGCAATTTTTGGGTGAAATCACATTAAAACATTCAAAATTCTAAAAAATGAATTCATGTATTTTTGAAAAAGAAATTTAAAGTCTACAAGTGAAATTCGAACTAGCATTAATCCACGTGTTAACTCAACATATTATGAATCATGAAAAACAAAACGAGAATTTTACCGAAATCAAAAACTTTTTCTTAAAATTTGTTTGTTCAGCTTTCCCGTACGTGATTTTCTCCGATAATTCATCGCAGACCGTTAAACTACCAAAAATACGAATGGTTTTTAATCTTACATAAAATAATTTTTCGCTCACTTAATTCTTTATTATTTTTTTTTAAACATCAACTCTTCGTACTTCTTAGTTTAAAAAGTAATGGAGGAATAAATGGCTAATAAAAGAATAAATTTGAAAAAATAATATTTGAAATATCTTCGCACATTAAAAAAAAAAAAAAAAAAAAAAAAAAAAAAAAAACTTTTCTTTTATTTTGGTCATTCTAAAATTTTTCCTACTTCTTAAGTTAGGGATTTTTTATTTTTATTTATTTATTTATTTTTTTTTTTCAGAATCACCGAAAAGTTAGAATATTGTAAGTATTCATACATATTTCTAAGCTTAATAATGCAATAAAAAATAAAATACTTAATATTTTACACTTAAATCACAATTTTTTCACGGAATCCTATTTTAAAATTTCATAGAAGTGCCGGTCAAGAAAACCACTGCCTTAAGGCTGCTCTTCGAAGAAACAACACGTGGCCAGTGAACAATTTAAAAAATTCATCCCATCAGAAACTCAAAAAAATTAAATTATTTCTTAACAAACCTTTCTATGTCTTCTCATAAACGAAAGAAGCTAAACTAGAAATAAACCTTTTAGAAAAGTCTCTTAACACATGATGACAAATGTATTGCCCTTTATGAATTTTTTTTTTTTTTTTTTTTTTTTTTTTTTTTTTTTTTTTTTTTGCATGTCGCATATTTTGTATAAGTAAAGTGATTAAAGTTGAAGCTTGTGAAGAGACGTTCTGAATTTTTTTCTTTTCAATGAAGTTTAAAGTCGTTCAAAATTTGCCTTTTCCCCCTTAGGAACAAAAAGCAGTTGGTAATTTCCAGTATTTAAATTCCGTTACTTTGCCTGTACATCCACTTTTACCGTCACTCAAGTTCTTCAGCAGAGAAGCGACACGAGATAGCGGATTGAGCAAATGCGTTAGTTAACAAAACAATGTGCTCTAAATTGAATAAATTCGTTATTATAATATTGTTCAATATTATTTAATTCTTTCGTGGGTGAATTCTACACATTGGGGGAATTTCCTTGTTCGATGTTTGTGGTACCTTTGAATGTATTTTATTTAGCATGCTCGGTGTAGTGTTTGGAAAAACATTTTTCCAAACATTACACAAATTTAGATTTAAAAAAAAATAAGTTTGGAAAGAATTCGAAATAGGTATTTCGTGCAAGATATATCTTTCAGTTTATTTCTAATCTCCCCCCCCCCCCTCCTCAAATCAATGGCAAAATAAAATTTGACTACAAAAAATAAATTCTTTATTAAAAATAATTTTCAGAGTTTGTATTTTGACAGCATGAATGTAATCTTATTAATAAAAACAGCTGTCATTAATTATTATCTATAGAGTGACAATAACTTTACATATATATATATGTATTTATATTTGTACGTATATGCTTATACATCACAGAATGGAACAGAAGACTGTAGATAGCATTGGATGGATTAAATAGTAACACAGGATAATGTTAAACAAATTCATGAGCAAAATTTTATTATAGCAAATTAACTGATTTTAATAGAATAAATTAAGACAGTCGCCTAATTCCTGTAATGTCAAGGGATGAATGGTTAGCGACTTAATTACCATGGCGCAGTAAACAGACAAACAATAATAATAACAAATTGCAAAAGACCGCAAAACTTAAATTCGTGTTTTTGCGGTAGAACTTAGAAAGAAACTTACTTTCTGTCGAGCAAATTTTCTCGGATGGAGAAACAGGAGAATTTTTTTTTTGTCCTGGTGTGACGAAAGACAAAACTTAAAATCAATTAATCACGACGTTGGCAGCCAGATTTCGCCGATAGGTAAGTGAGAGTAGATATCAAACGACGCCGAAATATATACGCGAAGTAGATTTTAGCGCGCATGCAGGCAGTCGGATCTTTTTGTTAGTTTTAGGCGCCAAGACGCGCACCTCGAGACGTCATCCCCGCGATCGACCAATCGCCTTCCGCATCCACGGAGGGCCAATGAGAGGCGGGGGCCTCCTTCGCGAAAATTTGATCGTGTTGAAGGGAAAAAAAAAAGAATCAACTTCTGATCTGTTTCTTCCATAAATATTTTCTTTCGTAAAGATATTTACGGCCGCTTATTTTTGAGCTATTATAGACGGCATTTTTATTCATTTTTTATTTTTTTTTCCTGTGGTAAAGAGGGAGTGGGAGGGGGGGGGGTTGTGAGCATGGGGGGGGGGCACAACAAGCGCGAATCCCAAAAAGTGAAATATTGAATTGCTTTTGTTGTTTCGCAGCCGTTTTTTCTGGTACACAATTGTACTTCCGGGCATTTCAGGGTGACTTTTTTTTTTTAATCTTTCCCCCCCCCCCTCCCCCCTTATCCCCTTTGAGTTCGGCGCTTTTATTTTACACTTTAAGAAAAGTTTAAGACAAAAGTGATTTCGAATAAATATATTTCCTACCTCCAATATTGACAACCACCAGAACAAACAGAGTGACGAGAAGAAAAAACCTGTTCAAAAGGAATCTGCTGCATTACATTTCGGTCTCACAGCGACTGATGCGCAAAATTTCCGTTAGTCGCCATCCAGGTTTTTTTTTTTTTTTTTTTTTTTTACTGGAGGAAACTTAGATATTTTTTATAGTTAAAATAGTTTTTCATAAATTATTTTTCAATTTTGATGTTTTAAAATGATGCTTAAAACTCCTTTTTCCTCTCTCTTAAAAGGATATTTCACCTTAAGAGCGATCGCCAACACACAACTTTTGAACAGCTTTAAAAACAAATCAATGATGTTAAACATTATATATATATATATATATATATATACATATATAGAGAATTAATTGAAAAATAAAACCATCACAAAAAATTATGAGCGCAGCAACTACAGTTCTAATATAATTTCCCGTGCTTTATAGTTAGATTGTAAAAAAGTTAATTCAGGGGCGTAGCCAAGGGGAGGGTTAGGGGAGGGTCATAACCCCCCCCCCCCACCATGAGAAATTGTTTGCCATACAAAATGTATATTTTTCACTCCCTTATCACTCCCTTATCACGCATATATGCGAGTTGCAGTAGTCGTAACCCCCCCATGAAAAATTTCTGGCTACGCCCCTGAGTTAATTGTAATACAGTTAAATTGTATAAAAGTTACTAATTACTTTGAATGAATAAAAATCGAGTATTTTTTTTATTAAATATATACTAAAAATAGCATAAACCCCTGGAAATAGTCCATATGTTACAAGTAGGACTTGCCTATACATTTTTGAGTCCACAGCAGTTTGTAAATGAAATCTGTTAGCTAAAGCCTAGTGCTGTATTACAGTTTTGGATGTGGCAACAGTGCTGCTGGACGCTGACTGTAACGGAATGTGGCTTAGATTACAGGATACACGGACTCAGTTTGTTCATATTGTTAAGTTACGGCTGGAAGTTGACGGTAGCCACGTTTTAAGTATGTTTTTTCAATTTCTATTCTATACATTGTTTGAAGTTTTTTGCAAGTCAGGGAGAACTGGTGTCCGTTGATTAAACTTCATGATTATATTAAAGAGACAATATATCAAGATACTTGATTTTTAAAAAATTCTGTCATTACAATAGTACAAAATAGTTCAAAATCTCCTGACACCAGACTAGAAACCTGTAACCCCCAGTCTCCCTCTGATGAATTAGCTGGTTATAATGTTTTTATTTAATTCTTATCTTATTCAAGTGTGTTTCTTTGACAAAGACTGGGGTTATTTGGGTTTTATTTTACAATTTAACTATATATGCATATAATACAGTGGCGTAGCCAAGGGGATGGGTGGGTTAGGAGGGTCACCAGCCCCCATGAGGAATTTTTTGCCATACAAAATATATATTCTTCAGTCCCTTACGCCACTGTATACATATACAGGGTGAATCTAAACTCTTGGGCAAAACTTTAAGGGGTTATAGGGAACACAATAAGGAATCGTAATCACGTAGCAACCTGGGGTCAAAAACGCAGTTTTAACCCATTTATGCCTAGTGTCCCTTTTTTGGGACGGCATTTTCGCTATGAGTCGAAAACGTTATTTATTTTTCCTAGGCTTTATTCACGAGTATTGAGCCTCAACTCTGCAAAATATTTTATCATGACCAAGTAGGATGTTGATATTTCGATTTTTATGCATAATGATTTTAAAAGAAATCATCCCTTGTTCAAGAAGTTGACATCAGAAATTTATCTATTATTTCAGTTATCAGTAAAAATCGAAGAAAGTCGCAAAAATATCCAGGCACAAATGGGTTAACTTACCTGGTAATAATCACTTTGGGAAAAGTATAAAAAGTCCGTCTAATGTCTTAACCAAGTTTTATAAACAATAGGCTCGTCTCCGAAAATTTCATTCATAAAAAGAAATCCAGAAATAAAATATAATTTTTAAACTATTAATTTTAGTCTTCTGTTTTCGGAGAAAAATACATTAGTTTCTGACGAAACAAGGGTCGGAAAGTGCACTGTTGTTTCGGAAGTTTTTTCCGAAGTGATTATTATCAGCTACACGAAGACGACGTTGCAGACCCCACATTGCTATGTGATTCTCATCCCTTATTATGTGCCCTATCACCCCTTAAAATTTTGCCCAAGAGTTTAGATTCACCCTGTATATTGCTTCTTTAACCGATGCACTTTTTACTAAACCTAAGAGTAAAGCTGCATGTCTCATGCAACTTTTAGAAAAAAAAAATCATAAGCACAAAAAATGTCTTAAAAAATAATTGATTTTGGAAATACGGCCGATTATCTACAAGAGGGATGTAGGCCGGACCTTTAAAAATGGGCCGAGGAGCTAACCGTTTTTATAAATATCGCCTAATTTCGTATGTTTAACTTTTTTTTTTTTTTTTGACTACTTCACAACTTCTACAAGTTCAATTTTTATAATAGTTCACAGTGCAACATGGGGAAAAAGAAACAATACTAAAGTTTCCCAAATCTGTAGTTCAATTGACTTTTTTAAAAAAAAAGTCTGTTCAAAAGAGGCATGATTTACAAAGTGATACAGCCTTAATGATTGCATTTATCTAAATTTATTTTCTACATCTTTAAAATGACGGGATCGGAATAGCGTGTGTGAAATTTTTCTCAGAGATACCTTTAATCCCAAACTCAGGTTTACCGTGTACGCTCCGCCTTACAAATGTTGAGGGAATATTCCCTCGTTGTCCGAGTCTTTGCAGCGAGTGAGTGAAAAAGTTGAAGCAGGGTACAATCGAGGTTAAACTCGAAAAAACTCATCCGTCGGTGTTTTGCTAAACTCTCAAGTGTTTACGCTCTTGCCTGTAAATCTTTAAACTTGAAATGAAGTGAAAAATGACTTTAAAAATTTACATATTTTCTGTGGTGCTCAGACGGTCAAATTGGTTACTTTACGAGTGAGTTAAACGTTACTTTTTCAGTAATATTTTCAAGTTTGGATTAGTATTTTAATAAACGTTTATGGTATGGAAACAGTTTTATTTTATAACGCGATTTAAAAAGGGATTAGGTTTAGCTACTATCTTTAAAAGCTAGTTAAACAGTGTAAAAATTACTCTAAAATATACAGTTATTAAAATTGCATTGGAACATTGCGCACTCGTTCAAAGTGTCTTTGTGAATTTTTTTGGTGTCCCCTATTTTCACAGTGCGAAGTCATGTTCTGGATCAATCGGCAGTGATAAAAAGATTCTTTAGTATTCTTTGCGTCAAAATGTTCGATTCGATAGTAAAAAGACATCAAGTTTAACTCGCACCACCCATAAGGAAAAGACAAAACTCTCGCACCGGTATTATGACATCACGTAAGTATCTATTAACACTTTAAAAAAAAAAAATTTTCTTAGTTTTAAAATCGCATAGCTATACTATGTAAATAAATAAATAATACTGATATAATTTTAAAAAATGCTAATAAATAAATAAATTTCTCTTAGGATTGCCATTTTATTAGCTGGTTATTTCATTCAGATTTAGGTATTCGTTCGTTTATAACTATGCGATTCTGTCATCGTTTTTCGATCAATACACTTGGAATTTACGCGTGGTCGAATTCACAAATAGAAATTAATGAAAAAAATATTGATTTTTTCGTACTTATTTAATTTTATTTAATTTTATAAATTTTTCTGAATGAAATTTGATTTCCTGCAAATGCACTGCAATTGAATTTGTTACATCTCTCTATTATCGCTACTAATTATTGCTTTAACTGAATAAGTACACACCAAAATTATATCTATTTTTTTCTAAATGCAGGTCTTTGCCTAGAAGGCTTTGGCCACAACAGGCCGGAATTGTTGGTCTCTTTGTTATGGGGGCACCCAGTAGGTGGACCAACGTCGCCCCTTATGAAGGGACGGACATGACAACCACGCCCAGTCGGGGGATCGAACCCCGGCCGCCGGGAGTTGATCCAGAAACCGGAGTACGGTGCTTTACCCACCATATAACTCGGTCGGCCCAAAATTATATTTCATCGCTGTAAAATTCATTTAATAATTTTTTATTAAGAGAAATGATTACTTATTTCAAACATAAAAAATATTTCAAAACATCATATTGCTGTTCGTAAACGTAAAATTAAAAATCAATAAAATTCTACAATTAATCAAAGGTTATACCCGAACTAATTTAAGTATTATTAATTGTGCACCATGGAAGCAATAATTATCACCGTAGGCTTTCAAGACAGCATCGATAGGTTTGGGCACAGCTAAACATTCAGTATACTCGTTGCAAAATTGATATTTTTTTTTTAATATAAGGCACAGAATTCGGTTACACGATTCATAAGCACATCAAACCCATAAATCAAAATATATCCAAGGTTTTTTTCTCACGAGGACGAAAATGATCCGTTTGTACTGAAGTAGATTGATATGCAGATGGATAAAAAAGACAGTTAATTGAATCTTAAAAAACTAGGGCGCTTTTCTTACTTTGTACTATTTATTCTACCCCTAAACTGATGCGAAGATGCAGCGAATCGAAATTAACGATCGATTATCAATCACTCTCAGGGCTACCACCTGTAGTTTTTCAGTAAAGTTTCTCCACCTGCATTCATTAATTCCTTGCGGTGTAGGTGGTTAAACATGTTATAGATCCGATACTGTGTCCAATTTTAATTAAAACGATGACCTGTATTCTTTTAACAATGTTTCTTATATCGCGGAGCATGTGAAAGAATACAAGAACGAAAATATTTGGAGTAATATACACCTTTTCAATAAAATACATAATAATAATCTATAAAACTTTCGTAGCAATCAATGATTGTTGAAAGCATTTAGAGGGCCGGTAGATAGAAAAACGAAACGAAATCATAAACGCTTGTAAACGTTTTTCTCTCCACATGTTTCGAATGACTCATGCGGCATAACATTAATTTTTACCCACGATAGTAAATTATTTAATATTTATGTGTATTGGATGAAAAATAATATAATACGATTTGCATAAGTTGACAACCTGTTTTTAACATTTTCCAATGAAGTTCAAAAATGCTAGATGCCCGTTCTTCCATGCATAAATACAGTAAATGTGTATCGATTACTAAGAAATGTGTATAAGGTAATTCGAGTAACAAGTTTGTTACTAGTACTTTTGTGAGTCAAAATACAGTAATATTGACCCTCTCCTGTCAGGAGTCTAGTTCCAGTGTACCCGTGGATTGTGAATTTATCCCAATGGATCGCCTTTAATCGCCATTATTTTTATATCTCGTGAACTCTTAACCTGGTGATTAAAAGCCCTAATTGGAAAAGATGCAAGATTGCATTATAAGGGAATAATTATACGATATTGGAAACGATTGCATATTTGGGCAATATGGAAAAGATTGCATATTTAATGTTTCTAAAAAGATGTTTTATTTTAATTGTAATATTCGCAATATAAGGGTGTCTCGCAATCTGGCAGTACATGAAATACTTGCATCTTTTCCAATATACTCACACAAAGCAATTAAAAGTAACCTCACTCGTGCAGTAATACGAAATTAAGTGTGTGTACTTGGAATCTTCACTCTGTGACAAAATGACACAGCATTATCCAAAAATAAGGTACAACATGATCCAAAAATAAATTAAATGAAACTTAAATTTTTAATGACTATGTCATTTTGTCTCTCACCCACTTTATTGAAAATTGTCCGAAAAATGTGTCCCAAAAATGCGACATAAAAGTATGCGACATAATTTTACATATATTTAAATACTATTAGTTTACAACAGCTTTAATCTATTGTTACAATATTTCGTAAGCTGTAGAATAAGCATCCCATGTTTTTCTCTATAAATACACTCATGTCCATAAATTAAGGATAATTCAGAATCACACAGAAATTGATCTCTAAAATAAAAATTTCACCTGTGGAATGATCACACACATCTTGAAGAAGAATATGCAAATTACAGGAAACCACCAGATGGCGTGGATGGTACGTCACAATGACGAGAGTGTAAGAGCGGGGTATATAAGGATTGGTGGCAAAGAAGTAAAATTGTTCACAAGCACTGTGAAAGCCTTTCAGTGCAAAAACCGCATAGTTATGGCACAAAGGAGGCATTTGGATGATGTTTTACGTGCCAGAATTATCGGACGACTGGAATGTGGGCGTACCCAGCTGGAAGTATCCGAGGAACTTGGAATCGCCCAGAGTGTCATCTCCAGGCTTTGGCAACGATTCCAAGATGATGGTAATGTGAGTAGACGTTACAGCATAGGTCGCCCCCGAGTTACAACGCCGAATGAGGACCGCTATTTGACAGTTACTGCCAAAAGAAACAGACGGAGTACAGCATCAGACCTGTCTCGTCAGCTCTCTTCAGCTACCGGTACGACAGTTTCAAGGCAGACCGTGTACAGACGCTTAGGGCACATTGGTCTACATGCTCGTAGGCCTGTCAGATGTGTTCCACTTACCGCAACTCACTGTCGCCTGCGATTAACCTGGAGTAGAGAGCATGCATTGTGGACACCGCAACAGTGGTCTTGTGTGATGTTTTCCAGGTTTAGTTTAGAGTCTGATTCTCGCCGGACATTCATCTGGAGAGCGCCAGGTACCCGTTACCACCAAGAGAACACCATTGAAAGACACCGTTACGGTGGTGCAGGATGGCTCGTTTGGGGAGGAATTATTCTTGGTTCCAGAACTGACCTGCATGTTCAGAGTGTAACGATGACAGGCCACATCTATCGGGATGTTATTCTGGAACAACATGTACGTTTGTTTCGGGGCGCCATGGGTGCTGAATTTGTGTTTATGGATGACAACGCCCGTCCTCACCGTGCAAACATTGTAGACGAATGCCTTCAATCGGAGGATATCACCCGTATGCATTGGCCAGCATACTCACCGGACTTGAATCCAATAGAGCATGTAAGGAATATGCTTGGCCGACGAATTGCAGCCCGTCAACCCCCTCCCACCTGTCTACCGGAACTTCGGAGTGCATTGCTTGATGAGTGGTGTAATATTCCCCAAGATCAGATGGATCATTTGATACTCAGCATGCCTAGGCGTTGTCAGGCCTGTATTGCATCGTCCGGGAGACATACTCCGTATTAAGCATCCTACTAACCATGTTATACTGTTTTTTGTAAATAGGTTCTTTTTTGAAATTGGGTCAAGGGAGTAAAACTTGCAATTTTTATTAATTATGTCAAACATATAGCATCTTTTTTGCTCTTTACTTTTTGTTTAATAAATAGACTTTACAAATAAGTCAAATTTGTTTTGCTTCTTTCTCTTTCTTAGCCTGAACTTCATTATCCTTAATTTATGGACATGAGTGTAGGTTACATTAATAAAAGTTTCAACATCTTAAGAAAATTGTTGAGTATTGAATTGTTTATTTTTATATTGTGCAATGTCTTATCCTCCTGAATTCTGTATCCCCCAATAAACATTTATCTATTTAACTGTGCTCGCGCACGCATTCTTTTCACTTCTTCTATACTTTTTTCCGCCTTGATGTTAACTTGTTATGGGATGTGCCTGTTTCTTCCGTTATAATTTAATAAAGTAAATATTACGTGAAAATCCCACGCTTACTATGTTTGTGCCATCGCTCTGCTAACATTTCTAAAAGATTATGGACACTATATGGATTCATTTATTTATTGGCTGATTTTTGACGTTCGTTTCGAGGCTGCATCATTCATCCTCAAAATGGCGACTGGAACTTGGCGAATTGAAACGCTGAATAATGACGAAACATGAAAACATAAAATATGTACTCATAAAATTAAGGATGCATGAGGAATAACTTGTAAAAGGTGTAAACGCAATCGGGCACTGGGCTAGCGAATGTGAAAGTGGAAAAAAGAATCATTTTAAACATAAGCCTAACAACCTGGGATTCTTATCCACTCTGGATGACTCACCAAAGGGTTACCAGGCGAAATACAGCAAACCTAGTCGCCTAAAGCTCTCTCTGCACTATCCAATAACGAAAAGCAAAATTTTTGGTATGTTAAGATAGATTCTAAAAATTATATAAGTACAGTTATCATCGACCCACGTTTGCCATTGCAAGGAAAGATCAGGAAACCCTCCTACTTCCAGTCGATGAAATAAATGTAAAGCATGAATAAAAGAAAAATGGGTGAGAGATAAAATGGCATAGTCAATTAATATCGTTTTAATATGGCAACAAAGCTAAAAATTCGGGGGGTTTAGGGAGCCCCCCCCCCCTGACGAGGCTCGAACAGCCGAGTTTATATTTTTTATTTTGTATACCGTATATTGTAATGTAGAATACAAATGGAATTATTATGATAATAATGATTTGCATATAATTTTAATTAAGAAAATACTTAATATTTTTATACAATATTTTACATTGTCTACTATATGTGTATTATAATTTTACATACCTTCTTATGCTTCTATTAAGATTTATTAACAAAATCTTTAAAAAAATAATCCACAATTTATTATCATACATGGCAATGCCTCAGAATCACAAAAAGAAAATGGATCGAGAATCTCTGTCAGAATCAAAGTCCGTGTAATAATTAAATTATTGGTCAGAGATCCAATGCAGTTGACCCCTGGAGCACCAGGTGCGCATTTTTTTAAAACGTCACACATAAATACCATCGACATGGTTTCGTAGTATTAAGACTTAACTTTTTTCTACCTGGTATTCTTTAAACATAGTGCATAGTTGCAATCCGGTATTCTAAGAAGAAACGTCCACAGAAAAATCGTGTGGTGTGTTAGAAGAATATACGCAAAGATTCGAGATAGGCAGGAAACCTGCATGTACTGGCAGGAAATCCTGCATTTTGCATCATTGACCATTTCTCAGAACACCATAAATACAGTAGTAATTTTTATAATCTACTAATTACATTGTATAATTCAGCCTCATAACTGCAATTCAATAGCCATAACAGGCGAAGAAATTGAATGAGCGGAATTTAATAATCTGGTATTGCGGTCCCTTTACAGATAAATTGACCTGGTACGAAATATTACTCTCAATCTAGTCTCCATCTAAGTTAATGTTTGCACCAAGCTTGCAATGGTGATCATTTGTAATGTAAAATGTTTGCAAACTAATATTCAAACCTGTATCCTTATTAGTTTTATTAAAGAAATTTTGAACAAAAAATTCAGTTTGCAGATTTGTTTTTTTCTTTATAGTTATTGTTAATTCACAAATAGTTTTCCAATGTTTGTCTTATTTTTCTTATTTACTGTGGTGTTAAGTCTTTCCTTATAACGGGTGGCATCTTCCCGTAACATGGAGGAACATCCCACAATTACATGATTTTATTTAACATCCAATTTCTCAACCATGTTCATACTTGGAAAGAAATTAATAAGTATATTTAAACCATTAAAGATTGAAAAGTATGGTGTATTTTTTTTTCATTATCTTATTATTTCACATTTTGGATCTACTCAACAAAGCATTTTTATGTATGACAACTTCTCCGGAATTACTTTATTTTATTTTTATGTACGTAACACGTATTTTTTATACACACACATATTTTTATACGTATTTTTTTGTACACATAGCTTCTACAGTTCTTTTACATGAGCATCCCAAAGAATACATGATGCTCTATGGGCAGTCAGCGTTTAAAGTGCATTTTAAAGACATTCGTCAATTTAAAACAGCGCAAAACTATACACGCTATAAAAGTTTACGAAATAATACGCTAAGTAGATTATGTATCGTTTATCGTTTTTTTACAGCAGCAGTCAAAGGAATTCTAATACATTATGGTCCATGGCAGTTTAGAGACATTCATCAGTTTATATATTCATATAGCTAAATAGAGCAATGCATACTAAATCACAGAGTAATACAATAAGTAAGTTGTTTACAACAGCTTGCTCTTCAATTAAAAGAATAGAAATTTCACATAAAGTCCTTTTACTGGTTTTTAAAAAAGATATTAATAATGAAAAAGCGATTTTGAGGCTGTGCCCAGAATCTTGACAGGTTTGGTGACAAAACATCGCCAAATGTTAAAAGTTGCGTCAGAGAGTGTTTTATAATTAATTCGCTTGTCATGATTTTTATTTATTTCTTTCATTTTATCCAGGACCCTAACGGAGTTCATTTACCGTCTTAAAAAGAGCTAATTCATACTCAAAAAACCATATTTCAGCTTATAAATGCATTCTTATAAAACAACCTTGCAAAACGGTAAAAGCATCTTGTAAGTATCAAAAATAAATTCTTGGAAGAACGATGCTTCAGTTCACGTTTTCTAACCTCGAATGAAGCAGGAATTGGCTTTTTTATCATCTTTTCATAAAAGTATACTCGAAGAACTATAAAGAGTCTTGAAAAATAAATAAATACACAATTGAGAAAGAACGTCTGCAAAATTTTGCTATTTTTCATTTTTCTGTACTAACAAAGATGGGACAGCAAAAGAACTTAGAACCATTAAAAATGTATCAGATATCTCATGTTGGTAGCTACATAGCAGCGATTTTTTTTTTTCACGGGGAAAAATGTACGAAATCAAACTTGTGACTTGAACTTGTTTCTGTTTAATTACTAGTGTATGGTAAGATCCCCCCCCCCCCTATTCTCTGATTACAGATCCTGTATCATTGCTGTTTGCAGCAGTGGCATACGCTGTGTTCCAAAGGTTGTCTATCTCCTGCGAGGACCCACGAAACAGAGTGGTATTTCTCCCTGATATCTTTTCAGAAATCTTGTTTTCTCTTATAGGAAATATACAAATGTGTCAATTACAGATTATAAGCTAATAGTTTTATGGAAGTTGATATTCATAGGCCTTGGCAGAGAATGTAGCTAGCCTAGAGGATACGCCGCTGGTTTGAAGGTTTTTTTTAAAGTTCCACTTTCGCTTCATTTTATTTAAGTGAATAATATTTACATTTAAAATTTTACCATTGAACTGCTTGTTATCATAGCAAGTCAAACGTCTGATGTAGATCTATCAATATCTGATATGACGTTGTTGTACATATGAGTATATCTTTTCTGGGAAGTTTGGGGGGGGGAATTTTTTCAAATTTTCAACCACTTTAATATTAAAATATTTTTTTATACCACGAAAACTTTTTTTTCTGTTTCAGCTTTGCCCGCTCATAAAGGCGCCTGTGACTGGGAGTTTGCTTTTCCTCCTTCTAATTAACCCTTTATTACTAGTTCAACTCTAATTAAGTGAATATTCTTTGCCAAAAACCTTCATTAGCTGGCGCGTATGTATGCAGACAAAAGAAAAGTCTGACTTATCATGTTTTTAGCCTAGTTTATAAAAATCAGATCTCCTTTTCCAAGAATAGGTGTCTAGGTTGGCGATAGCTCCTCTAGAAATGTCCTGAAACTGCACGCAGTCTTTCATACTCTATAAAAGGTTCAATCACTTTCATGTAAAAACAAAAATCAAAATTTAGGTATACGGACACCTATATTCTTGCAGTAGCGATTCCCAAACTTTTAAACATTGCGACCAGATTTTTAGAATCCCAGTGCCACTTCATCCTGTGCTGATTAATGTTTTTCAGATGCTTGACTAGAAAAAAAAGATGATATTTAAATAATTCTTAACATATTTTTGCAGATCTTGAAAAGGCATATCTACATTCACTGTCTCTTATCGACCCACCAAAAATTGAAGAGTGAACTACAGTTTGCAAAAACGCTGTGTTTATGAGGCATTAATCGGATTAGAGGACCAGTCTATTGACCATGCCTAAGTGGTACCAATGGCCGAGGGGACACTGAACACTGGGGGATGGCTGAAGTGTGAAGGTCCAGGGTTCTGGGCGATCCCGCGATTGCCGATCTGAGGATCTGGAGTTTCGAACGGTTCCCTCCAGATGTAACGTAAATGGGCGTTAAAATCCCCCGCCAAGGCAATACCCATTTAGGCAGATGTCCCTCGTGTAACTTTGGCTTAACCCTTTAACGCGCAGTGTTCCCGCTCTGGGTACACCCAACTCGGACGTTTTGACTGCTGCCAGTCACGAGGAATAGATTGGATTTCTATAAAAATAGTGGCGGGTAACAGAGCTCCACGAGAATCCTTTACTTTTAAAGCACGTCCTTTCCCGTCAAAAAAGGGTCACGATTGTTTTTAACAGCACTGACATCTGCTGAAAAAATGGAAGAATGCGAGAACAGCTGGATAGATGGCCCCATGCTGAGAAAAGGGCAGCCGTTGCCATCGCTCGACTGAACGACCCGCAAGATGGCGGACGATCTAAACGTTCATCGCGTGCCACAGATCGAGAGACCCTTTTTTGACGGGTCTCTAAATGGGTCCCCACAGCCAGCTGTCGTCAAAAAAGGGCACGCGACGAACGTTTCGATCGTCCGCCCTCTTGCGGGTCGTTCAGTCGAGCGATAGCAACGGCTACCCTTTTTTCAGCATCGGGAAAGGGTTGCGCCTCAAAGGGTTAACCAACTACACCAAGGGGGAGAACATTTTCGATACCGACTTTATTCATTCGAGACTAAGAGGCTAACATCATCTTCGTTTTCGCTTCTTTTCTTACAGTTCGTTGCCAAGTTACGTAGCTGTGCCAGAATTAAGCGTGGGAATGTCGAAATAAACTGCTACCGGTCACTATTCAGCGGCTCAACAATTGCTGCAGCAGTGAATGTCACGTAAGGTTAAAGGGCAAAACCATCTACGATCTGCTGCAACACAGCTGAGGACATTGTTTATTATTTTTCTTGCCGGCACAGTGATTCGGATCTTTATTGATGGAGTCATCTGTTCTTGACTGCACATTTTGATTGGATATTTTATGGAGTAGTGTACATTCTAAAAGAACCTCCTTGCCTGTCTTTTATCTCGAACATAAAGCCATACCTGGCAGAAACATGCATGATGCAATGCTTATTTTTGCCTCCTTTCACACAAGTATTAGCAACTGTAATGAGGATGACCTTTTTGTTTTACAGGCTGCCAAAAAATCAGATCTATTATTTGTTGGCATATCACCGTCGAGATGTACATCAAAATCGCTAAGTCGAATATTTTCATGGTTTCAATGCCTTCCTTACATGGCGCATGTTAGGAAAGTGATAATAATATATGTATGTTATCAAACGAAAGAAAAAGAAAAACTCTTTAAAAGAATGTTTCAATAAGTTTTGTGTAACACAATTCAGTTAAGAGTAATATATTATAAGTATTTATATGTGTGGAATCGCCAGACATTCCAGACTCCAAACCAGCGTGAATAGTTTAATTAACACAGTATATTTTTTAATAATTACCGCATACCAGAATTATAATTTATTTTTTAAAGATTAAAAATCATTTTAGAATAAAATTATGCAAATTTCATCGAAGTTCTAATGTTTGGATGCCCAGAAAAGAGTCTAGAGCATTAGAGGCTGATAACCTAAGAAAGCTTATTTTAAAAATACAGTTTTGATAATGTACTTACTGAAGCATCATCACAAAATTGAAATTGTAGTTTTTAAAATTATAATTAATTCTGTTCTCTGCCAAGAATATCGTCTTCAGACATTCCAACTTTCACAAGAAATAGGTTTTTCAGATATTCAACCATATTTTAGAAACAGACAGTCTGAATCATAGGTTCCCAACCTTTTTTGAACTGGCGCCCCTTTTCTAGTGAATATTTCAATACCGCCCCCTCCTCCCACTCCAGAGAAATAAGAGCGTACATAATGCATGGTGAAAGAAAGAATTAAATAAAAAAATTACTAGTAGGTGGAATTGGAACTCTACTGAATTTCTTCTTCATTTAAAAAAGAGGAATAAAAGTTTTAGAGAGGTATCTCTTTCTCTAAACAGCGAAGTCTCATATCGAAATATGTGAATTTTCGCACACGTGATAGAAATGGATTATCAGAGTGATTTTTAAGTTTTTTTAGACTATATTTGGTTAATCTTCCCACGCCCCTCCGTGCCATATTAATGCCACCTAATTTTCTCTGGGTCTTTTACCGCCCCCCTGAAAACCTCAAACGCCCACAGGGGGACGTTATCGCCCACGTTGGGAACCTATGGTCTAAATCCACTAAATAAAACAAAATAAATGCATATGTAATAAATATAAAAAGCAATGAATTTTTTTTCAGTCTAATTAGAAAAGACGTATAAAGCTTAAGCAGTAAATTTAGTCATGACATGTACTTCTAGATGAAAAGAGAAATCTAAAAATATTGACTGAGAATGTGTGTATGTGCAAGGGAGGGAAGGGTTACTAACAACTTTTCCACAGTTATATAAACGAACTAATTCATAAAATATTTATCAAAATCTCTCATTCAGGATAAAGGTCTTTGAAATAATCTGTTGGTAGATGCTAAATTTTAATTTTCATGAGATAATATCTATTTATTAATAATTATAACGAATCATATCTAAAATTATAAATTTCATTCATTGTTATAAGATCGTAAGCAATTCCTTTTTTCATAGCTGCAAAAACTGTAGGATATATTTTATGTGCTCAAATTACAGTTTCTCTCTCAACCCACAACAGATAAAGTACATAAGAAAAGTGAATTCAGAATTCTTCTTAAAAAACTGACGGCTCAGCAGTATTTTAAAACAATCCCCCAAACCTGACTCGGACATTTCAGTAAAGAATCTTTTAAACGGTAGATAAATAATATTTTTTTTTTTTTTTTTTTCATCTTGTTCTTTAAGATACTGTTTCGGGCGGTATTTTGTCCTTAAAAATGTAAAGGAAACTTGATGAGTTATTTGAAGACATGCTTTGGCCATCTGGTCAAATCCATAAGATTGCGTGCACCAGTTGTTATGTTTTGTACTTGAGGCATCGCGCGTGTACTAAAAGAGCGATGAATTGTATTTTATATGGAGCACTCGGTTACGTGGCTCGATTCTGAAAGTGAATGAAATATAGAACGTAGGACATTCCACGCAAAAATATTAATTTAGGAAAAAAAAAGGTACTTACGTATTATCCCGGCGGTCATTTCTGCCAAACTATTTTTTCGCCAAGTATGCTGGTAAACTGTTGCCAATCGTATTACAAACCATTAATAATTTCATGCGTCCGACATTTATCTTGGCGAAAAATCGCTCGTCTTGGCGGACCGCCGGGATAATACGTTAAGTACCAAAAAAAGTATGTACATTCCCTACACGGAATTATATGAAGGATATTTAAGGGGTCTGGACAACTCTCTTAATCTACGTAAAAACGCTAATTTTGACAGCATATCCACCTTTTGTATCCGTGCCTCAAAATAGTATACGGTTAAAATATTTTTAAATTCCAGATACATTTTGAAAATTTTATAACAATTTAAAAATTTTATCAATTTCACGTGATTTTGTGATTTCACGTGATTCACGTGATTCAATTTCACACAAATTTTATCAATTCAATCAAACGTGATCCCTCAAAAAAGCATCAAGAGAAAGTGTCTACATAAATTATATCAATAACTGATTAAGCTGTCAATAACTGATTGTTTTTTGAAACTGCAAGTTTTCAAAAAACATGCAGCTCAAAAGAAATATTTGAAGCTGTTACTATATACTACTTAATGTACTTTTTATGAAAAACAACATTTTACTACAAAACTGATACAGAAAAATTCACCTGCACTTTTGAGAGGGTGTGTAGTATCCTGTTCAAGCGAAATCTAAATTCATGATTGTAAAGGAAAATGTTAGATCCAATTTATGTATGTGAATACAAGTTTGGTATAGTGGTTAGCACAGTGTGTGGCATGGCTACATGTCCAGTGTTCGATTCTCGGGCTGGGAAAAGCTGACTCAGCCTTTCATCCCTTGAGCGGGGCGATGAAATGAGGACCAACCTTGATTGGGGACTAAGCACTGGAGCCCTCGCGTCGAACTGACCATCTGGCTGCTCTCTGGGACATATACTTCCGCATCCCAGAACCCAAGGCCGTGATGGCGTGGATGGACAGAGCATAGGTCTTGACCCCACGTGGGCAGTTGCGTCAGCGGGGCAGTTTAATTTTTAATTTATATGCGTGTAATGGAGACTTTAATTTCACTGTTCCCCTCCCCTGCTTTTAACCCATTTATGCCTAGCGTCCCTTTTTTGGGACGGCATTTTCGCTATGAGTCGAAAACGTTATTTATTTTTCCTACCCTTTATTCATGAGTATTGAGCCTCAACTCTACAAAATATTTTAACATGACCCAGTAGTATGTTGATATTTCAATTTTTATGCATAATGATTTTAAAAGAAATCATCCCTTGTTCAAGAAGTTGACATCAGAAATTTATCTATTATTTCTGTTATCAGTAAAAATTGAAGAAAGTCGCAAAAATATCCAGGCACAAATGGGTTAAGCAGTTCGAGAGAAAACTACGGCCCTTCTTTAGTAATGTATACGTTCCCTTTTTTAAACTAAGACGAATTGACCAAGCATCTGCAAATGATACATAATAGCGTAGCATTACCAGAAACAGATTAACCTTTAACTACACGCGCTTAACACAAGTACACGCGAAGTGTATTTTGTAGTAAAAAAAAAAAGCAAACAGAAATAAGTTAAATGAGAACAAAGATTTATGCTAAAAGATTTAATAATCTGAACTTCAAATAAATATTCCTTGAATAAAAGCAAAATACAGTCTATTACATAAAAAATGTTAAAAACTGACCCTATTAAATTTCATTAGTGAGGTCAATTCTAAGGTTACTGCAAACGGTGAATTTTATACACCAGCGTGTGTAGTTAAAGGTTAAGCCCCCTCAGGAGGCCTAAGTTATGAAATATATGAACCTCCCTCCACACAAATTTTTACCTAAGCTGTTTTTTTAAACTTAGCTAAAGGAAAATGCAGGGCCCCAAGAGGATATTTGTCTAAAAAACCTCCGGAGAGATGTAATGTTAAACACGATGAATAAAAGTGATAAAAATTAATTATAATCCGTCAAATGCATATAAATGGGCATCGTACAAGTACATATAAAGTTTCATCTGTATCATTTTTAAAATTTCAAGCCCATATCCATTAGAACTTAAGGTAACAAATGACTTGAACTTCAGCCAAGAAACTATTTAACGATGCTGACACGTTTTTCATGTGTACAGAGTACTAATTAATCTATATATATATATATATATATATATATATATATATATATATATATAATATATAATAGCTTACTTACGTAAAGTGAAATCCCAAGATAATCCAATGATAAAGTGAAAAAAATATAAAAAATAAAAATAAAAAAGTAGATGGTACATGGTGCCAATTAACGAGCTTATACCGGATAAGTGTTTAAATATAGCCTTTTAAGGCAATGAAAGAGTGGAAAAATTGAATATAAAGCGCCAAATTAGAACTGGTGTGCTTTTAAGCCAAATCACATGTAATCAGAAATAGTCGGAAAATGGAATTAATATTGAAATGGTGTGCTCTATCATCAGGCGCCACCGCACACACATTTCAATTTAATCGAAAAAAACAATAATAGCTAGGTTTCTGCAAGTTACCTGACCAAAATTAGGGTCCTTTTGTAACTTGGGGGCGCGACCGTAGCTATTAGAAATAAACAACGAGGAAGTGGACCGACACGAAGATCAAAGCTCAGTAATGGAGGCAGTATTACTGCATGTTGCCATCAGAGAAGGCTTAATGCAATCAATAGACAAGTAATGCCATGGAGTGTGAATAAAAAATGATATATTAATAATACTTTGGAAGTATGGAAAAGAAAAGAATAAATAAATAAATAAAAAAGTAATAATTAAATGAATAAATAAAAAGAATAAAAATGGTAATAATTAAATGAA
This sequence comes from Cheiracanthium punctorium, assembly GCA_038373885.1. Taxonomy (NCBI): domain Eukaryota; kingdom Metazoa; phylum Arthropoda; class Arachnida; order Araneae; family Cheiracanthiidae; genus Cheiracanthium; species Cheiracanthium punctorium. The sequence goes on along the minus strand of JAWZYV010010530.1, from coordinate 548,530 downwards.
TAAGTAAAAATGGTAATAATTAAATGAATAAATAATAAAATAAATATTACACTAGTATAGCTAGCCTATGTTTTACGTAGTACTAGCTGCAGTAGCTAAGAAGTACTTAGTTGAGGTTGTGGAAATGGAGAAAAACTGTAGCAATAATATTAACAGTAATGATATTGATAATAATTATATTCATTTATTATTGCTATTTATGCTAATATAATTGTAAAATATTTATGTAGAACAGTACTCTGTTTGGCTTCATTGGTTACAGACTCACATAAAAAGGAAAAAGTACCAGTAATCAACCATTCTTAAAAATAGATTTTTTTTTTTTAATAAAATATATAGATATATATTTTATGTTTTTTTTTTTTTAATATAGAAAGAACCAACAACCAACCCCATCCTCACCAACCAATATTCTGATTAGGACATACAGTTTTTTTGATTACATAGAGGATATAAAATGGAAGTTAGAAATTTACTGGGATAATTATATTTTATAGCAGTTTTATATAGGTCAGTTAAATTATTGGCCTTAAAACTATTGGTACATAGAGACTCTATTCTATACTTATGATTAGAGATAATATTTCTAAACACAGAAGTGTGCATACATGAATTGAAATGAGTGAAAGTATTAACCTGAAAATTAAAGTCATTTCTTTTATTATATATACTAGCTGCGTGCCCGTTCTTCGCACGGTAGGAAACGAAAATTTTCCTTACATGTGCAATTCGAAATTATTCGTGATGTGGAATTAAAAAAAAAAAAAAAAAGAGCACAATTATTTGACTCTTAATGTAAAGTTTGTGTCATGAGTACTAACCTGATTATTGCAGTATAATGACTCAAAAAACTACGTCAGTGTCATTCACTATCAAAAAAGTGGAAAGCTTAATGGCTCCTGGCTTTCAAAATGTCTTATTCAGGGGCGTAGCCAGAGGGGGGGATATCGGGATATATCCCCCCCAAAATTTTTGGATTAGTGATGAAATTCCGTCTATTTATGTATATGTAAGTTCATATACCCCTCGAAAAAATTTCCAGGCTCATATCCCCTCCCCGAAAAAATTTCCTGGCTACGCACCTGGTCTTACTTCTACATCATACTGTTTTTTAGGCTCAAGTTGTAGCATTAAATACCTAAGACACTACATGAAATGGAGCACCATTTATCTCTTTCCGAACATGTACCATATAAGGAAAGTATTGTAATCATGAAAAAATTCGACTTCGAGATTTTGGTGCATTGACACATTTTGAGGTCTTCTGAATTCATTTATGCTATTTTCAAGAGATGTTTTTAAAACAGCTGCACACCCTTTCTTCATACAGGAAGAAGGGAATGTTTTACTACTAAAATCATATCTGCATGTGACAAAACAGAATTTCATTTTTAAAAAAGTTCAAGTAATCTCCTCTGTTGAAATGACTGCGGGATATATTAACGCAAATTAGAATTACTTTTCGTTTAGTTGGTTGTAAGACAACCGTTGAAACAGACACTTTTAATTTCATGAAATATTTATTAACGTGGTACATTGCGATTTATTCATATTATCTTTACAAATCTAATAATACTACCTATTACGTACATTAATACTATCTATATTCGCTTCTCCCTCTTCAAGGCTCCCTTTAAAGAAACAGCTTAGATTATTTGGCCTCAATGGGATCTTTGGATTCTGTGGCGATTCTTTGCAATTTACGCATTAGCATAAATAATAATCATTTCACATAATGGTTGCCATTAAGGAAACTCTCCATGTCATCGTTTTTGGCGAGTTTTGGCGAAATATCGCCAAATTTGGCGATAATCTGTCATTGTTTGGTTTATGCTTAAAATCTCGCCAAATGTCGTCGAAATTGACGAGTTTCGCCGAAATATCGCCAAATTTGGCGCCAAAAATTATTTCCTATTTTGTATAACTCTAAAACTTTAACCCGTAGATTTTTTAACTTTGTATTTAGAACTATTGTAATATCTAACTGTTTTCAATATCTTTTTTGACAGCAATCGACTGAGAATTTATTTACATGGTGAGCCAAATGACTTTGAATACATTGAGGTGTATAGATGCATTCAATTCATTGAAAGTCCGTGGTCAATGACTACTTTGGCTATCCCCAAAATCTCGCTGACTATCTCAAGCTTTTGGTGAAATATCGCCAAATAAAGTGTCAGAAGGAAATCTTTCAAATTGAACTCAGCTTGGCGATATCGAAATATTTGGCTAGAAATCGCTAAACCTTACTATTATTGATATTTTATCTCTTTCAAACAAATAAATTTAGAGGAAGTGCGTCGAAAATATTTTTGATCTAATGGACGTGCAAGGAAGTCATGTGTTGGACACATCAGATTTTTTTTTTCATAATTATATAAATATAGGTCTGCTAAGTAACTGGAATTGGAACCACCTTGTGGTATTCCTATAACTTGCTTATATAATTTATTATTATGTAGAATGTAGTTATTATAGATTATGAACTTTAAAAGATTTTCGAAATACATAGTATCTATGTAAGAAGGCAGGGTTATATTATTATTACTATGTATAAATAGATTCAATATTATATTGTATAAGTCGTCTAGTGGTATACTATTGAATAAGTCTTTAAAATCATAAGTTGATATATTAATTACATATATATATATACATAGATAGATAGATAGATAATTTATTACTAGTACTAATTAGCATTATTTTCTCTGACCTATGCAAGTCTACCAGCTACAAATACTTTTGCATTATTTTTTCCACCTCTTCCGATGTGGGGCCCTGCAATGATTGGGCCCCATAGACCAAAGCCTATAGAGCCCAGAGGTTTTCGAATCATTTTAACATTTGATTATCCTATAAAAAATAGCGGTGGATAATCTTCCTGACAAACCGCACAAGTTGTACCCATACCATTGTATCTGTTCCAAAAAACAAGAATTTCTTCAAATTAATCCGTACCCAAGCAGGGTTTACGCTGTTACGTTTTCTGAGAACGGGAGTACCACTCTACAAGTCCTTTGCATGACAACATACCACAAATCATTCCCGAATCTTTTCCCCGGATTGGATTGCGTGGCAGCTACAATTGCTTTCTCTCTCCCACCAAAAACAAACGATCCCTAATGGCCACTGTCTTACGCAGATTAGCTCCCCAGTTTAGATTGTGGGGGCCGACTCATCCCTCCGCCCCCACTCCAATCCTTCTGGAAGACGTTAATTGTTGTGAGCGAGCTCCTGATCTTGAAGATAGGAGAGAAAAACGATCCTGACGATCCACTTGGTTTCGACAAAATGCGCAAACGGTTGAATCGTTTTCTTTAAGTTAGGAATTAGCCGGATTTTAGAGCCGTGGTCCGTTAGTTAGCGATACAAGAGCTCGCTCTCTGAGACGCTCTGAAGAAAGCTAGAAAAACCGTTGCCAGTTAATTGGAAATGAACCACTTTTAACAACTCAACTTTTAACTCTTTGAGCTATAAAAGTATCTACACTTGTTCCGTCTTTTCAGGTATTATCTACGAACCTTTCAGTTATAAAAAGAATAACTGTACAGAACCAAACAGAGGCCACTTGACATGCTTTAAACATACATTAAACATATATATATATATATATATATATATATATATATATATATATATATATATATATATATATATATATATATATATATATATATATATATATATATATATATATATATATATGCTTTTTCCAACAATATCTCATCAAATAATATTTTTAAATAATTCCGGAGTTTTTTATTGAAAAAAAAAACAAACCTGATGTGAACAACACATGACTTCCTTGCACGTCGATTAAATCAAAAATACTTTTGGCACACTTCATCTAAACTTATTTTGCTTGAAAGAAATAAAATACTGCAGTAATACTAAGGTTTAGTGATTTCTAACCCAATGTTTGCGAGATCGTCAATCTAGGTTCAGTTTGAAACATTTGTTTCTGACACTTAATTTGGCGATATTGCGCCATAAGCGGAGAAGCTTGAGATAGTTTGCGAGATTTCGGGGATAGCCAAAGCAGTCATTGACCACAGACTTTCAATGAATTGAATGTATCCATACACATTAATGTATTTAAAGTCATTTGGCTGACCCTGTAAATAAATTACCCAGTCGATTGCAATCAAAAGTGAGATGCACAGTTAGATGTTACAATAGCTCTAAATACAAAATTTCAGCATTCTACGGTTAAAAGTTTTAGTTATACAAAATTATTTTGGGCATCAAATTTGGCGATATTTTGGCAAAAAACACTAAGGTCGATGACAAATGGCGAGATTTTGGGTATGGACCAAACAATGACTGACTACAGATGTAATATATTGAAGACGTCAATACACATTAATGTATTGAAATTATTTTGGGTGGTCCTATAAAGTCGCCAAGTCGCCAAGCTTGGCGACTTTTGGCGTAATTCTTAAAGGAGGCACCTGACCGTGGTCGGACCATTACCTAACTATAGGGTAGGACGGTACTGTGCTTGAATTGGATGAATGTTCCTAAAACTGCCATTGAACGTGCATCCAAACAATCAATAATATCATGTATCCGACATTTATCTTGGCGAAAAATCGCTCGCCTTGGTGTAATGTGTTGGAAATTTTTTGAGTGTTTCTGTACCAGAACTATAAATGATAAAGACACCTTTTTCGATGGAGAAATTCATTTTGTAACCCTCAACAGCACATATCACTTCTGAGTCGTTTGAAATAGCCCAATACCGCTAAAATACGCTTTAATGAATTTCTGCCCATAGAGCGTAATGCATTTAAAATCTTTTGGCCGGCCCTGTAGATAAACTATCCAGTCGATTGGGACCAACAGGGAAGGTGCACAACCAGATGTTACAAAAATCCTGAAGTTTTAACCTTCAAGGTTTTAACATACTACGAACAATAGTTTTTGAGATATGCGAATTTAATGAATTTCTGCCCATAGAGCGTAATATATTTAGAAACTTTTGGGAGGCCCTGTAGATGAACTATACTGTCGATTGAGACCAAAAGGTGAGTTGAACAACTAGATGTTACAACAATCCTAAATATAAAGTCTCAACATTTTACGACCAATAGTTTTTGAGATATGCGAGTTACATACGTACGTACGTACAGACGGCATGGAAAAACTGGTCAAAATAGACTCGCGGTCGGTCAAAGCGGGTTGTACATGCATTTACATGAACGTGCATGCTAGCGTAAGATGACCTCGGCGGCCAGAAGGCGGTGAATCTGGCCGCCAAGGCGGCCAGATTCACCGCCTCATGCTTTACTGTTCTTTATATTTAGTGCAGGGTTGGCCAAATTATTGGAAACGAAAATCACGTTTCTTTGTTTTGACAGTATTTCCATTAAATTTATTTAGGTTAGGGCTGCTACAAATATGCTGTCATGATAAAAGCCGATTTTGGCTATGGTAGCGATGCTAAGTACTAATATTGCAAAATGCATGAACAGACATAATCTTATAAATAAAAATGAAATTCTGTTTGTTTGTTTGTTTGTTTGTTTGTGGATTTGATTCGTATACAAATCCACAAAAATGGACCTATCGGCCTGAAATTTAGTACAGATATGTAAAATAATATAGAATAACTCATAGTCCACTTTAAAACTTTGAAAGTCCACCCGTTCCCGGAATTTAAGAGATTTTTTATGCTATTCACGCAAAAAGCTTTCCGTAATTGTAACCCCTGTAGTGAAAAAAGTGTGAAATAAGGATCGTGGTTGCCATGTGTGGCGATTTTGCCGAATAAAATGATTTAAATTTTCAAAGTAAAAATAAAAGAATAATAATGATTTTTTTTTGTTAGTTTATATTCGTAAGGTTTTTTTTTTTTAAATTATAATATCGTGTGCATGGGAAATCAGAGCAGGAATGTAATGCTTTACACGCAAAACAATAAGAATTGAAGATTTCCGAGGCTAATAGGTAAATTATTTTAGTTTGGCGAAAAAATAAAATAGCTCAAATGCCGATTTTGTGAAAGTGAGTTCTAGCGGTTTGCACAGATTTCGGCTTGGCGCAATTTATTGAGAGCTTAAGGAAATAGATTTTTGAAAACAAGTGCAAAGGTTTTATTAGAATGCAGCGTTAAATTTTAATGATCCGTGAAGAAATAAAGCAGTTATTAAGGGATTTCAATTGATCTATCTCCAGAATTCTCGCCAAATGAGTACATTGATTTAAGTTGGGGGAATTCCGCCAAATTTCAGAAAATTGAAATCTTCTCATTTAGTACATCGGAGTAATGATGAATAAAACACGTTATAGTTGATAATTTTAAAAAATTCGGCTGTATTAAGGGATTCAACTTTTCAAATAAAGGCTTGCTTTACTTTTTCGCGGTCGAACCATTTCCCATATATTATTGCTGCTAAGTCAATGCTTTGAATATTTTCCTGAAAAAACGCTTGCAAAATGGCGTATGTTGGCACTTTGGCGAGGCTTAGATTTGAAACTGGATTTTATTTGAGACTGGGATATATAATGACACTGGTTATAGATAAAAATGAATGTTGGTATGAGTGTATGAGGTTGAAAAATTCCATCACCGTTGAGCACCGTTGCACCATGAAATTTGGTTCACCTAAGTCTTTTATCATGGAGAAGCTTTTTATGCTATCCGTTTTCCTCTAACTTACCACCAAGTGGCGCAGCAGAACGTCGAATTCTATTCCGTTTAGCCGTTTGCTATGCGAATATCCGTTTTGCTGTAACTTGCCGCTAAATGGCGCTGCAGCGCATCAACTTTTATACCGTCCGACCGATCGGCATAAAATTTCTTGTACTTACACATTTCAGCACGAAGAATATATTCTAACTGCGTTCCTTTTGATGTTAGTCACCACTAGATGACACTGCAATGCATTATTATTTTAACTCGCCACTAGATGACGCTGCAGCAGGCCAAATTCTTGACAATTCAAACGGTCGCTATGAAAATCAGTATACATAGCTATTTGAACAATGAGAATATTTTGGCGTTATCCATTTTGTTATAACTCGCCACTTGACGGCGCTGTAGCAAATCATTACTTTATTGAACCACTAGATGGCCCTGCAGTGTATCACTTCTTGACTGTGCAAATGATCGCTATGAAAATAGGTATACATAGATATTTGAACACGGGAAGAGTTTGGCGCTATCCATTTTCCTATAACTTGCCACTAGATGTCGCGTCAACACATGAACTTCAGGACTGTCCAGCCGATAGTCATGAAAATTCGTATACATCGATATCTGAATGCGAAAAATATTTTCGCCGTATCCGTTTTGCTAAAACTCGCCACTAGATTGCGCTACGCCGCATGGCCTTCTGCACCGTACAAACGATTGCCTTGCAATTCGGTATGCATGATTATTGGACACAATATAACGCGATATCCACTTTGCTATATCTGTTTATTACAATGAATAGTAATCACCACAAATCGTAATATCAAAAAGTCCATTCATTCCCGTGCGAAGAACGGGTACTTCAGCTAGTTATATATATAGTGACATTTCCATTCATAAAATGATTATAAAAATACTGTATTGGACGATAACGTATTGTACAAATTCCTACAAAAACACCTTAATTGAAGAAGCTGAGGGGTATCTGGTGCTTACGTATGATCCCGGCGGTCATTCCCGCCAAACTACTTTTTAGTCAAATGTGCTGCTAAACTGTTGCCAATCGTATTCCAAACTATCAATAATTTGTTGTGTCCGGCATTTATCTTGGCGAGGAATCGTTCCTTTTCGCGGACCGCCGGGGTAATACGGAAGTACTAATGGGTACTTTTCTAGTTTAATAACACCAGTGTTAACCCATTTATGCCTAGCGTGCCTTTTTTGGGACGGCATTTTCGCTATCATTCGAAAACTTTATTTATTTTTCCGAGCCTTTATCTCGAGTATTGAACCTCAATTCCACAAAACATTTTAATATGGCCAAGTGGGATGTTGACATTTCAATTTTTATACATAATGATTTTAAATGAAATCGTCCCTTGTTCAAAAAGTTGTCATCAGTAATTTATCAATTACTGCTGGTGTTAGCAAAAATCGAAGAAGTCGCAAAAATATCCAGGCACGAATGGGTTAATGTGCCAAAGTCAGCAACCTGGTGTTTTTATTTTATGGTTGCATTGGTTACTTTACGAATTATCCCGGCAGTCATTCCTGCCAAACTGTTTTTCCGTCAAATGTGCTGGCAAACTTTCGCCAATTGTATTTCAAACAATCAATAATTTCACGTATCCGACATTTATGTTGGCGAAAAATCGCTCGCCTTATGGTGGACAGCCGGGGTAATAGGTAGTAGGCACCGTTGGATTATTTAATACGTATCCTTGGTTACAATAATATAAAAGAAACAGGAAATGGCTAAAATGTGCTTCATCCCACTGAATGGCGACATTTTATTTCATTTTTATTTTATTATTTATTATTATTTTTTTTTTCGATCTGCGATAAACGTGCCAAGTATTGAAAATTCGATTAAAGCTGCGAAAATTTCCGAATTTCGTGTATTTATTATTGTTAATTTGTAATCTCAGCTACAGCGTGACGTAAGTAAAAGAAGCCAGTAACGGATTTGCTTGCTTCATTCGACGTCATTGAGCTGCTAATTTGGATTTTCGAACATGCATTACTGTATTGCGCTAATATTACATCTAGCTGTTTGCCGTTCGCAGTGTGAAAATATCCTCGAATTTAGTACCCCATACGTTAGCCTTTTATATAAGTAGAAGATATTGTTTGTTTGAGTGTGATCGTCATTATGAATAAACACTTTTTAAATAGCGTCTTCTCTTCGATGGCTACACCAGCAGTGACCGAGTGAGGTGTTGCGCCATCTACATGCACCAACGGAGTCGTCCCACTTTTTAAGCGAAGAGTACTTTCCTAAAAATTTAACTTCGTGGCTACAGCACAAAATCCAGTTACTTTAGTTTATAAAATTCTCGTCTTTCTTCACTGATAACACATGCACATTTTTCAGGCGAAATTTATTACATTAGATCGCACAGATGTATATATATAATCTTACGAATATGAGGGAGGATTTGTAATCCGTCTCTAATTCTCAGACTAAAATTAGTAATCTAAGCAATAATGACTCGAAACTTGCATCTTGTTTCGTGTAAACTGGCGCATCCCATCGTCCATTATGGAATCCTGGAGGGTATTTACGTATTTTCCCGGCGGTCATTGCCGCCAAACTATTTTTTCGTCAAATGAGTTGCCAATCGTATTCAAAACCATTCATAATTTCATGTGCCCGGTATTTATCTCGGCAAAAAATCGCTCGTCTTGGTGGACCGTCGGGTTAATACGTAAGTACCCACTAAACACATCCATTGAGTGCACAGGAGAATGCTTTTTTCGCCAAATTGGCCGATCGTGGCAAGAAGAAATATTTTGAAAACTTATTTCCCGTGCCAAATTGGGTGATTTGTAATCCAAAATTGTCAAATTGGGTCGCTGTTTTTAACAGAGTTTTTGATGGTTCATCGTAATATAGGGCTGCAATGTGATAGGCCTTTCATCTATGCTGTTCCTTGCATATAAATGCATTTTCATTCCAAAAACAGTCATTAGCATTTACAGAATAACACAACAGAAGTGCAAACGCGAGAGAAGAAGAGAGTGGCAACCGGGGACTGCGGGATTCGAACCCGAGACCTCACCGCTCGCAGGCGAATGGCGGTGAGTAAACCCTCTCAGCCAGAAGGTTCCCAACAATGGCAAATGTTTGGGTGGAACTGGAAAGTGAATCTTCGTAATGCATAGTGATCATTGTTGTAATGTTTAAGTATTACTTAAGATATCATCTGTTGTCGCCAGCATGGCTGAGGTGTCTAAGACAGTAGCTCTCTCAGTTCGTGGTGGTCGTGGGTTCGATTCCCACATCCGACTGGAGTGTCAGGCACCCCATCAGCGAATGAATTCCCCCCGTTCCAAATCCGCAGTAGTCGGTCTGGCTGTCCGGAGGTTTGGTGGTTTACTTCGGACCCCTAGAGGCCAGCTCCCTCGGAAAGTCCTTCCACCAAGGCGTTCCCTGCTTAGCCCGACAGGCCTGCATAACGTCCCCAGAACAGAAGTCAGAGGCACTGTGTTGTCATCAGACACGTATGTGCCAGCGTCCGGCCCTTGGCTGTTCCTGGCTCTTGGCGATTGCCGAATCGCCAAAAGCAGCAATAGCGGAGGGCAGTCGATAGTCGTGTGAGGCCCCAGTTGCGAATACACTGCCAGTCATTAGAACTGGACGGACTGCCACTGGTACTTGGGACGGTCTGCACACGAAGAGTGCCGCCGGGAGCCTGGGGTTTACTCCGGGCTCGTCACCAGGCACTCACCGTACCGTCTTGTGCTGTGGACACGCTACGGCGTCGAAAACGTAGGCGAGTGCTAGCGCGCGTATTTTTTAGCAGTGCAGAACATTTAAACAATTTCTACTATAAATGCTTGTTATTATTTATAGTGTATCGATAGTTCGTTAAAAAACTAAGTTACCATTGAATATTCAGACGTTATTGTAAATATTTTCACGATATAATTTTTTTAATTACGTATTTATTTCGTTAGAGTTTAACAAACTAGAATTTCTAACTTATGAATGATATAACTCAAGATTTCTTGTGTTCCTTACAAATATTTGTTTTAATTAATGACTACTTGGCGATTATTTTTTTTTTAATAAAACGGTTACAGTTACATTTAGCTGTTGCCAAGTCTGAAAGAAACCAAATTTATTTCTTTAAACCACGCGCATGGTATAAAAATATCAAATTCACAATACTTGGTGCGTTTATGGCCCATGAAAGAAAAAACATAGTCGGTAAGTGGAGCACATTTTAGCCCTTGAGTTTTCCCGAAGTGTTTGAGTTTAACGTGAATTTAAAACTGTGTTAAAATTTATTGCCGATTGAAATAAATGTAAGCTAGCCACCCCGTACCTGGACTCATGAAAATCATTTCTTCTTTGTTTTAACAGTATTTGTCATTCAATTTATTGAGGTTAGGGTTACTGTACTGTACACATTTTGGTTGTCATCTTAAGCGCCGATGTGGAAACAGCCAATGGCTAAAATGGGCTTGAGCCCCATGCAGGGTGACATTTTTTAGATGGGAAATGAATGCGGCAAGTATTGTCCATTCGATATTTTAAAGCTGTGAAAAAGTCCGAAAGATCTTGTATTTTTGTGTACCTACTATTGTTATTTTGTAATCTAGCGACTGCGTGACATAGGCTTGTTCCACTGGACGTCACTGAAACTGTTCATTTGGATTTTTGCACATGCGTTGTTCTTATTGCACTACAATGTTTAGCTGTTGCCGTTCGCAGTGTGGAAATAGCGTCGATATGGGTACCGCATACGTTAGCGTATTATACAAGTAAATATACAGTGAATCCTGAGCAGGAAATTACTAATTTTTCCATGCATCATCAACGTAATAAACTGGCACCGTCTCGCATGAGCTGCAATCCGGATAATCCGATCCCGGTTAATCGAGAGTCCATTATTTCGGGTTTGGCCAACAGTTGCAGTGTGCGTGTGTCATATGTGACACGACCTCAAAAGTTGATAAAAGGTGCTGACCCAGCCCAGGAGCGACTTTTTCGCTTGACCGCAACTGCCAAAAAAAATTCGTATCAAATCGTCCAATAAAATCACATAAAATTCCGCGGGATCGCAAAATTTTATCGTTATAGAGGAATTTATCGTTGTGTCAAATATTGTTATACCGAGATTTTACTTATATATAGTATATATTAGAGACGAGACGGGCTCAGCCCGGGCCCGAACCGGGCTCGGGCTCTGTAATTCACAATTGTGTTCGGGCTCGGGATCGTGAAAAATTTCTCCTTCATTGAGCATCCTGCTTGAAATAGATTTTAAAAAGTGACTCATAGGGAAAATAAAAGTACTTATAAAAATAAAAAAATAAATAAAAATAGCGGCATGGGCGCCTAGAAAGTGCGTGAAGCTCTTTGGGTATTTTAGAACGGCGGTTTATATTCCTTAGTCATGAGATCCGAAGTTTTTTGATAAAGGATAGATACAAAGAATTAGAAAGTGCATTGGGAGTTTGCAACTATACTTGTCTTTAATTTGCACAAACGGCAAAATTTATTGTATTCTATCAATGAATTAATTTAATTTTTTTTTATCTTTATCTGATATTTCGGGCTCGGATTAAAAGTCCTCGGGCTCGGGCTTTAAAAAATGAGCCCGAGCTCATCTCTAGTATATATCAAGGACGTAGACAGGAGCATCGAAGTCAGGCCAGACCCCAAAATTTTTTATTTTGTTAATTGAATGTTAATAAATGAAGCATTTTTGTGATAAATTCTACCTATTTCATCTTTTGGTAAACTTTGAAAATTTTTTTTTCGCTACTTCCCTAATATATACACATATTTATTTATACATAAACGTTTAATTTCCATCCACGGAAAAATCCCCATACATTCTTTGTCAAAATAAATAAATAAATAAATAAAAAGAAATCTAAAAAATGAAATACAAAAATAGAAATATATATAAATCACAGATAAAAAATATAATATGCCAAGTTTCTCCAGAGAAAGATTGGCGCAAATATACCGTAGGTTTCTAGCTTGGTGACTGAAGAGCACCAACGGATTTCATAGGCTTTATAGGTTTCTTTTGCATCAAGATAGAAACTTATAGTATACTAGCTGAAGTTGTCGTTGACGGGTTAGTACTGAATGCAAATTTCCAAAAAGCAAGAACTTTTGTCAGCATTTAGGAGTACACAGAATGAATGTAGTATGTTGCCAAACTAAAGAAAGCGAAGTTATAATTTTTATGTATTGTTAAAATATTACAGGTTAGAGAGTCACTAAGTAATATTATTTCATTCGCTTTAGTCGTCATTATGGCATGCGCGAACGAATATTTCCGCATATTGAAATAATTTTCGCAAAATCTCAAAATCTAATTAGAATTTTTGAAAAATTGGAAGCCTAGAATTTAAGTTGAGTGACAACCTATCATGTCACCCAATTTCGTTCCATTCCCGAGAGTCTTTATTTCGTGATGCTGGAACAAAATTTCAGTATTTTAAAACTATTTTCACAAAATCTCAAAATGTAATGAAAATAGTTTAAAAATTCAACGCCTATAAATTAAGATTAGCAACTACGTATCCTATCACCCAATTTCGTATCATTCGTATGAGTCGTTATTACGTGATGCTTGAAGAAATATAAACGTATTTTGGGAGAACTTTCAAAAAATCTCAAAATCTAATAAAAAGGCTTAAAAAATTGGAGACCTATAGTTTATGTTGAGCAAACATCTATCCTGTGACCCAATTTCATATCATTCGCTTGAGTCGTTATTACGTCATGCGTGAACAAAGATTCACTCAATTTGAAACGATTTTCGCAAAATCTCGAAATCTGATCGATTTTTTAAAATTAGATGCTTATAGTTTAAGGTGAGTGACCACCTATCATTACACCCAATATCATTTTTTCACCTTTGCAGTTATTACGTGATGTGCGAACACAAATTTACGCAGTTTGAAAAGATTTTCACAAAATCTCAAAATCTAATCAATATTATTTTTTAAATCGAAGCCTATGTTTTAAGTTGAGTGACCACCAATCATGATACCAAAATTCATTTCAATCGCTTCAGTCGTTTTTACGTGATGCTTAAACAAAAAAAGCGTCACGGACAGGATGACAGAACGACAGCCAGACAAACTTTTTTTTGAGGGTCGCACCGAATTCCCGGGTGCTTGAAACGCATAGAAATAGCAAAATTTCTGAATTCCAAGAAATGTACAGACAAAAGTCTAATTTTATTTATATAGATATTTGCTCCAATTTGTCTCTTAAGGAACTTGCTGTATTATATTTTTTTCTGTGATTTATACATACAAGAAATACGATTTTGTTTTCTTATTTCTTTTCTTGCTATTTTTTGACAAGGATTAAGGAGATTTTCCATGAGTGTTCAATAATTAAACTTTTATTTCAGATGAAACACTATCAAAGCTGCTGTGAAACAGCGCTTGTGAATACATGTAACTTTTCATATATAATTTTATATACGTTTTTATTAAAGTCATACACACATATATTTTTTTAAGAAATCACTAAAATCTACTAAAAACCCTCAGTCAACAGGGAGATCTGCTCAGAAATAATTCACATTTCAAAATATTAAGCAATGCAACACACATAAAATATATTTATTGATGCGATAGTTTCGAGTAGTTCAACAGATCCAACCTTCTTCAGTTGCAAAATGTGCTACTTTTCAAGAAGGGGGAAAGGTTAGAACTGAAAAGGAAAAAAACAGGTTTTTTATCTTTCTACTTGTGTGGATGGAGAAATTTTTTTGCAACTGAAGAAAGGTGAACCCTTTTTACGAACCTTAACAATCGTATTGCTAAATATTTTTTTTATTGGACGGTTGATTGAAAAAAAAGTATTTGAATGGTACATAAATACAACTAACTATGAGAGGCACTTAAAAATTTCAGAATGTCTCTTCGTGAGTTATTTTACAAGTTTTTAAATTATTTTACGTTTTAATGCCATCTTTTATTATCAACACGCTTTTATTACTTTGACATGTATATATGTATCTATGTAATGGAATCTTTTAATTCAATTTTATCCCACTTCCCGACCTCCAGTTAACTTGAAATTTCAGAGACATATAAATAATCGATGGCACTACAATAGCATTGAAATTTATGTACTTAGCATTTACAATTCCTTTACAGGAGTACCCAAAAGAATTCGAATACATTATGCTCTATGAGGGTTATTGCTTAAAGAGTATTTTAGAGACATCCATCAACAAAAGGAAATGAATGCACGAGGTTGAGAGTTACAAATTAAGGCCCTCCATCGAAAGTAATCTATAATGGAATTTTTAGGATCACTCAAAAGAATTTCAATACATTACAGTCTAGTCTACAGCAGTTCAAAAAGATTCGTTCATTTCAAGAACAGTGCAATAACGATATAAACGCTTGTAACAGTTTACTAATGATTTAGAGGATGGAAATAACAAGTTATAAAAGTTCATTTACAGGTTCATTAAAAGTTCGTTTGCATTAATAGTGATGTACAAGGGTTTTTTATGGTAAGCTATCCAACAAAATCTTTTCAAAATTGACGACGATACATAAAAGAAAATTTTACTTCTTCGTTCAACTTTTTTTTAAGATTAAAAGATCGAAAATTAAATTATACTTAAAAAAAAACTAAGGAAAATTATAAAAATATGAACTAAAAAGTAAAAAATAATAGAAAGATTTTGTTCAACATCAGTATGGCGTTGCACAACTCGGTAGAAATTTACTTTTCGTATTAAGCTTACGGTAAAATGATTGACTAAACAGATTAGCTTAGTGATAACAAAAAGAGTGGGGATGCTTTTCACTTAGTTTCACATTTTTACAGAGTCTTTATTGACAGTTCACACCCACATACACTAAAAAAAGAAAAGAAAAGACAGCTGATATTAAGCCCCCCACGCTATTTTTAGCATTAAGCTAATTTTTTTTAGTAGCTTCTTAGTAAAATTAGCATAACTTTTTCAGCTTTACAGGTGTGTATTATAAGATCATATTAAGGATATTATAGTTTACTTTTGAATTTCCGTTAAACACCGGTCTTTTTTTTTTGGGGGGGGGGTAACTAAACGTAATATTGAAACTAACAAATGATACGTTACAGTCGCAGCTCTTAAACAATCAGAATCACCAGTATTTAATTCAATATCCAAATATGAAGTAGTGTTTCTTTAATTTATAATCCTATCTTGCATATTGTAAAGCGGAAAAGGTGATCTTAGTTTGATTTTTAACTAACCCATTTATGCCTAGTGTCCCTTTTTTGGGACGGCATTTTCGCTATTAGTCGAAAACGTTATTTATTTTTCCTAGCCTTTATTCATGAGTATTGAGCCTCAACTTTACAAAATATTTTAACATGACCAAGTAGGATGTTGATATTTCGATTTTTATGCATAATGATTTTAAAAGAAATCATCCTTTGTTCAAGAAGTTGACATCAGAAATTTATCTATTATTTCTGTTATCAGTGAAAATCGAAGAAAGTCGCAAAAATATCCAGGCACAAATGGGTTAATCAGTCATAAAACATTTTAATTTTCACTTTCTTTTAATTGTCATGGAATGACCCTAAAACAGCGTTTCTCAACCTGTGGGGCGCGACCCCCAAGGGGGGCGCAGAGAGTTTGCGGGGGGGGGGGGGGCACGAGAAAACCCAAAGAGCAAGTAGTGATACATATTTAAAAAGAAATAATCTTATTTATTCAAATTTTTACTCAAAAATATATCCATTTTCGCTTAAAATGTTCATTCAAATTTTACTGATAACATTGTTTTGTAGAAAATTCGACTAAATGTTCATTGTTAACCCATTTGTGCCTGGATATTTTTGCGACTTTCTTCGATTTTTACTGATAACAGAAATAATAGATAAATTTCTGATGTCAACTTCTTGAACAAGGAATGATTTATTTTAAAATCATTTTGCATAAAAATCGAAATATCAACATCCTACTGGGTCATGTTAAAATATTGTGCGGAGTTGAGGCTCAATACTCATGAATAAAGGCTAGGAAAAATAAATAACGTTTTCGACTAATAGGGAAAATGCCGTCCCAAAAAAGGGACGCTAGGCATAAATGGGTTAAAACACTGAATGTATGCTGAAAAATGTGAGGGGGCTCCATCGTAAGTTGGCCTTTGGGGGGACGCGACGTTAAAAGGTTGAGAACCGCTGCCCTAAAGCAGTATCAACGAAATTCCAACATAGGTCTGTCCTGTGGTGTATCTTTAGAGGAACAGTAGAAGTATACAACGGTATCTCAAAACGTTGGTAAAACGCTTTAATTCTTCATTTATTAGAGAAAAGTAGGGAATATAAATCGAAAAAAAAAAAAAAAGTTCAAAATAAGATAGGAAAAAAGACTCGCGCTATGAAAAAACTCGTCCACTTTCAAAAAGTCACACTTTTAAAATTTGTATACGACACCAAGTATTAAAAAAATCTCTATCAGTAAAACGCGTCCCCTACACTTATGAGGTAACGTACAAAATGTGAGAATTATATCTTAAAAAGTGTGAAAGTATGAAGATAAAAATAGGCTGACTTAACCCTTTCGCGGGCGGTGGCTAGACGTTCTAGCCACCTACTTATGTTGTACATGACAAATTTCAGAAGCATTAGTCAATTTTCCAATGTCTATTTAACAGATAATAATAAAAATTTGCACAAAATGATATTAGGAGGTAAAGTGTCATGCATATTTATAAAAATGTAATAGACATTTTACAGAAAAATTACCCATGCTTCATTAAATTGACATCAGAAATTTAACTATTACTCCAGGCATCTGCATAAACGAGAAAATACAATAAAAGTTTTTGCGCCGCAAAGGGTTAAACCACTTTTTAATGACTGTCGAAGAGAAAAAATCACCCCCACGATCGCATTTCAGGAGTCGTACTGAAATGACGAAAGGAAAAAAGATTTTCCACGCGTTTTACTGATAGAGATTATTCTTCAACCTTTACCTAATAGGTGCATCCTTTTAAATTAATTTTAGCATAACAGAATGCTTCGAAAATGGAGAAATTAATATTATAAAAATCTAATATGAATCGAAATGAGAAAAAAATATTTTTGCATGATTTATAATAGTATTTCAGATGCATTCAATGCTAGACAGATTTTTTTTTCTCTGATTTTTCATAATTCGGTCACGAGAGGGTTAATGTAGTCTTTTTTTTTCCTACCTTATTTTAAACATTTTTTCTTTTTAATTTACACTGCCTACCTCTCTCTAATAGATAAAGAATTAACAGTTTTACAATCATTTCGGGACACCAGTAGGCAAAAAACGTTTTTTCGAGAACATCCCAATTTGTATATTGCATTTTTCCTTTTGCCGTGTGTATTTAAATCTTTTCGAAGAGCGTAAGTATTAGCAGCGTTATTTCAGCAGTAACCCAACTCCATCTCTTTAAGTAACTATCTACAGCATAATTTTTTTTTTAAATAAGCAGCACACAAATAATTCCTACGGTCAGTGGCCTTTAAAAGTACATTTTAGAAACGTTCCTCTGTTCAAAGAGCAGTAAAATTAATGTATAGTATTGAAGTTTATGAAAGAACCTACTTTTGTAAAAAAAAAAATAAAAAAAAAAAATAAAAAAAAATATGCTATGTAGTATGGAAACTTCTTCTAACTAGAGAAAACGAAATAACTCATGTAATATAAGCTTTAAAGGCATCGATAAAAATAAATAAATTGGCGTCTTAATGCCTTTAACTTGAACTTTTAACTTTATAATCCGATTCCACAGATAACCTTTCTTTACAAATCGTTGCTTCCCGGCATCGATATTTGAATGTCTCCGCGGTGCCATCCAGCAAATTTGCGAAGGGAAAGTAACGCTGAAGGGGCAACAAAGAAGGGGAATCTCTGCCGTCACGTCTCTTCGACCAAAGGACCAAACTGTTTGACTGCTCGTTAACCCTTTGAAGCTCAACCATCTCCACATTAATATAGAAGGCCAATTGAATAGACTGCCCAGCGCTGGAAAAGTGCAGCCGTCGTCATCGATTCATTTTACTACCAACATCATGGCAGTCGATTGAATCGCCCATCCGGAGCCCCCAGAGCTCAAGAAGTTTTTCTGACACAGCTGGCTGTGCTACAGCCCATTTGGCGTTATAGAGCTCAAGAAGTTTTTCTGACACAACTGGCTGCCGATCGCCCATTTGGCGCTATAGAGCTCAAGAAGTTTCCTGACACAGCTGGCTGCGCGTCCGCACAGAAGGCTGTGTCAGAAGACTTCTTGAGCTCTGTGGTGCCAGATGGGCGATTCGATCGACTGCCAATAAGTTGGTAGCCAAATGGATCGATGGCAATGGCTGCACTTTGTCAGCGTTGGGAACCTTTAATTATATTTTTTTGCGACTAACAATGAAAGCGCAAATAAGGTAGTTTCATTAGCGCGTCAAAGGGTTGATAAGCCTGTGTTAAAAAGTGCTTTATAATCTATGCGTTCTGCATTATTTACTTTTCTTCCTTAACGACAACCTCGTCCAATTAATTAATTTACATCCGAGTAGCTTCCAATGGAAAACAAAAAGAGATCGCACGCTCTTTTAATCAATCAACGTGCAATTACCAACAATTAAAAAAATAATCTTTAACAGAAATTCACTTTACAAAAGAGGAGAATAAACACGGTTAGAGCATGAAACGGGACACAATGTATTGTTATTAAAAATGATAGATCGCGTAGTCTACCAGTCTAGAGGCTCATATTTTCTTATTTATTTTGTATTTATGGCAGACAGCAAACTTTCAAGCTCACTTAGATAATCGTAAAAAAAAAAAGTCTTTATAAACGAAAATCCAGACTTTCGTCTTGAGTGACCAAGAGGGTGTTGGAGCATTTGTTTATTTTGGGAAGCCCGGTTTAATAGCGCCGGATGCCGAAGGGAAAAAAATAAAAAGGGATTTTAAGAGGTTTTCTCGGAGACTCGGTGAAAATCGTTCTGTTAACACTGTAGTACTTTAGTATCAGGCGCGTAGCAGAAAATTTTCGGGGGGGGGGGGGGATATGCGCTGGAAATATTTCGGGGGGGGGGGATATGAACTTATTTGTGATAATAGACGGAATTTCATCACTAATCCAAACATTTCGGGGGGGGATATATCCCGATATCCCCCCCCTGGCTACGCCCTGTAGTATATATATGTACATAACCTTCAACCCCCACAACAACAAAAAGTTTAAAAGTACCGAAAAAATAATAATAAATGCATTTCGCTAAAAGCAAAAGAAGATGTAAATCACGCTAAAAGCATCGAATATGTAAAAAAATGCTCCACGTAATTATTTCAGCAAATATACATTGATGTGGAAGAAAATGCTCATCTGTTTGTTGCTAGGATACACTTTATAACCATATCAAAGAAAAAAAAATGAGCATTAGTGAATTTTCAGACATTGTTTTTATGATTAACGGGACAGATTTCCTGGAAGTGTGTCATTCAAAGTGTTACTTTACTTCTTTATCTTTGCTTGGGCTATACTCTTTTGAATCATTCATTGCTTATGAACACCTACATCACAGCTCCAAACATAGACGTATAACTAGTGCTAATAATTTTTTTTCTGAATTTCTTTTACATTACATTAATTAGAATTGATCATTTATTGTCTAACTAAAACAAGAAACAGTTCCAAGTTGATATTCAGCGACAAATGTTATATCAGCGACAATACATTACAAGCTCCCTTCTGGAGCCATCGTTGCTTCCCGGTCTATGAATGCTGCATGGGGATACTTAGGAGACTTTATTTAAACCAGAGCCATTTAAACTTTTGTTTTTCTTCGGGTCTACGGCCTACTGGAGGGGCTTGACCACAACGATAGCCGCAGATGTTAGTCATTGCATTATGGGGAGTGCCTATTAAGCAGACCAACGTTGGATCCTATGAGTGGTCTCCCCATTTTGAACCCGCTCCCGATGAGAGACCTAGCACCTGAAATCGGTACCCCCACCCCAGACAGCACATGAGCTTAAATCAAGCTTGACATTTCTTTGAATTGGACGTATTAATACAAACTTGACAGTTCAATTCATTTTAAGCTTACAGCAAGCTTGGAGATTACAAAAAAAAAAAATAAGTCGGCCAATATTTTAACGCCAAATTTAAGTCATTTGAACTGTCAAGCTTGAATACAACTTAATGACTGCTTGATTTCGAAACCCACATCCACATAACAAATAAACAAGAATTTCGAAAACAAAGAATGGATCTCATAAAAAGCAGATTTTAAAATCTGATTTAGAGGGTGCTGTTGTTCACTGGGATAGAAAAATGCTTCCTCAGATTTTGAATAAAGAAAACATAGAGAGAATAACGATTTTAATTAGTTGTGGCGATGAAGAACAGTCAATAGGAGTTCCTCAGTTTGAAAATAGTATGAGAATAACTCAGGCAAAGCTGAATTTTCAGCTATTGAAGAATGGGAGGAATCCAGGCAATGTGTTTTGACAACACTAGTTGCCTTAGGGGAGCGTGCATTTTTTGCTGCAGCAATTACTGGATCGAAATCTTCTAAATTTACCTTGTCTTTTAAATTTACCTTATCTGTTTTGATTGCTAAGGGGGCAAAACTACTGTTACTCATCCAGATATTTAAAAGAATATTCAGATTGGGTAGTCTAAGTTGGACAAGACAAAGTATAAAACTGCTATTGAAGATGAAACTATAACGTAAAAAATACAAAATTTGGAAGAAATTTAAAATTTTCTTGCAGAACATTTAAGAAATCAACAGATCAGGGATGACTATAACTATAGAGAATTAATCCAACATTGTTTAATTTTTATAGGAGTCTTCCCAAATAGGCGTTTCTCATTAGCAGATTTGGAAAAAGGAGATATTATAGACATTTGTTTATATATTTATAATAAATATTTTTGTAAAGGCATGATTCAACGCTCCCACTTTGCATTTAGCCCCAATCAATACTTAAAATTATTAAAATCATTTGTTTAATACTGAAAATTTGATAAGAGGCTGCAAAAAAGCCATCTTTGGTATCTTAACTTGGAGCAAGCTGCATTTTCATTTTTTGATGACACTTTGGCAAAAAAGTCAAAATAAGCATGGCTGTAAAATGAATTGCATTTGAAAAAGAAGAAGACGATGATGATGATGATGATAAAGATGTAAGAGCAACAATGTTTCAACAAAGTGGATCATTTATAGGACAAAGAAGTTGGGTTCTTTTATTTCATCTCACTCAAACAGTCATTTTTTAAAGATTTAATTTTAATATGCAATCATCGAATATTGATCCCGATGTATGATGTGAAAATCAGTATTATTTGAATTGAAAAAAAAAAAAACTGTGAAAGCTTTTAAGGTTTTAATGACTCAGTTGAAATGGGAGTAAAATTAATCTAAGGATTCAATTCCTGTTTGACTGAGTATGAAGAACAAAAGCAGTTTTTACTATAGGTACTATCCGAATGTAGACTCTTTGAAAACTACATTATCTAAGCCTAGCCACTTTAACAAAAAATTGTAAAGAATAATAATTTATTTTCTTTATAATATGCTTCTTTTTTGATACATAACTTTAATAATCAAATATATCTGAGCGTTAGTCGTTCTCAGTTTTATGCCTTCTTTGACCTTTTTTTCTGTTAATTCTTTTACTTAAATTTCATTTTTTTTAAATTTCAGAATTTTTTTTATTAAAACCTTTATTTTGTTCATAAAACAGAAAGAAAAAAAAAAGAAAAATGAAAGCAGGAAGTAGAATTTTCATAAAAAAAAAGCCAACTTTTAGGATTCGGATCATATCTACACCTGAAAAAAACATAGATATATGCATTTTTCAGGACTAGATATGATCCGAATGTTACCCTCTGAGCGTTCTAGAAATGGGCATATAATCTAAAGTTGTTTACACGGTAAAATTTGCATGCAATTTTTAAATTATATATATATATATAATTAATAGGAAGATTTGCATTTATTTAAAATAGGCTCCTAAATTATATACAAGCTTTAATATCAAAACATATTTTATGATATCTCTAGTGTTATAAATGATTAATATTAGAGATGGATTGCAGTGAAAACTGGAATAAAGTGTTCGGGATTTGACATCACAACCGCTTTTAGGGTTAAATCTGTTAGTTTTTACATAAAAGTGATGGTGGCTCATCAAAGCAGAGAGATTTTTTATGAAACGAGACCAACATTATGTTTCTAGACTCAATTTTATCCATTTCATGGTGGAAAAACTGCTTGTTTTCGAAAAACCGCGATTTTTCTAAACTTCAACCTCAATGCGGCGCGGGTTAATATTATGGAAATGAGCTGAAACGTTACCAATCTCATTTTGTAGCCTATTGGCAACTTTTTTTTTTTTTTTTGGGGGGGGGGTGCCCTCCAAAAAATTCGAAAATTCATTTCTTGTGACCACCGTACTATACAGTTTTAGATAATAATAGGATATTTAAAAAAAAATCAATTTAGAACTTGCATTATGCTCCTAAAAAGTGTATGTTCCTTTGAGTTGAAAAAAAAAAAACCGTTAAAAATTAAGTACTTCTGACTTCAATGACTTCTGTCTTAACGAGATCAAAGTCTCATGCGCGTTATACAATATAAGGTGATTAAAAAGAAAGAAATCCTTTTTCCGTTGACGGGTGGTGTTTTAAATTGCTCGGCAAGTCATACTTACTTCTCTTTCCATCAAAGCATGCTTGTCCTACATTTTAAAAAAGTATGAGAGAAAAACAGTATACATTATTTATTTATTATTATTTTTTGTTGTCTTATTTGGAAATATCAATAAACCTTAAGTTTTTTTTATTAATTTTAATTGTTCACAATTTACTCATCATTTTTCTCATCAGATATTATAGAATCATGGATGGATCGTACTCGAGTTCTCAGCATTTTAAACCTCACCATTGATGTCTGTATTAAAAAAATATTAATATAGGTTTGAATTCACTTCAAAGATCTTGAACCCTGCATTCATGCTTCTTAACATAATTTAAGGTTTTATTTTTCTAGCTTGGATGAAATAAATGAAACATTTCAGTAAAATTTTCAATTTTTAATGTTGTTTTTATCAAATTATAATTAATTTCAGAGTGATACGATGATTGGTTTGAAATGAATGACTCCGAGCCATATGCCACAAATTCTCGAAATACGGTTGAACTTGAATTGTTGCAGTTTCTTTCCGAAAAAACCCAACAGATTTGAAAGTTCTAAATTCATATCCGACAGTAAAAGAACTTTTCATGAAATTTAACACAAGTTTGCCGACTAGTGCTCCTGTCGAAAGACCTTTTTCTTTTGCAGGTATTATAAATGCTCCAAAAAGAAATTGACTAAGCGATAAACAGTTCGAAAAACTAGTTTTTTTGAAAGCAAATCATTCTTTTTCCTAAATCATAGTGCTTAAAATAATTATGTCATCTTCTAAAAGTCCTTTTCATAATTTCTTTAATAAATTGCATACTGTTAAGTAAATTAATACAATGACACGCTTTTCTTTTGTAGTAATGTATGAATGCATCTTGTGTTTGCGTGATTATGGCAATGCTATACTAGGGCAATCTGCCAAGGATGGGGGGGGTGCCTCGGTAGGAGGACTTTCTAAGGGGTTCTAATGCGTATTCCCGTTACATCTGGAGATAACCTACCAAAAATCCAGACCGTTAGATCAACAGTTGTGCGATGGAACCCGAGCCCGGGACCTTCACACTTCAGCCGTCTACCATTTTCAGTGACATAACCACTGTGCCATGGTGAGACTATGAATGCATCTTAAAGTAAAAGTATAATTTAACTCATCTTCGTTTAGAAATATATTTAATTTTATATATCAATTCCATTCATTATCATTAAGAAATAACGTTCAATAAATACTTGCCGCAGTTTTGCTTTCATGCCTTTTAAGATGCAATTTATTCCAGTAAAAATTCATGTATAAACAGAAAAACCAATAGTTACTATTACATTTGTTTGTTCATCTTAAAATACATTAGAATAAAATAAACTAGAAGTTTCTGTAGAAAATTTGACTTATTCTTAATTGAAGTTTTAGACGTATTCTGTGTGTATTTCGAAAACGTATTTTGTATTTTTTCAATTTAGAAAGCATTTTGTATTTTGTAATTTTTTGTGTTTGAAGAAATGTAATTTGTATTTTGTATCGAAAAAATACATTTTTTTATGTATTTTGCCCAGCTCTGTGTTTGTTTGTGTAACATGCGTTTCGGATTTGTGTGCTTGGCCCGAAGAATCCGCTTATAAATCCAAGTCAGAATACCTTCATCTCAGTTGTTCCCAATAACAAATTTTTATTCCATTTTACAGCTCAATACTTGGACGAACGCGAACAGCTAGGGGATTCAGGAAAGTACAGGAAAGTAGCTTCAGGAGCAGCCTATCTACATTATTTGAGACTTTATATTGCTCCTGAAGCAAAATATTTGTTAGCGAGACTCCATCTGTCAGCACCCGCATAGGGAACCAACGGAATTTCAAGTCTCGCTGTACAAATTTTAATGACTATGTCATTTTATCTCTCAACATTCTTTATTGAAAAATGTGTCCCAAAAATGCGACATAAAAAAGCGACATAAAAGTTTGCGACATAATTTTGCATGTATTTAAATACTATTAGTTCATAACAGCTTCAATCTATTGTTACACTATTTCGTAAGTTGTAGAATAGGCTTCACGTGTATTTTTTTTTATATATATTTAAATACTATTAGTTTACAACAGCTTTCATCTGTTGTTACACTATTTCGTAAGCTGTAGAATAGGCTTCACATGTATTTTCTATAAATAGGTTGCACTCCTAAAAATTTCAACATAGGGTGACCAGGCGAAATACGCGAAAGAGGAGCGATAAAATGACAAAGTCAATTAATATTGTTTTAATATGGCAGTAATGAAACTAAAAAATTAGGGGGGTTCAGGGGGGGGGGGTCTCTCCCTGACGAGGCTCGAAGAGCCGAGATTTTGTTTTGCATATTTAGAGTACATTTCAGAGATATAATATTACATATAATAATACAATACATATACATATACAACATAAATACAATAATAAATACTACAAAATGCTTAAGAATACTATAATAATTTTGATAAGATATATACAAAGCCGATAAAAAGTGTACTTCTAGTCATTGTAAATAAAATTTTAAAGCCAGAAAGTGAGTAATAATCAATACTCATTTTGATAGCCAAATAGTGTAAGATTCACAACAGCTTTGATCTATTATTACACTATTTCGTAAGCTGTAGAATAGGCATCCCATGTATTTTTCTATCAATAGGTTACAATCCTAAACACGTCCTACACGAAAGACGAGAGATAAAATAAATATCGTTTGAATATAACAATAATGGAACTAAAAAATTAGGGAAGTTCAGGGGGGTCTCACCCTAACGAGGCTCGAACAGCCAAGTTTTTTTAAAAATATTTATTTATTTATTTTTATTATTTATATTTATATTTATTCATTTATTTTTTTTACTTTATTAATCAATTAATTAATTAAAGTAATTAAAAAACTTTGTAAAAAACACACATAAGAAGTAAAAGGAAAGAGGATACGCGTTTCGTTCAAAAATTGTTTTGAACTTCTTCAGTCCAAGCCCTTCGACGTAAAGAACACAGGGAACTGAAAAGAGAAAAAATGTAAAATGTAAATAAAAATGTAATTTTTAATATGTAAATAAAATGTAAATAAAATGTAAATAAAAATGTCTCTTTTCAGTTCCCTGTGTTCTTTACGTCGAAGGGCTTGGCCTGAAGAAGTTCAAAACAATTTTTGAACGAAACGCGTATCCTCTTTCCTTTTACTTCTTATGTGTGTTTTTTACAAAGTTTTTTAATTACTTTATCGTTTAACACTAGTATTTTGAGTGTTTTTTCAATTAATTAATTATTATTATTATTATTATTTGTAGTAGTAGTAGTATCATTATTTAGTCATTTATTTATTTATTTATTTTTGTGGTCTTCATTCTTACTCGCAGGTTTTAGACCGGCTTGCACTTAGGTATGCTATAATGCTGCCGTGCTGTTATGAGTGTGAGCACAATTCAGGGTTGGATGTGTACATTTCGTTCGTCCAAGAAGTAGTTGTAACTTCGGGTGAATCTATAAAGTTCCAACATTCTAATTTCTAATCGTTGTTCAGTTGTGCGAAATAAATAGGTTATTATACGTAATGACAGCTTGCCAAAACGAGTCAAAGTGGATTCGGGGTTGGTCAAAATGGATCGTACATGCATACGTACACACAGTCACTCGAAAAAGCACTCGAGTTAAAGGCAATTTTCCTATGTCTTTTTAATGACTATTTTAGCAGAATTTTTCATAAGCACGAAACTCACTAGAAAACGGATGACCTGCGTTTTGTATTGAATGATTGAAGTTACATAAACCATGCTATTATGTATTTTTTTTTTCAGGGGGTGGGGGGTGGGGCACGTGGCACCCGTCTCCACTTCAATGTGTCAAAATGTCAAAATCTGTTGCTTTTCAATAATTTGCTTAGAAATTCAAAAGAAACTTTCTTTTCCTGCTCTTAAAATCTTAAAATCGATAAGCGATAAACCTTATTTTTGGGGGGGTCGATACTCCCCCTACATCCCCCCAAAAATTAATGTTCACTCGATAAAATGGGCTTTCTGATAGCAATGGTATACTTCAGTGTTGAATTGGTGTTCAATTTTTGCGCTTGCCCTGCAAAAAAAAAAAAAAAAGTCTATCCATCCTATAATGATACACAATACAGGGTTGAGAATTTTTCGGTTTCTGATATACTTCGTTGATTTTAGAAACAGTGACTTCAAAAGTAATATGAAATGCACTGTTTTTATAAAACGTTATCAAATAAAGACCGTCATCACATTTCTGTAGTGCTGCCATCTACATTTCAATTTCTGAGTTAATCTCTTCTTTCTCCGCAGTTCATCCATGAGCTGAGACACGATGGGAAAATTCTCATGAAACGAACATTATTCAGGGCCCGACAAGGCCGTAGCCAAGGGGGGGTTTTGGGGGTTCAAACCCCCCCCGAAATTTTCAGTCATATAACTTACTGTTCGTTGAAAAAAAAATTATGTTTTGTATCGCCAACTACAATTATTGCACTTCAGTTCATTCAAACCGCATGTAATTTTTTACTTGTGTTTCTCTGAGGGTCGCAAAGTGATAAATTTCACTTAAATATGCTTCTCCACATTGGTTTTCTCTCTTCTTCTTTCACCCCCCCCCCTTACACGTAGAGAGAGACAAAAAAGAAATATCGTAACTAAAAAAATTTCTCTTTCCACAAAAAATAGTGAGTCATCTCTCGATTCCATCGGAGATAGAAACACGAAACAGTTTCACAGTATCGTGTTTATGACCTCTATAAATAAAAAAGTCAGAGTGATAAGTTTGTGGTTTTTGGAGTTTGGGACATGTAGGCTCCAGTCTCGACCATGTGGAACGGGAGGGAGATCCTACGTTGCATTATTCACGTAACCAGTCCGCTACTCCTTAGAATAAAAAGAGAGTGACATTGCTTACATATAAGGATATTGCTTACATAGCACTGTTTCAATTTGGATGCATTATTTTCGCGTTTTAAATAAAAATGAAAAAACACAAAGCTGGAGATCATACTTTGTTTAATTTTAATTTCAAGCCCATAAAGTCTTCTGCTTCTGAAGAGAATACCGATATTTGTGCTTCTTCCTCATCAAAAAATTCAGTGAATGATGTGTCTGCAATTAACACAGCATCTGAAGCTGCGGATACCATTGATGAATGCACTCTTGTAAAACAAGTTGAAAATATCTGTGAGGTGAATACCCTTGATATAGGCTCTTATTTAAACAAAAAAATTGATGATTGCGTGAAATATAAATTGTTAGATTCTCCATGGATGCCGGATGAAGACTTTAAATTTCCTATTTTAACTAGCAGGAAATTAAAATTTCAGCAAAACTGGATAAAGCGTTTCCCATGGCTCGCATACACACAAGAACACGGTCACGGTCAGAACACGGTGTTCTTGTCACGAACAAGAACATCAAATTCTCTTAAACGTACCGAAATATTGAAAAATAAAATAAAAGCCCGTTATCCGAATACTAAATGGCAAAAATTAACAGCCATGTGTGAAACAAGATTTGTAGAAAACCATGATGGCCTTTTGAGATTCCAAGAAATATACATAGCAATATTGGAAACTTTAGAACTGGAAGGCGTACCAGATATCGAAACGTCCTCAAAGGCAAGTCAGTTTTTAAAATCTATTACAAATGGCTCGTTTTTTATCAGTTTAGTATCAGCATCCACTCTTTTTTCATACACACTGTCTTTGTGTAAATCCTTGCAGTCTCCTAACTGCGATTTGACTGCCGCGTTGAAACACATTGAAAATGTGCATATGACAGTTCAACACATGAGAGACAACATGGACGAAACTTTTTCAGATATCTTTAAAAAAGCAGAAGAACTGTTAAATTCAATTGGGGAAACAGTTAAAATTCCTAGAATAGCTTCTAGACAGAAAAATAGATTCAATTTCGATACTACAAGACCCGAGCAATACTTTAGAGCTGCGATTGCTATTCCCATGTTCGATGATTTTCTCAGCCAGTTAGAAATTCGATTCAAGAATCACAAATCATGCATTTCCAGCCTTTTCAAACTCCTTCCTACAAACTGTATCAATTCAGTTTTTGAAGAAAAGGATTTTGAAATGTACTCAGATTATTTAGATAAAGACACACTTATGCCAGAATTAAATTTGTGGAAATTAAAGTGGAATAAACTGAAGGAAGATCAGCGCCCTTCTATAATTATTGATGCATTATCTGAATGCAAAGAAGAATTTTTCCCAAATGTTCATTTTTTACTGAAAGTGCTTGCTACGTTACCAGTTTCAACCTGCACTCCCGAAAACACATTTTCTTCACTTAAGCGTCTAAAAAACTATTTAAGGAATTCTACCGGGCAGGAAAGACTGACGGGCTTGGCTCTTATGAGCATTCACAGAGACATTTACATAAGCCCAGAAGATGTGATTAACAGGTTCTCAGCTGAAAAAGATCGGCGTTTAGAATTCGTTCTATAAAAACATGTTTAATTGTATTTAATGTAAAAATATTCAGAGTTCAGATAAAAAATAATAATGTGGAATAAGTAAATCAAGTTTTATTTCTCTTATAATATTTGTAGACATTTTAAAGGAATTTTTTGCTTTATAAAATCGGATTAATTAGAGAGATCGCGAAATTTATTGTGAATTTCAGATGATAAATGAGATCTCTTTCACTTTTTTATGTGTGAATTCAAGTATTTTACCTTCCGTTAGTTTGAGAGACACTGTACAAAAATTTAATTATAGTGATAACATTTCTCCATTATGCTGTTTCCTTAAAATGCACGGATCATCCGAAGTCATCTGCATTAGGTAATATAACTTTATGTTGTTTTTATTTTGTCATTTAACGGTGGTCAAATACTTTCCAAATTGGTTTGGTTTCCTTACTAAAAATCAGGTTTTTAGAAAATTATAGGTATTTAGAAGATTGTAAAATAATTTTCAAAAAATCCAATATTTTCAACATACTTTTTTGGAGACAACATTATTACGAAATGTGAAGAATATGCTATTGATGTACATCAATAGGTAATTTGCATTCAGAGGAGCACTACCCCGTCTAAAAATAAATAAAATAAAATAATGTGTTTGTATTGAGTATTAACAATACAACTCCGATTTTATTTGATCTCTTTTAAAAGTCTTAAAAAATGTTCTTTGTTCTCCAAAGCCTATGAAATTTTAAAATATTGATGGTAATGTTCAATATATATATATATATATATATATATATATATATCATCCCCCCCCCCAAAGGTCGAACCTGAGCGGCAAGTTCAGAAAATATGTACATGCTTTGATTTAAAAAATATTTCCTTGATAGTTATTACTCTTAGTTTCGGTTCTTTAAATGCATATATCGACAGTATTTTATAAAACTTGGAATTATTTTTCTTTTAAATTGCAATGTTTGGAGTATTGTATTTCCATGTTCTTAGTGAGGAAATGTGTTTTTGAAACAGCAAATAAAAAAAAGTTTTTTATGGAAAGCTTTTTATTTCCTCCAGGCAATTATTTTAATCCTCTTCTCACCCACCTTCCCCGGAAATTGCTTTCTATTGTGATTACTTGTAGATTATTCAGGCATTTGTAATATAAATGCAGTGTGCTGAAAGAAGTACCATATTAAAACATAAAACTTGAAACCCCCCCCGAAAAATTTTCCTGGCTACGGCCTTGGGGCCCGACTATGACCAACAGTGGCCCCGGGCATTGATGAATGTTGGGGAGGGAGGGGGGGGGTTCCATCCATGAAATTTGTTTTATTTCTCATAAAATTTTGATATAAAAAAGAATAAAGAATATTACAGAACGACATTTGAAATTGGGGGCCCTGGCCAAACTCCCGATTTGCCCCTGCGATCATAAGGCCCTGAACGTATTAGTTATATAAAAGGTTTATAAGTACAATTATGTATTTTTTTTTTACTTATTTCTTTGTGAGAAGTAAGTGGACTCATACTTTCTCCCTCATTAAGAAAAAGAAAAATTACGGAACACAAATAAAACACCTTCAAATATGATCTTATTAGGGCATATACCTAAAGAACAATTAACCTGTTCACATCCATCGCTGTTATGATGCAAAGGGATCGCTTTCTCTTCTGTTTCCATCCTGAATGCTCCTGTTGAAGGCCAAAGTTTTCCCGATGCCCTGACAGCAATTGTCCAACAGACAAAAATAATAATAACAATAATAATAAGGTTTCTTTTGATTAGATGTTAAGTCCTACTGACCACCAGTTGGGGGGTGGGGGGCATACGCTGGTTTTGTCAACGCTGTGGCCATAAGAATTTGTGTAGTTGACTTAAAAGTTTTTGTTTGTTTTTGTATTTTCTTTCTCGAACCAGCTTCACGACTTAAGCATTTTTTTCTTCCCCCATTTTTAAAGTATGCTGTTGGAAGTTAAATATAGTTACTCATAAAGTTATTATTATTAACCTCATGAAGTCATTGAGCAATTAAAAAAAATATTTTCAAGCCTTTCAAACCAAAATGTCAACATTGTAAAAATTTAGCAGCACTTCTCATCTCTTGAATTATATTGTTTATTGTGGGTCATTGTTGTATACAATATTGTGTGAGGGCATCTCCATTCATGTATATTGCTTGTCCTACTTTGAAAAAGATTATTGTGTTTGAAATTATGAATGGAATTGTATTGCACAGTAAATGTAAAACTTCTGTAATAAAGCTCCAGTCGAGTTTAAGAATCTTTGTCAAAACCTATTATGTCTCTTTTCGGAACTCTAAAACAGTTCCAAAATATTATATTTATTATTTATATTATTTTATTATTTAAATTCTTTTAGAATTTTGGTTTTATTGTTTCGGTTAAACTTTAATTCCTTTTCTAAATTCTCTTCAAGATTTTAACTCTTCGACATGCTTAATACTTTTCCAAATTTTAATACTTTTCTGAATTTATCAGTTTGAACTTCGGTCTTCGAAATTTAATCAACTAAATTAGTCAGGTTGCAGATGTATGTCTTGCAGCTAGTGTGAGACTGGTCCTTTTTGTAAAGCTGCTATCAGACTTATTTTGCTGTGGAGAAATTGTAATGAAATTACTATTACCGTGTTTACTCGCGTAATAGTCGCACTTTTTTCCCCCAATTTTCCATGGTGAATGTCTAATTGCAACTATTATGCGGGGAAAATTTACTACATAATATTGTAACGCTAAAGCTATTTTTTCTTCTTCAAAACGGGGGTGCGGCTATTATGCGACTAAACACGGTAGTAAATTCTGTAAATTAAACTTAAAATCAAATGTCTTATTCTAATAGCCATTTTCAGATACATCGCATTTTATTCCTCGTAATCATTTTAAAATGCATCCTTTTAATTATTTAATTATTAAGTCCGTGCTGTTACGCGGAGCAAACAAAGCTAATTATCAAATCTTATTCCGAGGGAAAAATCATTCTTGAATATTCTAGAGGAAATTTCACCATGACAACGAGTAAACACAGAATAAGCTATCCACCCAGGCTTCGCGTCACATATGCCCTGCCAAATTAAAGCATTGTAAGATTTGGTCATTTTAAATACTGTCCAGCAGCAGAACTTTGGAATATTCTGGATTATTTACAGTTATATGACTGGACAATAAAAAAAAATCTAGAGCCGGACCTCTCCTGATATTTCTCTCGAACTTCATGTATGTTTTAGAAATGTACATGACTGTTGTTATCTGGGATAAGAGTTTTCGGCTACCACAACTACGACTACTTCTACTCATTTTCCCGATCATAAGTAAGGTAGAAAAAACGACTTTTTTAAGGAAAAAAAACCTCTAGTAAATTTTTGAAAAGTGTCACTTTTCAAATTTGTGTACGACACCCGTCACCCGTGGAAAAAAAAAATCCAATCTGTAAAATGTGCCCTTACATATTAATGAGGTGGTGTACAAAATTTGAGAATTATATAATAAAAAGTATCAGATATATGAAGGTAAATATACTCTGATTTAAACCACTTTTCAACTGTCGAAAGGGAAGGGGGGGTCACGTTACGTTTCAGGGGTCACACAGAAATTATGACAGAATTTTTTTTTTCTTTTTCGCTCTAGCATTAAACGTTCACATTCAAATTCAAGTGTAGCTCCCTATCATCTTTGTTTAATGATTTCGGCGAGGCATTTTATGATGAAAGGCTGAAATTTTGTAGATCACCACATGAGTGTATAGGGTACATTTCACTCATTGGGAATGTTTTAGTACGGGGGTCGTATATACATTTAAAAGTGTAACTTTAAAAAGAAAATAAAGAGAACTTTTCCTTAACGTATTCTTTCTTCCTACTTTACTTTGAACATTTTTTTCAATGGATACTGCACACATATCTCTAATAAATAAAAAATTAAAGCGTGTTACCGCCTTCCTGAGACACCCTGTATATTGTGATGGCACTTTCATTATAATGCATTAGAAATCATAAATTTTATTGCATTGTACTGACAAATTTCATTCTTGTTTTTCAGAACTCAGGCATTTTTATTATTCATTCTTTAAGATACATGTCATCTGTGTAAATGGTATACGTATTGATCCTGTATTATATTATATTGGTAATATAATGTTATAGTCATTCCTACTTTTTTTAGAATAGTTTGTACTTGCCTTAATTTAGTGCTGGTTCCAAATTCTCTGGATGTTGATAAAATATTCAGTTTCATTCAATTCAATATCTGTGTTGAATTTTTATTTTACTTTAATATTTATTTATTTATTTATTGAGTAGAATTTTCAGCTATGTTTTCTGTATCTATATTTAGTGCATTTCAAATTTCTTTGTATTTCAGATCCAAATAGCTCCTCTTTTCCTAATCCTCTACAACAAAGCTGAATGAGCATTATTTGGTGTTTGTCAGTATACATTCGATTCACGATACAAGGCTGTGCTTTTACAGCTGTGCAGCTACTCCTTTTATTGTAATACTGCATTCGCTCGGAAACATCAACATGACAGCATTCAAATGACTGCTGCTAGGCTTACTTCTTTCATTGGGCTATGTCTTTCATGCTTTTCTGTATTGCATGCACGCGCATTTTGTATTCTCGCGAAACATGCTGTTTAGCAAATAATGTAAGTCGAGTGCAGTTTAAAATAGTTTTGTGTATGAAAATATGTATTCTCTTAGTCTGTGAAAAATAAAGTCACTGTTATGAAGAAAAAATGAAGAATTTATTAATTAGTTATTTTCAGAGGCGTAGCCAAGGGGTGGGCGGGAGGGGGTTGACCCCCCCCCTCATGAGAAAGTTTTCGCCATACAAAATGTATACTCTACACTTCCTTATCACACACATGTATGCTTATATGTGAGTTGCAGTAGTCGTAATTCCCCCCCCCATAAAATTTTTCTGGCTACGCCACTGCTTATTTTAATTTTTAGTAATAGAGTGAACTACTTATATGAACCTATAATTTACATATTATCAAAATAATATAAGGTATGTCGGAAAGTAGCAACTTTTCTGAAATTAATTTCAAATAAATGAATTTTTAACAAGTTTTTAATAACAAAACAGGTGTGACTAAACAGTGGACTTATATTTGTTATGTGGGTTGTGTAGTGGTGAGAGAGCTATTCTACCACAACACGTGTCGGGTTCGATTCCCGGCACCGGCTTGAGTGTCATTTCCCCCCTTCCTTAATAGGAGGCAACACTGGTCCCATTATTAGATGCCTCAATAATAAAGACACAAGTCGTTCGGCCTTGGCAGCGGAAATGCCTATAAACGCCAAGTGCCCGGTCATTGGGAAAAATAAAATATTTGTTATGTTTTAAAACAAGAATTTCATAACAAGAATTTGGTTGAGGGGCCACCACCCTCAACAAAACTTCAGTGGACAAATATTCGTCTGTTTTACATTTTACAGGAAGAATTTTATGAATCTCTCTTTCTTTTCCTTGGGACAGATAAAGATATATGAAAAGAACTGATACATGAAAATTGCAGCTGGCTGTGCCAGCGCACAGCCAGCTACGTCAAAAAAGGGTCTCTCGATCTGTGGCACGCGATGAACGTTTCGATCGTCCGCCCTCTTGCGGGTCGTTCAGTCGAGCGATGGCAACGGCTGCCCTTTTTTCAGCATGGGGCCATCTATATAGCCGTTCTCGTATGCTTCCCTTTTTCAGCAGATGTCAGTGCTGTTTAAAAAGAATCGCGACCATTTTTTTTACTGGAAATGACGTGCTCAAAAGTAAAGGATTCTCGTGGAGCTCTGTCACTCGCAGCTATTTTTGTAGAAATCCAATCTATTCTTCGTGACTGGCAACAGTCAAAACGTCAGAGTTGGGTGTTCCCAGAGCGGGAACACTTGCGCGTTAAAGGGTTAATGGAAGATATAAGACTCAGTGTGTGATTCTTTGTTATTGTTGTTGTTGTTGTTTAGATAGAATCTTACATCTCGCCCTTCACAGTTACGCAACGCGTTTCTCCCTCTCCAAGTATCCTTTTATCATCTTCCGTTTCCGTCACCGTTGTACGTAGAAAAAGGCAGCTTTTTTTTTTTGCCGCTGGCCTATAAAAATTCAGAAATCCTATTTAGACCACATTTGTGACACGGTATCAGAATTTTTTTTTTTTTCCTTTTGGAGTCATACCAGTACTTTTTCCAATCCTGCTACACGAGCTGTTTCGAAAAAAAAAGAACAAAGATGTGTATAAAGCTGTTTTCCACAGTACTACAATAAATTCAGGCTACGGCTCGATCAGGGAAGAGAGAAGTTGCAGGGGCTTGACTTGACACCCTCCCCCTTGCAACCTCCGTACCAGGGGCGTAGCCAAAAATTTTTCATGGGGCCAAAAATTCGTCATGTATTGTATTGCACCTGACGAGCTTTGTTTCGTCTCGTCCCCTCAAATCCCTTTGTATTAATGAGAAGTGGGCCTTTCTCGCCTCGCATAGAAACTGCAGGTCTCTGTCTCGTCTCGCTTCGTATTCATGCGTATCTGGAACGAGTGATAGGCGATTTCCATAATCGATTACTACCATTCGAAAAGAATCAATAATCGATTAATCGAATAGCGAATATTCGCGATTTCACTATTCGAATCGTAATCGTGATCACTACCTGGGACAAGACTTCGTGCCGAGTACCGTCGACTGTAATCGATTACTGAAATTATATTTAACCAATTTGATAAAAATGATGTAATAGAATTGTATCATTATAGAATATTTTAATATTTAACAATGAGATTACTAATGTTTTACTAAATTAACATTCGCTAGTCATAATCTTTTCTGGAAATTGCTAGTAATCGTAATCTACATGATTTCTTGTAATCGGTTACAGAGGGTCGTGTAATCGCGTGAGGTCTGCCTAGGACCCGACGCTGCACGCATTTTATAGACTGAAAGACTGTTTCTCCGAAAGCAATGAACGTTCTATTTTCGAATCCACCGTTCTGGAGGGGTGCGAACCACAGGGGCCATCCTAAAACCACCCCAGAAGTCTGCCACCTTCATGTTCTGTGCTAGTTACGTTTAGTTATTTTAGGGAATATTTTTCCGTGACCAGAATATTTTTACGTGCGCTTTCTTTTTACTTTCCGAACATGTACCATGTAAGGAAAGTATTGTCATCATGAAAAAATTCGAATTCGAGATTTTGGTGTATTTACACGTTTTGGGGTCTTCTGAATTCATTTATGCTGTTTTTACGAGATGTATGTATGTATGTATGTGTGTGTGTGTGTGTGTGTGTGTGTGTGTGTGTGTGTGTGTGTGTGTGTGTGTGTGTGTGTGTGTGTGTGTGTGTGTGTGTGTTTGTGTGTATGTGAGTGAACACGATAGCTCCTGAACGGGGCATGCAATTGAGCTCAAATTGGGTATATATGTTATAAACCACCGTCGCAAGACCGGTATTGATTTTGGTGTGTATAGGTCTTATAGTTTTTCTACAGGGTTACGACAAAGATTTCTTTTACATTATGGCCTATGGGGGGAAATTCTAGAAAGTGCGCTAGCGTTTAAACGG
Organism: Cheiracanthium punctorium; assembly: GCA_038373885.1. NCBI lineage: Eukaryota > Metazoa > Arthropoda > Arachnida > Araneae > Cheiracanthiidae > Cheiracanthium > Cheiracanthium punctorium. The sequence continues at coordinate 511,248 of JAWZYV010010530.1, read as the reverse complement.
TACATTCGATTGAGCTCAAATTCGGTATACATGTTATAAACCACCATCGCAAGGCCGGTATTCATTTGGGTGTGTATAGGACTTATAGTTTTTCTACAGAGCTACGACAAAGATTTCTTTTACATTATGGCCTATGGGGAGACATTCTTGAAAGTGCGCTAGCGTTTAAACTTTACATTCCATTGAGCTTAAATTTGGTATATATATTTGAATTATTCATCGATTAAAATTTATTTAAATGCTTGGTAATGATCTTAATCGTAAAAGTTCGGAAAGTCGAGTGGAGTCACTCCAGATTTTTTTTCGAAGCGTCAATGTCACCAATGACAGTCTTGTCCAAGACTCACTCTACGTGTACAATTCCTTTCGCTCTGTTCCATTCTTACAGTAGTAAAGGAAAGTGGTATATTAAATTTCTCTAAAATATCAAAATTAGAGATTTAAGATGTAGGTACTTAATCTTTGTGTGGCCTGAGTGAAACACTGGACCCCAGCGGAGCATTGAGTCATCCGGCCTGGAAGCAACGCTGTTCACAGACATCGAGTCTTCTCCGCTACGTCTTTTTACTTACCGAGCATGCACCATGTAAGGAAAGTATTATAATCATGAAAAATTTCGACTTCGAGATTTGGGTGTATTGACACATTTTGAGGTCTTCTGAATTCATGGATGCTATTTTTACGAGATGTATGTATGTGTGTGCAGGGGTTGCGCTGGCTCTTTTTAAATTTTCGCCAATTCATTAGCCAAATTAGATTTTTCCGGGCATCATTAAGAAAAAAAATTATCAATATTTTCGCAAAAACGTACTTCCTTTCGCCAAACTAATTTTATTTTCGCAATTTGCGATGTTGGCGATCGACAGAGCCCCCTGTGTGTGTGTATGTGAGTGAACACGATAGCTCTTAAACGGGGCATTCGATTGAGCTCAAATTTGGTATATAGGTTACAAACCACCGTCACAAGACTGGTATTGATTTGGGTGTGTATAGGACTTATAGTTTTTCTATAGGGCTACGAGAAAGATTTCTTTTACATTATGGCCTATGGGGGGGAAATTCTTGAAAGTGCGCTAGCGTTTAAACGCTACATTCGATTGAGCTGAAATTGGGTATACATATTATAAACCACCATCGTAAGACCGGTATTGATTTGGATGTGTATAGGTCTTATAGTTTTTCTACAGGGCCACGACCAAGATTTCTTTTACATCATGGCCTATAGGGAGAAATTATTGAAAGTGCGCTAGCGTTTAAACGGAGCATTCGATGGAGCTTCCATTGGATATATATGTTTGAATGATTCATCGATTAAAATTTATTTAAATGCTTGGTCATTATCTCAATCGTAAGTGTTCAGAAAGTCCAGTGGAGTGACTCCAGATTTTTTAAAGATGAAAATGAACAAGTTGAACCTGGTTTTATGATTAAAAATGGAAGAGGAAAGCGAAGAATAATCCATATATTATAAAATGTTCCGCTAATCTACTTATAGAATTCTCATACATTACGGACTATGGACACAAATAATTTAAAGTGTGTTAGTGTTTGAATGTGCTAGCGTCTAAATGGTGCATATAAATAAGTTCTACTTGGGTAGGTATTTTATAAGACACCGTCACACAACTTGTATAGATTTTCGTGAGGAGGGCTTATAGTTTCTGTGCATGACTGCAAAACAGAATTCTTATACATTACCACCTATAGACGCAAATTCTTGAAAGAGCGCCTATTGGGGAATGCCCTCCGTGGGGGACTTTCTAAGGGATCCTAACCTGTATTTACGCGAGGTTGCGGACAAAACCACGGAAAACTCCGAATGGCTAGGTAGACAGGCGCGACCGGGTTTTGAACCTGGCACCTATACTTAAAACTGCGTTTTCTCGATACGCATTTTTATGAACTATCCGCAAGATAACAAAATTTCTATGATTCGTATCTACCCGAAATTTTGTATGGTTATGACTGGTATCGGTATCTATAGAATGAATAAATATTTAAGAAAAAAATTTAAATTAAGAATTTTAAAATTGCATTTGAAATTGCAATTTGAAAAAAAAATCGTACTTTACCCCTTATATTTCTGTTAAAAATTTTAAATGTTTTTCTCTCTCGCTTTTAATATTAATTCATTCTATAGATACTGATACCAGTTATAACAAAATTTCGTGAAGATACGAATCGTAGAACTTTTGTTACGTTGCGGATAGTTCATAAGATTGCGTTTCGAGAAAACGCAGTTTGAAGTGACCTTATTGCGTTCAAATAGGAAGCTTTCATAAAACGTTTTTATGTGTATTCCCAGTTCTAGTTGGATTGATTGCATGAAATTCTGGTCAAAATGCTCAGAAGTAACTAAGGTTTCAAATGAAATTAAAATTGAAAAATCGATTTTTTGGATCCTTAAATATTGTAATCATGTAAGTATTGTAATCATGAAAAGTATTGTAATCATGAAAAAATTCGAATTCGAGATTTTGGTGTATTTACACGTTTTGAGGTCTTCTGAATTCATTGATGCTATTTTTACGAGATGTATGTGTGTGTGTGTGTGTGTGTGTGTGTGAGTGAACACGATAGCTCCTGAACGGGGCATGCGATTGAGCTCAAATTGGGTATATAGGTTATAAAACACCGTCGCAAGACCGGTATTGATTTTGGTGTTTATAGTAGTTATAGTTTTTCTACCGGGCTACGACAAAGATTTCTTTTACAGGATGGCCTATGGGGGAAAATTCTGGAAAGTGCGCTCGCGTTTAAACGGTGCATTCGATTGAGCTCAAATTCGGTATAGATGTTATAAACCACCATCGTAAGACATGCATTGATTTTGTTGTGTATAGGACTTATAGTTTTTCTACAGAGCTACGACAAAGATTTCTTTTACATGATGGCCTATGGGGGAAAATTCTGGAAAGTGCGCTAGCATTTGAACGGTGCATTCGATTGAGCTCAAATTGGGTATAGATGTTATAAACTATGATCGTAAGACAGGTATTGATTTTGATGTGTATAGGACTCACAGTTTTTCTACAGGGCTAAAACAATGATTTCTTTTACATTATGACCTATGGGGAGAAATTCTTGAAAGTGCGCTAGCGTTTAAACCGTACATTCGATTGAGCTTCAATTTGGTATATATATTTGAATGATTCATCGATTAAAATTTATTTATATGCTTGGTAATGATCTTAATCGTAAGTGTTCGGAAAGTCGAGTGGAGTCACTCCAGATTTTTAAAAATTATCTCTGAAATCTCGCCAGATTTAAGTGCAATACATCGACAAATTTGGAGCGAAATATTTGTATTGGAAAGTGTTTTATAAAAGATGCGTTTTGGACGATTTATCTTTCTTGCTTTTGACTGGATACTTTATTTACAGGGTCACTCAAAATGCTTTTGAAACATTAAGGTCTATGGATACCTTCAATACATTAAAAGTCTGTGGTCAATCATTATTTTCTGCTATGTACAAAATCTCGCAAACTATCTTGTCGACTTTTTGCCGAATATCACCAAATTAATTGCCAAAAGCAATTCTGAACCAAGCTTGGAAATGCTTCAGATATTTGGCGAGAAATCGATACACCTTAGAGTTACTATAGTATTAGCATCGCTTTCAAATGAAAGTAAGTTCAGATGAAGTGCACCAAAAATATTTATGATTTAAATACTCGTCTTTGACGAGTTATAGTATGTTAGCTGATTTCTAAAAAAGCTGAATTTTGGTTAGCATTGTAGGAGTACAAAGAATGGAAGTATCACATTGGCAAAAGTATGTAAAGCAAAGTTACAACTTCCGCGTATGGTTTAAGATATTACAGTCTAGGGAGTAACTATAGGTGCTGAGTGAGATTGTCTAAAGAGAAAACATTTTATTTTCAAAATTAGGGTTTTGTTTTAGTGGAATGAGGCTTTAATTTCAAAATGCCATTTCTCATCTTTAAATAAATTTCGTTTGATTCACTGTAAATTTTTTTAATACCATGCCTCCAAAAAATGTTGCACAATTTTGGAAAAATCTAAAAAACATAACAAATCCAAAATGTTGCACAATTTTGGAAAAATCTAAAAAACATAACAAATCCAAAATGTTGCACAATTTTGGAAAAATCTAAAAAACATAAACAAATCTAAAAAACATAAAATCTAAGAAACATAAAAAAAAACCGTCAACGACAGAATTTTTTTTTCTTTTTTCTAACGGTCCTCCTGCGTTCCCAAACGCTTGAAACGGATAAAAATCGCAGAATATTTGAGATCCAAGTAATGTACAGACAAAAGTCTAATTTCATTTATATAGATAGATGCACGAGGAAGTCACGTAAGTGTCCACATGAGATTTTTTTTCATTCAAATTTGCAAACCGAAATTTTTCGTGATCATTTTACTTCCTCTTACTTCGTACGAGGAAATAAAAATGAATGAATGAAAAAACTTTTCAGTCGGGATGGATGAGAAAAATTGCAATCGATTCACGCTTTTAATAATAAACCGGCGGTCGTTTATTCTTGTTCTATCTAATCTTAACAAGGTTTTTATCTTCGTTTTTTCGCGCTGGGTATCTTGGTAGAGTGAACTTCTGCCTTTGAAACTTTTATGCTGCTGACAGTTCAAGAGTCAACTAACAGAATGAAGTAAGTGTTCGGAATAAAGCAAATTGTATACGCTTCTATTAACAACTGTGGGATTAATTAATTAAATGATTTTTTAGATCAGTTCACAACTCATTAAATATGCAAGAATTAACCTTCAAATTAACAAACTGTTATTATTGTTGTTATTATTATTGTTATTATTATTATAATTTTTTTGCCTAAATAATCAGGATAGTTAGATTAACCTTTACACATCTGATTAAAAAATTTCTCTTTGAATTTAATAATTCAAATCAAATTTTCATAGTAATAGAAATTAAATTTGTAATTAAATTATAGAAAAATTCTGATTGATTATTAAATTTTCATGGAAAACTTGTTTTTTTTCCTTTATATGCACAAATTAGGACAACCATCCTGTGTGCGATAGCATAGGTTATTAATATTGATAGGTTATTATATATTCGTAGGTTGCTATTAGTTATAGGTGGAAGCAGGGTATGAAAGGATTAAACAACTAAGCAGTTATAATAATGCTTATTATGAATATTATAATAATATACGTACATTATAATAATATAATATTTATACATTTGGTGTACAGGAAAGTAATTTCTTTTTTTCTTATGTCAATATTTTGCCAAAGATTGATTAGGTTTCCAAAATTCGTAACTTGGGTAAATGGTAAATGGCTCTGCAACATGTGTTTAGATTTTCTTTTTGACATAATGTAAACTTGTTGTCATTGTTGTTTCTATTAAATGTATACGTAAAATAAATACATTATTATATAAATATTGGAAAGGTTCATTGGTTCATTTTGAGCATTGATCGTATTTCAGTCATTTCAAACGGGGAAGTGGATACGATGTACGAGTATTCTGAATAACGAGTTCGCACGAGGAACCAATTAAAACTCGTATCTCAAGTTACCACTATATGGTACGAAGGGGGTAGAATGTATGAACAATTTATTATGTAGATTTCGGGGTTTAGCGGCGTATAAATGGAATGGATAATGACAGAACATGAATAGGTAAAGCGGTTACTCGTTGAAATTTCAAGTTTTCAACATTTTAGAATGAAATTTAAAAGTGTTTAGGATTTTGGTTCGATCCATGAAGTAGCTCCTGTATAAATAGGACTCGGCTGCCACAGATTTTATATACGTTATTGATATGTGCTCCGTTATTTACTTATCGGAAATTTACTCGCAACAGTGATAATAGTAATTGGGTATGGTGGGGTAAAATAGGGCGAAAAGAGGCATTTTTTTAAATTAATGGGCTGTTTTCTGTTGTTTATAATGCTAAACACTCAATTGAGTTATTTTATGCAGTGCATTTATCCTTTTCACACCCTTCCCTTTCACATTTATCCCTTTCAAAACAATACACAGTTATATTAATTCTAAATGCAAAAATATTAAAGTTTAACCCATTTATGCCTAGCGTCCCTTTTTTGGGACGGCATTTTCGCTATGAGTCGAAAACGTTATTTATTTTTCCTAGCCTTTATTCATGAGTATTGAGCCTCAACTGTACAAAATATTTTAACATCACCCAGTAATATATTGATATTTCAATTTTTATGCATAATGATTTTAAAAGAAATCATCCCTTGTTCAAGAAGTTGACATCAGAAATTTATCTATTACTTCTGTTATCAGTAAAAATCGAAGAAAGTCGCAAAAATATCCAGGCACAAATGGGTTAAAAAGATAACTCGGCTGTTCGAGCCTCGTCAAGGGGAGACCCCCCTGAACCCCTCTAATTTTTTAATTTCATGATTGCCATTTTAAAACGATATTAATTGACTATGCCATTTAATCTTTCATCTTTCGTGTATTTCGCCTGGTAACCCTCTGTTGAAATTTTTAGGATTGTAACCTATTTATAGAAAAATACATGGGATGCCTACTCTACAGCTTACGAAATAGTCTGACAATAGATTAAAGCTGTTGTGAACTAATAGTATTTAAATATATGTAAAAAATACATGGGATGCATATTCTGCAGCTTATGAAATAGTGTAACAATCGATGAAAGCTGTTGTGAACTAATGGTATTTAAATATATGTAAAATTATGTCGCATACTTTTATGCCGCTTTTTTATGTCACATTTTTGAAACACATTTTTCGGACAATTTTCAATAAAGGGGGTGAGAGATAAAATGACATAGTCATTAATATTTTTTCTATAAATAGGGATTAAAAAGGGTAATAGATTTTAAAAAAGGGGGGTGGCAAAAAGTATTACAATTTATCAAATATCAAATTTTATTAATTTTCCATAATGACGTACAGTATTCAACTTTAATTAAAATTATGACCAGGTATGTTAGACTTAAGTTCCTCACATTGCATTACGACACCCCCATTATTGCAGGGTAAGTTAAGGTGGAGTAAAATGAATAGGCTTTTTGATTTTTAAAAAAATTCTTACTTTTAACTGTTAATAAGCTGTTTAGATCTCTCCTGAATTGAACACAGTAACATAATTTTTCAAATCTTCAGCAATGTATTGATTTTTTGAAATTTTTCTGGAGACACAAGGAAAGAACATGGATTCAGACTTGAAATTTCGATAAATAGAGTAGAGTACGTATTTCTTTTTTCATAAAAAATACAAATAAATTGTTTTTAAATGATATTGACATAAAATACGAGGCGCATCCAGGAAGTAAGTTCCGTTTTGAAAAAAAAAAAAAAAGAATAGGAAAAAAAATTTTGTTCAAGTCAATTTTATTTTTACATGAAAGAGCAACCTTAAAATATTTTTCTCTATAGTTTTCGCCAATATTCAATCACTTGTCGCAGCGGGTTACCAGATTTTCTATACCTTCTCTATAGAAACTTCCCGCCAACGATGATAACCACGACTCCACAGCATTTTTCACCTCATTGTCGGATCCAAAGCGTTTACCGCCTAGCTCGCGCTTCATGTGCAGGAACAAGTGATAGTCGAACGGCGCCAAGCGGTAGTTGGACGATCTGGGCTGTATGGCGGGTGATCGAACTGCTCCGAACGAACTGTCCAATCATCGTTTGAGTGTCACCAGCAGTATGGGGCAGAGCATTGTCATGGAGAAGCATAATTCCTTTACTGAGCATTCCTGTCCGTTTGTTTTGAATTAATTGCATGCCGTAGTTTTCTTAAAGTCGTGGTTATCGTCATTGGCGGGAAGTTTTCATTGGCAGAAGGTATAGAAAAGCTGATAACCCGTTACGACATGTGTTTGAACATTGGAGTAAACTATCTAGAAAAATAGTTTAAGGTATGCTCTTTCATGTAAAAACAAAATTGGCTTGGGGAAAAAAAATTACTAATTTTTTTTTTTTTTTTTTCAAAACGGAACTTACTTTCTGGATACGCCTCGTATAATATTATATTTTCAAATGCAATTTATAAACTTTTTAATGAACCTACATATTACCAACTAATGTCTGAACATATAGACTAAAAGAGAAATATTATTTAAAAACTCTTTATTTCTATTTCTTTTTATGAAAAAAGAAATACGTACTCTACCCTATTTATCCAAACTTCACACATTCGAATCTTGTTGAAAATTGTTATATGACTTCAATTTGTGTCGTTCAGCCCACGAAACATCTACGGTATAAATGCAACTAGGTTGCCCCAAGTTTTATATATGTTTCTGATATGTACTATTTTATGCATACCTGACTGAAAGTGGCGCACACTCAAATAATAATAATAATACACAATGTGGTCCACGGCAGTCATTCTCTGACTAGTCAAAATGTGCCTTAGTGACGATTACACCGGCCAAAAAAAATTTTTGATGGGGGGGGGGGGGGAGGTTTCTGTTCTCGTGCTTAAATTCTGATTCTAGACATTGAAAAGCACTTAAATTTTCATTTTTAGCTCTTAAAGTTTGCTTTTGTCTGATTTACGTCGATAAGTATATTTTAATTTATTTCATAAACGAAAGATGGCAGCACTTTGATGAACCCGAAAGTAAACTGTATTATTATTTGTATGTATTATTATTTGCTCATACGAACATAAAAGATATACAAAAAATTGTCACTTTCAGACATTAATTTCTTATTATTTTACATTTATATGTTATTGTTTATCACAATTCTTGAATAAAAAAGATTTTTATATCCAGCAAAAACTTTTCTGATCACAATTTAGAGTGGAATTATAAAAAAATATAAAAATCGGTGATTTTTGCCATAAAATTGAAAAATTGCTTCAATTTCTAAAACTTTCATAACAAAAATTATTTTCCTTAGTTTTGGCGTAGGAGAAACTAAAATTGAACATGTAGAAGTCAGACCCCAAAATCGTGTTGACCGGTGTTATCTTTATTTCAAGTAGAAAACACAATATATGTATTTCAGGAATGTCCACTTGAAATAGTATTCGGTTAATGGCCAAACTTTCTATTTCAATTTTGTGGATAGTTAATTAGATTTTTGAAGGACAGAAATTTAAAAAGAAATTTGAGATGTTATTATTAGGCATAATATGATTCACATTTACGGAGAGCAATAATTTAAATGTGAAACTGACGTAAGAGATATGACTTACGCTAGAATACTCTTTTGAGAGGGTGTAAAAGAACACGTCAGAAGTAGTGTCCTGTATGTAGCAATTTAACCCATTTATGCCTAGCGTCCCTTTTTTGGGACGGCATTTTCGCTATGAGTCGAAAACGTTATTTATTTTTCCTAGCCTTTATTCATGGGTATTGAGCCTCAACTCTACAAAATATTTTAACATGACCCAGTAGGATGTTGATATTTCGATTTTTATGCATAATGCTTTTAAAAGAAATCATCCCTTGTTCAAGAAGTTGACATCAGAAATTTATCTATTATTTCTGTTATCACTAAAAATCGAAGAAAGTCGCAAAAATATCCAGGCACAAATGGGTTAAGCGCTTTTCCAGCAACGTTTGCGTATTAGGGTGGTGCGAAAAAACAATTTTTTTTAAAAATTTGAAACGTTACCATGTGCAATAGTTGCGATTTTGATAGTAAAATTAAACCTGAAATTTGGATGAAATTGTTTAATATCTGAGGCCTCCTCAAGATCCACGAATTTTTGGAAATTATAGGGAAAAATGTTTTAAAATGAACTGCTCTTTTCATTAAAAAAATAATAAAAATATTAAATGTCACCAGGTTATTTATTTGCACTTTTGGGTATATAAACATTTGTAAAAGCTAGCCGATGTAAAATTAATTCTTAAGCCTCCGCAAATTCCTTGAAATTGAGGGTTTTTCACTGAAAATGGTACGCAAAGATATGTAAATATAGAAGATACTAACTAGTCTTACCTTCTCATGTAAGGAGTGGGTTATTTCACTCAGAAATCAGACTTTTTTTCAAAACATGGCATTAACTTCCTATCGAATGTTCTTGCTCAGATGAATCCATCTCTTGCATGGAGGCCACACACATGAAGTGGAGATTCTGTCACAATCCTAATCATCCTCTCAACTGCTTGGGAATGGCAGGGTATTTTTAAAAATTTATCGCAAGAACTTTGATGTTTATCCGACTTCAGTAATTCCTGTAACACACTATTTGTCCATTTCTTTGTGATGGGAGGCTCAGTCACAACATATTCTTGCCAATGGATAATATCAATGAAGTCATTGCTTTCGAAATTCATCTTTGGAATCTGAAACCTTCAAATGCTCATTGTTTGTTCCGAAGATTTTCTGGTCTTTATGATACGCTGAATGGCAAGCTGATGGATAGATATTCTGTCGTCGAATAACATTTCAGCGAGTACATTTTCTGCATGAGCAAAATACGCGTTGTTTTGAACAACGTTTTTTATTATACCCATTAAATTATCTGGGAGATACTGAAATCGAGATATAAAATATTGCAAATTCCTTGGGCCATCCTGAAAGGCACTATTACACTTGATTCTGAACCATGTTGGCACGTAATGTGGTTCATACAATATGTTGTGGTTTTGGATAAGATGTTCCAATATACAAACGCAAAATGCAATTTCCGAACGACAGCCAGCGAGAATGAGAAAGTTTTCCAGGGTCTCTATTTGCTAGATCTTGTGGGCAATAACCAGAGGAAACAGCCTTACAAATTTCCCACAAATAACGCTGATCCGTGCTAAAATCTCCAGAGTCAATATCGTACTCAAACGAAAATTCAGTATCCTGGAACTTAATAATAGGAAGGTTAGTGCATGGCTTCGGAACTTACAAATCAATCCAGTAAATGCGCTTGATCTTGATGTTTTCCCGTCGACTGCTTCTGTAAGGTGGCATAAAGGCAGTTTGTTAAATAAAATTGCCCCTTCGAAAGTCCTCCTACCAAGGCACCCAACCCCTTGGCAGATCGCCCTAGTGTAGTGTTGCCGTAATCACACACAAAAAAAAAACTAAAATGAAATTGACATATTTGTCCAATGCACGGGAGAATTGAGCTTTTTTCAAGGCGTCTAATTACACGTGCATTTACACCGGTATTAGTCACTTCCAAATCACTTCCAATAAAGGCTAATTATGATAAATCAAAAGCTTTTTCCTTTAATAAGCTGAAGATATCATTGGAAATGTCCTTTTAACTCTTACTATTCGGTGCAAAATGTCCCAAATAGACAGAAGCGGGTTCTTCAACTAGTGTAATATGCTCCTCCCATACTTTTCTCTAATGCCTCTTGCTATCATATATTTTCGTTATTGTAAGAGTTTCATCCCTTCTTCCGGCAAAAAAGAAAGCTATGATCTGGTGACCAGACAGTGGCGGATTAATGCAAGTTTGTCGGGGGGGGTTAGTTTGTCGGTGGGGCAGTTAGTTAGAAGATTGACATATACATCCATTTTATGGAAGTAAAGTAGGATCTTTTACATTAATTTCTTTTTTCTCGGGGGGTGCGGTCGCCCCCTCCAACCCCCCTTTAATCTGCCCTTGTGACCAGACGTATTACCTCATCTTGAATTGCTTGACGTGTCTGTATCCTTTCTCGCCGAATTTTTATACTGATCAATAACAGGTGTACTGTTTATCTTTCGCCTGTTCTTGTATATGTTCACTTACATCACGAAGCAAAGCTGACGCAAGATCAGCTGCAGCTCAATCACTGACTCTTCGCCTATCACACTTTTTGGAAAACACAGATAATTTGAGACTTAGTTTTCAAAATCAGTTGAGAGCGCTGTGGAATGAAATCAGGATCTTTCTGGGATAGAATGGGGAGGGGGGGAGTTATAATTTGAAGAAGAATGCAAGCTGAAAATCAGGACGATGTTTACAAATAGTATGTGAGAGGCTCAGATTTGTTAATATCAAGCTCATGTTGGTAATGAAGTGGATGTAGACGAGTTTGTTTACCCAATTTATCGAGCTATTTTTAGAGTAAAAATGGCAAACTTTTAGGGATTTGGGGAGGCCTAAGAATTAATTTTACATCGGCTAGATTTTTACAAATGTTTATACACTCAAAAGTGCAAATAAATAACCTGGTGACATTTCATAATTATTTTTTTCTTTAATGAAAAGAGCAGCTGATTTTAAAGCATTTTTTCCTATAATTTCCAAAATTCGTGGATCTTGAGGAGGCCGAAGATATTTAACAATTACATCCAAATTTCAGGGTTAAATTTTACTATCAAAATCGCAACTATTGCACATGGTGACGTTTAGAATTAAAAAAAAAAAAAAAAAAAAAAAAAAAAAAAAAAAAAAAAAAAAAACTTTTTCGCACCACCCTATTGCGTATGCACAGGCGTCGTGTATGCACTAAGGGCAGTGCTTAAAGAGTAATTATTGTTTCATTCGCTTTCAAATGCTCATTGCTCTTTCCTGTGATAAGAGATGACGGATGAGATTCCCTTTCTGTGCGGAGAAAGAAAGCGGATTCACTACTCTTTATTCAGTTGTGTATGATCCAGTGAGTTAATGTTTTAGAATTGATGTGCTGAATAGGGTTGATGTCTACATATATTTTTTTAATTCATAAAGCGAATTCTGCACTCTGAGAGCTTATCGGTGCATTTCGAAAAAATCATGTAATTTTGGTAGACATAGAAGAAAAAGCTAAGTATGTTTAGCACTTCAAAATTTTTAGAATGTCTCCTTACAGTCTATACTATACGATGAAATAAACGAAAACCTGTATCGGTTTTGAAACTTTTAGAAAAAATTAAAGTTTATTAAAAGATACCGTTTCCTTGCATTTGTTTCCGTGTGTAGTGAATCTTATATATAATCATCCTGAATTTTTCCGAGAACCTGGTGTGCTTAGTTTATTTTAATTTGTGTACCAAGACGTGAGGCGAATTTTGTTTCTTTGGTACGCACTCTTAAATATAAAACTGCTACAGCGGCACGGTCTATGTGACCATTTTCGGGAATAACAAAACTAACGAGCTTATAAAGATGACTAGCCTCATAAACTAGTTTTATAAACTAGTCGTCTTACAAAAGTGGCGAAGTGTGGTTGTTGTATAGTTAAGTATTACAAGAGTGGTCATTTTACAAGGTTTCACTCCCAAGTAGCACAACTGTTTAAAAAAAAAAAAAAAAGCCCAAAAGACGTTCAATGACATTCAAAAAACGTTTTCTGAACGTCTTTTTAAGTATTTACGCTACTGGGGACTGTTGTTAATATTATATTTAATCTATTAGTGTTTATAAGTAAGACTATACATGCATTTAAAGACCGCTGTAAAATGCATATTTTGATTTTTAAATATCCCTTTTCATAAAAATGAATGTACAGTGTAATAAAGATTGAAAAGAACAACGAATATTTGTTTCAACTTAAAATCTATTCATTATTATTTTTCGATGTACTTATTACTTAACTCTCGAGATGTTCAGACGTAGAGAAGAAAATAGACTGATGTAAAGATCATACCAATCGATTACTAATAGTGTACAATGTACACTATTAGTAATCGATTGATAGGGTCTTCTTTACGTCAGTCCGTTCTCTCTACGTCTGAACAACTCGAGAGTTACGCAATAAGTAGATCGAAAAATAATAATGAATAGATTTTAAGTTGAAACAAATATTCAGGTTTTTTTTTTTATTTATTTTTTTTTTTTTCAATCTTTATATCGAGAATAAGTTGCCTAGGGATACTGCCATTTTGTTGTGGTCATACGATACGAAAAATTTCATTTTGCAAATATTGGAAGTCAATAGGGATACATTTTTCAAACTATTTTTAACTTCCGAATGCAGTAGCTGTTACGTCATATTTATGGCATAGTAACGCAGTACTGGAGCCATTTATGGATCCACTGTATGCGTATAACGGTGCAAGGAAATTATTGGAGTTTCGTTTGCAAATTTGTTAAGGTTACCATAAATACAAATTGGTCTGTTTTTTTTTTTTTTTTTTTTTTTTTTTTTAAGTAATAAGAAGCGTTCTTTGCAAAATGCAGATACTTCAGAACTTTTTACTTTCCGAACATGTACCATGTAAGGAAAGTATTATCATCATGAAAAAATTCGACTTCGAGATTTGCGTATATGGACACACGTTTTGAGGTCTTCTGAATTCATGGATGCTATTTTTACGAAATGTATGTATGTGTGTGTGTGTACAAGTGTATGTGAGTGATTACGATAGCTGCTCAACGGGGCATTCAATTGAGCTCAAATTGGGTATATAGGTTTTAAACCACCGTCGCAAGACCGGTATAAATTTTGGTGGGCATAAGACTTATAGCTTTTCTACAGGGCTATATCTAAGATTTCTTTTACATTATGTCCTATAGGGGAAATTCTTGAAAGTGCTCTAGCGTTTGAACGGTACCTTCAATCGAGCTCAAATTGGGTATATATGTTATAAACCCCCGTCGCAAAACCGGTATTGATTTTGGTCTGTATAGGACTTATAGTTTTTCCACAGGGCTACGCCAAAGACTTCTTTTACATTATGGCCTATGGGGGAGAAATTCTCGAAAGCGCTCTAGTGTTTAAACGGCCCATTCGATTGAGTTCAAATTGGGTATATATGTTATAAACTAACATCGTAAGACCGGTATTGATTTTGGTGGGCAGTTTTTCTAGCCCTAGTGGACAGTTTTTCTACTGGGCTACGATAAAGATCTCTTTTATCGTAACTCGAATCACGATGGCCTGTGGGAGACATTCTTGAAAGTGCGCTAGCGTTTAAACTCTGCACTCGATTGAGCTCCAGTTTGGTATAAATGTTTGAATGATTCATCGATTAAAATTTATTTAAATGTTTGGTCATGATCTTAATCGTAAGTGTTCCGAAAGTCGAGTGGAGTCACTCCAGATTTTTTTTTTTTTTTTGCCTCCCGGATCTTCCCGAAACCAGATCTTTCAAGCGCCCTCTGAATCTTTTACTATCAGATTTTAGCGGATTACACTCACTCCCTCCTCAGACAAAGATAAAAACGCGGACATTTGCTGCAAAAGGAACGATAGTCATTTTGGCGCGCACATTCGAACCCGGAATGAACTGATATCTCCTCATCCTCCCCCTTTTTTTTTCTTTTTTAAAAGATCTCTATGGTGTGACGTGTTTAACGCTCGGGCCATTATAGGAATGCGCACGCAGCACTCGAGCGTGACTGAGTTATCTACGCACGAGTAAACTCGTATTATGAAGACGCTTTTTATTGTATTATTCTTGTTGTTGTTATTGTTATTTCTTTTTTTTTTTTTTAAATCTGCTTAGCGCTTTGACAGGTAGTGTCATACTCCGTGGTTCAGAACCAGGGATGGGTATTTTGGGTGTTGGAGCTCTTTTCCGCTGCGGTTTTTATCGCCTTCTTCATCGTGGTGCACGCAAGAGGTGATCAGTTATTCTGATTCCCCCCACAGGTTATTAAACGATATGGTACTGCGCACAGGATTGTTATGGGTGTAGTGCGATGGAATTCTGTCGAACCAGTAGTAACCTGTTGTTGAAAGCTAAGTATCCGCTCTCACAGGCATCTCCCCACCCAAAGATTAGACTATAGCCAACGCCTTCTGGATACAGAAGGAATAACAACCGAAGCTTTGATGTCATCACTGGATCTGCTTAACCCTTTAACGCGCAGTGTTCCCGCTCTGGGAACACCCAACTCGGACGTTTTGACGGTTGCCAGTCACGAAGAATAGATTGGATTTCTATAAAAAGAGTGGCGGGTGACAGAGCTCGCACGAGAATCCTTTACTTTTGAGCACGTCATTTCCCGTAAAATGACTATTTTTAAACAGCACTGACATCTTCTGAAAAATGTAAGAATGGGGGAACAGCTGGATAGATTGCCCAAATGCTGGGAAAAGGGCAGCCGTTGCCATCGCTCGACTGAACGACCCGCAAGAGATCGAACGATCGAAACGTTCATCGCGTGCCACAGATCGAGAGACCCTTTTTCGACGATAGCTGGCTGTGCCGCAAAGCTCACGCTGCCCTTTTTTCAGCCTTGGGAAAGGGTTAACTTAATGAATATACTACAACCGATATGCATGTTTATCTTCTCCAATTGGCCAGATAGCTCGGGGTGGACCAGGGAATTGATACGTTCCATTCTGATCTCGTTTTAGTAAATACGTAACATTTTCAAATCACCCACTCCAAAGTCAGACCATTTCAATTTTGGACTACCTTTAGCCTCTAGTTCCTATTGGTTTATGTCTAACGATCCTACAAGTCTGTGAATGGGGAGCTCATTCGGCAGATGCTGCCTACAAATTTCGAATGACATCTTTTGTTGAATTTTAATGATATCTACTTCCTGGAATAAACTACATCATTCAATATTGCGTCGCTGTCTCCACAAACCGTCTTCATTTGCGAAATTTTTCCGAACAGCTTCTCGTTCAAAAATGGCCGACCCGTTTCACGTTGATTGCGCCTGCGCAAACACACTAACGTATAGTCATACCAAATGCTGAATTTAGCCTAACAAAATAAATTTTTAAAAACTGCAAATCCACAGTCATTTTTTAATCCTTTGAGGCGCATCCCTTTTCCCAATGCTGAAAAAAGGGCAGCCTTTGCCATTGCCCGACTGAACTACCAGCAAGTTGGCGGACAATCGAAACGTTCATCGCGTGCCACAGATCGAGAGACCCTTTTTGGACGACAGCTGGCTGTGCCGCACAGTTAGCTGTCCTCAAAAAAGGGTCTCTCGATCTGTGGCACGCGATGAACGTTTCGATCGTCCGCCCTCATGCTGGTCGTTCAGTCGAGCGATGGCGACGGCTGCCCTTTTTTCAGCACTGGGCGATCTATCCAGCTGTTCTCGTATTCTTCCATTTTTTCGGCAGATGCCAGTGCTGTTAAAAAGAATCGTGACCATTTTTTTTGACGGGAAATGACGAGCTGAAAAGTAAAGGATTCCCGTGGAGCTCTGTCACCCGCAACTATTTTGATAAATCCAATCTATTCTTCGTGACTGGAAAGAGTCGAAACGTCAGAGTTGGGTGTTCCCAGAGAGGGAAC
The DNA here is from genome assembly GCA_038373885.1 of Cheiracanthium punctorium. Classification (NCBI taxonomy): domain Eukaryota; kingdom Metazoa; phylum Arthropoda; class Arachnida; order Araneae; family Cheiracanthiidae; genus Cheiracanthium; species Cheiracanthium punctorium. The sequence goes on along the minus strand of JAWZYV010010530.1, from coordinate 494,211 downwards.
ACTCTGCGTTTTAAAGGGTTAATGGGCATGTGATAACGATCTATCGCAGTAGCGTAAGAAAAGGGGGGGTTAGGAACTCAAGCCCCCCCATACCCTTGGAAGGAGAAAATTACCACAAATCAGCAAGCACAATAGGGTGTCTTTTTTTTAGTTCCGGAATGATCTAAACATACCGAGACACCCCTCCCCCCTCCCCCGAACTTATTCAACTGCTACTCTCCTGATCTGTCGATCGAGAAAAGTTGTTTACTATTACAACCCTAAACGAACAAGGAAGTAGAAAAGCGACTTAAAAAATTGGACGAAAAAAAAAAAAAAAATTATGAATGCGTTTGTGGCAGATGGCGTTTTGTTAGACTTAAATTATTCTCATGGAACCTATTTTAATTTTGAAACAGAGTATATGCCAATCGGAATATGAAATACAGTCGAGCCTCGAATTAACGAATGGATTGGGAGCCACAATTCCGCTCGTTAAATCGAATATCCATTTTTGTAAAGAGTATGGTATAAAAATATCAATGCAAGATACCCTTAGATATTGGTATGAAAAAAAGAATGATTATTGTTGACTGCGAGCTCAAAAATTATAAGTTATACGTCAGGAGATCAAATTTAAAATTATCTAAATTATTTAATGTTACTTGTTCTTAATACGCAATACATACATACTTATTGGCACTTGGGAAAGAAATCTTTGATAGTGCTTTGTTTTCGTGGTTGTGTTTTGAAGGCACATAAAATTTCCATAGCTTTTTGTCGATATTAACCCATTTGTGCCTGGATATTTTTGCGACTTTCTTCGATTTTTACTGATAACAGAAATAATAGATAAATTTCTGATGTCAAATTCTTGAACAAGGGATGATTTCTTTTAAAATCCTTATGTATAAAAATCGAAATAGCAACATCCTACTTGGTCATGTTAAAATATTTTGTAGAGTTGATGCTCAATACTCATGAATAAAGGGTAGGAAAAATAAATAACGTTTTCGACTGATAGCGAAAATGCCGTCCCAAAAAAGGGACACTAGGCATAAATGGGTTAATTTTGTGTGCGAAAAATTCAAAGTTTTAATCTTATGTGCGAATTTTATTTCAGTGATTGTTGTTCGTTAAATCAAAGCTAAAAATTCGTTCAATCAGAGCATTTTAGCAGGGACAGAAAAAATATTCGTTAAATCAAAGTACGTTAAATCGAGGTTCGACTGTAATTCACAAGTAATAAATCGGTTTATTATGAATAGTAAGTGACGTTAGGATAATATATCTGTCATGCTGATTTTCAGCTTCCAGCCTGTGAGGCTTGCCTACAACGTTCACGATCCGGTCACTGGAATAGACGAAAGCTTGTCTCCAATTATATACCTACACGGCGCCACCGCAGTGAAAGAATCGTGGGGTGACATACCTCAGGTCATAGCCAACGCAACGAAAAGGAAGGTGAGTGCACTGCTTCTTTTTATTTTTGTCTGTTCATGCCTGTTCCACTCCTTTATGAAGTTATCCCATTTGTGCCCAGGTATTTTTTCGACTTCGATTTTTAGCAATAATAGATAAATTTCCGATACCAATTGCTTGAACCGGGGCCATCGTGATTCTACCGGGCCTGCTTGTGCACTGAGAAAGAGGCCTACGAACGTTTCCTCATTGGTTAGATTCGGCCGTGAGATGACGTCTCTAAGTGCTGGAACCAATAAGTGAGCGATCGCAGGCCTCTTTGGATGACTCATCGGAGTGCACAAGCAGGCCCGGTAGAATCACGATGGCCCCGCTTGAACGAGGAATGATGTCTTATTTGTTTGTTTGTTTGTGAACATCTATTCCGGATTTGTGTGTTTGTCCCGAAACCCGCTTATAAATCCGCTTCAGAAGGACAACACAAGGGGGGTGCCCACCGAGGGGGTCTTTCGAAGGGGTCCTAACTCGAATTTACGCTAGTTTCGGAGAAAACCACGGAAAACTCCGACAGCCACGCGATGGGACCTTCACACTTCGGCAGTTTACCATTTCCAGAGACATAACCACTGTGCCATTGGGAGGCATGATGTCTTTTAAAATTATTATGCATAAATTAAAATGTCAACATCCTACTGGGTCAATATTTTGTGGGGTTGAGGTTCAATACTCGCGAATAAAGGCTAGGAAAAATAAATAACCTTTTCGGCCGATAGCGAAAATGCCGTTCCAAAAAAGGGACACTAGGCATAAATGGGTTAATAAGAACGATCGATAATGCAGAACGCTTCGGTTATAAAACACTCTGCAACACAACATTCTAATTTTCGACAAATTTCTCCATGTACCGTCGTCAAACGTGGCGAGCATTTCGGCGAAAAACCTTAGACAAGATGTAGGGGAGATGCTGTCAAGATGGGGTATCTAACACTAAAATTAGAACAAAAACAATACTATTGCACTTAGATAATCTTTTAATTTTTGTAATCTTCTTTGAAAATCGATCTTTCAATTATCTACCCTTTTAGCAACAATTAGAGCAAAACACAGTTTTTTAGACATATGAAAATTAAATAAGGTCCCATCACACTACATTGACCCCCCCCCCCCTGCGTAGGACACAGAGCCTGATTATGACCAACGGGGGCCCCGGTCATTGATGAATTTAGGGGTCCCCAATCTATGAAATTTGTTTTATTCTTCATAAAATTTTGATATTAAAAATATATTTCAGATGAGTATTTCAAATTGGGGGCATTTTCGAGCCAGGGGTCCTGGGCAAAGTCCCGATTTGCCCATGCAATAATAAGGCTCTGGTAGGACAAGAGGGGGGTATAGCAATGTCCCTCCACTGTATACAAAATTCGCAAAAGACTCAGGTCCTGAAGGAATATTTGGACCCGCAGATGTGAGGAAGCAGTCGCGTTTTCGGGAACTGTCCCGAATTTTCCTTTAAAGTTGTCTGACATTCTGAAAATGTCTTCGTTGCTACCATTTTTCCTTCTATAACAGCATCCGCAGCTTTTGACATACTTTCTTGTGCTCCATCCCCTCTACTTCTGTTCAATCTTCCATGTTTTCGCCATCCTAAAACAATGCAAAACCATAATCATTACACAACAAACATAATAAATAATACTCATACTTAAGGTGACCATACGACCCGTTTTGAACGGGACAGTCCCGTTTTTAGGTGGCTTGTCCCGTTGTCCCCAGGCGCAGCTTTGGGACACCGTAACGTCCCAGTTTTAGAAAATGTCCCCTGCAATGTCCCGTTTTTAGGAAGAGATCAACCCACGGTAACGATTTCAATAAAGGCCGCTCAAAATCTAAAATCATCCAACGGCAGTGTCCTTAACCCATTTTATGCCTTAGCGTCCCTTTTTTGGGACGGCATTTTCGCTATGAGTCGAAAACGTTATTTATTTTTCCTAGCCTTTATTCATGAGTATTGAGCCTCAACTCCGCACAATATTTTAGCATGACCCAGTAAGATGTTGATATTTCGATTTTTATGCAAAATGATTTTAAAATAAATCATTCCTTGTTTAAGAAGTTGACATCAGAAATTTATCTATTATTTCTATTATCAGTAAAAATCGAAGAAAGTCGCAAAAATATCCAAGCACAAATGGGATTAAAAAAAAAAAAGAATAAATACATTTTTAAAAAAACTGACCTCCCTCCCTCCTTCCCCTATTGAGGCGCAAAGAAAACGCCGGGGGATGTATTGTTTTTGTTTTTGTTCTTTTAATGTTCCTATTTTTTTGTCAACTATTTCAATTTTTATAATTTTTATTTCTTTTTTTAAGGGCATGTTCCTCTTTTGCTTATTCCCCCCCCTCCCCCGATTGCCACTTTATTTTCCCTTTTCATTCTGGTTTTCTAAGAATTTTTTCCTTCCGAATGACAACTTCCTTTTTCCTGTGTGTCCTTTTGTTTACATTTCTCACTTTCCTACCTTCCTGCCTTGTGTCGAATGGTGTTCTTGAAGAAGGTCCAACTCCTTGTACACCCAAAACGTACGTCTTGCACTATTTTTTGCAGTAAATGTGTGTTTCGGCAAAGTTCTTTTTACTTTCCGAACATGTACCATGTAAGGAAAGTATTGTCATCATGAAAAAATTCGACTTCGAGATTTGGGTATTTTTACACGTTTTGAGGGCTTCTGAATCCATTTATGCTATTTTTACGAGATGTATGTATGTATGTGTGTATGTGTGTGTGTGTGTGTGTGTGTGTGTGTGTGTGTGTGTGTGTGTGTGTGTGTGTGTGTGTGTGTGTGTGTGTGTGTGTGTGTGTGTGTGTGTGTGTGTGTGTGTGTGTGTGTGTGTGTGTGTGTGTGTGTGTGTGTGTGTGTGTGTTTGTGTGTATGTGAGTGAACACGATAGCTCCTGAACGGAACATTCGATTGAGCTCAAATTGGGTATATATGTTATAAACCACCGTCGCAAGACCGGTATTGATTTTGATGTGTATAGGAGTTACAGTTTTTCTACAGGGCTACGACAAAGATTTCTTTTACATTCCTGGCCTATGGGGGGGGGGATTTCTTGAAAGTGCGCTAGCGTTTAAACGATACATTCGATTGAGCTCAAATTCGGTATACATGTTATAAACCACCGTTGAAAGACCGGTATTGATTTTGGTGTGTATAGGACTTGTAGTTCTCCTAAAGGGCTACGACAAAACTTTCTTTTATGTTATGGCATAATGGCCTATGGGGAGACATTCTTGAAAGTGCGCAAGCGTTTAAACGGTGCATTCGATTGAGTTTCAATTTGGTATATATGTTAGAATTATTCATCGATTAAAATTTATTTAAGTGCTTGGTCATGATCTTAATCGTAAGTGTTCGGAAAGTCGAGTGGAGTCACTCCAGATTTTTTTCACTTTATTTCGATGTTAACGTTAACACAAGCTTTTTTGCGCGTTTTCTTAACAACTCAAAGATATCCAGACCTGTCCATTCAGTCTCTCTACACTATCACCTTAAAAACAGTAGATGTCCCGTTTTGAGGAAGAAAATAAACATACTATTACCAAAAAAGTAGTAGATGTCTCGTTTTGAAGGAAAAAAATAAATGTTCACGTTACCCATACCCATCCCGCAACTGTTAGTCTAAGAATACAAATTAAAGAAACTTGCAAGTTTTCACCTGATAGAGGAATCGTTGATGCATAGAAGTAACTTTACAGCTAATATGTATAACTATTAAAACAATTAACCCATTTGTGCCTGAATATTTTTGCGACTTTCTTCGATTTTTACTGATAACAGAAATAATAGATAAATTTCTGATGTCAACTTCTTGAACAAGGAATGATTTATTTTACAATCATTTTGCATAAAAATCGAAATATCAACATCCTACTGGGTCATGTTAAACTATTGTGCGGAGTTGAGACTCAATACCCATGAATAAAGGCTAGGAAAAATAAATAACGTTTTGGACTCATAGCGAAAATGCCGTCCCAAAAAAGGGACGCTAGGCATAAATGGGTTAAAACTTTAACACACATAAAAATGACTTGTCAAACCGAACACGTGTTCCGATCGAAAAAAATCGATGGGTTTTGTTTTCTGTTTACTTTCCTTTCAGTTCCCTGTCCCAAGTCCGTGCACGGACTTCGATTGCTACTCATGAAGATCGAAATTTTTTGGATCGAAGCGCGTGTATGGCTTGATACGTCGATTTTATGTGAGGCATTTCACAAAGTTTTAATTGTTTTACATTTTAAACATTAATTCTTTTAAGTGTTATCGGTTACTTGTAACTGTTATTGTCACTGTAAACAAATATCAAACCAGTTTACAAAACAAAAAATCCGGAGTGACTCCACTCGACTTTCCGAACACTTACGATTAAGATCATGACCAAGCACTTAAATAAATTTGAATCGATGAATCATTCAAACATATATACCCAATTGAAACTCAATCGAATGCACCGTTTAAACGCTTGCGCACTTTCAAGAATTTCTCCCCATAGGCCTTTATGCCATAACATAAAAGAAAGTTTTGTCGTAGCCCATTAGGAGAACTATGAGTCCTATACACACCCAAATCAATACCGGTCTTGCGACTGTGGTTTATGACATATATATCCAATTTGAGCTCAGTCGAATGCTCCGTTCAGGAGCTATCGTGTTCACTCACATACACACAAACACACACACACACACACACACACACACACATACACACATACATACATACATCTCGTAAAAATAGCATAAATGGATTCAGAAGCCCTCAAAACGTGTAAAAACACCAACATCTCGAAGTCGAATTTCTTCATGATTACAATACTTTCCTTACATGGTACATGTACGGAAAGTAAAAATACAAATGAGAATTGTAAAAAGTAAAAGAGGAAGGTTCACGGTAAACAGACAAAAAAAAAAAAAAAAAAAAAAAAACACATGCGGCAGCGAATAAATCATCGTGCGTATTAACCCTTTAACGCGAAGTGTTCCCGCTCTGTGAACACCCAACTCTGACGTTTTGACTGTTGCCCGTCACGAAGAACAGATTGGATTTCTATAAAAACAGTGGCGGGTAACAGAGCTCCACGAGAATCCTTTACTTTTTAGCACGTCATTTTCCGTAAAAAAAAATAAATTGTCACGATTATTTTGAACAGCACTGACATCTGCTGAAAGATGGAAAGAATGCGAGAACAGCTCGACAGATTGCCCAGTGCTGAAAAAAGGGCAGCCGTTGCCATCGCTCGACTGAACGCCCAGCAAGAGGGCGGACGATCCAAACGTTCATCGCGTGCCACAGATCGAGAGATCCTTTTTTGATCGAGAGGCCCGCAAAAAAGGGTCTCTCGGTCTGTGGCACGCGATGAACGTTACGATCGTCCGCCCTCTTTCTGGTAGTTAAGTCGAGCGATGGCAACGGCTTCCCTTTTTCCAGCAGTGGGAAAGGGTTGCACCTCAAAAGGTTAACGCCAATCGTCTCTCCCTGGTCAGTTCTTTCGGTTGGCCAGTTGGAAAAAGCTGCGAACCCTTTCTTGCCCGCGTCTCTTCTACATCACTAGTAATGCAATTTTGCGAGTGAAAAACTTATTTTTTTTTTTCGGACAAAGAACTTTAAATGCCATTTCCATTCTTTAAGTAAGAGTAAGCTGTTGCAAACATTCATATACTTTTATTTCACATTCATATACTGTATTTATACATTCACGTACTGTGTTTAGCTCGAAATGATATTGAATGTCTCTAAACAAAATGGATGAATGTAATGTATGGAATTTTTCTCAGTGCTCCCGTAAAAGAATTATAAATGCTACAGACACTATTTACGATGACAGGCATTATTTAGCAATCCTCAATAGCATAAAAACCATTTTGTTTTGTTTGAAAAATACGAGCGTAATAAAATACGATACGAAAAATACGAGCGTAAAATACCGGCATCAGTCTTTGAATCCCTTATCCTGAGAGACCGCTAGCAAATACGGTGATTAATCTTTTGAAGATTAAGCATTTTCACGTCGATATAGAAGACAAACTAGATAGACTGCCCAAAGCTGGAAAAGTGCAGCCGTCGCCACCGATCCTTTTAGCTATCAGCGGCATGGCGGTCGATCGAATCTCCCATCGGACTGCCGGTTGCACAGCCCGCTGTGTCAGAATCGTATGCCATCGTCCGCCATCTTGCTGGTAGCTAAGTCGAGCGATGGCAACGGCTACCCTTCTTTCAGCATTGGGAAAGGGTTGCGCCTCAAAGGGTTAATGTGCGGTGACTGTGCCGTGAAAACCACTTTTCTTCAGTGCTTTCATTACCAGTCGCAAAAAAATAGGATGAAAGGGTCCCAAAGTTGGAAAAGCGCAGCCGTTGCCACCGATCCTTATAACCACCAACAAGGCGGTCGATCGAATCTCCCATCGGGTGTCGCAGAGCTCAAGAAGATTTCTGACACAGCTGGCTGTGCAACCGGCAGTCCGCGTGCCACAGAACTGTGTTCATCGCGTGCCACAGAACTGACGTGCGACAGCTGGCTGTGCCGCACAGCCAGCTGTCGTTAAGTCGAGCGATGGCAACGGTTGCCCTTCTTTCAGCATTGGGCAATCTATCCAGCTGTTCTCGCATTCTTCCCTTCTTCAACAGATGTCAGTGCTGTTAAAAATAATCGTGACCATTTTTTGACGGGAAATGACGTGCTAAAAAATAAAGGATTCTCGTGGAGCTCTGTCACCCGCAAATATTTTTATAGAAATGAAATCTATTCTTCGTGACTGGCAGCAGTCAAAACGTCCGAGTTTGGTGTTCCCAGAGCGGGAGCACTGCGCGTTAAAGGGTTAAGGGCTAATGCACTCTGCCAGAGCGAACTATTCAGAGATCCACGGATACAGAAAGGGGCATCTCTGCCGTCGTGCCTTACGACGAAATGTTAACTGACATTCTAACGAGCCGTATGTTGGAAAGTGTTTTGTTATCGATGTTGCTCGCGGCTTGATTTATCGTTGTTACATTAACTACTACGCCAGCTACTGATATCTATATCTAAGTGTAGAGATAAAGTGATTTTTTTCGAGTGGATATATTTTGTTATCTTTAGTGAGTCCGAATTTTATTTGGATTGTTCTTGTGTGGAAAGATAAGTATGTTTATGTGTAACAACAACAAAAAAAAAAAAAAAAAAAACACTCGGAATAAAAACCTGTGTTTAAAAGATAAAATAATTAAAACTTCGTAAAATAACACACATAACAGGGGTTTAGCTTGATAAATAACTTTTTACAAAATCACAAAGTTTTAATTTACTTGGCGCGGATAAATAGTTGTGGCAGGGTGCTTATTAGAGATGTGTTCGGGCTCATTTTTTGAAGCCCGAGCCCGAGCAAGAAATTCCAGCCAAAGATGCATAAAAGTCAATGACTTCATGGATAGAATATCCTAAATTTTGCCATTTCTGCCAATGAAAGACCAATAGAATAGCAAACTGTTAATGCACTTTTGAATTCTTTATATTCAATGAGTTTATCCAATAATAATAACATTGGTCAACAAAAAAAAAATTTGGGGGGGGGGGAGTTTCTGTTCTCATGCTTAAATTCTGATTCTAGACATTGAAAAACACTTAAATTTTCATTTTGAATTCTTAAAGTTTGCTTTTGTCTGATGGACGTCGATCAGTCTATTTTAATTTATTTCATAAACGAAAGATGGCAGCACTTGGATGAACCCGAAAGTAAACTGTATTATTATTGGTAACTCTGTAGTATTGCTTGTAGTACTATTTGTAATATTATTATTGGTTCATACGAACATAAAAGAAATACGAAAGATAGTCACTTTTAGACATTCATTTCTTATTATTTTACATTTATATGTTATTGTTTATCCCAAATCTTGAATAAAAAAAACTTTTATATCCAGAAAAAACTTTTCTGATCCTAATTTAGAGTGGAATTATAAGAAATATATAATAATCAGTGATTTTTGCCAAAAAATTGAAAAATGGCTTTAATTTCTGCAAAAGCAAACTTTAAAAAAAAAATTATTTTCCTTAGTTTTGGCATAGGAGAAAATAAAAGTGAACATGTAGAAGCCAGACCCAAAAATCGTGTTGACCGATGTAATTAATGTTTATTTCTCCCATGAATCCCTTTTAAAAATTTGTTTACTAGGAGTATGTTCTTTAAAGGAGACATTTCTCACGCTCCCGAACACAATCGGGAATGACAGAACCCGTATAATCTCTATATCCTATTCCATTAAACCCTTTTTAGCGTTCTAAATCGAACGTAGCTCATTTCCAGGCAACCATGCAATGAATCTGCATTAAGTCGCCAAAAATACCTTTCATTTCTATTTATAGGGTTCGCGATCTACAGATTATCATTTCCTTCATTAGGAAGTGAATAGTTTTTAAAAAAACTTCTTTATTGTTGAACGATTTTACACACCAGAAAATATTTTGTTGTACAGGAAAAGCAAAAACGCGTTGTCCATTCTTGACGCATTCTTACAAAAACAAGAAAATTTTTATGATTTCGGTTTGTCTGTCTGTCCGTCCGTACTCAAACAGTCTCAAATAGGCAGCGATGACTATGCGAAATTTATGTATGCTATTCCTATGAACAATTACATGTGCACTATTCAAGACAGTGAATGTAGAATTTACATTTCCTTTATTTCAGCACCGAAAAGAATTGCCATTACACTCTATGAGAAGTCATTGTTTATCATTCCATTATTTATTATTCCTCACCCCGTTAGATTTTTTTTTATGTGTGAACGGTAGGTAGTGTTTTCCTTAAGAAGTCTTGCAAACATTGACGAATTTAAAAAAAAAAAACCCCAAAACTGAAGAAATCTCGTCCATAGCACCAACCCTGGCTGCAAAGTCTGTCCAAAAACTCGGTTCGACGTGTTGACGTTCGCATTCAAAAAGGGTGGTGAACATTTTCAACATGTGCTGTAGGGAATGATGATGTAAAAATTTTTAAATAAATTATGTTTTTCAAAAATAAAATAATCGCAGGATTCAGTAACATGGCGCGTCCCCATGTCTGTTTCACCTCACCCATAAAACGGTAACAGTCCCACGGTGATGGAAAGGGTCTCCTACACTTAACCCTTTAACGCGCAGTGTTCCCGCTCTGGGAACACCCAACTCCGACGTTTTGACTGTTGCCAGTCACGAAGAATCGATTGGATTTCTATAAAAAGAGTGGCGGGTGACAGAGCTCCACGAGAATCCTTTCCTTTTGAGCACGTCCTTTCCCGTCAAAAGAGGGTCACGATTCTTTTGAACAGCCCTGACATCTGCTGAAAAATGGAAGAATGCGAGAACAGCTGGACAGATTGCCCAATGCTGAGAAAAGGGCAGCCGTTGCCATCCTCTGACCAGCAAGAGGGCAGACGATCGAAACGTTCATCGCGTGCCACAGATCGAGAGACCCCTTTTTTGAGGCAGCTGGCTGTGCCGCACAGCCAGCTGTCGTCAAAAAAGGGGTCTCTCGATCTGTGGCACGCGATGAACGTTTCGATCGTCCGCCCTCTTGCGGGTCGTTCAGTCGAGCGATGGCAACGGCTACCCTTTTTTCTGCATTGCGAAAGGGTTGCGCCTCAAAGGGTTAAACGGATAACCCTGTAGTATAAAACTAATTTTGCCACAGCCATATTCTGTCTATTAGCAATTAATAAAGATATCTTTCTTGTTGTAGGTTTGGTTATTTTTTTTTTGCTTTTTTTGCAATCGTCTCTTAGACGAATCTATTCTTGACTGCAGCTCAATTGTCTGAGAACGTTGCCTTTTTTTTCTTTTTGCAGTCTTATTCAGTGGATGCCCGTAACCATGGCGACAGCGAGTGGACGGAGCAGTTCAGCTTCGACGTCAACGTGGATGACCTCATCCACTTTATGGACACCCTCGCCATAAAGCGAGCCGTTCTCGTCGGCCACAGCATGGGAGGCATCACGGCCATCAAGGCCGCACTCCGGAGGGTTCGTGTTTTGCCTTTCTTTTTATTTCCTTTAATAAAAAAAAAAAACGAAGAGGTACATGGATAGTCTAAGAGCCAGCGACCGCCAGACCTTCCTCATAGTATAAAAGCTGAAACTTTCTCTGCGCATACCCCCAACAGAGGTAGGAACCATCGGCCACTACTATAAAGTTTGGAGGACCGTGCCTTTGGCAGGTAACAGGTGGCAAAGGTGTATGAAATGGCAGACTATTTTCGTCATTTCATAAAGCTTTATTTTTTAGGTTCTTCTTCGCAATACTAGAAATCACTGGATCCCTTGCCAGACACTTTTCCATCGGGGCAAACCCCCGCCAGACAATCTCAAAGTGATGGAAAACTCTTGTGTTCGTAAACTCCCGCGATAAAGTACGCCGAGCTGTCACAAAGTGCCAAGCCCATTTTATACTGCTACTTCTGAACTTTCTTACGCGCGAACTTTCTTGCAGCGCGCTCGTAATAGAATGACGTTTTTCGAGACTTTGAGATTGTCTGGCGGGAATTGCCACGATGGAAAAGTGTCTGGCATGGGATCAAGTGATTTCTGGTACTGCGAGGAAGAACCTATAAAAAAAATGAAGCTTTATGAAATGACGAAATTTTCGGCCATTTTATGCACCTTTGCCAACTGTTAACAGTTGGCAAACTGTTAACAGTTGGCAGCGGACCGCCAGACGAAGGTCTGGCGGTCCGCTGGCTCTTGCTCTACGAGGGGAAAGAAAAAAAGAAATACTGCTTTCATCTAGAACGAATAGATGGTTATTTTCTGTGCCCCCAAAACTATAGTCCGTTCGCGGAAACGAGAGAACGAAAGTAAACAAACGGGTTGCCAAAGAATGACATTTTTTGGCACCCATCCCTCGTTAGGCGAATTTTAACCTTTCTTAATTCCAAACAGCGTAAATGGAAGAAAGCAGAAATTCACACTGTGCTTGGCGCTTTGGCAAAATGCCAGGTGTTCACCCATCGCCAGTTTGCACGTGTAATTGTTTAGTTTCGTTCTCTCGACTCGGCGAACGCACTATAGAACAACAGATCGTAGACATAAAGTGCGAGTCTTGAAAAAGTGGCCAAAACTTTACGGGGAAGATAGAACGCATCTACACGAGCCCATTTCGTCATGGAAAGTACGGGTGGAAAGCAAAAGGCGTGCCGCTAGGTGGCGTTGAACGTGGAAACTTCAACGCCGAAAGGTGGCGTTATAAATGGAACGAAAAGGGTCGGTCCTCCTAGAATCCTTAGGCATTTTCTTTGTTTCTAGCGATATTCGGGAAATGCCTGGTATCTTCGCAGATGTGCGTCAGTCCCTATCCCGTAGGTGTGAAGCCTGCATGAAGGCCTTATTACACGGACAAAATTTAGAGCCATTTTGGTTGCAGAAACCAGTTGCTGCCATTCATTCCCACAAGTCAGGGAGCCCAGATGAGCACGCAGGGTTGCCATAGTCAACAAACCCTGCAGTGTTCACAAACGTCAGAGATTCGCCGAATGGGCGGTTGCTAGAGCATGTCATTATAAATAGCCTATCGTTGGTTGCTTATAAATCGTGTATCTACGGATTGGATGGATATTAATTTTGCTTTTCTTCAATCCAATCGATTTCCATGTCGATATTCCATTTCACGGACATTTTGTTATCGCACACGCTCATCCCTTCCACTACGAACGCTATGGCGGGCGCTGACTCTTCCGCCATCTTGTGTTGCGACGTAGAAATAGGAAGCACTACAATGGGCTGGATTTCCAGCAACCTGCCATTTTTTCGCCTCTGAACGAAAAAGTTGGAAAAGACTGTTCCCTAGGTAACTGAGGGAAATTTCCAGGAAAGAGGTTTCTGCAACTAGTTCCAGCAACCCAATCGCACGAAAATTCCTTTGTGTAATAAGGCCTTTACAGATGGCGGACGCTGTTTTGAGCAATTTCTTTCAGCATGTACTTCCATTCCATTACTGTTAATACTATGCTTTCTGAAGTATCTCCTTGTTCTTGTGTTCATTTGAATGTTCCAGTGGAAAACTACCTTTTAACTTGCATTCTGATCAACCTTTTACACCCTTTACAACGCCACCTAGCGGCTCGCCGTTTCCCGTCCGCTCATACATTCTATGACGAAATCGGCTCGTGCGGATGCGTTCTATCGCCCCATCGCGTGTAGGAAATACACACAACTGGCACAGACGAAAGGGCCGAGAATTTCGAGTCCGTAGTATTCTGGCTCATCACAGCAGAATGACTCGGTTTGTGTCACGAGAAAGGATCGTTCGATTTTTAGTATACTAGAATGACCGTTTGGGAGTCTACCCAAGAGCGATTTAAAGATATTTTCATCTGGGTTCAAGCACACGCTTATAGAGGAGAGATTCGAAAATTAGATAAGCGGTTTCAGAAGTGACTAACTCGTTTGTGTCCCGAGAAAGGATCGTTCGATTTTTGGTGCACTAGAATGACCGTTTAGGAGTCTATCCAAGAGCGTACGCAACGATTTACGGATATTTTTAATCTGAGTTTAAGCACCCGCTTATAGAGGAGAGATCTGAAAATGGGATTTTCGGGTTCAGAAGTGTCTCGTTCTATGATCTAGTATTTATAGGGAGTCCATAGATTTATAAAGTCTAGTTCCACTCATTATTTTCTGGATGCCAGTGGTATATATATATATATATATTACTGTACCCCTTGCGTTTGTGGGAGTATCCGCAAAATATAATGCTATGGCTACAGCCGGATTAACCCTTCGACGCGCGGTCTTTGCGCCGTGAAACCATTTCTTTCAGCGCTTTCACTGTTAGTCTAAAAAAAAAGGGGGGGGCATGATTAAAGGCAGGGTTTCTACAGACCTGGAAAGTCAGGGAAATGAGTTTTGGTCAGGGAAAGTCAGGGATTTGGGAACAAAAAGTCAGGGAAATTAGCAGAAATGGTAGAAAGGTCAGGGAAATGCAAGAAAAATTGAATTTTACGGTAAAATCAAGGAAATATTTGCTGTTTGAACCTAAGTATAGAAATTGTTTCATTTTCATTTTCTCAGTCAACCTTATAAATAATTTTAAAATGTTTTCTTTATGAGCCTATCTTGTTCAGTCGAAATAGGCTTAATTTTATCCTAAATTATTACCAAACATGGTTTTTGTTAGAATCCAGTGATGTCAAACGAGATTCTTGTATATATTAATTTTATTATTATTATTATTTCTAAAAAAGGGGTCAAAATATAAAAAAATTATTAATTAAAGGATTTAATGTTAAAAACAGAAACGCAAAATCCGGGAAAGCGCACTAGATAAAGTCAGGGAAGCAAAAGCTGTGAAACCTGTAGAAACCCTGAAGGGTCCCAAAACTGAAAAAGGGCAGCAGTTGCCATCGATCCATCTAACCACCAACAACATAACCGTCGACAGAATAGCCCATCTGGCGCCACAGAGCTCAATAAGTTTTTCTGACACAGCCGGCTGTGATCAGCCGCCACGGTGTTGGTAGTTAAATAGATCGATGGCAACTCCTGCACTTTTTTTCAGCGCTGGACAGTCTATCCAGTGGATCTTCTATACTGATGTTAAATTGCTTTCACTTGAAAAGGTTAAACCCTGTAAGGGCCCTGAGGCTATGAGATTTTTGAGGCCACCCCCTCCATATGCAAATTTCATTTTCCTGTAACTGAGCTAAAACTTGATGATAAGGCCCCCAATGGAATTTTCTTCTAAATGACATTTTGTGGTGACTATAGATTCTCCGGTAGATGTAGTGCTCAATATGATAGTTTCTTTATTGAATTTTGAAAAATGCATCACATGATTGGTCAAATGCATATAAATGGACATCCTAAAAGTACGTATGAAACATCCACTATTCAGTAAACCTCAAAATATCCATTAAGATATATGTGTAACTGTGCCAACAAGTTTTTCGTGCAATAAGACTTAAAGTGTAAGTGTGACAAAATGACACACCTTAAAATAAATTGAAACATTTGATTACATATTTTTATTTTCTTTTGATTTCGGTCTGCTCGGATAGGTCACTGAGCCTAGTTGATAATCTAACTTTGGCTATGTTGGTGTTCAGGCGAGGATTCGAAAGGGGTAATGAACCAGTGGTGGATATAGTATAGGGTAGGGTGACGCAAAAAAAGACTATTTTTTTTTAGTCTCGCGTGAAAAAAGCGCGATACTTAAAAAAACTAGTCGTTTTTTTGCGTCATCCTAGATAGGGGGGTTACTGACTTTAACCCTTTACACCATAGGTTCCCAACGTGGGCGATAATGCTCCCTTGTGGGCGTTTGAGGCTTTCAGAGGGGCGGTAAAAGCCCCAGAGAAAATTAGGAGGCGTTGATATGGCACGGAGAGGCGTGGGAATATTAACCAAATATAGTCTTTAAAAAACTTAAAAATCAGTCTGATAATTCATTTCTATCACGTGTGCAAAAATTCACATATTTCGATATGAGACATCGCTGTTGAGAGAAAGAGATACCTCTCTAATAGACCCCTCTAAAACTTTTATTCCTCTTTTTTAAATGAAGAAGAAATTCAGTAGAGTTTCAATTCCAACAGCATTCTATCTATTAGTAATTTTTTTTTTTAATTTAATTCTTGTTTTCACCCTGCATTATGTACGCTCTTATTTCTGTGGAGTGGGAATGGGGGCGGTATTGAAATATTCACTAGAAAAGGGGGCACCAGTTCAAAAAAGTTTGGGAACCTATGCTTTACACTATATATCCAGGGTGCGAATTGACGGGGGGGATGCCGGGGATCGTCCCCGGCTGAAGAATGTAATATCCCTGGCTAGAGCAACATGAATGGATCCCTGCCAGGGATACTATTTATCCCCTGCTGACGAAATATTAAACTGGTGAGTGAAGATTTTGGGATTCAGATTAGGAAAGTCAAGAAGTCAAAATGAAGGTGGTATGTTATCGTTTGTTACTATACTCTAAGACGACTGCCTTAAAATTTCGTCTCTTTTCTAAGCTAAAAACCCTCAAGGGTGGCTTCCAATACAGGTACATTGTACGTAGATTGTGTATCTGTGATTCCATAGAACAAACAATCTATGACCTTTGTCTGAATATAAGTCAATTCCCACACGTGTCGGCGACTGCATTTGTCAAGTAATATCGTGTGAGGGAAGCATTTGCACCTTCCCTCCTTCTTCTTCCCTTCTGTCCCCCCCCCCCTGGAGAAAATGTTCAGCTCGCACCCTGTATATATCCTATAGTTTTCTTAAGTTTTCCTTCTCTCTTCCTTCCTCCCATATACCGCTTTCTGAGCATATTCCTAACATACTCATTTTCTTTTTCCTTTCAATATCCAGCCTGACAGGGTGGAAAAGATAGTCGTCGAAGATATGTTCGTACGGAAGTGCCCGGATGAGATCATCAGAGTGGTCCGCAAGCACCTATCGCTGATGCGGCAGGCCATCGACAAGGCCTCACCGGACATGGACGAAGACTCCGTCAAGATGGCCATTCTGCAGCACTATAGCGCCAACATGCCGCCAGCAATGGTAAGCGTGTGTTCAGCGGAAAATGTCAGTTTTGTCATCTATTACTTTGAACCGAACATGTACCGTGTAAGGAAAGCAGGGGCGTAGCCAAGGAGGGGGGGTTAGGGGGGTCATAACCCCCCCCCATGAGCAGTGGCGGATCGAGGAATTTTTTTGGGAGGGGCTAAATTTTTTAAAAAGCTAATTTCACCCAATTAAAATGTACTATAAATCAAAATTTTAGTCTAAACCAATGTATTAGGCTTTTGGGAGGAGCTAAGTAATAAAATATGATCATTTTAGCTATTTAAAGTGTATAATAAAGCAGAATGTTAGCCTTGAGCAATCTCTTTTGGGGGGCTGAAGCCCCCTAGCCCCTCCCCTGGATCCGCTACTGCCCATGAGGAATTTTTTGCCATGCAAAATGTATGTTCTTCACTCCCTTATCACACACATGTAGCGTTGCCAGGCGTCCTTATAAAGCCGTGTCCGGCCAATTTGAACAGTGTCCGGCTTTTGTTAGGCTTTTCAATGGTGACTTTGGCTGATGAGTCATAAAGTACTTGAAGTGATTTGGCATTCGATGTTATTTATATTTCATTAGAATTCAACAGGATTCATGATAATCAAAAAAGCTTGATTTTATATACAATTTTTTTTGTCGTACTTATTAATACTGTGACAAAATCCTCAATAGTGTAGGCGGCCCGGCCTTTTGACCCAAATGTCCGGCCAAACTGGCTGGTCTGTCCGGCTATTGGGTTTGGCGACCTGGCAACCCTACACACATGTATGCATATATGTGAGTTGTAGTAGTCGTAACCCCCCCCTCCATGAAAAATTTCTGGCTACGCCCCTGAAGGAAAGTATTGTCATCCTGAAAAAATTCAACTTCGAGATTTGGGTGTATGGACACGTTTTGAAGTCTTCTGAATTCATGGATGCTATTTTTACGAGATGTGTGTGTGTGTGTGTGTGTGTGTGTGAGTGAACACGATAGCTCCTAAACGGGGCATTCGATGGAGCTCCAATTGGGTATATAGGTTATAAACCACCGTCGCAAGACCGGTATTGATTTGGGTGTGTATAGGTCTCATAGTTTTTCTACGGGGTTACGACGAAGATTTCTTTTACAGGATGTCCTATGGGGGGAAAATTCTTGAAAGTGCGCTAGCGTTTAAACGGTAGATTGGATTGAGCTCCAATTGGGTATACATGTTATAAACAACCATCGTAAGACCGGTATTGATTTGGATGTGTATAGGTCTTGCATTTTTTCCACAGGGCTACGACCAAGATTTCTTTTACATTATGGCGTATGGGGAGAAATTCTTGAAAGTGCGCTAGCGTTGAAACGGCGTATTCGATTGAGCTTCCATTGGGTATATATGTTTGAATGATTCATCGATTAAAATTGATTTAAATGCTTGGTTATGATCTTAATCGTAAGTGTTCGGAAAGTCGAGTGGAGTCACTCCAGATTTTTTTTTAGATCCATGTTAAGACCATTCTTTTATTTTTTAAATACCTGTCCATTTTTAATCTTGAATCCATGTTTCATCTGTTCGCTCTTTTCATTGAAAACACACGACAGAGAAGGCTGTCCGTCTTTGATTTTTGCTGTTGTTTCCCAGAATGGTTCTTGGATCGCTCCTCTGGAACGTTCCGTAAGAACGTTTCAGAGAACTGCACTGTTAATGAAAGTAGTGAACATTTCACCATAAAATGGAGCTGAGTGAGCCGCAACCTTTCTACGGAGAAGCTTTGAACCATGATTTTGTGCTCAAACTGATCAGTGAAGCCAACTCATGGTTCCACTGATCAACGAGGCGAGATCAACTGATCCACGAGAAAGTTTCTACGTAGAAAGGTGACAGCTAATTTAGCTCCATTGTATGGTTAAACGTTAAAAATAGAAATGTGGTTTACGGCCAATTATCTACGCTAGGGATCTAGGTGGGACTGCCCTTTCTAACAGATCGTAAGGGGACTTTCTAGGGGGTTCCTAACCCGTACTTAGGTAAAGTTTCGGAGAAAACCACGGAAAACTCCGAACGGTTAGGTCGGCGGACGCTACCTGGTTCTGAACCAGGCACCTCCCTTCAGGCCAATGAAACGTTGAACTAGTTCTATTAAGAGTGCAGGCTGGGAAGAAACATATGAAGGGTCCACGGGAAGAACGATGACAGTCCAATAGAGCTGATTTTCCAAAAATCGAAATGCGCACCGGACTTTTATCGTTCTTCCCCAGTAAACTGTATCTTTGGGCTATTTTTTCAGTGTATTCTCATCGTTCTTTCCCCTTCGGATATTAATAGTGCCACTCATGAACAACAGAATGCAGTAGAAACCTCAACATGGACGAAAGGTGGACTCCAGAGGCGTAGCCAAGGGGGGGGGGTTAGGAGGGTCATAACCCCCCCATGAGGAATTTTTTGCCATACAAAATGTATATTCTTCACTACATTATCACACACACGTATACATATATATGAGTTGCAGTAGTCATAACCCCCCCCCATGAAAAATTTCTGGCTACGCCCCTCGTGGACTCTCATCGTGGACCTTTCATATGTCAAAGAAGGAGAGTCTTCTCCGTTGTGTCTCTTAACTGATGAGGGAGAACAGATTAAAAAATGGTTCAACAGTGAGTTTGAGTGCACTCAAGGGTGGTGGTGGTGGGGGGGTGATGTCCCCTTACGCCTTCCACCTTTGGATCCTCTTTGTTTAATCATGTGTCCGTTTGCTGCGTCTCCTACAGTTAAATGTCGTCTCCCTTTTACAGACCAAGCTCGCGCCGTCGCAATCTTCCGATATGCAAGAAGCAACGCGTTTCATCATCCTGCGGCGGGGGCCCGACGGTCGCTACACCTCCAAGTGCAACCTGGCAGTCCTTGAGAAAGCGATGGAGAACCTGGATACCCTAGCAGCGGAGCCGAAGGGGAAATTCCACGGACCCGCCCTATTCATATACGGAAGACTCTCTCCGTTCCTAGTGTAAGTCTCTTCAAACATTTCAGGGACTTTTTTTTAAAGCATTAGAGGCCAAGGCCCCCCCCAGACTCGCCACGCTCGATTTTCGTACGAGGCATTCGGCCCCTAATAAGGCTTATTCGTAAAAAAAGACATAATTTCAACAGACAAAACCCGAAGATTGGATCCCATAGAATGTTACTGAGCTACACATGGCTGGGTTCTTGCATCTTCATTGGTACATAAAAATTTAAACTTCGCACTATTTTTAATTATGGGAAACCCATGGGACGCCATACGTATGAGCCAATGATGGCGAATTTTCATAATTGGGCGACGTGCGTATATGTATAGTTAATAATTACCTCTAAAGGTGCTATCACACGAGAGCTCTACGCACTGCAAAATGCACGTGCAACACTTTTGTACTGCAGTTTTGCCCTTCAGTCAGGCGAAAACCGTTGTGTGATACTATTTCCCTTGACACCGGACTGTTTCGAACAATGTTGAAAAATGTTTGGTATGAATGGCGAAATCAGCCAATCAGAGCTCTAGACACTGTCCACACCTTCATTCAAGATGGCGACCTCCATGCCTGCAATGTGGACGGCGGAAATAGAAGCCGATTTTATTTTCGAAGTGCAAATCAAAAAACATTATAAACTTTTTTACTGTATTTACTTAAAAATGAACCTTCGAATTTCACCGTGAATGTCAATGTTCGAATGCACGGGGCGCGACAGGACGAGTGATTTTTGTGACAAAAACAGCGATGACGTAATAACTGTTTTGTCACAAAACGAGCGATAACGTCGCCAAATCGGCAACCCCGTGCCAATCCAACAGATCGTTTTCTTGCCTTGCAATACAACCCTATACCTTGCTTTTGACAAGGAAAATGAAAGCCAAAAGAGTTGTACGAGCATTTTGAAGGGCGAAAATGCGTCGTCTGATAACGGCTTAAGGAAACAGTACTTCATATGTTTACTTTGATAAAAACTACGGAACAGCTAGGATAGTTTGCCACCCATGGCGACTTTTCATTATTGGGCGATGGACACAGGCTCGCAACCTATAATGACTACTTATTTAAGGTTCCCGGAAAACCGTTATCCACATTTTCATATACATAATCCTTTGCAGATGGGCGTATTGAGCATCACGAATGATATCATCTCGCCGCGCTGGCAAATATCCAAAGTGGGCTAAAACTGCTATAACGGCATAGATAAAGCCACCCAATTTTTATACTGTTAGCCAATACTCCAGCTGGACCGAACCGGGTTTAAAATAATCTGCATTTCAATTATTTTTCATTTTCAAGATATTGGGTTCTAACATTTTTGAACTCGCGGTTTAGATTCACCCTGCTTGGAAAGATACCATTTTGCCAGATCGCACCCAATGACAAGAGGGCGCTTTTAAAATGAGTTAGAATGAGTTATTCTGTTTTGGAAAAACGAATCATCGTTCATTCTAAACTCCTGTTCTCTAATCGAACTTACTATTTGAAAATTGTCAACTTTGTGTAACACACTTTCAGTTATTTATTTCATATACTTTTGGCGTAAAATGAGTGTCGTTCTACTTCATGTTTGACAATTTCTCGCGATTCTACGTACTTGGAATGGATTTGCTGCAAAGGAATGAATGATTTTATGCCACATATGGCAACCATTATGTTTTCTCTTTTTTCAGTTTTTTACTAATATCTTCTAAAATAATTCGGTTTTCGAAATTTAAGTCAGCTTATCAGGTTCCTCGGGATTTTACGAATCCGTGGACATTTTTCTCGAAATTCAAATTCTCACGGTTTAGGAGAAGATAGCCGAACAAGCTCTTGACTGCGGCGGCGACAGCAGCCGTTACTATTTTTTAGAATAGAGAGAAACATTGGCTCCATGACACCCGAATAGTATTTTGTGTTGGGGCAAGCTTGTGTTGGGGCATTTGCCTAAGGGGAGTGAATTGAGCGGAGGACTTCACGTGCGTACTTACGTACCAACTGGAGAGAGCCGTCCAAAACTCCAGACCGTTCGATAGACAGCCTCGCGATAGGCCGAACCCGGGACCTTCATTCTTCAGACATCTACCCTGTTCGGTGCCTTATCCACTCGGCCATAGTGGGGTCTAAGCCAGAATAGATTAGACAGTGAACAAGAGAGATGGCTGAATTGCGAAGGTCGAGAATTCTGGCATACTGGCTGATGTTGATCTAGCGGTTTGTAGTTTTGGGCTTTTTTTTTTCCAGATGTAACGTCACTATGCATTAGAACCCCTTAAAAAGTCCTCTGCCAAAGGCACCCCACCGTTAGGCTGATTCCCTTCGTGTAGGTCTGTATAGGGTAAAAACACTTAATAACCTAACATTTCTCTTCTATGTCGTAATCATAATTCTCGCTTTATCGGGAATCTTCGTGAGGTAGACTTTTCTGGAAGCTGCTCGCAGCGTCTATTTCGGTATATATGGAAGCGCGCGCTGCCCCGATAGTTCATTGTGAGTGAGCACCCGTATTGTGAGCTCTCTGAGAGAGTACGCTTGCTTTGTGAATAGATAGTGCTATAGAAGCTGTGTTTTGGCTTGCTTTCCGAAGCTGTTTTTAAAGTGCTGTGTGCAAATTCTTCATTGCTGTGTCTTAAGGGATTGTGTACGATATCCCTTGAATATTTTATATACGTATGGGCTTTTTTTTATAGATGTAACGTCACTATGCATTAGAACCCCTTAAAAAGTCCTCTGCCAAAGGCACCCCACCGTTAGGCTGATTCCCTTCGTGTAGGTCTGCCTTAACGCAATGCCTCGAGACGACACAGTTTGATATTTGGCCCGAGATTGTACCACGGAGGATTTAATTATTTAAATTGAGCATTTAATGGGCGGGGAATGAAGACAGACGAGCCATTCCACGGAATTTCAGCAATTTTTTCCTCTTCTGGCTGCCTCACCATTACTTATTTTCTTCATGGTTTGTATGTGGAAACATATGTACTGAAGAAGTTAAAATCCATTTGCAAATTCCATCTTAATATTTTTTTTTTATTAGAGGGAATCGAAAATTGCAACTTTGCCCGCTTTTACAAAATTTAATGGTTTCTGAAATCCATTCTTTCGATGCATTTTATCAATTGTAATTCAAGAAATTGCGATGTAAAATTCTGTAGAAAATAAGAGAAGCCGTTGCTCTGCCGGACCCAGACTTGAGGTTTGTTACAGGTTTTAATCGGATCGGCAGGCCGGTCCTAGAGGTAGTATCTCATTGTATTGTTGCAGAACTACTCTGCTTGTTTCTGGGTCGGTCGTTCTAAAGTCCAGTTGGTGTAGACAGTTGTAGTAAAAAGTCCACTGGTCAGGATGGAGCACAACTTTATTGCTTCTTGAACTTCGTGGAACAACCAGCTGTACAAAATTCACAAGCACAATTAAACAGTAATGTGCTTTTGGCAGTCCGCTTAGATCTGGAGCTCTCACAAATGCTGTATTTCTCGCACAAAATAAGTCACATTCACAGGCAAAAAGTCAGTGAAAATATTCAAGGGATATCGTACACAATCCCTTAAGACACAGCAATGAAGAATTTGCACGCAGCACTTTAAAAACAGCTTCGGAAAGCAAGCCGAAACACAGCTTCTATAGCACTATCTATTCACAAAGCAAGCGTACTCTGTCAGAGAGCTCACAATACGGGTGCTCACTCACACTGAACTATCGGGGCAGCGCGCGCTTCTATATATACCGAAATAGACGCTGCGAGCAGCTTCCAGAAAAGTCTATCTCACGAAGATTCCCCATAAAGCGAGAATTATGATTACGACATAGAAGAGAAATGTTAGGTTATTAAGTGTTTTTAATGTAGAAAAGGCAGCTTTGCAGGCCCCATAGGAAAAAACGCGCCCAATGACCAAAAAGTCGCCGAGCTTGACGACTTTTGGCGAAATATCGCCACATTTGGTGCCAAAAATAAGTCCCCAAAAGCGAAGAGATCGAGGCTCTAGGACCCATATTTCTCGAGTTTTCTAGAAACCCTATATATTCGAATGGGAAACCGAAACCTACGTATCTCCGGTTCTAATTGACCGATTTGGATGCAATAAAAAGCAAAATTTATCTATTTGAAGCGTAGAATACGAATTTTAAACCTTTTTAAGCCCCAGAGCAGCGGGTTGCCCCGAAAATTCGTAACAGTATCGTTTATTAACATGCTTTATGAAGTCATGTAAATCAAGAAAACGCCTCCTAATTTTTTCAGATCTTTTCGTTTATCCCGATGTGTTTTTCTATCGCCCTTTTCATCTCTTTGCAGAGGTGCTGACGAACACCACATAAAACAGTTCTTTCCGAACGCTGTCCTGGAAGGAATAGAAGAAGCAGATCACCTGGTCCACAGCTTAAAGCCGCTGGAATTCACGGACTCCCTCATCAAATTCATTTCTTAGACGCTACTGCAGCCACCCACTGCCACCTAGATACAGAAAGCCTGAGCGCTGAAGCTTTGACGTCATCATTAGGCCTTCGAGTAATGACGTCACCACACTTTCATTCTCATAAAGTAAAACTATTTCAGATTTCTGGTGAATGCTACAAATATTAAAAAGTATCTTAGGTGAAAGATAAAAATTAAAATACGTTCGTGACACAAAACAATTCATTGTGATTGACTCCCTTATTACATTATATAATTAATTACAGTTAAAAACTGCTCTTTTTTGTAATATTAATTTTTCTATGTCAATTCATTAAAATATTGTTATGAGAGAGTAAATTCACCAGAAATTTCGAATAGTTTTACTTTATGAAATTTAATCTGTGATGACGTCACCTTTAGAAGGCCAATTGATGACGTAGAGGATTGGTGACGTAGCAGTGGTTAGGCTTTCTATGTCTAGGAGGCAGTGAGCTACCGTAAATTTAGGGAGCACGTAGATGGAGTGTTCAGGGTTCCTGATCGCTTACTATTTTGATGCCCAAAACGTACCCCGTCTATCTGCCACTGGTATATGCTTGCTGTCAATGTAAAATGGAGCATTTAGTTGCACTACTTGCAACTAAATGCTGCTCCATTTACATTGACAGCACATAATTGAATAAATTCAAAGGCAACAGTTCAGATACACGAGTAATTATTTAGTACAGATTTTTCTGAAAGAGTTAGGAAAAGACAGGGTATGGTGAGTTAAAATGAGTAACAAAGCAGCCATGTGCTGTTTTCTGTTATTTACTATGTTTAGCATTCTACTGTTTTTTGTTACTTTATGCAATGCATTCATCTCCTTCACACCTGAAAAAAAATTATATAGTTATATTAGTTTAAAATGCAAATATATTAAACTGTATCAAGAGCTCTTTTTTTCCAATAGAGATGGGTATTTGTACATTCAAAAAAAGGGGGGAAATTAATAAGCTTCATTAAATTTTATTTATTTTCTACCGTGACTTACAGACTATTCAAATTTTAAAAGTATTATGGCCAAAGCTCTTAGACCTAACCCTTAAATGACTTGTGTTGCTTTTCGGCTACAAATCCAATTTAATTTCATAAACATAAAGCAAATAAAATGGAAGCTTTTGTTGCAAAGTTTTTAAAATCCATGTGTGTTTAATTTTACAAAATTTCATCTTTTTAAAGCTCTCTGTTGTCTGTTTGATAAAAACTATAGTGCATTAGGTATTTAAGGGTTAAGTTCTGGATAAAGACTATGGTCCTACAATTCATTGTTACAGTGTAAATACAGTAAAAAGTGAATAGGCATTTCTTTTTGATCAAGAATATTAATAGTACGTATTTTCGGCCTAAAATGAGCCTGCTGATTTTCAAACTTGAGTGGGCAACATTAAAAAGTTTATTACGAGATTAAAAGTTTATTTGGAAGAATAATATTAACTAAGCCTTTATTGTATACCTATTTTACCTCACCTTACAAAACATAAGTAGAAAGAAATATATTTTTTTAATCTTACTTTTTTCTAAACAACTTAGACCTTTACTAAATAGAAAGTAATTACATAACTTCTCAATTTTTCAGGAATATATTAATTTCTGGAAAGGTTTTTTTTTTTTTTTTTTGAAACATTGATTTAATAAGCAGATAAAAGATAATATTAGGCTTTGAAATGCAATCCATAAATTTATTAATGAGTATAAATCTTCCCAACTAATGTCTGGTAATATAGGCTAAACAAAGAAATATAACTTAAAAACAGTTTATTTATATATTTAACCAATAGGAAATAACTAACCATTTTACCCCAATATACCGTATCACTTAAGTAACTGTCATTCTGCGCATGCTCGTTCCACTACCATTTGGAGGCATAGATTATTTTTTTCGCTGTGCTCAACCTAGTGATTCGTATATCTATGGTTACAGAAGCCCGCGTTTTATCCGAAATCCCAATATCGATAAATAGAAGAACCGTTAATCCTGCCGACTTTTCTGAAAAGGAAACGAAAGAACGCCATTTTTGAAAGAAATAGTTTTAAAAAAAGTTTTCACCTGTAGAACTTTACCCTTACTTTTCGTCCGAGAATTGGAAACAAGTTACTTCTTTCTGTCAATCAAAATTATGTTGTATGAAATTTACAGCCTGTAAACTTTTTTATCTTTCATACTAGAATGAATACAAAATTTAAAAAAAAAGGACGCGAACACTTTTAAAACGAATAAAATTGCTCACGTGATGACTTAAGTACTTTTATTAGTCTATATAGATTTTTAGTTCCCCCCCCCCCCCTGTTATCATCGTTTGACACACCATCTGTAAAACTTTTATCAACAGTTCCATAGATCTGAATCTTCAGTGTAATTTTCTACAAACAAAAGTTCTTGAACTTCTGTAATTGTTATCTTAATAAAACGTTGTTCTGTAAAGATATGCATTCTTTTCATTAATAAATACCAACGAATTTACTATGTGTAAGCTGTTTTATGTGTATAGTTCAAACACAAATTGTTCGTCTATGAACAACGCCGACGTGATGGGTGGGCGAACTGTGCAATGGTGCGCAGAATTCCCGCGTATCTGCAGTATTGTTCAGAACGAACATTAAGTTATTCTGCAACAGTTCTCCAGATTGCCAAAACGATATGAACTTCTAAGCTGAGGGGTTAGAAGAAAGTCCGACGGTGAAAGATCGGAACCGTATGGTGTTTGGGTCAGCGTTACGGAGTTGAGTTCTGCCAGGAACCGAGGGAGGAAATCTGATTTTAGCCCGGGATCCCCTCATTTTAAACCCATTTCAGAGGAGGGACCAACCCCCTTAAATCAGCATCCCCTGAGGTAGCGTTAAACATGGAAGGCATATTGGAGCCACGACGGATTTTATGAGTACCAGCTGTCATGAGCGTACACCGTCCCACAGACGTCGAGGCGAGAGGGAGTGGACCCTCCCAAGCCATTGGTCAAGCCGGATGCTGCTTCACTTGGCGTTTTCTTATGGGAACGGAGTTGAGCGCCCAGTCATCGTGGTGCACAATCCAATAGTTTGCGAGCTTCAGGCAGATTACCGCGTTTCAATTCCTCAATTTTTTAAGCATTTCCTTGTAAGTATCAACCGGTCTGGCATCATTTGGACACTCATCTGACGATCAGAGTCCAAAAGCACTTTCATTTTGGCCACATCGTCGGAAATATGAAAACTTGACGGATGCCCAGCGGGTTGTTCATCCCAGACTTCCTCTCTTCCGTCATTGGCTTTGTGACATCTAAACACTTGAATCTTGGACAAAGAATCCTTCCGATAGGCTTCTTGCAACACGGCAAGAGATTTCCTTGCCGATTTGTTTAGTTTTGCGAAAAATGTTTTGGTACATCGCTTCTCGATACTCCGCTGCATTCTGAAACTCTTAACACCATCTCCAAACATGTGTTTTTTCTTTGCAAGAGATCCGCGCGCTGCGATGGTTCAAAGCTAGCTGATTATCCCCAGACTCTGCAGCTGAGGGCTTCCATCTCGTATGCCACCTGCAAACTCCGCCCCTTTGGCCTTCTGCTTCGCGCAGAAGAGTTCAGTATTATTACTTTCTGGACAGACCTTGTATTTGCGAATTCTGTATCACTGTAGAAGTGTGAAAGGTTTTGCTCGAGTATTGCAAGTTTTTATCCTATGAAACGATTTTATTGTATTGCAGTATTTGGGAAAGTCGCTGTCAACGACTGGGTGTTATAAATCGAATTACTGCTTCTTAATTCCCATGAATTGTGCATAGCAGATTATCCGTCGAATTTCTAGAAAGAATAAAGTTTGCGTTTCGTTCTGTTAACTGGACTAGTTAATAGAATTTTCTACACTGCTTCTATAATCTAGTGAATGTTGATCATTAATTGTATTATTTATAAAACCAATCACAATACAGTTAGGAAATAAAATGTATTTCAATAGAAAAAAAAGCTGCGTGTATTGTGTACGGAAGCATATGCAAATAAATTTATTTGTAAGTTTACACGCTTTTCCGGTAAAAGTATATCTGTACGTTTCTATTATAGGGTGGCACTAAAACACGAATTACAGTTTTATGACAATAGATACATCTTACTTTTTACATAAGCCATACTACAAATGCGGAACTGTATTTAATGAATGTTATAATCATCAGCGTATTAGGATAGTTTTATTATATTTACTTGGAAACTACTACCGACTGCCGAGAGCGCTTTGGGAACCACGGATGTAACGTGCACGTACACAATAGTTTATAGTGGCATGCCAGAATCGAACCACGGCCCCCATCATAACAGTTGTACGTTATACTACATTCAAGTTTAAGCAGTTTTCTCATTTTCATGTAAAGCGAATAACAAATTTTACTCACACAAAATTAACAGTATGTGTGTATTGTAGTGTAACAGAAATCTTTGTCGCAGCCCTGTAGAAAAACTATAAGTCCTATACACACCCAAATCAATACCGGTCTTACGACGCGACGGTGGTTTATGACATATATATACTCTATTTGAGCTCAACCGACTGCCCCGTTTAGGAGCTATCGTGTTCACTCACTCACACACACACACACACACACACACACACACACACACACACACACACATACATACATTTCATAAAAGCAGCATCAATGAATTAAGAAGACCTCAAAACGTGTCAATACACCAAAATCTCGAAGTCGAATTTTTTCACGATTAAAATACTTTCCTTATATATTACATGTTCGGAGAGCAAAAATCGCTTCATAAATGACGTTCTGGGCACAAAAGCTGTAAGATCTTAAAATTTCATGTCTTTACCTCCCGTAGGTATGCCTGTGCGGTGATCCTCAGTCAGTGAGTCAGGACATCTTTCTCCATGTATAGAGATAGACATCCATTTGTGAATATTAATCGAATGCTGTTTTCTGAAAAAGTTCAAATGAATTCTTATCCTCGTTCCCATCATAACAGTTGTACATTTGCCATTATAGTGCATTCAAGCGAAAGCAGTTTACTTTTGTCCTTAACGTTAAGTAATTCGTCTCCACCTGCCCACAGAGTATTAACAGCACAATTCTTTTCAAAGACTTACCGCTACTGAACTAGTAGCTGCCCTTCTAAGACCATTGGATGTAAACCCGAGACAAGCTGCCATGGGAACCTTGAATTCCAGACAGCACAATAAACTTGCTTCAAACTTGCAGCAATCTTGATTTATCAAGTCAATAAACTTGAATTAAGCTTGAAAATTTCGGCGGTCCAAGTTTAAAAACACAATAAGTGACAAATTCAAAATCTTCCAGAAAATAAATAAAACATATTTTCTTTCAGCCGCACGAAATGGTATTTCAGCGCAACAAATTAACCGCTGATTATTGTCACAGATTAAGATGACAACATGTAGAAAATAAAACAGGTTTTTAAAATTGTTGAAAGTGTTACTTTGTTTTAAATTTTTCAAATCGAAAAAAAAAGCACTTACTAGGTTTATCCATTTTGATATTTATACGAAAAAATTAAATTATTGAAAAGTACCAAGTAAATCATGCTCACAGGACTCTCTTAGAACGAAAAATGCTAAAAAATTCATTTTGAAAAATTTGTCCCTTACTGTGCTTTAAATTTGGGCAGCCGAACTGCTACCGACCGAAAGGAGAGTTTTGGGAACCACGGATTCAACGTGCACGTACACTGCATGTACACAATAGTTTATAGTGGCATACCGGATTCGAGCCACGGCCGCCTTCGTAACAGTTGTACGTATTATAAGGTTGTAACGAAAGTTTCCCGCCACCGCAAAATTCGTCAGCACACAGTTCTCGTTGGCGTATTGGCTCCTATTTTGTCGAACGATTTTTGGCATTTGAAAGAAAGAGGTTTACTTTATAACACTGTGTTGTGAAATCTGTAAAAAATATAGTTATCATTAAGTATAAGGTGTCTCAAATGGAACTATCACTCTAGAGTATTAGAACCATCCTTTACTTCCAGTTGTGTTGCAAAAAGTCAGTTACATAATATCAACGAATTAGGAGTACAGCTTTAAGTACTATTGTTGTATCCTGTGACACTGTGCAGGTTTGGTACCGAAAGTTCAAAAACAGTTATCCAAGGAGTTAGAAGTTAGTATTTCAGGCAGATATGGCGGAAAACTTTCGTTACAACCTGATACTACATTCAATCTTAAGCAGTTTTATCACCTTCATGTAAAGCGACTGGGAAATTCTCCCTACACGTACACAAAATAAACAGCATAAGTTGTGAAAGACTACAGCTACGAAGCACGTAGCTGTCCTTTTAAGACCATTGAAATAAGACCTTCTTTTAAATATGCCTTACGAGCGTAGCATTATTTTTTTAAAGGTACTTCTCATCACATTTTTCTGGTGCTTTTCTTATTCAGCATCCTACTGGATACGGTATGTGCTATGTGGTGCATATGTCACTACCACGGAGATAAAATATAGGAGTGGACACACTCCATAGCTGTTACCCGAAATAAGTTTCAATTATATAAACATTGGAAATCTAGTGACGTGCAGCGATCCTAGCGGTAAAAGAATAAAGCACTTCCAGTGCTGACTGATAACTAATTTTACTCGTAAACATAGGATTCATACTGGTTACATTTTAAATCAAGAATTTTACAGATTTGTTTTTTTTTTTTTTACCTTTTTTTCTCTCCTAGGATTTTTCAGTCTTCTTTCTTTAGAGTACGGACTTCGAAATGTCTTGAAAGCAATTTTCAGGCATTCATGAGTGTTATACTTTACATCAAGAATTTTATGGATCTCTCTCCTTTTTTCTTCTTTCACATATAGAGAGAGACATGTGAAAAGAACGCTTTGGATCCGCTGTCCCCTACAGGTAACGAATAGCGGAAAGTGCTGTCTGATCTAGCACCAACGTCGAAAATACTCATATACATTCTCGATTTCGTATTAGTATAGCTCTAGTGGTTTGTGTTAGGAAATGTTCACATACGATAAAATCTTACTTCAGAATATTGGCACGTGTCTTAAACTCGGCAGCCCAAATTTAAAACACGGTAAGTGACAAATTCAAAATCTTCCAGAAAATCAATAAAACGCATTTTCTTTTAGCCTCACGAAATGGTATTTTAGCACAACAAATTTGGTTCATGATTGTCACAGATTAGGATGACAACATGTAGAAAATAAAACAGGTTTTTAAAATTGTTGAAAGTGTTATTTTGTTTTAAATTTTTCAAATTGAAAAAAAAGCACTTACTAGGTTTATCCGTTTTGATAGCTATACGAAAAAATTAAATTATTGAAAAGTACCAATAAATCATGCTCACGGGATTCTCTTAGAAAGAAAAATGCTAAAAAATCCATTTTGGAAAATTTGTCCCTTACTATGCTTTAAATTCGGGCAGCCGAACTGCTACCGACCGCCGGGAGAGCTTTCTTGGATTCAACGTGCACGTACACTGCATGTACATAGTATTTTATAGTGGCATGCCAGATTCGAGCCACGGCAACCATCATAACATCGTACGTTTTACTAAATTCAAGTTTAAGCAGTTTTATCAGCTTCATGTAAAACGACAGGGAAATTCTCCCCACACGCGTACAAAATTAATAGAATAGCTCGAGAAAGACCACAGCTACTGAGCATGTAGCTGTCCTTTTAAGAACATCAGAGACGACGTTTACCAAAGAGTCGCCCAGAGAACGTAGCATTATTTATTTAACGGTACTTCTCATCACATTTTTCTGGTGCTTTTCTTATTCAGCATCCTACTAAATACGACATGGGCTATGGGGTGCATATGCCATTACTCAAAACATAGAATTGATCCCTTCACACTCGAATCTACAATAACAACTGAAACACGCTTTACTGGACTTTAATGACACATTTACAGTGACACCATAGATCACAGTGAAAAAACATGTTCCACAAATTGATATTTTAGAGAGTATTATAGAGAATCGGAAAGTAATTTCTTTATTTTACATTAACTTAATAAATGTTTCACCAGTCAAGCGACGAACTAGCTGCACCTAAACATAGAATTCATACTAGTTGCATGTTAAGCAAGACTTTTAGAGATTTTCTTTCTGTCTTTCACGACACATCCCCACCCTCCCATTTTTCCACGTCTACCTTCCTTAGAATTCGGACTTCAAAATGTCATGAAATTAATTTTTAGGTATTCGTGAGTTTTGTGTTTTACAGCAAGAATTTTATGGATCTCTCTTTTTTTTTTCTTTGATATATAGAGAGAGATATGTAAAAAGAACGCTTTGGCTCGCCTATTTCCCCACAGGTTACGAATTTTGGAAAATGCTGTCTAATCTATAGTGCCAATGTTGTAAAAGCTCAGACACATGCCAAATTTTGTATTAGTAGCTTTAGTAGTGTCTGCCTGGGAAATTTTGACAATCTATAAAACGCCATTACTTCTAGGTCCCCCCTACTGATTTTTTATGTTAGAGAAAACAAAAAGTGATTTTATAAATGGATCCTGCTCAGTGTTGTCGTATATATGTATTTCATTGTAAAGCAAAATCACTCATCTTTCTAGAGTTGAAATCAGATAAAATTAGACGGCATATGTTACATGAGGCAGGTAGGAGAGGTCCACATACGTAGACCTCGAGACTGAAGATTTTGTATTAAAAATAATCAAGCATTTTGTAAAATAACACGCATTAAAAATAGTACTGAACGACAAAGCCATCTTTTCGTAATTTTATGCGAATGGATATGCATTTGCGAATATTTAATTTAATCAAATGATGTTTTCTGACACGGGCAAGGGGGACAATAGGCTGGGACCCCTGAAAAATAGGGAGCTCTCAATTTCCCTCTTATCTAGATTAGAAATTCATATAGTATGTTAAATTAGAAATGGATATTATAGTGAAATAATAATTAAAAGAAACGACAGCAACAAAAAATCTGAATCTCCCCTGTAAAATCTATTACATAATTGTTCCTCACTCAGATCTATTTGGAGACATATTTTTTGGATGGAAAATACGATTTCAACGAGTACCAAAATTACAGTTAATTGAAACGAAATCGTTTTTCCTATTTGTCAAAAATGATAGCACAATTTGATTTTTAAAGACTGTAGCTACTAAACGCATAGCTGTCTTTTTAAGACGATAATTGATGATTTGCCTAAAAAAGTTGCCTTGAAAACGTGGCATTATTTGTTTAAAGATACTTCTTATCACATTTTTCTGGTGTGCGTTTATTGTTGTTGTGGGAATACGGCCAATTATCTACTCATAGGATCTTTTTAAGGGGATTCTAATCCGTATTTACACTAAGATACACTGGCCTCCAAAAGTTAAGGAACAGCATGCTTTTCGAAGCTCACCACAAAAAAAAATACTAACAATCATATTTATAGCTTATATAAATGATAAAAATGAACTTTATGAAGATTCATGCAAAGATGATAGCTTCCACTTTTTTTTTTTTATAGAAAAGAACAGGCATATATGAGTGAGAGAAAAACATGCAAATATCAGGCACCCGTAATTACACGTGCAACTTTTGTTGATTTACAACTTTTGTTAGCAGACTCGTTGACAATAGGTATCAGGGTCCCGCAATGTCTTAGAGAAGCTGTTTGCCTCATTCGTTAAGGTGGGCGGTCGGATGGATGGAAATGGGGTTGCTACAGGCAACACCACCTAGATACAGAAAGCCTGAGAACAGAAGCTTTTACGTCATCGCTAGGTCTTCTAAGATGACGTCATAACAGCTTTACTTTCATAAAGTAAAACTATTTAATATTTCTTGTGAATTATACAAATTTTAGAAAATACCTTAAGTTGAAGATAAAAATTGAAATACATTTCTCATAAAAAATAATTTATGATGATCTATTTCTAAATCATATTATATAATTAGTGATAGTTAAAATTTCCTATTTGTCGTAAAATAAAATTTTCTATCTTAAATCATTAAAATGTTTTATGCGAGAGTAAAGTCACCACAAACTTTGAATAATTTTACTTTCTGAAAAAAAAATGCGCGATGACGTCACTTTAGTGGACCTGGTGATGACGTAAAATTTTCTGTTCTCAGGCATTGTATATCTAGGAGGTGTTGCTACAGGCTGGTGCTGCTAGGCGTCTTAGACCTTTACTTAGTACCTTTAAACAGGCTGGTGCTGCTAGGCATAGATTGCATGATTAAGACCATCTTCAGCATCCTTCTGGATACGGTATGTGCTATGCGGTGCATATGTCATTACCACGGAGATATAGTATAGGAGTGGACACTCTCCATAGCTGCTATACTGGATTTTTGGTACCCCAATAAGTTTCAATTATATAAACATTGGAAATCTAGTGACGTGCAGCGATCCTAGCGGTAAAAGAATAAAGCATTTCCCGTTCTGACTGATAACTAATTTTACTCGTAAACATACGATTCATACTGGTTACATTTTAAATCGAGAATTTTACAGATTTGTTTTTTTTTTCCCACTTTCTTTTAGAGTACGGACTTCGAAATATCTTGAAA
Source organism: Cheiracanthium punctorium (assembly GCA_038373885.1). Classification (NCBI taxonomy): domain Eukaryota; kingdom Metazoa; phylum Arthropoda; class Arachnida; order Araneae; family Cheiracanthiidae; genus Cheiracanthium; species Cheiracanthium punctorium. The sequence continues at coordinate 459,376 of JAWZYV010010530.1, read as the reverse complement.
TTATTTTCCAGGTATTCATGAGTGTTATACTTTACATCAAGAATTTTATGTATATCTCTCCTTTTTAATTTCCGAACATGTACAATGTAAGGAATGTATTGTCATCATGAAAACATTCGACTTCGAGATTTTGGTGTATTGACACGTTTCGAGGTCTTCTCATTTCATGGATGCTGTTTTTACGAGATGTATGTATGTATGTGTGTGTATGCGCGTGCGCGCGCATGTGTGTGTGTGTGTGTGTGTGTGTGTGTGTGTGTGTGTGTGTGTGTGTGTGTGTGTGTGTGTGTGTGTGTGTGTGTGTGTGTGTGTGTGTTTGTGTGTGTTTGTGTGTGTGTGTGTGTGTGTGTGTGTGTGTGTGTGTGTGTGTGTGTGTGTGTTTGTGTGTGTGTATGTGAGTGAACACGACAGCTCCTAAACGGGTCATTCGATTGAGGTAAAATTGGGTAAATTGGTTATAAACCACCATCCTCAGACAGGTATTGATTTTGATGTGTATAGGACTTATAGTTTTTCTACAGGGCTACGACCAAGATTTATTTTACATTATGGCCTATGGGGGAAAATTCTTGAAAGTGCGCTAGCATTTACACGGCGCATTCGATTGAGCTTCCATTGGGTATATAGGTTTGAATGATTCACGATTAAAATTTATTTAAATGCTTGGTTATGTTCTTAATCGTAAGTGTTCGGAAAGTCGAGTGGAGTCACTCCAATTTTTTTTTCTTTGACATAGAGAGAAAGATATGTGAAAGAACGCTTTGGATACCCTGTCCCCTACAGGTTACGAATATCGGAAAATGCTGTCTGATCTAGCACCAACGTTGCAAATACTCAACTACATTCTCAATTTCGTATTAGTATAGCTCTAGTGGTTTGGGTTAGGAAATATTTACATACGGTAAAATCTTACTTCTGAATATTGGCACGTCTGGGAAACTGTTACGGACAGCCGGGAGTGCTTTGGGAACCACGTATTTAACGTGCACGTACACTGCATGTACACAATAGTGTATAGTGGCATGCACAATAGTGTATAGTGGCGTAACAGTTGTACGTATTACAAGATTCAAGTTTAAGCAGTTTTCTCATTTTCACGTAAAGCGATTGGGAAATTTTACCCACACAAAATTAACAGTAAAACAGAATTTTAAAGATTACAGCTACTGAGCATGCAGCTGTCCTTTTAAAACCATTGGAAAGGTTGTCTCCAAACAGACTGCCTTGACATGACATGACATGAAGTTCGATTTTACAGGAGCACCTAACGTATGGTGCGCTTATCTCCAGTTTGTAATGACAAATGAGAGTTTTGCGAAATCATGAAATAAGCCCAAGAGACAGGGCCATAAGCATGTCAATGTCATTAAAGAACAGGTCTGTCAAACCTACAAATGAGCAGTGGCAAGGCAAGGGTGCGAAAAAACGGGAAAGGAACAAGAAAGTTGGAAGATGATGGAGACTGACCCACTCTCCCCCCGTGTATAAACACGGACTTCATAGGGCGGGTTGCTCAGTAAGACCATGAGTTTCATGAAATGGAGTACAGTGTGAGGATCAAAAATGAAAGCAGTAAGACAAATTAGAACTATGAAAACAGTGTAAAAATCAATATATATGTTACAGTGAAAACCCGAAATCAGTCAAAACCCGAAATAACTAGGGAAAACGGGTTCTAACTGAGTGCGTTAGGGAAAACCCGAATTAACTAGGCAAAACGCGTTCTGACTGACAGCGCTAGGCAAAACCCGAACTAACTAGGGAAAACCCGTTTTAATCGAGTAGCGGTTTTCGAGGGGCCCCTACAGCGGAGGCATATTTTCCAGGGGGCCCCCTACAGCGATGGCCGGACCCACTGATTTTTTCGGGTCTTGCAAAGGGCCAGCGTTAGCATATTTTAACGGGGGCCCCCTACTGCGATGGCCGGACGCACTGATATTTTTTGGATCTCGCAAAGGGCCAGCTTTAGCATATTTTCGAGGGGGCCCCCTAAAGCGATGGCCGGACCCATCGATGTTTTTTTTGGGTCTCGCAAGGGGCATATTTTCGAGGGGGCCCCCTGAAATGATGGCCGGACCCACTGATGTTTTTTGAGTCTCGCAGAGGGTCAGCGTTAGCAAATTTTCGAGGAGGGCCCCCTACAGCGGGGGCCGGACACAGTAATGTTTTTTGGGTCGCGCATAGGACCAGCGTTAGTATATATTCCAGGGGGGGGCTACAGCGGTGCCGGACCCACTGATGTTTTTTTGGGTCTCGCAAAGGGACAGCGTTAGCATATTTTGGAGTGGGCCTCCTAAAGCAATGGCAGGGCCCATCGATGTTTTTTTTTAGGTCTCGCAAGGGGCCAGCGTTAGTATATTTTCGAGGGAGCCCCTACAGCTGTGGCCGGACCCACTGATGTTTTTTTGGGTCTCGCAAAGGGCCAGCGTTAGCATATTTTCGAGGGGGCCCCCTGAAGTGATAGCCGGACCCACTGATGTTTTTTTGGGTCTCGCAGAGGGCCAGCGTTAGCATATTTTAGAGGGGGGGGGGCCCTACAGCGGTGGCCGTACACAGTAATGTTTTTAGGTCTCGCAAAGGGCCGGCAATAACATATTTTCAAAGGGGGAGCAAGATCCAATTTTTAGTGGATAAAGCATTGACATTCCTGAATTCACATGGGAAAACATGGGGTCCGGCCACAACTGTAGGGGGCCCCCCTTCGAAAATATGCTGACGCTTGCTCTTTGAGAGACCAGAAAAAAAATCAGTGGTTCTCGATTTAGGGGGGGCCCCCTTGAAAATATGCCTCCGCTGTAGGGGCCCCTCGAAAACGTGCTACCGCTACTCGAATAAAACGGGTTTTTCCTAGTTAATTCGGGTTTTGACTGATTTCGGGTTTTAACTGTAACATATACAATATGTACAAATACACAGGTGAATATAGTGAGAAAATGTATAAGATGCAACAGTGAGAGTAAGTACTAGACGAATGAAATTCAAATCAAAAATATCTATGTCCAAATATGTACAGGGACAATGTTCGAGCAAGGTAAAGTGAGAATCTAGGTGATGTCCGGGGACGCCAAGGCAGTCCGAGGGCGTTTGCGATGTTGTGGATCGCGGTAATCATAGTCGGGGATTTCAGCCAGGATTTCATTTGGCAGTTTGTGTAAGTTGTCAAAGAAGTGCGTCGTAAGGTCCATGAGATGTTTTCTCATAGTTGGTATTTTCAGGTCATTTCTAATGTTGATGTTGGAGAGGAAATGATGTCCATGTCTGATCTTCCTGATTATAGAGCTTTGTTTTGAATCTAATGCGTTTATATTAGACTTGGCTGCAGACGCCCATACAGGCGCTGCATATGTAGCAGAAGGTCGGACAAATGTTTTGTAAAGTAGTGTTTTATTATGTATCCCAATCGTGGAGTTAAAGTAGAAGGGAGAAAGTTCCGAAAAAGAGGCTACCATCTTGTATGTAGCATTTTTGATGTGGTGCCGCCAGCACAGCGATTTACCAACCAAAGCTGCAAAGTCAGCGTTGCATTATTTATTTTAAGATACTTCTTAACACATCTTTCTCGTGTGTTTTTCATTCTGCATACTACTGGATACGGTATATGCTACGCGATGCATGCCATTACTCAAGACGTTGAGTTAATCTCTTCAGACTCGGAAGTTACAGTGAAAACAAACACAATTTCCTGGTCTTGACTTACAAAGTGGCACCACTGATCACAGTATAACATATTTTTCAAATTGATGTTTTAGGGAGTTATGTATTAGACGGATCGGCGAGTGACCTTTTTGGTACATTAAATTCAAACGCATAAATGTTGAACAAGTTTTTTAAAACAAACAAGCTGTGCCTAAACATAAGTTTCATACTAGTGACGCTTTAAACCAAGAATTTTACAGACTTTGATTTCCTTTTTTTCTTGGAGGATCTCCCCCCCCCCTTCCACTTTTCACGCCTACCTGCTTTGGAGAACGGACTTCAAAATGCCATGACATGATTTTTTTTATAGATTTTTTATAGGTGATGCATTTAACATCAAGAATTTTATGGATATGACTTTTTTTTTTCTCTGACATAGAGAGAGATATGTGAAAGGGGACGCTTTGGATCTCCTATACCCTATAGGTAACGAATTTCGGAAAATTCTGTCTAATCCAGCACCAACGATGAAAATACTCATCTATACATTCCCCATTTCGTATTAGTAGCTCTAGCGATATGTGCTAGGAAATATTGACGTACGATAAAATCTCACAATTAATTGACATTAATAATAAAAACCTCATTGCAATAACTTCCAAGCGAATACTATTCATTTATTCGGGTTGCAGTTAATTTCTTTATTTTTTTCTGAATTGACATCTATTGGTGAATAGCTAATTTAATCGAACGCTGTTTCCTGGTAGTTCAATTGAATTCATTCCGCCATTCACATCATAAGAGTGGTATCTTTAACATTACAGTACATTCAATTTCAAGCAGTTTTTTTCACTCTATGTTAAGTAATTCTAATACCCCATCGCAGTTCACACACAGAAATAACAGTAAACTTTGCTTTTTAAAGACTGCAGCTACTAAACGTGAAGCTGTTCTTTTAAGACCATCATTGATAATTATAATAACCCAATAGCTACCCCCTCAACGCTGCAATATTTACGCTAAGGGGTTTCTAATCACATTTTTCTGGTGTGTGTTTTATTCTGCAACCTACCAGAAAGGGTATATGTAATATGTTTTACGCGGGAGTGTCATTACTCAAAACGCTGAGTTAATCTCTTCAGGCTCGAAGTTACAATAACAAGTTCAACGCACTTTCCTGGACTTTTCTTACACGCTTACAGTGCCATTGTAGATAACAGTAAAAATCATATTCTTGCACTGAAAAAAAAACATGCCTCTGACATCTAGAAAATAATTGGGGGAACTAGAAATTCTAGGACTATGTGATCCCTATAAATTCTAGATCAAAGAACGAGACAGTTCTAGTTAAATATTCCGAACTAGGTACCCAGAATCTTCTAGTTCCCTGAACTAGAAAAATTGTATTTGGAATTAGAATTTCTAGGTTTTGAATATATTTCTACATCTCACAACTGGAAATTCTGGTTTTAAGAACTAGAATTTATAGATACTTTGAATAGAATATTTAGTTTCCTGAAACAGAACTCTTTTGCTTCATGAACTAGAATTTCCAGTTCCCCTCCACTGAGAGACAGATCTGAGGATTACCAATTTATAGATACTATTTATATTTCTGGCCTTGGCAACAGAAAGCGGGGCTAGGAGATCGCAGGCGATTTAAAATCGAAAATTTGATATTTGTAAACACGAATTCTTAAGAACGATTTGCAATTTCAGCTTGATTTGTGTTGTTTGCAGGAAATTTAAAAATTCATTTCGTTAAAAAAATGGAGTTGACTCGTGAACATTTTCGTGCAATTATTTTTCACAACTTTCGACGTGGATTGTCAAGACAAGAGTGCTTCGATGAACTTAAATCTTTATACAGCGATGAAGCACCATCCTACAGCACTGTAAAAAACTGGTATAACGAATTTAATCGTGGTCGGTGTTCGATCCAGGTCGAATTCCATGCAGGTCGTCCAAAATCGGTTGTTGTGCCAGAAAATATCGATGCTGTGCGAGAACTGATTAAGCAAGATCGTCGTGTGACATACCGTGAGATTGAGGTGTCTTTGGACATTAGTATGACAAGCATCAAAAAGATATTACATGAACATTTGACCGTAAAAAAAGATTTTGTTCGCGTTGGATTCCGCATAATATGAAAAACCCTCAAAAGAAGGCTCCTATCGATTGGTTCAAGGAAATTCTGACAAAATACAATCAAGGTGCATCAAAGGCTGTGTATAACATCTACACAGGTGGCGAATCATGGGGCTATGCATATGAGCCGAAAACAAAACAGCAATCGACTGTATGGGTCTTCCAAGACTAGCAAAATCCAATAAAAATTTTTCAAGCAAGAAGCACATAGAAACAAATGGTTGCCTGTTTCTTCGGCAATACTCGTCCCGTGACGACACTGGCGTTAGAGCAACGCAGAACGGTCAATTCTGAATGGCACACGACTATTTGTTTGCCAGAAGTCGCCGGAGAAATTCGAAAAAAGCAGAAGAAGCGACGCATAATTCTTCATCACGACAATGCGAGCTCTAACACATCGGCTCAAACAAAGGATTTTCTGAAATGCCAAAACATCGAATGGATGGGTCATCCACCGTGCAGCCCTTATTTGGCACCCAATAACTTTTTTTATTCCCGTACATCAAAAATAAATTACGTGGACAACGATTTTCGACACCCGAAGAAGCGGTCGATGCATTCAAACGCAGTTACCTCAATCGGAGTGGAAAAAGTGCTTCAGAAATTGGTTCAAACGCATACAAAAGTGCATTGATCTTCGTGGAGAATATTTTGAAAAACAATAAAACCAATTTCGATCATAAATATTTCTTGTTTCATTATTAGGCCAGAAATATAAATAGCAACCCTCGTACCTTGATTGGAATATTTAGTCGCCTAAAACAGAACACTGGGTTTACACTAATAATTTATGGACACTGCTCTTTCAAAAATTCTAGTTTCATGGACTATAATTTCCATTTCCCCTCCGCTGAGAGACAGGCCTGAGAATTATAATTTATTCATTTATTTCATTAAAATATTTAGCTTCATAATTAGAAATTGCCAGTTCTCTATCACTGAAAGATCTCAGAACCAGGCTCAAAAGCAATACACACGAATCAAAGTATGGAATAACCTACCTGCACAAATTAGAGAAATCTAAGTATCTTTGCAATTTAAACAAAAACGTAAAATGTATTTTGCCTTTTACTTTTATATTCTTAAATAATAAATAATAATTAAGGTCCTTTAATTTAAACCAGATACTTTTTACTATGTTTTGGGGCTAACTTTGCTTGTTCTTAATTTCTTTCAGTTACTTATAGTACAACTGAATATTATAGTTTTTCAGGAAACTCAACTGGATGTAGTGTTAAGACACTAGTTCACTTCAAATAATTTGAGTCTATTGGTAAAGTAATACTTTTTTACAGCTCTGCAAAAAGCTGTAAGCCTACACACACCAAAATCTATACAATATGCAAGATAGTGACCTATAATCTAAATACCCAATTTGAATACACCATTTAGACAGTAGCAGACTTCAATAACAGTTTTATAAAAAAAATTATAATACTTACTCACCAGGCTTATCTGTATTTACATTGCAAATATAACCCATAAAACAATAATAAAATGAAGTTTTATTCTTATTTGTTCTTTAAACTTCTTTGTACTTTTTCTCACAAAAATATTTATTCTTAAAAGTAATAGAATACCTACCTTACCTAAGTTATTTTTAATGTTTAAATTAGTCAATAAGATAACCAAATAAAGTGCTTAGTTTTAAAAGTAAATGTTGTTTATAAGATAATAAAAGCTTTATCTTTTTTAGCAATTAAAGACTAGGTTCTTACAGGCGCGTAGCCAGGAAAATTTTTCGGGGGGGGGGATGTATCCCGATATCCCCAACCTGGCTACGCCACTGGGTTCTTATATATTTTAAAGTACCTTTTCTTTCTTAGTTTATTTGCACACATATATGAAGTTAGATGACAAATATTGAGATGAATTTACAAATGTTAATTTTTAATTCATCTCAATATTACTAATACTTAATTTTTAAGGGAATATATATAATATATTACAGGTATAAGAGATGCTTTATACAGTTAATTTTCAATAATTTACAACATAAAAATAACTACATATTTCAAGCGTAGGCAAACTTTTTATTAATGAACACATATTTATAGATTGTTTACAATTTTTTTTCAGTAAAATACTTAATATTTGGATGCAAATAACTACATGGTTTACAAACAGAATACACTGAAATATTAAATATAAGAAAGGTATTTCATTAAACCTTGAAAATGTTTTTGAAAACTAAATCAATTGTTTTAAGACAATATTAATGAATCAGGAATTGAAGTTTTATTAACAGCACATACAGGTCTACTAAATTTACCAAATATAATGACATTTAAAATAAAATATTTTAACAAACGATTTTTTATTTTCTGAAATCATGCAAAATGAAACAGAACATCCACAAATGAACCATACTTAACTGCATTGTCAAATTAATAAATTAACCTTTTCTATTTCTCATTTGGAGAATATATTTTAGCAGAAAAACTAGTGTCCAACAATTTGATTATTTATTAAAAAATTTTCATGATGAAACTGAGTAACATTTTAAGGTATATGCTAGATAAACAATATACTATACATATACAATATGTATTTTGAAAGCAACCATAAATATTTTTAGAGGCAAGACAGTATTTTTCTTTTTCCATTGTCCAGTTCTGTTCGAATAAAGAAACTGTAAACGAATAAAAAACAACATATACAAAAGTTGAAAATTTTTAAAGGGCTGGTGATATTTATGTAATATGGAAATTATGATAAGAACTAATTAATTATTATTACTATGTAGTATTAATTATTCAGACATCTGCATTTCGCTTTGGTGATTTATTATTATACAACCATTTAATTTTTAAAATGTTCAAATAAAAAAATTACGTAATACATAATTTTTTAAAGCAACACTTTTAGTAGGAAAAGCTTCTTTTTATGAGTTGATAGTGCTTATAATTGAATTAATGGCTTTTCTTACAATGCAAATGCAAATTTTAAAGAGATTTCAAAAAGAGAAAAAGCTACCTTTCATAAAATTCTGATGCATACTGTATAAAAAAAAGGTTAACTTACCAATTATTGTTGGTAGTATGTAGACGGCTATAACACAGACTTTTTCGCAATTCACCATTTAAATTTTCTTGTACAATTACAGTGGATACCGGTTATAACGTACTCTCACGGGACCTAAAAATGTAGTACGTTATAGCCGACGTACGTTATACGCAGTACCGCCGGTAAGATTCAATGTTACACAAAAAAAGAAAATGGGCTCAAAAGTTCATTGTAATATGTGTTTTAAACAGGTCTGATTTTTTTAAATTTAAATTAAACAGAGAAAATTCTTTATTACTTACAATTTCTATTGAGATAAATAATCTGTCATTTTCTTTTGTTTTAAATGGGCAGACGCTACTTTAAAAATACTGTTTTGGTTGTTCATAATAGAATTTTGTAGAGTCTCTGCATCATCACTGCGGCATTCAAAAAATCGTGATAGTGTTTTTGTAGCATTTAATGCGCCGGGTGTGCTTGGTACAGGCTCCTCTGTTTCTTCTTCACTTTCATCAGAATCATTATAGATAGGGCTTTTCAAGAGGCATTTACATTGATGAATGACAAATTAAAGCATGTTCTTAGCCCTGCCCAGCAGGCGAAGAATATAAAAGATCGCTCCCTTCATTCATGCACAATTCATCTCGCGAGAGAATCTGATTTCTGACAGCGAATGTTTTTCAAGGTACTGAAATTTCCAAGAGCAAGGAAATAAAATTCTTAAGAAAAGCAAAATTTTATTTTCGGCTTTGGTATAAAAAGTACGTTATAGCCGAAGTACGTACTTTCGTTAAGTACGTTTTAACCGAAGTTAAATAACATTATAAATATAGGACTTATATCGGGACCTAGCTTCTAGGTACGTTATAACCGATAGTACGTTATATCCCAGGTCCGTTATAACCGGTGCGCACTGTATTTATAAATATATTTGATATGATTTTTATACACTTATGACCTAAAAATTGTTGACCACTTTCACATACAAATTGATTAAAAAAAAAAATTGTAACTCGTGTAATTTTTCTTTAGGTCATTCACATAACAAATATTGCTGAAGTTTTGAATAATGTTTTCCTCACATTTACTATCAATACAAACGTTAAAAAATTTATAAACATAAATGTTCACAGAAAAATCAGTAGGCCAGCAAAGTCCACCACGATGTAAAGACATCAAGTAATTTTTTGCATTTAATACAAGATCCTGCTGCAGTATGAGCAACATATCCAGCAATATAAATTAAAACTTTCAAATAAGATACACTCACTTCGATTGTATTGCACAAAAGCAAGACATCTAAAAATATGTCACGTAGCTCTTTAGAATGTTTATCATATTATCAAACAAATATTTGCAGATTAAAATTAATATTTCAGCAGTGTATCGCAGTGAAAAAAAATGTCAATTTCGAATTTTCCAAATCTAGATCCAGGCTTTCTGAATGGAGGAGCAGGTAGATTTTCCAATTTGTCAAGCCACTTACAAAAACTTTGGAAAAACTGTAAATTATGGCATTCGTGATGAGTCAGGGATCATAAAATAAATCACGTTTATGTTTTTCTTAGTGTGGTGTCTTTACATTGACAATTTTCCACCATTTTGAAATGACGTCGACGAAATGTAAAGTTCCTATGACATCTTTCCCGATTATGTTTTTGGGGGATTCCAATGCAAGAATGAGTTAGTTTATTATCAAATAGCTTTAAAGCCAGTCGGACACTCTTAAGTTCGAAACAGTTTGGATATAGTGACTTTATGCTCAAACTTCTGGCAGTTTAACAGTTCTTAAGGCTTCTTCCTCATACAAGCTTTTAAGGTGCGTAAGAGAGGCATTCATAGGTCTTGTTTATCAATGTTCTTTTTTTGCTGCTGATCCAGCAATGAGTAATGAGGACTAAGGTTTGATTAGACTTCCGCTGATTAATCCCGTTATTCTGTTTCATCTTAAAAAAAAAGAGTAATGAGAATCTAGATATATGATAACCAAGTATAGGATTGCAATTGCAATATCATGCTTACATTACAGATGTTTGTAAAAAAAATATAATTCAAAATAAGCTGTCCCAAAAATATGTAAGGACAATGAAACAATTTATTTTTATGGGTCATTTTCAAAATTTGGTGACATTTGCTGTCCGTGTGTAATTTTCTTTTTTTTTTTCATTTTTTTTTTAAACAATGTATAAGAAATTTTTTTTCTTTTTATCATGGTTTTATTCAAACAGTTTCTAGTAGTGATACACATTAAAAAGCACAGTACCGTATTAGCTCGAATATAATGTGACCGTGAAATTTTTCATCAAGATAATAAGAAAAATCTTACATTTAGATCTCAAATTTAGTATAAAGTTAGGCTTTTAGCAGAAAATGATCAGTCAAAAAATATCCTGTTATATTCAAGCGAATATGGTATTTAATAATACATTAAAAAAAAAAAAAAAAAGAAATGAGTGGAGATGAAACCGAAATATAGCTGTCCAAATCATAGAACAAGAAACGTGCTATGCAGAATGACTCCCATAAAACTAAAATTTCTTCCGACTACTTTAACATAGTAAAATAGAGTTTAAATTACATTATGAGAAGGTTTTTATAAGGTTTTAAGAAAAATACAAGATTTTTTTTTTTATAACTAAACATAGCTTTTGATAAGTAAATATTTTCTGTGTTACAGTTAAATACAGCTGTCCAGGCATTGATTTCATGTACACTATTTTAAAACTTTTTAAACAACAAAATTGAAATTTGAGAATTGTAACATCTGTTTACCATAAGAGAGCATGGTTGAAAAAACATACAAGCAAACACCTTGAGTTTTTGGAATTCGACTAAAAAAGCAAAAGCCTGTTAGCGATAAGTATTTTTATTGCATGTTATGTCTATTAGCTTAATTCGTTGTACACTATATATTTATTTATTTGTTAATTCAACTGATTAATTCAGATCAATAGATTTTTAGTCCAAATTACCATCTCCTTCCATGTTCTTGTCAACTATTTAAAGTAGCGGTTCACAACTCAACTTATACTGCCACTTTTCCACAGACACAGACCACTTTTCCACTTCCAAATTACCCACGGACCACTTATAGGAATTCTTCGGGGAATTCGGGGGGGGGGGGGGGGGAATAAAATCTAACGCCAACACAAATCTTTTTGAACAAATCGCAATGATAAAATGAAAAATTACGAAGAACGCAGAGAATGTTATTTCCACTCATTCAATAATACCGATAATAGTTAATTAACCCTGTTTTACTTATAGCCGAAGACAAAAGCATGGCTGAAATGCTACAATATTTTATCGAATTGTATTTAATATTGTGCCTGCCCGTATTTACCCTATTTTTCAAGTATTATTTTAATGTTATGTCTGTTACTGTAATAAGTAATAGACATGAAAAACATGGTTGCAGACATAACATACGGTGTGAAATTGGATATTCAAGTGTATTACATAATGGGGCAAGACTGCATGAGATACATCTACCTATGGGGTATGCGCCGTGGGTGAAGGACTTTTTAAGGGATCTAACGCGTATTCATGTTGCATCTGTAGAAAACCAATGAAACGATAAAATTAACTGTTAGATTAACAGCCCCACAAATTTGAAATTAGATTCAATCATTTAGGATATTTATCTATTTAGCCAAAATTAAAAGTTTTTTTTCTTTTTTTTTGGGGGGGGGGGTGTATTTCCTATCAAAGCCTAATTGAAGTAGTTATGCTTTTATGGAATTATTACTTAATACTAAATGCTGATAAAATCAACAATTTTAATAAAATGTCAATGATGATTATTCACAGGTTCCCAGAAGTTTATGGAACTGGCATTAAATCACCCGCTATGTATACACAACATAAAAATAATTCTTTTACACAAGTTTTTTAACTATAGGTAGAAGCTTAACTTTTTTTCAGTTTTGATAAATTTTTATTTTGCCTGCTTAGTACATATTGCTTAACAACAAAAATCTGTCATTTTTTCATGGTCATTACAGTATCTAAATTCTGGCAGAAATTTACAGTTTGGGTGTAAGTCAGGGCCTTAATCAGAAGGGGAGGCATGGGGGCTGAGTCCTACCTAGCAGGCTTTCATCAGCCTCCCCCCTAAAATTTTCAAAAATTTTTGTGAATTTACTGATAAATACGGAAGTTTAGAAATGAATGATTTTTAACAACCGTTAAATTTCAGATCATTAAAAACATCCGTCGTTTGGCGGGAATTTCTCATCACAATGGCTAGATTTCTATAAATACAGTTAATTATTTTGCTGCTCTTGGTTGCATGTAGCACCGTAGTTTTGATTTGTTTGGGTCTATATCTAGACGGCACTAGATACGTTATGTGCCTATCCAAAACATTAAGTTAATGTGTCGACTCGAAGTACACTAACAACTAAAGCACACTTTCCTGGGCTTTTACATACTTACAGTGACATTATTAATCACAGTAAAAATTCTTCAAATTCAGGAGGTCGCAGTGAATGTTGATCAGTAAAATTTAGGATTTTCAAACCAATAACAAAACAGTGAATATAAACTATAAAGAATTTCAAAAGATTTGCTGCTTGTATTGTGTACGGAAGAGTATGCAAATAAATTCATTTGGAAGTCTGAACTCTTTTCAGGTAAAAGTGAATGCTTTTATGCCTGTACGTATCTGATATTTCACTGTACTAAAAACACTACATTCTCATGACAATAGAAAAATCTTCTTTTTTTAGGAAACACAACACAGATACTGAATTGTGTTGAATGAAAGAGAAAATTCGGAGTATTAGGACAGGTTTATCACACTTGGCGAAACTAAAATCGTACAACTCAAGGGAATGTAGATGTTCCTCTAATAAGCTGCATACTTTTATTCTGGTAAATTAGATCAGCAGTTACCAAGTCACTAAACTCCGTTTCTGCAAGAACACGGAAAGCGAAGCAGTACCAGCTTGGCCAGTGCTTGGGAGGGTGAACTCTTGACCGCCGGACTGCTGTGATACAGTATTCGCTACTGGGAGCTGGTGACGTAAAATCTGCTCGTGGCACAATGTCCCGCATGTTCAAACGGTGTATCTGGGACTGCCGATTTCAGGTCTCATCTGGAACTGTTTCAAAACTAGACCACTCATAGGCGGCCCCATAATGAAATGACCAACACCTGCGGCCCTCGCTGCAGTCAAGTAGTAAAATCTAGTTCGCTTTTTAAAGACTACAACTACTAAATGTGTAGCAGTTCTTTTAAGACCATCTAAAATGGAACCGCATTCTTTAAAGCTGACAAGCCAACGTTGCATTTTTCATTTTAAGGTACTTCTTATCACATTTTTCTGGTGTGTTTTTCATTCTGCGTACTACTGGATACGGTATATGCTACGCGATGCATGCATTTACTCAAAACGTTGAGTTAATCTCTTCAAACTCGAAGTTACAATGAAAACTGGCACAGGAAACACAATTTCCTGGTCTTGACTTACAAAGTGGCATCACTGATCACAGTATAACGCATATTCTTTAAATTAATATTTTAGGGAGTTATGTATTAGACGGATCGGCAAGTGACCTTTTTGGTATATTAAATTCAAACGCATACATGTTGAACAAGTTTTTAATGGCAAACAAGCTCAGCCTAAACATAAGTTTCATACTGGTGACGCTTTAAATCAAGAATTCTACAGACTTTTCTTTTCCTTTTTTTTCTTGGAGGATCTCCCCCCCCCCCCCCATTTTTAACGCCTACCTTCTTTGGAGTACAGACTTCAAAATGCCATTTTTTTAGATTTTCGTAAGTGATGCATTCAACATCAAGAATTTTATGGATATCACTTTTTTTTTCTCTGACATAGAGAGAGATATCTGAAAGGGGACGCTTAGGATCTCCTATACTCTATAGGTAACGAATTTCGGAAAATGCTGTATAATCCAGCACCAACGTTGAAAATAGTCATCTACATTCCCCATTTCGTATTAGTAGCTCTAGCAATATGTGCTAGGAAATATTGACGTACGATACAATCTCACAATTAATTGACATTAATAATAAAAACCTCATTGCAATAACTTCCAAGCGGATACTATTCAAGTATTCGGGTTGCAGTGCATTTCTTTATTTTTTTCTGAATTGACATCCATTGGTGAATAGCTAACTTAATCGAACGCTGTTTCCTGGTACTTCAATTGAATTCATTTCGTCATTCACATCATAAGAGTGGTACCTTTTACATTACAGTACATTCAAGTTCAAGCAGTTTTTTTCACCTCTATGTTAAGTAATTCTAATACCCGTTCGCTAGCCGCACACAGAATTAGCAGTATAATTTGCTTTTAAAGACTGCAGCTATTAAACGTGTAGCTGCTATTTTAAGACCATCATAAAAAGCAATTTAAAAAAATACTTACCTCGTCAACGCTACATTATTTCCTTTAAGGGATTTCTTATCACACTTTTCTGGTGTGTTTTTTATTCTGCAACCTACCAGATAGGGTATATGTTTTACACGGTGAATGTCATTACTCAAAACGCTGAGTTCATCTCTTCAGGCTCGAAGTTACAATAACTAGTTAAACGCACTTTCCTGGACTTTTCTTACACGCTTACAGTGCCATTGTAGATGACACTAAAAATCATATTCTTGAAATTGGTATTGAAGGGATGAGAAAGTAATTTCTTTATTTGCACCTGAGGAGAACCTGACTAAGGCACTCTCAGGTCCTAGGCAAGGACTTTTTGGTTGCACCTACACATTCATATCTTGCTGATACATATTGTCGCAGGGTACAAATATTTGCTTTAAATAAGGAAGGCGGGGGGGGGGGTTGTTCAATGAATTTTTAACCTAAAGTCCATAAACTTCTAATGCTCAGAAGTTATGCTTCAGATGAGGTCGCGTCCCTGAATGTTCCATTGTAGAAATCTTTGTACCTTAACATGTCATTTTTTCCATCCCTGAATACAGTGTAAACATAA
This sequence comes from Cheiracanthium punctorium, assembly GCA_038373885.1. NCBI lineage: Eukaryota > Metazoa > Arthropoda > Arachnida > Araneae > Cheiracanthiidae > Cheiracanthium > Cheiracanthium punctorium. The sequence goes on along the minus strand of JAWZYV010010530.1, from coordinate 443,622 downwards.
ACAAGCACTTTATGACAGCGGAATTCGTTGTAAAATTGCATCAACTTATTTATTATCATTTATGTTTTGTGCGCATTTTTAAAAGAGCTTGAAACTATTTTAATCATTTCGGGGCCCCTAAACTTGGGTGCACTAGGCCGAGGCCTAGTTGGCCTGTGCGGTAAACAGGGCCTGCAGTTTAGTGCTATTAAAATCAATCAGGTTTTTTAGAGTAGGCATAACTTGTCTACACTATTTTCCCGTCGAGTCACTTTTTAAGTGTGTCCAAAGAATGCATTGCGGGAGCGGGGGTGAGAATAAAATGTTGAATGTGGCCAAAGTTTAAAATTTTTGATGATTTATCGCCAAGTTGGCGCCAAAAGATAAGTCCTCTAAACTGAACCATGCTTTGCGATTTCTTTCAAATTTAGCCAGAAACTGGCAAACGAGACAGCTTATTATAAAGGAGCGAGACAGATTATTGTAAAGTTTATTTAGAATATTCCGGTCGAAGACTGTAAAATTGTTTTAGTAGGCGTTAACATAGATTTCAATTCCATAAAAGTGTTTTGTGGAAGAAGAGAAACAAACACAGCACATTCATGGATTACGATGCAAATTCCAAACAGAATGTATCATGGTGCGGTGTAGTAGCAATCTTAGAATACGCTTGGTGAAGATCGTAAAACAGTTTTAATAGACGATTTTAATATAGATTTTGATTCCAAAGATGTGTTTTATGGAACAAAGAAGAAAAGCACGGTACATCATCCACTTCACATAATGATCCGCTTTCCAACTTAATGGAATAAGGAAGAAAAATAGGGTCGACACTTGGATTATGATATGCTTAAAATACATAGCAAACAATTTTAAATATGCACTAAAAAACTAGTGCATGTTTAAAATACGGAATTGTTTCACATTTTAATTCACTTTTTTAAAATTAATTTCAAACAAATAAAATTTCAACAGGTTTTTAATGGCGGACAAGCTGTGCCTAGAGATAGGATGACAACTGGTTACATTTTAAATTAAAAATTTTACAGATTTATTTTTATTCTTTATTTTATTTTATTTTATTTTATTTTATTTTATTTTATTTTTTCAAGAAAACATTTGGCTGTGCGGTGATCAACAGTCAGCCAATCAGGACATCTTTCTTTATATAGAGAGATCGACATTCATTTGTGAATATTAATCGAATGCTGTTTTTTTTTTTTTTTTTTTTTGAAAAAGTTCAAATGAATTCTTTTCCCCGTTCCCATCATAACAGTTGTATATTGTTGCAGAATACTCTGCTTGTTTCCTCTTTCTAAACTCCAGTGGGTGTAGAAAGTTCTAGAAAAGAGTCACTTGCCAGGATGGAACACGAACGTCTAGAACTTTGTCGAACCATCAGCTGTAGAAAATTCACAAGCACTGACGGCCAGTAGCTCGTTTATAACAGTCCACACAGCACTGAAGCTTTCACAAATGCTGTGATTCTCACACAAAATAAAACACTTCCACAGGCAAAATTCAGTGGAAATATAAGAGGGACAACACTAACAGTCCCTCATGACTCAGCAATCAAGAATTTACGCACAGCACTTAACCCTTTAAGGCGCAGTGATCCCGCTCTGGGAACACCCAACTCTAACGTTTTGACTGTTGCCAGTCACGAAGAATAGATTGGATTTCTATAAAAATAGTTGCGGGTGACATAGCTCCACGAGAATTCTTTACTTTTTAGCCGTTATTTCCCGTAAAAGAATGGTCACGATCATTTTTAACAGCACTAACATCTGCTGAAAAATGGAAGAACGCGAGAACAGCTGGATAGATTGCCCAATGCTGGAAAAAGGGCAGCCGTTGCCATCGCTCGACTTAACTACCAGCAAGATGGCGGTCGATCGAAACGTTCATCGCGTGCCACAGATCTAGAGACCTCTTTTGACGCAGCTGGCTGTGCGCGAGCACAGCCAGCTGTTGTCAAAAAAGGGTCTCTAGATCTGTCATTCTATTCAGATCTATTCTGATAGAATTCAGAATACGAATTTTAAACTAGTTTAAATCCCAGAACAGCGGGTTGCCCCGAAAAATCGTAACAATGCGTTTGCCATTGTAGTACATTCAAGTGTAAGCTGTTGTTTTCATCTTAACGTTAAGTAATTCGTCTCCACCTCCCCACACAGAATTAGCAGCACAGTTCTTTTAAAAGAGTACAGCTACTGGACTAGTAGCTGCCCTTTCAATACCATTGGACGACAACCGGAGACAAGCTGCCATGGAAACCTTGTATTATTCAGTTCAAGGTGCATCTTACCCCATTTTTCTGTGTTTCTGTTATTCTGGATCCTAGTACATGGTATGTCTATGCGTTATGGGGTGCACGTCATGACTCGAAACCCAATCACTTCCAACTCGAAGTTACAAAAACAGCTCAACGCACACTTTTCAGGACTTTACATACTTACAGTGACATCATGAAGATCACAATCTATATAAATAAAATTAGACTTTTGTCTGTACATTTCTTGGAATTCAAAAATTTTCCAATTTCTATCCGTTTCAAGCACCCGGGAATCCGATGCGACCCTCAAAAAAAAGTTTGTCTGTCTGTCATTCTGTCATTCTGTCATTCTGTCATTCTGTCCGTGACGCTTTTTTTGTGTAAGCATCACGTAAAAACGACTGAAGCGAATGATATGAAATTTTGTGTCATGATAGGTGGTCACTCAACTTAAAACATAGGCGTCGAATTTTTAAAAATCTTGATTAGATTTTCCGATTTTGCGAAAATCGTTTCAAACTGTGTAAATTTGTGTTCAAGCATCACGCAATAACGACTGAAGCGAATGATATGAAATTGGGTGTCATGATAGGTATTCACTCAACTTAAAACATAGGCGTCCAATTTTTAAAAAATCTTGATTGGAGTTTGAGATTTTGCGAAAATCCTTTCAAACTGCGTAAATTTGTGTTCAAGCATCACGTAAAACGACTGTAGCGAATGATATGAAATTGGGTGTCATGATAGGTGGTCACTCAACTTAAAACATAGGCGTCGAATTTTTAAAAAATCTTGATTGGATTTTCAGATTTTGCGAAAATCGTTTCAAACTGCGTAAATTTGTGCTCAAGATTCACGCAAAAACGACTGAAGCGAATGATATGAAATTGGGTGTCATGATAGGTGCTCACTCAACTTAAAACATAGGCGTCGAATTTTCAAAAAATCCTCATTGGATTTTGAGATTTTGAGAAAATCGTTTCAAACTGCGTAAATTTGTGTTCAAGCATCACGTAAGAACGACTGTAGCGAATGATATGAAATTGGGTGTCATGATAGGTGGTCACTCAACTTAAAACATAGGCGTCCAATTTTTAAAAAATCCTCATTGGATTTTGAGATTTTGAGAAAATCGTTTCAAACTGCGTAAATTTTTGCTCAAGATTCACGCAAAAACGACTGAAGCGAATGATATGAAATTGGGTGTCATGATAGGTGCTCACTCAACTTAAAACATAGGCGTCGAATTTTCAAAAAATCCTCATTGGATTTTGAGATTTTGAGAAAATCGTTTCAAACTGCGTAAATTTGTGTTCAAGCATCACGTAAGAACGACTGTAGCGAATGATATGAAATTGGGTGTCATGATAGGTGGTCACTGAACTTAAAACATAGGCGTCCAATTTTTAAAAAATCCTCATTGGATTTTGAGATTTTGAGAAAATCGTTTCAAACTGCGTAAATTTGTGCTCAAGATTCACGCAAAAACGACTGAAGCGAATGATATGAAATTGGGTGTCATGATAGGTGCTCACTCAACTTAAAACATAGGCGTCGAATTTTCAAAAAATCCTCATTGGATTTTGAGATTTTGAGAAAATCGTTTCAAACTGCGTAAATTTGTGTTCAAGCATCACGTAAGAACGACTGTAGCGAATGATATGAAATTGGGTGTCATGATAGGTGGTCACTCAACTTAAAACATAGGCGTCCAATTTTTAAAAAATCCTCATTGGATTTTCAGATTTTGAGAAAATCGTTTCAAACTGCGTCAATTTGTGTTCAAGCATCACGTAAGAACGACTGTAGCGAATGATATGAAATTGGGTGTCATGATAGGTGGTCACTCAACTTAAAACATAGGCGTCCAATTTTTAAAAAATCCTCATTGGATTTTGAGATTTTGAGAAAATCGTTTCAAACTGCGTCAATTTGTGTTCAAGCATCACGTAAGAACGACTGTAGCGAATGATATGAAATTGGGTGTCATGATAGGTGGTCACTCAACTTAAAACATAGGCGTCCAATTTTTAAAAAATCCTCATTGGATTTTCAGATTTTGCGAAAATCGTTTCAAACTGCGTCAATTTGTGTTCAAGCATCACGTAAGAACGACTGTAGCGAATGATATGAAATTGGGTGTCATGATAGGTGCTCACTCAACTTAAAACATAGGCGTCGAATTTTCAAAAAATTTTGATTGGATTTTGAGATTTTGCGAAAATCCTTTCAAACTGCGTAAATTTGTGTTCGCACATGACGTAATAACTGCAAAGGTGAAAAAATGATATTTGGTGAAATGATAGGTGGTCACTCACTTTAAACTATTAGTATCTAATTAAAAAAAATCGATCCGATTTCGAGATTTTGTGAAAATCGTTTAAAACTGAGTGAATCTTTGTTCCCGCATTACGTAATGGCGACTAAAGCGAACGATATGAAATTGGGTCACACGATAGATGGTTGCTCAACATAAACTATAGGAGTCCAATTTTTTAAACATTTTTATTAGATTTTTGAGATTTTGTGAAAATTCTCTCAAAATGCGTTTATATTTCTTCAAACATCACGTAATAACGACTCATACGAATGATACGAAATTGAGTGATATGATAGGTAGTTGCTAATCTTAATTTATAGGCGTTGAATTTTTAAAATATTTTGATTACATTTTGAGATTTTGCGAAAATCGTTTTAAAATGCTGAAAATTTGTTCCAGCATCACGAAATAAAGATTGCAGGGAATGAAACGAATTTGGTTGACAGGATAGGTTGTCACTCAACTTAAATTCTAGGCTTCCATTTTTTCAAAAATGTTGATTGAATTTTTAGATTTTGCGAAAATTATTTCAATATGCGTAAATATTCGTTCGCGCATCACATAATTACGACTAATGCGAATGAAATGATATTACTTAGTTACTCTCTAACCTGTAATATTTTAACAATACATGAAAATTATAACTTCGCTTTCTTTACTTTGGCAACATACTACCTCCATTCTGTGTACTCATACAATGCTGACGAAAGATCTTGCTTTTTTGGAAATTTGCATTCACTAACCCGTCGAGGACGGGTACTTCAGCTAGTAAAAAAATAAAATTAAAAAAAAGTTTTCAAATTGATATTAGTGTGATTGAGATTATTGTTAGAGGGATCGGAAAGCGAATTTTTTGGTACATTAAATTCAAAAACATAAATTTTCAGCAAGTTTATAATGACAAGAAACCTCTGCCTAAACACAGGATTCATACTGGTTACATTTTAAATCAAGAATTTTCAGATTTTTTTTTTCCTTTTTTTTCTCGCAGGATTTTTCAAGCCTTCTTTCTTTAGAGTACGGACTTCGAAATGTCTTGAATTTCATTTTCAGGTATTCATGAGTGTTATACTTTACATCAAGAATTTTATGGATCTCTCTCTCTTTTTTTTTTCTTTCATATAGAGAAAGATATATGTAAAAAGGACTCTTTGGATCCCCCTGTCTCCTACAGGTTACGAATATCGGAAAACGCTATCTGATCTAGCTCCAACGTTGTAAATACTCTCCTCTACATTCCCGATTTCGTATTAGTAGCTGTAGTGGTTTTGGGCTAGGAAATATTACATTCGATAAAATCTTACTTCTGAATAATATACGTCTCGGAAACTATTACCGACAGCCGGGAGCGCTTTGTGAACCACGGATTTAACCTTTTAACGCGCAGTGGTCCCGCTCTGGGATCACCCAACTCTGACGTTTTGACTGCTGCCAGTCACGAAGAATAGATTGGATTTCTATAAAAACAGTTGCGGGTGGCATAACTTCACGAGAATCCTTTACTTTTTAGCACGTCATTTGCCGTAAAAAAATGGTCACGATAATTTTTAACAGCACTGACATCTGCTGGAAAATGGAGGAATGCGAAAACAGCTGGATAGATGGCCCAATGCTGAAAGAAGGGCAACCGTTGCCATCGCTCGTCTTAACTGCCAGCAAGAGGGCGGACGATCGAAACGTTCATCACGTGCCACAGATCTAGAGACCCTTTTTTGACGACAGGCACATCCAGCCGTCGTCAGAAAAGGGTCTGTAGATCTGTGGCACGCGATGAACGTTTCGATCGTCCGCCATCTTGAAGGTAGTTAAGTCGAGCGATGGCAACGGTTGCCCTTTTTTCAGCATTGGGAAAGGGTTGCGCCTCAAAGGGTTAACACTACTAGCAATTTTGCCCGGGCCGTCATCGGCTGTCTACGTGGCCGGTGGTAGCCCGAGCAAAATTGCTAGTAGGGAACGTGGATGTACACAATAGTTTATAGTGGCATGCCGGAATCGAGCCACGGCAACCATCAGAACAGTCGTACGTTATACTACATTCTAGTTTAAGCCGTTTTATCATCACCTTCATGTATGACAGGGATATCCTCCCCTCACGCGTACAAAATTAGCAGTATAACTTGTGAAAGACCACAGCTACCGAACATATAGCTGTCCTTTTAAGACCTTATTAAAAGACCTTAATACCAAAGATCCTTTGACAACGTAGCATTATTTATTTAAAGGTACTTCTCATCACATTTTTCTGGTGATTTTCTCATTCAGCATCCTACTAAATACGGTATGTGCTATGCGGTGCATGTGCCATTACTCAAAACATAGAATCGATCCATTCACGATCGAATCTACAATAACGACTTAACCCTTTAACGCGCTGGGTTCCCGCTCTGAGAACACCAATCTCCTACGTTTCGACTGTTGCCAGTCACGTAGAACAGATTTGATTTCTGATAGAATCTGAATAGAATGATAGAATTCTGATTCTGATAGATTCTGATAGAATTTGATTTCTGAACAGATTTGATTCGTAGAACAGATCTGATTTTTGAGCATTGAGCAAGAGTTGCGCCTCAAAGCGTTAAACACACTTTCTTGGACATTAATTACATACTTACACTGACATCATAGATTACAGTAAAAAAACATCTTCCACAAATTGATATTTTAGGGAGTATTAGAGACAATCGGAAAGTAATTTCTTTATTTTACATTCATTTAATACATTTTTCACCAGTCGAGCGACGAACTAGCTGCACCTAAACAAGGAATTCATATTAGTTGCATGTTAAGCAAGACTGTTAGAGATTTTCTTTCTGTCTTTCACGACACATCCCCACCCTCCCCTTTTTTCACGTCTACCTTCCTTAGAATTCGGACTTCAAAATGCCGTGAAATTAATTTTTAAGTATTGATGAGTGTTGTATTTTGCAGCAAGAATTTTATGGATCTCTCTTTTTTTCTCTTTCGCATTTAGAGAGAGATATGTGAAAAGAACGCTTTAGCTCCCCTATTCCCCCACAGGTTACGAATTTCGGAAAATGCTGTCTAATCCATAGCGCCAACGTTGAAAAAGCTCGGACACATACCAAATTTTGTATTAGTAGGTTTAGTAGCGTGTGCCTTTGAAATTTTAACAATCCATAAAACGCCATTACTTCTAGGTCCCCCCTAATAATTTAGCTTGTTACACAAAACAAAAAGGGATTTCTTAAATGGATCCTGCTCAGTGTTGTCGTATATTGGTATTTCATTGTAAAGCAAAATCACTGATCTTTCTAGAGTGGAAATCAGATAAAATTAGACGGTATATGTTTTATGAGGCAAGTAGGAGAGGTCCACATACGTAGACCTCGAGACTGAAGAGGCTGTATTAAAAATAATTAAAACTTTTGTAAAATAACACACATTAAAAAAATAGTACTTAACGACAAAACCGTCATGCATGGACATGCATTTTTGAATATTTAATTTCACCGAATGATGTTTTCTGACACGGGAAAGGGGGGCAGTAGCCCGGGATCCCTGAAGAATAGGGAGCTCTGAAATTTACCTCTAATCTAAATTAGAAATTCATATAGTATGTTAGATTAGAAATGGATATTATATCGAAGGAACAACAACAACAACAAAAAAAAAAACTCAATTTCCCCTGTAATACCTATTACATTATTGTTCATCACGGAGATCTATTTGGAGACATATTTTTTGGATGAAAAGTACGATACGAACTAGTACCAAAATTACAGTCAATTGAAATGAAATCCTCTTTCCAGTACACGCGCACACAAAAATGAAGGCACAATTTGATTTTGAAAAACTGCAGCTTCTAAACGAATAGCTGCCTTTTTAAGATGATAATCCATGCTGGTTTGTTAAAGAAAAGGTGCTTTGGGAACGTCGAATTATTTATTTAAAGGTACTTCTTATCACAGTTTTCTGGTGTGCATTTATTGTTGCTGTGGGAATAGGATCCATTATCTTTTTTATCAAGAAATTTTTATGATTGTAACCTATTTATTGAAAAATACATGTGACTCATATTCTTCTTTCAAGAATTTCCCCCCGTAGGCCATAATGTAAAAGAAAACTTTGTCGTAGCCCTGTAGAAAAGCTATAATTGCTTGCTATAAATGCTGCACACCCAAATCAATACCGGTCTTGCGACGGTGGTTCATGACATATATACCCAATTTGAGCTCAACCGACTGCCCCGTTTAGGAGCTATCGTGTTCACTCACATACGCACAAACACACATACACACACGCACACATGCACACATACATGCATACATTTCGTAAAAACAGCATAAATGAATTCAGAAGACCTCCAGACGTATCAATGCACCAAAACCTCGAAGTCGAATATTTTCATCACTACAATACTTTCCTTACATATTACATGTTCGGAAAGCAAATATCGCTTCATAATGACGCTCTGGGCACAATAGCTATTAGATCCTAAAATTTCATGTCTGTACCTCCCGTAGGTATGCCTGTACGGTGATCCTCAGTCAGTCAGTCAGGACATCTTTCTCCATGTATAGAGATAGACATCCATTTGTGAATATCAATCGAATGCTGTTTTCTGAAAAAGTTCAAATGAATTCTTATCCTCGTTCCCATCATAACAGTTATACGTTTGCCATTGTAGTACATTCAACTGGAATCTGTTTTTTCACCTTAACGTTAAGTAATTCGTCTCCACCTCCCCACACAGTATTAACAGCACAATTCTTTTCAAAGAGTACAGCTACTGAACTAGTAGCTGCCCTTTTAAGACCATCATCAACGGCTTCACCAGGAACACTGCCGTATTAACCTTGTATTATTCAGTTCAAGGTGCATCTTATCTCATTTTTCTGGTGTTTTCATTATTCTGCATCCTAGTACATACGGTATGTCTGTGTGTTAACGGGTGCATGCCATGACTCAAAACCTAATCTCTTCCAACTCGAAGTTACAATATACAAAGCTCAACACACACTTTTCAGGACTTCACACATACTTACAGTGACATCATGGAGATCACCGTTAAAAAAAAAAAATCTGGAGTGACTCCATTCGACTTTCCGAACACTTACGATTAAGATCATTGCCAAGCATTTAAATAAATTTTAATCGATGAATCATTCAAATATATATACCAAATTGAAGCTCAATCGAATGCATCGTTTAAACGTTAGCGCAATTTCAAGAATTTCGTCCCATAGGCCGTAATGTAAAAGAAATCTTTGTCGTAGCCCTGTAGAAAAACAACAAGTCCTATACACACCCAAATCAATGCAGGTATTGCGACGGTGGTTTATAACATATATACCCAATTTGAGCTCAATCGAATGTACCGTTTAAACGCTAGCGCACTTTCCAGAATTTCTCCCCATAGGCCATAATGTAAAAGAAATCTTTGTTTTAGCCCTGTAGAAAAACTATAAGTCCTATACACATCAAAATCAATACTGGTCTTACGATGGTGGTTTATAACATCTATGAGCTCAATCGAATACACTGTTTAAACGCTAGCGCACTTTCCAGAATTTTCCCCCATAGGCCGTAATGTAAAAGAAATCTTTGTCGTAGCCCTGTAGAAAAACTATAAGTCCTATACACACCCAAATCAATACCGGTCTTGCGACGGTGGTTTATAACCTATATACCCAATTTGAGCTCCATCGCATGCCCCGTTCAGGAGCTATCATGTTCACTCACATACACACAAACACACATACACACACACACACACACACACACACATACACACATACATACATACATCTCGTAAAAATAGCATAAAGGAATTCAGAAGACCCCAAAACGCGTCAATACACCAAAATCTCGAATTCGAATTTTTTCATGATTACAATACTTTCCTTACATGGTACATGTTCGGAAAGTAAAAAAAAAAAAGTTTTCAAATTGATATTAGTGTGATTGAGATTAGTGTTAGAGGGATCGGAAAGCGAACCTTTTTGGTACATTAAATTCAAAAATATAAATTTTCCGCAAGTTTATAATGTGAGGGAAGAACCTGCGCCTAAACATAGGATTCATACTGGTTCCATTTTAAATCGAGAATTTTAGAGAGTTGTTTTTTTCCCTTTTTTTTTTCGCAGGATTTTTCAAGCCTTCCTTCTTTAGAGTACAGACTTCGAAATGTGTTGAAAGCAATTTTCAGATATTCATGAGTATTACACTTGACATCAAGAATTGTATGGATATCTCTCCTTTTATTTCTTTGGCATAGAGAGAAAGATATGTGAAAAAAAAAAACGCTTTGGATCCCGTGTCCCCTACAATTCACTGACTGTGAATTCTCCGATATTTCTAAATTTCCCTTTTAGGACTTTTTGAGGATTATCCCCTCTTATTTATCAAATGACAAGTGAGGTGTGATTACCGCAGGTGGGGGTATTCCGAGAAATGGAAGAGGGGCGGGGATTCCTTATACAATTTCACGCGCAATTTTTTATTATTGTGGAGGAATTGTATAAGGAATTTTTTTCTAAATATAACTGGTAGGACCCGGGAACCTTAAAAAAAAATTTAAATTTCGTAATTTTTATAGGAATTGATTTCGATTGTTACTGATATAATAGATTATGCAATTTAAAGCATTTTTTTTTTTTTCAATTGGAACTATGTGTCTCTGACTAATAGTTTAGGAAACAGCCACTGGGCACCGTTAGCACAGGACACCCTGTTATAAACAATTTATATAGATATTCAAACAGAATATCTTTTAACTAGTTGTACTCCACATTCTTTTAAAAAAACAAATTTATGAATGTGATGAAACTCTAAAAATTGTTTTAATACGACAAAATTACCCATTTTATAATTACAACTCTATATTTAAGACTTTCCTTCTGAAAGTTTCATAAGTCATACAGATTTACCATTTTAAGAGTACATAACACGGCCTGTGAGGACACTTTTTGAGTTTTCTCTAGAATCTCTGAATTGTTTTGGCTTTTAACGCTGTTCAAGTGCCATGGTGATATGATCCGCTTTTCCAAGAACTGCCTTTATAAGATTTGTGAGTCGACATGAAATTTTCCATTTGAAAGAAACATTCTTCATCCTATAGACTTCTATTCCTTATCACTGACTAGGTGTGCCCCGAAAGAGAAAAGGATGAAAAGGGTAATTTATTTCGAGGTATCCCTTTTCCTGTGGGGCAAGAATATTTTTTCCCTTTGTGGGTAATTTTCCGATTAAGGAAAAATACGGCGAATTCACAGTCGGCGAACTGTGGGGTGAATCACGGGTTACGAATATCGGAAAATGCCGTCTGATCTAGAACCAACGTTGAAAATACTCATCTACATTCCCGATTTCGTATTAGTAGCTCTAGTGGTTTGGGGGGTAGGAAATATTGACATACGGTAAAATCTTTCTTCTGAATATTGGCACGTCTTGGAAACGACTACCGACCGCCGAGAGCGCTTTGGGAACCACGGATTTAAACGTTCATGTTTGGTTTATAGTGGCACGCAGGAATCGAGCCTCAGCAACCATCATAACAGATTTACGTTTTACTGCATTCAGGCTTAAGCTGTTTTATCACCTTCATGTATAACTATGAAATTCTCCCCACACGAGTACAAAATTAACAGCATAACTTGTGAAAGAGCACAGCTACTGAGCATGTAGCTGTCCTTTTAAAACCATTGCAAACGACTGCTAGGCAAAAGTTGCCTAGAGTACGCAGCATGATTAGGTACTTCTCATCACATTTTTCTGGTGCTTTTCTTATTCTGCATCCTACTAAATACGGTATGTGCTATGCCATTACTCAAAACATAGAATTGATCCCTTCACACTCGAATCCACAATAACAACTTAAACACACTTTACTGATCTTTAATGACACATTTACAGTGATCACAGTCATAAGATCACAGTCATAAAACATATAGATCACAGTCATAAAACATCTTCCACAAATTGATATTTTAGAGAGTACTAGCTGAAGTACCCGTTCTTCGCACGGGAATGAATGGACTTTTTGATATTACGATTTGCGGTGATTACTATTTATTGTAATAAAGAGATATAGCAAAATGGATATCGCTTTATATTGTGTTCAATAACCATGCATACCGAATTTCAAGGCAATCGTTTGTACGGTGAAGAAGGTCATGCGGCGTAGCGCAATCTAGTGGCGAGTTTTAGCAAAACGGATACGGCGGAAGTATTCTTCGCATTCAGATATCGATGAATACGAAATTTCAGGACGATCGGCTGGACAGCCCTGTGAAGTTCATATGTTGACGCGACATCTAGTGGCAAATTATATAGGAAAATGGATAGCGCCAAACTCTTCCCCGTGTTCAAATATCTATGTATGCCTATTTTCATAGCGATCAGTTGCACAGTCAAGAAATGATGCACTGCAGCGCGATCTAGTGGTTAATTAAAGTAATGATTTGCTACAGTGCCGTCAAGTGGCGAGTTATAGCAAAATGGATAACGCCAAAATATTCTCATTGTTCAAATAGCTATGTATACTGATTTTCATAGCGACCGTTTGAATGGTCAAGAATTTGGCCTGCTGCAGCGTCATCTAGTGGCGAGTTAAAATAATAATGCATTGCAGTGACATCTAGTGGTGAGTAACATCAAAAGGAACACAGTTAGAATATATTCTTCGTGCTGAAATGTGTAAGTATAAGAAATTTTATGCCGGTCGGTCGAACGGTATAGAAGTTGATGCGTTGCACCGCCATTTAGCGGCAAGTTACAGCAAAATGGATACTGAAAAGTATTCTCCGTGTTCTAATATCCGCGTGTACCAAATTTCATCGAAATCGGTTGGACGATATTCGCATAGTAAACGGCTAAACGGAATAGAATTCGACGTTCTGCTGCGCCACCTAGTGGCAAGTTAGAGGAAAACGGATAGCATAAAAAGCTTCTCAATGATAAAAGACTTAGGTGAACCAAATTTCATGGTGCAACGGTGCTAGAGTTTTTCAACCTCATACACACATACCAACATTCATTTTTATCTATAACCAGTGTCATTATATATCCCAGTTTCAAATCTAAGCCTCGCCAAAGTGCCAACATACGCCATTGTGCAAGCGTTTTATCAGGAAATCATTCGAAGCATTTACTTAGCAGCAATCAATATGGGAAATGGTTCGACCGCGAAAAAGTAAAGCAAGCCTTTATTTCAAAAGTGGAATCCCTTAATACAGCCGAAATTTTTAAAATTATCAACTATAACGTGTTTTATTCATCGTTACTCCGATGTAGTAAATGAGAAGATTTCAATTTTCTGAAATTTGGCGGAATTCCCCCAACTTAAATCAATGTACTCATTTGGCGAGAATTCTGGAGATAGATCGCTTGAAATCCCTTAACAACTGCATTATTTCTTCACGGATCATTAAAATTTAACGCTGTATTCTAATAAAACCTTTACACTTGTTTTCAAAAATCTATTTCCTTAAGCTCTCAATAAATTGCGTCAAGCCGAAATCTGTGCAAATCACTAGAACTCACTTTCTCAAAATCGGCATTTGAGCCATTTTTTTTTTTCGCCAAACTAAAAATAATTACCTATTAGCCTCGGAAATCTTCAATTCTTATTGTTTTGCGTATAAAACATTTCATTCCTGCTCCGATTTCCCATGCACACGATATTATAATTTAAAAAAAATAACCTTACGAATATAAACTAACAAAAAAAAATCATTATTATTCTTTTATTTTTACTCTGACGATTTAAAACATCTTATTCGGCAAAATCGCCAGACATGGCAACCACGATCCTTATTTCGCACTTTTTTCACTACAGGGGTTACAATTACGGAAAGCTTTTTGCGTGGAGAACATAAAAAATCTCTTAAATTCCGGGAACGGGTGGACTTTCAAAGTTTTAAAGTGGACTATGATTTATTCTATATTATTTTACATATCTGTGCAAAATTTCAGGCTGATATGTCCATTTTTGTGGATTTGTATACAACTCAAATCCACAAACAAACAAACAAACAAACAAACAAATAAACAAACAAACAAACAAACAGAATTTCATTTTTATTTATAAGACTAGCTGAAGTACCCGTTCTTCGCACGGGAATGAATGGACTTTTTGATATTACGATTTGCGGTGATTACTATTTATTGTAATAAAGAGATATAGCAAAATGGATATCGCTTTATATTGTGTTCAATAACCATGCATACCGAATTTCAAGGCAATCGTTTGTACGGTGAAGAAGGTCATGCGGCGTAGCGCAATCTAGTGGCGAGTTTTAGCAAAACGGATACGGCGGAAGTATTCTTCGCATTCAGATATCGATGAATACGAAATTTCAGGACGATCGGCTGGACAGCCCTGTGAAGTTCATATGTTGACGCGACATCTAGTGGCAAATTATATAGGAAAATGGATAGCGCCAAACTCTTCCCCGTGTTCAAATATCTATGTATGCCTATTTTCATAGCGATCAGTTGCACAGTCAAGAAATGATGCACTGCAGCGCGATCTAGTGGTTAATTAAAGTAATGATTTGCTACAGTGCCGTCAAGTGGCGAGTTATAGCAAAATGGATAACGCCAAAATATTCTCATTGTTCAAATAGCTATGTATACTGATTTTCATAGCGACCGTTTGAATGGTCAAGAATTTGGCCTGCTGCAGCGTCATCTAGTGGCGAGTTAAAATAATAATGCATTGCAGTGACATCTAGTGGTGAGTAACATCAAAAGGAACACAGTTAGAATATATTCTTCGTGCTGAAATGTGTAAGTATAAGAAATTTTATGCCGGTCGGTCGAACGGTATAGAAGTTGATGCGTTGCACCGCCATTTAGCGGAAGTTACAGCAAAATGGATACTGAAAAGTATTCTCCGTGTTCTAATATCCGCGTGTACCAAATTTCATCGAAATCGGTTGGACGATATTCGCATAGTAAACGGCTAAACGGAATAGAATTCGACGTTCTGCTGCGCCACCTAGTGGCAAGTTAGAGGAAAACGGATAGCATAAAAAGCTTCTCAATGATAAAAGACTTAGGTGAACCAAATTTCATGGTGCAACGGTGCTAGAGTTTTTCAACCTCATACACACATACCAACATTCATTTTTATCTATAACCAGTGTCATTATATATCCCAGTTTCAAATCTAAGCCTCGCCAAAGTGCCAACATACGCCATTGTGCAAGCGTTTTATCAGGAAATCATTCGAAGCATTTACTTAGCAGCAATCAATATGGGAAATGGTTCGACCGCGAAAAAGTAAAGCAAGCCTTTATTTCAAAAGTGGAATCCCTTAATACAGCCGAAATTTTTAAAATTATCAACTATAACGTGTTTTATTCATCGTTACTCCGATGTAGTAAATGAGAAGATTTCAATTTTCTGAAATTTGGCGGAATTCCCCCAACTTAAATCAATGTACTCATTTGGCGAGAATTCTGGAGATAGATCGCTTGAAATCCCTTAACAACTGCATTATTTCTTCACGGATCATTAAAATTTAACGCTGTATTCTAATAAAACCTTTACACTTGTTTTCAAAAATCTATTTCCTTAAGCTCTCAATAAATTGCGTCAAGCCGAAATCTGTGCAAATCACTAGAACTCACTTTCTCAAAATCGGCATTTGAGCCATTTTTTTTTTTTCGCCAAACTAAAAATAATTACCTATTAGCCTCGGAAATCTTCAATTCTTATTGTTTTGCGTATAAAACATTTCATTCCTGCTCCGATTTCCCATGCACACGATATTATAATTTAAAAAAAATAACCTTACGAATATAAACTAACAAAAAAAAATCATTATTATTCTTTTATTTTTACTCTGACGATTTAAAACATCTTATTCGGCAAAATCGCCAGACATGGCAACCACGATCCTTATTTCGCACTTTTTTCACTACAGGGGTTACAATTACGGAAAGCTTTTTGCGTGGAGAACATAAAAAATCTCTTAAATTCCGGGAACGGGTGGACTTTCAAAGTTTTAAAGTGGACTATGATTTATTCTATATTATTTTACATATCTGTGCAAAATTTCAGGCTGATATGTCCATTTTTGTGGATTTGTATACAACTCAAATCCACAAACAAACAAACAAACAAACAAACAAATAAACAAACAAACAAACAAACAGAATTTCATTTTTATTTATAAGATTAGAGAGAATCGGAAAACAATTTCTTTATTTTGCATTAATTTAATACATTTTCCATAAGTCAAGCGACGAACTAGCTGTACCTAAACAAGGAATTCATTTGCATGTTAAGCAAGACTTTTTTTTTCAGATTCTTTTTTTCTTTCTTTCCTCGAGACTGAAGAGGTCTGTAGTAATAATAATAAAGCATTTTGTAAAGTAACACTCATAAAAATAGTACTGAACGACAAAGCCATCTTTTCGTAATTTTATGCGAATGGACATGCATTTGTGAATATTTCATTTCATCGAATGATGTTTTCTGACACGGGCAAGGGGGGCAATAGCCCGAGGGCCCTGAAAAATAGGGAGCTCTCGAATATCCGTACTATCTAGATTAGAAATGGATATTATATTGAAATAATAATTAAAAGAAACAACAACAAAAAAAACTGAATTTCCCCTGTAATGTCTATTACATAATTGTTCATCACTGAGATCTATTTGGAGATATATTTTTGGGTGAAAATACGATACGAACTAGTACAAAATTTACAGTCAATTCAAATGAAATCTGTTTTCCAGCACGCGCGCACACAAAAATGAAGGTACAATGCAGTTTTAAAGACTGCAGCTACTAAACACATAGCTGCCTTTTTAAGACGATTGACAAGAATTCTACTGGAAAAAGACGCATTGAAAACGTAGCATTATTTTTTTAAAGGTACTTCTTATCACATTTTTCTGGTGTGCAGTTATTATTGCTGTGGGAATAGGACCCATTATCTACACGTGGGATCTTTTTAAGGGGTTCTAAGCCTTATTTACACTAAGATATTTTATTCTGCATCCTGCTTGTTACGGTATGTGTTACGCTGTGAATGCTATTACTCAAAACTTCGATTGAACCTCTTCTGACTGGAAGTTACTTTCCATCGCTTTACGTTACATAAAGTGGCATCATGGATCACAGTAGGAAAACTCTAAAGGTGTGCCTGATCGCTAAAATATTACATCCGCGGATACGTATCTAGAAATGGAAACCCTAGTTTTATATCTGCGGATACGGATATGGAAACGGACGGAAAATTATTTCGTAGATCCGCGGATACGGATCTAGAAACGGATACCTTATTTTTATATCCGCGGATACGGATATGGAAACAGACGGATAATTGCTTCATAGATCCGCGGATACGGATGCGACAACGGATCATTTGCCGTCTTATCCGCGGACTACAGATACGAATCTTTCTATTTGGATATTATTTTGCAAATTACATCCTATTGAAGTGATAATTTTTGATGCCGAAAGTGCGAAATATTCTGACACAATGATAACTTTTAGATGCTGTGCAGTGCATAGTTTAAAAAAAAAATATTTAGTAGTTAAAATTTCATTTTTAAAAATCTTAACAAGATTTCAAGTGAATTAAACTCTCGAAAGCTACTACCAAACCAAGTAGGTTTTCAAATATGCACAACCTCTTATTACATGTTATTAAACCGGGCTAAGCACTGTAATAAACGATTAATCGTTGCCAGTTAAGAAATTTGCAGAAAGGTTTTTGTGTCGAAAAATGAGCTTGTTCTTGTAATGTAACATTAAAAATCTGGAGTGACTCCATTGAACATTCTGTATTCAAAGCGTATTCAAAGAACAAATCTATTCTTCGTGACTGGCAACAGTCGAAACGTCAGCGTTTCGTCTTCCCAGAGCGGGAACAGTTTGCGCTAAAGGGTTAAGTCAACACCTCCTACACATAGAAAGCCTAACAACTGAAACTTTGACGTCATCATTAGGCCTTCAAGTGATGACGTCATCACAGTTTTACTTTCACAAAGTAAAACTATTTAAAATTTCTGGTGGATACTGCAAATATTAGAAAATATCTTAAATAAAAAATTAAAATTAAAATACCTTTCTCATACAAAATTATTCATGCCGGTCTATTTCCTTATCATATTATCTAATTAGTCATGGTTAAAAACTGCCATTTTTCATAAAACTATATTTTTAATCTCAAATTATTAAAATATTTTTATTCATGAGTAAATTCACCAGAAACTTTGTATACTTTTATTTTGTGAAAATAAAACTTTTAAGCGTAGGCCAAACGATGACGTCAAAGCTTGGTGACGTAGGAGTTGGGCTTTATTTATCTAAGAGGTGTTGGTTAAGTCGTTATTGTAGATTCGTGTGTGAATGGATCAATTCTATGTTTTAAGTAATGGCATATGCACCCCATAGCACATACCGTACTTAGTAGGACGCAGAATAAGAAAAGCACCAGAAAAATGTGAATAATTGAGAAGTACCTTTAATTGAGAGTAGTAAGTACCTTTAATTGTACCGAATAATTGAGAAGTACCTTTAAATAAATAATGCTACGTTCTCTAGGCAGGTTTTGCGTAAAAGCCCTTTAGATGGTCTTAAAAGGACAGCTACATGTTCGGTAGCTGTAGTCTTTCAAAAGTTGTACTGTTAATTTTGTACGCGTGTGGGGAGAATTTCCCAATCGCTTTAGATGAGGGTGTTTAACTGCTTTAAACTCGAATGTAGTAAAACGTACAACTGTTATGATGGTTGCCCTGGCTTGATTCCGGCATGCCACTATAAACTATTGTGTACATGCAGTGTACGTGCACGTTGAATCCGTGGTTCCCAAAGCTTAACCGGCGATCGGTTGCAGTTCGGCTGCCCAAATTTAAAGCACAGTAAGGGACAAATTTTTAAAAATGGATTTTTTAGCATTTTTCGTTCTAAGAGAGTCCTGCGAGCATTATTTATTGGTACTTTTCAATAATTTAATTTTTTCGTATAGATATCAAAATGGATAAACCTAGTAATTGCTTTTCCTCAATTTGAAAAATTTAAAACAAAAAGTGATTTTATAAATGGATCCTGCTCAGTGTTGTCGTATATTGGTATTTCATTGTAAAGCAAAATCACTCATCTTTCTAGAGTTGAAATCGGGTAAAATTAGACGGTATGTGTTTTATGAGACAAGTAGGAGAGGTCCACATGTGGATCTAGAGACTGAAGAGGCTAATTTTGTAAGATAACACACATAAAAGAAATAGCACTGAACTACAAAACCGTCTTTTCGTATTTTATGCGAGTGGACGTGCATTTTTGAATATTTAATTTCAACGAATGATATTTTCTGACACGGGCAAGGGCGCAACCTCTGAAAAGTAGGTAGCTTATATATCACTATTATCTAGATTAGAAATTCATACGGTATGTTAGATTAGAAATGGATATTATATTGAAATAATAATTAAAAGAAACAGAAACAAATGAATTTCCCCTGTAATATCTATTACACAATTGTTCATCACTGAGATCTACTTGGAAACATATTTTTTTTGGATGGAAAATACGATACGAACTAGTACCAAATATACACTTAATTGAAATGAAACCTTTTTGCCAGTAACCGCTCACACAAAAATGAAAGCATAATTTCGTTTTAAAAGACTGCAGCTATTAAACTAATAGCTGCCTTTTTAAGACGATAGTCCAAGATGTTTCGAAAAGAATTGCCTACAGAACGTAGCATTATTCATTTAAAGGTACTTCTTATCACATTTTTCTGGTGTGCATTTATTGTTGCTGTGGGAATACGACCCATTATCTAAAAGTGTGATCTTTTTAAGGGGTTCTAAGCCGTATTTACACTAAGATATTTTATTCTGCATCCTACTAGTTGCGTTATGTGCTACGCAGTGAATGCTATTACTCAAATCATCGATTTAACATCCTCAGACTGGAAGTTACTTTCCTGCGCTTTACGTTACATAAAGGGGCATCATGGATCCCAGCAGGAAAACTTTAGAGGTGTGCCGGATTGCTAAAAAGTTAGATCCGGGGATACGGATATGTAAACGGGTAATCAAGCGGATAATTGTTTCATACATCCGCGGATATGGATGCGACAACGGATCATTTCCTGTCACATCCGCTGATACGGATACGGATTTTTTGTTTGGATATTACTTTGCAGAATACATCCTTTCTGAAGTGATTATTTCATGCACAAAGTGTGAGATATTCTGACACAATGATAACTTTCAGGTGCTGTGTAGTGCATAGTTAAAAAAAAAACATTTTAGTAGTTAAAATTTCATTTTTAAAAATCTTAACAAGATTTTAAATGAATTAATTGTTATTGTTGTTGTTGCTAATGCCTTCTAGCAACTGCGTTGCGGTGACAGATCCCCCTATATAGGCAGGCGAAGGGCTTAAACTCTCGAATAGCTACTACCAAACCAAGTAGGTTTTCAAATCTGCACAACCTCTAAATTATATGTTATTAAAGCAGTACGTTAAAAAATCTATGTATCAAAATTATGATTTTGATACATAGATACGACTGTCAGACAGGTGAAAATTTTTAGGATGGTTCTTCGCAAACCGTGCTAAGCACTGTAATAAACGATTAATCGTTGCCAGTTAAGAAATTTGCAGAAAGGTTTTTGTGTCGAAACACGAGGGTGTTCTTGTAATGTAACATTAAAAATCTGGAGTGACTCCATTCAACTTTCCGAACACTGGATCGTTACCAAGCTTTTAAATAAATTTGAGTACGTGAATAATTCAGCAAAAAACAAAAGCGAAAATTATTGTTTGAATATTTTGTCCTAAATTCGTATATTCTTGATCATTTTTACTCTGTTTTAAATAATTAACAATACTAAAATGTATTTATAAAAACTTGGCTGTTCGAGTCTCGTCGGGGGGAGACCCCCTGAACCCGCCTAATATTTAGTTTCATTATTTCCATATTAAAACGATATTAATTGACTATGTCATTTTATCTCGAATCTTTCGTGTATTTCGCCTGGTAGCCCTATGTTGAAATTTTTATGATTGTAACCTATTTATAAAAAAATACATGTGACTCATATTCTACTCTGAGAAATGAAGATAAATGTGAAAAAAAAAAAAAAAACGTTAAAGAACTTTTGGGCCCCTTATCCCTGTTTGGCTGCGAATTTTGAAAAACCCTGAAAGGGATTTTTAGGTATTTCTATTAGTAATATTTTAAAGCAAGAATTTTATCGCTATCTCTTCCACCCCCCCCCCTCCCTGAGATATGAAGGAAAACGTGTAAAGATTGCGCGGCCACAGGTCCTATACACACCCAAATCAATACCGGTCTTGCGACGGTGGTTTATGACATATATACCCAATTTGAGCGCAATCCACTGCCCCGTATAGGAGCTATCGTGTTCACTCACATGCACACAAACAAACATACACAGAACACACACACAGAGACATACACACATACACACACAGACATACACACATATATACATACATCTCGCAAAAATAGAATAAATGAATTCAAAAGACCTCAAAACGTGTGAATACACCAAAATCTCGAAGTCGAATTTTTTCATGATTACAATACTTCTACATATTACATGTTCGGAAAGAAAATATCGCTTCATAAATGACACTCTTAGCACAAAAGTTATAAGATTCTAAAATTTCATGTCTGTACCTCCGGTAGATTTGGCTGTGCGGTGATCGTCAGTCACTGAGTCAGGACATCTTTCTTTATATACAGTGATTGACATCTATTTTTAGAATATTAATCGAATGCTGTTTTCTGAAAAAGTTCAAATGAATTCTTGACCTCGTTCCCATCATAACAGTTGTACCCTTGTAGTACATTCAAGTGGAAACTGTTTTTTTCACCTTAACGTTAAGTAATTCGTCTCTCCTCCCCACACAGTACTAACAGCACAACTCTTGTCAAAGACTACAGCTACTGACAGAGGGTCATTAAGGACCAGAGGGGCCTGGCCCCACAGACTAAGCACCGTCTAAATCAAAATATCTTCCCATTATGTAAGGCAGTTCTTTCAATAATTTACTTTCATTAAAAAAATACACGCGTTTTACTCTATTTTAATACTATCCATTAAAAAAGTGATAGTTATACGATTTCCCCCCTATCTAAACCATGCATGAGCCAAGGGCTGGCTTGCCATGAATTGGGAGTCTCTTCTCCGTTCACCGGGTTGACATATTTGGCATTGAGCATAAAAGCCATACTGACGCGGAATTAACTTGGCATCCAAACGGCTTATTTGGCGCTGTTCTGGGCCCAGATCTGCGGGCCCTCGCACGGTGATCTACACGACCGTACGGGAAAATTTCGGCAATCGGTAGCTATTGGCGAAATTTTCCGCTTAGGAGGAAATCATAGTTTATTTGCGTGATCGTATTTTTGCAGTGCAGTCAGATATTTTTCTGTTTTGTTTTCTTGATTTACGGAAAGGGATGTATAAATGTATATTTTTTATATATGTTGATATTTATTTTAAAAAAAAGAAATCATCTAAAAAATTATGAACAGGCAAGTATAAAGAACATAAATATTAAATATTTAAATGTGGCTTTTTGTTTAGTAATAAAGTAAACTTTTCAATTTAACATAACTAGGTAAAAAATAGCAAAAGTTGTATAGTAAATTCGATAATTATTTGTCATTTGATAAATTTTAAATACTTACGCTGTGTGCACGTGGGGATAGGTTGTTCTATATGTATATATATCCACATGCAAAAACCCTTAACTGGTTAAAAATTTGTGACGCATCATTTTACTTTATAGCTCTATGAATTTTAAATATGGGTCTTAAAAATAATGATATCAAGTTTTGAGTGACGCCCTGCTGGGAATTTTAAAGACTTGTTTTTAAATTCCATTACAGTTACTTTCGTTTTATTTTCTAAAGAAGATTTACGCATTTAAGCAATGCTTTTAATTATGAAATACACTGTCAAATATATCACACTTTCACTGAGTCTATATAATGTATTCAAATGAATTTATTTCAATGATTTAATTTATCTTTTGCGTCACGCTATCCAAAAGGGCAAGCAAAATTTTCATATACATTTCACTTAGTTTGGTTACTATGGCACTAACTAAATATTTACGCAAACTTTACTTGCCCTTTTGGATAGCGTGACGCAAAAGATAAATTAAATTAATGAAATAAATTCATTTGAATACATTATATAGACTCAGTGAAAGTGTGATATATTTGACAGTGTATTTCATAATTAAAAGCATTGCTTAAATGCGTAAATCTTCTTCAGAAAATAAAACGAAAGTAACTGTAATGGAATTTAAAAACAAGTCTTTAAAATTCCCAGCAGGGCGTCACTCAAAACTTGATGTCATTATTTTTAAGACCCATATTTAAAATTCATAGAGCTATAAAGTAAAATGATGCGTCACAAATTTTTAACCAGTTAAGGGTTTTTGCATGTGGATATCATTACTTTTTAAGGGTATGGTCAGAAGATAATAAATTAGTTTCAAGGGCGAATTTCGGAAGTTTGCTTGACAATAAGTTATGTAAATAAATATACAAACCTGTTTTCATGCAGTATCAGAGTATTTGATTAAAAAAGTCACAGCAAGTTCTTTTGTAACATGTAACAGAAAATTGACATATTTTTGTTAGAATTTTATAATAAGAGACATAATACTGATGATAATCAATAATTTTTTGAGTAATTTTCTATTTATAATTTGGGTCGAGTATAGATTACTATCCCTGCCACCATCTTTGATTTTATTTCATAAATTTGCATTCAGTTTAATGCTAAACGTAAGTTAAATTTTTTACTATAATTATATAATTATTGGACCCCATCAGTGGCCGAGCGCATAGCGCTCTGAACTGGGAGACAGAAGGTGCCTGGTTCGAAACCAAGTTGCGTCCGCCGACCTAATCGTTCGGAGTTTTCCGTGGCCTTAGAAAGACCCCACGGAGGGCACCCCACGTCTCGGCTTAGAGCCTACGTGTAGTTATAATCGGCCGTAATCCTAGAATAACAACAACAATATATAACTATTGGTTCTATTGTTTTAATGCATTGTGATTCATTAATTTGCATTCAGTTTAACGATAACCGTAAGTTGAGTTCCGTTAGAATTATTAATTTAATAATCTCGTTCTTAATTAATGTAATCTAGTTACTCATTCTATTATTTTAATGCAATGTAATCTATTAATGCAATGTTTGCTTTCAGTTTAAAGCTATCTCTAAGCTAAATTTTTAACTATATTATGATACATAATAAGTTTTTAACTAAGTTAATGATACATCTCAAAATTGTGGATTAAATTAATTAATGACTCTTTATGACTAAGATTTGGCATTAATAAAATAGAAAATTACTCAAAATATTGTTTATAATTGGTTTTATGTCGCTTTTTAGAAAACTAACTTCATACTATGTTTTTTTTTTTTTTTTTTATCAGTTGAATAATTTCATTTTTTTAGATGAACTACCAGTTTAAGAATAAGGGTCTTGCGCGGTTAACTTTCTTAGTGCTTCTGAAGCGTATTTACGTTACATCGTGAGAAAAACCGTCCAAAACTCCGAATTTTTAGATTTTCAGCCACCCGGTAGACCAGAACCCTGGACCCATCATACTTCAGTTATCTACCATCTTCAGTATCTTATCAACTCGGCTCGGTTGGACACAACATCTTGTTTTAGATGCCATCTCCGGCCTTCAAATGTCTAATACAAAATATAGTGCATGTATAAATTTAGATTAATCAAATTTCTATCTGAAAAGTATTGAACAAAATTTTAAATCTGGTAATTAAAGGAATACAAAATAAAAGTGAGAAAAACCTAAGATTTGGAAAAAATATTGGTTTTAAAATTATAATTCAATAATTTCAATAAATTTTATATATACATGAAGAGTAAAAGAATTATTATTAAAACTAGTTAGTATGTAAAACTATTTATTTTCCTTTGAATACTAAATAATTATTATTAATTAATTATGTGAGGTTTCTGAAGAGAAAAAAAAAATTCATTGAAATATTAATTACATATTGAATTTTACAAATAGAATTAATAATATTAGAAAAATAAAGACTTAATTTAATTAGAAATAGCTATCAAAATACTAGGGAAACGAAATACTTAAAGAAAAAGTTAGGAAGGAGTTTTACCGAAAAATACTTAAATTAATTATTTTTTTAATTCAAAGTCTTAACTATTTTTAATTATTAATTATAGCAAAATAAATTACAGAAAAAATAAGTAAAGTATATAATAATCTGTTATTATTTTTTAAAATGAAATAAAACAAAAACGACAGTAACATAAAGCTCATCTCGCAAAAGTGCTACATCGGGTACAGAACCTAAGTTTTCTGGACAGAACGCGGAAGCGTTTCGCACCAGCTGTCTACGAGAAATGGTTTAGGATATCAAGTAACTTGTACAAATCTTGTCACGGATTTACAGCACTGTATTCCTACTCCCTGCCTTGCTTACCGCCGTTGAAACAAGATCATTTTCCGTATTTCCTTACGCGGGTTAAATAGTTCCCTCTTTTAACTGGATTAAATAAAAAAAACGAGTTTTCCTAGCTTAACCGGCGACGTCACTCATCGAATTTGGCACCGATTAAAATCATATATTAATTGTAAAAAATTCGTTAGAGCGGATTCCGAGATCCAGATGAGGCACTTTTGAAAATAGAAAAGTTAGCTGTATATATAAGTGCCGCGAAGTTTTACGGTTGGTTGGTTGGGCTGGCTGCGTCACTCGCAGAAACTGCCGCTCTACTTTATTTTCGCGATTTTAATGGGCACTATTTTTTCTTTTTCGGGCCCCACCACTGAAACGGGTCACAAGCCGCCACTGGCTACTGAACTTGTAGCTGTCCTTTTAATACCATTGAACGAGAACACGACACACGCTGCCATGTTAACCTTGTATTATTCAGTTAAAGGTGCATCCACATTTTTCTGGTGTTTTTATTATTCTGCATCCTAGTACATACGGCATGTCTATGTGTTATGGGGTGCATGTCATGACTCAAAACCTAATCTCTTCCAACTCAAAGTTACAATAACAGCTCAACACACACTTTTCAAGACTTTACATACTTACAGTGACAGCATGGAGATCACAGTAAAAAAAAAAAAAAAGACAGTTTTGAAATTGATATTAGTGTGATTGAGATTAGCGTTAGAGGGATTGGAAAGCGACTTTTTGTACATTAAATTCAAAAATATAAATTTTCAGCAAGTTTACAAGTAATGACAAGGGAACATGTTCGACAATTCGACAAGTAATGACAAGTATAATGACAAGGAACCTGTGGCTAAACACAGGATTCATACTGGTTACATTTTAAATCAAGAATTTTACAGATTTCTTTTTTTCTAATTTCTCGCAGCATTTTTCACGCCTACTTTCTTTACAGTACGGACTTAAAATCGAAATATCTTGAATCGAAATATCTTGATCGAAATATCTTGAAAGTAATTTTCAGTCTTCAATTTGTTATATATGTAGAAATTATTCGTCGATTAAAATTTATTTAAACGCTTGGTAATGGTCTCAATCGTAAGTGTTCGAAAAGTCGAGTGGAGTCACTCCAGATTTTTTTTCTTTGACATTGAGAGAAAGATATGTGAAAAGAACGCTTTGGATCCCCTGTCCCCTACAGGTTACGAATATCGGAAAATGCTGTCTGATCTAGCACCAACATTGCACAAATACTCATATACATTCTCAATTTCGTATTAGTATAGCTCTAGTGTTTAGGAAATATTGGCATACGGTAAAATCTTACTTCTGAATATTGGCACGTCTGGGAAACTGTTACCGACAGCCGGGAGTGCTTTGGAAACCACGGATTTAACGTGCACGTACACTGCATGTACACAATAGTTTATCGTGGCATGCCGGAATCGAGCCACGGCCCCCATCGTAACAGTTGTACATTTTACTACATTCAAGTTTAAGCAGTTTTCACATTTTCGTGTAAAGCGAGCGGGAAATTTTACTCACACACAATTAACAGCAAAACAGAATTTTAAAAACTACAGCTACTGAACATGTAGCTGTCCTTTTAAGACCATCTTAGACGATTCTCTAGAAATTCGTCTAGAGAAAGTAGGATTTTTCTTAAAAGGTGCTCCGCATCACATTTTTCTGGTGTTTTTCTTATTCACCATCCTTTTGGACACGACATGAGCTATGGGGTGCATATGTCATTACTCAAAGCATGGAATTGATCCCTTCACACTCGGATCTACAATAACAACTTAAACACACTTTACTGGACTTTCATTACACACTTACAGTGACATCATAGATTACAGTAAAGAAAACATGTTCCACAAATTATTAATTTAGGGAGTATTAGAGACAATCGGAAAGTAATTTCTTTATTTTACATTCATTTAATACATTTTCCACAAGTCGAGCGACGCACTAGCTGTACCTAAACATAGAATTCATATGAGTTGCATGTTAAGCAAAACTTTTACAGATTTTGTTTTTTATTCTTTCTTTCAAAACAGATCTCCATCCTCCCATTTTTTCCCACCTATCTTCTTCAGAATTCGGACTTCAAAATGTCATGAAATTAATTTTTAGATATTGGTGAGTGTTGTATTTTACAGCAACAGTTTTATGGATCTCTCTTTTTTTTCTTTGATGTGTATAGAGAGAGATTTGAAAAAAAACGCTTTGCCTCCCCTATTCCCCACTGGTTACGAATTTCGGAAAAGGCTGTCTAATCTATAGCGCCAACGTTGGAAAAGCTCGGGCACATGCCAAATCTCCTATTAGTAACTTTAGTTTTTTTTTTTTTTTTGGAGTGAAAATGTTGACAATCCATAAAACGCCATTACTTATAGGTCACCCCAATAGTTTTGTATGTTACACAAAACAAAAAGTAATTTTATAAATTGATCTTGCTCAGTGTTGTCGTATATTGGTATTTCATTGTAAAGCAAAATCACTCATCTTTCTAGAGTTGAAATCAGATAAAATTAGACGGTATATGTTTTATGAGGCAAGTAGGAGAGGTCCACATACGTAGACCTCGAGACTGAAGAGGGTGTATTAAAAATAGTTAAGCATTTTGTAAAATAACCCGCATCAAAAATAGTACTGAACGACAAAGCCATCTTTTCGTAATTTTATGTGAGTGGACATGCATTTGCGAATCCGGCACATCTAATAGATCGACAAATTTAATAGAATGATGTTTTCTGACAGGGGCAAAGGGGCAGTAGCCCGCGGCCCCTGAAAAATAGGGAGCTGTCATATATCCCTATTATCTAGATTAGAAATGAATATTATATTGAAATAATAATTAAAAGAAATAACAACAAAAAAACTGTCCCCTGTAATGTCTATTACATAATTGTTCATCACTGAGATCTATTTGGAGACATATTTTTTGGATGGAAAATACGATACGAACTAGTACCAAAATTACAGTCATTTGAAATGAAATCTTTTTTCCAGTACGCGCGCACACAAAAATGAAAGCACACTTTGTTTTTTAAAGACTGCAGCTACTAAACACATAGCTGCCTTTTTAAGAAGTTTATTAATTTAATTAACAAATTATTGTCTTGAGAACGTAGCATTATTTATTTAAAGGTACTTCTTATCACATTTTTCTGGTGTGCATTTATTGTTGCTGTGGGAATACGACCCATTATCTATAAGTGTGATCTTTTTAAGGGGTTCTAAGCCGTATTTACACTGATATTTTATTCTGCATCCTACTAGTTACGTTATGGGCTATGCAGTGAATGCTATTACTCAAAACATCGATTTAACATCCTCAGACTGGAAGTTACTTTCCATCGCTTTACGTTACATAAAGTGGCATCATGGATCACAGCAGGAAAACTTCAGAGGTGTGCCGGATCGCTAAAAAGTTAGATCTGCGGATACGGATATAGAAACGGATACCTTAGTTTTATATCCGTGGATGTGGATATGGAAACGGATAATCAAAAGTGTAATTGTTTCATAGATACGCGGATATGGATGCGGCAACGGATCATTTGCTGTCATATCTACGGATACGGATCTTTTTGCTTGGATATTATATTCCAGAATACATCCTATTGAAGTGATAATTTCATGCAGAAAGCGTGAAATATTGTGACACAGTGTTAACTTTCAGGTGCTGTGCAGTGCATGGTTTAGAAAAAAATATTTTGGTAGTCAAAAATTCATTTTTAAAAATCTTAACAAGATTTCAAGTGAATTAAACTCTCGAATAACTACTACCAAACCAAGTAGGTTTTCAAATCTGCACAACCTCTTACATGTTATTAAAACAGTAGGTTAAAAAAATTATATGATTCAAATCTGCACAACCTCTAAATTATATGTTATTAAAGCAGTACGTTAAAAAATCCATCCTTTACAGTTTATCAAAATTCCACACAATTCGCTTCAGTCATTAAATTTTTACAGTAACATGCAATCAAAAATGAACGTAAATTAAGATCACAAACTAAACAATTCATAAAGACGTTTTGGAAAACAATTAAACCATTATTTATTCTCATGGACACTCAATGGACCTCTTCGTAATCGTTTCATACGCCGGTATTATTTCAGAGTAGCTAAATAATGGCTACCATTATGATAGAATATCTTCACTAACAATGCACGTTCCTTCTTATTCAGAGTCATGATGGACAATTACTCAGTGGGGTCTTGTTTTTACACTGTTCGATGGGGTTAAAATTTGCATATAGGACGTCCATAAGCATTGAAACACGATAGAGCGCCCTCTATCGGATGAAAAATGGCGATTTTTTTTTATTGCATATTTGACTTGCGCATGTTCTGAAACGTGTAGATACCAAGTTTCACTGAAATATTCCTGGTAGTTTTCTCTCCAGCACCCCTTGAACACTTGCAGTTTAATTATGGCCACCCTGTATTGTAACAATACATTAAAGCTGTTGTGAACTAATAGTATTTAAATATATGTAAAAAATACATGGGATGCCTATTCTACAGCTTACGAAATAGTGTAACAATAGATTAAAGCTCTTGTGAACTAATAGTATTTAAATATATGTAAAATTAGGTCGTATTTTTATGTCGCTTTTTTGGGACACATTTTTTGGACAGTTTTCAATAAAGTGGGTGAGAGATAAAAATGACATACTCATTAATAACTCGAGTCTGTATATGCCGGAATGTATATGAAAGTTTTTGTATCCCTATGCTTGTGAAAACGTACACATTTTGAGACGATCATTCACAATTTGACAACCAAATTTCAACCGCATCGAATGCAATGCTTAGACGCTAGTACACTTAAAGTAATTTGTGGTAATTTTCACAATATACAAGAATACTTTTTTAAAACTCCTGCAAAAAACCAAAATCTATATAGTAAGTAAGACAACTGTAATATGTGTACCTAATTTGAACTGAATTTAATTCACCCTATAGGCATTAAAGCAGTTTAAATAGTCTGTTGTTGTTGTTACTAACGCCCTCTGGCAACCGCGGAGGGGTTCCAGATCCCCCATAGAAAGGCGATGGGCGGAAGGGGCGACTTCCATTTGAATGGGAGGAAGTTAGCTCGGGGTTCCCTTATTTTGAACGAATTCCAGATGAGGGACAATCCACCTGAAATCGGCACCCCCAGAGATAGCGTTAAACAGGAAGGACATTGGAGCCACGACGGATTTTACGTGCACCCATTCCCATGAGCAGTCCAGCCGCGAGTGCGAGAGGTGTTCACCCTCCCAAGCACTGGCCTAATCGGGTGCTGCTTCACTTTCCGTGTTCTTACGCGAACGGGGTTGAGTGACTAGGCCGCAGAAGGACTTCAATAGTTTACATCTGTGGACCTTAATGTATAAGATTTTAAAAGGTTTTTTTTTTTTTTTTCTACTATGTGAACAAAGTATCAATTCTACGCTGTGCAGGTCATGTGACCGTCTCCTAAAATATACATGCCTAACGTGCGCCTAATCAAATGCCAAGTTTAGGCGATAGCGCACTTTCAAGACCTTTTGCCCAAAGGTCGTAATAAATAAAAATTATTTCTTGTATCCGTGTAAATGAAGCTATTCATCCGTATACACCGTAATCAATACCGGTCTTAGGAGTGTGGTTTATGATATGTAGTCAAACCCGCTTAGTGGAATATCGGTCAAAGGAATACCCCGCTTATTGCAATGAATTTTCAGTGTAACAACAGTTATTATTAGTCGATGTGATCCCAGATAACGAAATATCCCGATTATCAAAATGAATTTTCGTGGCAAATTGGCTATTCCATTAAGTGGTTCGACTGTATACACCAAACTTGAGCTCAACCGAATACACAGGCTAAGAAGCTATCGTGTTCACTCTCGCACACACACACACGCATGCGTACGATACATCATCGTAAAAATAGCATTCATGAATACAGAAGGTCTCAAAACATGTTAAGTGCCTTAGGCTAGTAATATTCTAGAGTGCGTATCGCCATTCCAAACGTATTGAAAATGTGAGGGAAAGGATGAACCGTGTGACTTTCTTTTTAACCCTTTGAGGCGCAACCCTTTCCCAATGCTGAAAAAAGGGCAACCGTTGCCATCACTCGACTTAACGACGCGCAAGAGGGCGGACGATCGAAACGTTCATCGCGTGCCACAGATCTAGAGACCCCTTTTTTGACCTGCGTCAAATAGCGACGATAGCCGAAAGGGAATTTTTATCGTTAATCGCAAGGGTATGTGCGAGTCACTGATTTTAGCCCTTGCTTACGACAGAGTTCTGCGATTCTGTATTGTAATTTCATTTAATAACGGAAACTCGATGAATAATAAATGATACTGTACATACTCTGATAGACACCCCCCCCCCCTAAGGAAAAGCCCCCAAACTCCTGGTTGGGAGTTTTCCTACAATACAATAGACATAGAATACAATAGCGCCTAAGGGAATACTTGTTCATCGCATTCGAATTTAAGTTCGTTTGTGTACCTTAATTCGAATGTTGACAGTAATAATAAAAACCTCATTGCAATAACGTTCAAGCGGATACTATTCAAGAATTCGAATTACTGTTCTTTCCTTTGTTTTTTCTGAATTGACATCCACTGGTGAATATTTAATTTAATCGAACACTGTTTCCTGGTAGTTCAAATGAATTCATTCCTTTGTTTCCATCATAACAGTGGTACGTTCTACATTACTGTTCTTCAGTTTTTTTCACCTCTATGGTAAGTAAATCTACCCCTTCGCTGTTCACACACAGAATTAGCAGTATAACTCGATTCTCAAAGACTGCAGCTACTAAAGGTGCAGCTGCCCTTTTAAGACCATACTAGACAAGGTTTCTAGACAAACTACAATGCCAACATTGCCTTATTTAATTTAAGGTACTTGTTATCACATTTTTCTGGTGTGTTCTTTATTCTGCAACCTACCAGATAGGGTATATGTTTTATCCGGTGCGTGTCATTACTCAAAACGCTGAGTTCATCTCTTCAGGCTCGAAGTTACAATAACAAGTTAAACGCGCTTTCCTGGACTTTTCTTACACGCTTACAGTAAGTGCCATTGTAGATGACAGTAAAAATCATATTCTTGAAATTGATATTTTAGGGAGTTAGTATTGAAGGGATGAGAAAGTAATTTCTTTATTTGCACCGCAGCAGAGACTATAAGACACTCTCAGGTCCTAGGCTAGCACTTTCTGGGGGCGACTATACGGTCATACCTTTGCTGATATATACTGTCGCAGGGTACGAATATTTGCTGTAAATAAGGAGGGGGGGCTGTGTTCAATGAATTTTTAACTTAGAGTCTATAAAATTCTAATGCTCAGAATCTTTAGACCGTAATATGATATTTTTCCTATCCCTGAATACAGTGTAAACATAAACAAGCACTTTAAGACAGCGGAATGCTTTATAAAATTGCATCGACTTACTTATTGCCATTCATGTTTTGTGCGAATATTTAAAAGAGCTTAAAACTATTTTAATCATTTTGGAGGCCCCCTAGGCCGAGGCCTACTTGGCCTAAGCGGTAAACAGGGCGTGCAGTTTTGTGCTATTAAAACCAATCAGGTTTTTTAGAGTAAGCATAACTTGTCTCGGTTTACCACGGCGAGGCACTTTTTAAATGTGTCCAAACGGTGCATTGCGATGGAGGGGGGGGGGGGAGAATGAAATGTTGAATGCGGCCAGGATTTAAAATTTTTGATGATTTATCGCCAAGTAGGCACCAAAAAAATAAGGCCTCAAAACTGAACCAAGCTTCGCGATATCTTTCAAATCTGGCTAGAAACTGGCAATCGCGACAGCTTATTACAAAGGATATGCCTGTCGAAGATTGTAAAATAGTTTTAGTAGGCGATATTATTGTGGATTTCAATTCCAAAGAACTGCTTTGCGGAACAAAAGGCTTAAAGACAAACACAGCACACCCATGGATTACGATGCACATTCCAAACAATATTTATTAAGGCGAAGTTTAGTTAGAATGCGCTTGGTGAAGATTGTACAACAGTTTTTGTAGGCGACTTTAATATAGATTTCGATTTCAAACAAGTGTTTTATGGAACGAGGGATAAAAATACGGCACACTCATGAATAATGATCCACTTTCCAACTAAATGTAATAAGGAAGAAAAATAGAGACGACGCATGCATTATCATAAGCTTAAGACTTTGAGGCGCAACCCTATGCTTTCTCAATGCTCTAGAGACCGTTTTTTGACGCAGCTGGCTGTGCTTCGGGCACAGCCAGCTGTCCTCAGAAAAGGGTCGCTAGATCTGTGGCACGCGATGAACGTTTCGATCGTCTGTCGAAGTGATTCACCCTTACACCAGGCAGACAAGTCTTTGCCTGAAATTAACAGCACTCTAGAACTAAAAAATACCAGAAAAACAGTTTTTGTAAACCACACTGTATTGAGGTCTATTTTTAAAAGCTTTTGAAAAGATTGTTATGAATTTGTGTTCGATACTTTTTAGTGAAAGATTTTTGTGGATATCTTCATTTTCCTTCGATATATGATGACAAAAATGAAAATAACGTTTTGGTCTCTCACACCAGTTAGGACACGATTTCTAAAAAACCTGAAATTGATTTTAGGTATATCGGTTAGTTATATTTTGAAGCAATGACTTTATGCCTATCACCTTTTTTCTCAGAGATATGGAGGAAAACATGAAAATTATGTTTTTGACTCGTACCACCGTTTGGGCTCGAATTTTAAAAAAACCTGAAAATGATTTTTATTTATTGCTGTTAGTTGCATTTTAAAGAAAGAATTTTATGACTGTGTCTTTTTTCCTTTGAGATATGAAGGGAAACGTGAAAAGAACGTTTGCCAACTTACGCCCGTTTGGGTGCGAATTCTAAAAAACCCTGAAATTGATTTTTAGGTACTTGTGTTAGTTATATTTTAAATCAAGAATTTTAGGGCTATCTCTTTTTTTTCCTCTGAGATATGAAGGGAAACATGAAAAGAACGTCAAAGAACGTTTCGGCCGTTTTCGTGCGAATTTTAAAAAAACTCTAAAAATGAATTTTAGGTATCGCTGTTAGTTGCATTTTAAAGAATTTTACGGCTATCTATTTTCATTTGAGATATGAAGGGAAATTTGAAAAGACCGTTAAAGATTGTCGGTCTCTTACCCCGATTCGGGTGCTAATTCCATAAAACTATGAAAATGAGTTTGAGGCATTTGTTCTAGTTACATTTTAACAGAAGAATTTCAGGCTATCTCTTCTTCCTCTGATATATAAAGGGAAATGTGAAAAGAGCGTCAAAGAATATTTTGACCCATTACACCCGTTTGGGTGCGAATTCTAAAACACCCCGAAAATGATTCGTAGGCTTTCGTGTTCACTAGATTCTAAATCAAGAAGTTTACGACTATCTCTATTTCCCTTTGAGATATGATGACAAATTCGAAAATAACGTTTTGGCCCCTCATCCCCATTTTGATGCGCATTCTAAAGAACCCTGAAAATAAATTTTAAACATTTGTGTTCAATATACTTTTAAGCAAGAATTTTACGGCTGTCTCTTTTTTCCCCTCTGAAATAGAAAGGTAAATCTGAAAAGAACGTTTTGAACCCTTACACCCGCTTGGGTACTAATAATAAAAGACCCTGAAAGCGAATTTTAGGTATATGTGCTAGTTGCATTTTAAAGCAAGGATTTTATGGCTGTCTCTTTTTTCCTCTGACATATGAAGGGCCAAAGTTAAAAGAACGTTAAATAACGTTTTTGACCCCTTACGCCCTTTTGGTTGCGAATTCAAAAAAACCCTGAAATTGATTCTTAGGTATATGTGTTAGTTATATTTTAGAGCAAGAATCCTACGGCTGTCAGTTTTTTCCTCTGAGATATGAAGGGAAATGTAAAAAGACCGTTAAAAAACGTTTAGGCCCCTTACCTCCGTCTGGGTCCGAATTCTTAAAAACCCTGAAAGTGATTCTTAAGTACTGATGTTAGTTAAAGCAAGAATTTTATGGCTATCTCTTTTTGCCTCTGAGATATGAAGATAAATGTGAGAAGAACGTTAAAGAAAGTTTCGGGCCCCTTATCCTTGTTTGTGTGTGAATTTTAAAAAACCCTGAAATTGATTTTTAGGTATTTCTGTTTAGACATATTTTAAACCAAGAATTTTATCTTAATCTCTTTTACCCAACGAGATATGAAAGGAAACGTGAAAAGAACGTTCTTGACAGCCACCCACGGCTGGGTTCGAATTTTTAAAAATCGCTTATTTAATGACGCCTTGGGCAAAAAAGCAGTAAGCTCCTAAAAATTCATGTCTGTACCTCCGGTAGATTTTCCTGTGCGGTGATCGTCAGTCAGTCAGTCAGGACATCGTTCTTTATATATAGAGACTGACATCCATTTGTGAATTAATCGAATGCTGTTTTCTGAAAAAGTTCAAATGAATTCTTTTCCCCGTTCCCATCATAACAGTTGTATATTGTTGCAGAATATTCTGCTTGTTTCCTCTTTCTAAAGTCCAGTTGGTGAAGAAAGTTCTAGAAAAGAGTCACTTGCCAATATGGAACACGAACTTTATTGCTTCTAGAACTTTGTCGAACCATCAGCTGTACAAAATTCACAAGCACTAACGGCCAATAGCTCGTTTATAACAGTCCACACAGCACGGAAGCTTTCACAAATCCTGTGATTTTCTCTCACACAAAAAAAAAAACACTTCCACAGACAAAATTCAGTGGAAATATAAGAGGGACAACACTAACAGTCCCTCAAGTTTCTGCAATCAAGAATTTACACACAGCACTTAAAAGAAAAGCTTCATAAACGAGTGCGAAAACACCGCTTCTATCACACAGTTCGCAGAGCAAAGCGCCTCACTCATCGAAAACTCAATTCGCACTGAACTGGGGCCTCTGACATGCTTGTATCTATAGATGACGCAGAAGCTGCAAGAAGCTTCCAAAAGAATGTATTTCTCGACGATTCCACATAAAGTGGATATTTTGATTGCGTCATGGAAGAGAAATATTAGGCTATTATGCTTCGTAATGCAGAAAAACTAATCTTTACAAGCCCCATCGGGAAAATTGCGCCTAATGACCAAAATGTCGCCAAGCTTGGCGACTTTTGGCGAAATATCGTCCGATTGGGCGCTAAATATAAGTCCCCAAATGAAAGGTTACCGAAGGTCTGGGACCCATATTTCTCGAGATTTCTAGAACTTACCATAGAAATCATTGGGAAAACCCAAACCTTCGTATCTCCGGTTCTAGGGGACCGATTTTGATGCAACAAAAAGCAAAATTTAACTATTGGACGCGTAGAATACGAATTTTAAACTAGTTTAAATCCCAGAACAGCGGGTTGCCCCGAAAAATCCTAACAATACGTTTGCCATTGTAGTACATTCCAGTGGAAGCTGTTTTTTTTTTCACCTTGACGTTAAATAATTCCTCTCCACCTCCCCACGCAGTATTAACAGCGCAATTCTTTTAAAAGACTACAGCTACTGAACTAGTAGCTGCCCTTTTAAGACCGTTACTGACGACAATAATCCATACAAGCAGCTACGGTAGCCTTGTATTATTCAGTTCAAGGTACATCTTACCCCATTTTTCTGGTGTTTTTATTATTCTGCATCCTAGTACATACGGTATGTCTATGTGTTATGGGCTGCATGTCATGACTCAAAACCTATTCTCTGCCAACTCGAAGTTACAATAACAGCTCAACACACACTTTTCAGGACTTTACACACTTACAATGACATCATGGAGATCACAGCAAAAACCATATTCTTGAAATCGATATTTTAGGGAGTTGTATGCTAGAGGGATCGGAAAGCGTCCTTTTTGGTACATTGAATTCAAACACATAAATTTTCAGCCACTTTATAATGACAAGGAACCTGTGCCTAAACATACAATTCATACTGGTTACATTTTAAATCAAGAATTTTACAGATTTGTTTGTTTTTTTTTCCTTTTTTTCTCGCAGGATTTTTCAAGCCTACTTTCTGTAGAGTACGGGCTTCGAAATGGAAATTAATTTTCAGGTATTCATGAGTGTTATACTTTACATCAAGAATAATATGGATATCTCTCCTTTTTACTTTCCGAACGTGTGCCATGTGAGGAAAGTATTGTCATCGTGAAAAAATTCGACTTCGAAATTTTGGTGTATGGACACGTTTGGAAGTCTTCTGAATTCATTTATGCTATTTTTGCGAGATGTGTGTGTGTGTGTGTGTGTGTGTGAGTGAACACTATAGCTCCTAAACGGGGCATTCGATGGAGCTCCAACTGGGCATATAGGTTATAAACCATCGTCTCAAAACCGGTATTGATTTGGGTGTGTATAGGACTTATAGCTTTTCTACAGGGTTAAGACAAAGATTTATTTTACATTTAGGCCTATGGAGGGAAATTCTTGGAAGTGCGCTAGCGTTTAAACGGTACATTCGATTGAGCTCCTATTGGGTATAAACCACCGTCGCAAAACAGGTATTGATTTTGTTGTGTATACGACTTATACTTTTTCTACAGCGCTACGACAAAGATTTCTTTTACATCATGGCCTATGGGAGGGAAGTTCTCGAAAGTGCGCCAGCGTTGCAACGGTACGTTCGATTGATCTCAACTTGGGTATATATGTTGTAAACCACCGTTGCAAGACCGGTATTGATTTTGGTGTGTATAGGACTTATACTTTTTCTACAGCACTACGACAAAGATTTCTTTTAGATTATGGCCTATGGGGGGGGGGGGGAAATTCTTGAAAGTGCGCAACGGTACATTCGATTGAGCTCCAATATTGAGCGGGTATATATGTTATAAGACACCGTTGCAAGACCGATATTGATTTCGATGTGTATAGGACTTACAGTTTTTCTACAGGGCTACGAAAAAGATTTCTTTTACATTACGGCCTATGGGGATAAAATATTGAAAGTGCGCTAGCGTTAAAAGGCGCATTCGATTGAGCTACCATTTGGTATATATGTTGGAATTATTCGTCGATTAAAATTTATTTAAGAGCTTGGTAGTGGTCTTAATCATAAGTGCTCGGAAAGTCGAGTGGAGTCACTCCAGATTTTTTTCTTTGATATAAAGACATATGAAAAGAACGCTTTGGATCCCCTGTCCCCAACAGGTTACGAATATCGGAAAATGCTGTCTGATCTAGCACCAACGTTGCAAATACTCAACTACAATCTCAATTTCGTATTTGTATAGCTTTTGTGGTTAGGAAATATTTACATACGGTAAAATCTTACTTTTGAATATTGGTACGTGTCGGAAAATGTTACCGACAGCCGGGAGTGCTTTGGAAACCACGGATTTAACGTGCACGTACATTGCATGTACACAATAGTTTAGTCGAGCGACGGACTAGCTGTACCTAAACACAGAATTCATATTAGCTGCATGTTAAGTAAGACTTTTACAGATTTTTTTTCTTTCTTTCACGACAGATCTCCACCCTCCCCCTTTTTCACGTCTACCTTCCTTAGGCCTTCCTTAGGATTTCAAAATGTCATGAAATTAATTTTTAAATATTGGTGAGTGTTGTATTTTACAGCAAGTATTTTATGGATCTCTCTTTTTTTCTCCTTTGATACATATAGAGAGATATGTGAAAAGAATGGTTTGGCTCCCCTATTTCCCCACAGGTTACGAATTTCGGAAAATGCTGTCCAATCTATAGCGCCAACGTTGGAAAAGCTCGGGCACATGCCGAATCTCGTATTAGTAACTTTAGTTGTTTTTTGGAAAGGAAATTTTGACAATCGATATTACTTCTATTTTCCCCCCCTAATAATTTTGTATGTTACACAAAACAAAAAGCGATTTTATAAATGGATCCTGCTCAGTGTTGCCGTATATTGGTATTTTATTGTAAAGCAAAATCACTCATCTTTCTAGAGTCGAAATCACATAAAATTAGACGGTAAATGGCTTCACCATGGCACAGTGGTTATGCTACTGAAAATGGTGGACGGCCGAGGTGTGAAGGTTCCGGGTTCGGGTCCCATCGCGCGGCTGTCGATCTAACCGTCTGGAGTTTTGGTAGGTTTTCTCCAGATGTAACGTAAATACGCGTTAGAACCCCTTAGAAAGTCCTCCTACCAAGGCACCCCCCATCCTATGCAGATACCCCACGTGCAGGTTTGACTTAACACACACAACACATAGACGGTATATGTTTTATGAGGCAAGTAGGAGAGGTCCACATACGTAGACCTGGAGATTGAAGAGGCTGTATTAAAAGTAATTAAAAACTTTGTAAAATAACACGCATAAAAAATAGTACTGAACGACAAAACCGTGCTTTCGTAATTTTATGCGAATGGACGTGCATTTTTAAACATTTTATTTCATCGAATGATATTTTCTGACACGGGCAAGGGGGCAATAGCCCAATTGAAAAATAGGGAAATCAAAAATATACCTATTATCTATATTAGAAATCGATATATGTTAGAATAGAAATGGATATTATAGTGAAACAATAATTAAAAGAAAGAACAACAACAAAAAGAAATGAATTTCCCCTGTAATGTCTATTTACATAATTGTTCATCACTTACATCTATTTGCAGACATTTACATCTGTTTACTTCTGAATATTGGCACGGCTGGGAAACTGTTACCGACAACCGGGAGTGCTTTGGGAACCACGGATTCAACGTGCACATACACTGCATGTACACAATAGTTTATAGTAGTGGCATGCCGTAATCGAGCCATGGCCCCCATCGTAACAGTTGTACCAATGGCGGCTCCAGACTGGATTCTCGGAGGGGGTCATCGAACTTTTTACTGAGGTCTATGAATTGTTCAAAATGCAAATTGAACGTGTGAAATCGTGAAGTATGCGAATCTAAAGTTGTAAGACAAAATTTCGGAGGGGGCCATGGCCCCTATGGCCCCCTCACTGGAGCCGCCCTTGAGTTGTACGTATTACAACATTCAAGTTTAAGCAGTTTTCATGTAAAGCGAATGGGTAATTTCACCCACACAAAATTAACGGCATAACAGAATTTTAAAGACTACAGCCACTGAAGATGTAGCTGCCCTTTTAAGACCATCATAGAAGTCTCTAATAAAAGTCGCTTAGAGAACGTAGCATTATTTATTTAAAGGTACTTCTCATCACATTTTTCTGGTGTTTTTCTTATTCTGCATCCTACTAAATACGACATGTGCTATGGGGTGCACATTTCATTACTCAAAAAATAGAATTGATCCCTTCAGACTCAAATCTACAATAACAACTTAAGCACACTTTACTGGACTTTAATTACACATTTACAGTGACATCATGATCACAGTAAAAAAAAAGCATCTTCCACAAATTGATATTTTAGAGAGTATTAGAGACAATCGGAAAGTAATTTCTTTATTTTGCATTCATTTAATACATTTTCCACAAGTCGAGCGACGAACTAGCTGTACCTAAACACAGAATTCATATTAGTCGAATGTTAAGCAAGACTTTTACAGATTTTGTTTTTCTTTCTTTCACGACAGATCCCCATCCTCCCCTTTTTTCACGCCTACCTTCCTCAGAATTCGGACTTCAAAATGTCATGAAATTAATTTTTAGGTATTGGTGAGTGTTGTATTTTAAAGCAAGAATTTTATGGATCTCTCTTTTTTTTTCTTCTTTGATTTATACAGGGAGATATGTGAAAAGAACGCTTTGGCTGCCCTATTCCCCACTGGTTACGAATTTCCGAAAAGGCTGTCTAATCTATACGCCACCTCCTACATATAGAGGGCCTTAGAACAGAAGCAGTTACGTCATCACAGTTTCATTTACACAAAGTAAAACTATTTAAAATTTCTGGTGGATGGTACAAATTTTGGAAAATATTTTAAGGATAAAAATTAAAATACCTTTCTGATTAAAAAAAATTATTATGATCTATTTTTATATCATATTATATAATTAGTGATAGTTAAACTTTCCTATTTGTCGTAAAATTAAATTTTTTGTCTTAAATCGTTAAAATGGTTTATGCCGGAGTCAATTCACCACAAACTTTGTATAAGTTTTACTT
This sequence comes from Cheiracanthium punctorium, assembly GCA_038373885.1. NCBI lineage: Eukaryota > Metazoa > Arthropoda > Arachnida > Araneae > Cheiracanthiidae > Cheiracanthium > Cheiracanthium punctorium. The sequence continues at coordinate 401,526 of JAWZYV010010530.1, read as the reverse complement.
TGTGCAAATAAATGTGTGATGACGTCACTTTAGTGGACATAGTGATGACGTAAAAGTTTCTGTTCTCAGGCGTTGTTATATCTGGAAGGTGTTGCACCAGACGGCGTAACGATGGCAGCTCTTGCACTTCTTGAGTATTTGCGGAATTTGGAAAGAGAATTACACTGCTGGCCATCGTAAATGCAACACCCTGAAGGAAGCATGCAAATAATATGAAATTTACAACATGCATTAGCTGAGGTGAGATATGCAAATGATTAGAATTTCAGCGCAGACGCACATCAAGCGCGCCTGTGGCGCCACCTCAAAGCGCTATTTAAGGCTTGGAGATTTCGACGGTTTCAAGTACAGCAATTGTGTTTTTCTTGCTTTTTTTTCAAAAAAACGATAAATTATGCCTCGTAGGAAACAACGATCATCTTTTGATCAAGTATCCGAGTTTGACAGAGGAAGGATAGTGGCATACCGAGATTGTGGGTTATCTTTCAGGGAAATCGGTCGTCGTATTGGACGAAACCAAACAACTGTGATGCGGATATGTGATCGTTGGGTGCAGGAGGGTACGACGGACAGACGTGATCGACCGCATCGACCTCAGTGCACCACGTCACGTGATGACAGGCAGATTGTACGCATGGCAGTGACGGACCGCTCAGTCACATCACGAACCATATCACAGCAGATTCAGTCTGTAACGCATCATCCAGTGTCTGCGCGTACCATTCGACGTCGTTTACAGCAGAATGGTCTGTCCGCAAGACGTCCGTTGCTTTGTCTACCTCTGACGCGGAACCACAGACGTCTCCGCCGCCAATGGTGCGATGAAAGAAGGATGTGGACGACAGAATGGAATGAAATTCTCTTTACTGACGAGTCACGCTTCTGTATGCAACACCACGACGGTCGGATTCGAGTCTGGAGACACCGTGGAGAGAGGATGCTGAACAGCTGCATTATGCACCGTCACACTGGTCCTGCACCGGGTATTATGGTATGGGGCGGTATCGGATATCTCTCTCGCACTCCTCTAGTACGCATTGCCGGTACTTTAACCAGCCAGCGCTACATCTCCGAGGTGTTGGAGCCAGTTGTCCTTTCTTACCTTCAGGGCTTGCCAACAGCCATATTTCAGCAGGATAATGCACGGCCACACGTGGCACGCATTGTCCAAGGGTTCTTCGTCAATCACCAGATTGAATTGCTTCCCTGGCCGGCGCGCTCTCCGGATCTTTCGCCGATAGAAAACATGTGGTCCATGGTTGCTCAACGACTGACCCAGAGTTCATCCCCAGCTGTCACACCAGATCAACTTTGGCAACGTGTGGAAGCTGCTTGGTCTGCTGTACCCCAAGAACACATTCAAAGTCTCTTTGAATCAATGCCGAGGCGTGTGGCAGCTGTGATCTCCAACAACGGCGGCTACTCTGGGTACTGATTTTGGCAGGAACCACGCTTCATAGAATGCTGTAAATTTAATCATTTGTTACTTGGTCAACATGTTATCTACACAATAAATTTTGTTGTGATATCTCTTGTTTTTCTTGGTGTTGCAATTTGGGTGGCCAGCAGTGTATTTATCGATAATTGCAAGGGTATTTGTGAGTGTCATTGATTTTAGTCCGTGCTGACAGAATTCTAAGGATGCCGCGTTGTGATTTCATTCAGAGCCGGCCCAAGGGGGGTGCGAATGTAGGCGATTGCCTAAGGCCCCGCTCTTATAGAGGCCCCGTCCTGGGTTATTTTATTGCTATCTCATAAGACATGATAGAGAAGAGGCCCCGCTCTTGCGCTTCGCCTGGGGCCCCGCACGCCCGTCGGGCCGTCTCTGTTTCATTTAGGAACGGAAACTAGAAGAAAAACAGTCGGTACAGTATAGAGTACGCTGACCGAGCTATGGTTCCCCCAAAAAGCCCCAAACTCCCATCCCAACAGCGACTGCGTGAATACTTGTTCATCATATTCGAATTAAGGTTCGTTCATGTGTCTTAATTCGAATGTTGACTGTAACCCATACAGCACAGCAAATTTGCCTCAAACTTGCAGTAAGCTTGATTTATCAAATCAATAAACTTGAATTAAGCTTGAAAATTTCAAGCGTGTAAAGCTTAATGCAAGCTCGACTCAAGTGTTCAAGTTTACACTTGCCCAACTTGCATAAAGCTTGACATAGCAAGCTTAATTCAAACTTGAAAAATTTTCCTAAATACACGGGGCGCCGGTCGACGAACTCGCCCTATATATTTTATTTTTCCACGCATTTTCCCCTCTACGCTGAAACCTGAAGTTATTTTAATTTATTCCTGTCTAGCGTCCGCGACTGGGATCGACCTCGGGACCTAAGGTGTGGGAAGCCAGCGTCCTGAACACCATGCCAATGTGACTCAAGGTGACATGACTAAAGTTTGACATGACTGTTATGGTAGTCGCGCCGTATTTTGGCGAGATGGATCAGTATTGGCCGATGCCGATCTGCCTCTTTTATTTTTCCATGGGATGAATCAAAATTAAAATAATGTTACTGTGATTTATAGACTCTACTAATAGGGAAATAAGCATAATATAAACTTAAAAGCAGCACACATTTTAAAACTTATATCAAACTCATGATATTAAACTAATATCGCAACACTCATGTTGGGCAATATTGGCCAAAATCGGGACAAACGACTGATTTTGAAATCAATTTTGTAATATACTTGTATTTTATTTTGAAGAATTTCAATATTTAGAAATATAGAATCTTTTTTTTTCAATTCTATGGGCAAGTACATTTATGACTGATGATAAATTATTTGTTATGTGGATGTGGCTTTCCAAATCAAGCAGTCATCCAGTTGTATTCAAGTTTGGCAGTTAAAATGACTTAAATTCGGCGAGAAAATATTTGCCTCATCTTTTTGTAATCTCCAAGCTTGCTGCAATCTTAAAATGAATTGAACTGTCAAGCTTGTATTAATACGTCAAATCCAAAGAAATGTCAAGCTTGATTTAAGCTTAAGAGCTGTCTGGGAATAATAAGAACTTCATTCTCATAGCGTCTAAGCGAAGACTATTCAATCATTCGAATTACAGCTCATTTATTTTATCCGAATCAGCATCCATTTCTGAATATTTAATTTAATCGAATACTGTTTTCTGGTACTTCAAATGAATTCATCCCTTCATTCCGATCATAACAGTGACACGTTTTACATTACAGTACTTTTCAAATTTAACCCCTTTATACCTTCGCTATCAGTCGAAAACGTTATTTATTTTTCCTAGCCTTTATTCGCGAGTATTGAACCTCAACTACACAAAATATTTCAACTTGCCCCTGTAGGATGTTGACATTTCAATTTTTATACGTGTGGAATCCGAAGTTTCACAGCGAGGCTGCTGAAGTAGCTGAGAGAAATTTCCAGCCCTTCCTCTGAGACACCCCCCCCCCCTGACGTGAGAGGTCACGTGGCGTTTTACTTTTTGGGGCTCGCGAGTTTGGAAGAGGCGAGCCAACACCTCCTACATATAGAAAGCCTAACAGCTGAAACTTTGACGTCACCACTAGGCCTCCAAGTAGCGACGTCATCGCAGTTTTACTTTCATAAAGTAAAACTATTTAAATTTTCTGGTGAATGCTACAAATATTAGCAACTATCTTAAGTTAAAGATAAAAAATTAAAATATCTTGGTGATACAAAACAATTTATTATGATCTATTTCCTTATTACATTACATAATTAGTTACGGTTTAAAACTTGCCCTTTACCGTAAAATTAAATTTTCTATCTCAAATCAGTAAAGTACTGTTGTGCGTGAGTACATTCACCAGAAATTTTAAATAGTTTTACTTTATCAGAGTTAAATTGTGATGACGTCGTTCTTGAAGGCCTGCGGATGACGTGAAAGCTTGGTGACGTACCAGTTGTTAGGCTTTTTATATCGAGGAGGTATTCAGCAGGGGGGGGCCATGCACCCCCGTCGGGGATCACTGGCCCCTCCTGTCGGAGAGTGCCATCAGGGATTTTTTTAGAGAATTTGTTGGTTTAGAAAAACGAAGGTAATTTTGCAACCAGATAAAAAATTCCATTCAAAGTGTCTGACCCGACCGTAGAGGTTCTGTTCACTTCCATTCTCATTCTGCTTGGAATTATGCGATATTCATATACTGAATATTGATTATCTGCCGCTCGGAGTATGTTTCTCGGGATTCGAAGGAACCAGCGAACAAGATTCACATTTCTAGGGTAAGCAGCGTTGCCCGATCTGCTGACAATTGCTTTCGTAAAGACCTTTTTAACTACGACTTTGGTGAATATCACTGGGCTTTCCTGTTAACCAAGAACAGATAATTGATGACCATCTCATCATAATAATTTTTAATATACGAAACCAAAGTAGGAAATTTATCTCTTACTCGAATACTTTCTTGAGAGGCTGTGCCAGTACTGAAACGTAAAATTTTGGGGTTTTATCGTTTGGCCCCCCTGTGGGGGAAGATGGCCCTCCCGTCGGGGAAAGTCTGGTGCCATCACTGATTCAGAGAGCGTAGAGATTGAAATGATATATGTAACCTGCTTTTTGCAGGCCTGTGTGTGGCTCATATCTTTTGTTCTTTATTACGCAGCAAATCCTGTGTGGATATTTAGTTGTTTACCAAAGTGGTACCAGAATTGTAAAATCCCTTTGTAAATAGTACTATTATTAAATGTGTGTGTTTGCGAAATTTCGCTTTGTCGATGTGCACGTAGTCTTTATAGTGCCAAAGTAGAAGCACATAATAGCTATTCTTCATTCATAGGATTAGTACGACCCTATATACATGATGATTTTAAAAGAAATCATTCCTTGTTCAAGAAGTTGGCATCAGAAATTTATCTATTATTGCTGGTATTTGAAAAAATCGAAGAAATTCGCAAAAATATCTGGGCGCAAATGGGTTATGCACTTTTTTCTACTTCTATGTTAAGTATTTCTTCTGCCCCTCCCCAAACGCGCACACGGAATTCACAACGTAGTTTGCTTTTCAAAGACTACAGCTACTAAACGTGTGCAGCTGTCCTTTTAAGACCATAATGGAAGGTAATTCTGGAAAATTACCGCGTGAACCATGCATTATTTGTTTTAAGGTACACTTCTACTCACATTTTTATGGTGTGTTTTTCATTCTGTATACTACTGGATACGGTATATGCTACGCGATGCATGTCAATACTCAAAACGTCGAGTTAATCTCTTCAGAATCGAAGTTACAATGAAAACTTAAGCACCAGTTTCCTGGACTTTATTTACAGAGCGGCATCACAGATCACAGCAAAAACCATATTCTTGAAATTGATATTTTAGGGAGCTCTGTGCTAGAGGAATCGCACGCTTAAACCAAACGAGCGAAATTCGATCCGTCGGAGCGATTTTTGGCCCAGTTTTCAAAAGTGTGCTTCTCCTTTAGGAGCGTTTTTCGATCACAAGAGCGGAGCGAAATATAACAATAAGCGAGTAGGGGAATTCTCAGAGAAAAGGCGAAGCGAGGAAGGTAATTCTCAGAAAAAAGACTACATAAAGAGCACTTTTGCGGAAATATCGGTATGTTTCCATGGAAACGGATCGCTCCGCAATGCATCGTTTTTTTTTTCGCTCTTTGGGTTTAAGCGTGCGGAAAGCGACATTTTGGTATATTACATTCAAACACAAAAATTTTCAACACGTTTTTAATGACGAACACGCTGTACCTAAACATAGGCAACATTAAGGAATTGCAAGAAACTGCTGTCTGATTTATTCCCAACGTTGAAAAAGTTCAGGCACATGCCAAATTTCGTATTAGTAGCTTCAGTTAGTTCTGGCTAGGCTATATTAACATGCGAAAGATAGAACGACATTAATGTTCATCCCCCCCCCCCTAATAATTTCGTGAGTTAACACAAAACAACAAGTGATTTCATACATAATACATGCTCAGAGTTCTTCGAATATGGGTGTCACTTTAAAGCAAAATCACTCGTCTTTTTAAAGTCGAAATCTCATAAAACTGGACGGTTTCTGTATTATATGAGGCAATAGGAGCTCCCACATACCATACGTGGACATCAGGACTGAAGAGGCTATGCTGAAAATAATGAAAAACTTTGAAAAATAGCACGCATTTTTAGTACTTACCGGCAAAATCATCTTTTCGGGTTGTACAAAAGTCTCACCCTATTTCGACGACAAATAAAACGTTTCACCATCCACACAAGCAAAAATGTTAGCAGGGGCAGAAGGGGTTTCGTAGGTGGCACCTTCCCTTCCCTTAAACTTGGACCCAAAAGTCTTTTTATTTAAGGCATTTGTTCTAAACATCGGTCCTACAATGTTCTTTACAACCTATTTTTGTTGTTTAATACAGCATTTTTTTAGAAAATGGTAAAAATTCATTCGCTTTATATGAATATTCATAAAATTTTAAAGTTCAATACATCGTGCGTATAAATCATCTAAACTGCTTTTGAAATTGAGCATGTGAGAAGCATGTAAATTTTCTACCAGATTTGATTAAAATTAGTTTTGGATGCGGAATGATTTAATAAACTTCGTACATAAAGTCTTATTTTTTTTATTTAAGGCATTATGTTTTATTATAGGCTTGCAGGCGTGAACTGAATAAATGACAGATTGAAATGTATTCATTTCACGCTGCAAGAGCTGTTAGATGAAGTCATATTAAACATAAAACTTCGCGTAACTTTGTGCTAAATGTTCGATTAAAAAAAAAAAGAAAGCAAAGATATAAAAACCCTAAATATGCAAAGTGAGAGTCAGGGCCTAACCATAAGACTTTTGTTCACAAGGCACTTTTCAAATGTTGCGCCGCTATATATAGCTAGCTCAATTTTTGCGCCCCTATACATTGCTCTAAACTCAATTTTTTGGCTTAGTTCGGCATGTGTGTCCGTGAGATAATCAGGGACTTCGGCACTTCTGATTTTACCGCATTTTGTACCAACCCCAAATCCAGATTAGTTCGATAGTGGCAGTACCATCCAAGGGTGTGTTCCTTTCTACCACAAACTTCCGAAGAGTTCATCTCTACCTCATTCAGGAGCCGATAGATGGCGGTACTACATTTATTCTGAGTACATTTATTCTGGGCTGCGCCGCGTTAGCCCGGTTGGGAGAGGCGTCGTTCTCGTAGCCGAAAGGTGTAGGTTCGATCCTGGGACCCATTAAAGACCGCTGGGCTCGCTAATGGCGATTGGAGCCACGTTAAATATGTCGTGGTCGCAATGTCCTCCAAGTTCCCATAAAAAAAAACGCTATCTCTAGAGGTGGCAAAACTAAGCCTTGGAGTATTCTGCTTGCTTCAAAATTAAGAAACCCCGCTAACGATCGATAGTACCGCCATCTATCGGCTCCTGAATGAGGTAGAGATGAACTCTTCGGAAGTTTGTGGTAGAAAGGAACACGCCCTTGGCCGGTACTGCCACTATCGAACTAATCTGGATTTGGGGTTGGTACAAAATGCTGTAAAATCAGAAGTGCCGAAGCCCCCCCCCCCATGCCATAATCCATGAATACAAGACAGAGTACATTCAGTAAATGAAACCTACGGTCTTCCACCAAAAACATTTGCAAAAATGTGTGGTTTAAATGTCGGTTTCTACAGAATAGGGAGTTTAGATTTAATATTTTCAGCTGAAAAATTCCCTATACACGGTGGGCACTAACTTTAAAAATTCATGAAAGCGGGGAAATAATGGAAATGAAAAGCGATTTGGAAGGGGGCACAGTACCATTAACTTTGCCCAAATGATCTGTAAACATGATCATACTCTAGTCCCTGTGTCCGTTTAATATGAACAAAATATTTTTTTATTAAAAGAAGTAGATTAATGTAGTATTATTATGTATGAAAATAAAAGCAGAAGATACAAAAATAGTTTTATAATTTGGGTTTTAAAAAGTGCGCCACAATTATATGGTAATCACGAAATACTGCGCGTACTGTAAAATTTTAGAAAAAGCAAACAAAGCAACAATTCTTCACAAATTATATTGGTAAGATACTAATCGTCAACTTGAAACCAGAATACATTGAAAAAGAAAGTTTACAATTTAAAATTTTAGCAAAATTTTGAAAATTTATCAAAATAGTATAAAATCCTTAATAAATTTCTAAGTAAAACAAAACAAAAATAATAATGAGATTTTTTTGTTGTTGTTGTTTTAGTATGTACAGTATAAGTAGATGCACTTGCAAAATAAATTTCACTGGGCTAGCTTTTATACTTTTAAAGTAATCATGCGCGAAAAGCTGAAAATTAGTCATTTTCAGAAAACACGATTTAAAGTTTCATCTGTACATTTGGCCGGCTGCACAATGACCCACAAAAACCTTTATAAACTCATGATCTAGCAGGAATTTTTGAATGCGGTTTTTTTTTTGTATAGTGTTGATAAATGAATAAATATTCAGAATGTCTTAAAACATAAAAATCGATATTTTGAACGTTTAAAAGGTCCGGTCCTATGCTCAAGAGAAAAATAAATAAGCACATAAATATAAATACATGTATGCGTTTCAGAGCCGTACCCAGAAAAAAATTTCGGGGAGGGGGGCAACCAAACGGCGGAAAAAGGCTAAATTTTTCACGAAAAGGCTTCATCATTATTGTTTTGTTAACACAATTTAAAATTTTGGGGTGGGGGACCGCACCCCCTGGTGCCCCCTTGGGTTACAGCCTTGATGCGTCTGCGCCATTGGCCTGTTTATTTACGTTATTATGAATTTTTTTTTTTTAATGTCTTAAAATATTACCGTGCCTTAGCGATGCCAACCCTGAAAACTGTTTTCATTTCTGTTATTTTTTCCCGATTTTATGAGTTTTTAAAGTTTCAGCACATTTTTTTTTTTTTTTTTTTTTGGGTCCGTCCTCCTTGCAGACAACTGTTGACATATTAAGGTAGTCCGCCTACGTTTGGGGCGAATTCAGCTTCCTTAATGGGATAATGATATATATATATATACACCCCATTTTAGTGTTTGACTTGGGTTTTGATGACAGCTATAATTAATGTAGCCTAGTCTTTAATTTTTAGTAGTCTTTTCTTCTTCCTCCCCATTCCTTAACTGAAGAATAATTGCGTGGGGAAATGTCGAGACAAGTGAGAGGTTGGTTTTATACGAGAAACATCTGTGACAAACAGGAGGCACTTAAAACCAACGTTTTGCAGAGAGCAACAAACGAGATAATCGTGACTCGACTGCGTAACATGTGTGGAAGATGGAATTCGTTTCACTCATGAGAGGTCATCCAGAAATGAGTTGCATAAGCTATACGGTATAATATTAAGTACGTAAGCACAGAACTATGCAGCACAAGACTAGTTCTCTGAACGTTAACCCTTTAAGGCGCAGTGATCCCGCTCTGGGAACACCCAACTCTAACGTTTTGACTGTTGCCAGTCACGAAGAATAGATTGGATTTCTATAAAAATAGTTGCGGGTGACATTGCTCAACGAGAATTCTTTACTTTTTAGCACGTCCTTTCCCGTAAAAAAATGGTCACGATTCTTTTTAACAGCACTGACATCTGCTGAAAAATGGAAGAACGCGAGAACAGCTGGATAGATTGCCCAATGCTGGAAAAAGGGCAGCCGTTGCCATCGATCGACTTAACTACCAGCAAGATGGCGGACGATCGAAACGTTCATCGCGTGCCACAGATCTAGAGACCTTTTTTGACGCAGCTGGCTGTGCGCGAGCACAGCCAGCTGTCGTCAAAAAAGGGCCTCTAGATCTGTGGCACGCGATGAACGTTTCGATCGTCCGACATCTTGCTGGTAGTTAAGTCGATCGATGGCAACGGCTGCCCTTTTTCCAGCATTGGGAAAGGGTTGCGCCTCAAAGGGTTAACAGACGTTATAAGCAGAGACTTATTATCACACGGGCATGCGGGGGGGGGGCAATAGCCCAGGACCCCGGAGAAATAAGGGCACCCAAATCTCCCGATTTATCATGATTTATTAAATATTCATATATGCTCCAATAATAATTTTTTTTCAACTCAATTTTCTTTGTAATATCTATAGTATAATTTTTAACAATAAACGGACTTAGATTTATTTTTTGTTCTTCTAACTCAACGGTCTTTAAGTCTCGTGGATCCATCAATAAGAAGTTAGGAGTTCTTGAAAACGTATGATATGGCCCTATATATACATATCACAAAATATCCATTAGTTAACATTTTTCTTTATTTCATGACGAAAGAAAAAAAAATCGAACTTTTTGGTGTACCAGGAAAATTTCCTGGCATGAGAAACTTTGCTCTTGTGTCTCGTCATTGCACTTCCTTGAATTAGCGCGCACCCATGCGCTCATAATACAAACGGACTCAAAAAATATTAAAATCACGTTTAAATACATAGTCTTGTTCTAAATAAGTACATACGTAATTTTTAATTCAATTTTAGCATTCTTTAAAAATGTTTTATTTTTATGTCGGGAAAACGCAACAGCCAACAAAAATAAGTTAAAATGCTTGTGATAGTATAGGGGCCCCAAAATAACCTCTTGCCCCGGGGCCCCGTCTACCTATGATCAGGCTTTGGTCATAAGAACCTGTGTGTTTTGAACGAGGGGAGTGATCTTTGTCATTCGCGTGGGGGAGAAAAACATAAAATAAGAAAGGTAAATTGTGCTCCGAACTCGGGGATTATAAGATACTTCTCAAAAGAATGCCGTTGCTTCCAAGTTTAGATGTTGTGTAGATATTTTATTTTTCCGACTGTAGCCCAAAATGGAGCCATGCCGGGAAGCAACGATGTGCACCGAACGGGGAACTGTTCTCACTGCGCCTTTGTAAAGATGGGCGCGAACAGGTTGAACCCGATATATTTATATTTTTAATCTCTGTTTTTAGATACTATACCTTTGAAATCCCCAACGAATCACAAAAACTTGGCCTCATACTTTGTGAGTTTGAAAACGGTATTGCAATTAAAAGAGAACAAATGCCTATCAAAAAGACTCCCTTGGTTTAAAATTGATCAAGTCGGGAAAACAAAAATCTTGAGAATGCAAACTACTTCTGATTAAACAAACATTATTTTCTATCATTTTCTTGCCAATATATATATATATATATATATATATATATATATATATATATATATATACACAGTGAAATACGTTTAACACCAGGGCCGGCACTAACAGTTTTGCCGCCCCGGACAAAAATATAAAATGCCGCCCCCCACAGTAAAAGTACTATTATAAGAAATAAATTGTTCACAGATACTGTTTTCATGCCTATAAAATTGGAATAGCTCTTTAAACATAACACAGCATAAGAAAAACCATATTTATTAAAAACCAAAAGAAAGAGAGAAAAATAAAGAATTTTTTTTTCTGACTTTTAATTCCGCAAAATTTCTGACTTTTTCTCTTAAATCAATTTTTCAACTAATTCATGTTCGATAGCCAATGTATTTAAATTATTTAACCTATCTGGAAGAGTTGTGGAACGTAAGAAATTTTTAGTTAACTTTAATTTTGAGAAACTCTTCTCTGCACTTGCCACAATTATCGGCAAAGAAAGCGAAATTCTAAGCAATAGCAAGATATGGTGTAAAATCTATAGTTGAAATTAGCTTTAAAATTTCACTTGGGATTTCCTTTTTGGCTAATAAGGCCGCAACTGACACTATTTCATTTACTAGATCAAGCGCGTTTATAATCCCCGATTCCCCCATAGGTCAGTATTAACTCCAATTGTGTACACTATAAACAGTGTTAACACTGTTACACTGTGTTAAAATGTTTAGTTAGCACTTTTTAGGAGTGTGTTTTAACTCATTTATCGCGTGCAAAAATTTAAAATAATTACATTGGGTACTTATTAAATTAAATCTGCACTCTAATGTATTAATGGCTTTGTTTACTGTAAAAAAATTAAACTATCTTAAATTTTAATTTAGGATCTTTCACCAGATCATCTCGTGATTCGCAATCAAAATTAATATGTTACGTGGCTGCTTAAACTCCAGCCAGAATACTATCCAGAATACTAGCCAGAATACTATCTCGTCGGTTAGTTCTCTTGCATAACAGAACATTTCATTTAAAATCACATCGAAGATCCTTTCAAAAAATCTTTACAATTTCTTAAGAGTTCTAGAGCAAGTGGTAAATCGTTGTCTTTTGACTGCAATACCTTTCTTAATGGATTCACGCAATTAAAGATTTTGTGCCAAATAATAATAGAGCATATGAACATGAACTGTTTGAGAGAGTTAAATAATCCTAGCCTCATTGGAATTAGATTTGTCAATACCTTTATACCTTACCAATAATGCGATCTGTTCAATTTTTTTGGCATCAGGAATGCAATCTAGAAATATGGGATAATATTTGGCTAGTTGAATTTCATTAACAAACTGTAATTTGAATCCAACTGGAAATCTTGCGAAAAATCTATGCAAAATGTGTAAATATTTGTTTGCATATCACATATAAACAATAGAACAAGGGCGTAGCCAGGATTTTCATTGAGGGGGGGGGGGGCAAGACAAGGAGACCATGGAGTCCAACTGCTCCTCCCCCCCCGGTTTGTCATAATCAGACCCTATGACTAGCTCATTTTAGGGGGGGGCAGCTGCTCCCCCTGGCTACGCCCATGCAACTGAAGCGAATGAAATGAAATTTATAGCAACACCAAAAGTGGCAACTTAATTTAAACTGCAGTTGCTAAAATATTTCTAATTCGTTTAAAAGTTCTGAGATTTAAAACTGTGTGTAGATGTATGTTCGCCCATTGTTAAAAAAATGGCTCAATGGAATAGAATTAAATTTGGAATTACATTGAATGGTAAGTTAATTGAAACAATAGATACCAAAATTGTTTTAAATAATTCATAAACTTTGAGATTTTGTAAAAATCGCTTTAAAAATTTGTTCTGGCATCCATCAAACGGATTAAGAGAACAGAATGAAATTAGGCTATATGATGGGTAACAAAGCATCATCGAAATTTTTAAAAGATTTGAATAAATTGAAAGGGTTTGCAAAAATTTCATTGTACTTTTTTTCTTTTTTAGGGGGCGGGGAGAGAGGGGGATGGCGTCACTTTAAGGAGTCTGGAGATAATACAATAGGTGGCTGTTCGACTTAAACAAATTACGTTGATTTCATTTTTTTTAATTATTATTATTTTATAATTTTGAGAAAATTGTGCAAAAATTTTACAGGCATATAATATTAAAATTTCCAAAGTTAATAGAACAAAATTCAGTTACTATCGATGAGATTGAGTTAAATAACGTTGATAAATACATATATTATTTTGAGAAAATTTTGTGTGACCACTTCGTGAAAACAACTAGTGGTCAGACAAAAGGGAATGAAATGAAATTTTGTTAAATAGTAGGCGGTTAGTAAATTAAAATGTCAGGCTTTTAATTTTCTACAAATTTGAATTATTTTTAAGGTATGACGTAAACTTTGATAAAGTTTTTCGCGCATCAAGTAAAATCATCAAAATATAATTCAATCGGACGTTGCAGTGTTAAATATCGGCTACTTGCTATTATAAAGAATTTTCCAGATATTCTCTTTTCAGTTTAATATTCATTACTAGCATTTTCTTTTGCAACTTTAAATGACTTCTTGATGTAGGAAGCTCATCCACTAAAAGAAAACGTTAATTTTGAATGTAAACTATTTTCTCTATTGACAGTTTGTCTCAGTAATTTTTACTCTCTAACCTGTAATCTTTGAACAATACACAAGAGTTATAACTTTGCTTTCTATATTTCTGCCAGTATGTTAATTCCATTTTTTGTACTACTACAATGCAAACGAAATTTCGCGGGATGGGTACATCAGTTAGTAAAATTATATAGAATGATATTCTTCGGAATATTTTTTAATAATTCTTTTACAAATACGAAATGTATTTTTCAAATTCGAGCCAAAATGCCGCCCCTAAAATTTGCCGCCCCGGACAGGGGTCCGGTTTGTCCGGCCCTAGGGCCGCTCCTGTTAACACGAAAACGCTTAACATGAAAAATCGGTTAACACGAAATGACACAACGGTCCGGAACGCAAAATATGCAATTTAATGCATTTTTGTTCTTTTAACACGAAACAAAAATCGTTTAACACGAAAAATTCGTTTTTAATCTTCAGTGGCATGTTTACGACAAGTCACTAGAACGTTTTTGTGGAAAATAAATTTTATTTAAGTTCTGGGTAATGGTCTTTCTACCTTTTTTCATCCTAGAAGTATTAATAGCATCATCCATAAGGTCTCTCCCCCTCCCCCCAATGAATAGAATTCTTATCTGTATCAAAGAATCGGCGATGGGTGGGAATGCACTTTAGTTGTTCTCATAGATGCGCATTCTAAGGGAGAAATGAATAAAACCATGGGCGATCTTGAACAATTTGTGGACAATATGGCTCTGAAAAATACATTTTAAGTAACTGATTTTTTCTCCCCAAAATAATATTTTTTGTAATTGCTTTTCATCCCAATGAATGCAACTTACTTGTTATTTAACAGGAAATCGATAATATGGTGAGTTTTTTTTTTTTTTTTTTTTTTACGAATCCTTTAACACGAAAAAATATTTTGGTCCCATCGGTTTCGTGTTAAACGTTTTTCACTGTATTTTTTTTTTTTTTTTTTTTTTTTTTTTTTTTACGAATCTTTTAACACGAAATTCTTTTAACACGAAAAAATATTTTGGTCCCATCGGTTTCGTGTTAAACGTTTTTCACTGTATTTTTTTTTTTTTTTTTTCTGTTGAAACTACCGTGTAATCGTTTACAAGGCCGTAGCCAGGAGAAGAGAGGGGGGGGGTGATCATGGTGTTTGATCCCTTCCCCCCCCCCAAATTTTAGTTAATGCATTAATATTTTTATTTGCGTTGACTCTAAAGGTGAAAAAGTTTTAGCACTACTTATCCCCCGCCCAAATTATTTTTTCTGGTTACGGTCTTAAATCATATTAACATCTGCTTATTTATCGTTTAATTAGTTGTTTGTTTGTGTATTTGTGGGAAAAAGGGCGGTTATCTGCACTAGGGATCTAGGCTGAGGGAAGGGGGGGGGTTTACCTCCGTGGGGGACTTTCTGACGGGGGGGGTTCCATAGGGGAGGTGTGGAGGGGCGTCACCCCCCAACTTTATGTAAAAATACAGCTGCCGAAGGACTGTCGGCAAATTTCAGCTTTAACCACCAATCTGTTATATGTTGTTTCTTTAAATTACCAGTTCTGCTGATAGTTTAAGTTATACTCTATCATGAACATAGTCTTGTTACGCTTTTCATTTTAGTAATTTACGTGCCAGTCAAAAAGTACCCTTTGTCCCCTCAAGCCAATTTCATTTCAGATTACTTCAGGGTAATGTAGTGTGTATTAAAGGCAAACCTGCACATTGGGTATCTGTCTGGGTTGGAGGTACTCGAGACCGTTAGAACTAAAGCTGCGCGAGAGTCCAGAACCCTGAACGTGCACTTCAACCATATCCCAATCTTTACTGATTCTAACCACTCATTTCACCAATCTGAAAGTGTTTCCGATTTTCTTACTTTTTTTTTTTCCTTTCCGTTTTTTGATAAAGGCCAATATATCCAGAAGCTCTTCAGAATGAATATAGGACGAAAATAATTCGTACCTTTTTGTAGGTTTTTAATCATTGAACCATCTTATTTTTGTAACCAGGGGCGGCCCGACACGGTAAGCATCGCATCTGGGCGCCGGCTTCGAAGGGGTTTCATTTCGAACTCAAAAACTAAGTAGAGCATAAAAGGGGAGTACTTTTTTATATTATCAGGGGGGCGATACTTACCGTAGGGTCGCTCCTGTTTGAAACCATCTTAATTTTAAATTTCATTCAGAATCTGAGAGATTCCAGTGCCAAGGAAGCCGGTGAGGAGGAGGATTCTCTCCGAACCTGATTTATTAAGATGGCGAACCAACGGGTCGCCGGAGGCGGCTGGTAAAAAATAAGTGATGGGGTGTAAGTAATTTAAAATAAATAAAAACTTAACATAAAACATAAAAGGTTACTTCAAGGCGTAACGATCGTTTCGACCGAAAATTCGTTCGGTCTTCTTCAGACAAACCCTTCCGTCAAACAGAGCAGAGGGAACTGAAAAAGATAAACAATCAAGCATGTTGCCACAAGGAAACAAGAAAAGGCGGAAAAAACCAAGGAGAGGGGAAAAAAGAGAGTGGGGAAGGAATACAAAGAAACGAAAATAAGGACAAACAAAAAAATAAATAAATAAACAAATAAAAATAAACAAACAATAAAGAACACACACAAAAAGGAAAAAGAAAAGAAAACAGAACAAACAAAAGAACATAAAGCAAAGAAAACATAAAAACGCAAAAATTAATTAAATAATATTAATATTTATATATATATATATATATATACTTTTTTTATAGACAACATACAGGACAGCACAAAAAACAGGACAAACAAAATAATAGAAAAGGAAGGGGGGGGGAAAGGAGGGGGCAAGGAAAAAGGTAGCAGAAGAGAAAGGGGAAAGTTATTAGAACATTACAACAACAGCTTCCAAGCGGAATGAACGAAAGGAACGGAAGAACCATCGTTCACAAGACGTTCCAAGTGCTGGGTAATGGAAAAACCTTCCAAAAAATCAAGATGGGATAAAGATCGAGGAGTGCACAAGATCTTAGCCTTAGAAAACTGAAACCGATGATTAGAATTCCAACAATGGGAGGCAATAGAAGATTTGGAAAGCTTATGCTTAGAAACATATCTCTCATGCTCTTTGAGCCTAAATTTGAGAGCTCTTCTGGTCTGACCAATGTAGCCCAAATCACAAGATCCACAAGGAATATAATAAACACCCCCAACGGTTCTCAGTAGGAATAGGATCTTTAAGGGAAGAAAATTTAAGTTTATGAAACAGGTTTAAAAATGACTTTGAAACCGAAATTTTTGAGAAGTTTAGAAATTTTGCAGCATAAAGGTGAAAAGAAAGGTAGTACGATTAATTCACCATGAAAATTAATAGAAATAGTAGAAGTATTAGGCCTATTAAATTTAGAAAGAGCTTTATCAATAATAGAGGGGCTAAAACCGCGACAGACAGCTAAGGATTTTAAGTAATTAATCTCATTATTAAGAGATGAAGAGTCAGAGCAAATTTTGATAGCACGAAACACATAAGTGTAAAAAGCAGAACGTTTTTGTTGGTAAGGATGATTAGATAGTGCATGAGGAGATAAAGAGATAGAAAAGGGTTTGCTGAAAACAGAAGTAGAGAAACCGTCAGAATTCCTAGAAACAAGAACATCCAAAAAAAGGTAAAGAATTGTTGCACTCCTCTTCTAGAGTAAATTGGATACACGGATCAACAGAATTAACAATCAAAAGTAAATTAGAAATATCACAATTGGAATCCACTAGAACGAAAATATCGTCAACATATCTGACCCAGCACGGAAAATGAAAGACCTTGAAGAGCTTCTCTTCAAAATAATGCATATAAATATCACATAAGAGAGGTGAGAGAGAATTTACCCATAGCAAGGCCCTCGGTTTGTTTATAGAATGAACCATTAAAAATGAAAGCAGTTTTTAATGGTTCATTCTATAAACAGCGGGGGGCGAGAAAATCCAACAGCAAGTAGTGATTCATGTTTTTAAAAAATCATCTTATTTATTCTCATTTTTACTCAAAAATATATCAATTTTCGATTAAAATGTCCATTCAAACATTACTGAAAACATTATTTTGTAGAAAATTCGACTCAATGTTCATTGTTAAAGATTAAAAAACTGAATGTGTGCTGAAAAATGTGAGGGGGGGGGGCGCCACCGTAAGTTAGCCTTTGTTGGGGGGGGGGAGGGAGCGCGACTTTAAAAGGTTGAGAACTGCTGCGTTAAAGTAAAAATGATAGGTAAAACAAGTATATATTTTTGAAGGCGTATTGGTGTATATTGTCGGCAAATTTTGACTTTACATCCCCCCAACATTTTTGCTTAAAATCGGCCCTGCTCTTAACCCGTACTTATACTAAGTTACGGGGAAAACCACACCACAGTTAATTGTAAGGCGTCCATTGAAAAATGATGAATATAACGCTTTTAATTTCACGAAATACTTATTAATACCGTATATTATGCTTTAATCCAGTATTATCTTAACAAAATCTATTAATACTCCCTATCATAGGCGTAATTTTTTAACCCTTTAACGCGCAGTGTTCCTGCTCTGGGAACACCCAACTCTGACGTTTTGAGTTGCCAGTCATGAAGACAGAGACGGCCCGAGGGGCGTGCGGGGGCCCCAGGCGAAGCGGGGCCTCTTCTCTATCATGTCTTATGAGATAGCAATAAAATGGCCCAGGAGCGGGGCCTTAGGCAATCGCCAACATTCGCACCCCCCTTGGGCCGGCCCTGACGAAGAATAGATTTGATTTCTATAAAAATAGTTGCGGGTGACATAGGTCCACGAGAATCCAACGTACTTGTTAGCACGTCATTTCCCGTAAAAAAAATGGTCCCGATTCCTTTTAACAGTACTAACATCTGCTGAAAAATGGAAGAATGCGAGAACAGCTGGAGAGATTACCTAATGCTGAAAAAGGGCAGACGTTGCCATCGCTCGACTTAACTACCGGCAAGATGGCGGACGTTTCGATCGTCCGCCATCTTGCTGCTAGTTAAATCGAGCTATGGCAACGGCTGCCCTTTTTTCAGCACTGGGAAAGGGTTGCGCCTCAAAGGGTTAAGGGCAAGAGGGGGCAATTGCCGCCTCCATAAAATACAGCTATCACCTATCTGAAAATAGCATTTTCTGCTGTAGGAAACATTTGCCTCCCTCCCCCTCCCCAATGTCACTTGCCAATTTACGCCAACGCTCCCTATTACTTATACTAATACCATCTATATTCACTTCATCCTCTTAAATGATCACTTTAAATTTTTAAGTTCTACATAGTTCAACAAAAGAAAATACTTTCTTTACTTTAATCTCGGAGAAAACATCAACAAAGTATATAATCTTGATAACCTCTTTCGAATCTCGCACATTGCGAATATGACGTATATTGTGTGGCAAATTTTATGAATCTCATACGTCATTTTCAATTTATAAAGTCGCATTTTGACCGTCCTAAAAGAAATCCTGGTTAGTTAAGTTAGTTCACCAGTTCATTCACGCAAGTTAGTTTTCAAGCGGAGTGATATTAAAACTTACAACGCCGTGGAATTTTTTTTTCTTTTTTTTACATGGGATTGTTACGAAGTACTAATGTAATCCTACATAAAAAAAAAAAAAAAAAAACTTTTCCTCATTTCATGAGAACGATTACGAAACAATATATACAAACTCTTTTATTACATTTATAGATACAACGTAGCCCATGATTGAGTGCTTTAGAAAACTGATTTTAAAGAGTGATATGAAATACGTAGCTCATTATTTGAGCTACGTCCAATCTTTCTCTGCTCTCCTCGAACAATTATATATATACATATTCGATCATTATCTAGTCCATAAAATGCCTTATCCTACAGGAAAGTAACCGATGTCGTCGTACAGGCTTTTTATAAACGTATAAATAAACAAGTAAAAGGAAAAAGATAAATTCTTTTATCCTGACATCATACATAATGCTAAACTCTGTTCCTAGATACACCACATTGATAAAAGCAGTGATCAGCGGTGCTTGAAGAAATGCATTTGTTTGGCCCGGGCGTTTTATTTATTGGCTGCATTTGGCGAGTTTTATGAATCTATTTGGCATCATTTATGACGGCGCGAAAAGTGTTGGTGGCGTTTCCATGGAAGTAGAATCATCATATCATAGACTAGCGAAAGCCGCTATCTCTGTGGTCAACAAGTAATTGCAATTTTAATATTGTTTTAGTGACTTAGGATGACACAGTAAGTGTGCAGAAACTTGGTACATGTTTATTTGTATTTGTCCCATAAATGTTTGTCGAAGTATGTGTATATTTTGAAACCGTTGCCTGAGCGCTGAGTGTACACACCTGTTTTGTTATGATGTAAAACGGATCTCAAGCAAGCCGGAACCTAGGAGCATAGTAAAGCGTGAGGTTTTAATGTCTTAATTTTTAATCCAGTGTCGTTTTTATTTTTTAATTGGTTTTTAGTTTTGTGTATCTGCGAAATTTTCCACTTTTTCCTTCATTTTTACCTCGTAATATTCTCTGGACTTACTCGGTGATTTTTTTAAAATTTTAAAGTAAATTACTAATTCTTAGGAAGTATATAAAATTTGCAACGATTTTCTATGCAAACAGTAACAGGATAACTGTTGATTTAAATCATATAAAGGCTGAAGTGTGAAGGTCCAGCGTTCTAGCCTACCACACCGCTGTCGGTCTAATGGTCCGGAGTTTTGGTCGGTTTTCTCCAAATGTAACGTGATAACGCGTTAGAATTCCTTAAAAAGTCCCCCGACCAAGGCACCCTCCTATAGGCAGATGGACCTTGCATTGCTTTGCCCAAACAAACTGACAAATTAAATTATGGGAATATAGATAGCTATATCTGCTCCATACTCCCCCCCCCCCCAAAATATTATTTTGTTTAATTTATCAAATAAATGAACAAGATTTTTATGCTAAAATCCCATAATGTTGCTGTAGTGCATATTATTTAAATGACAGCATATTTAATGAGTAAAAATATTGACATTTTTATTTATCTTGGAACCCTAGTTTAAATGAATTGCAGTTGTTTCATATTAAATCATAATCAAATTCCCTTAAAAGTTTTTATCTTTAAAACAGTAAATAAATATAGTCTTTGCAATTCATAAATGCATGAACTTTTAATACAGTTTGGGGAACTCATAAATGTAGACAGTTTGATAAATCAAATCCATAATGTTCTTTTAAAACTTAAAAAATGATCAGTATAACATCTTTATTCATTCAGCGAAAATATTCGATATTTAACAAATAATTCTCAAGCTTAGCCACTAGAATTGTATTATAAGTTAGTATTCCCATATTATATTTTTTATAGCACAGTTGTGGAAAGAATTATTCATTTATTTAAAATATAAATCTGTACATTGAAAAATAGTATGTTGCATTATTAGCTTGTATGTTGCAATTTTTACTGAAATCATTTTCCAATATTTACCTCAATTAAAAATAAAAAGAAAGTATAATAAAGGATGCTTATTTAAAAATTGCATTATTGTGGATTTCAATGACCAATATTATATCATAACATTTATACTGGGTCCTGCAAAAGGACTTGAAACTTTAAAAAAGTCTGTGAATTAGTGTCAGGGTGTAAAAAAATCAAAAAATGAGATTTTAAAAAATTTTTTTTTTTAATTTAAATCAGAATTTTAAAATAAAATCAGAATTTTGGGAAAAAAAATAGATCAAATTTTTAAAAGAAAGTTTAACTACTTTATATATAGTCAGAATAAAGAAAAAAACATCTGCGCACATAATCCAAAACTATATGCAAACTGATACTAAATACACAGTGTATATATGAACACGTGTATATGCATATGTGCACACATCTGTGCAACGCTCTTGGGCTATAGTGACTTAAAAAAGATATTTCTTGTAGGTAACTATCCATTTAACAAAATATTTAAAAAAAACTTCGAATTACCAGAAAACTATCTGCAAGACCTTTGAATGTATCCGCGGCCATCATGCGTGTGTGCTTCTACATTATCTGACAAAGATTAGTTTAGATAACTGGTAAATATCTAGTTGTTGGCTTGCAGAAAATGTTTAGGGCCCAATATTTCCCCAGAACACAATTTGTTTTGTCCAAAATTGAAGCATATTTTCATTCGAATTCAAGCGACTGTCTATCGCTAGCTTCTTTTGATAACAACTGTACCTCTACAAAATTGTTTCTTTTCCCTTCACAAGAGAAATAAAGCAGAGACTAGGAAAGCTACAATCACTGCGATATCTGAAGACAGTCATATATATATGTCAGTCGTCCCAACGTCTGGGTACCAATCCGTTTATCAAATGGTACAGGGATTATTTCCATTTTATTTACTGTAGTGTATTTCTCTCGGGTTTGTGTTTATAACAGAAGGAATTTTGTAACTATTTTAAATTAGTTTATTATTTATTAGATATTTTAATATTATGAATTAAACTAGTGTGTGTGCATTCATAAAATTGAAAATAAATGTGCTTTCCAGAAAAAAAATTAAAACAAAAAGTAAATAAAATGAGTTTCCTATTGAACAATAAGTAAGCATAACGTCATTTATACATCAACATTACTGTATACTGTTAAATCTAAACAATCAACACCCCTCCTCCTCCCCAGCCACCCACGCACCTCAGCGGGCCACGGTAAAATTAGAAAATGTTGACCAGTCCATGGAGATAAAAAGGTGTTCGGGAGCACTGATATACATGACTAAAAGTGCTAATGTTACAGATTAAGATATTCTGTTATAGACTAAATATGATTAAAGGGTCCGCATTTTCATCTAATTTATTTATTTATTTTAAGTTCCATTGAGAAGAAAAATCAAATGTTCTTGCAACTTTAAATGTTTTATTTTTAACAGTAATATACATTAATTTTTTAAAAATAGTTCTTATGTCCTGAATGATAAAAAATTTGTAAAATTTAAGTTGAAATTGAATTCCAGTTTTCGGAAGAAAATGAAATGAAAAAATTTTCTTTAACGTAACATGTGTCTAACGAATTCAAGATGACAGTCATTCAACAGCCTTTTCTTTTTTGTCTCTTATAATAAGTTATGTAATAGCTAAGCTGATTGTCACTGTTAGATTGCCTATAGACTGAATGCTAATAAATTTCAGAATGAAGCCCGTCAAGTTGTCGTACACTTGCTGTGAACCTGAGGAGAATGCTAATGAAGACCTCCCTCCCATTATTCTGCATCATGGTTTCACTAGTTGTAAAGAAAGATGGAAACCCATTCAGCAGTCCCTAGCTGATAAAACCAAACGAGTCGTGAGTACTTCCTCTCTCTCTCTTCCTTTGTCTTCTTTACTTAACCTTTAACGGACCAAATTGAGTTCCAGGCATATTTTTAATTGTTTTTTTTTTTAATTAATATTTTGTCTTTTGATGCATTAGTTAGTCATTTAACTGGGGGGGGGGGGCAGAGGCGCCGACTTTACAAAATTTCTGTGGGTGCCCTAAAAGTCCGTGGGGGGGGGGGGGGTTCATAAAATGTTGAAAGTCGTACAAGGTTTGTAATTTTTGATAAAGGATCTCCTAAGTTTTTTGTGCTAAAACGCGACAATTTATTTTAAAGGGGGAGTACAGTTGGAATGTACTTGGCTAAGATTGTAAAATAGTTTTAGTAGGTGATTTTAAGATATTTCGATTCCGAAGATGGGTTTTATGGAACAAGGAAGAAAAATACGGCACACTCATAAATAACGATACACTTTCCAACTTTATGGAATCTTTTCCAACTACCCTTGAATCTTTTCCTATTATTATTTGCTTCCTTGCTCG
Organism: Cheiracanthium punctorium; assembly: GCA_038373885.1. Classification (NCBI taxonomy): domain Eukaryota; kingdom Metazoa; phylum Arthropoda; class Arachnida; order Araneae; family Cheiracanthiidae; genus Cheiracanthium; species Cheiracanthium punctorium. The sequence goes on along the minus strand of JAWZYV010010530.1, from coordinate 378,049 downwards.
TAACTACTCAATCATTTGACTTTTCGTGCACATTTTTAACAGTGGGAAATGGGTAATACAAATAATCATTTTAGCTCCACATAAAATATCCAATATCTGAGGGTATAGATCGAAGAAACGATATCTGTCTCACGGTTTTGGTACACAAATTAAAATAAACTAATTGTACCAAGGATTCGAAAAAATTCAGGATGATTCTTTACAAGCTGCACAACACACTGCAATAAATTCGAAAACTTTCATGAAACTTTCAGAAAAAAATCTTAAACGTGGAACTGCACAGCAAAATATTTCTAAAAGTGGCCATTCTGCAAAATTTTTCGTTTATTCCGGCGTCTAGTACAGCTTGTGAACATACATTCTAAAAATTGTGAAGTGCTTGAGATAATTAGTTTTCTTTTTTGTATTTATATGCCAAAAATTGCGTGTTTATTTCCCAGCGCTGAAGGCGACATTCAAAGCAGAGCCCGACTAAGCCAATGTGAGGCCCATGGCAGACATCTCTCTTGAGGGCCCCTTTTATACTGATATAAGCAAATTTATCTACACATACATAGTGTTATTTCTTCATTTTGGGGCCCTTTCTATTGTGGGGCCTAGGGCAGCTGCCCCATCTGCCCTTGATTTAGTCAGGCTCTGATTCAAAGTTTAATTTAAGTGAATAGTGTGAATTTTGGCATCCGATTATCTGTACTACGGTGAAGGAACGCTGGGCATAGAATGAAAGTCTCCACAGTTGTGTCTTAGTAACGATAACAGCAGACCAGTTAAAATCAAGATTCTTTTTAAAGCAATGAAGTATTTCTGATGAAATGCCCTTCTTTTAGAAAAATCTGCTTGTGCTGGAGTCACCTTAAATTTGTTTGCCTTACGCAAATTCTCTGTCAAAATTCGAGAATTCCTGGGCGCACACCCCCTTTGCCCTTGTAATAAATCAGACCCGAAAGAGGTGTATTACACTATTTCACTTTTTTAAAAACTTTTAGTGATAGAATTTTGATTGGTTTTAACTAATCATTAAAAATTTCTAAGCAAAAGAAAAGTGTATTACTACGTTTATTGGGGAGGGGGGGGAAGACATGCAACAATAATATCACAATCAGTCAAATTTCTTGTCATGTAAATGGAAATTTTGTATCAAAAGTGATTCAGTTTTCGGATGTAACAATTCACGATCAATGTTATTCTTGTTTAATCTATCTCATCCCTGTCTGAAAACCTCAGAGTTTTCAAAAAATGTTATTCATAGTATTGTTCTCAGCTCATTCATTTCCTGTATTTTTTTTTTTTTTTTTTTTTTTTTTACATTTTTGTACCCCTATAAACAGCTGCAGCTAAGCCTTGACTATTTTCTTTTCTTTTTTTCCCCAACAAATTAAAAAAATTACAAACATTATACCTTTAAAATAAAACTAGATAATTTCCTCAGAATGAATTAATGCAACGTTTTCTATGTTGAAATGTGTGTAGGACCACATAAAAGATTGGTAACTATTTAAATGGCAACAGAAAAATAAAGCAGAACAAAAAAAAGTTGTTTATCTTAGAGTTAATAATTATTCAAAAAATATTTTGAATTGTTGACCATATAACCTCCAGGCATGATTTTGATCATCCTCCTGAAGTAGAGCTATTTTACCCTCTACCATTATGTGGTCAAATTTGCAAAATTACCAGAGACATACATTTCAGTAATGTGTGTTCATGCGCCCGTAATTTCAATATAATTTTACAAAAACAGCATTGGGCTAGATCAAGAACAAAAATTGAACAAAATATTAGCACAAAATGAAACGGAAGGCATCTCGAAATGTTAGTGTGGTGGACCACAGTCTGTTCCATCCGTTTCAATAAATAACTGAGTACTAAAATCATTCAAAAATAAGAAAAGGAAATGGAGACTTTAGAAAAAAGTGACATAAACATTTATACCATAGAAGCCTCGCCTCAGTCTCATTCAATTAACACCAAAGCGCCGACACTTTTTGATGAATGGGCATCTTTTTTTGTTCCAGAGACATACAAAGTGTTGTATATTAGGTGCTTGTAAACAGACAGACCTTGATGTTCTCTATTTACAATAAAAACAATTAACCCTACTCACTTCGGAATCCTGTAGTAATATTATTAGAACTATCTCAAAACATTTCCATAATGGGAATGAGTCTTTCACCTAACTCCTGTGTTATCTTTCCCGCGTGAACTTCTGATTGTAGCCAGCGGCTTTGTCTCAAGTTCTCCGTTTTCCGGTACTCTTGGGCTAACACAGTCTCATTGTATTCATACATTTTCCCATGGAGGACGAGGTTTCTGGGATGAGGGCTGTGGGTCAGAAAGGGGGTGGCGGCTGCAGTGGACAAGGGCATTGCCTGTGGGGCTGTAGGCAGTCGCACATCATATTGTGAAAAAGCTTTGACTTTAGAAAGATATTGTTTCCGTGGGCGCCAGATAGGAATGCAAGTGGCAGTGGGGGATAAAATTTGCAAAATTACGAGAGACATACATTTCAGTAATGTGTGTTCATGCGCCCGTGATTTCAATATAATTTTACAAAAACTGTATTGGGCTAGATCAAAGCAAATAGTACCTAATTCCGCTCAAATCTCGGAAAATTAATACAGAGGTAACAAAAATTAACTTAATAATACCTTAAATTAGGTAATTAATTTTGTAAATTGCATTTAAAAAAATCACGGCTCTTGCCGAAGAAACAAAATCTGCATAACGGTCTTAGTACACAAATTAAAGTAAACTATCGCACCAAGGATTCGAAAAAATCTAGTGATTCTTTATAAGCTGCACTACATACCGAAATAAAGAATAACACTTCTTTAAAATTTTCGATTTTTAAGAATTTTTTCTAAAAGTTTCGTAAATTATACAGGTTTATTGTTTATTTCAGTGTATAGTGCAGTTTCTAAAACATACATCCTAAAAATCTGAAATATTTGACAAATTAATTTTTTTGAATTTGTGTACCAAAATTTCATTTTTTTTTTTTTTTTCCCCGAACTACAGCGATAAGCTGAAAGTTGCTGTCATTCAGTTGCCTTTAAACAGGGTTTAATTTCGATCCAAAAAAGTGCAAGAGCCCTGATTTTTTTATTGCAATTTACAAAATTAATTACCTAATTTAAGGTATTATTAAGTTAATTTTTGTTACCTCTGTATTAGTTTGCGATGTGATAAAATTAATATGAACAGAAACAATTACGCTGGTAATTAAAATTCCGAGATAAAAGAAATAGTGGAGCTGAGCTCCCATGCAATGCAAATTAAGCACTTCCTTTAAATACATGCAAGTATTTAGCACCCACAAAAACTTTTCTGTGGGTGCTTGAGATCTGACATACTATTGAATTGTTCGAAAAGTAATTTCGTTTCCTTACATAGAACTAAAACAAATAAATTTTCAACAAGCACTGATTTACAAACATGCTGTGCCTAGGCATAGGACCCATATTTGTTAAATTTTTAAGGGATAATTTTATAAATAATACTTTTTTTTCTTTGAAAAAAAAAGAAAAAATGGAAACCCTCCCCCTTTTTTCACGTCTACCCTCTCTGAATAATCATATTCGAAATGTTCTGAAATCGATTTTTCGGCATTCGCGAGGGCTGTATTTTACAGCAAGAATTTTATGGATATCTCTTTTCTTCTTTGAGATCACGCAGGATATGTGAAAGGAATGTTTCGCTCCCCTATCCCCCATAAGTTAAGAATTTTGGAAAATGTTTTCCATTCTAGCACGCTAAATAACTCACATACTTGCCAAATTTTGTATTATTATCTTCAATAGTTTTGTCTAGGTAAAATATTGACGTACGAAAAAGCGAAATGACTTTCCGAACAACCCAATACATAAAAAAAAAATAACCGTCCTTCAATAAAATTCTATTTTGCAGTTGCAAAGTGAGTGTCGAGTGCTTTGCAGTTGCAAAGTTCTACCTGTTCTACCAAAGTTCTTGCCTGTTCTACCGCTCTATAGTTACGCCAGTGATTGTCTCATCGAAGTTCCTCATGCTCATCTGAATTATAAAGGACATGGGTGCCCATATAGGGAAGTAGATGGGGGCTCAGGTCCCTCCCTCTAGCCGTCGGTATAGTGAACATTTTTATATTAGCTAACCTTTTTTTCACTATTTCAGTACTAAAATGTTTGAAAGCGCGATTTCCGATGACCTTACAAATGCGAGAAATAACCCCTCCCCCCTCGTCTTAAAGTACTCATACGGACGTCCATGCCGAAGCACCCACATACATTTGGCCTCATTAAAGATTTACTTTTAAACTTTTAAAATATCACACAACTAATAAGCAAATAAAGCATTTTAGTACTGAAATAATGCAAAAAGTTCCGTATGCTTTACAAATATTCATATTACGTAACGGCATAATTGGGGCGGGGGGGGGGTGGACCCTCCTTGAGTGTACATCACTGTGTTGGGGTTATCAGACGATTGCTGGTGCTCAGCACCCAACGTAATTTTTTTACAAGCCCAAAGCACCCATATAAACGTCCTTTCCTAGCCCTTTCTGCGTACTTCAAATTATGACTTAACACTAAAATTTCTGTGGGTGCGGAGCACCCACAGAATTTTTTCAGTGGGTGCTTGAGCCCCGGAGCACCCACGTAGTCGGCGCCACTGGGGGGGGGAGATATTGCAGGGTTTCTACAGACCTGGAAAGTCAGGGAAATTAGCAGACATTGAAGAAAGGTCAGGGAAATGCAAGAAAAATTGAATTTTGCGGTAAAATCAAGAAAATATTTGCTGTTTGAACCTAAGTATAGAAATTGTTTTATTTTCATTTTCTCATTTAACCTAACCACATAAATAATTTTAAAATGTGTTCTTTATGAGCCTATCTTGTGCAGTTGAAATAGGCTTAATTTTATCCTAAATTATTATCAAACATGGTTTTTGTTAGAATCCAGTGATGTCAAATGAGATTCTTGAATATATTAATTTTATTATTATTATTATTATATGTAAAAAAGGAGGCAAAATATATAAAGAATTATTAATTAAAGGATGTAATGTTAAAAATAGAAATGCAAAATTCGGAAAAGCGTGCTAGATAAAGTCAGGGAGGAGCGTGATAGATGTCAGGGAAGTAAAATCTGTAGAAACCCAGTATTGTATACTATTTTAACTGTGTTACCAGTTGGAAGCATGGGTCATTTCTGACTATACTTTTAGATTGATTTCAAAAACAAAATATACTGATGGGTACTTTAAATAATAAGTGAAATATTAAGAATTTAGATATGCTTGAGCTTGAAGGGAGTTAAGCTTGATGTTGATGATGTTAGTTAAGCTTGAGTTAAGAAATGAGTTAAGCTTGAAGGGAATGGGGTGTATCAAGATAGCTCTATAAAAATTTATGAAAATGGCTATTTTCGTGATGTTTTTGTCCAGTTTTCCCACTTACAGTAGAAATGCAACTTCTATTTCAAAAAATTAAGTCATCTTTATCACCTAATTTTTTCAAGTCAATATTAAAAAAAAAAATATTAATTATAATTTCATCTTTGAATAAATTTGTAACTCGATGTTGGGAACATTGGCCTGTAAATGGTTAATGTTAGTTTGTGTATCTTTCTGGAAGTATTAGGAGGACTGGGAAGTAATGTTGAGTTTTTTCTTATGTCGCTATTTTGCTTAAACAAAACTGCTGAAGCTAAGAAACAATTTGGCATGTATGTGAGCTTTTTAACGAAAGTGATAGATTAGACAGCATTTTTAAAAATTTGTAACCTATGAGAGGTGGCGGGCAGAAAGGTTCTTTTCACTTATCCTGCATGATCTCAAAGAAAAAAAAAAAAGAGATATCCATGAAATTCTTGTTATAAAATATAACACTCATAAATATCTAAAAATGAATTTCAGGACAATTTAAAATTTGTTCTCAAATGAGGATTCACATGGAGAAAGGAGGAAAGTAGTCATCTTTCTTGAAAGAAAAAAAATATATATATTTATAAAATTCTTGTTTTTAAAATGTGACAAAAACGAACTCTACGCTTAGACTCAGTTTGGCTGTAATTAAAAATTTGAAAATTTATTTCTTCAAATTTAATGTTTAAAAACAGAAAATAATACTTTCTGGTCCTTAATAAATCAGTTTTACAATATTTTAAGACTTATATTTACTTTGCAAATCTTATAGTTAATAAAGAAGGGACTAAAATCTACTCCTTCCTCTCTTAATTTTTAAACTAAATTTGTAAAAGGGTAGGCTAAATATATATTTTAGTTTTTTAGCGTATTCGTGTTTATTAAAGAACACTTACACACATAACTGTAATAAAAACTTCGTGAGTGTTTGAAGAGGTATAGAACCAGCCTTGCTTATATAAGGCTAGCATGTATATCTTTACTGATAAAAGACATTTTATGCCTCTTGAAATGTATGTGCTATAGATTTTTAATTTATTTGTAAGTGTTTATTTGAGCTGAATAAAATAAAAGTATTCCAAAGTTTTAAAATATTTATTTCCATTTTTTATAAATACAGTAGAAGATCTGAAATCTGCAAGGCTCTAAAATCTGCCCTGCCAGCTGCAAGTTCAGAAAACTACAGAATAACAGACAATTTAACATCCAACTCAGGGGATCTGTTCATCCCCAGTTGTAAGCCCGTAGTCAGTGGTTAGATTATTACTTTTCTTACTCAGTTGTTAGTTAAAGACTGTCTTCTGTGACACATTTTAAAACTGGCTTTTCCTCATGTAGCCAATTGCAATGAACACTTAATGTTCTTCCTCAAGGCAGGACAAAAATAACAATTGTTGTTTGAACACACATTGGGGAAGAATTGGACCCAGAGAATGGAACTTCAACTTAAAACGTGGAGAGTGATGCTAAATATTGCTGTATTTTGCTATACTTAATGATTAATTCCAATAAAAACTTAGAAAAACTGAATTTTTTCAAAACTTCTGCTTTTAACATATCAATTTTATACTTGGTATTTTTTAAATTAACTTATTTCATAAATATTCACAAATATTACAGGAAAAGTTAGGACAGAAAAACATGCTGTCTCAAATCTTCAACACACTACTTTATTTGCCTATGGATGAATGTAATGTATATGTGTTAAACTGTTATGTATAAACATAATTATTTTCAGGATGAACCTTTTTAAATTGGAATCCTACTTAAACAGGGAAAATGTATTCATTACTTGAAGGATATCCTTTTTAGATAGGTTTTACTGCATTTTTATTTTATTTATTTATTTTTTTTTTTTTTTTACTATAAACTAAGTAATACTTTTGTCTAGGTATATGCTGTTGATGCCCGAAATCATGGTGCTAGTGAAAGAAGTGACTTCTTCAGTTTTGATATCTTATCAAATGACTTGGAACATTTCATGGAAACAAAAAAAATTCAAAAGGCATCCATGGTGGGGCATAGCATGGGAGGCATAGTCATGATGATATTAGCTCTCCGAGCAGTAAGTATATATTTTCATTAAACATACACAACTTAACAACTAATACAAAGTTAACTAAGAAGAAGTTTATCTATGAATCAGTTGATTTTAAAAGGGAACTTCTACACTTTACACTACTGGCCAAAAGTATTGCAAGTTTCAGAAATCTAACCCTTTTCGAGATGAAGCCCCCTCTCCCCCCTCAAAATTTAAAATGAATATAATTTATATTTTTTAATGTCAACATGTTAAATTAGTTACTTCCAAGACAAGATAGCATTAAGTTAAAGAACAAAAATAATTATTTAATTTATTGAAAAAATAGCATAAAACATACTTCGGTTATTATAGAAATCATAATCCATTTTGGCCCTCCGGAATAAAATTAAATAAAGAACTCATTTCAAGTTATTCTACAAAAAGAGGATAATAAATAAATGCAATTAAACTAAAGATCATTTATTATGTTGCTAAGCAGCCTTGGCTTGGATCACAACAGCCACTCTTTTAGATAGGGAATCCACAATGTTTGACGACACTTCCTTCAGTGTTTCAGGGTGGCAACTTAAATTATGGGTTCCTGAAGCTCTCACTTTGTTTTTTGGTGATTTTCAGATGTATTCTTTCCAATTGTACTACATAAATTCACAAAAGTATTTAAATCTCGCAAATTTCCGGTCCATTTTTTCTGGGCTTATTCTTGAAACGATGGTTAGATTTCTCAAACTTGCAATACTTTTGGCCAGTAGTGTATATATAAAAGCATTCACTAAAACCTCGCTATAATGATATTTGATGCTGCGATAAATTCCTCTATAATGATAAAATTTTGTGGTCCTGCGGAATTTACATACAATGTAATCTCTCCTTAATATAACGATACATTGCTCAAGAACAGTAATTTTATTTGGTCCCTTAGGTATCATTGTATCGATGTTTTACTGTATATGTATAATCTTCCAATTAAATGAAGGCAGATGCATTATTTGGCATTAAAGCAAGACTTCTGTCATTCACAGATACACTGCAATAGAGTGGCAAAGTTTACGTTTTATAGTCAAATGATGAGTTTCCCATTTAGTTTTTCTTATTTTCTGAAAAATTTCAAAAACGTTAAAGTCCCTTTTTGAAATCAATCAATTCATGTGTACAAAAGCTTTTTTTTTGTTGTTGTTGCTTGTTTTTTTTTATTTCAACCACCAATGATCAAACATTCTAGGTATATCACCAATGGTGGTTGAGAAATCTCTTTAGAATAGTTATTTAATTAAATTAATTATTAAAATTACTCTTAGGAAAATCTGAATCTTATTGTTCTTATTAATTTCCACACTCACTCATGGCAAAATCATAACTGTGATCTTGGAGTAATCCATATATTGCCAATCAAGCACAGTGTGCACTATAAATAAAGAAGAACCACTTTCTTTATTATAATTACTGCATATATTCTTTGATTCATTGACCAGTAGCAGATAGTAATATAGGCGATAAACTTCTCTAATATTTTTTATTATAACTTTTAAAACTTCCAATTATTTTCATATTTCAATCTCCTGCATGAAATGTCTTGCAGTAGAATTTATAGAATGTTCAGCAGACAGGATTGTGTTGTGGGTTTTAACCAGTGGTTTTAACTATCCTGGTTTGATATCAGCCAGGGCTAACGACTTTGATTTCTGAAATTCACTGTTCAATTTATTCAAAACTAATCAAATATAGTTTTATTATCTATGTTAAAACTATGTTAACAATTGCTAAAAATGTAATAAATAGCATAACACCAGCAAATACCAAATGAGAAAATGTCTTAAGATAAATCACATGACACCAAGATACTTCACAAATATTTTTATGTTTTTACACAAGCTCTGTTATTTAATTTGTGTTGAATTTTAAAAAGTGGTTACCAGGAACAACTTGTAAGGTCGTGCCTGGATTTAGACAGTTTCGTAATTTTTATTATTATTATAATAATTATTAATATTTAGGTATTGATGTAGACGAAATTTGAATCTGTTTGACGACCCCTTCAAAAAATTACAATCGATTAAAATGTCCCCCTTCACAAAATTATAATTGATTAAAACGGCCCCTTAGCAATCACAAAATTATAATTGATTAAAACGGTCCCTTAGCAAAATTACAGTTGATTAGATTGGCCCCTTCGCAAAATTACAGTTGATTAGATTGGCCCCTTCACAAAATTATAATTGATTAAAATGGCCCCTTCACAAAAATGCAGTCGCTTAAAACAACCCTTCATTGACATTTTATCATATATTTTAATTTTTTTTTTGTAAATTATTTTAAGAAAAAAAGTGACTTTACAAAAATGGTACAAAAATTCACAAAAATAAAAATTTCTGGATTGATCCCTAATATTCCAAACTTAGGAAGTAATCTTTCTATTTATGAAGAAAGAACTTTTACAACACTTCATTATATGTATTGTTAATTCAACAAATTTTATATCAGTTGCCTTAATCTTTTTCATTGCTGCTCTCAATTTGTGTTTACTTTTTGCTTTACAACTTTTGTTTTATGTTTTTGGCTGTAACTTGTTTGTATAGTTACAATTGTGTGATTCATTTTTATTTCTAACATTTTTATTGTATTGTATTGTATAAACACATTTTGCTAATGGGCCTCATAAACTTAACAGTTATTATAATTATCATTATTTTAACTGCACTGTTATTTTTATATACAATAAATTAATAAATATTAAAATTAAGACTTTTTAAAACTATTTTAAACACTTCTGACTATTTTTGACCAATTTTCCCTTTTAACAAGCTGTGAGGGGCTCTCTAAATTTAGACGGTTTCATAATTTATTTTAAATCATTACAATCTTGGGCAATAATCGTTCAATTGATGAAGTACTGGTACAGCATTTCATTAGAAATGTGAATTTAGCTAATTCTATATCAGTGCCTTTAATTTTTTTCATTGCTGTCCTCAATTCATGTTTGATGTTTTTAACTGCAAGTAGTTTATATTTTTACAATTTGAATGGTCAATTTTGAAATTTCTTGCATTCTTTTTGTATTGTATAAGAATATTTTGCCAATGAGCCTCATAAACATGTCAGTTTATTATTTTAGCTGCACTGTTTCTTAGATTACTTATTAAGTTACTCTTAATTTACCAAAAAAAAAAAAAAAAGTTGATCATTAATATTAAGACCATTTTTAGCAGTTCTGACCAATTTTGGACAATTAAAACCACTTTTATCTATTTATCAGTTAAAATTACAATACTGTCAGTAGAATGTTGAGAAATGACTTTTAAATTTTAATTGTGGCACTAGTACATTTCCTCAGTTAAAAAAAAAGAGAGATGTGCCACAGACTTCATTATCAAAGTTTAGATTATTATTTTTAGCTTTCTGTATGTACAGATATTTTATGAAATCATTGGGGAAACAGAATTTTCTTTCCTAACTTTTTCAGTTTACTGTTTGCTACTCATATCTTGAATTTTAGCATTCTTTCCCCTTCCTCTAGTTATAGTTCTGAAATCAAAAAGTTCCTTTGTTTCCGAAATTTCTTCTTGATTATAGTAAGTTTGCTAGTCACAAGACTCCATTTGCATACATAAAATGAAGGTGAGGTGTGTTGGTTAAGAAATGAAACTGTGCAGTTGGCTATGTTGGTCTATTGTGAAAATGTTCCTACAAATAGCTAATAGTTTATAAGCTAAATTCTGAAATCCCCTCCCCCCGCATATACTTATAAATTCATGTTAGCCATGTTTCTATATCATACATGTTGTTTTTTTTTTCTTCTTCTGTAGAGAAGTTGCAACAATTTACCTTTTCTGCAAACAACTTTGTATTTAAAAGGAAAATGCCATAAATTATGGATAAAAATCATTACACTTCATATTTATTCTCTTAAAATAAGAATTTTAAAAATTCACCCAAATAAAATACTAATGTTTTGATTTTTTTCTTTTAAGATTATATTATGAATCAACACTGTATGAACCACTTTTCTCATTTTCTTGCTTTTCCTTGGATTAAAAAAATATTGTAAAATGTTAAGTTATAATTATTATTCTAAGTTAGTAGTAGTACTATGTTGCTGAGGAAAGATAATCCTAATTCAAATGTAACAACTTAATTGCAAATTTAAGAAGTCTAGACACTTTAAATAGATAAAGCTTTTTGCACTGATTTAAAGAAGCTTGATTTATATGTTAAATTGGCTTGGGTAGGATTTCACACGCGATAAAATAATTTGTATTGCATTAAATATGATTTGTTAATTATTATTATTAACAATTTAAGCACGCATTGTTATTGTTGTAGTCTGTATGTTTGTCTTTTAATTTTTCATTCAACGCCTTTATATCAAAGATTGCATTATTTTGTTTTAAAATAGCCTGAAAAAGTGGAGAAATTAGTTATTGAAGATGTAAGTCCTAAAGAAATAGAACCCGAGATGTATTATGTTTTCAGTGCAATGATTCAAGAACAAATGAAATGTTTTGACCAGTCCACTGCTTCAGACACTGAAGGAACAATGAATCAGAAGCTACGGGAAAGCATATTTCGAACCGTACCCGTAAGTATTTAAGATGATATTAAGTTTCTTAAACATGTGTATTTTGATTGCTTTTAGATCTATTATTGCATCTTTTTTTTTGTAGAATGTTTTTATAGTGATAGTCTTAGAAAGTATCATTAAAAGCACTACATTTTGATGATTTTATTCTTAAATAACATTTTTTAAACTGGGTTCCACAGAGCCCTGAGATTCTACAAGTTTGGTTAGATCATGGACGAATTGTATGCACATAACAGACCACTTTCTATATCTTGACTTCATTTAATTCCATTTGCCACTTATCTCAATGATTTTTTAAAATTCCAAATTGACTTTATGTAATTCAGTAGAATTTTTTTCTCACTCTCTCAAAGAAAAAAAAATCTCTCTGCTTACCTCGATTTTCACTGTTTGCCCATTAACGCTCAACTTTTTTCAGCACATTCTCCAATTTATGTTGATACCAGAAGTGATACATAAATTTCTGATGCTTGTGCGATCTGAAGAATATAATTCTTTTCTAAAATTATGAATATGACAGTGAAAGATTCCCATTTTACTTTGTTATGGCTGAGTATTTTGTGGAAATCAGATTTTTTATCTGAAAAATTAAATTAGGAAAATAAATTGTTTATGTATTTTTGTGACTTACAGATGCCACCGTCTAAAAATAAACTGCTGGGCATTAATGGGTTAGTTAAAAATTTGCCAGCTGATTTTTCTTTGATCTTCAAACTGTTTTTAAGATGAATCAAAATTATTTGACTCTATAAATGTAGATGAAGAATTAATAACATGCAAAGAATTCTGCGATGAAGACATTACTACAGAAATAACAGCTCAAGAAAACACCGAAGAAGATGATGATGCTTCAGTTTATATCGATAACAATGTGCCAATATACACTCATGTCCATAATGCAATATCGGTTGTTTATCGTTTAATATAAAGCTGTTTTAGCATACCAGAAGATGTCTTCAATGTTTTGTATAAAATTAATGATTTCATACATAAGATTAACATAAAATCAAAACTGAAATAAATGAATAGTTTGAGAAATATTTAGTAATCAAATCCTAAATAAAATTAGTCAATTATTGCTTTGATTCTGAGTATTATATATTAATTCTTCTTTTAACATTATTACAACTAATGATCATACTATGCATTTATCATCAGAAAAGTGAAAATATTTTTCTTTGTAGTTTGATTTGATGGTATATTATCAGCACAAGATTAAAATATACCCCTGAATAAGATATTATGTATGATTTTCGATATCTGGAATATTTTTGCGGTCCTACCGACTTTGAAATATAAAGGGTCAACTGTATACATACTGTTTTATGTAAATATTGTATATATCTGTGATCAATATTTAACGAATAAAAACTTAGGTCAGTGTTTTTGGGACATCCTTTTTCTCTTAAACCGTAAGTGATCAATATATACTTCCAGTTAGAAAAGTTTGTCAAAGTTAGAATAGCTTTTAGATATGGCAATTTCTGAAGTGTATGCCTATTAAAATACGAAATTTAATTTTTACCGGGTCTCCATTTCCTATCACTTATATTTTTTTTAAAGGTTGCTCTGTATCGAAGAAGATAAATTTTAAAAAATCCCATGTCACTGAATGGAACAGTTACTGAGACATCAAAATTTAAAAATTTTAGCATTTCTCAACAGATACAAATAGGATGTCTCAAAAGTGAGACAAATAAAATTACTTTGCAAGTGACTTTAATTTGTGTTAGTAATTATTCAACAGCTACATTTGACCCCTGAAGATCCTATATTAGCTGAAATTTTCCTATAATGCATGTTTGGCAATTTCCAGTTGAAAGTTAGCCCCTACCAATTTCTCTTGTTATTCTTTATTACACTTTGAAATTCTTTCTCTGGAAGTATAACGTAATTAGTGAATGACCCTCTAAAAGACTAAATTGCAGTAATACCTCCGAGCCTGTGTGACAGGAGGAACCAAACGATAACCGCTTAAAAAAAAAAAAAAAAAACACTCAAAACACTGGTGCTGAGTAATAAAATAAATAAAAACTTACTTATAAGAAGTAAATACGATCGTTTTGAACAAAAAATTTGGTCTAAACGATCATACTTACTTCTGATAAGTAACATTTTATGCGTGCTTTTTTTCACTAAGTTTTTATTTATTTGATAACCGCTGAAGTCGGGGAATAATTTCACACATAAATATGTATGTACAAATTATTATTAATTGGGACTAGACTGAACTGCAATTTAGAAGAAAATATTTAATAAAAATCTTAGATAATATATATGTATAACAAATTATATGGTTAAATTGGTAAACCAAACTAATTTTGGAAGTAAACAAAAGATGAATCAAGGAGATTTGAAAATTACATAACTCTGGATTTGCATAAGTCGAGGTATTACTGTATAGATAATTTTACAATGCAGTTCCAATCAGTTCAGGTAATAAATAGGTTTACCTGAACTGATTTTTATGGGTACTTATGTGTTATACCATGAATCATTTTTGCAAATTGTTATTTTTTCTCGATCTGTTAGATTAAGCACCATTAACGTTAAAACAACTGTGCAATTCCTTGTTACTGATGTTCTTAGCCTTATTTCATTATTTAAATACCTGTTTACTTATTGAATACTCTCATTTTTAATTTCTCCAGCCATTAGCATTTTGAGTGCCAAATGTCACACCCTTTAAATTTTATTAAAGGGTGTTTAATTTAGTTTGGTTGATAGTATGATACATATGTATCTTTATATGATATTCCCTTGGATTTTTTAAATAAATTGTTTTATAGAGTTAGTTAGTCTGTGCCATTCATAAATTGATTTTTTTTTTCATGTGCACAGTTTAAAATAATTTGCTTTAATGTTTAATTATTTATTTTAAATTTCTCTATGGTGTTTCTCAGCTATATTGTCATATTTTCTGCAAGCTTTGTGAAATGTACAGCATTCATATGAAATATATATATATATGTGTGTGTGCGTGTGTGTAAGATCAGCTCTTTGGGAATCAACTTCACACATTAATCAAATACATTTTTAACACACAAAAACAAAATTTATTTTGGGTCATACACATAGGACAGCCATTTTTGGTCTCCCTCTAACCATATAATGTTATAGCAGTGACATTCTTTTTTTTTTTTTAGAAATTGTCTGCTGTTTGTTGAAAGATTGCCAACTTATACTAAAATATCCAATTACATTTATTTAATACAAACAATTATATTTTTGTAAATATATATTCTGTATACAGAAAAATGCATTCAGATATTTCTCACCATTGGTAAAATGTGTTGTAAGAGTTACACATCATTTCGAACTTTTTGGGATAAAGGGTGATTCTAATGTGTGAATCATTACTCAGAAGTGTTAATTCAAACTTATTCTTAACACTCCCTCATTGACAAAACTTTTGTTGGGTACTTCTTTAAACACAGTAGTAAAAACGTGATCTCCATAGTGTCATTACATTGGTCAACATAGTATAATGTAGATCTGTGAAAAGAAATCGCACTTGAAAGTAGCATCTTTCACCTGCAAATGCGTTGTAGTTATTTATAAAATAATACTTTGCTTTGATTAGGCTGCTACAAGTAAAAATATGTTGTTATAACAATAAGAAAAAGCAATTATGCATCAAGTATGGGAATAGTTTTAGTGTTATTTGTGCTCTATATGTTGGAAAACTAGAAAATATCTCAGCGTCAGAACACAAGAGTAATAAAGTTTTTCTAATCACTATTTAAATTTTAAGGTTTTTCTGTTAGAGTAAAATTTATTAAATTTCAATGAATGGTGGCAGTTAAAATATGTATAGTTTGAATTTTGTTTAATTTATTATTTGTATTAGATCAGATTTCTTTTTTCTAATTTTTTAGAAAATTAGTTAATTGTGGGGGCTTATCATTACAAGTTATAGCCTTTTAGCATAAACTTAACTCATTACATCCTATTGAGTGGCAACTAGTCCTTAAAAGTTAATGCTTATATTTTGTTTGATTTAAATAGTCATTTTTATTTGCATTGCATTTATATTTTGATTCATTTATTAGATGATACCAGATGGGGATCATGATGTTATCCAGACTATGGAATTTCCAATCAAGCCAAAGGAAAATGGTTTTGAATCTCTGACACACTTCAGCTCGCTCTTGAAAGCTCTGGAAAACCCACCTATTTGTAAATTCCCCAAAGATAAATCATTTGATGGTAATGTGCTGTTTGTTTATGGAGGTCAATCTATTTTTGGCATGTAAGTTTATATTTTAATTTATAATATCTTGTGTGCTTTGAAAAATATCTGGAGGTATTGGGGGGACTGGTAAAATACACTTTTAAGGGTGTATGTCAAAAAAAAAAAAAACTCTGTTTTTAGTTTTGATACACAAATTGAAATAAACTAATAGCACCATGGTCTCCGAAAAATTCCATAGGGTTCTTCATAAGCTCCTGTACACACTGCAATAAGCGAAAATGCTGTGGCGTTTGTGAAATTTTCAGAAAAAATTCTTAAACATGGATCTGAGCTGCAAGATTTCTCAAAAAGTGACACGCTTTGCAAAAATTTCCAATTTTAAAGAATTTTTTCTAAAAGTTTTGAAACTGATACAGATGGATCGTTTATTGCAGTATAGAGTACAGCTTGTAAAGAGACTGTTTCAAAATTTTGAAGTGCCTGTCATCATTAGTTTATACGTACTTATGTACCAAAATCACATGATTTTTTTTAACAACGCCGTTAACTTTTCAAATACATTGTCATTTTTTAATATATATTATCTATAAAATTCTTGCTTTAAAATGTAACAAACACAAATTCTATTTTTGGGAACAGCTTATTTGTAAGTAAAAACTTGCTGAAAATTTATTTTTTTGAATTTCATGTAAAAAAAAAAAAAAAAAAGTTATTTCTTTCTAGTTCCTTTCATATGTTAAGTTCGTACTTCAATCCATTTTGAAATTTTTCTTTTGCCTGGTTAAAATTTTCTCCTTTGAAATGTACTTAAAAAAAAAAAAAAAAAAAAAAAAAAATCTCACTCTCAGTAATATAATAAACTGTACAGATATTAGTTAAAACATGTTTGAAGGGAGAGGGGGGGGGGAAATGTGGACAGTTAACTAGTTCTGAAGGTAACTTTTGAATGAACTGCCTGAAATAATGCCAACAGTTATGAGAAAGACTAGTTAGTATTAACCTTATACATGAATGTTAGTTGTGCAAATGTGGAAAATTAACATACTCTATTTATGCTCTCACCCCCTCCCAAAAAAAAAAAGAAAAGCAGGTAGGAATAAAGAATATATGAAGCTTCAAAAGTACAATACACTCCCTCTAATCCACCCTTGATTTCAGATGTAAACAAATAATTTTATATTGCAATTTTTCTTCATCGAGCGAAACACTGATGGAAGTTTTTAGTTTGTTGAAAGTGAAATGACTAGAACAAGAAGTTCTTTGTAATACTATGAGCTAATTTATAATCATAATTAAAATAACTGTTTGTTGAAAATACAGTATTACACAATGTTGTTACATGGTAAGAAGGGACGTATCCAGAAAAAAATTTCTGAGGGGGGCCCAAACAGTAAATTAGGCAGTACGGTAAAGTCCGTCCTTTATGGCACGGCATGGAATCCTTACATATTCAATATGATTTTGAATCTTTCTAAAATATTTCTATTATGGGCTGAAACAAACTTGTGGAAGCACAAAAGATTTCTTAATAATTTGATGGATCAAAATGGCAATTTAATTTTGAATTTAAAAGTGTTATAACTCTAAAAAAACATCTTTTTGAAGTGAAGGAAAAAAATAGTTATAATAATTTTTCCAATTTTATTACAAAATAACTTTAATTGTTGAACTATGTTTTATTTGTGTATTATTATATCTATAGGGTAAACTGTTGACCACAGTAAAACATTCATTATTTGGATATCAACAAAGAAATGACCAATACTTCACATAATTCTATAATTCGCACAACCTTTGGTCGACCTATGTCGATTAGAGGAAATGTACTGTATCTAATTTTTTTGTGAAATGTCTGATTATAAATGCAAAATATTCTCAATATTGGAAGATTAGCTATGTAAATAAAAATGAATGTAGGTCTATATATTCAACATTTACTTCTAAACAGCTTGATGGATCGGTTTGAACGTTTGTACAGATATGCTGGCAACCGTTCAAAAACAACAGGCTACGTTCAAAATCTAAAAATCCACCCATTCCTCCTTTCCTTTTTTTGCAATTTTTTGTTATTTTAAGTTTAGAGGTAGCTTCTTTGATCTTTCGTTCATAACCATAAATAAAATGAATAATTTGTGTAAGTTACGTATTTTATTAGTTACACTGACGTCATTTCAATAACACGAGTTAAAAAATGCTTCAGAAAACCAATTATGGCTGCAAGTTATGATTCAGCAAGTATTCCCAATTTGAATTTGTTCGATGCAAAGAAAGCCTGAAGAACAGTTTTTCTCTTTGCAGTTCAAAATATCATCAGGTAAAAATGAAATACTAATGTCACTCACCATTTTCCTTTTATTGGACTTTTTCTTAGTAAGATTTAAAAAAAAAAAAAAAAGTGTTTTACTCATTGGCATAAAGCCAGGGAACCATGGATAGATACTTAAGGTTAAGTGCCCACGCATGTGTAGGAGATAAAATGCAAGATAGCTAAAATAATTATTTTTAAAGCACCAATTCATTAATGTGCTATTTATTAGCACTAAGAGTGCTTTCAGACCCATCTATTTTGTCTGTGTAAGTTGTGGATGTCGAGTCACTTTCCAAACATATTTATAAAGGTGAAGTATAGTTAGAATATGCCTAACAAAGATTGTAAAACAGTTTTAGCTAACAATTTCAATTTCGATTCCAAAGAAGTGTTTTATGGAACAAGAAAGACAAATATGACAAACTCATGGATTATGATGCACTTTCAAACAAGAGGGAAGAACGAAGGCAAATAGGGCATACATAGATTATGGTACATTTAACAACCTATGAAGCAAGAAAGACAAATACAGCCCACACATGGATTGTGATGCATTTTCCAATGTAGTGGTAATGGAGACAAGTAGGGGCTATGTATGGATTAGTGCTTTTAGTATATAGCATATTAATGGAATGTGTTTTTAAAATATTAAACTGTTAGATTTTTTTTTTTTCAGAGTTTAAGAATGCTAGAAATGTGACTTCAATTTTCATTAGATTGTTGAATTTAACAAGTGAGGCAATAACTGATTCTGTCACTATGATAACTGTAATATTAAAAACAGAATATGCCGAATTCCATTATTTATTTTAAGTATATAAAGATGAAATATTATTGAGTGTCATTCTCATTAATACAAATAAGAATTATTTTACTACCAGAAGATTGCTTTTTACAAGCACAAATTGTAAAATCCCCAGCAGAAAAAGCGCCCTCTGATGTTAGATTATTTGAGACCTAAAAAAACAAAAACTATTATAATGCATACCTATCTTTGAATTTAGATCCATGTGTGAAGCTCTCGGCTACCCTAAGAAGCAAACTGCTGCAAAGTTCTGCAAACCAAAGTGAATTTTATTTATTTATTTTAATTTTATGTTAACTATAAGGGGCAAATGTTATCATTAAAAGGAAAATAATTTGACTGATACATGAAATAAATTACTTTTACGAGTGTTAGAAATATACTTGCTCCGTCACCGTACGAAGAACAGGTACATCAAAAGCAAATTATAAGAACATACAATAGTCTTCAATTGTTGAAAATAGTTCACAAGTTGTACAACATATAATCACCAACCACAAAATGTTATTATGGTGGTAATATAGAAGTAAATATCATTATGGCCTAACTTATCCATAAATAAACCTTATAGTTTACAAGGTTTAACTTATCTTTTAGATCTTACAAACATTTTATGTGTATAATAATTTATAACAAATTGTGTGCTGTGTAGTATATATTAAACAGCTTTTCAGAAATTCTTGCATTTTAGGTGTGTTTTATAATTAAAATCAGAAATTTTTTAAAGATTTTTACTTGGAAATTTTTCATACAAAAGTATGTTGAAATTAGAAAAATATTGGAATTCATATTTTCATTTTAATAATCTCTTAAAGTCTACAACTTTGACATGAAACTTTGAAAAGGTTCGAAAATATTTAATAAAATGTAGGTGCCCAGTTGATCAGAATGCTAAAGAATATTCGATATAAGAGATACATATCTAACAAGCTCTTAGATATGTATCTCTTAATTTACTTTTGTAGCTTCCACATAGCATGTACTTTTGCCAGCCTCCGCATCTAAATTTATGGGTTCTTGCTGTCTACCAATCTAGTGCTGGCAGAACTATATAGTATATATATTTTTTCCTTTCCTGAAAGTGTTCACCTCTTAATTTAAAGCAACTTCTGTTTTTAACGTTCCCAGTTCTTTCTTTGCTTAAAACATTTGAAATAGTAAATTCTTGAAGTAATAAAAGTGTTAGGCTCTAAAATACTTCAAGTTATAACCTCGATATATTGAAGTTGAAGGGACACCAAAAATATTCAAGATAACAAAGTGAAATAGAAGGAGATCAGTTTGTAAGGAAAAATACATCTATTTGAGGTATCAAGAATTTCAAGATATCAAGGTCCATAGGCGCATCCCCCCAAAGGTTAAGAAATTCAAATGAAATTCTCTTAAAAGTAGAAATTTGCCACTTAATGAATTAAAATACTTTTTTTTTTTAATTTTCTTAGAAATATTTTGAAAGCATTTTTTACAAAAAAGTTGGTAAATTAATTTTTTATTTTCAAATAGTACATGATATACAGTTGAACTTGATTATTACGTCAGTGAAAAGACCAGATAATTATTACCAAATTACCTTAATAGGAACTAGCATTCCATGGGCCAGTGAAACAGAATATTTTGACATTTTATAAGAGTTTTTTAATTTACAAATGAAGATACTATGACCGAGTTCAATAATATTTCTACTTCCCCCCCCCCCTACACTGACAGTGGGTGTGTCACTGTCTGGGTTATACTGTATCATAAAACCTAGATAAAAAATATTCCAGGTGGAAAGTGCCTTTTCGGTCACCTGTTGTGACAGTAGTCATCGTCATAATGCTCATCATTGTCAGTGATATCTACAGTTGCTTAAGATGGCATCACATGATCCTGGACAAGGAACAGGGCATCAGCGGTGATGACGAGCAAAACAGAAAGCAGTCTGGCGATAACAACTGTCGTGATAGGTGACTGGAAAGGCACTTTCCATCTGGAACATTTTTAATCTAGGTTTTATGGTATATGTTTGTAACTTGTAGTAAATTCTCTTTTCTTTCTTTCTGTATTTTGCCATAGTTGAATTGCTTTTTTAATACAAATGATGTGCTCTCTAAATTTTGTTTCCTTTCCTTTCCAGATATGATGACAAAGACATAATTCTGAAATATTTTCCAAAAGCTAAATTTTCTTGCTTTGAGGAAGCCGGTCATGAAGTTTGTGCTCGTTATCCTGAAAGATTTCTCGAAGAAATTTCTGAATTTTTCTAACTCCTGTTTAGGAGTAATGAATGTTATCTGTGTTGTTTTGCAGTGTTATTTTAAAAAACTTGCCATGCATTTACTGTCAATTTGCTCATTAATATATATTTATACATTTATAAAATCTTTGTTATGCGTGAAAATGTTAAAATGTTTATTTTAAAAATATTGAATGGAATTTTCATGTACAGAAATAGGTAATCGCAACTAAGCCATTTCAGCGCAATAATTTAGTTAACTTTTAAAATGCTTGAATTTTGATTGCAAATAAAACTTGATACAGTCAACTCATAATGGTGTCCAATATTTGTTTATTTAAAAGTTTTCTTGAAGTTCGAAAGCAGTATAATATTTTTAATGCAATTTCAAAGTCTGCATGTTTAAATCAAAGTTTTTGTAAAAGTTTCAATGTCGATTCATGCTCAGAAAATCCACAAAATAATAATTTTTAAATTTATTTCTCCTCTCTTTAAACTATGCATTCCTTGCCATTCAGCTTGTTTTGAGTATGGGACGGAGTGTATCTTTCTAATTAAAGTTTGAGACAGGGAGGAAAAAAACTTATAGCATATTTATTTAAAACACTAGTAATTCATTTTTCTTTTAACTACATTAGTAGAACAATTTATATTGCAATAATTTAAATTTTTGCATGGAAAGGAGGACAGTGGGCTAATATTTATAGCTCAAACTTTTGATACCTTGAAGTATTTGTCTGTTGTTTTTCAGACTTCGAATTATTTCAAGTTGACTGTATTGTGCGTGCTGAGTTTCACTTTGTCCTATGCAAATGACACCTTGATTTTATGTTTTTGTTGTCATGTTGGCTGTTGAAGAAAGGGGTTAAATGTTTTACACAATGTTGATGTTTTACTATGCAACCATGTTGTTTTCATGTTGTGAAGTCTATATTCCAATTAGATCTATGTTTGAAACACTTGTTGTAAACTGAAATGTATCATCTGTGTAAAATTTTGATTGTTATTTATATTTTATTGAATCGAAAACTGTTTTGCTGTCATATTTGTGATAATGCATGCTGAGATCATTCTTGGTAACATTCAAAGCCTCCTTTTTCATCCCCACATATTGCATTTTGTGATATTTGCCTTCAGTATTACTCTTTTTATATTTATATATATACCTTTTAACTGTACACTAATGAATAAAAATTTGTATTGATTTCAGCTTGTGACTTAGTCATTCTTTTGCATCTTATGCAGCTGATTAAAGGACTGAAAGACAAAGATAAATGCTATTATTGATTGAGGATAAACGGATGTAAAAGGACATAAAAACTGAAAAGATCAAACATGACAACAGTTCTTGACTTAATTTGTTTTTAGAAGCAAAATTGGGAATTGCTTTTTTTCCTTTCTGTCTACTTTCACCAAAGTAGACTGTGAGACTTATTTACAATCCCATTGTAATGCTAAATAATGTAAAGAAATAGAATATGTATTTTATCTTGTCAAATGCACTTCCAGTCAAAAGGTTTTTTTACCAAATAGTTGAATTGGGGGAAAGGGACTTATTAGCAAGCGGTTCAAAACAATATTTAGAGGAATGTTGACTGTGATTCTATTATTTATCTTAATATTTTTTGAAAAATGCTTTATTTTATTTGTTTATTCCTACTTGCACCAAACAAGACATTTTCTAAAGTGCAATGCACTGATTAAATTTAATTATTGAATCATCCTACTTTGGAACACCTACTCTTTGTATATTGTCATTGTCAAATCAAAATCTGATATGTGCAAAATATTTAGTTACTATTACCAGTTTTTATTAGCAGTTATTACTGGACAATATTCTGCATGATTCAATTTTTTAAAAAGTGATTATAGTTCACCGTATAATGCTTTGAGCCCTGTAGAAGTCTTTTTATACGAAAATTTGATTAGTAAATTAAACATAATAGTTAAGATGTTGAAAACTCCAAAAAGTGCACATAGCAGATATTTATTTGACAATGACGATATGAATTATATGTCTTGTTTAACTAGTAGTCATAATAAGTGAAATGACTACTCTTAAAGTTGAAAAGCCTTTTATTTATAACTTAAATCAAGATAAAAAATCTCTGACTGCTTCAAGAAATTCTTCTGGTTTTTCGAACATAAGAAGATGGGTTGTATCATCGATGGTCATCAGCCTTGCATTGGGATTGTATTTTAGAACTTTTTGAAACTTTTCATCCCTGAAATGAAGAAAGAAAGATGTGCATGAGTTACAGTATTGCAAAATCTTTTAGCTTAATGCTATACTGGTACTCAAAACTAACCAACTCTCACTCTCTCTGATTTAACATCTCACTTATTCCCCCCATCAAAAATTGGCAATCGGTAATGTTTATGTATATTACACATTGTAATTACATAGTTGAACTGTGTGCTTTTCTGTGGTGTTCATCTATATGCACATTTTATGAAGTATGTGCATCTATCTATAGGTCATTGCATGGCTCATGTTTCAAATTCACAGGTCAGCTATTTTCTTTATGTAGTTATCTTGTGTATCATTAAGTCAACTCAAGGGTTTATCATTACAAGCTACTAAGCAGCTATTTTAACATTTAAATCATTTATTCAGATTGTAGGATACAAAATTTGAGGAATCAGAAATTTGCCTGACATTGACATTACCCGATGTCACTGCATCTGCTAAGAAGAAAACGTATCTTGCCTCATATTTCAAGCTCCAACAAATTGAAAGATCTGTTGCCACACATGGGAAATGGAAAAATATAAAATATCTGCAACATTAAAATCCAAATGTTTTTAGATACAGTCGATTATTGTTCCTTTTGTCTTAATTTTATGTATTTTCCTTCTCCAGTCTAAGAACTTAAGAAAAGTTTCCAGATATTGATTCATTATTTAATTTTGCAACTATGATATTAAAGTTACAAAATGAGTGGACAAAGAAATATGTTTCAATAATGCAAAATTAACAAACTTACACGGAGGATGTGCACAAGTTGGTGCAAGGTACGTTTACAAGCTGGTACAAAAATACTTTTTTAATCTGAATGTTTAATAACTTTCTTTTGTTATTATTTTACACACAGTACATTATTTGGAAATTTACTTGGCGTAAGCACGAAAAACAGTATCTTGTATAAAACCATTTTCTGCTGTTAACATTTGTGCTCCTTCTAGTACAGATTCCATAACTTTTTTCATACGAAATGGAAACCTGGCAGTAAGCCAGGACTTCATTTCAAATGTTTATTTATTTATTTTTCATTTTGTTTGTTGTGGTAGTGTGGTCACTGATTTATTGCTCTCAAATAAATCCAAAGAAACAGTTGGAAGAATTGCTTCTTTTTCATTATTAAAAATTGAACTACAGAAGACACCGGTTATAACGTACTGTCACAGGACCTAAAAAAGAAGTACGTTATAAGCAGCACTGCCGGTAAGATTCAATATTACAGGAAAAAAAGAAAGTGGGCTCATCATTTCATTGTAATATGCGTTTTAAACAGGTCTGATTTTTTAAACTTTAAATTAAACAGAGAAAATTCTTTATTACTTAGAATTTTTATTGGGATAAATAATTTGTAGTTTTCTAATAGACTTATGTAGAGTCTCTGCATCATCAATGCGACATTCAAAAAATTGTGATCATGTTTTTGCAGCATTGAATGCGTCGGGTATGCTTGGTATGGGCTCCTCTGTTTCTTCTTAACTATCATCAGAATCAGTATAGATTGGGCTTTTCAGGAGGCACTTACATGGATGAATGACAAATAAAAAACAGGGTCTTGTTTTTAGCCCTATCTCTCAGGCGAAAAGGATAAAAGATCGCTCCCTTCATTCATACACAATTGAGAATCTGAATCACACACTAGAGAATCTGAAAACTGACAAATGTTTCTGAAAGTACTGAAATTTCTGAGAAAAAGGAAATAAAATTCTTAAGAAAAGCAAAATTTTATTTTTGGAATTGGTATAAAGGATACGTTATAGCCGAAGTACGTACTTTTATAAAGTACGCTTTAACCGAAGTAAAATAACATTATAAATATAGGACTTCAATCGGGACGTAGCTTCTGAGTATGTTATAACTGATAGTACGTTCTATCCCAGGTCCGTTATAACCGGTGCGCACTGTATTTTGGTTTATTTTCCTATGTGTGTTATTCCATTACAAAATTCTGCCAGGGATTGGGGGGGGGGGGGGGGGTTGTTAAAAAATTATTAAGTACTCACTCTATGACAATATTTTGGTGTCAATTTGTATGTAACCTTGATTTTTAATTCATTGTTTTTAGCTTATCAAAATATGAAACATTTTAGGATGCAAACTGTTATACAATATAAAATCATATACTTACGTTACTCGAGTGGATCCTTTGCTGCGAATGATCAATATATCGTGCTTTGAATAACCTCTTGGGGTTGGTCTGCAGTTCACTTGGTACCCGTCAATGAGAAACTTGTGGTCCGTTTTCCATTTGAACTGGTTGTTTACCTTCGTTAGCTCATAAGCCACTTTCTGCAGGAAAATTCTTTGCTGCAAACCAAGCATTCGTCTGTTAGTCAATGTCATTTACGAATATGTAAAAAAAGAAAGAACAATAATTTTTAAAAAAGTGTTAAGTTCAGTAGATTGTAGTTATATTTTCAGTATAATGGTTGATCGACAAAACTATTTATTTGGGACAATAGAATCTAGGAACAAAAATAAATTCATAAAATAACAGCATTTTTATGCAGTTAATTGGGACAAAATGTCAATTATTTGGGTTTGGTGAAAAAGTCATTTGATTTTGCTTTTGGTGATAACTATTTTAAAAATTTTAACTGATTTATGCACTGTTTTTATATTATTGGATTTGTTCTTTTTAATTTTTATTGCATTTATTTTAACAGTAATTATCTGCTGATCAGTAAATTGATCCTTTTTTTTTCTAATTTGTGTTGTTTTCACATACCTTTGGTCCATTTTGTTCAGTGCCTACACCAAAAATTTTTAGTCATCATTTATCAACACTCATTTTTAAGGTAGTTTAAGGTAAACTTTTGATCTGTGGATGGTTTGGTCGATTCATAATGAAGCCTTTCCGTTGTTAAAGAAAGCAATTCCTATGCTATGTCGTTTCTCTCCTCCACAAATTTGCAGTCATCCCTCCATCAGAAGTCACTGGTTTGTCACCAATTTTTCTTTTAAAATTGTATAATCATTCCGCCCCTGTTTAAGAATTGAGAGGTTAAAATTTCCTGCATCATATTATTGTGCTCATATATATATATATATGTGGGTGCGTATGTAACAAATGTGAATAACTATCCATTTACTTATTTGGATAGTTGCTAAATTGCTTAACCTGATGCAGTCAAATAGCCGGAATGCACTGTAAAATTCTGCTTCTCACTCATGTAAATGATTCGCTCTCCAGATTTGTTAAGTTTTGAGTATATGATCCTTAATAAGAAGTCGTTGAATGACTTTTCGAACAATCACGCTGTAATAAATATCGCAGGATATCTTATTTATTGAGAATATTATATGCTTCTGAAAATTTTTTAGAAGTCACATGAATGCCACATCTACTATCAATATTATGCAGAAGATGGGTTATTCCCAAAATTGTCCACAACAGCAGTAGGCTATTACGTAAAGTCCAATTTTGCAATGTCCCACTTCTTTTTAAAGTTTTGTTAACACACCCATTATTGATACTTATTTCCAACACAAATTCTTCACATTTTTGCATATAAAATTGATTTTTTTTTCCTGTCATCATTATCATTTTTGTGGTTACAAATGTGCATTAAGCTTATAATTTCTTTTATTTGTGTGCTTTATAAAATTTGATTTCCAGATATATGAATGTTTAAATTAAGTAAAATTTGTGATCTTCAAAATAATCCTGTTATGTAATGCTGGGTGAGACTCTTGACTTCACAGTTTAGTAAAACAAAAAATAATAATAATAACAACAGAAGAAGGAAGCAAAAAGTATTTTTATTTTGTAAACTATAAAATCTAATATAAAAATTTCAGAATTAGTTATAAATGTTGCCAAAAGGCAGCTTTTTTACCATATATCTTTTCAATTTTCCTACAGAATCTCTGAAATCCTGATAGTTAAGCATAAATGTAGAGTGACTGAAAATAGCCAAGGGAGGGCACATGTCTGATTTAAGAGTAGTGTTTTTCAAAACAAATGCTGTAAATCAAAAGATTTTGAGAAAGATGGCAGTGTGAGCACATTCCTCCGTGTCCCCCCCCCCCTTACCCTAAGCCAATTGGTTAAATCACTATACTAACTGCTTTTACTGTTTTGGTACATGGTTTCAACAATTGAACTGTTTGCATTTCACAGCATTTTTTAAATTGAAATGAGAACTGTACACAGTGCCTTCTGTTGGCCAAAATGTGTAATTTTTTATTTTATTTTTGTGTGGGGGAGTGGGTAATTTCTATATCAGGTTTTTCACATTACAGTTATTAAAATAAGTATACTTTGTACTCAATCTTTGTTTTTGAATTATTTAATTTTAAAATCATGGATTCCTCTTTCTGGACCTTCTGAATAGTTTGCAGTTTCCATTTTGTTTTTATTATTGTTTCCATTTTTACTTTCCGAACATGTACCCTCTAAGGAAAGTATTGTCATCCTGAAAAAATTCAACTTTGAGATTTGGGTGTATTCACACGCTTTGAGGTCTTCCGAATTCATTTATGCTGTTTTTACAAAATGTATGTGTGTGTGAACACAATAGCATAACGGGGCATTCGAATGAGCTCAAATTGGGTATATATTTTATAAATGACCACCATAAGACTAATATTGTTTTTGGTGTGTATAAGACCTATAGTTTTTCTACAGGGCTACGACAAAGATTTCTTTACATTATGAGGAGAAATTCTTAAAAGTGTGCAAGCGTTTAAACAGTGAATTCGATTGAGCTTCAATTTGATATATATGTTTGAATGATTCATTGAATAAAATTTATATAAATGCTTGGTAATTATTTTAATCGTAAGTGTTTGGAAAGTCGAGTGCAGTCACTCCAGATTTTTTTAATTAAAATCTTATTCAAGTTAGTGTGTTTGTCTATGTCAGGGATGGGCAAACTTTTTTGGATGCGGGCCAAAAATCGGAAAAAAAAAAAAGTTTGGGGGGGGGGGCAAAATAAATTTTTCTAAAATTTTAAAAACAATATACAAGTATTAAAATTTAAATATGTTAATAAGATGACTCAAATTGCGATTTCATTTTTAAAAGTTTCTTATATTGAGGTTCGAAGTGAGATGTACTGATTCTAAGGAACGAGGCTCAATGCTCATCTGTCAGTCTACTTCTGAAAGAATTCTTACTAAAGTTCACAGTTGGAAACACTTGTTCACATATATAAGATGAAGCAAACATAGCACTGATTTTCTGGGCGTGAGATATTCAATTTGGGAAACTTAATTTCAATAATGATTTGTAAAGCTCTAACTTTGGCATATTGAGAAACAACTGCTTGAGAGGATTGTTAGATTGCAGCTCAATTAATTCAAGCTGCAAATCTGACCTCACTGCTTCACAATTGACGTTGAAAGGCATGATAAAAAAATCCAATTACGTTTGATTGGCACTGAAATCTTGAAATCTGAGTTCGAACTCAAAATGCAGTTTTTTTCAAGCCATCTTCATAATTCTTAATATGAAAATATAATATACAAATATATACGTATTTCCTTTTATTTTCCGTCGGAACAGCGAATTAAAATTCTATCCGCGGGCCGTAGTTTGCCCATGCTTGGTCTATGTTGTACACTTACACCTTCTGTGGTGACGCTCTTGCTGATATTCGTTATCTTCCTTTTTGCTGCGGACAGGGAGAGGGAGGGGTCCAGTGTTTCCAGGAATCTGTTCTGGACCACGAACTGCGGATAAACGTCTTCGTTGAAAGCCTTGTCTGTGTAGTCTGGATAAGGAGGGTGATCGACCATGACAATCTTCTCAACAAGATCGGGCTGCAGAAAGAAGAGAAATAAATCATGCATCGAGTATGAAAACAAATGATTACATATTACCAGGTGTACACTAGAGATGAGACGGGCTCAGCCCGAGCCCGGGTCCGAACCGCACTCGGGCCCTGTAATTCACGATTGCGTTTGGACTCGCTCGGGCTCGTGAAAAATCTCTCCTTTATTGAGCATACTCCTTGAAACAGGTTTTAAAAAGTGATTCATCGGAAAAATAAACGTACTGATGGGATGCTAGGACTTGCAACAAAATAATGGATGGGTAAAAAGCTAGCTTTTTCACATAATTGACTAAATGCTATGTTGTGCTATTTCATTGTGTAAGGGTGTTAAAATGCTGTTAATTCAAAATTTTGGCCTCATTATTGACTGGTCTTTCTTAGTTAAATGACTGCAATGCATATATTCATATCGTATCATAAAAATTTTTTTTAAGTAATTTTGTTCCTATCAACTAAATTTTTGTATGCAAATTTCTTAAATTAACTATGCAAATTCTCTTTTCTGGACGTGTTTTAAATGTGACATTTTTTAATGTCACTATATGCGATGTATGACTTGTATTTTGCTGTAACTAATATATCTAAGTACATACGATTGTTTGATGCTGATGTGACTACTCAAAGGAAATTTTTAATAAAAATTGAAACACTACTGTTATTATTTGATAAACACGGATATAAAGAATTAGAAAGTGCATTAAGAGTTTAAAACTGTATTTGTCTTTAATTTGCACAAGCGGCAAAATTTATCGTATTCTATCAATGAAACAATTGAATTTTATTTATCTTTAGCTGAAATTTCGGGCGGGCTCGGGCTCCAACATAAATAATATTGCTCAGGCTTCAAAAAATTGAGCCCGAACTCATCTCTAGTGTACACCGGTTGCTTTTTGAATTCGCACATAGATGGTAAAACACACAAATGGAGTAAATAAGATCATTAGAAGGGTTTATTTGTATTGGACTCTATACGAGTCTGTTAACATTATATTTGACACATTAAAAAAAAAAAAAAAAGCAATAACTTGAATTGTATATGGTTTCACCAGCAGATATAAGGGATAGAAAGTGCTTTGATAATCCAAACTTGAGGCACCTGTACCATCAGCTGACTTGTGACAAGATCTCACATGCATAATTTTCATGCATCCAACTCTCCTTAGTTTTCTATGCAGCATTCGTGATCAGTATGCTCATTTTTAATTTCATCATTGCATTTTTCAGAAGAAATGTTACATAGCTGCTCTGCATATGAATGCAATTCATGATTTGTGAAAGGTTCTGGAATACCATTTCAGACATCTGTGTTAACAGCATCGCAATATTTTGTGCCATATATTTGGTAATAATTGGCCAAATATTAATGACCTACATAATTTTGGTGTGTGTAGAACTGACAGTTTGTTCATAAGGTTACAAAAAGTTACTGTTGTACATTATGGCCTAGATGCAAATACTTTAAAGCATGCTAGTTTATAAATGGTGCATTTCAATAAACTCAAATAGGGTATGTATAATGTTTTTACAGGGCCACAAAAAGTATTCTTATACATTGCAGCCTGTGCACTCAAATTATTTGAAGTACACTAACATCGGAATAGTTTATCCAATTGAGTTGAATCCAATTTGATTAAACACTTTGTAGCTATCAAGTGTTTGGAAAGTCGAGTGGAGGCACTCCAGATTTTTAAATGAAGGATTATTTTGCCCTTTGGTAAGGGTGAAACAATCCTTTAGACGCTTTTTATTTATTTATTTATTTATTTTTTTTTTTTTTTTCATTACTCAATTTTGATTTCAAATATATTTATAATGCGAAATATAGTGTAAAACATACAAACTAAAGGTGAAAGTATTATTTATATAGTTAATGTTATTTTCCCCTTAAGGGGACCATTTTAGGCCACTTCACCTAAATAATTTCTCTTTGAATTAAATAATTTTTCTTTTGCTAATATAGATTAAATATGCAATTAAAAAGTAAATTTAAAATCATTATTTTCCAATTTTTGAGGAATTTTGATTTCTTCATGTGCACAAATTAAGACATCCATCCTATAATTTCCTATGACATCCGATAGCGATAGCATAGGTAATTTTTGTGTCTTCATTTGTGGACACTGGGTCAAAAAGGGGTTAAAACTTAAATATGCGGTGGTCATACCCATTGGCAAATTCAGAAGGGGGGAGGGGGCACAGTAAAGCTTCAGATCGCGATCACCAGTGGCGACTGTGGAATCATTTCTGGCGACTATAAAATAGGCTGTCTATCGCCAAAATCGGCGACCCGTAAAATTGACCTTTCTGTAAGCTAGAGCGCAATAATAGGGATGAGCACCGAACCTAAAGCAGAAACATGCACAAATCGACGATGTGCGTTGCAGAACAATTTTGGGAAAAGGCCCACCGCTTGTGTACATCGATGAGTCATCCAAAGAGGCCTTACGGTTGCTCACTTATTGGTTCCAGCATTTGCATACGTCATCTAACGGCCTAATCTAACCAATGGAAAACGTTCGTAGGCCTCTCTGGATGACTCATCGAAATACACAAGCAGGCCCGGTCGAAGATTCATGATAGCCCCTCGGGGAAGCAGTACAAACAAAATTTGGATCTGTTAGAGGAGTATCAAAAATTATGGCCACTAACAATATCAAAGTGGCCAATGAACTTTGTGAAGCCACTGGCTACTGTGGAATTTTTTTTTTTTTTTTTATTCTGAATCTTTAGGGCACAGTGTCACGTGCCCTCCCAGACGAACTAAGTTAGGGAAGGATAGATGATTGGCCTACTTTGAAAATTCAAATGAATTTACAAGCAGACAAAAACATTTTGTGCCCCCCTCCAGAATTTTTGTCTGGATTCACCACTGGTCACGCTCTGAAACTGCATAATTCCAGCACTCCTACTGCCAGTTGCAAAAAAAAATATGGCTCCAACTACATCAAGTTTTTCTTCTGTGTCGATGGCGGAGATTCAAGTCCCAATGTTTTGCTATGGAGAAAAGTGCCTTAACGCCTGATCATTTTTCTCAGAAAGTATTAAGTATTTTTAAAGGAAATTTTCCTGTGTGAATCTTGAGAACTATTCGCAAGGATTGCGCGAATCCGATTTGAGTTCATTGAGCCGAAAGCGATTTTATTGCAATCTAGAATCTATGTTACTTTTCAGACTGCAATCAAATCTCTTTCGGCTCAATGAACTCAAATCGGATTCGCGCAATCCTTTCTAATAGTTCTCAAGATTCACACAGGAAAATTTCATTTAAAAATACCTAATACTTTCTGAGAAAAATGATTAGGCGTTAAGGCATTTTTCTCCATAGCATTGGGACTTGAATCTCTGCAAGCCGACTACAGAGGCATCTTAAGAGTTGTTTCCCTCACCTTGTCCAGCAGTACTAGGTAGGCGACTGTGCAGGAAAAACTGTGGCACACGAAGGCCACCTTCTTCAGCTTACTGTCCTCGATGAAACGTTTTATGTCTTCGGCCATGACATCAGCGTGGCACTGCTCTCTGAACGGACTCCGGTCGTGGCACCGCAAGTCCAGGCAGAAAACCTAAGAAAGACGACAAGAGCCCCATCGTTAACTGCCTTTTTTAACATTTATCAGTTTGTGCTGGTTTCTGGAATAATATAATTAAATTTCTGACATCAGTTTGTTGAAACATTGGTAAATTTTCCGCGAAATATCTGTCACATTGGTGAAAAATGTGCGTAACACTTTGTCACCCAAAAATAGGATGAAAGGCAATTTGAGTAATGTAAAATATTTTGCATATTAGCAATCGTGTTTAACCCTTTGAGGCGCAACCCTTTCTCAATGCTGAAAAAAGGGGAGCACAGCCAGCTGTCGTCAAAAAAGGGTCTAGATCTGTGGCATGCGATGAACGTTTCGATCGCCCGCCATCTTGCTGGTAGTTAAGTCGAGCGATGGCAACGGCTGCCCTTTTTTCAGCATTGGGCAATCTATCGAGCTGGTCTCGCAATCTTCCATTTTTCAGCAGATGTCAGTGCTGTTAAAAATAATCGTGATCATTTTTTACGCGAAATGACGTACTAAAAAGTAAAAGGTTCTCGTGGAGCTATGTCACCCGCAACTATTTTTATAGAAATCCAATCTATTCTTCGTTACTGGCAACAGTCAGAACGTCAGAGTTGGGTGTTCCCAGAGCGGGATCACTGCGCGTTAAAGGGTTAAAAGAAAATCAATTCTAAACCAGGGATGCTCACAGAGCATATTTATACACATCCGTACACAAACATGAGTTTTGACGTGTTAAAGAGTGAAAACTGACTGTCATTAATGTGTTAAATAATTGTACATCAACTCAAAACAAATAAATGAATAAGTTCTAAGAATCATGGACAAAGCACTTTTTTTAAAAAACGATATAGACATACATGCAGTCAGGGAATGGTCTGAAGAAACTGCTACAGTAATCTTATCAGCCTGAAGCAAAGCAAGAGGTTGATAAACTTCGCACCTACAATATATGTCGGTGGTGACACGGAGGGGCAGAGGCGCCGACTTTACAAAATTTCTGTGGGTGCCCTAAAAGTCCGTGGGGGGGGGGGTAACAAAATGTTGAAAGTCGCACAAGGTTGTAATTTTTGATAAAGGATCCCTAAGTTTGGTGCCAAAACGTGACAATTTATTTTAAAGGGGGAGTACAGTTGGAATGTACTTGGCTAAGATTGTAAAATAGTTTTAGTAGGTGATTTTAAGATAGATTTCGATTCCGAAGATGGGTTTTTATGGAACAAAGAAGAAAAATACGGCACACTCATGAATAACGATACACTTTCCAACCTTATGGAATCTTTTCCAACTACCCTTCAATCTTTTCCTATTATTATTTGCTTCCTTGCTCGTAACTACTCAATTATTTGACTTTTCGTGCACATTTTTACCGGTGGGAAATGGGTAATACCAGTGGCGCAGCGACGGGGGGGGTCCAGGGGGTCCGGACCCCCCCTATGAGCTAAGGGGCCGCTATGAGCAGGGTCCGTTTATCTACAGGGCGAGTGGGGCCCATGGGCCACAAATTTAAGGGGCCCATTTTTTTCTGTAAAAAGGACCCATTTTTTCTCTTTTGCTTCTTTTTTTTTCCAAATTTATTCTCTAAAAAGTGTATTTTCTTTAAAAAAAAATCTTTTTAAACTTTGTATCCATAGTTGGCTTGAAAAGGAGGACGCAAGATAAAATCATCAAAGGCTTCCAGCAAGCACCGTCATAGAGACTCCTTAGGCAATAAATCTCCAGTCGTGTCTCTGATAGGGAATTTGTGGGGCTAGGATGGACGAATCGGACAATGTAAAGGGGAGTAATTCGCACCCTTGTAGCTCAAAGGAACGGAATATATTCAGAAAGAATCTATTCATGCTACAATTAGCTGATAACAAAATTGTCATGAAGGAAAGCGGAAAATATATTGCCTATATTGTAGTCTTCAAGCACACCACTCTTCTTTTCTTGAGATAAACAAGCCACAGTATTCAAATAGTGAATATACACCGCACACACACACAACAAACAATAAAAAAGAGGGTCTGCTGGGAGCTTAGATGTGGTATAACTGAATTTCGAATGGTTCAGTGAATTCACTTAAGTTGGATGCCTTTAATTTGTTAGCAGAAGTTTAAGTTTTAGGTTCTTGTTCTTTGTTTCTTACGATCATGAATTCGTCCAGTTTAAAAAGAAAGAAAACCCAAAGTGAAACGTTTTTATCTTTCTTCGAGAAGAAAAATTAAAGCCGATGATGGTGATCGTGCAGCATCAAAGACTGCTGATAGTATGGACGGGCCCGGACCCGGTGAAAAATCTGTTGCACCGAAAGAAACCTTTGAGGGTGCTGGATCACACTGCCCCTTAACTTTTTCATTTGTATTTAAAGATAAACTTTGAAAAAATTTTCCACTGAGAATTACACAACGACTCACAAATTCATCTAAACTGTAAGTTTGATCCATCTCATGATATAACTTCAGAAATACTGATTGGCTTATTTTTCGGTAACTTGGTAACGCATTTGAAATGGTTTATAAATTCTTTTTACAGAAATCCAGTGAATATTACTCAAACATGTTTTTCTCCTTTTTCAGCTTCATTCACATTTGTGAATCAGTTATCAGCAATACATAAAGCCTCATAGACCAATTATCATTAAACTAATCTAAATAGGCGTGTGAGATTTCCTCCCTCCTTCTTGCTTAGTATAACGTAAGCGTCTCAAAAAATCCTCTCTTTAATTACCATTGCTAACACTAAAATAGAGCAGATGCTACAGAATTGTTTATGCCATGAACTGGGGAAAAATTAATGCCAGCAGTCCTATTGTTTTTGTTTAATTTTTCCAAACCAAGATAATTTTGATGTTAGATTAATTTAACTTCAGAATGAAAAATGTATTTTCGGTATTTTGAAAATACAAAATACATTGAAAATGTATTTTAAAATACGTTTTCAAAATACTTTGCTTTTTCTTGTGAAAATATAAAATACAAATGTATTTTGAAAATAGCACTTCAAATACATGTATTTGCGATACTGCCCAACTCTGATTATGAAAGCGCTATGGTCGTCAACAGAATATTCTCCGCAGTGTGTGTGTGTGTGGGGGGGGGATTGGCCAAGATTACTTCGCCATACCGTTACTATGATGGAAATAGAGAAAAGAAAAAAAAAAAAAAACAGTCACAAAAAGGGCATGCAAAATTCAGGAAGAGAGAAATGCTCTCCCGTCGCCCTTGTTCTATGTTCAACATAGAGGAGGGCGCTTTCC
This sequence comes from Cheiracanthium punctorium, assembly GCA_038373885.1. Taxonomy (NCBI): domain Eukaryota; kingdom Metazoa; phylum Arthropoda; class Arachnida; order Araneae; family Cheiracanthiidae; genus Cheiracanthium; species Cheiracanthium punctorium. The sequence continues at coordinate 341,701 of JAWZYV010010530.1, read as the reverse complement.
ATAGGCGTCAGCAACATTGTTGCTTTCGCCTATGGAAAGCGCCCTCATCATCCTTTGTCCACCGCCCTCTCAAGGCACCCAGTACGGGACTGCTCCCATCCGATCTTTTGTTGAAGAAAGCAGTTTTGTAGTTTGACTGAAGCAACCACTCCGCTCGAAGCGATAGCCAAAAAGTCGGTGTTTTCTCGAATATCAAAGAAACTCTCCTCTTTCAGATGGGTGACTTTCACTCCCCGATTCTACTTGACGATAAATGCAGTAGGCAGCCTTCTGTGTGAAAGTAATGACAAGACAAGATCGCCACACACAGTCGCCTTTTTGATGTAATCCTCAGAGATCTTCACTAGTCGAAAACAGGCACTTCTATGGAATGTTTTTGGTTATTATTATTGATCTTGAATCAAGCAAAAAGTAATTTTGCATATTGATACAGTTTTTCTTTATTATGAAAAACGATAAATCAAAGTTAATCTCAGCGTTAATTAATTAAAAAAAAATAATTATGTAAGGTTTCAAGGTTGCTTCTTCAGGGTAAAATTTTGTCTTTCTGGTTTACGTCACATGGTGTGGACAGCTGTTTTATTTTGTCATCTAATTTCTAAAGCGTGAGCGATGTGCCATATACAAATAATCATTTTAGCTCCACATAAAATATCCAATATCTGAGGGTATAGATCGAAGAAACGATATCTGTCTCACGGTTTTGGTACACAAATTAAAATAAACTAACTGCACCAAGGATTCGAAAAAATTCAGGATAATTCTTTACAAGCTGCACTACACACTGCAATAAATGCGAAAACTTTCATGAAACTTTCAGAAAAAAATCTTAAATGTGGAACTGCACAGCAAAATATTTCTAAGAGTGGCCATTCTGCAAAAAATTTTCGTTTATTCGGGTGTCTAGTAGAGCTTGTGAACCTACATCCTAAAAATTGTGAAGTGCTTGAGATAATTAGTTTTATTTATTGTATTTATATACCAAAATTGCGTGTTTTTTCCGAGCGCTGAAGGTGACATTCAAAGTTTAATTTAAATGAATAGTGTGAATTTTGGCATCCGATTATCTGTACTACGGTGAAGCAACGCTGGGCATAGAATGAAAGTCTCCACCGTTTTGTGTCTTAGTAACGATAACAGCAAAGCAGTTAAAATCAAGATTCTTTTTAAAGTAATGAAGTATTTCTGATGAAATACCCTTCTTTTAGAAAAATCTGCTTGTGCTGGAGTCACCTTAAATTTGTTTGCCTTACGCAAATTCTCTGTCAAAATTCGAGAATTCCTGGGCGCACACCCCGTTTGCCCTTGTAATAAATCAGACCCGAAAGAGGTGTATTACACTATTTCACTTTTTTTTTTAACTTTTAGCTATAGAATTTTGATTGGTTTTAACTAATCATTATAAATTTCAAAGCAAAAGAAAAGTGTATTGGGGGGGGGGGGAAACATGCAACAATAATATCACAATCGGTCAAATTTCTTGTCATGCAAATGGAAATTTTGTATAAAAAGTAATTCAGTTTTCGAATGTAACAATTCACGATCAATGTTATTCTTCTTTAATCTATCTCATCCCTGTGTGAAATCCCCAGAGTTTTCAAAAAATGTTATTCATAGTATTGTTTCTCAGCTCATTCATTTCCTGTATTTTTTTTTTATTTTTTTTTTTTACATTTTTGTACCCCTGTAAACAGCTGCAGCTAAGCCTTGACTATTTTCTTTTCTTTTTTTCCCCAACAAATTAAAAAAATTACAAACATTATACCTTTAAAATTAAACTAAATAATTTCCTCAGAATGAATTAATGCAACGTTTTCTATGTTGAAATGTGTGTAGGACCACATAAAAAAGATTGGTAACTATTTAAATGCAAACAGAAAAATAAAGCAGAACAAAAAAAGTTGTTTATCTTAGAGTTAATAATTATTCAAAAAGTATTTTTAATTGTAGGCCATATAACATCCAGGCATAATTTTGAGCATCCTCCTGAAGTAGAGCTATTTTACCCTCTACCATTACGTATTCAAATTTGCAAAATTACGAGAGACATACATTTCAGTAATGTGTGTTCATGCGCCCATGATTTCAGTATAATTTTACAAAAACAGCATTGGGCTAGATCAAAGCAAATAGTACCTAATTCCGCTTTGTTAAACAAGAACGAAAATTGAACAAAATATTCGCAGAAAATGAAACAGAAGGCATCTCGAAATGTTAGTGTGGACGACAGTCTGTTCCATACTTTTCAATAAATAACTGAGCACTAAAATCATTCAAAAATAAGAAAAGGAAATTGAGACTTTAGAAGAAAGTGACAAACCTTTATACCTTAGAAGCCTCGCCTCAGTCTCATTCAATTAACACCAAAGCGCCGACACTTTTTGATGAATGGGCATCTTTTTTTGTTCCAGAGACATACAAAGTGTTGTATATTAGGTGCTTGTAAACAGACAGATCTTGATGTTCTCTATTTACAACAAAAACAATTAAACCTACTCACTTCGGAATCCCGAAGTAATATTATTAGAACTATCTCAAAACATTTCCATAATGGGAATGTCTTTCACCTAACTCCTGTGTTATCTTTCCCGCGTGAACTTCTGATTGTAGCCAGCGGCTTTGTCTCAAATTCTCCGTTTTCCGGTACTCTTGGGCTAACATAGTAACATAGTATCATTGTATTCATGCATTTTCCCATGGAAAATGAGGATTCTGGGATGAGGTCTGTTTGTGTGGGTCAGAAAGGGGGGGGGGGCACAGTGGGCAAAGGCATTGCCTGTGGGGCTGTAGGGAGTCGCATTGTGAAAAAGCTTTGAATTTTAGAAAGGCATTGTTTTCTTGGGCGCCAGATAGGAAGGCAAGTGGCAGTGGGGGATTGAGATTTGAGCCCGCCTAGTATAGTAAACATTTTTACAGCATACTGAACTTCTAAGTATTATTTTCGTGCTAAAATGTCTGAAAGTTAAGATGACCCCCATACACCTCTAAATTAGTACTCTTATGAGAAACTATTATAATAATTATTATTATTTTAAGTAGACAAAAATATTACCTGTTTGGATTCCTTTTTTTTTTTTTCCATGCACTTTTTAAAATTCAGAGTATGTGCTAAGTTACTACTTATTGGAATTTTATTATAATTACTCCAGTTCCGAGTCACATAAGGGTGTATGCCGAAGAAACAAAATCTGCATAACGGTCTTAATACACAAATTAAAGTAGACTATCGCAGCAAGGATTCTAAAAATTTAGGATGATTCTTTATAAGCTGCACTACATACCGAAATAAAGAATAACACTTCTTTAAAATTTTCGATTTTTAAGAATTTTTTCTAAAAGTTTCGTAAATGATACAGGTTTATTGTTTATTTCAGTGTATAGTGCAGTTTCTAAAACATACATCCTAAAAATTTGAAATATTTGACATAATTAATTTTTTTGAATCTATGTACTAAAATTTCATGTTTTTTTTTTTTTTTTTTTTTTTTCCCGAACTACAGCGATAAGCTGAAAGTAGCTGTCATTCAGTTGCCTTTAAACAGGGTTTAATTTCTATCCAAAAAAGTGCAAGAGCCCTGATTTTTTGTATTGCAATTTACAAAATTAATTACCTAATTTAAGGTATTATTAAGTTAATTTTTGTTACCTCTGTATTAGTTTGCGATGTAATAAAATTAATATCAACAGAAACAATTACGATGGTAATTAAAAATTTAAATTTAGTGTAAAATTTCCCAGAGAAAAAAGAAGTAGTGGAGCTGTGCTCCCTCCCATGCAAATTAAGCACTTCCTTTAAATACATGCAAGTATTTAGCAACCACGAAAACTTTTCTGTGGGTGCTTGAGATCTGACATTCTACATAAAAAAAACAACTGTCCCTCACTAAAATTTTATTTTCGAATTATGCTGTAGCAAAGCACTCGTCGTCATCAGTGGCGTGACTATACCGTTAGGGCCAGTAATGAATTCATTGGATAGGGTCCTTCATCATTGTACAGAATCTCAACCAACATGTTGCAGTTCACTTTTTCTAGCTTTCTATTTGGGAAAGGCTCCCCCTCCGTCCGGGGGACCGTGGCTTTTGCCCGTTTTACCGCCCTATAGTTACGCCAGTGATTGTCTCATCGAAGTTTCTCATGCGCATCTAAATTATAAAGGACATGGGTGCTCATATAGGGAAGTAGGTGGGGGCTCGGGTCCCTCCCTCTAGCCGTCGGTATAGTGAACATTTTTATATTAGCTAACCTTTTTTTCACTATTTCAGTACTAAAATGTTTGAAAGCGCGATTGCCGATGACCTTACAAATGCCAGAAATAACCCCTCCCCCCCTCGTCTTAAAGTACTCATATGGACGTCCATGCCGAAGCACCCACATACATTTGGCCTCATTAAAGATTTTCTTTTAAACTTTTAAAATATCACACAACTAATAAGCAAATAAAGCATTTTAGTACTGAAATAATGCAAAAAGTTTCGTATGCTTTACAAATATTCATATTACGTAATGGCATAATTGGGGCGGGGGAGGTGAAACCCTCCTTGAGTGTACATCACTGTGTTGGGGTTATCAGACGATTGCTGGTGCTCAGCATTCAACGTAATTTTTTTTACAAGCCCGAGGCACCTACATAAACGCCTTTTACTAGCCCTTTCTGGGAAATTCAAATTATGACTTGGCACTACAATTTCTGTGGGTGCGGAGCACCCACAGAATTTTTTCAGTGGGTGCTTGAGCCCCGGAGCACCCACGTAGTCGGCGCCACTGCGGAGGGGAGGTGTAACTTTTTACCATGGAGAAATCAGATTTCTCGAGGGAGACGGGGGGGGGGGTTGTCGCACCCTGGTCAGTGGACATCTCTCTGTGAGTTGGTCGATCCCTCAGCTGTTCCCGGAAACGATCGTAATACATGGAAAGATCGGATTTCAGCTTTTCCCATTTTGCTTGTCTTTGGGGAAAATGGGGCGGGTTAAGGCCATTGTCCTCATTGAGCGCTTCCCGCTACCAGTAGGGGGCCATTAGGGGTGGCCAGTTATCACCTTTAAGCAATATTTTTTTCCCACCGCAGAGAAAGAGGGAGATACTCCGGTATTAAACCGACAAAAGGTAATTGGGGACCGTGGATAATATTGCGGTTTCACACCTCCCCCATCTATTGTTCGGTCGAGGACAGTCCGCTGTCGCCCTGCGGAAAGCGCGACCAAATATCTCCATTCAAATACATTGTATGGCGGAAAGAGCTCGATGTGGACAATGGCCTTTATAACGCTATGACCAAAGCTATTATGATTAGTTTTTTGTTCTTTTATAACCAGACGCACAAAACTTATCAGAACGGATAAGTTCTTAAAATGGGTGGTACGGAGAGCCCTGAAGTCTATAGAGAGTGGACACCCCCCCCCCCCTCTCCAAAACGGTATATAATTTCAAAATCTATTGTAGAAGAATAACTTACGGTAACTGTATTTCAACTGTACCGAAACGATGCAGATGCATTGCAATCAAAATTGGAACTTACTTCTCAGGAGTTTATTCAGGGTTTTAACGAATCCTTAAATTGCTAAGATTTTGAAAAATCGTTCTAAAAAATCTTGCTGTTTAAGATACTCGGAAGAACTTCTTTCCGTATTTCATAAAAATAACAGGACCACTTTTAAAATATCAGATCATATTAGAACAATATTTCAAAAGTTCGGAATTTTAGCAAATTCAGGACTCTGTTTTTTTATGAACCCAGATTATTTCTTACAAAGCGAAGGAATAAAGTGATTTGCCGTTGGGTATAAACTAATTAAACAGAGGAATTGTTTTGCGCTGTGTTTAAATGCATTCTTACCTTCCGCTTTGTGAGATGGCACATCGAATCTGCCAAGTCTCTGAGCATGTACTTGTTCCAGAAGAGTCCGTGAAGGAAGATGATCGGGCACCTGTCACGTTGCGTGTCGGACGTTTCGTAGACGTCGTATGCCAGTTCGACAGTCTCCATTGGTCCAGACCTCCTGCAAACAACAAAAAAAAAGCTGACTTTTCAATCAACCATTTCAGGAGGTCTATTTTCCCCCGGTAGATAGTTTGCTAACTGGTTTTGCCCAGACACTTTTGGTGTCTGTTGGCTTGTCAACTTTTTACGGGTTGTTCAACTTACCACAAACGGCGGAATCGCGATCCTTGCCACAATCCTTCAAGGCTGAGGTATTGGCTGTCGTTACTTATCTACCGGAGGGAAATAGACCTCCAAGAGGTCTATTCTCCTCTTCTCGCTGAATAAACGACTGTAGGGACTGAAATGACAGTTCTTTCTCGAACCAGATAAATTTGCAATATTGCAATCATCATCGTCCATTTGTATGAAATATGAGAACAAACCTGTGCTTGTAACGATATACATCATCAAATACGTCAAGGAGCTATCTGTTTCCATCCGCGCGAAAATGGATGCAAATAGGAAGCCAACATGATATTGAACTATAAGCAAGCAGCCTTTTTACTTTCCGAACATGTACCCTGTAAGGAAAGTATTGTCATCATGAAAAAATTCGACTTCGAGATTTTGGTGTATCGACACGTTTTGAGGTCTTCTGAATCCGTTTATTGCTATTTTTACGAGATGTATGTGTGTGTGTATGTGAGTGAACACCATAGCTCCTAAACGGAGCATTCGATTGAGCTCAAATTCGGTATATATGTTATAAACCACCGTTGCAAGACCGGTATTAAATTTGGTGTGTATAAGATAACTTTTTCTACAGGGTTACGACAAAGATTTCTTTTACATTATGGCCTATGGGAGGAAACTCTTGAAAGGGCGCTAGCGTTTTAACGGCACATTCGATTGTGCTCAAATTGGGTATATATGTTATAAACCACCATCGTAAGACCGGTATGGATTTTGATGTGTATAGGACTTATAGTTTTTTCTACAGGGCTACGACAAAGATTTCAATTACATTATGGCCTACGGGGGGAAATTCTTGAAAGTGCGCTAGCGTTTAATTCGATTGAGCTTCCATTTGGCATAATTGTTTGAATTATTCATCGATTAAAATAGATTTAAATGATTGGTCATGATCTTAATCGTAAGTGTTCGGAAAGTCGAGTGGAGTCGCTCCAGATTTTTTAAGTTTCTTTGTCGTACGGTACGAGTAAAGCTGCAAAATCTGAAATAAGCACAGATAATGCTGAAACGTAGAAAAGAAGAGGTTGAACGTAATTTTTGACTTTTACTAATTGGTCATTCATCAGTCTAAGAGTCTTAGATATACGTAATGGCCCTTATACACTTGGTGGCTGGTAGGAACGGTCGATGGACCCGTTAGTAGGAGGGAGATTTTACTACCCTGTAAAAGAGGGGGTGGGTGACGGAATAAATCACTGATTTGTGGTTGGAAAGGGTTGTATTTCGAATGAGGAACAATCAAATCGAAAATCATAGTACTAAACGATAAACCGCAAAAGTGAGAAATCCCCCTTTTTTGACATCAGGGCAGTGATTTATGGCGAAATTCTCACGTCAGAGCTGTCTGAAATTTGACTCCCTGTCTAACTAGTCACCGAGTATATGTGGGGCTAGAAGTAGCCTTATGTGGGGCATAAGAGGGTCCCAACTGGTTGGCTAAACCAGGGCAAACTGGTTACAAAAAGTCCAGTTGATAGTTAAGAACCGGGCAAAGCCAGCTGGTATGAGTAATCCACGGTTTTGGTTGTTGAGTTTTAAAAGATTGAATAAACCTCCAGGATTCCGTGACATTGGTTTTTATTGTATAGACATTTTTACAAGAAACCGAGAATGACAATTTTTTTCAAACGCATCTGAAGTAAAACACTTTCATGTCCAATCTTTTTGAAGAATGTTAAAGCATATAGTTTAGCTTATGCTTTCTCCTCGTTGCAAAAACACGACGGTAGCGATTCCTTCTTTCCGGTGCCCCCCCCCCCCCCCAATACAGTAAAAAACCATCTTTTTCGACAAACCATTCTGTTATAAAAATCCGTAATATATCTTAATCTTACTTTACTTGAAATATTTTGTGTCCAGGGCGGGGTCTCTTAATTTTGAACCAATTATAGATGAGAGTCTTGCCCCTGCATTAACTCCTCCCCCCCCCCCCAGCGATATCGCTTCACTTTTGGTGCTCTGATGGGAATCGAGTTTCAACCGGTTGAGCCACTCTCCGCGTCAGGAAGGATTTAAAAATCCACAAGTGTATTCATGCAAGTAAATAAAGAAACAGGTGCCGTATTAAATATAATTTTTATTCACAACTAACATTCAGCACAAACAACAAAGAATTCAGCGAATACTTTTAAATAAAAATGATCACGACTGAGTAGAATATATTTTATTCAGGATAAGAAATCCTTAACAATTTGTAAAAATTCTTCCTGCTTTTCAAACATCAACATATGAGTGACGTCATTCATGGTCAATAGTTTAGCATTTGGATTATGGCGCACCACAGCTTCAAACTTTTCATCCCTGGAAAGAAAACAATGATAAATGAATAAATGAAAAAAGAACGATAAATCATGCAAAAGCGTCTATTATAAAACACATTACAATGCAACTGTCTCTTTTTGCACCATATTTGGCGATGAATTGTCTCCGAACTTAACGGGATTTTAGATATAACTTCGAAAAAAACTTATAATATTTATCGCTTATAATTTCGAAAGTCCTTGCAAAAGAATATTGAATGCTGCTTCCATTATTTAAATGAAGTGTATATATATATGTGAATACCCTCAGATCTCCATGCCTCTCGCGTTGCGGGAATGATGTCAGCAGCAGCTCCCAGAACCCTCTGCGCTGCCAACAGCCGCGCGACTACTCAACTCGGGCGACGACGAGAAAAGGAGAAAAAAAGAATAGAATGCCGTGTGTTGTGTTTCGTGATGCACTTTAGATGTAGTAATTTTGAAAGACGTAACTTTGTTTTATTTTAAGACGGACTGATTTTCCCGAAATGATTTTTTTTGCTTTAAGTGTTTGTTTGTAATTGTAAATGTCTTCGTCCGCATTAAATGTACTTCGTGATTGTTATCGTTATTCTTGATTAATCCGAACGGACGGTACTGACTTGCCACGGACGGTAATGCATTGAAATTATTTTGAGTGCTCCAGTAAAGACTATAAATGGAGCAAGTATTATTTTCGATATACAGCACTATTCCGTAATCCTTGACAGCTTACATCAATTTTGTTTCCCTTGAACTAAGTGAATGTCTTTAAAATACCCTTTTAACAAGGACTGCCCATAGTGTTTAATATATTGAGCTTCTTTTGCGTGCTCCTGTAAAAAGAACTATAAATGCTACTACATCATTTCCACTAGGGTACATGCTACAGTGCATGGGAATGACATGTATATGTTATATGAAACGGGTATCAGTGTTCGCCAATCAAGCTAGGTTCTCATTGGATCGACTCACTCAAGTGAATAGCGGCTCAGCCCTGGGACCCGTGGCATGGTAGCGCGATGCTCTAACCCTAATCATCACGCCACTGGGCTTCAATGAGAGTGCCGCTCGAATTGTCAACCGGCTAAACAAAATCCTTGCTGAACAAACAGTTCATAGCTTTACAGCTTCATTGACATTGTCAGCGTTCCTGTCTTCACAGATTCATCCGTCAGTTGGTATCGTCCAGGGCCTGATTACAACGCGACCTAGGACCCACAAGTTTGAAGGGCTCCAAAAAGATTACCCCCAAGGAGGGAAGGCATTCCCCCTATAGGCCTAGGACCCTAGTGCAGTCAATTGGCCTTAATCTACAATCAAACCAAAAAGATTAAAATAGTGTAAGCGATATTCTTATAAAAAATTGCAATGACAATAATGAATAAAGCGATGCACTTTTACAACACATACGTGCAAAAACGTTTCACCATTCATTAACGGTGTAGTTAAAAAAAAATCATGTGATTTTGGTACATAAGTACAAATAAACGAATTATGCCAGGCACTTCAAAATTTTGAAACTCTCTCTTTACAAGCTGTACTACATACTGAAATAAACGATCCATCTGTATCAGTTTCAAAACTTTTGGAAAAAATTCTTAAAAATCGGAAATTTTCGAAAAACATGTCACTCTTCGAAAAATCTTGCAGCTCCGATCCCTGTTTAAGAATTTTTTCCGAAAATTTCACAAACGCCACAGCGTTTTCGCTTATTGCAGTGTGTAAAGCAGCCTATGAAGAACCATCTGGAATTTTTTGGAGACCCTGGTGCTATTAGTTTATTTCAATTTGTGTACCAAGACTAAAAACAGAGTTCTTTTTTCCGACATACACCCTTAACTTGGCATTTGAAGCATAAGTCCTGTGCCTTAAAAAACGAAAATTCATGAACTTTTAAGTTAAACCCCAGTCTTATACACTCGAATCCGAACAAATATTCGTCCTTTTTTACTATAAATGTCAACAATGTATGACGCATGGGGGCTCCCAAAAAATGCTGAGTCAGGGTAGGGTTGCCAACCGTCCTGCGAGAGCCTATGGACGTCCCGTTTCTAGGGCTTTCGAGGACACGTCCCACGAAAGGTGTGTGCGAGCAACGCCCCCTAGAGAGGAAAGCCGCGGCGCTTACTTGTGACGTCAACCGAGTAGGTAAAGCAAAGCGTTTCCATTGGGTACCCAATGGAAACGCTTTGCTTTACCTACTCGGTGTGACGTCACAAGTAAGCGCCGCGGCTTTCCTCTCTAGGGGGCGTTGGTGCGAGACGCCGAATGTCGCCGTTTTTTTTAACAGAATAAGTCATTTGATAAATTATAATAATCTCAGAATATATTTTGAGCATGAAGTTTCTTTAATAAACAAATATGATCTCAACAGAAGTGATTGTATACTTTAAATTTCTTTTCTAAATAGGTAATATAGAGTGATTTCAGTAAAAGTGGTTTAATGTATATTTTCTGCTTTTTCCCAAATAAATAATTATTATAATCTTCGAACATGTGATTTAAGGCTTGAAGTTTCTTTTATTAAGGTATATTATGGATACCTAAATATTATAGGTTGGTTTAAATATTTCTGAAATAACAAAATATAAAAAAAGTTTTGCTTTTGTTTATGAAAGGATTTAAAAAGTTCATTTTATTGAATTGTTAATGATAGTACTGTTTGTTCGGATTATAAAGAAAAGAGATAAAAGTGAGAGTTAATTTTTCATTAGCTCGTCGTCTCATTGTTTTAAATTTTGTTGCATGTACGATTATGCCAAATAAAACATAACATTCAATCAAACTATTTATAATGTAAAAATTAAATCTGATTTTAATTGTTTTTCTCGCCTTCCTGTCGTGAGTAAGCTGGATCCCTTTGGGTAAAGCCCGGAATTTCAATCGCAAAAGTCCCGTAAATTCGTGAGTAAAAGTTGGCAAGCCTAGGCCTAGGACACCCGGGCCGCGATTATCCTACGGCCGGCCCCCCCAAATCACGGACAAATCCTCAGGCAGTTAGGCAATCTCATGCTGATGGCGGTTGTCTCTACTAGAAGCAAGTTCCTGTACTTATTTTAGAAGTGAAGGGAAGTGATTTTACTCGCAATTGTCGGCAAAAATTGAATTTCCAGCCAGAGACAGACGATCTTAGTGTCGTGACGTGATTTCCTTACAGCATTTTATCTCTTGTTCTGTTTCGTTCTCATTAGTTCAATTCAACGTAGCTTATTTTGCCAAAAGTTGCAGAGTCGATTCTAAAGCCGCTGCATTTTGCGATAACGTCACAGAAAAGTTTGAACCCATAGCGGATTTTGGCGAGCGTGCTTTGGCGAAATATCTGGTAAGAACCAAAGAGTAGAAATACACGCATTGCGATTAAAACCAACCCCCTTTGGAAATGTGAGGCGAGGATGAACCCTATGGACTTGTGGCACGAAAATGCGGAGGCTAGACTCGTGCTTTATCGCCACATTTGGCGAGTGGTAAGTGCCAACTACAAGCGAAAATTACTGTCGAAATACGCGTTACAAACTCTCTTGGCATTCAAAAAAAAAAAATATCGCCAAGGCTTAGTGGATGTGGATACATTGAAATAGTCTTCATTTGTAAAAAGTATGTTTTAAAAATATGAAATAAAAACCACTCCTCTAAAAAGTTATTCCAGATGCAGTTTATGATTTATTTTCACAAAATAATCAATTGCATCCATATGCAGAACAGCTATGTACCATTGTCGCTTAAATATATAACGATGAAAACGAAAATCATCGCGCTGGTTGGTCACAAGTGCTGCATAGAAAACTAAAAGAGTTGGATGCGCAAGAATTATACGCGTGAGATCTTGCCACAAGTCAGCTACTGGGACAAGTGCCTCTAATTGGGCTTACCAAAGAACTCTCTATCCCTCATATCTACTCTATGGTACAAACAGATATTCCATAGCCGACCTCACGGATTAGCCAATAACAGAGAGACTTACGTAACTCTCGGAGAATCCTTGCACCGGATGATGAGTATTTCGTGGTCCGAACGACCTCTAGCCCGCGGCCGGCAGTTCTCCAAGTATCCCTCAATGAGGAACTTGTGGTCTGTTCTGAATTTGAACTGGCCGTTCTCTTTCGTCAGGTCGTAGACCACTTTTTGTAGGAACAGTTCTTGCTGCAGAGAGAGAGAGAGAGAGAAATGGAATGAAGTCAGACATTTTAATTGCAAAGTTTTAACAATAAACATTTTGCCACTTAAGTGTTAACCCTCTGACTGCTCAATTTGTGGATCAAAATCGCTTCAAAAATTGTGTAATTTTTTTTTTCATATTTCAAATCTATATACATTGGAGAATTGAAATGTGCATTTTTTCTTTCTAGAAAAGATTTTTTATATAGATTTTTATCAAGAGACACTAAGCTTCAGAAAAACCCATTTCAGATGTTATTACATAAAAAAATTTAAAATAAATTTCAATCGAATTACAGTTAGTTTCCGTTTATTACATAATATAAGAAAACGCACCACCGCCTAAAGCTTTGCAGGTTTATTGAATGATGGTCAGATTCATCGCCGTCTGAGGAGCAGTTCAAAAAATCTAAATCACTATCACTGTCCAAACTAAAATCTCTTTCAGAATCTCATAAATCATCTAGAATATACACTCTGTCCATTGCTGAACGATTTCTAACAGCCATTTCTGATTAGAAAAGGCGGCAAACGAGTGAAGTTAGAGCATTGCATACCGAGTATTACCTTCAAATGCCGCAATTGAGTGGACAACTAACGAAATCTGTTGGTCAAAACCGAAATTAAACGTCTAACACTGTATCTAATTTATTTCACTGGTTAAACGGTAAAAGCGCGGGATGCTCTCCTCAATACAAGAAGAAAAACACCTGCCCGCGAAAATAGCGGGATGAGCCAATTTTGCTACATTCGAGTTGCCCGTGGAAATCGCGGGATAGGCAGCCAGAGGGTTGATAACAAAAGAAAATATAAATTATCCCGAACGTATGGATTACAAAACGCTTTGCAATCTTGTGCTGCTTAACAAATCGTTAACCCGTTCGCTCTCTTTCGTTGTAAAAAGGCGATGACGGTGAAATCCTCTTTTTGATTTCATCGTTGCTTTCTGGCTCGGAGGTTTGAAGGCCTCTCTGCGGCCCAGCGACTGTTGAACAACAACTGTGGAACTGAGAGAGAATTCTGTTGAACCCCTATACCAGTACGCAGTCTCTCCCTTCCAATTGGCAATTTCAGTATCGGGCTACTATGATTAGGCCTAAAGCATTTGGATTCTACTTATAGCCCCTAGAAATACAGGTCAGCGCAAGTCGCCATTTCTTAGTACAGAAAGATTTCAGCAAAATGTTACCTTAGCGTAATGAACGCACATTTTGGCTCTTTTTTTCAAGAATGTACAAGCTTAAACCCAAAGAGCGAAAAAAAAAAAGATACATTGCGGAGCGATCTATTTCCATGGAAACCTACCGGTTTTTCCGCGAAAGTGCTCTTGACGTTGTCGTTTTTCCGAGAAAGCTCCTCCTCGCTTCCTCTTTTTTCCGAGAAATTCCGTCATCGCTTATTGTTATATTCCTCTCCGCTCCTGTGATCGAAAAACGCTCCTAAAGGAGAAACTCACTTTTGAAAACTGGCTCAAAAATCGCTCCGACTGATCGAATTTCGCTCGTTTGGTTTAAGCGTGTACATTATGGATAACATGGGGGCTGCATCGCCAACAAAGCTAAAAGAATGTATGCTTTGGGTACAACTGTCAACTGTCAACCCTTCGGGCACAAGAATAGCGGCTTGCGCTGCGCCATCTCGTATATCTAGTAGCCTTAATTCTAGGAGGGTCGTCCGGAAGGAGTAAGTTTCCCACGGCCAATAAAAAGAACCAAAGCATTATAACTTTGAAAATTTTATTGCAAGTGATATATTGACAGCAATATTTCAGCTTTTTCTCATTGTGAGAATAACCTAAAATGTAACACTCGTCATATCGTGGAATGTTTTCGTAGTCCAGTGAAGTCTGTCGCCTGAGAAAGGAGCCAGAGTGTCACAGTTGTCTGCAGTCTCTGTCAGTGGAAAAGTGATGGCAGACAATAATTTCTCCTGGTGCAAATCACTGGAAGCAAAATCGGTAATATAGGGTGGATCCACCCTATTCTTTGCCAGGGCGTCACTTTTTCACTGAGGAAGACTGCGAACAACTGAGACACTTTGGTTCCTTCAGGCTTCCTTCAGGCTTGGAAGGCAGACTTCTGTGACACTGGATTACAAACACTTATCCCAGGGTATGACGAATGTAACAGTTCACGTTAATCTTTTGTTGAGAAAGTAGCTGAAATGTATTTGTATCTTTTGCAATAAATTTTTCCACGTGATAATGTTTTGTTCCATTTTATTGGTCGAGGAAAATTTACTTTCCGGACGGCCTACATATGCCTTCATTTAAATGGCGCCTTAGGATCACAAAACTAGAGTAACTTAAGTGGGAACTCCGTTAGCCGAATACTACAACTGTAGCGTCTTAGAGATCCAAGAGAGGGCGCCACATTGATATGGCGGGCTGGTTTCTATTTCTGTGTCTGCTTCTAAAAATCGCTTGAAGGAAGAGCACGAGATAAAATCATATCAGCATGTGTTGTTTCATTATATAGCACGAGGAATGAAGTAACTACTAAGTCTAAAAATAATTAATTATTTGTTATATACAGTTAAAGCTTTTACCAGCAAAAATCTGCCAATTTTCATAAAGATAAATACTGCTAAAACAAATGGATTGAACTGCTTCGGCAACATTGATTGAGTGTAGCGCTCTATTTTTGGGATTCGAATTCACGTGGTGGGATCAGTTAAACCCTTTGAGGCGCAACCCTTTCCCAATGCTGAAAAAAGGGCAGCCGTTGCCATCGCTCCACTGAACGACCCGCAAGAGGGCGGACGATCGAAACGTTCATTGCGTGCCACAGATCTAGAGAACCTTTTTGACGACAGCTGTCTGTGCCGCACAGCCGGCTGCCCTCTTTTCAGCATCGGGCAATCTATCCAGCTGTTCTCGAATTCTTTCATTTTTCAGCAGATGTCAGTGCTGTTAAAAATAATCGTGACAATATTTTTACGGGAAATGGCGTGCTTAAAAAGTAAAGGATTCTCGCTGAGCTAGGTCACCCGCCACTATTTTTATAGATATCCAATCTATTCTTCGTGACTGGCAACAGTCAAACCGTCAGAGTTTGGTGTTCCCAGACCGGGAACACTGCGCGTTAAACGTGTTAAACCCTATCCCTAGTATTACTTACCGCAGGTGTAATCCCCGTTGCTTTGCAGAGTCTGAGTATCTTCCTCTTGGCTGCCGTTAAAGACAGCGAATTATCCAATGTATCGAGGAATCTGTTTTGGGCGTTAAATTGAGGAAGAACGTTCACCTTGTAGAATTCATCAGTGTAGTCTGAGAAGGGGGCGTGGTCGATCATGACTATTTTTTCGACTTTCTCAGGCTGAAAATGAGGAAAAAGATAAATATCTTTTAAACAAGGCGTTTACTTCGCCGAGATAAAACAACTCAAAGAATTCACTCCTAAATATTTTAATCATTTCACCAATTACTGATTATTGAGGAAGAGGCAAAGAGCAGAATATGTTCCCTTTTTACCTCCAGTATCTTCATTAGAAGCAACCGGGTGTCCCAAAAAAAGGAGCAACAAGTTTAAAAATCAATAATAATAATTATTATAAACTGAAAGTGATGGAAATGTATGCCATTTTGTTTGTCAAGTCAGAAAACCAAAGGATTTGTTATCTCCAAGTTGCAAAACTTCAAACTTCACCAGTAGAGGGTACTTCTCAAGATGAGAAAGAGAAATAGTGAAATCTCTCTGAGCGGCCACCCCACCGTACCGAAGATGTTTGGCCGGTCAGAGGGAGTGGCCGCTCTGAAGGGTTTTGTTTACTGTAAGATAAACAAGTCTGACGCATATTCCTTATTTAAAATGAAATTTAAAACTTATCTAAAGAGAAAATAGTTATTTATTTAATGCCTTCTTACATTGTTTGGAAAAAAAAAAGGACACAATTTGTGCCTGCTTTAAGTTTTTACTTTTCTCTGAAACAACCATTTTTTCAAGTTCATTTTTTACCTAAAAAAACAGATCTCTAACCGATTCGGAATTTCCGATAATTTCATCGGTTTTCCCTAAAATCGCGTCTGTTGAAAGTTTAGCTTTCTCGCCATTACAAGCATCGGGAAATTCCTGGCCAGTGACGGAATGAGCGCCTGAAACGCACAAAAATTCATTTGTAAAAACATTTACAGACATTCTATTCAGTCAATTTAAATCAACCGCAATTAATTTTAGATTTGATTAAAAGGATTTAAAATACGCATACCTTCGACAGGTGACCTTGAGTTTTTCCGCTTAAAATTAAAGCATGGAATGAATAGAATTTCCCGAAAAATGGCGATCGCACTCGCTGGCCGTTTAGAGGTGGTCGGGTGGCCGCTTATAGAGGTTATTTTAACATTAGGTCTATGAGCCGAAAAATACGTGCCTTAAAAAATTAGCCATTTAGATAGTTGGCCGCTATACAGGTGTGACCGCTCGGAGAGGTTTCACTGTATATGAAAATGCTGCAAATGACTGTTCCAAAAAATAATAAGCGGTGCTTCCAAGTTAACCCATCATTTTCAGCAATGACAAACATTTACTGAACGACTAAAAATATCGTTTTATAGTTTTCCCGAGCATGGTTGCCTTGCCTGTCATGTTCCCAGTCAGCAGTATCATTTCCTGACGAACTTTGTTATTAATTTTGAAATGTGATGAGAATAAATTCCCTGTTTATTAATTTTAAGTAAAATCCAGCAAACTGCAAATTTGTATCACCTTCCTTTTTCCTTAAATTAATTTTTCCCACTGTAACTTATTTTTGGGGTAAGATTCGCAAAGGTGAAGCAAGATAAATAAATCCTACTGAGACTATAAAACAATTTTAAACGCAATTCGCACTCAACGAATAGCTAATTTAACAACAACACCCAACAAACAAAGTCTCGTGGCAGATGTAGAGAATACAGCCCGAAATGGTCAAAATCATAAGATCATAGAGATGTCCAGACTATTTCTTTGGTTTGAAATCACAAGCTTGTACTGTAATAGAAAATTCGTCACCTCGTCTAAGGCAACCAGGTAAGCAGCGCTGCAAGACAGGCTGTGGCACACGAAAGCAATCTTCTCAAGGTTCCTGTCCCTGATGAATCTCTTGATGTCCTCCGCTATGAGCTCCACGTTGAATTTTTCACGAAACGGACTCTGGTCATGGCATCGCATGTCCACACAGAACACCTAGATTATAGAGGTTGCACTATTTATGTATGCATATTAGAGATGAGTTCGGGCTCATTTTTTGAAGCCCGAGCCCGAGCAATATTATTGAAGTCGGAGCCCGAGCCCGCCCGAGCCCGAAATTTTAGTTAAAGATAAAAAAAAATCCAATTACTTCATGGATAGTATACAATGAATTTTGTCGTTTGTGCAAATTAAAGACAAATAGAGTTGCAAACTCTCAATGCACTTTCTAATTCTTTATGGATCCATATGTTTATCAAATAATGTCGGATCTTATGACTCACTCATGAATATAAGCCGCCGTTCTGAAATATCCAAAGAGCTTAACGCACCTTTTAGGCGCCAGTACTGCTTTTTTTTTATAAGTACAGCCAACTCCGGTTATATAATGAACTTCGGATAGAGTCAACCATCGGATAGAGTGAACGCAAACCATGAGTCCCGATTCAAACACAGTATCTCTATCCATCATGAAGACACTTGGGTTTTAGTGAACTTCGGATAGAGTGGACGAAATTGGAGGGTCCCCAGAAGCTCACTACAACCGGAGTTGACTGTACTTTTATTTTCCTCATGAATCCCTTTTTAAAATCTGTTTCAAGGAGTATATTCAATAAAGGAGAAATTTTTCACGAGCCCGAGCCCGCCCGCAATTGTGAATGACAGAGCCCGAGCCCGGCTCGGGCCCGGGCTCGGGCTAGGGCTTTCGGGCTCGGGCTGAGCCCGTATCATCTCTAATGCATATGTATCTATATGTATATTTAATGATTGATTGATATACAGGAAAGACTACACACGATGACAAGCGATTCGAGTCCTAAAGATCTTCCAGTTTCAGGCTTTTCTTGAACTCTTAAGGCGTGTTCACTAAATGTGTTTCCCAGGTGATTAGAGCTCTATAGGTTTGTTCAGACAGTGGGTTTTCCGGGTCATGCAAGCTTCTAGATTTCTAGAACTTCCAGTACTTTATCAGTGTAGTGCAGGATTGCTTCACATCATATAGCCTAAAAAACCCACTGTCTGAACACACGTTTAAAAGCTTGGAAGGGTAATGGACTTTCAGAACTCGGGTCATCTGGAAAACCCACTGTCGAAACACACTTTTGAAGCCTATACGTGGATACGACATTCAGAACTCGAGATGCCTGAAAAACCCACTGTCGGAACACACTTTTGAAAGCCTGAAAGCGGATTGGGTCTTCAGAGCTCGGATCGCTTGGAAAGCCCACTGACGGAAAGCACTTTTGGAAGCCTGGAAGTGGATCGATACGACCTTCAAAGCTCGGATCACCTGAAAAACCCACTGTTGAAACGCACTTTTAAAAGCCTGGAAGTGGATTGGACCTTCAGAGCTCGGATCGCTTGGAAAACTCACTGTCGAAGCACTTAAAAGTCTGGAAGTAGATTCAAGCTTCACAGCTTGGCCGCCTGAAAAATCTTTAATGTACAACTGGGAAATATCCCATTCACTAAAATATTCGCGTAACCATAGGCTGTTTTTCAACTTTAAAATAGGAAACCGGTACCGTTGAAGGCTGATTTTTTTTAAAATAACCTTTCCTTCTATACACATTTGTTTTTCATAGAAGTAAAAATTTGGCGCGAATAGAACTTAACCAAATGTAGGTAGGGGGGAGGAGAGATTTAAGATAAGTTTTTTTCATTTTTAATCATGAATCAAGTTTTACTTAACCTGTTCGCTCGCATTGTTGAGAAAATGTAAAGAAGAAGATTCTCCTTTTTGTGCTCAGAATTACACGCTAAGACCCAAAAATCCATAACAATATCCCTTCTTACCTACACAGGTTTTGGGATGGAAAAAACTCCATATTTTTTCGCACTTTTCCAAGTAGTACATAGGGTGAAAATTTCTTTGTAACCGAAATCCATATTGTATCTTAAATAATTATGTTTCATTTAGGAATACTCAGTCTTAAGTGCTCAAATGACAAGACAGATGCGATGAAATCTGTCTCAAGGAATGGAAGGAAAACTCCACCCTACCGCCATGAGTTGGACACCCCGGAAACCAGAACACACTTTGAGGGAACTCCCAGTGCCCGAGTTCTGGAAGTTTCGCTATACAGCTCAACGGAGTTTTAGCGAATTCGTTTAAAATGGCACCTCACTTACAGCGGCAAAATATTCTGAACCCTTCAGTCGCTCATCCAGATACGTCAAGGTTACACAAAGTGATCGTTTATTGCATAGCACAGCGTCCCAAATAATCTTTATCCTCCAATGACTTTATAACCGAGTTCAACTGTATTTGGTTGAGATTTTTTTTTCCCAATCAGCTTCAGTAACGCGAATTCAAAATCCATCCCATCTCAATAAAGAAATACATAAATCTGTACCAGTGTGTACAACCGGGGAGTTTGTATGTTAGAGTGTGCTAAATTCTGAAGCTACCCGTCCAATTTGATAAAATATTTTTGAATTAGATAGCCCGTTTATAGAGGAAGGTTATAGGCTGCATTATTACGCTACAACCCATGTATTATTTTATAAGATACTGTGGTGGAGACATATTTGAGTCGAATCACTCAAAAAGATTCGTTTGTCTCGGATCATTCACTTACTCAGCTCATTCGTTTGAGTATTCATGATCCGAATTCCCTTAGATTCGAATCATTTTAGTAAAAACTTTCTCACCTATGCGTTTATGCTTCTGAGCTGTCACATTTTCGTCCAGTGCTCAAAACAGGAGCTAGCCTACGGAAATTTGCGTCCTTCAATTCAAAATGCCTCATACTAAAGAAATCTCATGCAAAGTTATACGAAAGCAAAGCGACTGAAAATTTCGCGTAGCAAGGAGACGGAATATGATAATAAGAACAGGTTAGATATTCAGTGATCATTGCGTAGAAAACAGGTAGGATATGTAATCCAAATTTAATTCCGAGAAGAACAGATATCTATATAAATAAAACTAGACTTTTGTCTGTACATTTCTTGGAGTTCAAAATTTTTGCGATTTCTATCCGTTTCAAGCACCTGGGAATCCGGTGCGACCCTCAAAAAAAAGGTTTGTCTGTCTGTCGTTCTGTCATTCTGTCCGTGACGCTTTTTTTGTTCAAACATCACGTAAAAACGACTGAAGCGAATGATATGAAATTGGGTGTCATGATAGGTCACTCAACTTAAAACATAGGCGTCGAATTTTTTAAAAATCTTGATTGGAAACTGAGATTTTGCGAAAATCCTTTCAATCTGCGTCAATTTGTGTACGAGCATCACGTATGAACGACTGAAGCAATTGAAATGAAATTTGGTATCGTGATTGGTGGTCACACAACTTAAAACACAAGCGCCGATTTAAAAAAAAATCTTCATTAGAATTTGAGATTTTGCGAAAATCGTTTTGAACTGCGTAAATTCGTGTTCGAGCATCACGTAAAATCGACTGAAGCGATTGAAATGAAATTTGGTATCATGATGGGTGGTCACTCAACTTAAAACATAAGCCTCAGATTTCTAAAAAATCTTGTTTAGATTTTGAGATTTTGTTAAAATCGTCTTAAAATGCTGAAATTTTGTTCCAGCATCACGGAATAAAGACTGCAGGGAATGAAACGAAATTGGGTGACAGGATAGGTTGTCATTCAACTTAAATTCTAGGCTTTCAATTTTTCAAAAACATTCATTAGATTTTGAGATTTTGCGAAAATTATTATTCGTTCGCGCATCACATGATTACGACTAAAGCGAATGAAATGATATTACTTAGTGACTCTCTAACCTGTCATATTTTAACAATACATGAAAATGATAACTTCGCTTTCTTTACTTTTGGCAACATACTCCATCCATTCTGTGTACTCCTACAATGCTGACGAAAGTTCTTGCTTTTTGGAAATTTGCGTTCAGCATTAACCCGTCAACGACGGGAACTTCAGCTAGTAATTAAATAAAGTAAAATGAATAATAAAGGAATATTGATTACTTTACGTCCCGTTTCCCAGCAGAGAGAATTTGCCAGGTCTCTGAACATGTACTTGTTCCAGAAAAGTCCGTGGATGAGAATGATGGGACTTTTCTCCGACCGTTCAGGAGGTTCATAAACGTCGTAAGCCATTGCTACGGTCTCCATATCGTTGCCCTGCAAACGAAATATCCTGCTGAACTTGGGTGACATCTTTTTAAAGAGACAAATCGGCAGAAGAAAATACAGCAGAATAAAATATCGTCGAAAGACAATTAAAAGAACTGAAATGCTTTCATATTTAGGGATGGACGCGAGACGACTTTTTGCGAGACGAGACAGAGATTTACAGCTTTTTTGCGAGACGAGACAAACATTTTTAACATTATGATATAGGGATTTTTGCGAGACGAGACGAGCTTTTCGGCTGTTTTGCGAGACGCGAGACGCCAATTTTTCGTCTCGCGTCCATCCCTATTCATATTTTAAACTAGCGGTCAAGGCCCCTAGACTCGCTACGCTCGCTTTTCGTATGAGGCATTCGGCTCTTAATGAGGCTTATTCGTAAATAAATATATAGTTTAAAAAACCGAAAAACACGCTTTAGTGATAAATTGAACTAACTAAAAGGCGAAAAATAATTCTTAATATAGAAATAAATGAATGAACGAAAACTAATATTATTGTGAAAAAAGCGTGGGGTGCTTTGTGCTATATTTTTTGTATCATTTTTGTACTAATCGTACCAATCGAATATTCTCAAGAACTGATATAGGGAACACCCCACGCTTTTTTCACAATAATATTAGTTTTCGTTCATTAATTTATTTCTATATTAAGAATTATTTTTCGCCTTTTAGTTAGTTCAATTTATCACAAAAGCGTGTTTTTTGGTTTTTTAAACTATATATTTATTTTTCACTTTTTAGTTTGATTTGCTATAAAAGCGTTTTTTTTTAGTTCTTTTTAACTGTATGTATTTAAAATTTATTTTTAATTTTCGATATCTCTCATCAGACACAAAGGAGCACTAAGTTGGAAAGTACAAAGAGATAATTTATTTCCACTGTGCACCAGTGGCGTAGCCAGGATTTTATTGGTGGGCTGAGTATCCAATTTAAAGCTAAAGTTCAATTGTAAGCTAAGTAAAGGGCCCCATTTCGGGGAAAGGAGAAGCCCCCTGAGCCCCCCCCCCCTCCTCCGGCTACGCCCCTGCTGTGTACCAAAATCAACCTGCAGTTAAATGCTACCTTCCTCACTAAAAAAGGAAAAATAGGTCTCTAATGAACAAATAAAAACGTGTTAAAAAGAATGGCCTTAACATGTTCTTGTACTCAGCTCTTCCATAATGTGATGGATGACGATATTTTGTAAAAAAAAAAAAAAAAAAATGTTCTCGTGACCAGGATTCGAACCCGGGTTATTTGCGGCCACAACGCAATGTACTAACCACTATACGATCACGGCCACAGTAAGAAAGGGTTTTCTTTGTAATGTTTGGAAGTGTTCTACTTTCAATCAGTATAAGAAATGAGGAAATTATTGAATCCTGGCGATCCTGATCAGGACAATCTTATAAGATTATTGTATTGTCACCGGTTCTTGATAAATGTACAAAGTTTGAATTAAATCTGTCCGTTTAAAGTGGGTCAAAATCGAGTCTAAAGGAGTCGGTTACAAACATACAAGCATACAAACATACAAACATATATACAGGTAAAGCTAATAAAAGCGTGTTAAAAAGGTATAATTTTAACAGACAAAACCCAAAGATTGGATCAGATAGAATGTTACCGAGCTACACATTGCTTGGTTCTTGCATGTTCTTTGGCACACAAAATTTTAAACTTCACACTATTTTTAATTATGTAAAACTACGGAGCACCTTGGGCATTTGCCTTAGCAATTTTTCATAATTTGGCGACGTACATATATAGTTAATAATTAGTTCTAAAAAAAAAAAAGGTACTTCAAATGTTTCCTTTGATAAACACTACGGAAAAGCTAGAATAGCTTGCCAGCCATGGCGACTTACTTTCATTATTTGGCTATTGACACATGCTTATAAACAATAATTACTACTCATGTAAGGTTTCCGGGAAAACCGTTATCCATATATTCATATACTTAATCCTTTGCAGATTGGCGTATTTAGTACCACGAAGTAAATCATCTCGCCGCGCTAGCAATTATTCCAATTTGTAGTATAACTTGTATAATGGCATAGTTAACGCCACCCAATATTTCTACGGGCAGCAAATACCCGAGCTGAACCTAACCGGCTTTAAAATAATCTGCATTTGTATTATTTCTCATTTTCAAGGTTCCGGTTTCTAACATTTTAGAACACGCGGTTTAGATTCACAGTAGTTGGAGAGGTATCCATTTGCCAGATCGTACCTGATGCCAAAATGGCGCTTTTTAAATCAGTTGCAATTAGTTATTCTATTTTGGAAAAACGAATAATCAGTAATTCTGAACTCCTGTTATCTAAGAGAACTTGTATGGGAATCGTCAACTTTGTGTAGCACACTTTGACTTATTTATTTTTTCACATACTTTTTAATTTGGTGTAAAATTGGTGTATTCCTACTTCATATTTGTCACTTTCATGCGATTCTGCATACTTTGAATTGCTTTCTTGCAAAGCATGAGTGATTTTTTGCTGCCGAAAATTGCCAAATCTGGTAACCATTAAGCTTATTTTTTTCAGTTTTTTGTTAATATTGTCTAAAGTAATTCGAATTCCGAAATTTATGTCAATTTATCGGACTCCTCGGAATTTTCCAAATCCGTGGACACCTTATTCGAAACTCAAATGCCCACTGTTTAGGAGGAGATAGCCGAACAAGCTCCTGACTTCGGCGGTGACAGCGTACGTTACCTTTTTTTTTTAGAATAGAGAGATAGACAATAAAGGGCTACACAGGGTGTCCCAAAAAGGTGGTAAAGGGCTTTAATTTTTTATATAAGTATTGCAAGGTAAGTGGGCCATGCAAATTAAAAAAACTATTCAAAGTAAGATCGAAAATAAGTCTTCGTTAAGAAAAACTCTTCTCGTCCATTTACAAAATGTCACACTTCTAAAATATGTCTACGAAACTTGTACAAAAAAGTTCCCAGTTGGTAAAATGTGCCCCATACACTCATGAGGTGATGAACCCAATTTCAGCCTTTCATCGTGCAGTGTCTAAGAGATATGTTTAAAGAAAAGTGATCTGGGGACAGTGGCGTAGCCAAGGGGGGGTGGGGGGTCATGAGGAATTTTTTTGCCATACAAAATGCATATTTTTCACTACTTTATCACACACCCGTATACATATAGGTGAGTTGCAGAAGTCGCAACCCCCCGCCCCCCAATGAAAAATTTCTGATTACGTCACTGTCTGGGGATATACATGAGTCAATGAACACGTTTATTGCTAAAGTAAAAAAAAAAAATTCTTTCGTAATTTAAATATGACCCCTAAAATGCGATCATTCGACGTGATTTTTTTCCTTTCGAGAGCTACTGATAAGTGACTGATGCTGATAAGTAAGCGTTATATTTACCTTCATACCTCTGACATTTTTTAGGGTATAATTCTCAAATTTTGAAAATCACTCACGAATTGTGCGTATTTCTGTGATGTGTTCAGTTAGATGCATTTTAACAAAATAGAATACATTTGTATATCAAAGCACAAGAGTAACAAGCATATTATAAAATCCATTATTTAGATATTTATTGAAAAGTCGAGGTCGGAGGCCTTGAAAAGAAATTCTCATTGATCGTCAAGTCTAGAGGGTTTTTGTAGAACGGCCTAAAAAATTACATAGTCCCTAGGGGACCTCATAGACCTTAATCTATCTAAATGACGGAGAATATTAGGAAAATGTCGAGGAGTTTGAAAATGATAGTTTGTTTGCCACCCCGTATAAGTATGATTTAACATAAAATTTAAAAATCAAAAATCAAAATAGGTCTGTTTAATTCTTTAGCTTAAAAGAAAAATATATTAATGGCTATGTCACTTTATTTCTCACCCCCTTTATTGAAAATTATCCGAAAAAAGCGACATAATTTTACAAATACTATTAGTTCACATCAGCTTTAATCTATTGTTACACTATTGCGTAAGCTGTAGAATAGGCATCCCGTGTATTTTTCTATAAATAGGTTACAATCCTAAAAATTTCAACCTAGGGTGACCAGGCGAAATACACGAAAGATGAGAGATAAAATAACATAGTTAATTAATATCATTTTAATATGGCAATAACGAAACTAAAAAATTAGGGGGTTCTGACGAGGCTCGAACAGCCGAGTTATTTAATATAAAGTCAACATTCAATAAGCAATAACTTACTTTAGAATCAGAAAATAAATGCATTAAGCTCTGATTTTTCAGATTCCTTTCAAAGCAAAACTGCTATTCTCATCGGTTGCGATTTAAAATTACACAGGAGAGCACTTAAGAATATTTTTTTAAAAATTTAACTGTGAGTAGTAAAAATATTAAGAAGAAAACATTAATGAGAGTAATTATTAAAAAAAAATACAGACTTTTAGTGGTCTGTTGATAAACCTTATTTAGTCGTGAGCCGGATATCCGGGAAGAGAAGTCGGATATCCGGCGATTGTGATTGGGATACCCGATGATATTTGGGATATTGATAAATCAGCCGGATATCATGTGCATCCCTAGGTATTTCAAGTATTCATTTATTCTTTGCCAGAGAATATAAAATAGTATTTATAAAGTTTTATAAAATTTTAAGAACAGAAAAACTAATTACAGATTTACTGTCTTGTGAGTTGAAAGGATATAAAGGAAATTAAGGGTACAATGAAAACATTATAAATACAAATTTTCCTACATACTTAAGAAGATATTACGTCGTATGTATTATATCATCATTTAAAAACACACAATGAAATATTGAGTATTTACTTTAGTTTCTTTGCCTCATGTGCTTTCTGAAGTTTTCTGGAAATATCTGTTCATCTTTTTTCCCGCTTCCTGTAGATTTGAGTCTTCATCGTCATCAGGCAAACTATGTATAATTTTTGGAATTTTAGTAAAACATTCTCCTATACTTCTACTGAACGGGCGCTTCTTGAAGTTATAATCTCTGTTCGAACCAACTGGACAGCGCAGCACGCTAGTAAAAAAACACGAGCGTCCAGACCCTTTTCAATAGGGTACATTATTTACAGTACACAGAAATAACATATATAGTTTTCATAGTAATCCACCAGGTCGCGTCCGCCGACCTAACCGTTACGAGTTTTCCGTGGTTTTCTCGGAAACTTCGCGTAAATACGGATTAGGATCCCTTAGAAAGTCCCCCCCCTAGGCTTTTACATTTACATTTATAGTAATCGAATGTTTATTTAACCCACTAAGCACCAAAGCTCCCGTTACGGGAACATCTATTATATTTTTTTTTCCTTAAAATATTTTAACGCAATTTACGAAATACACATTTTATATAAATATTTACACTATATAACACATCCTATAGTGTAAATGTTTACATAAAATGTGTATTTCGTAAATTGCGTCAAAATATTTTAAGGAAAAAAATATATGTAATAGATGTTCCCGTAACGAGAGCTTTGGCGCTTAATGGGTTAAGTTAGAGCACGGACAGACAGACAGGCAAGCCGTAGTTTTATCAGCTTAGTTGGTAATTCTTAAAAAAGGCAAGATATACAGAGATGCCACGATGTTAAATGCTGTTTACGTCATGTACACGCGTTTTCAGTGTTAAGATTAGAAAGTGTAGCCATTGACGGCAGCATTAGAAAACAGTAAAATAGAAGTTCACTTACAGATGCAGACGCCGAAATCTTCAGGACGTAACAAGTCGGGCGTTCATTCGAAAAACGAGAAGCTAAAGAATTATGTCATCAGAAATCGGATGTTATGTGTCATCTGTCTTGTGAGTGGAGACTCAAATTAAGGAAATTCGATGACGATATTTTGTTTTATTGCCATTAAATGTATACCAATAAGGAAATTTTAATGTACGACTACATTCATCCAGAACGATCTATGGGAAAAAAAAAAAAAAAAAAAATATATATATATATATATATATATATATAGTTCCATTGTGTTGTTGTAGCTTTTAATATTGCTCCGTTAGAAAAGTAACTGGGTGAGCTAATTAGGATAAACTGAATGAGCTAACATGAGTTTCTTTTACCGCAGTCAAAAAAAATGATTACATAAATTAACCCTTTAACGCGCAGTGTTCCCGCTCTGGGATCACCCAACTCTGACGTTTTGACTGTTGCCAGTCACGAAGAATAGATTGGATTTCTATAAAAAAGTGGCGGGTGACATAGCTCCAAGAGAATCCTTTACTTTTTAGCACGTCATTGCGCGTTAAAAAAAAAAAAAAAAAAAAAAAAAAAAAAAAAAAAAAATTGTCACTTATTTTTAACAGCACTGGCATTTGCTGGAAAATGGAAGAATGCGAAAACGGCTGGATCGATTGCCCAGTGCTGAAAAAAGGGCAGCCGTTGCCATCGCTCGACTTAACTACCAGCAAGAGGGCGGACGATCGAAACGTTCATTGCGTGCCACAGATCTAGAGACCCTTTTTTTGACGACAGCTGGCAGTGGCGGCACAGCCAGCTGTCGTCAAAAAAGGGTCACCAATGATCTGTGACACGTGATGAACGTTTCGATCGTCCGCCCTCTTGCTGCTAGTTAAGTTGAGCGATGGCAACGGCTGCCCTTTTTTCAGCATTGGGAAAGGGTTGCGCCTCAAAGGGTTAAAAAATTGTATGAGATCAATAAACTCTGACGCAAAATATAAGTAGATTCGCAATTTGTGCGATTGATTCTATTTTAAATATCTTCTTGAGATGATAGTTTGATATTTTTCTCGAGAATAATGAACTGCGTTTTCTTGCTTCTGAAACATGGGGGATTTGAATATTTAAATTGAAAATTTTACTGGAAACATAAAATGTTTTTATTCTTGGACTCGTGCACGATATTTTAAGTTTTTTACTTATGTAATAGGAACAATTGTGTTAATTGTGTCTATCGAGCGACTATTAGCATAAAATAACGTGAATTGAAGTGTAATTACATTTTTCTCACTTTTGAGACATCCCCCTTAGTGCTTGGTCACCCATGCCAAAATTTTCAAATTGAGCTATCTCGGAAACTATTCCACGTAGAGAAACTGTATTTATTTTATTAATTTTCTTCTGCAAAGAGCAACATTCTTCAAAATATAAAGGGTAGGAAAGGAGGGAACGTATAAAAATTAAATTTCGTATTTTAATATGTATATAACCCCCAGTAAAAAAATGCTATATTTGAAAACTGCTCATAATTGGACGAACTTTTCTAATTGGAAGTATGTTTCGATCACTTACGGTTTGAAAAACAATCGCCTTAACATCTACAGTAGAATCTCGCTACAACGATATCCTCTATAACGATAATTCTCTCTATTACGATATTTTTTCATAGTCTTGGCTGAATTCCCTTTAGATTAATGTAAAACAGTTCTCTGTATTACGATACCCTTTAAAACGATAATTCTCTCTACAACGATGGTAATAATTATCCCTTACATCACAATAATTCTCTTTACTACGATATATTTTTATTTCTACGATGCATCAGAAGCCTAACTCATGCACAGACATTGAAAGCTACAGAAAGCAAGTCGAGGTAAAATGTGGTTGGAACGGGTTGGACCACGCCTCTGCCAAAGAACGTCTTCTAAGTTTCGTTTTGCTGATGTAACACTAGGGTAATGAGAAAGTGCATTTCTCGTAAGGTGGAAGGGCAGTGGATGACACATCTTTGATTCCTATCCCCTCTTTAAAAAATGGTCAAGGATTCTTTCACCGGAACTGATATAGAAAACGATACGTTCTTTTGTCTGAACTTGAGTAAGAATTTTAACCTCCGATAAATCCTATCGAGGTCGATTATTACACGAGGATATTTTAAGTCATTTATGAGTTTTGTTTACTTTGAAGTTTGTTTAGTGAAAATCCAAAACAAATGGCTAAAAGAAAACAAATTTCTATCGAAGTGAAATTCAACATCATAAAAGATTTTGATAAAGGCATGAAGCAAAATAAATAAGGATAAATTAATGGGTATGTATTTTCAATTAATATCTAATACATACTAAAAAACGCTTTTGCGGCATTCAGGTATTATTTATTTAAACATTATATATTTCTTATTTAAATATGCTATAAATATTTATAAGCTATATCTCCGCTAGAATCTCTGGCGAGGCGGCAAGGGTATTAACTAAAATTTGTGAGTGTTGTGAAAATTACTGAAAACTATAAACATGTTTTTCTCCTTTTATTTATTATATATTGCGTGCGAGGGTGTGCTGAATGAAAACAGAACACTTTCTGGTGATACCGCAGGGTATGGGATATATGAAGAACAAAAATCAAAACTATTTTCGTTCCAATATCGATTTTCTCTATAACGATAATTCTCTTTACAACGATATATTATGTTGACCCCCAAAATATCGTTATAGAGGGATTTATTTCACTGTATTTTGAATCACTGGGTGTAATGCTACCTTCAAAAATGTTAAATTTATCAATTTCTGGGTCATATTCCAAATAATCTAAAATAGAATTCACATACAGTTAACATCTTTATACGAGTAAAAATCGCTACACAAACGTTTGTAGGACATATCCTCATTGACAGGATTTTATTTTCTTTATACTATAATTTTATACCCATTTTTATCATGGGGGCGGGCTTTGGACAGGTAAGATGTACAGAGGGCCTACAACATAAATTCCCACAATCATTAAGAAAGGGACATACGTGCAGTGAGAAATGACTTAAGAATGCCTATTAAAATAAAATAGTTCTTTTCATACTTAATATGATACACAATAGTTATAATAAATTATTCCCACTAATTTGATAGTGCTCATCTATCATTTAACTAGACAGAAAGGTACTTATTTACTATGCAAGAGCAAAAACTAACCTAGTGAAAATATAAAATTCACACAAATCATAGTGTGGAATAATCTACCTGCACAAATTAGAGAAATGCAAGTATCTTTCCAATTTAAACAAAAAGGTAACATGCACACATTGCCTTTTACTTTTATATTCTTAAATAAGAAATAATGATTTAATTAATTTCCTTAAGTAATAATAATTAACTTCTTTTAATTTAAAACAGATAAATTTTATCTTTTAGGTCCCTTTCTTTGTCCTTAATTTCTTTCAATTACTTAGTACAACCGAATATTACATATTTTTTTAGGAAACTTGCTTGTATGTCTGAAAATCGCATGTCTGAGGCTCGTAATCACACCATTTACTCCATTTTGCGGATTTCAAACGCTAATTAAATACTCAGTTGAAAAAAGACGTTTAAAAAATGAACTCCAAAAAGCGAACGATAATTTCTCGTTATACAAACTAGACATTCTGATGTGATTAGCTATAATACTATGGACTAGAAATTCTTGACGATTTCGTATATAGCTACCAGTTGTGTGTATCACCTACACGCATCATTCTAAGATCGATTCTTCTATAGTTTAGGGCACAGAAAACAGCCATCTATTTGTTCTACAAGAGAGCAGTATTTTTTTTTTTCTCCGAGTGGCAAAAGACTATCTTTCCAAGCAGGGTGAATTTAAACCGGGCAAAATGTTTTCACCCAGTATCTTGAAATAGAAAAATGATTCAAATGCAGGTAATAGTAAAGCCGGTTAGGTTCAGCTTATTTGCTACCAGTAGAAATATTTGGCGGGGTTAACTATGCCATTATAGAAGTTATAGTGCATCTTGGATATTTGTCAGCGCGGCGAGATGATATATTTCGTGCTGCTAAATACACCAATTCGCAAAGGATTATGTATATGAATATATGGATTACGATTTAATAGGTAACCTTACATGAGCAGTCATTATAGGTTGTGAGCATGTGTAAATCACCAAATAATGAAAAGTCGCCTTGGGTGGCAAGCTATTTTAGCTGTTCCGTAGTTTTTATCAAAGAAAACATATGAAGTACTGTTCCGTTCGAACTAATTTCAATTTTTATATGAATTGTCCAATTGTCTGGATTTTTCGCTAACCAGATAGGCCTCTTTCCCGACCAATCTGGATAATCGGCGTTCTATTGTAGTTAAAATACAAGAATTGACTTAAAGTAAAATCCTCTTTATAGGTATTGAAAATGCATATTCTCCAAGATTTCTGCCCTCCATTCATAAAGTTTAGCATTTACATCTGCGAATATAAAATACATGCCGTAATTATAGATAGTTATCAAAGATACATTTTAATTAAAAACAAAAAAATATTTAGTCATTCAGTTTTTTAAAGATTTAATTAGCTGCTATGTAATTCCAGCTCAGTATTTGCATATGAATTTTAACCTACTTCCTATCATCCGATCGAGCTGAAAATTTGCACACATATGTAAATTCCGGTGATACTAAGTACTTCTCTTTTTAATTTTTCAATTATTTTTTTTAATCAAATATTTCTTTTCCCAAAAATTGTGTTATCTCACACATATCAGTTCGTATCTGTTTAATTATTGGTAAGCAATTTTGCATCATTATATCCTCGGAAGTTCTTTCGATTCTAAGAAAGATAAAATCGGTTATCTCAAGCTTAAAATTTTAATTCTTAGTCTTTTTTCGAAAAAAAGATAAATAATTCTTTTCAATTTCTTCATATCGTAATACGCACAAAGACTATACATTCTAGGTGTATTTGAACATTTCACCGAATACAGAATGCTCTTTCCTAAATCATTTAAATGAAGAACGGTTGAAAAATATAAAATATTTAGTTTTTGACAAATTTTTTAATCAGAAGCTGCAGAATCAAGCACTTCAGGCTTTTAAAATATGAGAAATATTCTTATCAGCCTATACACTTTTTAGTTGTAGAGGGGATAAGTTTTTAAAACAAGTGTGTTTGAATGTCTTGCCAGTGACTGCGCCAGCGACACAGCACCAGCGACACAGCGCCAGCGCCAGCGACTGCGCCGCAATCGGATTCATTCCGGGTAGGAAATAGGCATAGGACTGTATGCGATTGCATTTTTTGAGACGAAATAGAGTGAACATATTAAAACAACACTGTAAAAAAATCGAGTCATTTTCCTTGGAAATAGTAGACAGTTGAGGGGCCCTAGAATTCCAAGGAATGTTACATGAAAATAGCAGGAACTTGACTGAATAACTCAATAAGCTGCTCCACTGAATTGTATATTGTTCAGTAAAGCTCAGGGTATTTTCATGACATTTTCCTTGGAATTTAGGGCACCTCAGCTGCCTATTATTTTCAAGGAACATTCCTGGAGTTTTTTGCAGTTCTGGTCATTTTTAAGTGAACTTTTTAAGCGAGATTAATACTCGGTTAAGGGACGGGTTAAAGGAAACAGTAAAGTTCTCAGATGTAAATGTTGACTTTCGTATGGTATTTGCGAGTCTCGCCATTATTTCCGAAGAACGTTTCTGGATTTTTACTTTCCGAACATGTGCCATGTAAGGAAAGTATTGTCATCATGAAAAAATTGGACTTCGGGATTTGGGTGTATGGGCACGTTTCGAAGTCTTCTGAATTCATGGATGCTATTTTTACAAGATGTATGTATGTATGTATGTGTGTGTGTTTGTTTGTTTGTATGTATGCGAGTGAACACGATAGCTCCTAAACGGGGCATTCGATCGAGCTCAAATTGGGTATATGGGTTATAAACCACCGTCGCAAGACCGGTATTGATTTTAGTATGTATAGGACTTATAGTTTTTCCACAGGGCTACGACCAAGACTTCTTTTACATTACGGCATATGGGAAAAATTCTTGAAAGCGCTCTAGCGTTTAAACGGCGCATTCGATTGAGCTTCCATTTGGTATATATGTTTGAATGATTCATCGATTAAAATTTATTTAAATGCTTGGTTAAGATCTTAATCGTAAGTGTTCGGACAGACGAGTGGAGTCACTCCAGATTTTTTACTGTGAAATAAAGAATCAAGGCTCTAATTACTTATGAACCGAAAGTATTTGTTATCAAAGTATTAATTTAGATTATGATCCAATGATGTGAAGAGGCAGAGGAAGGACACCAAAGAAAGGATTGCTCAAATGCACTTTCTACTCTAGGAGCAATCCTGGAATTAAGAACAAAATTCCCGTCTTTTGAACAGAAATTTATGTAGTTGTATTTCCCTTTTAAAAACCGAATTTTTGAGGCCACTTAGATTTGTGAGGCCCGAGGCGAGCGCCTCATGCGCCTACTGGGAAATCCGCCACTGTACACACCTCAAAGTCCGTTCTTAGCAAGGGAAGCAAAACTGTATTACCTGCTAACAGAAAAAAATAAAGGGTGCTCAAGGTTCGTACAAATTCTAAAATGAAGCTCTAAGTAAAATGATATGATGATAAATGATGGCCTGATATTGATATTCCCTTTCTCGTAGGATTGAAATATAAGAGATATTTTCATTTGCATTTGTAGATTATTTAAAAATACTATTCATAGATGGCAGCACTAAACACTCTTAAAAGTTCCTTTCCGATTGAATTCTGCAAGGGGAAAAAATTGCATTTGCTTTACTAGATTATTTCAAATTATCGTTCATAGATGACGCCACCAAATATTATTCCTTCAGCTTCAAAGGCACTGAACATGGTACACGCCTGAAGCCTGAGTGTGTTGAGGGAGTAGGGCCAGTTATCTACACTTGGGATCTATTCCGATGGGTGGGATGCCCTCCGAGGGGGAGGGGGGTCTTTTTAATGGGTCCTAACCCATATTTACCCTAAGTTTCGGAGGAAACCACGGAAAACTCTTCAGGTTTGGTCAGTTTGATCGGCCAGTTAGGTCGGCGGACGCGACCTGGTTTTGAACCATGCATCTTCCTTCTCCCAGTTCATTGTTGTTGTTGTGGGATTACGGCCAATTAGCTACACGTGGACTCTAGGCCGAGGAATAGGGTGCCCTCCGTGAGGGGTTTTTCTAAGGGGTCCTAGCCCGCATTTACGCTAAGTTTCGGATTAAACCACGGATAAGTCTGAACGGTAAGGTCGACGGACGCGACCTGGGTTTGAACCAGGCATCTCCCAGTTCAGAGCGCTATGCCCTCGGTCACCTTACGAGCCACCGGCTAAAGTATAAAGATCCCGCATTTGGTCTCCCCGTACGGCTGTTGATCTAACGGTGAAGAGTTGGGTTGGTTTTCTCCAGATGTAACGTGAATACGCGCTAAAACCCCTTAAAAAATCCTCCGACCAAGGGCCCACCCCGTATTCAGATCTCTCGTATAGGCCCTCCCTCAACACAAAAAGCACTAAGTTTTGGGAAGGAAATATTGCATGCTGGATGAGTATTTAGAATCAATATTTTTAATTAACAAATAACAAAGGGTGGTAATTAGCGTCATCAGCGCCCCCTCCCGTCAAGATTTTAATATTGAGTGCCCCCCGTTTATTTTCTAGAAAGTGAAACAAAAATATTGGAATCATGTTTTAATTTTGTGTGTCTCTACCCCCAGCGGTCCACAGGCTGAATGACATACTGCAACAGCAAACGGAAACCTTAAAACTTTTCTACTTCGTTGTACGTATGTTTTATGTTGTGCGCAAATGCATTCATCAACCACATCAGCATAAAAAGGACCAAGAACCTCCATGAAAGAATACATACCTCGGACTTCGTGTTGATTGAGTCAGACTCTGCAGATCTTGCTTTTAACTCGTCTTCATGAAAAATCACAATAACAGATATAAATAAAATAAATAATAAAGCTATCTTCCACCCTATGGGATGCAAATGGTGGTACGGCACAAAAATGATTGCTATATATCATTTTTTAAAGTTTTAATAGGAAGCACCCACACAAAAATCGAAAGACTTAATATTGAATATTGAGTTCTCTAAATAAGGATGTTTGGATATTTTGACAAAATCAATAGAAAACGCCTGGGTTATTGTGATACACAGAGTTAATGACTGAAATTATGAACAACTTATTAGCTATATAGATACAAAAATTAGTTTTTAATACAAAATTAGAGGAAGCTTAAGCTAACATTAACTGGAGTAGAATCATTTATTCGAACGAATTGGGGCCGGTCCTTTTTCAAACCATACAAATTCAGATTACCAAAAAATTCCGATTAAAATAGAAAAATAATAATACGCATATTAAAAAAAACAAAAATGTGTTTTGGAATCCTTTATTCAAAATCAATAGGAAGAGAATATGTCTTCCCTCTTTATTAGAATAATGGATATGCTCCTGCATAAAAAGAGCTTATCTTACGACGAATTCAAGACAAAAGAGCTGACAAATTTCTTCACATCAAAAGATCTTTGACGCAAACGTCTATGTGATGTGTTAATTTAATGTGTTTTTATTATATGTAAATGTGAAACTTGAATGAATCCCTTTATTTCTACAATGTGTAGAAAGTTATCCATGCTAAAAAAGAACTTTTTCTGTATTTAAATACAATGCTTAAAAATTTTCAGGTATCCTTTTCAAATAAAATCGGTTCGGATTAGAGGGTTTCGGACTACAAGGGTTCTATTATATTAGGTTTAAGAAAAGAGAAACTATAATTTAATTTCCACGATAACACATACAATAAATAAATAATTAAAAAATAAAACTGAGCATTGTTGTAGACTTTTTGTATTATTTGATCATTTCAGATATGAAATCTACTAACCACATTATAGTTTGAACTACCCGCATTTACCTTAGCTTCCTTTTCAAGCCATTATATCAATATATGGGATACTAGTAAAAACGGATATTAGCGTCTCAAGCATGACCCACGGAAATAGTAAACTTTTGTATTCAGAGGATCAATGTTACTCGCAGATGACCCGTATTTTTATAAACGCAACCCTCATGCCTAAAATACCGAACTTGCCTAATTCTTCGCAAAATATACTTTAATGACATGGGATAACCAGGAGCTAGAATTGAACTATAAAGGGGATAAATCTTAAAAGTTAACTGGAAAAATGCATTCGCTTAGGTAGAAAGTGCATTTCATTTTCTAAAGAGCATAATCCGTCCTAACTACTTTTTGGCGTATAATCAGTAAATGGATCAAGAGGTTACGCTTTTTGATTCAGTGAACCTTAGTTACGGTACATCCACCTGATAGATCTTGGGTATTTGTGATTTTCTTGAGCAGAGTTTGCCCATGCTGAGAATTATAGATCCACATAGTTAGTGGGTAGTATTTAGGTTTAACCCTTTGAGGTGCAACC
This sequence comes from Cheiracanthium punctorium, assembly GCA_038373885.1. NCBI lineage: Eukaryota > Metazoa > Arthropoda > Arachnida > Araneae > Cheiracanthiidae > Cheiracanthium > Cheiracanthium punctorium. Next base: position 304,722 of record JAWZYV010010530.1, on the reverse strand, counting down.
CTTTTCCCAATGCTGAAAAAAGGGCAGCCGTTGCCATCGCTCGACTGAACGACCAGCAAGAGGGCGGACGATCGAAACGTTCATCGCGTGGAACAGATCTAGAGACCCCTTCTTGGAAGACAGCTGGCTGTGCGGCACAGCGAGCTGCGCCAAAAAAGGGTCTCTAGACCTGTGGCACGGGATGAACGTTTCGATCGTCCGCCATTCAGCTGGTAGTTAAGTTCGAGCGATGGCAACGGCTGCCCTTTTTTCAGCATTGGGCCATCTCTCCAGCCGTTCTCGCATTCTTCCATTTTTCAGCCGATGTCAGTGCTGTTCAAAATAATCGTGACCCTTTTTTGACGGGAAAGGACGTGCTAAAAAGTAAAAGATTCTCGTGGAGCTCTGTCACCCGCAACTATTTTTATAGAAATCCAATCTATTCTTCGTGACTGGCAACAGTCAAGACGTCCGAGTTGGGTGTTCCCAGAGCGGGAACACTTGCGCGTTAAAGGGTTAACAGCCTAAGTCCAATGAGCTAGCTGTATTGTGCGCTCATAACTGTCACTGCTACTTGACCTACCTTTTTTACTAGTATTATTAGTATAGTTCCGTTGCAACACTTTGAGGAGAACGTGGAAATTTTTTCTGTGAATTACAGATCAGTCTTCTCTTGTGATCTACTTTAAAGAAGGAGATTACCAATTCCTTATTCTGTCTTTTTCTATGTGTGGGGATTGCAATGAATGGATGACGAAACTGGGGTGCCCAATCCCTTGTAAAACGACAGTAAAAGTACTGTCGCTTACCATATAACTGAACCGGCAAGAAAATTGAATAACTCCATCAACCTTCGTTTCGAGAAAACCGCTAAAAACTGTTTCGCGGTTTTAGTTTTGTTCGAACTCAAATAACTCACAGTTAGTAAATGAGAGGGAACATGGGAACATTTTCATTCCGACATTACAGCAAATACATAAACGCATTTCCTTCTTTAGTAAACCCGTTTAATTGAACTAAAGGTCCTTGGAGTTATTTCCTTTTCCTACTTACGGCCGTATCCAAGAAGCACTCGACACTCGTGTTAATCCCTTCAGAAGTTAACCCTTTCAGGCGCAACCCTTTCCCAATGCTGAAAAAAGGGCAGCCGTTGCCATCGCTCGACTTAACTACCAGCAAGAGGGCGGACGATCGAAACGTCCATCGCGTGCCACAGATCGAGAGACCCCTTTTTTGACGACAGCTGGCTGTGCTGGCAACGGCTGCCCTTTTTTCAGCATTGGGCAATCGATCCAGCTGTTTTCGCATTCTTTCATTTTCCAGCAAATGCCAGTGTGGTTAAAAATAATCGTGACATTTTTCTTACGGGAAATGACGTGCTAAAAAGTAAAGGCTATGTCACCCGCAACTATTTTTATAGAAATCAAATCTATTCTTCGTGACTGGCAACAGTCAAAACATCAGAGTTGGGTGATCCCAGAGCGGGACCACTGCGCGTTAAAGGGTTAAATAGACATCCAATATACATCCACTGGACACCAGACCCTCCTTTCGGTGGGTCAGCAGGGCGTCTAGTACTTGGTGAATACGACCGTTAATGGTAAAAGTCCAGCCGCAGATCGGTCGATGAAACTGAGTTCCCATCAGAACACCGAAAGTGAAGGAGCATCGGCCGGTGCTTGGGAGGGTGAACTCCTCTGTCAATCGAGTCTGCTGTGGACTGTGTACGCTAAAGGAAGCTGGTCAGGGGCGTAGCCAAGGGGGGGTTAGGGGGGTCATAACCCCCCCATGAGGAATTTTTTGCCATACAAAATGTATATTCTTCACTCCCTTATCACACACATGTATGCATATATGTGAGTTGCAATAGTCGTAACCCCCCCCATGAAAAATTTCTGGCTACGCCCCTGAAGCTGGTACACGTAAATTTTGTTCTGTTGCGGCTCAGATGTTCTCCATGTTCAGTCGATAATTTTGGGGGTGCCAATCCATATTCTTGGTCTATCATCTGGAATAGGTTCAAAATTAGGAGACCACTCATAGGGGTCTGCCCACTACCTGGTCCATGATGAAATGACCAAGATCTCCGGCCCTCGTAGCGGTTTCAAGCCAGCAACTAGGCCGCTGACCCAGCCATTAGAAAAAAAAAAAGAAAACTTAATGGTAAAATTGATTTGTAAACAATATGGAAATTCTTTTTAGGGGAATAAATCTAACTTTGAAAGGATTTTTATATCCTAGACAACAGCCATCGATTCACAGGTGAAGAAAAGGGGCGGCGAAATAAGAATACAGATGGTAATTTTATTGAAATAAAGCCAAAAGAGATCACTTTGCAGACAGTTTATAAATATTAAACTACGTATTTTTAAAGTTTATGTAGTTAACCAGCATCCGATGAAACTGACTGCATCATGCTTCATCTAGTGATATACCTTAAGTGAAAGTGATGACAGTCTTCACTTCATTTAAGGTTAGTAGGGCTTGGAGAAGAATATTATTTAAAAAAAAAAAATGTGAGGTGCGTTGAATTATTTTTGAGATATCTGGATCTCATTAAAGGTGATCAATGTTTATATCTCATTAGCGTTTATAGTCTTACTTCTTCCATTAAAAACGGAGGAATATTTTCACTCTGCAACTCAGTTGTGAGTCCTGTGTTCAATCTAAAAATGGCTATCTCAATTTAAAATTGACAAAATATGGAGTTATTCTCTTTTTTTTTCTTTCTCAGCGGTTCAATTATTACTGAGAGTTTTTCAACAGCTGTAAAATCAAATTTTTCCCTGGAAAACTCCAATTAATACGATATGGATGATCAGCATATACCTGCACTATTTTTGATTTCGAATGTTAAATGCATATGACAAATCATTATAGAACACTTCCACTTATTCAAACATTTCCAGAAAAGCTGTCTTCGCAATTTTGCATCGACGTTTGAACATGCGTAAATATATATTGATTGAAATACATGGACGTCTCTGAAGCAGTGACTGCCCATAAACCATCATATTTTGGAATACTTTTGGGGGATTCTGTAAAAGAGCTATAAATGCTGCATACACCCTATCGAAAAGGGTGTATGCAGTGCAGCATTTATAGCTCTTATTTTTTTGGATGAAAGGGTGACAAGAGTACTAATTTTGTGAGGAAATTTTAAAAATATTACACCGGTCAACAAACAAAACATTTTTTTTTTTTTTGGGGGGGGGGTTCTGTTCTCATGCTTAAATTGTGATTCTAGACATTGAAAAACACTTAAATTTTCATTTTCAGTTCTTATTAAAGTTTGCTTTTGTCTGATTGACGTCGACCAGTCTATTTTAATTTATTTCATAAACGAAAGATGGCAGCCCTTTGATGAACACGAAAGTAAACTGTATTATTATTTGTAACTCTGTAGTATTGCTTGTAGTAGGCGCGTAGCCAGGAAAATTTTTCGGGGGGGATATGCGCCTGGAAAATATTTCGGGGGGGGGAGGGAATATGAACTTATATGTGTATAAATAGACGGAATTTCATCACTAATCCAAACATTTCGGGGGGGGGATATATCCCGATATCCCCCCCCCCTGGCTTGTAGTATCATTTGTAGTATTATTTGTTCGTTATTATTTGCTAATACGAACATAAAAGGAATACTAAAAATATTCACTTTTAGATATTCATTTCTTATTATTTTACATTTAAATGTTATTGTTTATCACAAATCTTGAATAAAAAAGACTTTTATATCCAGCAAAAACTTTTCTGATCCTAATTTAGAGTGGAATTATAAAAAAAATATATTTATAAACATATATATATTTTGCCAAAAAATTGAAAAATTGCTTTAATTTCTGCAAAAGCAAATTTTCTTTTAAAAAAAATTATTTTCCTTAGTTTTGGCGTAGGAGAAACTAAAATTTAACATGTAGAAGTCAAGACCCAAAGGTCGTGTTGAGCGGTGTTATCAAACTAATATCTGAAGCACAAAACGTCGCAGATGGCATTATAATTCTTTTGGTGACCGTCTCTCTCTTAAGGTATGTGATTTTACAAAATACATATATATGGGTCGAAGCGCAGTGAGTGGTAATTGCAAGTTGCAGTACTAAATGATGTGGCGCAGAGGCAGGAAGTATATACATTGGACAAACAGACGTGAACTGGAGTAGTAGTTAATAACAATAATATTAAAATTAAATGAAATACTGACTTATTACTGAAACTCGAGTTTCATTGGATGAACGCACAAATTGATTGAACGTCGTTAAGGAACGTATTATTACTGGAGAAATGACGGTGCATAGTTGGCGGATGGTTTTTAAAAGATCTTACACGATTATCGGATTATAAGAATTGGATCGTGTATGATTATTCGTAGCAATAGTTCAATAGCGCTGTAGACCACGGCTTCAGAATCGACGCTGGTACTGTTATACTTTATGGAGGAATGAAGGAACGCAGTTCAGAATTGTAGGAAATTTGTAGACGATTCTGGTGGATTACTGATATTTTGTTCCAAATTGATAAGTTATTATTATTTGGTAATAATTTATATAGATATAAATACCTCGTAAGAGAGTCAAGAAGCGTTTCTAAATAGCCATAGAAAAATGAATAAATTTCGAAAATAGGTTTGTATCGACGTTTGAAAATCAGCATCATACATTAAGCCTTGCGCATCGAATACAAAACACTTTCCAACGAGGTGTTATCGCGCTATCGAGTAAACGTACTGCGTTAAATTTGTTTTGTTTGCCCCCTTAACCCTTTGAGGCGCAACCCTTTCCCAATGCTGAAAAAAGGGCAGCCGTTGCCATCGCTCGTCTTAACGACCCGCAAGAGGGCGGACGATCGAAACGTTCATCGCGTGCCACAGATGTAGAGACTCTTTTTGTGGCTGTGCGGCACAGCCAGCTGTCTTCAAAAAAAGGGTCTCTCGATCTGTGGCACGCGATGAACGTTTCGATCGTCCGCCCTCTTGCGGGTCGTTCAGTCGAGTGATGGCAACGGCTGCCCTTTTTTCAGCATGGGGCCATCTGTCCAGCTGTTCTCGCATTCTTCCATTTTTCAGCAGATGTCAGTGCTGTTAAAAATAATCGTGACCATTTTTTTACGGGAAATGACGTGCTTAAAATGGATTCTCGTGGAGCTATATCACCCGCCACTCTTTTTATAGAAATCCAATCTATTCTTCGTGACTGGCAGCAGTCCAAACGTGAGAGTTGGGTGTTCCCAGAGCGGGAACACTGCGCGTTAAAGGGTTAAAAAGCTAACCACTATTTTATACGGGAAATATTCTATTTATAAACTTCGACAAAGTAATACGCAAGCTGAAGTACCCGTGTACGTGATGCGAATTTCCGAAAAGCCAGAATTTCCGTCAGCATTGTAGGTAGGGTTGCCAGGTCGCCCAACCCAATAGCCGGACAGACCAGCCAGTTTGGCCGGACATTTGGGTAAAAAGGCCGGACAGCCTACACTATTGAGGATTTTGCCTCAGTATTAATAGGTACGACAAAAATATTGTATATAAAATCAAGTTTTTTTGATTATTATCACGAATCTTGTTAAATTCTAATGAAATATAAATAACATCGAATGCCAAATCAGTGCAAGTACTTTATTGCTAATTAGCCAAAGTCATCAGTAAAAAGCCGGACAGCGTTCAGTTTGGCCGGACACGCAATCAAAAAGCCTATGTCCGGCTTTATCCGGACGCCTGGCAACGCTAATTGTAGGCGTATACGAAGAATGGAATTAGCCTATTGGCAAAAGTATAGAAAGCCGGCGCCCATGGTTATAACGTCTGCGTAACTGCTAAATGATTAGAGGTTAGAGAGTCAATAAAGTGCCGAGCGAAATTGTCGATAGAGGAAGCATTTTATATTCAAAATTACCGTTTTATGCTACTGGAATGAGATTTTAAAGTCAAGAGGTCATCCGTAGCTTGTAACTAAATTTTAAAAAAATCTGGAGTGATTCCACTCGACTTTCCGAACACTTACGATTAAGATCATGACCAATCATTTAAATAAATTTTAATCGATGAATTATTCAAACATATATACCAAATGGAAGCTCAATCGAATGCGCTGTTTAAATGCTAGCACACTTTCAAGAATTTCCCCCCAAAGGCCATAATGTAAATAAAATATTTGTCGTAGCCCTTTAGAAAAACTAAGTCCTATACACACCCAAATCAATATCGGTCTTGTGATGGTGGTTTATAACCTATATACCCAATTTGAGCTTAATCGAATGTGCCGTTTAAACGCTAGCGCAGATTCAAAAATTTCATCCCATAGGCCATCCTGTAAAAGAAATCTTTGTCGTAGCCCTGTAGAAAAACTATTAGTACTATACGCATCGAAATCAATACCGGTCTTGCGACGGTGGTTTATAACCTATATACCCAATTGGAGCTCCATCGAATGCCTCGTTTAGGAGCTATCGTGTTCACTCACATACATACACACACACACACATACATACATACATGCCGTAAAAATAGCATCCATGAATTCAGAAGACCTCAAAGCGTGTCCATACACCCAAATCTCGAAGTCCAATTTTTTCAGGATAACCATAATTTCATTACATGGTACATGTTCGGAAAGGAAAAAAAACGGGCATTTCGAGAAAAACCGTTAAAAAAGAGTCATTTTTAGTCTGAGAGCGTAAAAAACTGGCAAGTACGAAATGGGTGAACATTTCTGGAATAAAATCGTAAATTGTGTATTTTTGTCGGTTTTTCGCCGTAAGGCACACTGAAAGAGTGAGTACTTTTTAGGAATTCTTGCACGGGAAGCATCTGTTTATTCAGCTGCTTTGGGCATGCTTCCTTCCACAGGAATTGCGTTTATCGGAAACAAAAACCGAAAGTTCTTTTTTTCTTTTTCCTTGCGAATTTCATGAATGGGAAAAACATGCTTTTTTTCATTCCACCAACCGACAGACAGCCAGCACGAGGGCGAATGTCTTGCTTTTCTGCTGTCGCGAGCGGCATATCCCACCAACAGCTGTTTCCTGACACGTTACTTACTACTACTGTAAAGTCTGTTCGCGGGCCCAGAACCACCAGACTCGCAGTTCTCTTGGTTTTCCCGCTCCTTAGTTTCGCCGGTTCGCGGCGGCAGACCGATTGGTTGCCAGGTACCGTGACGTATGACGACAAACAAAACACCTGGGAGAGTGAGGCTCGTCGGGGGCAAGTGGGAAATGGGCGAAGATGGATAGCATTCGAATGGGTCCCTCGCTGGTGTTCCTTCAGCCAGAGCCTTATTATCGCATGGGCAAATCGGGACTTTGCCCAGGGCCCCCAACAGGGCCTGATTATGACCAACGGGGACCCCGGGCATTGATGAATTTTGAGGGCCCCCATCTATGAAATTTGTTTTATTTTTCATAAAATTTTGATATAAAAAATGTATTTCAGAAGAATATTTCAAATTGGGGACTCTTTGGAGCCAGGGGCCCAGGGCAAAGTCCCGATTTTCCCATACGATAATAAGGTTCTAACCCCCAATTTCAAATATTGTTCTGACATATTTTTTTTTCCATCAAAATTTTATGAAAAATAAAACAAATTTCGTAGATGGAGGCCCCCAAATTTATCAATGCCTGGGGCCCCGTTGGTCATTATCAGGCTCTACCTTCAGCAGGGCCGTCAGGAAGACAGGGGGCGCCCGCACTAGTCAAGGCTCTCCTAGAAGCAGGCCCTGATTATTGTAGTTGAAGGTATGCATAGGGGCGCAAAAATTGAGCCAGCTATAACTAGGAGCAGAGCACACAGTTTTAAAAGTGCCCTAGTCCAAGGCCGTATCCGGGGGGGGACAAGGGGTCCGGTCCCCCCTCCCCGAAATTTAAAATTTTGTTAAAAAAACAGCAATAATGAAGCCTTTTTCACCTATTGGTCCCCCCCCCCCCACGAAATTTTTTTCAGGGTACGGCCCTGCCCTGGTCACAAAAATGTTAATAGTCAGGTCCTAAAAAAAAAGTCCTTTGCAAAATTCTCTCATGTAGTTCCACAATACATGTTATCTAATTTTACCAATGCATGTCATATACAATTTGAGCCATTTAATATTTCAATAATAAGTATTTGTATTTTTCCATGCAGTTCTTGACGAAAATCAATACGTATTGTTCGTGTAATTTCTCTTCTTTTGCAAATTTTTAAAATCATGCTTACGGAACCAGTGATAAATGCTACGGACAAGAAAAGTCACGGAGTCAGTGGTCGACTAAATATTCTAATTTCCACCACGGGTTTTATGACTATTGAATTTTTAGTCATCATTTTAATATTCAGGAATGCGCTTAGGTTTTAGAGGCCCCGGGAGCAACACATTTAGCGGCCCTAGACAAAAAAATAATTGCATGTCTTTCAAATTTGACGATTCACTAAATGGTGGATCAATTATTAAATATTATTAAGCATTATTAAATATAGTGCTGACCTTAATTTATCTGCCACGAAATCTTTTTCGAAGGTATACTTAACGAGTAGTTAACTGCTCGCTCCCTTCGTCAAAGAAGTGGCGAAGCAGATTCCCCTTCTGGAACCTATCGTGGCTCCCCGACATGGGTCTGTAGCCTTAACTTTTTCACAAAGTCCACCCTTTTTCGGGGTATAAAAATTTAAGCACCATCAGTGTGTTAGGAAGCTATTAAAAAGTATTGAAAGGGCTATGTCGTGCACTCATTCAGTTTTAAAAAAAAAAAACTTAATTAATTTCAGATTTAAGAATTTGTTTCGAGCATACAAAAGTTAATGAAAAGAACTAATATGATTTGTGTGTGCGTTAATTAAATTGGTCTGATTTACAACTCAGTCGCGACTTTCTAATAGCTTTCAGGAGAAAATACAATAAATTAAAGATACTGTATAGGTTGCCACTATTGTTTCTTAAAATTAATTGTTATGTCCAAATATTGTTTATCTTGAATTGTGAATTGTTTTTGCAATTCACAATTCAAGAAGAGCGCTGAAATATTTTCTAATGGTTTGTACAAAAGCTTTTCGAACCAAAGAATCATTGAGTAAATTTTAAAATTTAAATATTTTAAAATATTTCTTTAAAAACAAACAAAGAAAAATAAAATAAAATAAAGAATAAATGAATAAAATAAACGAAAGAGTAATAATGAAAACCTTCAAAGTTTTCATAATTATTTTACACATCACCCCCCTTGCCCCCGAAAAATATTTTTAACCAAAATGAAACTGCAAACAAAATACAAAGGCGATTACATATCACATCTTAAATGCATTTAATTCTTACACATTAACGATAATAGTAATAGAAATAGTAAATAAATAAATGAAAATTGGAGCTTAGATTTATAATTCTAAATATACGGATGTATGTTCATACTTCAACATTTCAATACCAGTTTAGGGATGTTTGCTAAACTTGTTTAGGTTGGCAAATTTAGTTTACACTTTTTAGAAAAAATGCCTGAATGAACTAAGTTTAGGGTGCTATTTTTAAGAAAAAAATTATATTTGACTGTGGCGTTTACTTCAAAATGTTAACATTTTAAAAATTAAATTTGGTTTAATTTTTTTTTAATCCAAGCGAAGTGAAAATATTTTGAAATTGAATTTGTACTACGAAGGTCTTCAGTTTCCTTTTCCTTTCTAAGTACAAAATAATTGCTGATTACGAACGTATAGCAAACTTTTCTGTTTGATTTTTTACTCTTTATTTACACCTAATAAAACGAAAAATAAGTCCACCACTGAAATGTCAACTTTCAGTTAATTTTTTTCCCACCTGACGATAATCTTCATTTAGAAAATGTTCAGAATTTACATTCAATTATTTTTTGTATTTGATTTGAAGCTTAGCTGGTCTTTTTACTTTCTGAACATGTACCATGTAAGGAAAGTATTGTAATCATGAAAAAATTCGAATTCGAGATTTTGGTGTATTGACACGTTTTGAGGTCTTCTGAATTCATTTATGCTATTTTTACGAGATGTATGTATGTATGTGTGTACGTGTGTGTGTGTGTATGTGTGTATGTGAGTGAACACGACAGCTCCTGAACGGGGCATTCGATTGTGCTCAAATTGGGTATATATGTTATAAACTACCGTCGCAAGACCGGTATTGATTTGGGTGTGTATAGGACTTATAGTTTTTCTACAGGGCTACGACAAAGATTTCTTTTACATTATGGTCTATGGGGGAAAATTCTTGAAAGTACGCTAGCATTTAAACGGTACATTCGATTGAGCTCAAATTGGGTATACATGTTATAAACCACCATCATAAGACCGATATTGATTTGGGTGTGTGTAGGACTTATAGTTTTTCTACAGGGCTACGACAAAGATTTCTTTTACATGATGGCCTATGGGAGAAAATTCTTGAAAGTACGCTAGCGTTTAAACGGTACTTTCGATTGAGCTCAAATTGGGTATACATGTTATAAACCACCATCATAAGACCGATATTGATTTTGGTGTGTGTAGGACTTATAATTTTTCTACAGGGCTACGACAAAGATTTTTTTTACATGATGGCCTAAGGGGAGACATTCTTGAAAGTGCGCTAGCGTTTAAACGGTGCATTCGATTGAGCTTCCATTTGGTATATATGTTTGAATTATTCATTGATTAAAATTTATTTAAATTCTTGGTAATGATCTTAATCGTAAGTGTTCGGAAAGTCGAGTGGAGTCACTCCAGATTTTTTTATTATTTAACTAGTTTTTAGAAATGCATTGTGAATTTAGATGACCGGAATACGTTTTGGAAAAAGAGAAAAGTACCTTAAACAATATATATCATACTTGGTTCAAATCAATCAATTACATGAAATCAAATCATTGTTATAGACTAAATAACAAAAGATCTTTACTTACAACAATGATAAAATAAATATTGCAAAAATTAGATAAGTTTATTATACATTTTTATTGTTATGGAAGTAACTATTATAACAATACTACGTTTTAATTCTTAACGAAACTGCGACTTTGAAGTATCGTTACTGAGTTACTTTCACGATTTATTTTGTATTTTCACTCGTATTTTGATTTTGTGTGAATTTATATGCGTTTCAATTTTGATTTGCAGAAACAATGAAGTTTCTAAAAGCTCTAAAAAGAGTTTTCCTGTAAGTATGTCTGTAGAAATCTCATTCAGAAATTCTAATGTAAAGCGTGTTTTCTTTAATAGTTGAATCATTCCATAAATTTTGTTCAATTTAAATTAATTTAATCGTATTTGGACGCATGTATTCATGTAAGCATGTTTTTATTCGTGCGCAATTGATATACCTGGTACAATACAACATGCTCTAAGAACTTTTACTTGCAGAACGTTCAGCAATGTTCTCTGAAGATAGCTATGCATCCTGGGAATACTAACACTTAATATATGAATGTTTAAATCAATTTTGTAACTGGAATTGCTAAAAAAAACTATTTCTGAAGCGGAATTTACATTAAAACATGATTTATATTACATTTTGCTTTTCAAAATTTTTGTCCTTAAAATGGATAAGGTATTTTCTTTAAGTGATTTTTACAATAAACTTCATATTATCTTGCATACTGCAGAATAGTTTGCCTTATACAAATTGAAGGTAAGAGAAGCTGCTGCAGTATTGGTTATTATTCTTTTTATCCAACATTCTTTTTACTTTCCGAACATGTACCCTGTAAGGAAAGTATTGTAATCATGAAAAAATTCGACTTCGAGATTTGGGTGTTTTTACACGTTTTGAGGGCTTCTGAATCCATTTATGCTATTTTTACGAGATGTATGTATGTATGTGTGTCTGTGTGTGTGTGTGTGTGTGTGTGTGTGTGAGTGAACACGATAGCTCCTGAACGGAGCATTCGATAGAGCTCAAATTGGGTATACATGTTATAAACCACCGTTGCAAGACCGGTATTGATTTGGGTGTGTATAGGACTTATAGTTTTTCTACAGGGCTACGACAAAGATTTCTTTTACATTATGGCCTATGGGAGGAATTTCTTGAAAGTGCGCTAGCGTTTAAACGGTAGATTCGATTGAGCTCAAATTCGGTATACATGTTATAAACCACCATCCTAAGACCGGTATTGATTTTGGTGTGTATAGGACTTATAGTTCTCCTAAAGGGCTACGACAAAACTTTCTTTTATGTTATGGCATAATGGCATATGGGGAGACATTCTTGAAAGTGCGCAAGCGTTTAAACGGTGCATTCGATTGAGTTTCAATTGGGTATATATGTTTGAATGATTCATCGATTAAAATTTATTTAAGTGCTTGGTAATGATCTTAATCGTAAGTGTTCGGAAAGTCGAGTGGAGTCACTCCAGATTTTTTGAAAATGTAGGAAAACTTTAATAAATCTGTTTGTCTTTCAGGTGCTGCTGGAAAAATGTCGAAAATGATGATGAAAAGGATTTAATAAGTGTATTTTCTGATGCAGAAAGAGATCATATAGAAAGGTAAGAACGCCAGGATTTCATAAACATTATTCTTTAGGTAATCACTTAAGTCTTGTATATTCGTGTTAATGTTTCGTTTTTCTTTTACTGACGTCTATAACCTCCGTCTGGTTTAAGTTAAACTGATAATTAACATTACGCCAGACTTCTAGTGTTTAGAATTTGAAGCAAAAGATGTCATAACTTTATCAACCGACTAGAGGAAGAAAAGGCTGAGGAAACCTTTTCCAGAGGGGTTCGAACTCTGGTTATGTGTCGCAACACTGCAATACGCTACGACTCAGACACTGGTTGCTTTTCATTTTGTGGTTGGGACAAAGCTACGCGAGGTTTATCTACCTAAAGAGGGGATAACTTGTTTGACTTTTTAAGGGGATGTAACGCAAATTCAAATTACAAATGGATAAAACTGCCCAAAAGTACACACCATCAGTTAGACAGACCAGAATATTGGATCTTCACTCTTCGACCGTCTGCAAGAATCAGTGTCTTGTCCACTCGGATAGGGTCGGCCAATACTATACTGGACTTACCAAACTCAATTCATCTGCACACAAAGCGGAGTTTTTCGAGAAAAAATTACAGCGATTTGCATCTTTGCCAAAAGATAAGAGCATTCACACTAAAATTTTCTTTCTTTAAAAGTCTGAAAAGATCATGCATATCATGCTTACCCCTTTAACGCGCAGTGTTCCCGCTCAGGTAACACCCAACTCTGACGTTTTGACTGTTGCCAGTCACGAAGAATAGATTGGATTGCTATAAAAATAGTTGCGGGTGACCTAGCTCCACGAGAATCCTTTACTTTTTAGCACGTCCTTTCCCGTAAAAAAATTGTGACGATTCTTTTTAACAGCATTGGCATCTGCTGAAAAATGGAAGAATGCGAGAACGGCTGGATAGAGCCCAACATTGCTCAATGTTGAAAAAAGGGCAGCCGTTGCCATCGCTCGAGTTAACTACCAGCAAGATGGCGGACGATCGAAACGTTCGTAGCTTGCCACAGATCGAGAGACCCTTTTTTGACGACAGCTGGCTGTGCCTAGATCTGTGGCACGCGATGAACGTTTCGATGGTCCGCCATCTTGCTGGTCCTTAAGTCGAGCGATGGCAACGGCTGCCCTTTTTCCAGCATTGGGAAAGGGTTGCGCCTCAAAGGGTTAAACCTCATTCTGACAATTCTGATTTTCGATAAATTTTTAAATCTTACCGACATTTACTTTCTTTTTTTTTTCAGTCGTATGCATCTCTGCATGGAATATGCGAAGATCATTTTGGATGAAATGAAAGTTAGAGACGGAATCGCCTTCTACGAAACGAAATTTGCCAAGTACTGGTTCCGTCTTCGAATTCAAACTTTTCAACACCTGTGGTGGCCGGATCTCTATGGAGCCAATCAGCAGCAGTTCACGGATGCGCAAGTACTAGCGCCTTACGTCACACAATTTTTGGATTTGCCTTTTGCCGCTGCTGTAAGCATTTGGAATAACATGGCCATGGAAATTACAACTGAATATTTTGATAAATGTAATGTGCCGCCAGATTTGTAAGAACAATCCATATGAATTTTCACCGGACACGACTTTCCCCCCCCCCCCCCCCCCCCGAATGTGACTTTATTTTCTACCGGCTATGACTCTCTTACCGAAATGTGACATTTTCCAACCGATTTTGACTTGTTATCACTATTTTTTTTTACCTCTGATTTGACTTTTCTTCCATCAATCGTTACTTTTGACTCTATAACTGTACTAAGCTTTCTTCACTGGCGATGTCTGGAGCCAAGCATGTCGATTGTACTGAATCACTCTCACCCATATATAAGCCTGTTGAACCATATAGCAGTTAGATTTTTGCAATAGTGTGACTTGAAATGTATTAAATAGTGTTCAAATAGCTTTAAATAAAGATTTTTAACTTATACTTTGTCATGTCTATCATTTTTGCTTAAAACCTGGGGTCAAAATTTTGAGTCTTAAACATTAGATCTAATATCTCGGAATGCGATATCAATGCACTACGCTTCTGTTTAGTGTGAAATTGGATGAAGTATTATAAGATCCTTCTATTAGTCAACTTCTTTATCCAAAAAATTTCGTTGAATTTAGGAACTGAGGAATGAGGAATTTTTCAATAAATTCACAGAACAGTTACTGAGAGATGCTCAAGAAAAATAAACTCTTTTAAGGAAAGTAAATACTTTGTAAAGTTATTTTAATTGCACATTCTTACCAGAAAAAAAAAAACCCCTTCAAAATGAAAATAAATATCTTTTTCTAAAATCATTTTTATTCTTTAGATTACAAACTTTTTTATTCACTGTAATAAAATAATCCTTCAGTTTTTCACATTAATTAAAATAAATTCACTTACATAAGAAGCAATCAATTTGAAATTAAACACAGGATTTCTACACTGAAACGCTGAAATAGTGTTTTATAATGTCTTTGTCTTATGTGTGGTACCAGGAAAATTCGGAAAAATTATTTTAAAAGGAAAAAAAAAGCATTGCCCATTTTCACTTAATTTAAAATTAAGCTTATTTTTCTTTCGTTTTCTTAAGAAAATATAAAAAGGCTTTTTTTGTAAGATTAGTGTTTCTTTTGCTCACTTTTTGTTAGATGCGTCAACAATGTTTTGTGCGGTACCAGTGTTTTAAGCACTTAATACCCTTTCTTTTCTCGAAAAATCCTATTTCAAATTAATTTTTTCGTCTGTTTTACCCTAACTGAAAACGCAATTTTGAGAACAAAACAAACAAAGAATCATTATATTCTAGATACTAGCTGAGTGCCCGTTCTTCGCACGGTAGTAAATGAAAATTTTCCTAACATGTGTAATCCCAATTAATTCCAGTGATGTGAAATCTAAAATAAAAACAAAATTATTTGACTCTTGATGTAAAGTTTGCGTCATGAGTACTAACCTGGCATCATTGCAATATAATGACTCAAAAAACTGTCAGTGTCATTCGCGATCAGAAAAGGGAAAAGCTCAGCGGTTTGAAGAGAACTCCTGACTTTCAAAATGTGTTATTTCACCATTAAACTGTTTTTTAGGTTCAAGTTGTGGCATTAAATACCTGAGACACTACATGAAATGGACAACCGTTTATTTTAAAATAGCTGCGCAACTGCTCTTCATACGGGAAGAAGCGAATATTTTACTAAAATCATATCAGCATGTGGAAAACAGAATTTATTTTTTAAAAAGTTCAAGTAATCTCCTTTGTTAAAATTACTGCGGGATATATCAACACAAATTAGAATTACTTATCGTTCAATTGGTTGTGAAACAACCCTTGAAAAAGGATAAACGGAACACTTTTAATTTCATAAAATATTTATTAACGGGGTGTATTGTGATTTATTCATATTATCCTTACAAATCTACTAGTGCTACCTATTACATATATCAATACTATCTAGCTTCGCTTCTCCTTCTTCAAGGCTCGATTAAAAGAAGCAGCTTAGATCATTTGGCACCAATGGGATCTTTTTATTCTATGGCGATTCTTTGCAATTTAAGCATTAGCATAAACAATTATCATTTCATATAAAGGTTGGCATTAAGGAAGCTCTCTCTATATGTTTAATTTGTGCATAGTTTTGTAAGATTTGCGTATTTAGCACCGCAAAACATTTCATCTCAACGTGGTGGAAAATATCCAAGCGGTGCCATCCATATATCCAATTAAGCGATATCTTATAAATCCTCCATGGTTCTGTGTCCTGAAAAACATCAAACTGTGTAATCTCGAGGAGCTATTTAGAATCACTTTAATTGTGACAGAACGCAGTTGCAGAGTTTGCAAATTTCACGCATTTTTTTAAGTTTATGACGTCACTGTTTAACTGTCGTAAAAGATACATCGGTTGGTTGAGGGAGTTAATTTGATATTTCGCTCAGTAGCTTTCAAACGGTATCATATTAAAATTTACAACGACGTTGAAAACTTTTTTGCTTTATATAAGAATAGGACACTATAGAGGAACGTAATCCAACGTTAAAATAAAACTATACTCGCAACATGCATATGTTAAGAAACATATATGCTTGCGACATAATTAAATGCGAAAAATAAAAAAGTAAATAGAAAATTTTTAATATATCCCACTTTAAAACAAACTTTGTAGCTTTTAAAATGAAGAACATTTTCAGCTGCGTTAAAATATTTCAATTTTTAAATAAGCAACAGATTAAAATACCACTGATAATAATAATGAAATTCTCAGTTTATTTTTAAAGTAAGTTTTAATCAAAATATCGCCTCCATGTGTTAAAAAAAAAAGAGCAGGGATAAATGCGTTAAAATTGTGGCGAAATTTTTACGTATCTTTTCGCATTTGACGTCATTTGACGAATTTGTCGCATTTGACGTCTTCAAGCATTTGACGTCATAAATCCTCACTTGCGAATTGAAATTCCGATACCCCATTTAAAAACTCCATAGGTTGAAAAAAAACCTTTTTTTTTTTCTAATCCTTTCCGTGGCAATGCAACAAAATTATCTCGTGCCAAGATCAATTAATGTAATGGCGAAAACTCTCCGCTTTGATGCTATTAAATTCTAAACATTAGGCTACATTAAAATTCCTAAAAAATCACCTAATTTACATAATTTTTTCGTTTTTATTTTAAAGGAGGGAGAAAAGAATGTTTCACGTTCTGTCAAAATATCAAAAAGTTATGACGGATAGAATTCAAGATGCGGCAGTTTTAAAATTATTTTACGAAAAATTCGTCAAATCTGATACTTAGTAAAAAAATTCCTAAAAATCGATAAATCATGTTACGCATTCAGAACAAACTGAATTTAAAAGAAAATTTTCTCCTCTATCCTTTGATACAAATGCCATTTTGCTGCGAGCGCAATTTACGCCGTTATTATGAATTAGGAGAGAAATAATGCCAAAAATCGCATAAAACATAAAATAAAAAAAAATTCTAGGTCGAATTTTGAAAAAATCTCTTCGAGTTGCACAACTTTATGTTTAGATCTTCCCGAGTACTAAGTTTGGTGCTTCTAAGTGTAGCCGTTTGTCCGTAACGCCGCCGACACACAGACACACAGACATCTTCTTTTATAATAAGTAGAGATTTCTATGTATAAAAAGAAAGAAAAACACGTTTTAACAAAATTAATAACATCTTTTATTCAGAACATGGGCAGAAAAATTACTTTTGTATGAAACAGACATATTTTTAGTACTCTTACAATTGACACAAATTATTCCCTTATGCTTATCTTAAAAATGAAATGTTCACCATTAGTTCTGGCTAGAACTTAGACCGAGAAAGATATATCTCGCGGAAAGCATAGATTGCGAGACGCTTTCCAACACAGTTTTATTTGTGACGCTCCTTTACCAAACACATGCACTAGGTTACACCGGATGTTCCAAGACCCGTGTTGGAAAGGAACGGGCATGGTTGGGGAAATGTTACTGTCTCGTATTTGTAACGATTTCAGCGAACTGGTTAAAGCAAGTAATGCACTTTCCACCACATTTTTTTTTTTTTTTCTTTATCCTGAATTCGAGTATTCCATGAGCAAGCAAGCTCTACAAAATATTCCGGCTTTATGTATTACAAAATCATACACACTACAATAAAAAAATATATATATAAAACTTGGCTGTTCGAGCCTCGTCACGGGGAGATCCCCCTGAACCCCCCTCATTTTTTAGTTTCATTAATGCCATATTAAAACGATATTCATTGACTTTGTCATTTTATCGCTCATCTTTCGCGTATTTCGCCTGGTAACCCTATGTCGAAATTTTTAGGAGTGTAACCTATTTATAAAAAAATACACGGGAAGCCTATTCTACAGCTTACGAAATATTGTAACAGCAGATTAAAACTGTTGTGAACTAATAGTATTTAAATATATGTAAGAAATACACGTGAAGCATATTCTGCAGCTTACGAAATAGTGCACCAATAGATTAAAGCTGTTGTGAACTAATATAGTATTTAAATATATGTAAAAAATACATGTGAAGCATATTCTGCAGCTTACGAAATAGTGTACCAATAGATTAAAGCTGTTGTGAACTAATAGTACTTAAATACATGTAAAACTATGTCGCATACTTTTATGTCGCATTTTTGGGACACATTTTTCAATAAAGGGTGTTGAGAGATAAAATGACAGTCATTAAAATAAAAAAGAATCCTTTGTAATATATCTTACATCATTAGTTACGGATAGACTTGAAAACTTATTTTCTGTTCTTCGAACTCATTGATGATCTCCTCTTATTCTGAAATGCTCTGGTGGATTTATAAATAAGACGTTAAAAGTGTTTCTGATTTTTGCCTATGTCCATTTATATGTTATCACAAAATACCCATAAGTTAAAATATCCTACCTATATTTGATAAAAGAATATTTTCTGCTTTACGAAGGGAAAAGTAGGAAATAATATGCGATACTTTAAATTCCTCTGTTTTCAGAGAAAATTAACAATAAAATGAATTTTTAATGTCGAATGTCTGCTAGCGTTACTGTTGGTTTACAAACACTTACCTGTTACACGGCTGGTAAATATAATCTAACACACACTTTGGTCAAATCGTAAGTTAATTTAGATGTCATTTTTCTTCGAGTGTTTTATGTTATAGTATACCAGTGCTTCGTGCTTTATGTTATAAAGAAAAGAAAATCTCTGATCTTTTTTGGCTAGCATGCCAAACTTGGCATGCGTGACATGTATAATCCATCCTTGACATAACGTACATATGAACTAATATTACAAATGGGTTACAGATATTGAAACAAGAATCAAATAATTTTTAAAAGTATAATCTTGTTCAAAACAAGCATAAATATGTTCTTAATTTTGAAATTCAATTTTAGAATTCAATACTATAAATGGGTTATAAATATTAAAAAGAACCAAATATTTTTTAAAAGTATAATTTTGTTCAAAACAAGTATAAATATGTACGTAATTTTTAAAATCAGTTTTAGAATTCAATACTATAAATGGGTTACAAATATTAAAAAGAAATAATTTTAAAAGTACAATCTTGATCAAAACAAGCATAAATAAGTACGAAATTTTAAAATTTAGTTTTAGAATTCTTGAAAACGCAAGAGTAGTCAAAATGTGTTAAAATATCTGTGATAGTAAAGAGAGCTCCATCTAAGCATTATTGGGCTATGGCTCTATTTATTCACAATTTTCTAAATATATGTGTTTTTTTTTTTTTTTTTTGTTTTTTTTTTTTCAATTCTTCGAACCTAAACCCACCAGAGCTATCTTATTTCGCCCCCTTTAAAATAGCAGCCACTATTACGTTTAGCCTTAAATCATTTTTCTTTTTTAAATTGACATTACAAGTAGATATGCCTAATTTGGTTTAGGGTGAAACAGAGGAATACCTGTAAAATGTACTTAACACATATGGCCCCATTTAGAAAATTCTTGACTACAGGCATAACTAGAGATGAGAGATCCTAGCACTGAAGATGGGGTGAAATTTCCAAAATTTGGCACACATACAAAAAAGAAAATAAAAGAAAATAAGTAAAATAAAATAAAAACAAAAACCATGAATTATCCTGGAAGTACCAATTTAACAGGAATTTTCTATTTGAAATAAAGAGCGTTATAAAGTTCGGAAAAGCAATGAAACATAATGTGTCATGTTAACTTCATTGATGGTAAAAAATAAATTAAAAAAAAATGAATCAAAAATTTCTTTTAAAATAAAAATTGGGAGGGCTTCCCTCGGCCCAGGAATACTGAAAAATCAGGGCTTGCTTTATCCAATGAATAAAGGACTAAATTTTGATTATCAATCAATCGGTACATATTTACGACAGTTACAGACACACAGACAGACAAATATAAAATTTATAGCCACCATTTAACATTATGGAAAGTGTTAAAGAAAAGATCACCAATGCTTCACACTTTTTTTTGCCGCCTCCAGAATTGTAAACAAAAATAAATATAAACGAAATGAAAATAATCGCTCTCCGGAACCGAAGACGTATCAATAAAAGCTCCCCGACGAGTCTCTACCTACAACGGTTTACGCCCCTCCCCCTTTGTCACTTCACTTACTTCCCGTCTCTCTCTACCTGGTTACCACGAGCAACCAGTTCCACAGCTGACTCCGAAGTGTCCACATATACCTGTGCGCTCCGTAATCGTGTAGTTAGTTCCTTTTTTCTCTCTCTCTTCGCACAGGCTTTTGCTCTTTTTTAACAGTGCTTTACAAAAAAACAACGCCTCATAACACATCGATTGACGAGCCAATTTCAAGGTTGATATCGATTCGTCGTCGAAAACATAAATGTGTGCTCTCGGTGATTTATCGAACCCAGGTGTTTTCCAGAGAGGATTATTATTAATATAAAAGAATACTTCGCTTTCGAATCGTCAGAGTTGTGTTGTGTGTGAATGTCTCACGTGCCGGGCGCAGAGTTCTTGGAATGTTTACGTGCGGCAGAAATACCGGAAGAATCGTAATGTGAGGTGCATTGATTTATTTTTTGCCAAGTTATAAATGAGGAGGCAGCATCTGTGGATTGTGTGATATTTATAATCGGTATTTTGTGGATTTAATAGTTATTCTTTTAAACGACGAGATGGGATAATTTGCCTTCGCAAAAAAAGTGAATTTGGATATTATTCTTTAATCGTCTGCGGAACTGTTCCCTCTTTTTTTTCCCCCAAACAATTCGACTCGAATTTATTTTTACATTTCAAACGACGAGATGGGATAATTTGCCTTCGCAAGAAAGTGAATTTGGATATTATTCTTTGATCGTCTGCGGTCACTGTTCCCTCTTTTTTTTCCCCCCCCCCCAAACAACTCGACTCGAGAATTTATTTTTAACATTTCAAACAGCCAGCGTACGAAATGTCCAGTACGGAACTTCTAGTATTATTATTGTCATTGTGGGAATAAAAAAAAGAGACTAAAAAAATGTGAAAACATGCGGAGGAGTTGAGATGCAGGATGTCCGCATGCGGCGTTACAGAAATGCAACAAACTTCGTGCGGCGCATTTTACGGTGATCTCGAGGAATACCTGAGCGAGGTCGAGAAGCGGGCCCAGCGGACCGCCAGCGACTCCGACGATGTGTACACGCAGCTGGCACAGCGCGAGAAGGACCTCGTGCTCGCGGCAGAGCTCGGAAAAGCCCTGCTCGAGAAAAATGAAGAAATCAGCAGAGCTAACGAAAGGCTGGCTGAGGAATACTCTCATAAATTGGAGGTAAGTCAGGTTTTTTTCTTTTTTTTTTACCCCTATTAGGTCCGAATTCCGGATAATCATCCCTCTTCCTCAGTAAACTACCTCTTTGAAAATAGAACGGAACCTGCCTAGCCTATAATATGACCCCCCCCCCCCCAGGAACAGTCCCGGACCAGCCAAGTCTGCTGGTGGGCGATTGCCGAGCAGGGTTGTTATGTTTTTGCCCAACCCGAAAAAAGCCAACTTGGTTTTTTCAAAATTTCAACTTTAATTACATAGATAAAACATCTCTTAATATCAGTACACCACTTGTAAAGTTTATAAACAGATCTCTATCTCCACCTACACCACCACTTCCAAAGGAAAAAAAAAGTATATATATATATATATATATATATAGATAGATAGACTTCACATAGGCTTTCTAGAGAAAATTTTTATGCCTATCTGTTTTAAAATGAATAAGAATTTTTTAACCATAAAAAATCATTAGTTTTAAAAGTTCTAATTAAGCACTAGTATATCACTGTTAAAATTATGACTAATAGTCATTTGATCTAAGAGCAAACCATGATTGAGGTTGTTGTTATTTGTTATTGATTTATACGTTTTTTCATGTATGATTAATATAATTGTAATTGATTATTACTATTATTTTAACCCATTTTTATTTATAACTGATTTTGTGATCAATTAGTTGCTTTAAGTTGTAATTATTAATAAGCATAATTTTTTTTCAAATACTCTGAAATCCCATCCCTTCCTCTGAAAAAAACCCCGATAAAGGCCGAAAAACCCTGATGAAACCCCCCCCCCCAAACCCAGTGGGTTGGTTTTTTTTTCTGAAAAAAACCGGGTTTTTAACAACCCTGTTGCCGAGGGGCCCCGGACTGGGCTCGATTATGACCAACAGGGGCCCCGGGCATTGGTGAATTTGGGGGCCCCCATCTATGAAATTTGTTTTCCTTTTCATAAAATTTTGACATATAAAAGAATATTTTTGAACATTTGAAATTAGGGGCCCTTTCGAACCGGGGGCCCTGGGCAAAGTCACGATTTGCCCATGCGATAGAAAAGGCTCTGGCCCCGGACCTAAAGGGGCCTCAGCGAAGCCCCCAATAACGGATAGACTATTTTAGAGTAATTTGATATGTATCAGTAATACGTATCAAAGTAATTTGATTATTTATTTACCAGTAATCTTAGCCTTTACACCTTTACACAGTGACGTAGCAGAAGCCCCTCGGCGCGAGGTCCCTCCTCTAAAGAATCAGGGGCCCCCACCAGCTTAATATAGTTAAATATGGCTTTTAGGCATGTAAGCCTAATTCTCAGATATTGGATATATTTTATTCCTTCTAAATTCCCTAGTAAGGGATCCCTTTTCAATGTCTAGCCGAGGGCCCCCCAAAGGAGCCAGTCCGGGCCTGCCCGGGAAGAACAAAATTAGTCTTTTGTTCACAAAGAACAAAATGATACAATCTGTGGATTGTGTGATATTATAATTATATTGATATAATATTTAAAAAAAAACAAAATTATCACAATATTATATTAATATAATATTGTGATAATTTTGTTCACAAAGAACAAAATTATAAAGGTGGTCACTTTACAAAGGCAGTGTAGTGTGTTGATTGTAAGGTGAAATTGTATAAAAATGATTAATACAGACAAAAAAATGCGGACTCTTTGCTAAGGTGAAGACTTCGTCATTTTCCATTGTATTTTCTCTTTGGTGCTTTTTACAGCATTGGGTCACATTCTAAATTTATAGCCAATGACTGAAAAAAAAAAAAGGAAAAAAAAAGCATTACTATTTTATTTTATTTAATCTGTTCGTGTTTTCCTTATTTTCAAAGACACAGTGACTGACATCCCCTTTCAATGTCCATTGTTGTTTCTCAGCTTTGCCGGAAGTTCAAGCGCCCTTTAATATACTTGGCGTCCTTGTGAAATGCATAGCCCTGGGGACTGACCCTCTACGGAAGGTTTTTGGAATGGATCTGAACTCTAGCACCGTAGCACCTCTACCCTTTATGAGTCCATTCCCACTGATTACCCACCCCCCCCTTTGAGGGCCCATCCCTCAACCCCTTGATGATAGCCTAATTAATGTCCCACTTTTGATCGCCCACACGCTGAAAATTAAACAGCAGTTCAGAATATGAATACCTTCGTAATACTCGTTATAAATTTGTACCGACCGCTTATATTCCTAAAAGACGTGGAACATTATATTCATAAGAATTTATCAAGTACTTTCATCCTTAAATATAAGCCACAAACTTTGCCCTCGAAAGTGCTCTTTACATCTATTAAAACGCAGAATATTTTTTTAACGCCGAAAAAAAAAGAAATACTTTAAATTATAACAGAATATTAAAAATAAAAAACATTGAGAATATGAAAATAAATCAGTTATTATTATTATTATATTTTCAACAAATCTATTGTTTGTTTCGACGACAATTTACACGGAAGCTGGTGAGAAAAAATAATGCAATACGCAATTCAGTGTTTGTGCTATCACACGATAAACAGGGTGAAGATATATCTTTCAAAAGACATAAAGTTCGTCTTTATTTTTTATCCAACAATATTTCTCAACCTTGCTATTTTTCTAAACAGAAGTTAATATGAATACAAGAAAATGAACCTGAGATTTTAAGGTTCTGTGTAAGAGTTAGCAAGCGAGAAAAAAAAAAACAAAAAAAACTTTTAATACTTATTTATGAGAACAAATACATTTCAAAAGGGAAATGAATTATTGCAACAACCAATGCAGTACTGGAGTATTAAAAATACTGTCAATACTGGAAAGTCGTGTCATACTAAAAGAAAACGGAGAACTCATTGTTAGTTGAAGCACGCTATATTTCTCGGTACGCTTTATAAGCAGGGGGAATCAGAAAAAAATTCGTTGTTTCCACAATTCGCTATATTCGATCTAATCAAAATTAAATCAGAGTTGGCAGTGTATAAAACATTTAACCGAAAAGTAGAAAGATTTATCTCTGATAATAAATTAAAGACCATTTTAAGAAAAAAAAAAAATATTGAAAATGTGAATGCAGACTATGATGAATGAAAATGCAAACAGTTTTTTGAGAGGTTTATACACACATTGGAGAATCGAAACTGAAGCCGCACCGTTAAAAAAATTATTAATCGCTACTGTTATATAACATTGTCTGAAAAATATAGCTAGAGTTTACCATATGTGAAATATTTCCCAACTTTTTATAATAAAAGTAAAGAAGTACTTAGACAATATCTCTACACGCTTAAACCAAACGAGCGAAATTCGATCAGTCGGAGCGAAAAGTGAGCCAGTTTTCAAAATTGAGCTTCTCCTTTAGGAGCGTTTTTCGACCACAAGAGCGGAGCGCAGTATAACAATGAGCGGGGAGGGGAAATTCTCGGAAAAGATAGGAAGCCAGGAGAGGATTCTCAGAAAAAAAGACTACGTAAAGAGCCCTTTCGCGGAAATACCGGTCGGTTTCCAAGGAAACAGATCGCTCCGCAGTGTATCGTTTTTTTTTTCGGTGTTTGGGTTTAAGCGTGTAGATCATTTGATAGGACTCAATTTTTTTCTTTTTTTTTTCACATACAGTATTTACTAAATTATTATAATATTTTTTTCCAAATTATTTAATGATATCGAGTCAAAAACATGTTTTATCAACATTTCTGCATTACATGATCATTTTTAATGCTTGCTAGGGCCCCCCCTTTTTGTCTGTGATTAAGGCTTTGATTTGGAGCGGCATTGATTCAATAAGCAATGTGTGGCATTGCAGGATCATGGTGCCAGTCTTTAATCAGTGTCTCAATGCAGGGTGGTAGTTTATTAACGATAAAAAAATATTTTTTTATAATTAACGTTAAGAAGCCTGAAGTATTATATTTATTTTACTGAGGTTGTACAAAATAAAATAGTTCCCTATATAGGGACGTGCGTATTTTTTAATGCCATTTTAAAATTACTAACGTTTAATTTAAAGCTAACCTACTTGCAGAATATGATGAAATGCATTTTTCAAAAATCTCAAATTGAAGTATGGGAGTAACAGCGGCATATTCAATTTTATGTATTGAATAAAATTTCGCTGAATATAACTATGCAAAATGTCGGACACCATTTTCTTTTTTTACTTTCCGAACATGTACTATGTAAGGAAAGTATTGTCATCATGAAAAATTTCGAATTCGAGATTTGGTGTATGGACACGTTTTGAGGTCTTCTGAATTCATGGACGCTATTTTTACGAGATGTGTATGTACGTGTGTCTGTGTGTGTATGTGTGTATGCATGTGAGTGAACACGATAACTCCTAAACAGGGCATTCGATTGAGCTTAAATTGGGCATATATGTTGTAAATCACCGTCGTAAGACCGGTATTGATTTGGGTGTGTATAAGACATATAGTTTTTCTACAGGGCTACGACCCAGATTTCTTTTACATTATGGCCTATGGAAGAAAATTCTTGAAAGTGCACTAGCGTTTAAACGGTTCATTCGATTGAGCTCAAATTGGGTATATATGTTATAAACCACCATATTAAGACCGGTATTGATTTTGATGTGTATAGGACTTATAGTTTTTCTATAGGGCTACGACAAAGGCCATTACATTAAGGGCTGTGGGAGAAAATTCTTGAAAGTGCGTTAGCTTTTAAGCGGTCCATGCGATTGAGCTCAAATTGAAAAAAAAAAAAAAAAAACTAAGAATTTTTGCTGAATGATTCATCGATTAAAATTTATTTAAATGCTTGGTAATGATCTTAATCGGAAGTGATCGGAAAGTCGAGTGGAGTCACTCTGTTTTTTTTTTTTTTTTTTTTTTAATTAGAGAAAATATTCTTTTTCGCTTTCAAGTTCTTCAAATTCTATTCTTTTGCACTTCACAAATATTCTTTTGCGCTTTCACGAGTTATTCGTAGCTTTCAGAACTTGCTGAATCCACCATTCGGACAAAAAATTTTCGAACTTAATGGAACAGATTTGTGAATTCGAAAGCACTGTTAGCTTTTAAAGTCACATAATTACTTCTCCATACTTAGTAGAGCTGATTAAAGAAGTGCGAGGGGGAGGATATTTAATGTGCAGTAATTTATAATAATAGCTGTGCTCGACTATTGAGTGACTTAAAACTTACTTCTGTATGTAGTTCTTTGCTCATGCAGCTCCGGGTGCTTTGTTCGTCGGCACAAGTTCCGAAAGAGTCTGATCACGAAATTAGCGTTTTCGAATTTTATTCCAACAGCATCCTCTATTCACAGCTGAAAACGTATTTCGCAATATACCCCTCTTCACCAGCTGTATTTGTTTCTCTCGGGAGTCTTTAAAGATTGGTTTCTCCTCGGGTAAAAAGCAGCAAGATGGAATTTTTTTTAGTATATTGTCTGGCTGTTAAACAGTGCATGCGTGCATCAATGGCGTAAAACAGTGTGACAGTGTTCGCAACGACATTTATAGCCTGTTGGCCAGAAATATTTGAAATTGCTGTTTTATTAACCATTTATTTAATAAAAAATGAATTAAATTAATTAAAATTAAAAAACGAGAAAAATTTGCTATTCCATCTCTTTGTTTTTCGATTTGAAGGTAATATTTTTACTTTCCGAACATGTACCCTGTAAGGAAAGTATTGTCATCATGAAAAAATTCGAATTCGAGATTTTGGTGTATTGACACGTTTTGAGGTCTTCTGAATTCATGGATGCTATTTTTACGAGATGTATGTATGTATGTGTGTGTGTGTGTATGTGAGTGAACACGATAGCTCCTGAACGGGGCATTCGATGGAGCTCCAATTGGGTGTATATGTTATAAACCACCGTCGCAAGATTGGTATTGATTTGGGTGTGTATAGGACTTATAGCTTTTCTACAGGGCTACGACAAAGATTTCTTTTACATGATGGCCTATGGGAGGAAATTCTTGAAAGTGCGCTAGCGTCTAAACGATACATTCGATTGAGCTCAAATTGGGTATACATGTTAAAAACCACCATTATAAGACCGGTATTGATTTTGATGTGCATAGAACTTATAGTTTTTCTACAGAACTACGACAAAGATTTCTTTTACAGGATGGCCTATGGGAGGAAATTCTTGGAAGTGCGCTAGCGTTTAAACGCGACATTCCATTGAGCTCAAATTGGGTATACATGTTATAAACCACCATCGTAATACCGGTATTGATTTTGATGTGCATAGGACTTATAGTTTTTCTACAGGGCTACGACAAAGATTTCTTTTACATTATGGCCAATGGGGAGACATTCTTGAAAGTGCGCTAGCGTTTAAACAATACATTCGATTGAGTTTCAATTTAGTATATATGTTTGAATGATTCATCGATTGAAATTTATTTAAATGCTTGGTCATGATCTTAATCGTAAGTGTTCGGAAAGTCGAGTGGAGTCACTCCAGATTTTTTTTAATGAAACCGTTTCCTTATTGACTAAGAAAATTTAAATAATATACTGAATAAATTTATCGTTTATTAAAAAAGTGAGTCGTGATACAATAACCGATATCTCAAGAGTTTTGATATTTTTTTTCATATTTTACTAAACGTTGTTTGATGTATTAGTTTTTAAACGCACCTGCCGAACAATTAAAAACGAATCAATAATACAAAAGTGACGGCGCCCGATTTTTCTCTGTAACTATTCTAGAAAATTATCAAACCATTTAAAACTAATTTTTTTTTCTGATAATTAAGTTGAGATTGAGGACATTGTAATCACCCTATTAGCGTACAAAGAAGTATGAATTAAGCTACCATTAAGAGCACTGCGGTAATTAAGTCACAACTGAGTAAACAGAAAATTATACATATTTATATGTAAATAATTATTTGCGCTGATTGAAATTTCTACTGACATTTCCAATTTTTCAGTCTATAATCAGTATAATTGTAATATACAACTGTAAAAATATAATAAATTTAAAGGGAAAGTTAGAAGTATGTATGGATCAAACGATTGGGACGTCTAGTATTAAAATTTATTCGAAAGAATTGTTAAAGCGATGAGATCTAGTATTTTGTTTTTTAGTGATGTAACAACCGTAAAATGACGTCAAAGCAACGTCATCCTTTTCAGTTAAAAATCCATCCAACTAACTCCATGGCGCGGGCTCGCGATTTTCATTTATCCAGTAGTTCGCCTATTGTTGGTGTTCTAAAGTTTTTTTTTAGTAAAAGATGTTTGCAAGAAAATATTGTAAGATGATTTCATAATGGTTGTGAATAATAAAATGATGTTTACAGCTATAGTATAGATTAAGTGCTGCTATGGCAAACCTTCAAGAGGGATGTCTGCCTGGGAACATCTCTTAGTGTACAGAGAACATTATTAGGCATTCTTTGAACGTTAATCAACGTTCAGAGAACTTGTTGTGCTGCATAGTAATTGGTTCTGATGCGCATTCACGTTACATCTGGAGAAAACAATTTTCAGTAGCATTGATTGTTGATCGAGGAAGAATATCTAGGGCTGTTGCTTTAAAAATATGATATGCTCTGCATTTCAAGCTTTACTTTCATCGTGAAAAATGAAATAATTTTGCAGTTCCTAAATTGGCTGTGAAACAACCGTTAAAATGATCCACCATTCACACATAGGCGTAGAGTTATATGGGCCCGTGGGGCTCGAGCCCCCCCCCCCCCAATAAATTGTGAATAGGGTCTGAGCCCACCCAATAATTTACCACTCAATACACAAAACTGATTTATACTAACACAAAAAAAAGTATTTCACGCCATTTACAAACGTTTAAAAAAAACCTTTACTTTTAAAAATTTTCTTCTTTTGATTTCAATCATGATTTAGTATTCATTGTGACGCCCCGTAACACACAATGTTACTATAAGCTGCCCTCGCCAGGCTCTGGTTCATTAAAATCAGATTATGCAATGTAAAGTAAGAAATGAAGAAAAGTTCAGATGTGTCTAAAATGCACTATCTCATCGAAAATATATATATATATATATATATATTTTTCCTCCTTTGGATTTTTTACTTTGCTTCTATTTTTAACTTATAACATGGGCCAGAAATTTATCATTGAGGGGAGGTATCTTCTGCAACTCACATATATGTATACGGGTGTATGATAAGGGAGTGAATAATATACATTTTGTATGGCAAAAATTTCCTCATGGGGGCTTATGATCCCCCTAACCCCCTTGGCTACGCCACTGACGTGAATATATGTGGTTGTGGGGCCCGGCCCCCCCATTATTTTGAAAACTTTACGCTTATGACTTGAGTTCATTTTCTAAAATTTGTTAGAGTACACTAGATATAAACAATGGTACCGTAACTTTCAAAAATCGATGTTAAAATAGATTTTTGTACGAAGTATACAGTCTATGAACACAGGTGTTTGTCCTGCATATAATTAGAAATTATCTACTTGATAAATTACAACGAATTTGGGCTCGGAAAAATTGCCAGTGCTTGCTCAGTCATTTTCTTTCTTGTATCCTCTAACGGACGGTATTCTCTTACGGTTTTGGCCCTTTTTGTCCCTTGTTTTAACCCTTTGAGGCGCAACCCTTTCCCAATGCTGAAAAACAGGCAGCTCGACTTAACATCGCTCGATTTAAGGACCAGCAAGAGGGCGGACGATCGAAACGTTCATCGCGAGCCACAGATCGAGAGACCCTTTTTTGACGACAGCTGGCTGTGCGGTACAGCCAGCTGTCGTAAAAAAAAGGGGTCTCTCGATCTGTGGCACGCGATGAAAGTTTCGATCGTCCGCCCTCTTGCTGGCAGTTAAGTCGAGCGATGGCAACGGCTCCCTTTTTTTCAGCATGGGGCCATCTATCCAGCTGTTCTCGCATTCTTCCATTTTTCAGCAGATATCAG
The DNA here is from genome assembly GCA_038373885.1 of Cheiracanthium punctorium. NCBI lineage: Eukaryota > Metazoa > Arthropoda > Arachnida > Araneae > Cheiracanthiidae > Cheiracanthium > Cheiracanthium punctorium. The sequence continues at coordinate 274,185 of JAWZYV010010530.1, read as the reverse complement.
TGCTGTTAAAAATAATAAACGTGATCCTTTTTTGACGGGAAATGACGTGCTAAAAAGTAAACAATTCTCGTGGAGCTAGGTCACCCGCAACTATTTTTATAGAAATCCAATCTATTCTTCGTGATTGGCAACAGTCAAAACGTCAGAGTTTGGTGTTCCCAGAGCGGGAACACTGCGCCTTAAAGGATTAAAACGCTGATCGATCGTAAATCGAAAAAAAAAAAAACCCGCAAAAAAACTGACCAAACTCATTATCCTCAAGAAATTCAGAAAAAGTAAGGCAATAAAAGAGAAGTTAAATCAGCCGGATATGTTCAGGTGGAAATGTATCGTGCAGTCTTTTCCGAACACGGCGTTACGAAATTACGCGTGGAATGATGATCTGTGCTATCAGTTTCTGTGAATATGCAGGTCGTGATTCTGGGTTGAAAAGAAATTTTTTTATCAGAAAAATGAGTCATCGTGATTTCATGTGAAAAAGAGATTGGATGAAAAGGGGAGGGGGGGGAGTTTTCATCATATGTTAATACATGTTCATATTTTGTGCAGTTAACCCTTTGAGGCGCAACCCTTTCCCAATGCTGAAAAAAAGGGCAGCCGTTGCCATCGCTCGACTTAACTACCAGCAAGAGGGCGGACGATCGAAACGTTCATCGCGTGCCACAGATCGAGAGACCCTTTTTGACGACAGCTGGCTGTGCGCGGGCACAGCCATCTTTCAGCATTTAGCAGCAGCCAGCATTAGCATTGCTGAAAAAAGGGCAACCGTTGCCATCGCTCGACTTAACGACCAGCAAGGTGGCAGACGACCGAAATGTTCATCGCGTGCCACAGATCGAGAGACCCTTTTTTGACGACAGCTGGCTGTGCGCGGGCACAGCCAGCTTTCAGCATTTAGCAGCAGCCAGCATTGGGCCATCTATCCACCTGTTCTCGCCTTCTTCCGTTTTTCAGCAGATGTCAGTGCTGTTAAAAATAAGCATGACCATTTTTTTTACGGGAAATAACGTGCTAAAAAGTAAACGATTCCCGTGGAGCTCTGTCACCCGCAACTATTTTTATAGAAATTAAATCCATTCTTCGTGACTGGTAGCAGTCGGAACGTCAGAGTTGGGTGTTCACAGAGCGGATACACTACGCAGTAAAGGGTTAAAAGACGTCAGTGAAAAATTTGGACGAGTCACATGACAAGTAATTTTTTATAGCTATGCACTTAGCATAAATGAAATTCCATTAAGGCTGTGAATAAACATATAGTATTTTATTGACAGTTTAGGACTAATGTGAAAGACAGAAAAAAAAAAGTTCCTCAAATGCATGATATTAAAGTTGTTTTTAAATAAACATTAGAATAAACTGAAATGACCAGCACTGATTTCATCCGCTAAGTTACGTTTTTCGAAATATCGCAATTAATGTCTTCAACCTTCATGCAATATACAATTAACTACTTTTTATTGAATATTTTTTTTAATTAGTAACCAGTTTACATGTCAAGATTAGATATTTTACTATAGTTAAGGTCGAAAATGACTGTTTACAAAAAAAAAAAAAAAATGGTTCACTATATTCCGTAAAGACTGAAGACTATATGACGAGTTCAGTTCCCCACTGTGCTGTAAGGCACAAGAAACAAATGTCCAGTTATACTGGTCATGCTACCAGAAGAGGTTAATTTTTTTTCCCCAATAAAAAATAATTACAAAAGGAAAGGTTTAAGTAAGGATATTTTTGATTGGAACATGCGACTTAATTTACACTTTTTTTTTTTGGATTTAGTGTCAGAAGACGAAGCTGACAGAAATTAAAAGCAGTCACCGGTGAAAATCGAACAAACAAACAAACAAAAAAAAAATGACGGAAAAAGTACTGTCGGTTACACTTTTCCTGTATTCAGTGTTAATTAATCACGCCACATCACAGCTCCAATTTATTCACAAGAAAAAAAAAAGAACAAGTCTGGCTCCAGTGATAAAGAAGTTGAGAGTGAAAGTTAACGGGGAAAAAAAGAAGTTCTTTTAATTCATTAGTTCAACTTCATTTCCCGTGACTTGATCAGTAAATAACAGTGCTTTCTCTTTCCCAATTAAAAGCGAGATTTGCTTGCCGGAGTGAAAAGAAAATTCCCGAATTTCTCAATTACGTTGTTAATGTTTAGCACCTCCTCTTAAATTTCGAAAGTGGACTGACTAATTTTGATATTTTTGTAAATAAACCACCCTGATGCTCTGAAGTGCGAGCGCATAAAGAACATCCAAGATTGCTTCGACCTTTCCGCGTAAAATTTTAGCTGCACGTATTAATTTTTTTCTCAGAAACCAACAACTTGAAAGAAAAACAGGACGCTTAAGTTCGTTGAATGTAATATTATTGGCAATACGATTAATAAAAGTTCTTTTGTGTGTAAAATGTACATTGATTTGGTGCGAATTTAAATTACCCTGTACACGACGCAATTCAGAATTGAGTTCCCGATTTAAGAAAGCTGGAGTACAAATTATTTTGTAATGGATTTTTAAAACAAATTATTTCCTTGAACATCATAATATAATTTAGTAAAGGAAGTTTAACAATAACACACAGACATTTTTCCTTATTTTTATATTTTTACACAAAAAATGTATTAAATCAAATTCGTTCACAAATTTGTAACTTTTTACAGGATGTGACAAGAAAATAATAGTAGCGGCACGATACATTGAACCATAACCAACTTTCTTCTGGAATAATTTATATATTTAAAATATAATTTAAATTTCGTTTGCTCATTATACTTACATTATCTTTTTAAAAAAGGGATGATGATCTTTGTATATATTTTTTAGTGCTTATGCAGCAAATTATATTTATTTTATCAGGTATTAGTGTATAGGGCAGATATGGGCAATCTTTGTAAAGTTACGGGCCAAACTTTAGGATGTTAGCAAAGTCGCGGCTAAACTTCAGGATGTTAGCGAATGTCGTGGGCCCAGGGGCGTAGCCAAGGGGGGGTTAGGGGGGTCATAACCCCCCCCATGAGAAATTGTTTGCTATACAAAATGTATATGCTTCACTACATTATCACACACACGTATACATATATATGAGTTGTAGTAGTTGTAACCCCCCCTCCATCAAAAATTTCTGGCTACATCCCTGCGTGGGCCGTATAATTGGGATTTATATGGGATTTTGATTTTTTTTTATATGGATTTTATAAAGGTTTTTGATATGTTTCGCGGGATGGCAGTTGCCCATATGTGGTATAGGGTATAATAACTAACGAAGAACGAGTTCTTACCGCATTTCCATGTGCAAAAAAGATTAAATAAATAAATAAATCTGAAAATAAAATAAAGGAGATAATATCCTTTTTAACACTTTTCAACAAAACTTTATATGTGCAGGGGCACACAAAGGTTTTTTTAATGTATTAAGGTCTGTGAGTAGTTGTTGTTTAAAGTGCATTTGAGACATTTATTTCATTTCAAACGCAACAAAATCAATATAGATTAGTAAATCTCACTAAAGTTTGTTCTCCATCGAAAACAGTGTGCGTAATGTTAATACTTCTTTACAGGCGCAAGCAAAAAACCGCTGCTGGTGGAGGTTCTAAAAATAGGGATTAAAATTAAATACTTGAGAGCCTTATTAGTTTGACTTGTTAGTTCCAACCAAGCCTCGGCCTCATCGATTCCCGTTTTGTGCCAATTTTTGCTTTCCGGCTTCGACCTTTAATTAAATTCGTGTTAAAAAGTGATGAATAATCCCATGCTTTCAGCATGGTTTATCATTCATGTTCTTATGAGGCTGGATAATGCGCGCATACAGAGGTCGATGCAGACAAAAATTGGCTACGTTTAGCGCCCCCCCCCTTCACAAAATTACAATCGATTAAAACGGCCCTTTCAGAAAAATGCAATTGATTAAAACGGCCTCGTCACAAAAATACGATCGATTAAAGTGGTCCTTCATTGGCATTTACTGCATACATTTTAATCTGTCATCAATTATTTTAACGAAAAATGTGACTTAATAAAAATTGGTATGAAAAATCACAAAAATAAATGTTGAAATTCACAAGATTAAGTATTGAGGTTCACAAAAATAAGCAATTTTCTCAAAAATGGACCCTGGAAAAAATTCCTGGATGGATCCCTGGCATATGTTTTATACTTCAGTTATTGACTGGGACAAGGGCGGATTAAAGGGGGGGGCGACCGCCCCACCCGGCGAGAAAGAAAAAGAAATTAATGTAAAAGATCCTATTTTACTTCCATAAAATGGAATTATATGCCAATCATCTAACTAACCGCACCCACCGAAAAACTAACCTCCTCCCCGCCCCCGACAAACTTGCATTAATCCGCGACTGGACTGGGAATTGATAGTCCAATAAATGTGTTCTTTACTATTTTATTTTAAATTAAAAATCGTGTAACATACACAACTGGTTCTGAAACGGGAAACAAGATGACAGTCATGTAGTAGTATTACTTTTCCTCGTTTCAAAGACTTTACAGAACGTTCACTGTTTATTTCATTTTATTTATTTGTGACTCATGCTTCGCCAGATAAGATGAGCTGGTAGCGTTTATTGCAGTGATTTTATTTTTGTAATTAGCTTTATAAAATTTGATCTACGGACCATTTAACGTAACACCAGGATGTCGTTATCTCAAATTCTTTTCAAATTTTCGAACTTTGAGAGATACTTGGCTTGATTTGTGGACACGCGAAATATGCATTATAATTGTTGTCATATAGTCATGCCTCGGAAAATTAGGTATTAATGAGGCAAGAAGTTCATTGTCCAAAACTCCGCTAAGTTATGCAGTTAGCTTTGTTAACAAAGTTAACTAACTGCGTACCAGTAAATGCTGCATCTACTAAATGAATTTGAAAACGTTTAAGACTGTACATTAAAAATTTCTGTTAATAAATTTGTTGAGTATAAATTGCGTTATTTGGAATCATTGTAATTATAATTTTTGTCGGTACTTTACCATTATTCGAGTGCCACGTAGAAACTTTGCTAAAATGTTAAATAGTAGTATAAGTGCTATACTTTATCTATCTATCTATATATATATGTATATTTATATATTAGGTTCATGATACGGAACACAAGAATAACATATATAAATTTTGTTGTAATCGGAAAATTATAGAGCACGGAAGGACGAAACTTATGCTTTAAGAAACGCCTTAACCAGCAGTTCCCAACCTTTTAACATTGTGACCCCCAACAAAAGATAAGTTATGATGGCGCTCCCTCAGAATACATACAATTTTTTATTTTTCAAAAATGAGCATTTAGTGGTATTTTCTACAAAATAATACTACCGGTAAAGTTTGGATAACCATTTTAAGCGATATTAAATATGTTTAGGAGCGAAAATAAGAATAAGTAAGATGCTTTATAAAAATGTGCATATTATCACTTGCTCTTTGTTTTTCTCATCCCCCTCCCATTCAAACTCTGCCTCCCCCTTAAGAGGGCACACACAACCGCTTGAGGAGCGCTGTCCTAAACTTTGGGTTTAGACGAATTACTTCAAAATTTCTTCCAAATTGATTATTAACGGTGTTATTCGAAAAAATCATGTGATTTTGGTACGTAAATACAAATAAACTAATGATGCCAGGCATTACTAAAATTGTGAAACTGTCTCTTTACAAGCTGTACTTAATACTGAAATAAAAGATCCAGCTGTATCAATTTCAAAACTTTTAGAAAAAATTCTTAAAAATCGGAAATTTTCGAAAACGTGCCACTCTCCGAAAATTCTTGCAGCTCAGATCCATGTTTAAGAATTTTTTCTGAAAATTTCACAAACGCCACAGCGTTTCCACTTATTACAATGTGTAAAGCAGCTTATGAAGAACCCTCTGGAATTTTTTGGAGACCATGGTGCTATTAGTTTATTTCAGTTTGTGCACCAAGACTAAAAACAGAGTTCTTTTTTTTCGACATACACCCTTAAAAGGTGCATAAGAAGGACGCTTGCGATGCGACCCCACATTGTTGTGTGATTTTGAATAGTCTCAGTTCCCTCTACCGCCCTTTACATTTACCAACCTGCATGTAGATACATCGGCATGATTTATCTTTCTTGTTTAAATACATATTTTTCTTCATTGTCATTTTTCTCTTAATTTAATAATTTAGTATTAAAACGGAATGTCATATTTCTAACCATTCACCTTACCTCATATAAGCTAATGAAAATAGAATTATGCCGTAATGAGAAAAATGTTATGTCCACCACCCTGGGCGTAAACCACGTTGTGACACTTTCTAATAATAGCTGTTGTATTGTTACACTTGTCTAGACGAGAGATAATTCCAAAATCGATGGATAGTTAAGGATAGTTAAGCAAGCTGGGATTTTGTTAATTTACCGAGTGGGTTTGATATTTTCATAGTAAATTAAGTGCTTGTCATGTTGTCAGAAACTGCTAAAATCGTGATTGGTAAATTATTTTATACTTAAATTTTGATAACAATTTTCTGGCATTTTAATCGAATGTGGTTACTTGTTCACTTTAAGAGGATTTTTGAAGGCCAAATTTATATTACTGTGTCATGATTCTAACAAATATCCTAAAAAGATTATTAATCAGCAGTGCAACGATATTATCTAAAGCGAGAATGATTTATTGGACGAGATTATTATTAAAATTGAATAGTTTTTTTTTTTTTTTTTTTTAACATCATACACTGATTTAGTTACGGATTGAAAACTGATCATCTAATAGCATTTTTAAACAACTTCTTTTTTGTGCATAGATTTAATATAAACATAAACATTTTGATATTAAACGATGAATAAAAAATGAAATTGATCAGAAACCAGCAGCCATACCGCCAAACAAAGTAACAAATTATCTTATTTATATAATGTTTTTCTCCGTTTGGACAAAAAGGGAGACTATGCTTTTCGGGTTGCCAATCATTACCACCACACTACTAGAGAAAAAGTTCATAATATAAGAAAACTCAAAATGATAAAAATTTACAATGAAAGAAATAAGTTCTCTTATCATACTGTTTCAATGTATTCTGTAAAGTCTTCCTTAAACTAATCTTTTTTAAAGCAAAAACAACCACGAAAATCTTTTTTGTACCTTCTTAAAAACGCTTCCTTAGTCCACGGCCATCTTTAGCATGTGTGTGCTAACCCTTTATACCTCAACAACCTAATTTTTAAAAATTTTTTTACTGCAATGAGCAGAAACAGATTATAAACACGGTGAAAGTTTTTATTTTCCAGTTTAGTAATTCGTGTAAAAGTTTATTGACCAAAATATTTTTGTTGTAGTATTCAATAAAAAGTTTATATTTATTTTTGTGTTACTTAAAAATATATCTGCTGTACATCAAAATGTTACTGTAGTGTCTGTGAACAGTTTAAACTTGGAACTTTTGAAAAAATCATTGACATTTTTTGGTAAGGTTGGCCTGCGAAAAAAAAAAAAAAAAAAAAAAAAACAAGTGCTGAAAGGATAAGATGCAACTTCGTGTTAGGCTATTAATTAAATATCTCAAACGTTACAGAAGCTTTAAAAAAATTATTTTATGCTCACGTTATTCTAGAAAAAACTACAGTCAATCAAATATATTTTTTAATACACTATGTTTAATTTATGCAGCTTTAATTGGAATTTTGCAGATCTGAAACACAGTGACACAAAAGGTTAAAATGTCTTCTTCCCGATTCCGTTTAAGGCAGGTTTTACGATACATATATATGTATGTATACATGATTATATTATTCAACATAACATTCATAATTGGATACAGATCAGAGCATATTTTAACATACAAAGTAGGTGGTACCAGTGCCACCCAGTGAAGATATAGTGCCATGTAGTGATAATAAGTGCCCCCTAATGTCTCCCAGTCCGTTATTGCTCCCACACAGTAGAAGTCTTAAAAAAACTCAATTTTATCATTTAAGTTTTAAGTGGCATTAGTAATGAAAATTTTCATTCTCTTTTTATCTTCTTCCCCTTAGTAAACTTACTTTTTAAAATATTGCTACAGTATAGTTGTGGCATCATGTTGCAATTTCCCAATTACTTTTTTTTTTTTTTTTACTCAGAATTGAAATAAGATATTAAATATAATCATATGATATCATGCCTTGTTTAAAATTTTTCAAATTTTCACAGGTCACGTTCTCGCTATGGGTTTCTAATAATCAGTAATAATCAACTAACAACAAGTATATTCATTGGTATTGTGATAGGTTCAAAAACATATCATTGGTATTGTGATAGCTTATACGAAATAACTTTTTTCTTTATTGTACAATGAATAAAATTGAAAAATTAAAGAAAAAATAGCTCCCTGAAAAGTTTGAATGTTGTTGGACTTTTCATTTACTTATTTGTTTTAGCATGGCAGCACAGGACAAAATTTTGCATAAATTCTCATTTAAGAATACTTTTAACAAATAACTGCGAATAGCAATAATAACTCAGCATATATATTTTTTATACATCTAGGGAAATGTTTTGCTCCTGAGAGGAAAATATTCCCCCAGGTTCATAAGTTTTCCAGGAAGTTATTTCTGAGTCAGAGCTTATCAATACCAGACATGAAATTTTTGCTGAAGTTTTTTTAAATACTATATTTTAAAATATATGAATTTAATATAAATGAGAACAGGGAATTTAGCAGAGTCAACTAGTTTTCTTTAAATATTTTCTAAATAAAAATTTAGAAAATAAAATTGAGTTAGTTTTCTTTTTTACTGGATTGATAATATGAATACACATATATGAAAACTATATTATAAACCGCATTTAAAAAAAATAGTATATATAAACTATTTTTTTTTAAATGTGGTTTGACGCTTTAAGCAAAAAGAGAGAAATTTGACAAGTATGTATGCTTATGTGTATGTAATAGGTTTAGCTCAAAGTCTTGGTGCCACTTAGTGAAAATCTCTCAAAATATTATTGCAGAAATACTTTGCTTGTTTTCTGTGGTTCGTCGTTCTAAAGTTCAGTTGGTGTAGAAAAAAGTTCACTTGTCAGGATGGAACACAAACTTTATTGCTTCTAGAACTTCGTCGAACCATCAGCTGTGCCCAATGACCAAAATGTCGCCAATATTGGCGACTTTTGTCGAACTATCGCCCAATTGGGCGCCAAAAATAAGTCCCCAAAAATAAAGTGAACGAAGGCCTAGGTCCCATATTTCTCGAGATTTCCTAAACTGCATAGAATTGAATGGGGAAACCGAAAACTCTTTAGCATGTGTGTATCTCCAGTTCTAGTTGACCGATTTTAATGCAACAAAAAGCAAAATTTAACTATGTAAGCGTAGAATACGAATTTTGAACTATTTTAAGCCCCAGAACAGTGGGTTCCCCCGAAAATTCCTAACAATATGCTCTGATACAGACAAGATGGATGAACAGGCAGAGAAGCGCAGATAAGGCAGAAAAAAAAAAAAATTGTTCGAAATCACAGCCACTCCATTTATCCTCATTATCACGTGAAATCTAAAAATCCGAACACACACCTGAATTATGCAATCGCCTTAACATCTCAAGTGGATAATGACGCCCAACGTTTAGAGAATATATAATACAGATTAAAGACGTCCCAATAGGAAGGAACGAGTAAACAGACTTGGCCACCGTCAAGTTGACAGTGTGGTTTCAAAACAAAAGACTGAAAAGTCGTAATTGAAAATATAAAGCAACAATGCATCTCCCTAATTAAAACAGGATTAGGGTTCTCTTAATCCCCTCCTCCCCTTCAATAATTCTCGGTCGTGACATTCGATTGTCTTGGTTGGAGACAAACGAAATGAAACCGATATCATCCAGTTTCCACCTTGCGAATGTTTCTTCACTGCCAAGCCCGTGTCCAATCCGACCGCGCGATCCTGAAAGGTAGAAACTTTGGCGTGTGAGATCGGACAGCTCAACTCTCCTGTTTTTTTTTTGTTTTTTTTTTTGTTTTTTTTCAAAATCAAGATAACCCACGCAAGTAAAATTGGCTGCTTCAAGGTTCATTGACTGAAAAATGCAGATCATGGCGTGATTCGATATCCGAGTGGTACAAATGTTCTTTATATATTTTTTTTCACTAATAACAAGCATTAGCCTACGAAATGGAATATCTGTGGACATCGTGGCTGAAATTCTGTGCGCGATATTGAGAACGAAGAATTGGGTGTGTGGATACTTCTGACTCTTGTTGAAAAGACGAACGTGTATTGTATTAATCTGGCAAAAGCGGTAAATGTCTGCGTTTGTTGTCAATAGTAACAAGGGATAAGTCCAAGAAATAACTCAGAAAGAAATAACTCCCAAGAAATAATAGCTGAAACTCTGAGCGCGATAATAGAAAGTTTTTGCATACATGGGCGTAGCCAGCGGGGGCAGCTGCTTCCCCCCCCCTAAAATGAGCTAGCCATAGGGTCTGATTATGACAAACCGGGGGGAGGAGCAGTTGGACTCCATAGTCTCCTTATCATGCCCCCCCCCCCCAATGAAAATCCTGGCCACTCCCTTGTTTGCATACCATAATATTTATATTTTAAAAAATTTTGTGATTCAGTAATTTTAATTTAATTGTATTTAAACATGCCTTCAAAAATAAATAAATAAATTATATACAGTTATACTAAAAAATGAATATTAAGTGATTTAACATTTTACTCGCTGGAGCGCTAAATCAATGAGAACTACATCACAGTAAATAGGAAGTTTTTGCTTACCATTTCTTCCTACGTGAACACTAACGCTATCCGCTATTCGGAGTACTTTGACCAATCAGATTTCGTAATTTATTCGTGCGCATGCGCTGTTCTGTCGGATGTTATTTAACGTTAGCGTGAATGAAACCGCTATGCAAAAACTCTCTATTATTTACGGAAATTGGGGTGTGGGCACTTCTGCTTCTTGTTACAGGATATAAGTATGTAGAACTGCCATGTCCCAGTTAACAGAAGTCTTTTTAATTACTTCTTAATGGCAGCATTGATATTTTAAAAGATTTACACTTTGCATAAGTTAAATATACACTGCAAAATGTAATCATACAGGCTACCAGAAGCAGCAACAGGACAAATTTGCTTGTCTGTCGAGCGCTTAACTCCTAAACACATCGGTAACGATAGTAATTATACTGTTAATTAGTGATATTAAAGCACCAGTTTCTTGTAGTGTTGTGTATCTGTTAATCACGGCCTTATATTGCTTATTATACAAGTATTATTGTTAAAACCATATTGAGTGCATATGACGTTTTTTTACGTCATATCTCGCTAGCCAATTAGAATCTTTGTTACTGTTTCTAGTTGCTTTAGTGAAAACAAAAAGGATGTAAATTTCAAATACTCGAATTTTCAAGCACTGTGCTGTAACTTTACTATAAAGCGTTGCAGATTGGTGGCGCGGTAACACAACAATACTCTGTGCTGTGAATTTACAACACCACCTTGCAAAATTACAGCACCTGAATTTCAAAGAGCTTTGATGCACTCTTCTATTCCTCGCTTTGCTACGATATAATTATGTAGAGCTATATCCCAGAAACACATATCCTTATTTTACCCATTACGGGCATCATTTATATAAATGAAAAACAAATTAAAAAGATTTTACCGTCGCATTAGTTAAAACTGGATCGAACTTTCTGAAGTTGTAACTGAAGCTCAGTCAGTTTTTGTGCGCTTTTTTTTTTTTTTAGCTGAGTTTGCAAGGTATTTTCCTCTTCCTGAATTCTGATGTATTACTCATTGGTCAAAATTTTACAACGCTGTAATGAGCTCATTTATAACAAACTCTTTCAAGATAATTTACTCAATTTTCTCTTTATTAGTAATAGTTTTGCCCTTTTTTAATTCATAATTCCCAATTGTTTCGTTCAGTTTTCATTTATTCGTTGGCAACGGCGCGAAGTTGTCGGTTGCTTTTCCACTCTTCACTTTTGCTTCATAATTTAATTCACATTTTCGGATTCGAATTCTCATTCGTGTCTCATGTGAAAAAAATGACCCAATGATAGCTCATACTTAAAAAAACGGATATGTGAGACGACCAGTACATGTGCATTGTACATGTTCGAAAAAAAAAAAAAAGTTTTGGAAAATTTTATTGATTCATTTATTTATTTTCACAATCGCTACGTTAGGCGTGATATAATTTAATTTTTTTATATTTTTAATATTGAGAGAAATTTTAGCTTTCACACAACTCACATTCACTCACAAGTTTTACAGTGTCACACCAAGCAAAAGTGCGGGGTTTAACCCTTTAACGCGCAGTGATCCCGCTCTGGGAACACCCAACTCTCGCGTTTTGACTGTTGCCAGTCACGAAGAATAGATTTAATTGCTATAAAAATAGTGGCGAGTGACCTGGCTCCACGAGAATCCTTTACTCTTTAACACGTCATTTCCCGTCAAAAAAGGGTCACGATTATTTTTAACAGCACTGGCACCTGCTGAAAAATGGAAGAATGCGAGAACAGCTGTATAGATGGCCCAATGCTGAAAAAAGGGCGGCCATTGCCATCGCTCGACTTAACTACCAGCAAGAGGGCGGACGATCGAAAGTTCATCGCGCGCCTCAGATCTAGACACCCTTTTTTTGACGACAGCTGTCTGTGCCGGCACAGCCAGCTGTCGTCAAAAAAAAAGGGTCTCTAGATCTGTGGCGCGCGGTGAACTTTCGATCGTACGACCTCTTGTTGATAGTTAAGTCGAGCGATGGCAACGGCCGCCCTTTTTTCAGCATTGGGAAAGCGTTGCGCCTCAAAGGGTTAATATGAAAGTACGGAAATATTGTTCGGTCCCTAATTGTTGGTTGCGATTATTTTTTAAGCAATCTGAATTTTTTAAAATCATACTAGAAAAATAACATTATATCAACAACGACGATAGTTAATTATCGCGCGCTGATAAGAATGCATGCACCGTAACAACGAAACATTAAAAGTTACACATTTTGTTTTTCTCTCCTTCCAATTTAATCATTCCATTCCGAGTTCTTACACCTACGTTCAAGGTTTTATCATTGATTATTGAAAAATAATTTCATTTTGTTTTATTTTTCAGACTTCTTTACGCTTATTTATGTAATTTTTTTCTCCCACCTTATCTGAAACAGCTGTAGAGCAACCTTCGATATCAGCGATCTGTATATGATTATTTTTATTTTTATTTTTATTTTTATTATTATTTTTTTTTTACTTGCCTCCAGTTATTCAGATCATTTTCTATTTCGCATCCCCCTCTCCCTTTCCAAGGTTTTTATCTTCTTTGCTCCGTCCGTATCCTGTTATCAAGGCGGTGGGACGTTTCATCTAAGATTGTCTGTCTGTCCTGTACAACATACGAACGTGAATGAACTTGATTCGAAGTTATCTTTCTGGAAACGGGAATCCCCACGCGTCTTGTTCTGCTATTCCTTTTTCGGAGATGCCAGTATATTAAACCCTACCGGTGCATGGAATGTAGAAATTAAAAGTTAGCCTTCTCTCCACTATACAGAGCCCTGCACTTAGGGGAGTTGGAAAACGGGGCAACCGCCCCGTTTGCCAGCCCGACAACGATGGGACGAACAAATCAAGTGCCCTAGCAAAAAGAACTCAAAAGGAACTGGTGTTTAAAAGAGGAGATAATTTATACTTCGTAAAATAACACGCATGAAAGTAAGGATGGACGCGAGACGAGACAGAGATTTTCAGCTTTTTTTTTTGCGAGACGAGACAGACATTTTTAACTTTACGATATAGGGATTTTGCGAGACGAGACAGACATTTTTAACATTACGATACATGGATTTTGCGAGACGAGACACACATTTTTAACATTACGATATAGGGATTTTGCGAGACGAGACAAACATTTTTAACATTACGATATAGGGATTTTGCGAGACAGACATTTTTAACATTACGATATAGGGATTTTGCGAGACGAGACAGACATTTGTAACATTACGATATAAGGATTTTACGAGACGAGACAGACATTTTTAACATTACGATATAGGGATTTTGCGGGACGAGACAAACATTTGTAACATTACGATATAGGGATTTTGCGAGACGAGACAGACATTTTTAGCATTACGATATAGGGATTTTGCGAGACGAGACAAAGCTTTTCGGCAGTTTTGCGAGACGCGGGAGGCCAATTTTCCAATTTTCGGGTCCATCCCTATACATGAAAGGTACTTATCGTTCTGGACAGGTTGTTTCGGACGAGACTAATTCATCCTTCATCAGGAGTAGGTCCACCATACACAGACCGAGACCCAGACTCAGTTCCGACGCAGGACTACTGTTGATGAAGGACGAAATTGTTGCTTGTCCGGAACAACCTGTCCAGAACGATAAGTACCTTTTATTGCCGGCTATTTCACGAAGCTTTTATTATTTCAGGTTGCATTGCTTATTTCACTGCGTCAATGTTTGCCATGAGGTACGCCTAACTGATGGGCATGAATGAATGAAACTATTCGAATTCATCGATTATTAAATCCATTCGAATCAATCGATTTAAAAAAACTCATTCGAACGCTCAGCACATAGCATTCGAACAGCACTGGTGAAGCGATTAATCATGAATATAATTCGAATAGTGGAACGATTAATCGCGAATACAATTTTGATTTGTGGAAACGATTAATCGTGAGTTCAATTCGAATAGTTAAACGATTAATCGTGAATACAATTCGAATTGTGAAATCGCGATTAATCGCGAATACTATTCGAATAGTGATATCTGGAATATTCACTATCCGATTAATCGATTATTGACCTGACCGATTAATCGATTATAGAAATTTTTCGAATGGCACATTACTAGGTACGCCGCCAGCAGCAGCCTATTGCAAGGGTTAACATAAGCCTATTTATTATATCCGGCTGTAATAAATGCACGCACCCTTTATATCGATGGAAACAATGATGAAGGGGACATGCGGCATTGAATGGGTGTGGGTCTCTTGCCTCTTTGGATGCCGGGCCTGAGATCGAATCGCCTCGTCCCGATTTCGCATTGTCGCCGTGCATTCATGCCGAGGACGAGGTTATTTTTATTTTTTATTTTATTCTACTGCCATTAAGGAGTAATGGATCTCCGATACCATTTCATTGTGCTGCGGATGATCAGCGAGATACAGAAATCGGAGTAAGGCACGATTCGACACAATCCATCTGTGCTACATGACTGATACTCTTAACCCTTTGAGGCGCAACCCTTTCCCAATGCTGAAAAAAAAGGGCAGTCGTTGCCATCGCTCGACTTAAACGACCCGCAAGAGGGCGGACAATCGAAACGGGCATCGCGTGCCACAGATCGAGAGACCCCTTTTTTTTTGACACACAGCCAGCTGTCGTCATAAAAAGGGTCTCTCGATCTGTGGCACGCGATGAACGTTTCGATCGTCCGCCCTCTTGCGGGTCGTCTAAGTCGAGCGATGGCAACGGCTGCCCTTTTTTTCCAGCATTGGGAAAGGGTTGCGCCTCAAAGGGTTAATGAATGTATGGAGGGAACATTTTAATAACCGGCCATTTTTTTTTTGTACAGGGAGTCTTTTACAAATTTAAAAAGTGTTACTCCCCCTCACAATATTCAGTAATTTGTAACGGATGGTGACGCCTATGCGACCCCTCGTGGAAAAGAAAACTAAGATCTTGAAAATTAGAGCATGCTCTTGCCTACTTTTCCATTTCACCTGGGCATTAGCCATCACTCCCTACATTATTATCAAAGCTCAGACTTTTCCCTCGCTGTATATCGAATGGGAAATGCAACCATTGACAACCAGAAAAAAAGTCCACACATATATATTATCTTCACATCCCACCGCGCGAACAATATCTTTAGTTTAACTTGTTCGACTGTTTCTGATGATGGCTGCAGCATCCTCCCTTTTTACAAAGTGTTTATCGACTTTTTGTTTATTTTTTTTATTTTGCTAAAAGATTTTCGGCTTTTGTGTTATAACGCTCGCATCCTCGAGGCAAAGTGCGGATCCGGTTTCCGACTTGGCTTTTTTTTTTTTTTTTTTTTTTTTTTTTTAAGGGGTTTTTTTCTTTTCGTAAGCAGAAAATAAAATGTCGGTATTTATTTGCAATTCCGGAGGATAGAAATTTTCGCAGTGAGATCGAAAATAGTGCGTTTTCTTTTAAAAAATAAAAGAAAACGCTTCGGATTAAGGAATTATTTGCAGTGCTTTCTTGGTATTGCCTTTGGAAAAGGCGTGTAAAGCAAATTATTTTATGCTCTGTTTATGGATGAACAAGATTGATAAATATTTATAAGAAAGAGAAAGATGTTTAGCACAAAATTACACATACGCCTTCTGGAAGTATTCTTTTTTGTTTCATCACAGGTATTGTTTAGGTAGTTCCAGAAAACAAAAGAGAATTAGTTTACATTCAGTAATATTTGAAAACATTAGAGCCGAAAAATTATTCGATAACTTTATAAATCTATTCTTTGATTAAAAAAAAATCCCTTTGTATAAAAATTTGCTTATGTCAGCCTATAGCAGAAAGTGTTTTGCATTGAGCTGATATTTGCTGAGAAAATGATATCCAAGACGGAGAGTATCTTGTTCATCTACCAGTAAAATAGGGTGCACTTTTGTTTACTTGTCCAAAATAAAGCTTGTTCCAAGCCAGGTTGGAAATTTTCATTTGATAAATTTAAATAGACTATAACAGAGATACCTAAGCTATTAAGCACTACGATTTCTTTTATTTTTTAAGAATATATAGAGAAGCTAGGTTAAGTAAGCTACTAAGTAGACATAAATCTATCGAATTCTTTTATATTTATTAATTAGAGACAAACATGCTATGTATTTATCTAAATCTATATCATTTTGATCCATTCAATGGGTATTTTGTATGGTACTATTAAAAAAAAATAAAGATCATAAAATGAGGTCGTAAATTTTCGTCTGCTAAATTTAAATTTAGATGATTCGACAATTTATGACAGATTCACAAACCTAACAACTTCTTTTTTAGATACCAAATAAATAGCGATCGACCTCATCTTCGGCTTGTTAAATCTTTTTTCAGCTACTTAGCTAGCAAAATGAAAAAAAGGAAAATTGAAATAAATTTTTCACAAGATTTGTGTAAAGGTACATCTAGATTCATACTGACGGTCTTGCCACCACCCACCCAAAAATGGACACGTGGTGTACAATTTGGGAAACTAGTTTATCACATCTTACAAGATAAGTAAATCCCGTATTTTGCTTTTTGCGGTCTTAAAATTCACTTTCCAATTACATTCGGTGATTGAAAACCCATCTTAAGTGGTACTCATGTAAAATTGACACCAAAGTTGCTGTTTTGCAACCGTCTTAAAACGTTCTTACACAGTTTTCTGACGCCGCATTTAATTGAAAAGTCGGCACTGACCGGAGACCGGATCCTAGCGTTATGTGCAATAAGAATGGGACATCAGTGGGCAATTATGTATCATGTGGATGAAGAAAAACACGATCTCTGCGGCAGTGTTGCACGCAGTCTTTTCTTAAAAGGTTGCTCATCAAAAGCAACATATCAGGCATCTATTAGCCTTGATTTTTTTTTTTTTTATTCCACTTATACCAAGTCACGCGATTTTGTAATAATTCTGGTAAATCGAATTTTTATATTCTTCGGTAACTCCAAGACGTGGAGTGTTGCTGTTCCAGGTTTTAACTGGCAACCATTTTTCCCAGCCCATTACCGGAGATATTGTGTGTCCATGACTTTTTTTTTTTTTTTTTCTTCGCTCAAAATGCTGCTCATCCGACTGTTGAAAATTTCTTGCTTCATTTTATTTATTTATTTATTTATTTATTTGAGCCTTATAGTTGAGGTGGATGTCGTCTGTCCTCGAGGATGTGATGTACTACTGCTATTAGATCCGGTTTTTGACTGCCGGTCTCTCGAATAGCGGTTCGATAGGTGTTCTTCATCTCAGGCATTCGGAAACGTAATTTCGGAACCATGCCAAAATGGTGCCGTTTTCTTTTATTTTGCGTTAGAAAAAAGGGGAAAAAAAAACGGACAGTAAACGTGACGTCTTTACAAGTATGATGAATATTTCCTCCCTGAGGTGCCAAGACAGATTGCGATGATATTGTGAGGGGAGATGAAGATGATTTGTCGAAAGTGAATGGCATAGCAATGGATGTCGAGAAAAGGGAAAATGACGCTGTTTAAAGGAAACATCAGTTATAAGAGTCAAAATTTTTACCTTCCGCATATCTCGCTGCCTGAAATGACGCAGTGATTTTAGAAATACGGTTTCAGTGCGCCTGGAGACATATTATACAGCAAATAAGAAATATAAAAAGTAAAATAAGCTTTTTAACCTGAAAATTCCTTCGTCAAAATAATAAAATTCTTTTATTTATGACGACATCAAAACAAATATCGTCATAAAGAATTCTATTATTTTGACGAAGAAATTCCGAGTAAAAATGGCTGTCGAAATTTAGAACATATTAGGGCTGAAGATAATAATTTAATAGGAAATTCTATAGGAAGAATTACACTGAAGATATTAGGTAGAAAACTTTGTTTAAAACGCCAGAAAGGAGTTCATGGTTTGGTTGGAAAAAAAGTTGTTGGTTTGAAAAAGGCGATAATCAACATCTCTTACGCCTATAGGAACATACAATCTTTATATTCGGACCACACACACACACACAAATAAAAGGCTTATTTGTTTGAAAGTCATTAGAATGTGTCCTAAAATCATTCGGTAATGACCTGAGAAAAATTATGAGTTTCTATTAGGCATGCTGAGATGTTTTTCATTTCATATGATTCGAGTAAGTGCAAAATTAAATTTTTCGAATAAAGCCATGTATATTTTGAATTTTGAACATTCCCCTATCTTTTCTTGACTGCAATTATTCTCGACAGGGGTCCTCAGTCAATGCTTTAATAAACACCTCATTATTTGTAAAGCAAAGTGACTGAGCGCCAGCTAGAAGAATTTAAGTGAAACACTTGCAACGATGTATCCGTTTGGTGCTTTGTACAAAAGCAATCTTTAAAGTACATTTTAATTTAATTGATAAACGACAGACAGCCGTTTAACGGGCAGATCTTCTGACAGCGGGAGCGTTGAATCTTTTCGTCTCTCATGCATTTTAATGCATGCTTTAGAGACTAAAAACTAAAAAAGTAACTTTTCGCATTTTCCAACTTCAGAGGGAAGAAGGAATCGCTCCGAAGGAATCATCTGATTACCATTTCCTTCCAGTCCGGGGGAACGAAATTTAAGGAAAGGGAAAGTTTTACTTACTTCTAAAAAGTCTTTTTTTTTTTTTTGTGGTTTTGGGGAATCATCAAAGAGCTTTATCGGACTGTTTTTGAAAAGAGAATTTCTTGGGCGATTCTTTTGTTTTCTTTCTTTATTTTCAGGGGGGGGAGGTGTATAAAAACAAAGAAGGTAAAAATAAATAAAAAAATAAACCGGCACGCCTGCGATGTTTAGCAATGGAGTGTGCTGCTGAAAAATTGTCATTCGATTTGATGTAAATGCGGCTTAGCCGCGCAATTAAATGTTAGAAGTTAGGATTATAAAAGTTTCAATACAAGGAGCTGAATGGCACAGCCAGCTGTGATCGACCACCATGCTGCTGGTAGTTCAATGGATCGATGGCAACGTCTGCACGTTTTCAGCGTTCGGACCATTTAACCGAATTCTTTTTTTTTTTTTTTTTTTTGCGACTAGCAGTGAAAGCGCTGAAATGAGATTGTTCCACGGCGCAACCACCGCTCGTCAAAGGGTTAAATAATTCTAAACTGGTGTTTCTGGTTGTATTGTCTATCAGTATTTTTACGCCTTTGATTTGCCGAAGCTTCATGACCTAAATAATTAAACAATCGCGTTTGATTTCAATGCAAAGGGTACTACACTATTATTATATGATTTTTTTGTACGATACCTCCATCTGTCTAAGCTTAATGGAGGATTTTTAGATTATTCCATGTCGAATCGTTAAGTATAGCCTGTGGAGTTATTTAAAAGCTGCATAAGCTGACAGATTAATTAGAAGAAATGGTTATGAAACGTAATCAAGGAAGTAATATCAGTGTAAAAATAAAGGAAAGAAAAAGTGTAATCTTGTAATCTTAAGCTAAAAACTTTTTCCAATCCTGAGTTACTGGCAATTATGATATTAATGAGAGGTAACAATCCTCCTGGTGTTCTATTTAAAATGCTTACAGACAGAACTATATTTTTCAGTCTCGATATGTAATGAATTTTCATCTTTTAAAAATGGTTTAGAGTATAAAGTTTGAATATTTGACTTTTATAAATTAGAAATGTAGTTGGGTATATTTTACATAAAATTGCGGAAAACTAAACAACAATATTAATAAATTTATACAAAATGGAACAACACTTTTTCTGTATTTTCATATTTTCTATTTCTTTTTTTATATGATCATTATTTTTTAACGTTAGAAACATATTTAAACATATTCAATGACTTTTAAATCACAAAACTATATTCAGTGTTTGCCCATGAAATATTGCATCACTTGGCATAAATGCAACTGAGCTACAAAATTTTCAAACAAAAGAAATAAAATAATTTGTCAAAATAAATGCTTTATTGTTTACATATTTTTGAATATATTTTAAGTGTAAATACATTTTTTAATCATCAGGCTGATTCAGTGCTGTAAATGTGTAATGAACCTTAAATTAGAATTCGAAAACGATTTTCAAATTTCATGTTACATAATTTTCTAAAAAGAAATTAATATTTCCTTACTATACTTCTATTACTATTACTATTATTATTATTTGTTGTTATATGTCCAGTACCGCACATGTTGGTAAATTTTCCCCAAAAATATCTTTCTTATTCTTACTTGTAAATTTTTTAAGAAAAATATATCTACCTTCAAGTTTTATTACTACCGTAAAATAATAATTCCAGAAGCAAATCTGGCTAACCAAATTATGACGAAAATGAATTATTGTTTTACTGGCAATAAAAAGGAACTTAAAGCAACTGCGACAGCTAGTAATCAATTTATCTTTTGAAATGCAAACGATGAAGAAGATAAAACTTGAATAACACTTTAGACACAGTCTATGGTATGGAAATTTTCATTTGCCCATTGATCGTGGATATGTATTACGTTTCGTCATGTTTTAGTTATTTTAACGTAATCGTCTTATAAATGATTGCTCTTTGTGCTACTGAGCACTTTTAACATTATAAATACAAACAGTAATTGAAAATTTTACCTTCTATAGAATATTTCTAACCACTTTAAACGTAATCCGTACAACTTTTCATCTTTTATGTTCGCGAACGTTTTGAAATGCGAGGCTCTACCGTAATAACACTACTTGTCAGGGTGCTAAGCGCATAATTTTAGGCTTTCTGCTAAACGCACAGGAAAGTGGAGCACGTGTTTTTTTTTTACTTCTGCATTTTAATTGCCATTATCTGTTTTCTCTCATTTCGACTTTCCTGTCTGCTGACTTAAAATGAAAGCCAAGGCTTCATTCACGTAGATTTACTTAATCTTTTTGTGAGAGAAATCTGTAAATTGTTTTCTTTTATCCTTCCTGTGCTTGAAAAATTTCTTTATCTTTTTTACTTTGAGCGAGACCCTTGTATTTCTGGATTTCATCGAGTAATCAGAACTGTCCTTATATTATAACACTTAGATTATTATACAACTCAAATATACAGTGTGCCCCCACCCCCTCCTCAGTAAAAAACCAGTGCTGCTACATATTATAAATAAGTAAATTTGATTACTTAACATTTTTACAAAATGCGTTTCCATAATGTAAAAAGCTGCATTCTAGCTACTTAACCATGCTGTCCATTTGAAAAAGAAAGCTATATACACGAAATTACAAATTCCGTATCTTTTCTCGGCTATATGCTTATTAATGTGCAGTTTTCAGTTTTAGGTCAGGATTATTCTACTCGATAGAATTCAACAGCTTTTCAATTGACTGACCGTTCAGGGACCGTTTCAATTGAATGACCGTATACGGGGTAACAAACTGGGAGGTTGCCCAGTTTGCCACCCCTTAAGCGCGGCTCTAGGGGTACCGCGAAGTGACTCTGTTTTCATTAAAGTACTCGCTTGAATTTTAATTTAAAAGTGTATTAATTATGTTTATGTTCTTACTGCTTTACTTTATTCTTCACGACCGTACGATATGAAGCATGCAAATACACATGAAAGTACAGTATTCCACACATATTGTACGATGAAGCTGACGTGAGAAAATTGTAATTATTTTAAGGGTGCCGCGACTTTCCCAAACTCGGGGTTCTCAAACTTACACAAGTTTGGGAACCCCCTTTGTAAATCATTGGATAGTTACACAGTAAGGAGAAAGTGCCCTTCGAATATAATATTACTCTTTAAAAAAACCTTTCTTCACGTTAATTTTAATTACTATGTATGAAATATAAGGGTCAGTCAATTGAAAACGGACTGTTGGAAAAAAAGGGTAAATAAACTATCAATTACTTCAAAAATAATCGCTGTAGCTCTTAATACATTTATCCCTCTATGAGACAACACGGAACTGTACACAAGCGTGCATCTCTTTGTCCAGAGCAAATAGAGGACTGTCTTTCTCTAAATATTTTTATCTCTTTGCTCTGAAATTATTCAGCTGAATATGTAGCATTACTCGGACACAACTATTCGGCCGAATATCTGTTCAGTATTCGGGAAAACAGCCGAATACCGAATAGTGGTCGAATATTAGTTACATCCCTACTTTTTACCCCCATCTGTCTCGTTTTTATTTGACTGACCCTTAAACGGTTTAAAAAGGCACTAAAAAAAGCACACTGACGGACTAATGCAATTTTGTCGGTGAGGGCGGTTAGTTGTAAGATTCACATACACATCCATTTTATAGAAGTAAAATAGGATATTTACATTCATTTCTTTTTTCTCGGGTGGGGCGTTCGCCCCTCCGTCCCCCCCCTTTAATCCGCCCTTCATAAAGCAAGCAGAAAATCTCCAGCTCCCAAAACTTAATTGCTACAAGGAAGTAGGGATGGACGCGAGACGACTTTTTTACGAGACGAGACAGAGATTTACAGCTTTCTTGCGAGACGAGACACACATTTTTAACATTACGATATAGGGATTTTTGCGAGACGAGACAAAGCTTTTAGGCTATTTTGCGAGACGCGAGACTCCTATTTTTTGTATCGCGTCCATCCCTACAAGGAAGAAATGCAGCTTGTAGCTTTGTCTTCTGCCGGGCATTTCTTACAACGATAATGGGTTCCAAAATCGTTTATTTTCCGTCTTTCTTAAAACTGGGTACCGTTATTTGTCTTCTGGACCCATTCTGTATAATGTGATTGGCATTTGAAGAGCGTGAATCACCCCCAGACTGTTAAAAGCTGATCACTCGAGTCCAATTTGAAAAAGGGAGAATTGCCATGTGCAATGATGTGTGCAGTAACACTGATCGGCTAAAGGCGTATATTTCGGCGTTTAAACTGTTTTTTTTTTTTTTTTTCTCTCTTTCAAAAACTGTTCTACATGCGAAAAAGCGTGAATGTTAAACCTACAGAAATTCACATCGCGAGTCATTACAACATTAACAACACGAATATGGAGGACTCCGAAAAAAACAACAACGGTCAACGCGCATGGGTGAAACGGAGAGCTCAGAGGACTTAACCCTTTGAGGCGCAACCCTTTCCCAATGCTGAAAAAAGGGCAGCCGTTGCCATCGCTCGACTGAACGACCAGCAAGAGGGCGGACGATCGAAACGTTCATCGCGTGCCACAATTCGAGGGACCCTTTTTTTGACAACAGCTGGCTGTGCCGCACAGCCAGCTGTCGTCAAAAAATGGGTCTCTGCGTCAAAAAATCATGTCGTCAAAAAATCTGTCGTCAAAAAATGCGTTCTCGCATTTTTCCATTTTCAGCAGATGCCAGTGTTGTTAAAAATAATCGTGACAATTTTTTTAGGATTCTCGTGGAGCTATGTCACTCGCAATTATTTTGTTAGAAATCAAATCTATTCTTCTTGTCTGGCAACAGTCAAAACGTCAGAGTTGGGTGTTCCCAGAGCAGGAACACTGCGCGTTAAATGGTTAACAACATGAATATGGAAGACTCCGGAAAAAAAAAAAAAAAAAGAAAAGAAAAGAAAAAACAACGTTCAACGCGTATGGGTCAAAGGCGAGCGCAGAGGGCTTAACTTAACAATCAGGGATGGAAAAAAACCCGGTTTATTTGAAAAAAAAAAACCCCAAAAAACCGGGTTTTCTTGGTTTAAACCGCTTTTTTTTTTTTTAATCGTTTTATAATTACCTGTTACATACGTATAAATAAAATTATTTGTATAATGTTCAAATAACAATTAATATTCCTTCTGAAAGTAATTAAAACAAAGTAAATAAACAATTGTTGCTATACATATGTGGACATTGAAATCATTCAATTTTAATATTTTATTTAGAGATACTATTTTTTATATTTAGTATATAATGTAATACAATATTAATTTTTTACTGAATTTTACATGGAATCTTGCACTTAAATTCATCAGTAATAACGGTGATAAGTTGTTCAAAATGATATTTTTAAGGTTTGAAAATAAGTTGTTAAAACACAAAACCTCTATTTTAGAAATAAATTAAAAATGCAGCCTATAATTTAAGTTTAATTAATGATTTTTAATGATGATAAAACAATAAGGTATCTATTAGATTGATATAAAAACTTACTGTTGATATTTATAAGGATAATTTTAAAAGATATCAGAGCGTATTCTATCTGTAGTATTCGGAATTTTAAATTATTCTTCTAAAAAAAACCATTTTTAAAAATTTATTTTTTTAGAAAAAACTATGGTTTAAACCAATAAAGTAAAATCAGTGCTTTCCTTTTTAGCTTGTTATAAGAGTAACTTTTAACTACCTACGCATCTTAAATCTGCTGTCAAACGAATCGATTATGAAACCCTTTCAACGGGACTGCCATTTTGATTTTGCCAAAATTGGCGATGACTGCGAACTTCGGTGAGAATACAGGCACAACCTCTAGAAAGCTGTATAACAGTATCAATGCCATTTTTTTTTTAGACGTGTAAAAGAATTTTTGACATTATCTCCATCCTTTAAATAAGCAGTAAGCTATTACAAACATTTTTACACTTATTGTATTGAGCTTGAAATGGCTGAATGTCCGTAATCTGCCGTTGACTGTAGTGTATTGGAATTTTTTTTCAGCGTTTCCCTGTTAAAGAGCTATTAACACTCTTGTCGATGGAGCATATTATAACTTTTATCATTCTTTTTTTTTCTCGAAACAGATGAATGACTGTAAAACATGCTTTAAACAATGACTGCCCGTAGAGCGTTATACATGTACAGAATTTCTTAAAAAAACTATTAATGCTGCGTACACCATTTCCAATAAGTTGCATGGGACAGTACACAGGAATAATATATTTCAATTTACAAACGGGTGTCTATTTTACGACAGTTACTGCGCAGACGGACAGACAGGCTTTTATCAAAAATATAGTTTTCCCCTTTTGTTGGAAAAATTTAAAAAGTGCTCAAATTATTTTAATTTAGTAACTAAATAATTTTCTTTTGTTAAAGCAATCTAACTATCAAAATCAAAACAATGCCTAGAAAAATAACCTTTTTAAAGGCCAACCTGAAGTTCACTTGAAAGTAGAATTAAAGCATTACAATGGGAACGGCAGGTTAATAGATTAGTTCAGCGTTTCAGTGACATTTTGCAATAATAATTAGCGTATCTTGATTTTTCCGCCCCGAGTTTTGCCGTCCAAAGAAAAATAGGTTAAGAAGTTCAAACAATAGACTGTCAGAAAAGTCATCATTGCTTTAAATGATTTTTCTCTAATTGAAAAAGCTTATTTATAAATTAAGTTTCAAAGGATTATTTTCATGCTTTTTTTTTTTTAAATTGCAGATGAATGAGGAACTGTCTTTCAATAGGCTGGTCGTTTGATGAGACAACTGTTTACAATTTTAAATGGAGAAATAGTCCATTATTTTGCACCTCAGTCCTTAAAAATACGGGAAAGTATGAATAAGTTTTTTTAGATAGAGTGAGCAAATGAAAAATACCAGATACTGAACAGATGCTTGAAAAAAAACCTGATGGGAACACCGCCTGACTTGCTCGTACGTCGATTATATTATATACAGGGTGCCCCAAAAGATGAAACAGGCTTTAATTCTTTAGAGGTCTCACCATGGCACAGTGGTTATGCCACTGAAAAGGGCAGACGACCGAAGTGTGAAGGTCCCGGGCTCGGGTTCCATCGTGCGGCTGTCGATCTAACGGTCTGGAGTTTCGGTAGGTTTTCTCCAGATGGGACGTGATTACACGTTAGAAAGTCTTCCTACCGAGGCACCCCCCCATCCTTGACAGATCGCCCTAGCGTAGCGTTGCCATTTTCACACACACAAACAAATAATTCGTTAGAGATAAGTGGACGATGTAAATAGGGTGTTTGAAGATAAAATGCGCGCTTTATAGTGCTTATTTAAAATAAGATATAGTTTCAGATTTTTGCAATTTTTTTTTCCAGAATAGAAGTTAAACTATTGTAATCAGTTTGAGGCTCCTGAAACTCGGGGATGGTAGGGCGATACCAAGTTCGCCTGTGCTGTCATCAGGCCCCAAGTTGAGTACAAAGCTTTATGGATCAACACAAAACGACCTACAGTCCACTCTCCACAATCCATTCTTGACCTTTTTACCGTTACGTCTTATCTCCGTTCGAAATGATCTTCGCCAAAAAAAAAAAAAAAAAAAAAAAAAAAGTTCCTATAAAGAGCCAACCTTTTACGAAAGGCGTTCTTAAATAAATAAGATTTCCTGCTTCATTAAGATGCCGCAAAAACTCTCGCCCTCTGTATAGAAGAAAAAGCCCGCATTAGAAAATGTGTGGAGATGCCCGAGATAAGGCTCTTATATCTTTAAGACTTATCTTAATGAGATAGCAGAGACAATAATTCCTTTTAGCCATTCCAAACGGATAATGAAGGAGGATATATCCGAGGAGAGAGAGAGAGCTCGGGAACAGTGTTGCCAAGCAGTTGTTAAATTCCAAATGCCAAAAGTCATTAAATTCGATTCGAACACTCGCTATACATTATTTCCGCAAAAGTTGCTAAATTTTTATAACTATTTCTTTTAACCCTTTAACGCGCAGTGCTCCCCGCTCTGGAAACACCAAACTCTGACGTTTTGACTGTTGCCAGTCACGAAGAATAGATTGAATTTCTATAAAAATAGTTGCGGGTGACAGAGCTCCACGAGTAAAAAGTAAAGGATTCTCGTGGAGCTATGTCACCCGCAACTATTTTTTATAGAAATCCAATCTATTCTTCGTGACTGGCTGTGCTGTGACTCGCTGGCTGTGCCCGCGCACAGCCAGCTGTCGTCAAAAAAGGGGTCCCTAGATCTGTGGCACGCGATGAACCTTTCGGTCGTCCGCCATCTTGCTTGTTGTGAAGTCGAGCGATGGCAACGGCTGCCCTTTTTTCAGCATTGGGAAAGGGTTGCGCCTCAAAGGGTTAAATATACTTGCAATTTTAAAGCACACTTAACGCAATGTTCTGTTTGTTTCCTATTGCCTATTTTTATTTTCTGGGATTAAGAACTATAGAAATGACTTCAGTTTTGGATTATTGAAATGGATTTTTTAATTTAGCAACTTCAAAGGCAACAATGTTGATGTTACACTGCTTATCGTTAATTAAGGAAAAATCAGAGAAATGACGATGCCTCAGAAAGTTAAGCGTCGATTTTAATGAAACTGACCCACAATATACAACAGATAGTAAGTCACCAAAACTGAACCCATCGTATCGATATCTTTTTATATTTGACGAGAAATTGCCAAAGACTATTGTTTATTTTTATCGGAGTATTGATTAGCGTGTATGAAGGGGTCTATAGTGGTGTGAATAAAGATGAATAATAGTTAGAACATTGTAAAACTGTTTTAATAAGCAATTTTAATGTAGATTTCAGTTCCGAAAAATTGTTTATGGAACAAGAAAGACTAAATGGCTCACTCATGGGTTATGATGCCCTTTCCAAATTAATAGAAGAGAGATAAATAGGATGATGTATGGCTTATGGTTACGCTTTTAATAAGTAGCACTTGAGTGCGTATTTAAAGTACGAGAGTGCTTCAGTTTTTCTTTTTTTTTCTTTTGAATATTTTTACAAATGCTTTTTCTCCTCTTTTTTCTTTAATTTTTAGGAACCTGTGTTCAATATTAAACTAATTATTTATTTAATTGGACACATATAAAATGCATTAGATATAGTTTTGTTTTAAAAAATATTCTGCTACCAGATTGCTTTTTACAAGCATAGATCGTAAAAACCTCTTAGAAAAAAACGACCTGTGACATAGGATTACTTAAGACTAGGCTCATGCTATCAATCCTCAGTTTTGATCCATTCTGCATTCATTTTAAATTAGGAAGATAAAATAATAATAAAACATCGATTATGATGTTATTTTCAACTCAAATACCGTATATATCAACTAAGTAGCGTATTATGTGTTCTCGATCCATGCAAAGGCGATTAATCTGTGTTACTTCGAAATGAATAACGATTTGGAATGAATAAACGATTTAAAATGGAGTCTTAATATGCTTTCTAATGGTACTTACTAATTCTATAGATAGTAATGTCTTGGATATTTACATTAAATATATTTACATAGTAATAGCGGACAGTTACATCTAAAATTCTAATGACGGAGTTATCTGTCGATTCATACTTTATTAGATTGTATTTTTTTATCAACAGACAAAAGTATCATCCATGGATCAAAATATAAGGATAGATTTTCTCATATTAAAAAAATATATATATTAACTCAAGTAATCCACGTCAGAGGGCGTTTTCTCTGACAGGGGTATTTGTGATGTGTTCATGTTAAAAGCAATACTCTGGTAACAGAAAAATAACTCCTATTCGCACTAGTTTCCCATTCGTATTTATACACAAACACAATACGGTTCATCTTTGTCCACTTAAAATTAATAACTGTATTCATACCTTAACTCCAACATTATAGGTAGCGTAGTAAAAAATATATTATTTCCACTTAAATCGTTAAATTTAATAAATCAACAGAAACTTAAAACATTTCCAGCGTTCTTAGACTATTGAAAAAAAACAACAACAAAACAAATAAAATAAAAAAGGAATTTTCATTTAACTGTTGGAATAACTGTTGATATTTCGTGTATGTCGATGAATTGCCTTACTTTATCAAAATTAACAAGAAGAAATAGAACCACCAACTAGCATTGTATACGAGGTATTTTCCTGAGAAACAGCGTTAATTTATCGGAAAAGAAAAAAAGAAAACTGGCGAATTTTACCAAAGAATAGAGAACAATTACTGTTTTTTATAAGAACACTAATAAAAAGTGCTGTTAAAACACAAAAGTAATTGAAAAAATAGTAAAATAACACGCATGGAAACATTTACATATCAAGATGATCGTTTTGGGTTGTGTGAAAGGTTCATCCTTCTACACATGCAAAAATATTCCATTATAACATAATTTACTAATATTAAAAAAGCTAGATGTTGGTTTTTTCCCGATTTTCTCAAATGATAAAAAAATATTTTTAAAAAAGTATTAAAAATGAAATATTTTCATAACTTTGTTTTATAGTTTTTATAATTGTAGTTCTTAGAAATTGTTCATTCATTATTTATTTTATTTCTTAGTATATAATTATAGGCCGGATGTACTGTTGAATATTTATAATATCCGGTATATTGGCCGGATAGACAGGATGCAGTATATTTTCCAGATATTCGTTGCATACTTAATATCATCTATACTGAAGTTTGTCTAGTATTATTTTACGAAGTCTTTTGAACCTGGTGGAATCCGATGTATAATATAACAGCCGAGCCATATTGTTCCATAACAAAACCCAGTAACTCAAAAACAAATAGTACCTCATATTTTTAATAGAATCTTATCCAGAAAACTGTGAAACTAAAACAGTTAGACATATACTTGCAAACAGTATTCCTTTAAAAAATTGTAAATAAATATAGTTAAAGAGTTGTAATTTTGTTCTAAAACAATCCACTGTAATATCTTGTGATAAATCGAGCTGATATATTACAATAAGTTATTAATCAAAGCCTTAAAAATTGATTTTTTGTTAAGTTTTCTTGTCTTAATTAGTTTTTTAACATGGGAATACGTTCCTCTATAACGGTAATGTTTAGTTTTTTTTTCAACGTCGTCGTAAGTTTCAATATCACTCAGAAAACTAAGTGAACTTAAGATGAACAAAGTGAATTTACTCGAGGCTTGGCACAAAATATACGAAAAACCCAAATTAACTCCGCAATATGTGGGATATTAAGTAACTCCGGGAAATGGCGCTTCGATATTTTCACGAGATTAAAAAAAGTAAACTAGGTTTTCTTCTGCTGAACCATGGAGGATTTAAACATTTACATTGAAGAATATCATATGACACTTGATTGTTTTTAAAAAATTAAAAACAATCATGTGTGCCATGTGAGATTTTTCAATGTAAATGTTGCGTGCATGATCTTTTAATATTTTAGTCATGTGTCGGCAACACAAAAGTACGAATTTTAAGAACAAAAACTGTTTTTTTTTATAATCACGATTATATAGATTGAAACATATTTTACCGTGTTAATAAATATTTCGTGTACATTAAATTAAAATTATTTGCTCAGGGGCGTAGCCAGAAATTTTTCATGGGGGGAGTTACGACTACTACAACTCATATATATGTATACGTGTGTGTGATGATGTAGTGAAGAACATACATTTTGTATGGCAAAAATTTTTTCATGGGGGGTTATGACCCCCTACCCCCCCATGGCTACGCCCCTGTATTCAGCATTTCTTAATGGGCGCTTTATAACTAGCTAAATGATAAGTAGTAATCCTGCGTAAATATATAAGCGGTAGTTTCAAAAGAAGTGCTACTTATTTATTTATTTCAAAGCAACAAATCATACGTGTCCTTTCTTGCAAATGTGTAGCAAATATAAAAGCGAAACGCATTCACCATGTCTTCAGCATTTGATTAGGCTATTTCAAAACCACGTGAGTCATAATCAGTCACATACAGCTTATTTATTTTTTTACATCAGCGTTAATAAAATAACAGTATTTACATACTTTAACGCCTAATCACTCTAATAAACAAATCCTTGAAAACGTTCGTATTAGTGTATTTCACTATTTTTATTCCTTCCTTCCTGAAGAATTGTGGGTTAGAATTATTTTTTGAAATGAGCAACTCAGGAACTAATTCTTTTGCAACACCCCCCCCCTTCCCCTACCCGCACAATAAGTATTAACTTTGACAACTGCATTAACAATAATTTCATCATTTTATTCCTCAAATCATTATTATTATCTTGTTTAGGAAAGAAGTAACTTTGTTAAATAGAATTAACACTTGGACAGGTTTTGCAATGTACATAAGAAAAGTCCTCTAAGAGCATTTTAAAAAAATCAAAGGTTATAGAATTCTTTTGGGGAAACCGATAAAGAACATCATTGAGTCCGGCCACGGCTACTGCTGTATCCATCATGATAGAAGCCAATCAGTTGCACCAACTGAACGAAGTTTGGGTATAAGTTATGGACCATTCACCATTACAAGTAGTGAATTATATAAAATAATCGGCTAATTTCATAAATGTTCAATAAATTATCGTGTTTAATAAATTTAGTGATGATTTGCATAACCATCGAATTAATCACATTTACCGTAGCGTTCTTCATGATGTCAAAAATATTATAATTCGTTTTTGGTTTTAAAACGTTGAAATAATAACAACTTGCTAATACTATTATCATTTTACGTTAACGGAAAATGCTGATTTGTAACATTCGGAGCTTTGCAAGTTTCTTATTTTATGAAAGTATCTCTCTATTCTAAAAAAAAAGTAAAGGCCGCTGTCGCCGCCGCTGCCGCTGTCAAAGCTTGTCAGCTTATCTCCTCCTAAACCGTGGGGATTATTTAACGAAGAGATTTCGACCAGATTCGGGTGCTCACAGATTCGAAAAATTCCGAGGAACCTGCTAAGCTGGTTTAAATTTCGAAAATCGAATTATTTTAGAAGATATTAATAAAAAACTGAAAAAATAAACCGAATGGTTGCCAGATTTGGCATAAAATCATTCATTCTTTTGCAACAAAGCGTTTCCAAGTATCTAGAATCGTGTAAATTTACAAACATGAGTTAGAATTACGCCCATTTTACGCCAAAATAAAAACTATATGAAATAAGTAACTCAAAATGTGTTACACAAAGTTGACAATTTTCAAATAGTAAGTTCGGTTAGACAATAGGAGTTTAGAATGAGCGATTATTCATTTTTCCAAAACAGAATAACTAATATCTTGAAAATGAAAAATAATTAAAATGCAGATTATTTTAACGCCGGTTCTCGTCCAGCTGGATTATTTGCTACCAGTAGAAATATTGGGCGGCGTTAACAATGCCATTATAGCAGTTATAGTACACTTTGGATATTGGCTAGCGCGACGAGATGGTATAATTCGTGGTGTTAAGTACGCCCATCTGCAAACGATTATTTAAATGAAAATATGGATAACGGTTTTCCGGTAACCTTAAATGAACAGTAAATAGAGGTTGTGAGCATGTGTCAATCGCCCAATAATGAAAAGTCGCCATGGGTGGCAGGCTATTCCATCTGTTCCGTAGCTTTTATTAACTTTACATGTACGCAAGTCGCCCAATAATGAAAAATCGCCATGGGTGGCCAATTCGCAAGGTGTCCAATAGGTTTTACATTATTAAAAATATAGCTGAAACATATGTTCTGATTTTATTACGCTTTAGCTCCTAATTAATATAACTTTTGAATGGCAACATTAAATATCATTGTGTTTCTGAGGAGTGCAAATAATTTTTCCAGCGATTATAAGCGGTGTCCGCAATCCAGGTGTAGTATAGCTCAGGACCCGTACAACACGGATTCCCATAACAAAATATCTTCCGTGTTATGAGGGGTAGGGGGTCTACTGTAGTGTTAAGTTTAAATTTTTATGTACCAATGAAGATGCAAGAACCAAGCAATGTGTAACTTAGCTCAGTAACATTCTATCTGATCCAATCTTCGGGTTTTGTCTGTTGAAATTATGTCTTTTTTACGAATAAGCCTGATTAGGGGCCGAATCCCTCATACGAAAAGCGAGCGTCGCGAGTCTGGTGGCCTTGGCCCCTAGTTTATTAAAAAAAAACTTTTATGAATATGTATTTGTATCATATTCAACGATCCACGGAGTTTCATACGACGAAAAAAAAAATCTCTAACTATGACAATTTCAGAATTAACAACAGTGAATGTTTTAGACTGTTTTGCGTTATAAAAAATTAAATATAAAAAAAATTATCGATACCGTTATCATTTTCACATTAACGGAAAATGGAATCTGTAACTTTTGGCACCAAGCGAGTTTCTTATTGCATGAAATCATTATTTATTATTTTTAAAATACATTGTTTAACTTTTATGTACCTATATCTCATTCAGTCGAGCAGGAAGTTTGATAGAAAGAAAAAAAAAGTATCTCGGCTAACTATAACAATTTCAGAACTAACGACAGTGAACGTTTTGACTGATTGTTACAGGTCAATCAAAGCTCATTACTACATCTTATCCGTTCATTTTCGTATCATTTTACCGCTTTGTCCGATCCGCTGCACTGATATTGTCAATTAACCACAATCATGCTTCAACCTAATTGGTACGCCTGACGTATCTGCTGATATAAATAGAAAAGAAAAGAAAAAGAGACGCAGATGGTTGGAAAAACAAAGTGCGCAGTCAAATGCAATTAAAAAGGATATAAATTGATTGTAATGGTAGGAACTAATGGGAACGGAACACTAGTTTTACTTTGAAGTAATTATTTTAGATGGAATTGTGTTCATTTTTGAAAGCTTAGAAGCACAAACTTAACCCGGCCGATTTGAAAGCCCTTAACGCCTTTGAGGCGCAAACCTTTCCCAATGCTGGAAAAAGGGCAGCCGTTGCCATCGCTCGACTCAACCACCAGCAAGAGGGCGGACGATCGAGACGTTCATCGCGTGCCACAGATAGAGAGACCCTTTTTAGACGACAGCTGGCTGTGCGGCACAGCCAGTTGTCGTCTAAAAAGGGTCTCTAGATCTGTGGCACGCGATGAACGTCTCGATCGTCCGCCCTCTTGCTGGTCGTTAAGTCGAGCGATCGCAACGGCAGTCCTTTTTTCAGCATTGGGCAATCTATCCAGCTGTTCTCGCCTTCTTCCACTTTTCCGCAGATGTCAGTGCTGTTAAAAATAATCGTGACCATTTTTCGACGGGAAATGACATGCTAAAAAGTAAAGGATTCTCGTGGAGCTCTGTCACCCGCCACTATTTTTATAGAAATTCAATCTATTCTTCGTGATTGGCAACAGTCAAAGCGTCAGAATTTGGTGTTCCCAGAGCGGGAACACTGCGCGTTAAAGGGTTAAAAAACTTCAAACTTTTCCAAAATATTACGTCCGGCATATGCATTGAAAAATCTGTGCATCCTTTTCTCCCGTCTCATTTGCAACCAAAGAACTTAAAGGGACTTAGAACGGAAATAGGTAAGGGTACTCCGTACAGAGGTAACGTGATTTTTCCGTTGTCCAGTGTGTGGTTGCAGAGTGTCCCCTTCGCCTATCTGTCACTAACAGACTCTGTACAACAAGCTTTATTTAACGCATGCATTTAGCTCGCCTTAACTAGACTTAGACAAAGAAATCATTAATCTTATTTCCTGGGGAGAAAACCCTTGTTCCGAGTGACTTACAGTACTGTCAGTCAAATAACTGAGGATTTTCTGCCAATAAACAGAGCCCCTCTTCCTGTTTACTCCACCAGGCAACCAAACAACCCTTAAACTCTCTACTGGAGAAAGCAAAGCAATGGGCTTTCTGTTGTATAGAATGATAGTTGTGAATGATGTGTTGGCAAAAAAATTTAAATGTTCTACGGTGCATTCAAAGAACAGTGCGGAGGAAATCTTCACCATTGTATCTTCTCAACAAGGGTGGGAGCGATCGGGTTGAACATGGGTTTAATTTTTTTTTTTTTTCAATATTTGGATATTTTCTCTTAATAAGGTAAAAAGAAACGAAAAAGAAAGATGATCATTTTCTTCTAAAACTCTGCTAATATCGAAAAACTGGGAAAAACAAAGAACACAGTTCGAAAGCTTGCTTGATGAAGATGGACGCGAGACGAAGAAAAAAAAGAGACCAAATCCCTATATAGTAACGATAAACACGTCTGTCTCTTTTCGTCTCTCAATCATCCCTATTTCTTGGGGAACCAAACACTGTGGAATCCGCGTCAGGATTGAATATTACAGTCTTATTCGTACTGGTGTGCTACTAACTAATTAATTGGCTAATTGCCTCAACAAATTCCTCGAAAGTCGAAGAATTTACAGTTCGAAAGCTTGCTTGGTGAAGATGGACGCAAGACGAAAAATAAAAGAGACCAAATCCCTATATAGTAATGATAAACACGTCTGTCTCTTCTCGTCTCTAAATCATCCCTATTTCTTGGGGAACCAAACAGGCGCGTAGCCAGGAAAATTTTTCGGGGGGGGGGGTGGGGGGAATATGCGCCTGGAAAATTTTTCGGGGGAATATGAACTTATATGCGTATAAATAGACGGAATTTCATCACTAATCCAAAAATTTCGGGAGGGGATATATCCCGATATCACCCCCGCACCTGGCTACGCCCCTGGAACCAAACACTGTGGAATCCGCGTCAGGACTGGATATTGCAGTCTTATTCGGACCATAGGCGTAGAGTTATATGGGCCCGTGGGGCTCGAGCCCCTCCAATAAATTGTGAATAGGGGCTGAGCCCACTCAATACAGAAAACTAATTTATACTAACGTAAAAAAAAAGTATTCACACCATTTACAAACGTTTAAAAAAAATGTTTACTTGTACTTTTAAAAATTTTCTCCTTTTTATTTCAATCATTAGTATTCATTGTGACGCCACTTAACACATAATGTTACTATAAGCTGCCCTCGCCAGGCTCTGGTTCATTAAAATCAGATTATGCAATGTGAAGTATGAAATGAAGAAACGTTCAGATGTGTCTAAAATGCACTATCTCATCGAAAATGATTTTTTTTTCTGAATAAATTTTTCATGGGGGGTGGTGGGGGGGGGGTTACGCCTTCTGCAACTCACATATATGTATACGGGTGTATGATAAGGGAGTGAAGAATGTATACATTTTGTATGGCAAAAAATTCCTCATGGGGGGTGGTTATGACCCCCCTAACCCCCCCCCTTGGCTACGCCACTGACGTGAATATATGTGGTTGTGGGGCCCGGCCCCCCCAATAATTTTGAAAACTTTACGCTTCTGATTCGGACTGCTGTGCTACTAACTAATTAATTGGCTAATTGCCTCAACAAATTCCTCCTAGATAATCAGCAAACTCTTTCCTCTTCTGTCTGCAAATTCATGAAGGCTAATTTTCTCAAGGTACTTTGAACGAGTTGAAAGAAAGCGATCCAATAAAGAAATCGCGCCACACGATCGCATTTTACGGTGAAATCTTATTCCCATCTCACCACTTTTTTTTTATTTTATTTTATATTTTTTGTAATGTTGAAAGATCAATTCTACCATGAAGGATGAGAGAGCTTCTATTTGTTTTGAATGAGCAGAAAAACACTTGGTAGAAGAGCTCTGATTGTTTCGCCGTTATTCGGCGAGAACAATGAAGTAGTTGTAGCAATACCACGGAAGGCGGACACGGAGCTTTTTTTTTTTTTTTTAATCATTTTGAATTAAAGACCTTTTAAATCTTCCGGGTTCCCAAAGATTTGTCGAATTTTTCTTTTATTCTTCTTCCTTAAAGAGTTAGTTGCCTTCACGGTCAAAGTTCGTTCGATCTGGAGATATTTACGTGAATGGATGGGCATGTTTTATTGTTATTATCCCATCTTCCAATTGCCGATTGATGTTTGTGGGTGATGGTGCAGAACGGTACAGTTTGTATTTAAAAAAAAGAAAATGGTGGAGGGTTTCTTTAGAAAATGATGCTAACGATGTTAAAAAAAAAAAAAAAGAACAACATCAACAAATGGCGAAGATTACTTGGTGCTTCCCTTTCTATTCAAACAGCATGTACAAAGGAATGGTGCTTTCTTTACTAGTAATCATGTGCTGTTGAAGTTGGTTATTTCCAGTCTTGATTTAAAGAGAATTTTTTCTTTAAATGTTTTTTCAATGTCTTATAATACCTCCTGTTTTCGAGCATAACTCGGGCTTTTATGAGTATTAGTTTCACGATAAAAACTTCTTCAGTATAGGATACTACCTTCAGGGAGGGCCTCCTATTTGGTTTGAAGTTTTGGTCCTTAATTTTTACAAAATTTTACATATCATATTTTATTGAGTAACAAATGATAATATACGCGAAATAAAAACAATATGAGAATCAATATAGGCCGGTTGGAAACGTTCAAGAAGATCGAGTAACACTTTTCCATTAACAAAGGAATTAATGATTTTTTTAGTCCCGCAGTGGACTGGGCGCTAAACTCCGTTCCCATAAGAACACGGCAAGTGAAGCAGAATCTGGCTTGGTCAGTGCTTGGGAGGGACTTCCCCCTCTCGGCCCGTCCGCTGTGGAACCGTGTACGCTCATGGGAGCGGGTGCACGTAAAATCCGTCGTGGCTCCAAAGTCCTCCAAGTTGTTAAACGATACCTCTGGGGGTGCCGATTTCAGGGGGTGGGTCCCTCCTCTGGAATGGGTTCAAAATGACGGGACCCCAAGCTAAGACGGACTTCCTCCCACTGGGGCTCACTGAAATGGAAGCAGCTCCTTCGGCCCATCGCCTGCCTATATAGGGGGATCTGTCACCGCAACGCGGTTGCCAGAGGGCATTAGCAACAACAACAACAACATGATTTTTTTTAAAACTATGTTACGTGCGATTGGTGATGAGCTAATTAAAATGGGAAGTCCGTACTAAGCTAACTCTGTATCAATGACAAATCAATATGGAGAAAAGAAAAATCTCTGTTACATTTAGATTTCTAGCAGCAAAAAAATATACAGTGATACCTTGAGATACGAGTTTGTTTCTTGCACGAGCTCGTCTGTCAAAATACTCGTATCACGAATACATCGCCCCCAGTGAGATGACTGTACAACGATTCTTCTTAACCAGGCCGAAGTAAACTGTTCCAATATTTACGTAATATGCATTTATTTACAAGCACGTGTTTTATGCAGGGTGTGCCAAATAAAATTGACGAGGAGAACAGAGTACCGGGTTAGAAAGATGCACAGTAAAGGAAAGGAAAGGAAATTCTACATAGTTCGCTAACCTGCCTATAGCAGATGTTGAAAATTCATTTCTTGGCACTTTTAGGCCCTGGAACGACTTGGCAGAGGTTAGAGTTAGCAGCGGTCAGTATGGTCTCGGACCTAGCTGGCCACCCAGGTCACATGATCTGTCTGTGTGCGTTTTGTGTCTAAAAGTGCATCTCAACAACCCTCACAGTCTCCAAGAGCTGCAGCAGAATATTTCTGATCAGATCGCAAGAATTCCAGCTGTCCAGCTTCGATCTGCTTTTCAGCAACTTGCTGACCAAGGCCCAGAAGTTCCAAACAGATGAAGGATGGTCATTTTCAGCATCTGCTATTGGCAGGCTAGCGAACTATGCAGTATTCCTTTGCTGTTCTTCTTCGTAACCTGGAGCTCTGTTCTCCTGCCCACTTTTATTTGTCCCACCTTTGTAGTTACAAATTTGAAAGTTCATATCCATGCCATGCGAAAGTAATTTTTTTCTTTCATTTCGCTTTTGTTTAAACATTGAACTCCACGCCTTACAGATAGCCGTATCCTGAAATCCGATTCGTAACTCTTGTCAAAAAGTTAGCCATTCGATGGCTCGTATGTTAAAAAACTTGTGTGCTAGGGCACTCGTATCTCAAAGTAGCGTACTATTTATAAAATGAATATAATACGGCCAAATTTCAAAGGAAATATACATACCAAAAGAATGCTGGCACGTCCAATTTCATTGATGATGCCACCTAGGGAATTGTAGTATCACTCTCCACCTGCGGAATAAAAAACCCATCCGGAAGCAGTTGCTTTGCTCATCGTTCCACCGGTTCGTTTGCGTTCCAGTTTATGAACCGCATGTTTATTCCTCTTTACAATAAATAGGCGCAGTTCGAAAAATAATCCATGTGATTCCTTAACTAATTATTTTTATCGGTATTTTAATGAATAATGCTTTAAGAAAATCCTCGCTGATTTTTTAAATTCGTGCCCGAATTGTTGGACATTAGCTTCAATAATTGCCGCTCATTGGCAATTCTTCTTCTTTTGGTGGTTTCCGCATTAGTGTATACTTGAAAACCATTTCGTGTTAAGCTTTCCTGAAAAACAGATGCTCCTAACTGGCAGAACAGTGTAATAAATGCCTCAATATTTCCCATCCTTCGCGAAGGTGCTGCAAATGCGGAAGATGCGTCGATTGTTGGAAGGATTTTGAGTCTGACAAGAGTATACAGTGCTGTGCATATATATATATACAGGGTGCCCCGACAAGACCGGATAAACTTTGCACGATCGGATTCCTTGATTGGAGTACCTGAAAAATGTACTTGAAAATGTTAAGAAAATTATGACGTCACATCCGATGCAAGAAAAAGTAATTGGAAACATGAATATTGACCACTGGATTCGACATTCGGCGGGTTTATGGTAGGGATGCAACGGATATCCAGCAAACATACGGCATTCGGTCTACCCGGCCAATAGGCCGGATAATTACAAATATCCGGCAGTACTACCGGCCTAAATTTATATATTGAGAAATAGCATAAATAAACAAAATAAATGAATAAATTCTACAAATTGCAATAACAAAAAAGATTTGTGAAAATATTTTATTTTCTATTGTTTTTAGAGTTTATTTTTATCATGTATAGGGAAAGGAAAAAAAAATAAACACCTCTGTCTTTTTTAAATATTGATAAATTATGATGTAAAAACACTAATGATTTTCAATCTTTTTTAGAATTCAGTTATCTCCCAGTAAACTGGCTCTGCTTATGACAATATCTTTGATTACAACTGGTACTCATTTCATAGAAAAATTCCCAAAAAGATTTCTGATTTGTAATTAAACGATTTCATACTAATGAGAAACTTTAAAGAAAAAAGTAATAGCTGAATCATCGAAGGGAACTAGAGAAAATGCAACAAAAAGAAGAAAACATACTGCGTTCGGATAACCGGATATCCAGTTGAGAGTTTGGTCGGATATTCGGTATCCGGCCAAATGGATATCCGTTGCATCACTTGTTCGTGGCCTCCCCGATCACCAGACTTTGGATTTCTTTCTGTGAGAACGTCTGAAGGAATAGGTCTATCAAAAGCAATTGCTACAAAAAATGATTTCGCTCCTCCCTTTCTTGCCGCATGTTCTTTTGTGGACGCCTGGTTGATACAACGTGAGCAGTCAGTCATTACACTGGGAGCGCACCGTAGTACGGTGACGGTGTACATCTGAAGATCATTTTGTGTAAGCATACGCAAAAACGCACGTTTATGCTTCCATTAAAGGCTTTTTTTAATAAATCGGATATGGCGTCATTACTTTTTTCTCGCATTTTCTAGAAAACTTTGGGCCATAGGGTATAGTTCTTTAGTACTCCAAGCAAGGAAACTGATCGCGCAAAGTTTATCCGGTCTTTTTGGTACACCCTGTATATATATACTAAATATTATATATATATATATTTGTATATATGTCCTACATTTATGTAATATATTAATATATTTAATTTTCGAATATTTTCGAACTCACCTGTACATAGCAGTAATCAATGGTTAATTTTCCTGTTATTGACCATTCATTTAGGTGTTTTATTTTTCTCAGTGTAAGGTATATAATATTGTTAACCCCAGAAGTGGCAACATAATAAAAAAGAACAAATTTCAAGATAAATAACCCATTTCATTTTACTCTCGGGGAAACTCTTAAAATGTAATCGTAACAATGCGATATTTTTTGGAATTGAATTGGTATGTACATAATACATATATATTAAATATATTAAGCGAATATTGCACATTCTATTCCAGGAAAGCAAGTTTAATTCGTTTTAAGGAAATATCATTGAATTTATGTTTTTGAATTTCAGAATAATAATTCGATGAATGTAAAACGAATATTGATTAATATTGCATCACATGTATTCCACCAATGCATAGATCGTAAATTTGTCGAGGAATCAATTGTATTTTCAGCAAGTCGCATTATACGAAGAAAACTAATTTCGCGTCTCGTAAGTCTCACTGAATACGCATTTGTATATTTCATCACAAACCCGAGATGTGTATATTTTTCGATGATGAAATTCTTTTCAAATTGACGTAGTGTATCAGGAACAGGAAAATAGAACTTTGGATTTGAAAGGATGATCAATTAATTTATATTGAAAATTTTGTTGAAGATTCATTGTGTGTAGCTTAATTCTTTTCACAATATTTGCGTAATATAATTTTTTTACAAGTGCATTAACCAAAAAATCATACATCCTACTCAGAACGCCATTTTTGTTAGTTTGATGGACTCTCTGTGAATTTACACTAGCAAGCTTCAACACCGACGTTACCCATCAGGTACATGTATTCATAGCAATGCTAAGGGAAAAAAAAAACTATCACGATTAACCCTTTGAGGCGCAACCCTTTCCCAATGCTGAAAAAATGGCAGCCGCTGCCATCGCTCGACTGAACGACCAGCAAGAGGGCGGACGATCGAAACGTTCATCGCGTGCCACAGATCGAGAGACCCCTTTTATGACGACAGCTAGTTGTGCGGCACAGCCAACTGTCGTCAAAAAAGGGGTCTCTCGAACTGTGGCACGCGGTGAACGTTTCGATCGTCCGCCCTCTTGCTGGTCGTTCAGTCGAGCGATGGCAACGACTGCCCTTTTTCCAGCATTGGGAAAGGGTTGCGCCTCAAAAGGTTAATACGATACGTTTTCAATGTAGCAAACCGTAGTATTATTAGGTTGTAACGAAAGTTTCCCGCCACTGTAAACATCGTCAGAAAACAGTTCGCGTTGGCGTATTGGCTCATATTTTGTCAAATGATTTTTGGCATTTGAAAGAAAGAGACTTACTTTATAACACTGTGTTATGAAACCTGTAAAAAAATATAGTTATCATTAAGTACAAGGTGTGTCAAATGGAACTATCACTCTAGAGGATTGGAACCATCATTTACTTCCAGTTGTGTCGCAAAAAGTCAGCTACAGAATATCAACGAATAATGAGTACAGCTTTAAATACTATTGTTGCATCACGTGACACTGTGCAGGTTTGGTACCGAAAGATCAAAAAGAGTTATCTAAGGAGTTAGTTTTTCAAGCAGATTTGGCGGAAAACTTTCGTTACAACCTGATAGAATACGGAATATCTCACTACGTAGAATAATTTTTCGCATCGAATTGGCCATTCCATTAAGCGGACTTGACTGTATTTCATCTAAGGGAGCAGATACCAAGAACGAAAAATTTCTTACCTGTTAACAAACGGTCGCTGTTCGGAAAGCTTCGGGGTCTCTCTTACGTTGAGATTGGACTGCCGAAGAAAGTTGGATCACACTTGTCCACTGCCGTGCGACCTTTGTAAAAGCAACCTTTTAATAACGTTGATAAAAGTGCAGATAGCATCGAAGTGACTCAATGGACTGAAGACAGTTGCGAGTGAATTTAATGAGTATAATACATTACGTAAACAGAGTTGCGATGAAACACGAGTCGTGATAAATCCTCTGAATTCGAAGCAGAAAGCATGTATTTACACAGAGAGGTTTTTGAACTATCACGCCAGGAGACGTCTAATTGAAGTACCTCGTAATAATCGTTCGTAAACCTATTGACAGAATTGACAGAAGTGAAATTCTAGTCGATAATGGTTCAGTCGAAGCATTATCTAAAAAAATAAATGAATGCAGGCAATGCAATCATTTCATGGTGGGATTGGAAATAAACCGTTTCAAAAATCAGTAAAATGGGATGAGGGTGATTTGGCTCTTAGACCATATACAGATCATAGATTTTATGAGTTTTTTCATGTTATTTTATTAATCAATACCTAGAGAAAATTAATTAGTGCATCCAAAAATCAATAACAATTAGTTTTATCCGAAATTAATTGTTATTGAGTTGAAATTGCTGTCTTGTTGAAATTCTATTGAG
The DNA here is from genome assembly GCA_038373885.1 of Cheiracanthium punctorium. NCBI lineage: Eukaryota > Metazoa > Arthropoda > Arachnida > Araneae > Cheiracanthiidae > Cheiracanthium > Cheiracanthium punctorium. Next base: position 230,815 of record JAWZYV010010530.1, on the reverse strand, counting down.
TATGTATATGCTACCGTTAAAGTATATAATGCAGTTATTTCATAGAATACCTAGTTATTCCATGAAATAACTGATCGTGCCCGTTTAAGCGTGTAATATGTTAATAATTTGACACTTTAACTAGTTAATGAAATAACTAGGTATTCTATAAATTACCTAATGAGAGACAGTTAAGGTGTAATTTAAACAATTTATCTAAAATGAAATAATGACAATTAAATAAATGAAATGATAGACAATTAAAATGAAAAAGAAGAAATTTATCTAATTTATGCAGCGTATAAATGGTATTTATGGAAACGTACCGTCGTTGTTTTATGCTTTGGTATTTTTGCCGTCCTTCAAAAATTATTTTTATTTGAATTCGAAATTAACGGTTTTTTTTTTCCGCTACTTTCCATATTGTTAAACGAAACGTAAATGTACCTTATACTAAAAAGCGAGATATATGATATAGATTATTTTACACTTTAAGGGGCTGCAGATCGTTACTCTATGAAATAACTAGTTAAACCACGAAATACAAGAGCGTTTTACACTTTAACGGACACGATCAGTTATTTCATGGAATAACTAGGTATTCTATAAAATAACGGATTTCATACTTTAACGGTAGCATATATATCAGGGCGGCCACCGACCTGGAATTATCAGGTAATTTTCAGTTTCTCGAACTATCGGAGAAAAATCAAGGAATTAGGGAAAAAAAAACAAAAACAAAAAACGGTTACAAACCTGGAATTAACAAATGACGTTTTTAACTAATCTGTAAAGGAGGACCTTTTGTAACCCTTAACACGTACGTAAAAAAAAAACCTTTTTAGTTCTCTTTTACACCACTCTTTTTCAGTGTAGTTTTTTTTTTTTTTCTTTTGTGACATTTTGAGGTATTTTTCAGATTCAAAAATCTAACATTGTTGTCTAACACATTTCCTACTCACATTTTGCTTTCAGTTATTATATTTTACTTTTTCTAATAAACAATACTATCAATTTAATTATATAATTATTATATTATAATATTGTAAATGAGAATGATTGCGAATTAATACGTTCATTGCTCTTTCACGCGAAAACGACTGGACGGATTTAAATGAAATTTGGAATAATGTAGATAGCTTGTGCCCCGAATTAAGATACAGGCTACCTTTTATCCCGAAAAATAGATAAATAAATTTTTAAAAAACTGTTCCTGCGCTTTACTGCTCTGTCCGTTTCCTGTCGGTGAACAATTGAAATTGTTAACCCTTTGAGTAGCAACCCTTTCCCAATGCTGAAAAAAGGGCAGCCGTTGCCATCGCTCGACTTAACGACCAGCAAGAGGGCGGAAACGTTCATCGCGTGCCACAGATCTAGAGACCCCTTTTTGACAACAGCCGGCTGTGCCGCACCGCTTTTTTCAGCATGGGGGCAATCTATGCAGCTGTTCTCGCATTCTTCCATTTTTCAGCAGATGTCAGTGCTGTTCAAAAGAATCGTGACCCTTTTTTGACGGGAAATGACGTGCTAAAAAGTAAAGGATTCTCATGGAGCTATGTCCCCCGCAACTCTTTTTATAGCAATCCAACAGTCAAAACGTCCGAGTTGGGTGTTCCCAGAGCGGGAACACTGCGCTTTAAAGGGTTAAAGTATTGAGTTTTACCCTCATCATTAAACTGCTCTGCAAAAAAGGCAAAATGCTTCTCAAAATTGTTACAATTTTCAGCATTTCTGATTTTTGCGGACCCCCCCCCCCCCAAAAAAAAAATGTTTACAGCCGAAACACTCTAAACAAAAGGCCGGTAATTGGCTGCACTTTATTACCTTTTCTAAAATATGAGTGTCTCAGATTTTCTTTCTATCTTTATAGCTGTCGATAATAAAGGGTCATGAACCACTTAATACATACACTGACGGGATCGTGTGCGTTTTAACTCACTTAACGGTTAATGTTTCGTTAGAGAGCGTCGCTAAAATACCTCGTCCCCAGCACGCGACGTTCAACATCGCACGAACACAATCAACCCGGCGATGAAGTTTCTTTAATACGTGGCTGCTTAACTTTCCGCTGAATAATAACACTGCGGGGCATTTGTTCTTTTCAGATGGGAGAAAAAAATAATGTTAATTTATATAGCATTCGAGGGAAATAAAAATAAAAGTTTTTGTTTTCTTTTATTATCAAGCTACGATGATTGGCTTCAAGCGTTGGCATTTGATATTATTGCAGGAAAAGTAACTCACACGAGCAGGCTAAGCATTTCCATTACCGGGTTCCAGAGAACTTTCTAATTTTTGAATTTTTGAAAGGGGCCTTTATGTTTAAAATAAGAATCTGTGTGTGTTAATGACGTTAAAAAATGTTATAGTTTATATATATATATATATATATATATATATATATATATATATATATATATATAAAATTTATATAGAAAAACCCCCCAAGCCATTGTTAAAACAACAAAACACTGTAAAATGCATTGTCCTCATCAGAGGGGGAAATGCGCAATTGTACACCATAGGTTTCAGACTCACAGCCTGAGATTTTGCCAAGGTAATGTATTATATTCAAGGCTGATTTAAAAGTATTAAAACAGATTAAAGATATTTATAAAAGTGTACTATATTAATTCGAGATATAAACTGTAACAGGCAAATCTCAGAGGTGTGACTCCCCCTTACCTATGGGAAAAGGGCCTTGAATATAATACATTACCTTGGCAAAATCTCAGGCTGTGAGTCTGAAACCTATGGTGTACAATTGTGCATTTCCCCCTCTGATGAGGACAATGCATTTTACAGTGTTTTGTTCTTTTAACAATGACTGGCTTGGGGGGTTTTTTCTATATAAATTTTCTAAATATTATTAAACGCATGTTTTCTTTTATGCTGCTTTTTTAAGCGCTATATATATATATATATATATATATATATATATATATATATATATATATATATATATACACGCTCGGAGCGAAAAGTGAGCCAGTTTTCAAAAGTGAGCTTGTCCTTTAGGAGCGTTTTTCGATCACAAGAGCGGAGCGGAATATAACAATGAGCGAGGAGGGGAAATTCTCGGAAAAGATAGGAAGCGAGGAGAGGATTCTCAGAAAAAGGACTACGTAAAGAGCCTTTTCGTGGAAATACCGGTCGGTATCGTTTTTTTCGCTCTTAGGGTTTAAGCGTGTATATACAGGGTGTCCCATAAATACCACCCCAAACTCTGCACAGCCAGATTTCTCGTTGGGAATACATAAAAAATGTCCAAAAAACCATAACTATACGGTCCGTAGTTTTCGAGAAAAAAGCAGAAACGTCATTTCCGGTACACGAAAAGAGCCTTTCTTGGGATCATGAAGATAGTTTTTTTTTTTTTTTTTTTTTTTTTTTTCATATGCTTTCATAAAATGATGCTCAAAATTGTCCACCGTTCATATCGAGGCTTGCATCCGTGCGCAGTGTAATGGCCAACTGCTTACGTTTCATCTGGTACCCACGTAAATACACCAGCCCGAAGGGGAGGGACTGAATCGCTATTTGTTGTATTTTGGAGTCGATAGATCCATTCTTTCAATTCTTTTCATTGAAAGCAATCCATAGGTGCCACATTGCAGCGGCCATAACACCGAGTCCCCGTATGTAATCCAGTGTCCAATTTAATGTTTCTAGTTGTTTTTACTCGCACCGGATGTAACGTGATATTTTGTTTTTACTATTTTTCTCGAAAACTATGGATCGTACTGTGAGGGAGTCAGGGGCGTAGCCAAGGGGGGGATATCGGGATATATCCCCCCCCCCCTGAAATTTTTGGATTAGTGATGAAATTCCGTCTATTTATACACTTATAAGTTCATATCCCCCCCATCCGAAAAATTTTCCAGGCGCATATCCCCCCCCCCCGAAAAATTTTCCTGGCTACGCGCCTGGAGGGAGTTGTCGGTGGTCGATCAAGAAACTTTCCCTCGGCCGTTTTACATAACGTATAGTGTGTTAATAAAATCCATGAGTTACGCTGAAGACTTAGAAAACAGGCAGACGACTAGAATTCTGAAAAGCTACTTTTACTGGAGGTATCAGCAAAACAGTTTTAAACGAAGCAAGTTAAATCTCATACAGTACATTGCTTCAATAGAAAATAACACAAGGCACTGATCAAATCGTTCCGTCCACATGGCGTTCCGGAATTCCATAATTAACAAAAACAATCTCCTCTGACGGAGGGCTATCGAGAAATGTCCCCAAAAAAACTTTTACAAAAACTGCCAGCTTTTTATAGCTTGGCGAGTAAAGATGAGCACTCATAAGTCACTGCCCCACGTGACAACAACTGTCCGGTAGGCGTTAAACATATAAAAATTTGAAACAAACGGATTAAATGCATATCGCCAAGACATACGTGCCAGAATTTGGCGATCGCCATAACAAATGCCCACAAACCCCGTGAGAAAGCAAAGACGGACGACCGATAGGCGCCAAGAAATAACATAGCAAATGCTAAAGCGAAATTAATTTAGAAGGGGAACACCGAAATCCCAGACATACCGACGCACACAAGGAAGAACATTTTATCGAGCTGAAAAACAAATTGGAGAGAGAGATTAATGCGGAATATTTGATTCTGAAATACAAAACAAAAGAACATTATTTTAAGACACGAAAAATATGTGAACTTCGTCACACGTACAGATACTGCTCTTTGGGCGTTTTTTGTGTACTCCCAGCGAGGAATCTGGCTCTGCAGAGTTTGAGCGGTACTTATGGGACACCCTGTATATATACAGGGCGATTCAAAATTAGTTTTACAAACTTCTAGGACGGGTAGGTTACATCACTATCTTTCAGAATCACACAGGAATGTGTGGTAGGAAAGATTGTCGGCATGTACCCGTTGATAATCACTTTGGAAGCAGTGTTGCAGTGCACGACTCACTTCTTAACCAAGTTTCATAAACGATGGACTCTCATCTGACAATTTCATCAATGTGATGAAAAAAAAAAAAATCTGAATTAACCATTTTTATCGAATGCAATCTGTGAAAGATGCATTAGTGTTTTTTATAAACCGTGGTCTGAAAGCTCACTATTACTTGAACTCTTCTACCAAAGTGATTATTGACCGGCACGTGAAGACGACTTTTCCGGCATTGCTATGTGATTCTGAACTTGGTATATCCTACCCTTCCTAAAAGTTCCTAAAACTAGAAAATTCTGCAGAATTAACTCTCATTTTGGCGCTTTTTAAAGGAATTTTTCACTATGAGTACACCACCACCTATGCTAAATCAATGGAACACAACTGTCAACCTTTGGACTCAAGAATGGCGACTTGCGCCAGCTTGTGTATCGTGTAGCCTTATTTTAAGTAATTAAAGTTGTATAACCACTTTTTACATGCTTTTGATTTCAATATTCGATTATCCAGGACCACCGCTAAGTATTTTTTTTAGGGTAGAGGGAAGGGAGATATCAATAAACTGCCAAGTCAAATATCCGTTTTTACCATCTTATTTTTTTTTATCAATTATATTACCAGCTTCTTACTTTTGCCAACTAGGTTTGTGCAGTTTTGTCAAATGTACCAGAAATCGAATGTAAATTATAGTATTTTTCTTTTTTACCAAGTTTGGTAAAATCAGTTTTACCAAGTTTGGCGGCGATGTCAACCAAGTCTGGCATCTAATCCTACCAGGTTTAACAGATTTTGCAAGTGTTGGGAGGGAGAGGCTCCTCCCTACCCCCGTTTTAGCAAGGGCCCTGCAATTACTCTGCCCAGCTGCAAAAGTAAATTCTAGGCACAATATTTGCAGTATACATAGGAATTCCTATACCACGAAAAGACGAAACAACGGTTCTGATGCACTATCCAGAATCCGGTAAATATCACTGTAACGGAAAAAAATCGCTGTAACCCGGTAAATATCGCTTCCAAGTCCGAACCAATTCGAAGCTCATAAATTGATCAGCGAATTGTCGCGGGGGACTTGGAATCAGGGCGAAAACTTCCTTTTTTTGTGCCACATCCACGAAATTCGTCTTTTTTTTGCAACGAATCCATTGTTCTCTTTGGCACTTTCCAGCACAAGTGATTATCTGGCGCAAAAACGTTTTTAACGAAACAAAGAAACGGTTGCCTTTCGGAGAGATTACACAGAAGAAAAAAAAAAAAAAAACAAAAAAACAAGCTGTTTGCATGTCTTGCGAAGAGTGTACTTCATGTCTCTTCATTTTTCCGTGCACTATTTTAAGGCACCCGCAGTGGTTATTAATTTGGGTAGCTAAGCTCATGCTTCATTTAGCTTTCTCTGTTTGAATGCGCGCGGATGCCCAACCAGGAAGATGCGGCGATGTCAACCTCCAATGTGGCAAATCCGAAATGAACTGATCATGTACCTGTCACGTTATTTTTCTTTTTTTCTTTCTTCATTTCACTATATAAATTTGCGGATATGAAACGCTAAGCTGAATCAGGTTAGATTTCGGGCGCATATAATGGGCTGCAATTAAAGCCGAAATGTGATTCGACGCAGCGAAATTCAGCCTTAATTTTGCGTTTTCGTGAAATAAGTAATTGGGTTTCAAACGGAACTTGGAAGGTGTAGAATTCCGACGCGATTTGGCGGATATCACCAATTTTTTTAAGGTGTGTTAAGACAATGAGGTTTCTTTCCGGGTCATCCAGGCTCTGACAGGCTCCAGGCAGTGACAAAACGCTGACAGACTACCACATTTAGATCACTTCCGAAACCCCACTAATGTCTGAACACACCTTAACGCAGTCACGGGTTGTTCGAAGATTATAAATGGAGCACTGTACAGAGCCCGATCAAGACAACTGTGGGCCCAGGGCAGAAGAAAAAAATTGGGCCCCATGCAATAACCTTCCCCTTAAAAAAAAAACAATAAAAAAAACAGATTGATTGGTTTATACTGAAAGTTTTAAATTTCTTACCCCTTTAAAACACGAATTTTGTTTTAAGTAATCTGAAATAAATGAATATACGCACATGATGTCAGTGAAACTGATAGTTAAATGCTACATCGAAATGCTATATCAGTTGCCAACATTTACGGAATTCAACCACTTTTTTAAAAAAGTCATTTTTGTATCTATTTTTTAAAAATATCAAATAATTTACACTAAAATTTTGCTATTTTTAACATTAAAAATACTCTTTACAAAATGGGGTTAGTTATTTTCTTACAGGATGGTATGCTTTATTGACTGTAGAGTATTTCAAAGAATTAAAAATAAGTTTAAATTAATTTATACAAATGTAAATTTGAATTATATTTTCATTGTTCATACTTTGTAATTAAAAAATCATTTAACTTATAAATTTTTTTATCCCTTGTAATTTTACTGCAAAATTATAAAAATGTAAGATGTAAGATTTTTGGACCCCTAAAATCTGTGGGCCCTGGGCTGTTGCCCCGTTTTCCCTGCCGTTAATATGGCACTGGCACTGTAGTCTTGTTTTAAGCTGCATGGATCTTACCAAACCTCGATTCTCGTTGTATAAGTCCAGTAGCGCCAACTTTTATGGTCCCGTGGGGCTTGAGCCCGCCTAATATTTTGTTATTTTTGCTAAATGTACATTGGTCAGCTAGCTGTTTCGAGGCATAGTAAATTTTAAATTAATTTAATTAATTTTATAAGAATCCCAATTTGATTTAACCTCCACAGGAGATGTCCAATGCTATTCAAAAACATTCGAAATTCGAATCCATCCAATATTTTCCAGAATTTGCGCCACTAAGTTTAAATCTTTGAAGTTTAACCGTTTTCTTTATTTTTTGGGGGATTATTTTGATTTATTCTTTTAGTACATCAAATCAAGACATGGACAAAGAGATTTAATTAAGAAAAAAATTACATTTATTGATATTTCATCACTTTTTTAATGCTAAAATACAGATTTATTCTTATAATAGTACGATTAACTCTCGAAGTATTAAACATTTTAACAACTGCACCGAAAATTTCAGAGAATGATAATAAGATTATGGTTTATAATATACTTTTACTATCACACATGTACTCAGAAAAAATACGAATGTTCTTTCTATTTTTAGTTGAGCGAAAAAATGAAGAAGAATTCTTATACATTGATTATTTTCGACATGTTGCATAATTTATGCCGATAGCAAAATGAGAATAAAAGTTTGGAAAAGCCTGAAAGAATTTTTGCTAGTGTGCTTCGAGATTTTTTTTTACTCCATGGTATATATTTATAAAGTATTTTAAAAAACAATCAGTTGTATTTAAATAAATGGAATAATGAAACATCCATGGCGTAATTTTATGGTATTTTTTAAAAAGTATTTTAAACCATAACTAATTGTATTTAAATAAATAGAATGATGGAACATCCATGATGCTATTTTCATAATCCTTTTTATTACTATTGTTATTAAATACTGCAGAATTATAAGTGTAATATTTTGCTTCTTTCTCTTAAAACTGCCTTATTAAGAGCTGTTTAGAAAAACCCGGGAAAAGTAAGATTTAATAGGCTATTAAATGTTTCACGCTTCATTTTTGACATTTTTAGCATTGTTTAATTTATCTAAAGAAATATTTTAGGTGCAATAAAAAGTATATTACGAACTAACCTAACGAGAATTGTGTGTAATAACCGTAAAATATTTTTCATCCAAGCAATTAGCGTGTAAGAATTTTTTTTAATACTAAATTAAACAATGCATTAGATAGTCAGCACAATTCTTATCATTAAGTTATACAATTAAGAACATACTTACGTTTTTATTGGAATTAAGTATTTTTGGATTATAGCCACCAATAAGTTTGCTTGGCCACTGTGATTACGACTATGCCTTACGACTGCAAATGTCTATAGGGATACAAACGTTTTGACGAGATTTCACCATTACCAATTTGGAGGTAGATCTCGGTTGCTTGTCGAATGAATTGTAGTGGCCGCTATAATCTACAAATACTTGTAATTATATTATTGATATTTTAATTATATAATTACCATTAGTTGTGTAATAGTTATCTTTACACTGATCAGTATCAATACAGTGGAAAAAATTCATATTTTTACTTTTCTTGGCATTTTAAATATCAGGTTAACTGCTGAAAAATTAAGTATGCTACCTGCAATAAAAATGCATGATTTTTAAAAAAATCTTTTCATTCAAGCAACTAGACTTACGCAACGCAAAAGCTGGGCCACATTTGCACTGACCCAAAATCGAAAGAAACGACCAACACAGAAAGGGAATCTCTACCACTGCTGCTGTTTATAAACTTTACAAGCGGTTTACTGATTTTAAGAGATGCATTAGCTATGTAATTAAAGTTGAAATTTAAAAAAAACTGTTGGTTTTTTTTCCCAAGTGGGCTTTTTCGAAAAGACCCACCCGGATTTTTTCGGGTTGGGCGAAATCATAACAACCCTGCAAATAATACTCTAAAGTATTAGGTTGTAACGAAAGTTTCCCGCCACCGCAAACATCGTCAGAACACAGTTCGCATTGGCGTATTGGCTCCTATTTTGTCGAACTATTTTTGGCATTTAAAAGAAAGAGGCTTACTTTATAACACTGTGTTGTGAAATCTCTGAAAAATATAGTTATCATTAAGTACAAGGTGTCTCCAAATAGAACTTAGCTCTAGAGGATTAGAACCATCATTAACTTCCAGTTGTGTTGCAAAAAGTCAGCTCTAGAATATCAACAAATTATGAGTACAGCTTTAAGTACTATTGTTGTATAATGTGACACTGTGCAGGTTTGGTACCGAAAGTTCAAATACAGTTATCTAAGAAGTTAGTTTTTCAGGCAGATATGGCGGAAAACTTTCGTTACAACCTGATACTTTTTTTTTATCATGCCCACAGATTCACCGAATATTGCGCAGGGCGTGCTGCTGAATCCCTGTAGGCTGGACGCAATGTTAGAATTTTAGAAAAGTTTCGGTGAGGCATGGATAACAAACGAACCCAAAATTGAAAACACGTATCTTCTTTCGAGATTTCTTTCACTTTCAATAACAGATGCAATTATCTACGCCTGGTTCAATAAGTATTAAATAATTAACGGTTACGTTATCAATTTAAGCGAATTCAGACTAATTTGCGAATTCTGACGCCGAATTCCTCCCTCAGAACATTCCATTTAATTAATAATTTGCATGCAGCTATTCGAAGAGAATTCCCCAGGGAAAGGCTCGAACGTATATAAAGTCACATTTTCCCTAGCCAAGAGGAAATTTCAGTTACAGTTGCGGGAAAACGAGCGGTTCCAACGGACTGCATCAGCGTATGACAAGTCGCGTTTTCATTTTGTCAGTTGTATCACACAATAGGCAGGAAAGGCAAATCTTGTGAAACTCATAGATTACTAATCAATGTTCAACAAAATTTTCTTATTTTTTTTTTCTTTTTAATGGCCGGGTCAGCGGCCTATTGGAGGCTTGACCGCTACTAGGGCCGAAGATGTTGGTCATTTCATGCTGGAGGTGTCTATTCGGCAGACCGACATTGCCTCCTGTGTGTGGTCTCCTAATTTTGAGCCCATTTCAGATGAGAGAGCTGGCATCCTAGAGATGAGAGACCTAGGGGTCCTAAACAGACACCAGGGGGTCTCTTTAGGAAAAATTTAGGTCCGTTAACGGATCCTCCACAAAAGGTTTTATCCTACAAACAAGCTTTATACAAAATATTTTATCTTAAAAAACTGACCCTTCACAATATTTTTATTGAAAAATATTGTGAAGGATTTTGAAGTACGGGCCTTTTAAAGAATTTTACGTATGGTAAACGACCACCCTTTCACAAATCTGTGTTTATATCTATAATTCACACACAATATTTGCAAATTGAACAAATCTTCCTAACATAAACTGACGAATAAACAAAGCTTCACCAGTTTACATATGTAGGTTTTTTTAATAGGACTTTCTTTTTAAAAAAAGTCTTAAAATGGAACTTTACTACTAAATTTATATGTGAAATTGTATGTTTTATAATAATTCACGTAAACAAGACCCTATTTTCACAAACACAAGACCCTGGATAGAAAAACCTGATTGAGCGTTATTTTCAGATACACAAAATGATGAGTCAATTTTTTACAAAAACAGAACCCTGTCTGAAAAATCTGGACAGAACCCTGCACCCGAAGTCGGCAACCCCAGAGGTATCCTTTGAGCAAGGAAGACATTGGAGCCACGAACAGATACTACGTGCACCCGCTCCCATTAGCGTACACATGTCCACACTCCACAGCAGCCCAGCCGGAGGAGGTTTTTCACTCACACAAGCACCGACCAAGCCAGTGCTGCCTCATTTTCCGTGTTCTTATGGGAACGGAATTTAACGAATAGGCCACTGTGGGACACTTTTTTAAACATTGACAACTTTTGTACATGGTGAGTTTTTAAAACAGACAAAAGAACGCAATGCCGTGGTAGCTTAGTTGGCAGGGTTTCGATGGACTCGGGTTCGAATCCCGGCTGATCAAAGACTACCGAGTAGATGCGTCAAAAGTTCATGTTATACCTGCGGGGTTCATAGATTTAGGAATATCTAGATTGCTCATCCAATGTTCCTAATCGTGTGCTGTTTGTTGCCAAAAACGCACCCCATTTCTGCCACTATCATGGCTGCCGTCGATGTAAAATAGAACATTCGTTGCAATACTTCAGAAGAATAAATAGGTTCCAGGAAAAATATTTCGATACGAGTACTTTTTAAAACACGATCGTTCTTAAATGATTAAAAATAGCATTATAATTTAAGTTATTGCCATTCTGCGCATGCGCATGCCACTATCATGGCTACCGTTTGGAGGCAACACGTTTTCTCTCTTTATGCTCAATCTTGAGATTCCTATATCTCCTTCAAAAGAAGTGCTACATTATTTTCAATAGACAGAAAATACACTGGTGCCGAAAATTAAGGTTATAAACGTACAAAATGGGCTTGATGCATGGGAATTTGGTATACCAATATCTCATGCTGTAAGGCGGGAAAGGGTAACAAAAATATTTTTACAGGATTTTAATGTAGGCTGATGCTCAAATGAGAGCAGCATCGGTCAAAATGGGATATGTCACAACTCTTTATTGTTGTTGTTCTCGTGTCTGGAAGTAGGTGCCATAGCCCCAGAGGGGGTTGGACTTCTGCTTGTTGGTCCCTAATTTTGAACCAATTTCACTTGAGAGACCCACCACCATCTGAAATCGGCACCCCCAGAGGTATCGTGGACATGGAGGATATTGGAGCCACGACGGATTTTACGTGCACCCGCTCCCATGAGTGTACACGGTCCCACAGCAGTCCAGCCGAGAGAGGAGTTCACCCTCCCGAGCACTGGCCATGCCGGATGCTCTATCACTTTTCCGTTTTCTTACGGGAACGGAGTTTAGCGACTGGATCAACTAGACTGGCTAACTCTTTATTGCTTCTTCTAATTAGAGCTCCGATTCTGTCAATGAGGCAATTGATCAAAGATTGTGGTAGTGTCATTCCCAAAAGCGACAATTTTAACGCCTGAACGGTTCTTGGAGGGGTTGTTGACAAGCAATGGCTCTACCTAGACCATTCCACAAGTGCTCTATGGGATTGGGGTCTGAAGACCCTCTGGCCGCACGATGCGGTAAATATCATCTTCCAGCTAAGCGTCCACTTTGTAACTTTTGGACACCAGTGTATCTAAAAATTTTAGACTGTCAATATAGATAGTGTACTATGCAGAAAAATCCTATTCAAGGTGCAAATTTAATTAGACTTGAGATACCATGTTAGGCAATAATCTTTAATGATTTTGAACAACCTCAAAAAAAGCAGTATTATGAATATTCCTTTAAGAAAGTTTCTCATTATTCTGAATTCCCAGAACTCAGGTGATATAATCTTTATTTAATTCCGGGTTGGAGTAACAATCACTTAATCCTTAACAACTCTTTAATGACTTAATGCCGGTTTGCTAATAGGATCCGCTGATTCAATGGCTGGAATGTTAGAAGGAAATGGTTCGCAGTAAATATTTTAATTTTTTGAGATTAAATGGAGTGTTCATTCACTATGCAGCTTCCTATTTTGAGCTTGTAATCTATTTGTACATTCAGAATTATACTACGTGAAAATTCATTATACTTTTTTGTTACATACAAAGTTATTAATTTTAGTAAATTATCAGCTCAAAAAATTTGCCATTTCTGCTAAGTGTGAAATTCAGGACAAAAGATAAAAGTGTTATATGTCGTAAACACATGGGGACTTTTAAGGAATCAGCCACTAAGCATAAAATCTCCCATTCTGTGTAAATGGTTTTAACGGTTCTTATGCATAACGAATTAAAGCTAAAACACGGATGGTGTCTGAAGCACTGTTTTTGAAAATCTTTAAAAAATATGTATATCGCTTGAAAAATTCAAATACTGAAACGGTGTATTACAAACATAGTAGGTATATTGGATAAATTCTTATAATAGTACATTGTATGAAAAGTTGCTTATCAAGAAAATTCAGACATCACTTATTTGAAAACATTTTCTAAATAGAAAAGATTTTGCACTCCCGCCCACCATCAAATATTACATGCCAATTTGCGAAAACGGATGATATAATAATATGAAAAAATAATTAAATTTGTTAAAATACTGAAAATTTGTTCATGATCTTAAAGTTTTGCCGACGACTGCATTTAATATTTATGAATTTCTTATAGCGACCTCTGAAATCTTATTTTATTACTTCATTCTTCGTACATGGTGCGTTTGAAAAGAAAATCAAAGATTACTTTACTTCATCTTTCTAGATCTACCCCATGGGAATATTTCTGGTAAATTCAAATGAATATACTGATATTAATAAATAACTCGGCTGTTCGAGCCTCGTCAGAGGGAGACCCCCTGAACCCCCTTAATTTTTTAGTTTCATTATTGCCATATTAAAACGATATTAATAGACTATGTCATTTTATCTCTCATCTTTCGTGTATTTCGCCTGGTAACCCTATGTTGAAATATTTAGGATTGTCACCTATTGATAGAAAAATACATGTGATGCCTATTCTACAGCTTACGAAATAGTGTAACAATAGATTCAAGCTGTTGGGAACTAATAGTATTTAAATATATGTAAAATTATGTCGCATTTTTACGTCGCTTTTTTGGGACACATTTATCGGACAATTTTCAATAAAGGGGGTGAGAAATAAAATGACAAAGTCATTAATACAAGAAACAAGAAAGTCAAATTAGGACAAATGCATGGTTATATAACATGCTCTAACAATCTCTTTTAAGCGTTATTCTCATTGAAATATGAATAACGGCGTAACAAATCTCTTTTCTTGAATACATCCATTAAGCCGGGAAGAAAAGAAAAAAAAAAAAGATGTTAGTTTTATTTTTTCTAAACCCCGGGTTATTAAATTCAAAATAACGAGGATTTGTAATGAAAAAAGGCATTAATACTTTTTCTTAGGCTCGTTAAAATTTAATTGCTTATTAACGTTTTCACGCTTATAGGGTGCCTGAAAAAAATTATGGGAAGAACATAGCGATACTATGCTCTAGGGACGTTGAAAAGCTAATGCCTTGTTATTTTATTTTTAATTTAAAGAGAGGTTAAAATAAATGACTATTTATGAAAAAATATTGCCATCCATGTATAGAATAAGTATGCCCAAAATTTTGTTTTTGATGTCTAACTGCTGCTGTATAATAAATGTATTTAAAAGCATACTGTAAAACTTAAGCCAGACAGGAAAAAAAAGGTAGTTTTAAAACCAATTTTATGGGGCGGAACCTCGTTAGTTTTTATACTTACGGAAAATACAATGTTGTTCATGCTTTCAAAAATGGAAGTTTGTAATACAATTATAATTCAGCTTGATGCGTATGGTGAAAATAGCTTAAGTAGTAAGTAATGTATGTTTGAAAAATGACTGTGTGGGAAATTAGTTCCATTGAAATTTTCGATGAAAAATAAAATGTAAAAATTATTTAATGTCAACTGATTATAATAGGTCTCAATTTTGTCTTACCTTCATTGTATCAGTTAACAAATCACTCAGTGGTTTACGTACAAACTTATTAGAACTTTTCAATCTGTATTTTTTCTACCAGAAACTTCTGTGCTAATTGAGAACAGCCAAAAACCCAGCGGATTCGAAAACTTTCTTTTTGTCGCCAAAGTCGCGAAATTTATCGCCAATTCACCAAAATGGTCGCCAAGGTAGAGGGGTCACATACTCATTTCGCTTGGCAACAATGCCTGTACAACGCACTTTCCAGCAATGCACATTGGAGCGGGAAAACAACATTGTAATTTTGTAACAGTGCGCATTTTTTCTTTTTTTTTTTGTAGTCATGGACATCGCAGACTTCATTATTTCACAGCAAGACTTCCAATTCCACATACACCCTCTCAGAAAATCATTCGAGTATAAGCGAATTTTTTTTTTTTTTTTTTTTTTTTTTTGCTTTGAATTTTCGAAAAGCGTACAACTCGACAGAAACATGAACAGTTATAATTGTACGTAACCTAATTCGTAGTCTACGATAAATAATGTTTGGTACAGGTTGATTCGAAATTAGTTTTACAAACTTTTAGAAGGGGTAGGAATAGGATACGCCAAGATGACTCCGAATCGCATAACAATGCGGGGTCGCAAACATCGTCTTCGTGTACCTGTTGATAATCACTTTGGAAGAAGTGTTGAAGTGTGTGTCTCATTTCTTAACCAAGTTTCATAAACAGTGGCCTTTCCTCCGGCAACTCCATCGATGTAATGAAAGAAAAAAAATTTGCATCAACAATTTTTAGGAAGTGCAATCGGTGAAAGATGGATTCATTTTTTAAAAACCGTACTAGTCGGAAAGTTTACTATTACTTGAACATTTCTTCCAAAGGGATTATTAACAGGTACATGAAGACTTCGTTTCCGACCCCAACATCGCTATGTGATTTTGGACCATCTTGGTGTATCCCAGACAGCACAGCACATTTGCATCAAACTTGCAGTAAGCTAGATTTATCAAGTCGATAAACTTGAATTAAGCTTGAAAATTTCAAGTGTGTAAGCTTAATGCAAGCTTGAATCAAGTGTTCAAGTTTACAATTGCCCAACTTGCATTAAGCTTGACACAGCAAGCTTGAATCAAGCTTGACATAGCAAGCTTAATTCAAACTTAAAAAAATTAAAAAAAAAAAATTCTTAATACATGGGGCGCCGGTCGGCGAATTTGCCCCATATATTTTATTTTTCCACGCACTTTCCCCTCTACGCTGAAACCTCAAGTTATCTTAATCTGATTAGCGTCCGCGGCTGGGATCGATCTCGGGACCTGAAGTGTTGGGAAGCCAGCGCTCTAACCACCATGCCAATCTCACTTGCGGTGACAAGACTAAAGTTTGAAGTGACTGTTATGGTTGTCACGCCGTTTTTTGGCGAGATGGATCGGTATTGGCCGATGCCGATCTGTTTCTTTTATTTTTCCATGGGATGAATCAAAATTAAAATAATATTATGTGGGATTTAGAGACATCTACTTATAGGGAAATAAGCATAATATAAACTTAAAAGCAGCACACGTTTTAAAACTTTCAATATCGCGCCACTCATGTTGGGCAATATTGGCCAAAATCGACCAAACGACTGATTTTGAAATCAATTTTGTAGTCTATTTGTATTATATTTTGAAGAATTTCAATATTTGGAAATATAGAATATTTTTCTTTAATTCTATGGTCAAGTACATTTATGGCTGATGATAAATTATTTTGTTATGTGGATGTGGTTTTCCAAATCAAGCATTCATCCAGTTGTATTCAAGCTTGACAGTTCAAATGACTTAAATTCCGCGGAAAAATATTGGCTGACTCATTTTTTTTTTGTAATCTCCAAGCTTGCTGGAAGCTTAAAATGAATTGAACTCTCAAGCTTGTATTCATACGTCCAATTCAAAGAAATGTCAAGCTTAATTTAAGCGGATGTGCTGTCTGGGATCTTACCCCTCCTAAAAGTTTGTAAAACTAATTTCTAGTCACCCTGTATACGAAACCAGCATAGAAAGTTTAATTCCTCCTCGAATACTCTTTTTGAGAGGGTCTACTAGGGAATGCAATCCCGCACTATTTTTCGTCTTTGCGGGATTTCGGGATTGAAATTTACTGATCTCGAAATCCCGCGGGATTGACATTTCATTTAGCTAGGACTTCATTTCAACAGAGAAAAATAAAAAAAGTAAGATTTTAAGCACTAAGTTTAATAATAACAATTAATCTTATGAGATAATTTATACAATAACTTACAGAAATATGAAAATTATAATCATGATTTTCAGAACGATATACTAAGTTAGGTCTTAATAAATTAGCATTAGTTATGTTAGTTACTAAAACTCAGGAATTTACAGAAAAATACAATTTATAAATACATTCACACACTTACGTTATTTTCTTAGTTGCTGAAAAAACAGCGTACAAAATCGAACCAATCCAATGAATCATTTCCTGGTCTACATTTAATTTTAGTAAAATAATTAAATGTGTGAATTTAAAAAAAATCAAAACTGAAATTAAAACCTTTTATAATGAATTTGTGACTGTTCGCTAAGAGATAAATTAGTATGAAATATTTCAGTTCATTTGGGATTGGAAGTTTGCAAAAAATTTAGATTTAGATGTTTGATCCAGACTCCCATTGGAAGATATATTTAAAAAAAAAAACCTTTAAATTAAAATTTGTAATTATTGATTCGTTTATTGTTAGATAAGAGACATGGATATTCAAAAAATTTCGTTTTATTTATTTGGAAAGCGGCGTGAAATTGTAATAAAAAATAATTTATCTCTCAGTATCAATCCCACGTAACTAGTCCTGCAAATATTTGTGCGGGATCCCACAGGATCGCGTTCCCGCGGGATCGGGATTGCATTCCCTAGGGTGTACAATAGAGATGAGACGGGCTCAGCCCGAGCCCGAGCCCGGGCCCGAACCGGCGGGCTCGGGCTCGTGAAAAATTTCTATTTTATTGAACATACACCTTGAAACATATTTTTAAAAAGTGATTCATATGGAAAATAAAATTACTTAAAAAAATAGCGGCACGGGTGCCTAGAAGGCGCGTGAAGCTCTTTGGGTATTTCAGAACGGCGGCTTCTATTGCTTAGTGAGTCATGAGATCGGACATTATTTCATAAACATAGATAGAAAGAGATAGAAAGTGCATTAAAAATTTGCAACTATATTTGTCTTTAATTTGCACAAACGGCAAAATTCATTGTATTCTATCAAAGAATTGCTTCTTCGAATTTTATGGAATTTTATTGAATTTTATTTATCTTTAGCTGAAATTTCGGGCTCGGGCGGGCTCGGGCTTCAAAAAATGAGCCCGAACTCATCTCTAGTGTACAATAAAAACCAAAATGTCCGCGTCTGTTTCAAGAATTAAAGATTTGTCCCGGAACATATCACAAGCACACGTCTCTCAGCATACATTTACGTACTGTGAGATAAGTATTAGGTTGTAACGAAAGTTTCCCGCCACCACAAATATCGTCTGCAAACAGTTCACGTTGGTGTGTTTGCTCATATTTTGTCAAACAATATTTCTCATTTGAAGAAAGATACTTGCTTAATGTTTAATATTTCTCATTATTATTTAATTCTCATTATTGATTTAATATTTCTCATTTGAAAGAAAGATACTTGCTTTAGAACACTGCGTTGTTAAAAATATCGTTATCATTAAGTACAAGGTATCTGAAATGGAACGATCACGTTACTGGATTAGAACCAACATTTACTTCCAGTTCTGTTGCAAAAAGTGCTACAGAATTTCAATGAATTATGTGTGTCATTTAGATTCTACTGTTGTATCATACGGCACTGTGAAGGTTTGGTACTGAAAGTTAAAAAACAGAGTCTGTGACATTTAAGGAGCAGAGCTCTCTGGCCGGCCTATGGATGTTGATGAGGGCCACCTGCGAGAACTTGTGGAAGAAGATCCGTATTTAACCACTTGAGAGCTAGCTAAAGAGTTAGACATTAATGTCATGCCCATTAGCCATGCTATGCATCCCATAAACTTCATGCACAAGTCAATCCCATAAACTTCATGCAATCGCTGGGTGCCGCATGAGCTGACTCAAGCAGACTTGGCGGAGAACTTTCGTTACAACCTGATAATATCCGCTTCTAGAATCACAAAATAAACTTAAATCATCGCCGTGGATATCTCACTGTGCATTATTTCCAGCGATTACTCTACCAGCATGCCAACTTTTCCGAGCACGTTCTCCAACGCCTCCGAAGTCTGGATTTCCTTCTGCAATCGAAAGTTGGAATATTTTTGCTTTCGTGACGGGAGGAAAGTAATAGTTACGAAACGATAGAGTAAGATACGTTTGTGGCAGTATTTTTCATCGGGGTGAATTTTCTTTGTAATTTTTATTCTTCTACGTTAGGATTGTTTCGAAAATTTCCACAGAAACTTTTATAAGAAATCTCATTCGCATCCAAAATAGCCCTTCTTAAGGTTAACTCGAAATAAAATAGTAATGGAACGAGAGCATAGATCACTCCCACGTTGTCAGTTTAGGCGTATTGTGTTGGATTTATTTTTCGTTTATTGAGTGAGTAATGTTTAAATTAAAAACTAAGAAAGTGATGCTAGTCGTGCAGATGTTACATTCACTCTTGATAAAGAGAAACTCTTAAAAAAGAATAGCGAGGGAGTTTATTCTTGTAAAGTAAACTCATAAGTTTTTTATACTTATACAAGCCAATGTTCCCAATCGGGAACATCCAATTAAAAGTTTATTTAGAACATGAAATTTTATCCATATTGAGCTGAAAAAAAAGCTCGGCTATTCGAGACTCGTCTGGGGAGACCCCCCTGAACCCCCCCCCTAATTTTTTAGTTTCATGATTGTCATATTAAAACGATATTCATTGACGATGTCATTTTATCGCTCCTCTTTCGTGTATTTCGCCTGGTAACCCTATGTTGAAATTTTTAGGATTGTAATCTATTTATAGAAAAATACATGGGATGCCTGTTCTAATGCTTACGAAACAGTGTCACAATGGATTAAACCTGCTGTGAACTAATAGTATTTAAATATATGTAAAATTAGGTCGCATACTTTTATGTCGATTTTTTGGGACACATTTTTGGACAATTTTCAGTAAAGGGGGTGAGAAATAAAATGACAGTCATTAATTAGCAGATAAAGTTAAAAGATGACTTGATTTTTTTCAAAATGGAAATTGCATTTCTATCATGAGCGCCAAACGGGACAAAAAATCATGAAAACAGCGACTTTCATGCATTTTTACACAGCTATCTTGATACCACCCCCTCCCCCTTCAAACTTAATTCATATCGTTACTTAATTTTAAAAAAATATCTTTCATTCATTCTTAGTATTTCACTTACTATTTAAACCGCCCATCCGTGATCTTCCTTTTTTTTCAGGGATGTGCCAGCTGCTCCAATTGCTCCAAATTGTCCCAAATCAATCCTAAAGCTCCAATCTGTTACAAAAAGATCGTTTTTGGACATTTTTGCTCCAAATTCAGCAAAACTGCTACAATTTTAATTTTTCCATATACTTTGAAAACGTTTGTAAATCTCCCGAATTTTTACAAAAATCATCGCACATTCTAATTTCAATCTTTCTCTATTGATCTGAAAAATGAATATAGATATATAATAAAATTTATGTAAAATTAAATTTAAAACGGGAGCTAATTTTCGGTTTAAACAAAGGAATGCCAAAATATATATATGTTTATATATACATACATACATACATACATATATATATATATATATATATATATATATATATATATGTATATATATATACATATATATATATATATATATATATGCATATATATATGCACATATATATATATATATATATATATATATATACATATATATATGTACATATATATATATATATGCACATATATATATATATATATATATATATATACATATATATATGTACATATATATATATGTGTATTTTGGCATTCCTTTGTTTAAACCTCCAATGCCTTAAGAATGAAAATTGGCCCCCGTTTTAAATTTAATTTTTCATAAGTTGATAATTTTTTGTTACCAATTTTTTTTTTATAAGTCGCCGATGGTGGTTAAGTGGAGAATTACACTTTAAATTGGATTTTCTCCAAATCAAGTTTTGTGATTTTCTTGCCTTCGAAGTGCTACATGCGTCTTAATTTTCGTCGGAATTGTACAAAATTTATTACAAACATTCTTCTCATATATTACAATAAATCTGTGTATCCTTTTTAAATAGTGTCAAAATTTCGATTATGAAATTTCACTTTTATTTACGAAAACTGAAAATTTTCGGGAAAATTTGGTATATATCCATGAAAATATTTCTAAAAAATTAACTACTCGGTCGATTCAAAAACCAATGCACAGACTTTTTTTTAAATGTATTTTTATGCTATTATGAAACAAAATTAGTTTAAAAAAAGTTAAAATTAGAACGCATGGAGAATCTTTTCGAAATTAAAAAAAATATTAATTTTAAATTAATTAGTAATATTTTTAAAATTTATTTTAAAATGTTTTCAGTTATTTATAACGCTTTTAGTTTACTATATTAAAATACAAAATTTCATAATCCTCTCTTATTAAATTAAAAAAAAACATTTAATGTCCACCGTCCCCTTAAGTAAATGTTGGATTTTTGATTTAAAATAGAATATTTTGTATAGAATGTATAAAATCTCGCCCCCCCCCCCCTAAAAAAAAGCAAATTTTTGTTATTAGCTAAGAGTTTTTAAGAACCTCCTTAATTTTCATTTTTTAGATTGGCATTCGGTGAATGACTTTTCCCCCTTCCCTCTAAAAATAAATTTTGTATTTCAAAATTGGCATTCTTATGCTCGAAAAGTGACTTTTTCGTGCTCCAAATTGCTCCAAAAATGTTTTTTTTTTCCTTGCTCCACAAGTTGCTCCAAAATTTAATTTCAGCTGGCACATCCCTACTTTTTGAAACCAATGTAAAATTAGAGTCAGAAATGACCCATCCTCCCAATTGGGAAAGCAGCGAAAAAACTGTATACAGTATTATTTTTTTCCCATTTAAATGACTAATATCCTTTAACTGAAGCATTAGAAGACAAAAAATTGCAGAAATCTAATTTAAAATATGCCAGGATCTCTCTCAATTCGGTCTGTAAAAGGTTAACTGTGGAAATTTATATATTAAGAATCATTTATATATTAAGTGTCATCTGTGGAAAAAGGCAAAAAAACATTATTTTCGCTCCAGAACCAGTTCAGGCTAGAGCCTCTAGAAATACGGGCCGACGCAATTGAGGTTGAACCATAACCCCCATCTTATGCACTCCTGTGCGAATAAATATTTGTACTCTGTGATTGTATGTGTCAACAAGGTGAAATCAAGTAGAGTCCCCAAAAAGTGCCTAGGCGTACGTACTCCTTTGAATGTCGTATGCGGGCCCTGTCTTTAAGCAGAAGAATCTATCAAATCTCGAAGTTTCACAGTAAGATATTTTTCACTGAAACATAATGTACTTAAAGTAAAATATCCTTCGTGAGACTATATTTATTCTTTTTTTATCGCTAAAAGATTGTACTTTATACACGTTCTTCATATCGGGCGATTAAGTCCAAAGTCTTCTTTTCGTTGACGCAGACAAAATAGAAGTTTACTTTTTTCAGCTGTTCGCGGAATTCATCGGGAATAAGTCTTTTCAGCCCGATATTAATTCAAAGTAAATTCGAAATACATTTGTGTGACATTTCAATAAAACTCTGTGTGACACATTCAACAAATAGTGAAAAAAAAACGCTTCAAAACGCAAACATTACTTTCTAGGTAGAGCTTTTTCTCAAATACATACAGAGCTCTTGTGCTTTATACAAATCCCTTAATATTTTAAGCTTGCCAATACAAATAAAAATGCTTTATTTCATATATTATTAAAAGATGTTATTTTGAATCATCCTGTACATATCGTGATATGCTTAAATAAAGTAGTCTTAATTTTTTCAAACAGTCTCAGAGATGGAAAACTGATGTTAATACTTGTCAAAGTTTAGGATCAAATAATCATTCACAATTTGGTGCCTCCGTGCAGTCACTTTAGTAATGATGGTGCAATCGTTACTCATTAGTGACTATGTGTTACTAATAATGCAGAAACGAGAATATTTCAATGTAAGGAGAGTAAGTTGCAGCAATTCGCGGGTGGTTTGGGTACAGTTATTAGTAAGTACATTAGTATTTTTGAAAGCCCAGGGATATTCTAACTATACTTCTCGTTCGTAATAAACTGTAGCGTTTGCGAGTTTCTCGCCTTGTATGGCATATATCGCCAAGCTAGGTTCAGTTTTGGGGGCTTATTTTTGTGGCAACGAACTTCGTGATAAATCATCAGAAATGGTAGGCCTTGGCGTCTTTTAAAATTCCCAGCCCTATCTGGCAACCCTATTAAAAAATGCAACGAAAACGCATCGACGCAGTTCAGTCCAAAAATTATGATGACAGAAAATACCGGGGTGAAAAAAAAATAGCACTCTAGTGCAAAAAAAGAGAGACGAACTCTGATAATGTACTTTGTCATACTTATCGACCTTCCCTTGAACATTTTCTGGATCTGCCATTGATACATCTGCTATATGTCTTTGCGATGCATGAACATTATCCATTGCCAGATAAGATAAAGCTTTATAAGTGCCATTCACAAGAAATTAATATTATTTGGAGCGATGCAAGTTTTCCCTGTTTGACTATTTCTGGAAAAAAAAGAGCTTATTTCAATAGCTTCTTATGACCCTTACGCTAAAACACATTGATATTTTTCCTTGTGCTAAAAGTGCTTGGCAGAAGTGAGTGTAGCGATGCAGTTTGAAAGGTCTCCGTAAACTCTTATGCTCCGCTGGCATTACTCAGAACCCAGAATTATACCGAGAATGACTCGTCAAAGTTGGGCTTAACCCTTTAACGCGCAGTGTTCCCGCTCTGGGAACACCCAACTCTGACGTTTTGACTGTTGCCAGTCACGAAGATTAGATTGAATTTCTATAAAAAGAGTTGCGGGTGACATAGCTCCACGAGAATCCTTTCTTTTTAGCACGTCATTTCCCGTCAAAAAAGGGTCACGTTTATTATTTTTAACAGCACTGATATCTGCTGAAAAATGGAAGAATGCGAGAACAGCTGGATAGATTGCACTATTTTGAAAAAAGGGCAGCCGTTGCCATCGCTCGACTTAACGACCAGCAAGATGGCGGACGATCGAAACGTTCATCGCGAGCCACAGATCTAGAGACCCTTTTCTGACGCAGCTGGCTGTGCGGCACAGCCAGCTGCCGTCGAAAAGGGGTCTCTAGATCTGTGGCACGCGATGAACCCTCTTACTGGTAGTTAAGTCGAGCGATGGCAACGGCTGCCCTTTTTTCAGCATTGAGAAAGGGTTGCGCCTCAAAGGGTTAAGTCAGTAGAGAAATTTAACAGCAAGTTTTCATTGCGAGATATGGCCGCTCTTGAAATAAATTTAAGTTTGCGGGTGGCTTCTTTAAAAAAAATATTTATGCTTTTTTTAAATTTTGTAGCAGTTGTTGCTGCAAGTTCGTATTTTATTTTCTAAGTCTATGAATACAAATTGATAGCCTGCGAGAAAAGAAATGAAAGTTTAAATTTATATTTTCTTATCTATAAAATGATTAAAGTTGCGTAAAAAGTGTGGATTTTGTTTGGGTTATCTTATCAGAGAAGTTTCTTCAGGTCTGAATTTTTTATATATTTTTTAATCATTGTGAAAATTTCGAGTTTTTTTTTCCAGAAGGGATGTCACTATACTATATTCTAAAACCAGTTATAATAGCTATCTTATTACGGTTTATTTCATCTCTTAAGTTTTCGCAAAGATATGGAGAATTTTTTTTTCAAATTATGAATATAATATAGGTTATCAAGATTTAAGAATTATGCTTTGAAGTAAGGAAAATTAATGCATTATAAATTAAAATCATTCATCGTTTAAAGTCATATAAAAACATATGCGTAATTTAAGCATATTTTTCGTCACACTTACAGTTGGTATTTATCTACATCATTGCGTTGGGTTCTAAGAAATCATGGAAAAATAATTATGGTGAAAGAAACATATTCGAAACGTAAACATTACTTTGTAGGTAGAGCTTTTTTCTCAAATACATACAGAGGTCTCATATCTTATACAAATACCTCACTATTTTAAGCTTACCAGTACAAATAAAAATGCTTTTTTCATATATTATTGAAAGATGGCGCTTTACTTTGGGAAGGGAAGATTTTTTTGGTACAGAGGATTCAAAATAACGTGGTTAAAAAAAATATAGTTTAAAAAAAATTAAGAATCACGCTTTAGTGATACATTGAACTAACTAAAAAGTGAAAAATAATTCTTAATATAGAAATAAGTTAATGAACGAAAAATAGTATTATCGTGAAAAAAGTGTGGGGCGCTTTGTGCTCTATTTTTTGTATCACTTTTGTACTAATCGTACAGATCGAATATTCGCAAGAACTGATATAGGGAGCACCCCACGCTTTTTTCACAATAATACTATTTTTCGTCCATTAATTTATTTCTATTTTAAGAATTATTTCTCACTTTTTAGTTAGTTCAATCTATCACTAAAGCGTGTTGTTTAGTTTTTTTTATAAACTATATTTTAAATTTTCACTTTTTAGTTCGATGTGCTATAAAAGCGTGCTTTTTTAGTTTTTTTAGACTGTACTTATTTAAAATTTATTTTTAATTTTCAAATTATCTTAATATTATCTTATAATTAAATTTCTCAATTTAAATCTAAAGTAGTTTAAAATTAAAATAAATTATAAATGGCCCATCATTAACATGAGAGATTGTCATCAACGTTTATGATGTCATCATATCGTGCCCAACAATTATTGTATTGTGATTGTATCACTTCGTATGGTAATTGAATTGTCATAGTACTGTGCCCTTTTATCCTTTTTTGCCACTAATGCTGTTGTGTCCTGTTTTCATTAAATTGTCCTCTATTGTGTCCTGTTGTTATTTTCACTGTCATTCGATTCTGTTATGTTATCATTATATTGTCGATATATATTATCGTCATTGTATCGTATCGTGTTGTCATAGCATTTTTGCTGGCATATACGTGTTCTATAGTTATCACCCATTGCGTTAAAACCTATTTTTATCTATCACTAAATATTTGAGGCTGACTGAGCAATACGGGCTGTAATATATAAGCTACAGAATTATTACTCTAAATATACAGTGTTACAGCCGTAAACCCTTTAGATTCAGTCACGGGCGCAGCTACAGTTTTCTCATGGGAGGGGTCTGGCTAAGGGGAGGGGGGAGGGGTTAAAATAAAATTTGACTGCCAGTAAATTTTACTATAAATTTCTGGTAAAAATTTTTAATAGCACTAAAAAAATTTTAACTTTTTTTAGTAAATAAGGTTTGTCAAGGATTAAATTATAAAATTTCCAAAAAATAAATATATATATTTTAATTTTATTATAAAATTTTCAAAATTCATAAAACATTTTTTAACCGTATACTGTTTTGAGAGATGAATTCAAAACTTGAATATTTGGCAGTATTTAGCATGTGGCTAAGTGAGGGGGGGTCTGGGGCCCCCCTTAACCTTACCCCTCTCCTATATATACGCCCGTGGGTTGAACATTTCTCTTGGGTGGATGCATCTAGCCGGAATCTCAAGAGTTTTGGACATGTTGCCGATCTAACTGATACATGTGTTTGTGGAATTTCACAAAACACTAAAAGAAAGGAAATCTGGCAAATATTGCGTGCAGACTCCGTGACTCCATTATTTCAATTGCTATTTGATATTCTAAACAAAAAAAACGTAATACGAAAATAAAACCTATCATTTTAACATCATTTTCCCTCACCATTGAATTTCAAGAATCTGAACACTCTTACTTTATCTCGTTTAATATGTATGCAGTCTTGTTCTTGTATCTTCCGTTTTTCTAAGAAAACAGCTTTATTTTTTTCTCTTTTTTAAAGTAAATCTCCTGGAAAAATAATATGATTTCGTGGCGTTTCTTATGAAGTCTCTGTTGGTAACGCGAAATTAATTCAAAACTTCTTTGAGTGAAGAAAAGAACACCAGAAAAAGAAAAAAAATGGAGAACGCCGCGATAAATTAGATGTTATCGGCATTCCTCAGACAAAACGTGCGTCTTAAAGGAGTATGAGGCTGAAACGGAAGAAAGCATGTTCTATTCCAGCTATAAATTCTTGGCGCAATGTCTGGTTGCAAATCGTAAATCATGCAGGTATGCTGTTAATGGTGGAAGTTGTTTGCAACAACATACCTTTTTCATTGATACATTTATTTAAACTTTTTGAATAATTCAAAGATTGTCGTGGAGATATAAACCTATTGCAAATGAAATGCTTTATTTAGTAGCTGATAGTGTTCACACTGGAAAATTGAATGGCAAACAGTTATATAGCAAGCAATCTTTTTAAGTGTTTCGGATTTCAGTTTGTCTCTCCGCCCGTGCATTAACTGCCATAAACACGCATCGATTACTCGTAAATTTATACTTAATATTGCAATGCGCTGTAATGCGCTGTAATGCACCCTATTGAAAATGCTGTATGTAGCATTTATAGATTTTCTACAGGAGTGTCGAATAGAATTTCGACACATTGTGCTCTATGAACAGCTGTAGCATAAAATGAGTTTCACAAACATTCATTTATTTCACACAAAACAAAATGGATAATGCATTACGGTCTATGGCAGTTCATATAATGGAACTGCCATACGGTCTATGGCAGTTCAGATAAAAATTCCATTATGAGAAAATGTTCTCTTTGGAGAAACTCCGTTATGTTCCACAGTTCAGAGACGTTCATTCACTTCCTGCATAATATGATAGATATATAGAAGTTTAAACAGGTTCATTTAAATATTAAAATAACATTTGTTTTTTTTTACGGGGTCTCGTAAAATTACATTAATTGTGACACAAATTTTATTGTAGCTGTGCCCCAAACACGCACTCAAAACTTGGTAGTTGTAAGGCCGTCTTTAACCCTTTGCGGCTTAACCCTTAACTACCAGTAAGACGGCGGACGATCGAAACGTTCATCGCGTGCCACAGATCTAGAGACCCTTTATTGACGGCTGTGCCGGCACAGTCAGCTGCGTCAAAAAATGGTCTCTAAATCTGCCGCACGCGATGAACGTTTCGATCGTCCGCCCTCTTGCTGGTAGTTAAGTCGAGCGATGGCAACGGCTGCCCTTTTTTCAGCATTGGGCAATGTATCCAGCGGTTCTCGCATTCTTCTATTTTTCAGCAGATGTCAGTGCTGTTAAAAATAATCGTGACCATTTTTTACGGGAAAGGACGTGCTGAAAAGTAAAGGATTCTCGTGGAGCTATGCCACCCGAAACTATTTTTATAGAAATCCAATCTATTCTTTGTGACTGCCAACAGTCCAAACGTCCGAGTTTGGTGTTCCCAGAGCGGAAACACTGCGCGTTAAAGTATTAAAGGTAAACTGCCCCACATTAGCAGATTAAGGGGAGGAAACTCGGGAATTTTTCACTTGGCGGTCAAATGAATTCAAAAGTACAGGTCATGACTTAGAATTATTATTGATTTTTATCGCACTGTGTAATACAAGATAATTTGCGATCTCCCCATTGAGGTTTTTAATTTTTTTTTATTCAATGCATATTTAAGTGCTCATTATTTATATGTTTTTGAAATTGAATTGATTCTCAAAATTGTGTTTTATTTATTTTCAGGTAAGAGTCCTTTTTGCATTCAACACAAAAGGATAGAGAGATGTTTGGTTGTGCGAGGTAAATTTTACGAATTGTTATACTTTTGGCACTATTACTTAATGTAGTGTTATTTATTTAACGTGAATGACAAAGCATCTAAATGGAAAATAAAGGAACAAATATAATAGTTTTATATCTTAGATAAATGCTCAATTGCGAAGAAAATTTTCTTATTTGAAATTACTAGGATATACTTAAACTTTGAAGAACATTTCAGTTTATTTTTTACACCACTTTATATTTAACTAGCTGCGTACCCGTTCTTCGCACGGTAGTAAACGAAAATTTTGGAATTACACCTAACATTTGTAATTCCATTTAATTCCAGAGATGTGCAATCTTGGAAAAGTTTGCATCATGAGTACTAACCTGGCATCAGTGCAATATAAAGACTCAAAAAACTACGTGTTAAGTTTTGCATTTCGTTTTAAAAATTCCGTTATGAGAAAAAGTTCTCTTTGGAGAAACTTCGTTATGCAGAGAGATTCCACAGTTTTCAGAACCTAAACAGCGTTTTTCTAAACTTTACCCATTCAGCGGCAAATCTCGCAGAATAGTTACGTTGACCTTATACACTACACAGCGAACCTGCGTTGGTCGCATGTTCACACACTAACTGAGTGTTTCGTGTAAAGAAACAATTTTCAGCAGCTTAATAACAGTCTTTAACACCGATTTACAAAATGCAAGGAAAAAAAGAATATGTAGGAAAACGCCATTTGTGGGAAAGTAGCTGTGAACAAATACACGACTTTTTTTTTCTGGTTCAAAATGTGAGATAATGCCCCTTCTTTTTTTAAAGTGAAATGCAATAAGTATCGAGAACACTTACTAATAAACTATACGTAATGAGCAACAGGGTTACGTTGGAGGGGGCGATGTGAATGGGGTAGTATTTTTATACACACCAGCACATTTCCCGGTAAGTGCCATAATTTGCTTTAAAGGTCGCGTCTGTAGGATATGAGGTGAGTTGTTCAACCAAAGAAAGTGCTGGTTTAGATATTGCAAGCAAGCTTTAAATCCTGAAAAAAAAGTAGTTTTTGCAAAAAATTAACATTATGGGCTTAAGATTGTTTTTCTTTTCCGCAAAAATGTAGGTAGAAAGTTGAACTCGGAGTAAAACGTTTTCTTTCAGTTATACGAGAATGGTTTCTTTTGTTTATATTTATGAGCCTATCGATATAAAATTTTGTATAATGATATATAGTTTTGCTGACTATGAAAAACCCTAAAACAAAGTTAATCTCAGAGTTTAATAAGAAAATAATAAAAGTATGCTAATCAATGACAATACTGTTAATAGAAGTAGTTCAAGATTTCACCATAAAATGGCATTAAATTAGCTGCAACCTTCCTACGGAGAAAGGTTTCACCGTGATTTGGATTCATTGATCTGCATAAGCACCAATTTATGGTGCAAAGTTTCTTCATAGAAAGGTTGTAGCTAATTTAGCACAATTTTATGGTGAAATGTTGAATTATTTCTATTAACAGTGCATTAAAGAACTCTATGTGCATTAAAGTTTGTGGGTTTTTTTGTGAAATTTGGTAAAAAGACACTTTAAACATAAATATTTTAATATAGCTTAGAACCATAGTCGACGCTCTTTCTACGAATCCATAGGGACCACTCAAATCGTTCGTAAAATAGAAAATGTAGTAAAATAGTCTATAGGATTGTATTCAAGACTACTCGCTAGATCGTCAAATCTCAAGTGTTCGTAAAAAGAAAGGTCGTAAAAGCGAGCCTCGACTGTAGTTTTATTAAATTTATTTTTTATATCTTGTATTATAAAAAAAGACCACATATGTTTATAAAAATTTTGTTTTCCTTACTAACGTTGAAATTGAATAAAAATTGAATGCCAACATTTTTGTTATAGTTATATAAATTTATCTTAGAAAAAAGAAAAAATAGAACTGAACTAGAGACAAAAATTGGTACTCGTTGAGCTTATTTAGAAAATATCATTAATTACCATGTTTTAATTATTTTCTTAATTATTTAAACTTCGATTTAGTATTTTTCCTTGTCAAGCAATAGTATATCACAATATAAAATTTTTATACCGATTGGCTAATTAAGAAAAAAAATTAGGTCCACTGTCGCCTTGAGTATTTTCTTTAGTCATGTGATGCCTTTTTTAAAATGCTTATAGATTTCCCTTCAAATTTTCTGAAAATGATGTTGAATTTGCATTTTTACAGTAGCTAAAAATGCCACATTCAATCATTATATAATCTTTTAAAATAACTGACTAATTATGTCGTGGTGATTGAAAAATTGTTGAATCTTCCCGGCTGTTATTAAATGTTCCCCCACTTTATTGAAAAATATTATGCTCTTAAAAAATGTATTTTTGGTACTATTTGTAATTAGCTAAATTGACTGTCAAAAATGAAACTGTACTTAAAACATATTTTCATTACATATTGCTTTCAATATCTATAGATTTTTTTTTCCAAAAATTTTCTTCTATCATTGTTAATATATGTTTAAGGTTTTTTGATAATGAAATTAAGTTTCTCAATTTTTTATCTTGATTAAAATTTATGGGCATTTTTTTTTTCTGTGTTAAAATTAATCTTGATTATTTTAAGTAAAATCATTTTTTCCCAAATTTGTTTATTACGAATAAAGGTCTGTACGAGTTATTTTTTAATTATTATTTTTATCTTGAAAGAATAATTTACATCGTTTCGAATTTTTCATTCTTCAGTATACTAAATAGTAAAAAAAAACTTTCAAACCAATTGAAGCCTTTTAAATAAAAATTTTTTCATATTCTGCAGCGTAATATCCATTTTAATTGAATCTAAAGTAGGAAGACCAAATTTACATTCTTTAAATATCATCATAAAAATCAACTTTCAATTTTATTTTTGTAAAAGTTGCCATTTTTTTCGAATACCATGGTTTTCTATCATTTTTAAGACTGCGTTGATGTATTTTTAATTCCACTTTCTAGATCATTATGCACTATGATCCAAGCATGTAATACGCATAAGAATCAGCGTTTTTCTCAAAAATCATGTTTTTTTTTTATAATTTTGTTAAAGGAAATAAAAATTTTTGCTCGAAGACCTCCCCCTTTGGTAGGGATGGACGCGAGACGAAAAATAAGCGTCTCGCGTCTCGCAAAGTAGCCTAAAATTTTGTCTCGTCTCGCAAAAATCCCTATATCGTAATGTTAAAAATGTGTGTCTCGTCTCGCACGAAAGCTGTAAATCTCTGTCTCGTCTCGCAAAAAAGTCGTCTCGCGTCCATCCCTACCCTTTGGTTTAGCCTCTTCTACATACAAACCCACGAAGAGTAATAAAAACTGGTACTAATCGAGCCAAACTATTCCGAAATGCTTTTCCGTTTCATCTAAATAGTATTGAATTTCACGACCAAACAGCTATCCACCGAACACGTTTCACATCGAAATCCTTTTCTCCGACTCTGCATCACGATCCGGCTAGCTACGTGATGGAAGCCTTGCAATCTGATCCGTGCCGGATTTTCTTTTCTCATCTGATGAGCTTCCCGATCTCCTGCACTCAACACTATTGAGCTAGCTCAACAGTGCAACATTAAGATCGATTCCTTTCGCGATTATGACCGATCTTTGAGTAATAGAAGCGTCGATTCACTTCGATTTAGGATAATGTTGTTTCGCATTCCCTATATAGAACGACCGCGACACTCTTTTGCTGTGAACTAACTACCCAAGCCAGACTTGTAGCGATGTCCTCATCTAATGTGCGGATTGATCTGCGAGTAAGATGCAATAAAGTTATTTAACCCTTTAACGCGCAGTATTCCCACCCTGGGAACACCGAACTCGGACGTTTTGACTGTTGCCAGTCACGAAGAATAGATTGGATTTCTATAAAAATAGCTGCGGGTGACCTAGCTCCACGAGAATCCTTTACTTTTTAAACACGTCATTTCCCGTAGAAAAATGGTCACGATTCTTTTTAACAGCACTGACATCTACTGAAGAATGCGAGAATAGCTGGATAGATTGCTCAATGCTAAAAAATGGGCAGCCGTTGCCATCGCTCGACTTAACGACCAGCAAGAGGGCGGACGATCGAAACGCTCATCTCTAGATCTGGGGCACGCGATGAACGTTTCGATTGTTCGCCCTCTTGCTGGTAGTTAAGTCGAGCGATGGCAACGGCAGCCCTTTTTTCAGCATTGGGAAAGGGTTAAAAAAGAATCGAAAAAGGAACTGGCGAATTACAGTCCAGGAAGAATAAATCGTTTAGACCAGCGGTTCTCAGCCTTACGCAAGGGCGGCTCCAGCGAGGGGGTCATAGGGGCCATAGCCCCCTCCGTACATTTTGTATTTGAACTTTAGATTCGTATATTTTACGATTCCTCACGTTAAATTGGCATTTTAAACAATTTATAGACTATCTAAAAAGTTCAATGGCCCCCTCCGAAAATTCAGCCTGGAGCCGCCCTTGGCCATACGTTGCCCTCCTCAACAAACGCTAACTTACGTCCCCCCCCCTCACATTTTTTCAGTATACATTCAGTTTTTTTAATCTTTTACAATGAATAATTAGTCGAATTTTCTACAAATTAATGTTATTAGTAAAGTTTGAATGAACATTAAGCGAAAATGGTTATATTTTTGAGTAAAAATGAGAATGAATAAGATGATTTTTTAAAAACATGCATCACTACTTGTTTTTTGGTTTTTCGCTTGCCCCCGCTGCAAACACTCTGCGCCCCCCTTGGGGGGGCGCCCCACAGGTTGAGAAACGCTGTTTTAGACTAATGCTCGCCAATCTTTTCATCGCAGTAGACAAGTCAATGTTAAATAATTTTATCGCATCCCGCTGTGGGTAGGGGTAGGGGGCGTTAATTATTTAAACTACTTTAGATTGTTTTGTCATTCGTTATATTTAAAATTTTTGTGATTCAATAATTTTAATTTGATTGTTTTTAAACATTCCTTCAAAAATAAATAAATAAATAATACAGTCATACCAAAAAATGATTATAAAGTGATGTAATATTTCACTCACTAGAGCGCTAAATCAATAAGAAGTACATCACAGTAAATAGGAAGTTTTCGCTTACCATTTCTTTCTGCGTTAACGTTAACGCTATCCGGAGTACTTTGACCAATCAGGTTTCGGAATTTATTCATGCGCATGCGCTGTACTGTCCAATGGCCTTTAACGTGAGCGTTAGCGTGGGTGAAACCGCTATGCAAAAACTCCCTAACAAAATGGAAATAATTTAATAATCCTTGGGCGGCTCGGTACCATTTGATCCACGGACCGCTACCGGCCAGGGACCCGGTTGTTGGGGACCACTGGTTTAGACCGTCGGTTCCCAACTGGTGGTTAATATACTAGTACATGCTATACAATGATTACACAAGGATTTTGTTAATTTATACCGGATTTTATAAGGACTTCACAAGATAAAAGATTGGGAATTTTTGGTTTAGACAATGACTATGTTTCATACCACAGCAGTGTTTCATTGCTGATTTGTTTATTTACTTTTTTTAGTCAAAAACTGAAATACATTCGTACGTATACATAACTTTCACTAAACAGAATACCTGGCTTCTATACAATAGGTATATACTTTAAAATTGTTAGTTTGTTTAAATGTTGTTTCTGTAGAGTTTATATGTTATAGTATATAAGTAGAACCCTTTATTCAAATATTATCTGAAATAATTATTCTCAACAGATTTAAAGAAAATTATACTATGTCTGATAATTATTTTTAACTGGTTTAAAGTTAAAATTAAACTTCCATCTCATTTAAAAGTTCTCATAGAATTTTTTTTCCACACTTATTTAAATAAAATATTAAAGTCATATTTAAATAAATAAATTTTCCGAATATCAATTCATTTGTTATAAGGACCCTATGTTTCAACGATGAGAATAGGCTTGCTCGAATAGAATCGAGGACTATGGGCCATAATGGCACCTATATGGCACACGGACCCCCCATAGCCGAGTGGATAAGACACTGACAATGGTAGATGTTAGAGATGAGACGGGCTCAGCCCGAGCCCGAAAGCCCGAGCCCGGGCCCGACTCGGGCTCGGGCTCTGTAATTCACGATTGCGTTCGGGCTCGGGCTCGTGAAAAATTTCTCCTTTGAACATACTCCTTGAAACAGATTTTAAAAAGTGATTCATGGGATAAATAGACGTACTTATTTCAAAAAATAGCGGCACGGGAGACTAGAAGGTGTGTGAAGCTCCAAAATGTATTGTATCCTATTAATGAAGTAGTTAATTTTATTTGTCTGTAGCTGAAATTTCGGGCTCGGGCGGGCTCGGGCTCCAACTTTAATAATATTGCTCGGGCTCGGGCGGGCTCGGATTAAAAGTCTTCGGGCTCGGGCGGGCTCGGGCTTCAAAAAATGAGCCCGAACTCATCTCTAGTAGATGTCTGAAGTGTGAAGGTCCCCTGTTCGAGCCTCTGTCGATCCAATGGTCTGGAGTTTCGGTCGGTTTTCTGCAGATGTAACACGAATACGCGTTTGAAACCCTTAGAAAGTCACACGATGAGGTAATGCCCCTCGTCTAGGTTTGCCATAACACAAACACGCCGATAGAATAATGTATTTTTCAAAAATGTTCTTTAAGCTGAACAGTTTTAGTGAAGCTTTTAAACGGAATTTTCATGTATAGTTTTCAGACAAATGCTTGTAACTTTTCTTGTGCATGTATTAGGAACCGTTTGTTATGTTGTAAAAATAAGAAGGGGAAAAGTTTTTTTTTTTTTTAATGTATAGTGTGTGCATAAAATAAAAACTTATCACAACGTTCGCTGTGATAACATGGTTTAGTAGTGCGCTTAAGTGCAATCAAGGGGGAGGGGATGCGATCGCCCTATCGCTTATGTTCAGTAAAATATAAGTGGGTGTCCGTTTACATTTATTTCCCGGGCTAGTGTAATTGGTAGCATACGGCCAAAGAATATACGGCCTTGAAAAGCAGTATGATTCATAGATTTCGGAAAAATAAAATGTATTAAGTTTCTAAATTCTTCTCCAAAATCATGCTGAAATTTTTACTTTTAAGTGCTTTTTTTTACTTCTACACTACACATTTATATATTTACTTTGGGCGCCATGAATCTATTAATCCAAATACATATCGTTACCTATATGTATAACATATGTAACTGTTAATCACATTATAATTATTATTTTATTTGATTCAAACGAAAGCCAACAAAAATGAACAAATAAGAGGTCGAAGAAAAACTATTTGCTGACCCATACCAAATCAAAATCCTCTTAGGTATGGGGGGATTATCTTCGCGGCCAACACACTGAATATTCACGTAACCCAAATATCTCGTTGTTGTTCCTTGCCAAGTTTAATCAATCGATGCGTATCTTTTAAAACAGAGGGGTTCGGGTTTCTTAGTATGATAAATATTCGCTATATCCACACAAATTCTTTGCTTATGAAGAAATACTAAATATCCTGCGGTCGTGTTCTTCATTTTTTTACTTTTCTTCTTCCCTGATAATGAATAATTGGAACAAATAGTTTTCCAGATAGACCGAATTCCATAAGGCTTTCCTTGGCCAGACGTCAACAATTTATCTAATTATTAAGGATTTGGGATGCTGTTTTCTGCATTTCGAAGTGGATAAAAATGTTGTCCTTTTTGTATTCTGAAGGGGAAAATATAGATCTGGCTCCATTGTATGGATACGTAATTCTGTAATAACTAATAAGAATATAATAATAGGTAGATATACCATATTTACCATGTTTTAGTTCATGGCTTCTTACTTTGTTTAGGGATGTAACAAATAGTGGTTTGGATATATAGAACTTTATCACAGTTCAGCTGTATTTTAGACAGATTACGAAATATTCGGCGACTGAATATGCTATTTTTTTGCAATTTTTGATCGTAAATAAAATGATTCAGTTTTAAAGTCTAACTTAAATTAATTTCTCTACATTTATATATTCAAACTTATTATTTTAAACATCTTTGAGAATGGCGATATTTATATTTTTATATTATTACACAAGAATTATTATCATTATTATTACTGTCAGAAATATTATAATTATTTTTTGATATACAAGTAAACAAACATTTTAAAATAAACACAACGAAAGGAATATTTTCCAGATAATTGTTTTATTTTTACGAGATGCAGCACAGTACTGTCTTATTTTATAATTATAATTTGTATCTTTATAAATGTCTCTTAAAATATATTAAGTTTTAAATGATACATCCACTAATGATTAAAATACGAAACATGATGCATATTTTGCAAGGAATATTTTCCAGATAATTGTTTTATTTTTACGAGATGCAGCACAGTACTGTCTTATTTTATAATTATAATTTGTATCATTATAAATGTCACTTAAAGCATGTTAAGTTTTAAATTATACATCCACTAATGACTAAAATACGAAACATGATGTATATAAATTTTGCCCAGCGGAAATTCTTTTGTTTTTGCAATATTATTAAAATATATTTATGAGAAAGTTTTAATTCCACTTCGAGCTTAAAACTGCGCAAATAAAAGACGATCATTCAACAAAGCTTTTTTTAATGTATCAAACTTCTCTTTAAAAAAAAATACGTTTTCTTAATTGTCTTGAAATTATTCGGCGTAACAGGTAGCATATACGGTATCTGGCAGAATAGGTGAAACTTTGTTGCATACCTAATTTTGAGGATCTAATACGATGGTACTTGGGCAACTAGTTTAGCTTTACAACTAGGCGTTTGAGACCCAAAACACATAAAGAGGGTAATGACAAGATGAGGAAAAAGGTTAATTTCTGTACTGTTTTCGTAGTTGAATTCGAAAGCTTTTAAACTAAACAGTTCTGGTAATTTTTTTAATTGGTACCACGTAAGAAACACTAATTATCTTCGATTTTTGAAATGTGAAGAAATAAAACTAATCTGCTAAAGGTGCTTCAGTCCATGCACATTATTATTAGTTATTGTTATTATTTATAAAATTACCTCTATTCTGTTGGAGACTGGAAAAGTGATAAATGAATATGATAGTTCTTAATTAGGAGATTCATGATTAATAGAACGAAAGATTGAAATTTTCTTCTAGAACAAAAGTTAAGGTTTATTGCAAGATTCCTGGTATGTATACATAGCTATAAAAGCGGCTTCATCCTCTGCTAAGCACTGGAAAAACTCCCAAGAATTTTTTAAAAATTGGGCGCTTTCTGTAGTTATTTGTATTTTTTTCAAATATTAGACGAGTTTCCATGAAATTTAAGAATGTGAAAGTATGCAGCCAGAAAAAGAGATCAATGCAATTCGTGTGATAAGGATTGGGTTGGGGTGTAATTGGGAATACATTCCCAATCATTATGGAACATCCCGCATATCATTTAAGATAGTTAATGATATATACTGGCTGTTCCATAATGATTGGGACAACCTTTAAAGGAGATAGGGCGCATCGTGTGGATTCAGAATCATACAGGAGTGCGGAGTCGTAAACGTCATCTTCATGTGGTGTCAATAATCAATTTGAACAAGTGCTGAAATGATAGTCGTGGAACTTATGTTATTATAATATTAAATAAACATAAATGCATTTTCTTTAAATGAATATGGTTGTTTCCTTTGCAAATTGCAATCTTTAACCTTAAGATGTAGAATTTTCCTTAAAAATGCCTGGACGTTTAGAGAAATCACCAATACAATGTAACATGAATTTAAGACTACCAAATTATCTTTTACCTAAACATTTCAGTCTCTAACGAAACTATTTGCTTTGAATATATTATAAATTAATTCTATAATACATGCTTTATTATTCCAAATTATAGGTACATATTTAGTTAGTAAATTATAAAGTAGATCAACTAAAATACACTTTCCTATAATTTCTGAGAATGGCTACTACCCATCTTCATAGTATTGGCTTTTAGCCTCGTAGCTAATTATTCAAGCTCTGCAGCTTTTTACTAATAGAAATTCAAATCACGTGAGTTCCAGTTATTTTCATTAATATTCAGCGGTGGCAGCGTTTTTAATATTCTGGAGACATCCAGAAAACCCTTACACACCATTCCTGAAATTTTACAATAGCATGCATCATTCAAGTGCAGCTTTAACCAAATGTGTTACAGATTTTTTCCACTTTTTTTTTTAAACATTAAGGTCTTTTGAAATTTAGGACATAATTTGTACGTACTGTTCTGGATTTTATAATTTGGGTGATCCTGTTAGAAGAAAAATACCATCAGACGTTGTGATATTTTACCAAAATCGTGTAGAGGTTTTTCGAAGAATGAAATGTCTGAAGTAATTATCCTAATACTATGTTAATTACCTATTTCATTATTAATCCTTTGCCGGAGAGTTCTGCTCGGGTAGGCATTACAAAATCTTAATCTGTAAAATTTTCGGATGTTATGGTTAGGCATGTATTGTTTCTGTATACTTGGTGTGTGAATACCTGATACATAATCTGAGAAATCTTAAAAGAATTCCGCTCTCGGGTTTTAAATAGTTCAATTTTCATTGTGTGATTGTGATTTGTGTAATACCGTCTAACATTGCTACGTAGTCTTCATTGAAATAACTAAAGAATTAAAGATAGTATATTTTTGAAATATTAATCAAAGTATTTTGTAAAAACACTAATTTCGAGACTCAAAATTAATAATTTGAACCTAGTTAAATAATACTGAACAATTAAAACTACAAGAATGAAAAGATTAAATTTTATCTTACATATTTTCTTTATACAAACGTTTATCCACTCTATTAATAATGAACGATTCATACAGAATGTGGAAAAATGATTTGTGAAATTCAACAACCATTGGCTGATTTAAACAAAATCCTGTTGGTTTAACAAGGTACTTCATCGAGTCAATAAAACTTTTGCTGGTACAACAAAATTATCCAATGAAACTATATCGCCTACGAAACTTTACTGAATTAATCAAACATCGGTTGGTTTAAACAAAATTCTGTTGCATCGACAACATATTTCATTGAATTAATAAAACTCTTGTTGATGCAATAAAATTATTCTGTGAAACCATCGCCAACGAAATTTTGTTGAATTGAACACAGCATTTATTTCATTGCGGGAAAAATGCGCAATAACCCAAGTTGAAATAGTTTTATTATTTTATTTACAGAAATGTGTATTCCATAAAAATCTACCAAGGATAAAAGAGTGTAAAAAGGGATTAAAAAATTACGCTTCTCAAACTTACAATGATATATACTGGCTCGTTAGCATTTTGTGCTGACGAGACTGACAAGGCATTGAACTCCGAATTATCTCGGCAGTGTGGATAATTTTTAAGTACATAAAATTGCAAACTCTTAGAGCATTTTCACGGCGTAATCCCCTTAAAAACTCTTTGTTTAAGCATTTTGAACTTTCAAAATTGTGCTTTTCGACATTTGTAGGAAAATCCTGATATATATAAACAGATGTATCGTATATAACGCACTTTAACCCTTTAACACGCGTAAAACCGCCTCTTCCCAACGCTTTCATCTGCTAGTCGCAAAAAAATACGGTTAAATGGTCCCAATGCCGAAAAAGTACACCTGTTGCCATTTCTCGAGTTGACTACCAGCAACATGGCGGCCGCCATCGCGTTCTACAGAGCTAAAGTCCTTTTTTGACACAGTTGGCTGCGCAGTTTGCTAATCAATCTGAAAAAAATTCTATGTGCTGAGCATGAAATGAGTGGCTATAGATTCGGCTTCTAAAAAAAGTGGATGGCGGTGCTTAAAAGTTTGGGAATCATTGCTACAGAGTCTCGTCCGTCCCTTCGCCGTTGCAACGACAGAGCGACTGCTGTTCTCTACTTTTTGTGTGTCCATTGTCAACTGTTCGACAAGTGTGCTTTGTTATGTCCAGCGTTTGCGTGGAAGCGCTTGCCATCGCTGCTGTCGAAGAACACATTAACGTAGTAATTGTGTGTGAATAACATTGCGTTTAGAAAATGTTTTATAATGGTTTACGCTGCGTGATTTGTCTTTCTTGCTTTCATATAGAAACTCGGAAAAATATCGTAGACGATGTCACGTGCCGAGACAAAATTAAACAAGGAGTACATACGCTGGTGTAAAAATATCCGGGTTAATTCTGCTTTTGTATAGTAAACGCCGAATTTTTCGATCGTAGAGTAATTTCTCTCCTCGGGTATTGCTGCCAGTTTTTCTTTATATTTCCGCGAAATAAATAAAAAAAACATAGGTAAATGGAGACATTTACTTTGGCATCTTTTTTTGAATTGGGTCAGGTGATGCGTGGAATTTCGTACCCTCACGGCGAATTTGCGTGCATAACTTTCGTGTGAGCCGACGATGGACTAACATCGTGAAATTTATTTGACAGAAAGAAGTGTTATTACAAGAGATTTATTTATTTATTTTTGATTCAATTTGATTATTCATAAGCAACTGGAAATCGCGCGAGATGACATTTGAGAATAAATTTAGCGACTCAGTCCGGTTCCAAGAATTTCAGCGAAAAGAAAAGAAAACTGGCGGAGAAAGGCGAAGACAAATATTTAATGTGTCAGATGTTTCGCTATTTTTTTTTTTTTTTTTTTGTGGATTTTGCTCAACCGAAATATTGAGTGCAAAGGCAAGAAACGTATTAACCCTTTAACGCGCGGTGTTCCCGCTCTGGGAACACCAAACTCTGACGTTTTGACTGTTGCCAGTCACGAAGAATAGATTGGATTTCTATAAAAACAGTGGCGGGTGACATAGCTCCACGAGAATCCTTTACTTTTGAGCACGTCATTTCTCGTAAAAAAATATGGTCACGATTATTTTTAACAGCACTGACATCTGCTGCAAAATGGAAGAATGCGACAACAGCTGGATCGATGGTCCAATGCTGAAAAAAGGGCAGCCGTTGCCATTGCTCGACTGAACGACCCGCAAGATGGCGGACGATCGAAACGTTTATCGCGTGCCACAGATCCAGAGACCCTTTTTTCAGCATTGGGAAAGGGTTGCGCCTCAAAGGGTTAATGCTTTTGTCAACTCATGAGTACTTTTATAGGAGTACACCAAAAAACAACAGCAGAATTCTTTGGAGTCTAATATTTTTGCTGGTTCTACTTTTACCGATAATATTAAATAACAGTCATTCACAATGATTCGGAATTCGATGAAATTTAGTTGGCATTTGAATTGTTTAAAATCTAAAGTACAAATTTTCAGTGATTTGGGAGGGAAGTTGCAAAAAAATAAAAAAAAGAAGCTTAAAACGTATGCCATATCTCCTAAAATATTGGACTATATAATCAGACATTAAAAAATAAAAAAGCTATTTACTATAAAATACCATAATTGTACGAAAAAATTGCCATAATGTGCTTAAACTGAATTACAATTTTTTATATTAATTATGAGGTATTAAATGCTGTTGCAAAATATCCTAAATAGGACATATATAAATTTAATTTTCATTGAAATGAATATACTGTGGAACCTGCCTAATGTGACCACCTTCGTGAAGTACGAAACTGGTCAACTCATTAAGGTGGTTATATTACGAGGCAATAAAGTGTGGTGGTTTGTAAGTGAAGTTGTACAAAAGTGGTAACAATAGACAGGTGGTCTCTTTACCAAGGGGGTCCCTTCAATATGTTCCACTGTATTTGAACACAGTAGCAGAACATTTTGCATATATTTGGACCAGACGTTTTTCAAATACTAACTATACTAATATAGTGATAATATAGCACTTTATATACAGGGAAAATTGAATCATTAAGGACTGTGCGTTAGATTCTACAATTCTACACAGTGTTAATTTCAGTTTATATGTAACAGACAGAAATTTGTTCAGTTTTCATTGCAGAACAAGGAATTTTGATGTTTTGGGAAACATGAATTACGAAATTGATTGAACAATTAAATACAGATTACGGTTTATATTAAAAATTTCATAGTGACATTTACATATGAATTTATCGATGGCCTCTTAAGAAAATTAAACTTCGCATAGAAAAATAGAAACATCGTTCTAT
Organism: Cheiracanthium punctorium; assembly: GCA_038373885.1. Lineage (NCBI taxonomy): Eukaryota > Metazoa > Arthropoda > Arachnida > Araneae > Cheiracanthiidae > Cheiracanthium > Cheiracanthium punctorium. The sequence goes on along the minus strand of JAWZYV010010530.1, from coordinate 187,936 downwards.
AAATGTATGTCTCTAGGTTTCTTTGTGAAAGTTAAAGCTTAAAATGTAACTTGCTTCAGGTTGTTTTTTTTTGTGTGTGTATTTGGGGGGGGGGGGGGTACTTTTATACTTGTATGTGAGCACTAGTTTTCCGATTTTAGACCCCCTCCTTTAAAAAATTATGAAGGTAAGAAGTTTTATTTCGTCACCGCTAATGGTAAAGCTTACACTTATCAATAGCTACACAGAATATTCTGAAATTTGTAATGATTATTACTCTGCCTAAAAAAACACTTCCCTAAACCTATCTATTCTCTTAAAACTTTTATCTAGTGAAATTGCCAATAATTTTAAGCAGTTTGTTAAATATAGATCAAAATATTTTATTGCAACAACAATACATGGGAACCCTTTTAAACAAGGTCCATGGTGATAACATAAATGTATGTTTCAAAGAATCGGATTTTTCTGCTATATTCAATTGTATTCAGATTTTCAGTGTATATATTAGGGACGGAGCCTAGAGTTGGGACCCTAGTGAAATTTGGATTTTTGTTAACTGGATGTTAACAATAACATTTGAGAAATACTACCTTTTGAGCCCATTCCCTTTTTTTTAGGGGGGGGGGGAGGTTGGGGAGGTTATGTGTCTGCCATCTGTATTACCAAGAAAAGTTGACTCGCCTTTTATCCGCGTAATCAACAGCTTACTGTATTTCTAAGTTTTTTGAATGTGTATAAATTCTGTTAAAATAATGTGATGTCATGTTTTAACCTTGTAACACATACAGTATGGGAGGATATTTTCCAATTAAATTTCATGTTGCTTTTTTTTATGACTGATAGTTAAATTTCTTTTGTGTGTTTAAATGTGTCAATGCTATATACTAATATCAGACCTTTCTGTTTATGATTTCGAAGTGACTTCACAGAAAATTGATTTTGCAACTATTTTAATCTTTCTCTGCACAATTCGGAGTTATTTTTGTTCTTTTACAATAAAATCGACATTAATTTTGCGCTGATTCTAGGAACTGTCGTTAACGCTCTGGTTTCTGTGTTTGTTCACACAAAGTTAAGGGGGAAAAAAAAACAAAAAACTGAAATTTATCATTTGTGGAAAACGGAACTCGGAAATTTTTTTCCTTCTATGTGACTCACCCCTTCAGAGAAGGGAAAAAAAAAAATTCCTTTTTGTTTGGTTTTACTGGCCAAAAATCAGTTTTTTTTTTTCTTTTCATCATTTTTGCACTATCCCTGTTTGCACAAATCGAAGTTGGTTTCGGGGTCAGCGTGGGTGCAATTTCGAAGCCCGGACATCCCGTACGTTTTTTATAATCCGACCAAACGTCGGCGCATGTGAGAAAGTAGATGTTTAGCAGATGTGTTCACCTGCCGTGACGTCACCACAGCTGGTCATACTGCTGATCGAGCACGCGTCATTGCCTTTTGCCTTTTTTTTTTTTTTTTTTCTCGCGAAAAATAGCGGAATAATAATAACAGGCGGCGAACAAAGGAATAACGGCCGATAATTTTCGCGTGCGAATTTCGGATTGCGTGTGAAGTAAGTAAGTTTACAAGGGATTTCCGAACAAGCTTCACTCTCTAGGTTCTGGAATGTGAATTGAAAAACCAGATTGTTGATTAGTAAATTATGCTGGGGAGGGGGGTCAATCCGGGGCCGTAGTTATTAGCAACGGGCCTGCGTATAAGTTGCCATCACTAAAAATGAGTTTATCATTGAGGCCTGTTTTCCCCCAGTGACAGTGTTCTATTTTTTTATTCTAAGTATTATAAATGTTATATTATTTTATTATTTTAAAACAATTTTTTATACTTTTTTCGTACTAAAGAACTTTAGATGTAGGTAATCGTTTTGTGAATCTTGCGCCATTTTCTTTCATGAAAATTTATCCTAAAATTCGAGCATTTTGCTCTGAATGTAAAGGTACGTGAACACTTTTATAATGTATTTAAAAATTCTAAAAATATGTATGTAAATCATGTTTAGTGAATAATTATTCATGTGTTATTTATAAATAAATTATTTTAATCAGAAATCGCGTATTACTTAATGAGTAGTTTTTATTCTTGTAAATAAGCATCACGTTGTGATACTATTTAGACAATTTAATTTTGCCAGTTGAAAATGTTATTCTTGAGTAGTCTTTGCCTCCCCCCGGGAAATATTCTGCCGGCGCCCATGCTCCTTTCCCCCCAAAATCTGTACCCAGTGATTTTTTGATAACCTAAAAAAAATCATCTGTGACTCCGGCTACTACTGTAGCCAGTAGCTAGACTTCCTAGTGGTGGTACTACTCGTTTTGAAGTGATTCCACAAACTGAATATCACTTTCTCCCAGTCGCTCGTAACCAATAGGGCACCTCCCTTTATGGCTGCAGGCTTCAAGCCTATTAACAGCTCTCGATCTTACTGAATCCTTTGAAAGATTATGAGAATTCATTCTCACTACAAACGGTAAAATTTGCGTGCTTTAACGCACCATTCACAACAATGCAGAACAAAATCCCAGATGCGTAAACAGTCAAATTGAATGCTATGCTACAACTAACACTTTATTCCAAATTGGAGGCTTTCATTTGTGCTAGTCCTTATTCAAAATATTAAATACATATTTTATCTATTTAACTGGGGGCAGTTTTCGATTATTGTGAAAAACTTGCTTGTGACCTTAGGACTGGACAACAGCGTATTTGGTGATGCAGCTGAAAGTATTTTTTTCCTTACTGATGCATTGTATCAAATAATTAAGTAACATAAATAAAAGCACGGACATTCAATATACAGACACCGATAATGGTTTAAAAATGATGTACATGGTATAAAGTTTTCACATAAGAACAGATCTTACTGCTCTTGAGCTGGAAGACTCGATAATATTGGCCCTACAAATACAGTTCTGCATCTTTCAGACCATTTACCCCACTTCGGAAATAGCATTTGTTTATGTTTGTTTCTTCTAGCACTAAATCACATTTCAGGAGGAAACCTGTCTACATTTCACCAGAAAATAATAATAATAATAATAATAATAATAAAATACATTAAATTCCCATAAGATTTTTAGTGAAATATCGTGGATGATTTAAAAACATACATCTCACAGAGATTGCTCGGCTGATTTAACCACCATACATCATTGAAATCACTATCAGCACGTGAAACCATTTTATAAGAGAGTAAATAACACAGCTTGTGAAGTTTCCAGCTACTAAATTACACCTTATATCAAACGAATCCATCGTAACTCTCGAGTTAAAACCCACGGAGTATATTATTTTGTGCAGATGGACATCACGCTGTAGTGTGCTTTCGCGATCAGCATGACAATGACTTCTACGAAACAAAAAGTAAAGAAAATAATAATAATAGTAACAATAAATAAATAAAAACTTCCTTTGCCTAAAGATATTCGCACAGAGGATTTTGGTAATAATCAAAATTTTAGAGAAGTTCAGAGAATGCTTATCTACATATTTGAATTCAATTTTGTGTTTAGTCGGGTAATTTAATGCAATTTTCTACTTTGCAGACGTTTTGTTTTTGATGGCATTAATCACAGTCATGGTGATTGATTAATATGCCATGTACCGTATTCCCCTTATCTTTTATGATCTGATAAACTTCGACCCAATATCTGAACCATCAGTTATTCAGAAGTTAGTATTTATATTCAGAACTTCCTACGCTTTACTGATTGGTTTACAATTTGGATATTTTAATTAAGAAGCTTAATAAATTCTCTTGAAGGTTTTAGTGTTTTATCTTAAGCTAGTAATTTTTTTAATCAAAATCATGATGATGATTGATTAATATGCCTTATATGGTGTTCCCCTTTTCTTTTATGATTCATTTGGCTTAGAGCAAATATATTATAATCATCAGTTATTCAGAAGTAGTGTTTATATTTCAGAATTTTTCATGTTTTACTATTTGGTTTAAAATTTCGATATTTTTTAATTCCGTGGAGTTTTAAAATACGTAAGAGTTTTTAGCATTTTAAGTTATTAATTTTCTTTTTAAAACACAATCATGGTGATTGATTAATATACCGTTGTATGACGTTCCAGTTGCCTTTTCAGATTTGTTAAGCTTCGAACCAATATCTTAATCATCAGTTATCCAAAAATAGTACTTATGTTAAAAAACTATTAGTTTTACTGATTAGTTTAATATTTGGGAGATTTTCATTCAAAGGAACTTTGCTGTTTTCTGATAGTTTTCAGATTCAAATTTTAAGTTGCTGACTAAAGAATACCCGTTTCACAAACCTTTATTTAACGGCCGATGGATTAATTGGTCTATTATTCTCGTTATCTCCCTCTCCAACGATAAGATTAGAATAATGGAAGAATTATTTTATTCTATTAACCACTTGAGGAAACATTTTTATTAATACGCAATTGCAAGAGCTATTTTGGTTTTCTAAATAAGCAGCCTGTTCACATGTTAGATTGAAGCAAAGATCGAGAAGCCTAACGGCGTATTCTATCCTCTAACTTTTAATTCCCTCAGCCTAGTATCATAAAGAGGGCCCCCTAACGGTGCCCCATTTTATTCTAAAGGTCTCCCCGGTAGAGCGACCCTGCTAGTTCGGAAGTAACTTTTTCTGTGTAACTTCCCAACCCCCCTAAAATTTCATTCTTATCATGATTGGTGTCTAGATAGAATGATCTTTTACATATGCGCCCGTTCCTGTTATTATGATCTATGTAGGCCCATATGGTAGCGTAAGGTAATGCCATATGTCGATTGTACGCAGTTGGTTTGCCTGTGAAGCGTATATACGTATTGTTTTGCCTTTTCAAACACATTTTTTACAAATTTACAAAGTATTTATAATTTCAGTCGTGTTGTAATTACTTTAAATAGGCATCACAGATATAGTAGGTGTGCAGAGATAAGTGGATAAAAGGAATTCCGAATTTCAAAATTTATTTAATTTTATAGTATTCGCGTGTGCTACATTTTGCAGCAAGATTTTTATTTATATATCTTTTTTCGACTTTGAGATAAGGGACTATATGAAAAATAACATTTCGCACACGCAAAATGTTTTTGTGACGCAGTAAGTAATGTGGCGCAGCTGGCTGTGCGGCACAGCCAGCTGCGTCAAAAAAGGGTCTCCAGATCTGTGGCTCGTGATGAACGTTTCGATCGTCCACCCTCTTGCTGGTAGTTAAGTCGAGCGATGGCAACGGTGCCCTTTATCCAGCATTGGGCCATCTATCCAGCTGTTGTCGCATTCTTCCCTTTTTCAGCAGATGTCAGTGCTGTTAAAAATAATCGTGACCATTTTTTGACGGGAAATGACGTGCTTAAAAAGTAAAGGATTCTCGTGGAGCTCTGTCACCCGCCACTATTTTTATAGAAATCCAATCTATTCTTCGTGACTGGCAACAGTCAAAACGTCAGAGTTTGGTGTTCCCAGAGCGGGAACACTGCGCGTTAAAGTGCGTCCTCGCCGTGAGGACGCACCTATCATTTTGATTGTTCTGATTCACGAAGAATAAATTTGATTTCAATGAAATAATTAAGGAGCACATAACTACACGAGAATCCTTTTCTATTGAGCGCATGACTTTCTGTAAAAATGGTCGATTATTAGTAAAATAGATGCCAGAATTATTTTTAACAGCACTGGCATCTTTTGAAAACTGGAGAATACGATGGAAATGCATCGATATAGAAGAACAACTGGATTAACTGGTTTATGCTGAAAAAAATACAGACGTTGCCATCGCTCGATTGAACTACCAGCAGCATGGCGGTCGATCGAATCGCCTATCGCGTGCATCAGATCTAGAGACCCTTTCTGACGTACAGTTCTGATGTGCAGCGCCATGTTGCTGGTAGTTAAATCGAGCGATGGCAACGGCTGCCCTTTTACCAGCATTGTTAAATGATTGCGCTTCAAAGGGTTAACAGGTAGAAGTGAAAATAATAAAAAAAAGTATTCACCATCGAAAACATTGTATGTAGCATCTATACAGGTTTTTTTTTTTTTTTTTTCTGTAACAAATCGCAATAATTCGCTCACATTAGACTGTAAGCTCAGTGATCAAAATAAATACTTTCAGTTTTAGCCTGTCCTTTCTCATCGTTGAAAAAAACACTGCGGTACGATATTCCTCACTGTGCCAATAGTTGCCTGCTGGAATGTGACTTCGAATGCTCCAAAAGTGACGGACGCCGAAGGGGAATCTGTGCCGTTGCGTCTTTGCAACGTTGAGAGTGGTACACTGTTCGTTGAGCAGCAAAATATGCAGCGTTCGAAAGTGTTCTAAGATTAGGCGCGTTCAGTATGATTTATTTTTCTGTTTGAATAAAACGCCTTAACCCCTTAAGCCTCGCTCCTGTCAAAATGACAGGACCATTTTACATGGCAATACCAGACTATAGCGTCATTCGGAGATAGTTTATTTTTAAATAGATGGTAGAGCTGTAGTCAAATGTTTTTATTTGTTATATGCATTGTGAAATCTTAGCTGATTTTTTTGCGAACGTTTGAAGAAAACTGTACAAGTATTTTATTGTACAAAGTAAGTTTAATAAAATTTCCCATGAGTGCTTAAAACATGTATTTTTAATGATTCTCTGCTGACTGCGGAACACACATTCAGTTACAATAACCCTGAATGGTGGTTTTTCCTAGAAATTTAACTTTTCTTGCTTCTTTCCCGCTCAAAAAAATTGTCCAAAACCTTAAAATGAAGACATATAGTGTACATGCACTAATTTTTATAAAATTTCCTGGAATGAAAGAAATAAATTACTTTTATGACCGTTTTCTTGAAAATAATAAGACAGTTAAAGGGTTAATGTTCCAGAATATTTGTGCTCGAAGCTGATTAGATTCATTTTGCTAAGAATGATTGTCGTAATAATTGCAGTTCAAACTGGACTTAACTCAGAACTTTATCAGATATTGCATAATGTTACGTAGTTTAAAACTTTCTTGCAGCAGACGGGCACTTAATTTAACGAGAGAAGTTTTCAAAATTTTTTATTTCTTTCTCTAAGCAGCGACATATTTTAACGTCATAAATAATTTCTTTTGTCCATAATTAGGAGCTTAAATGGCAACATGGGAATAAGAGCGAATTAATGAGTCGAATTAATTAAGCTATTAGTTCTTAAATTTGTCTAGAAGAAAAGTTACAGTAATTTGATTACAGCATTAGTTTGTGCTTGAAGTGTCATATATAAAAAATAATATGAATAGGAACCTGAATTAAGGAAAAAGTGTATATATAATGCCTATCGAAATATTTTTGGCTTTCATTTATGCCAAAATATTGTGATTTTTCTAGTAGACTGGATTTAAAATCTGTGGTGCGATAAAGTGCCTGTGATAAGTATAACTAAGTTAGAGGCCAGACACTGCCTTGTTAACCCATTTATGCCTAGCGTCCCTTTTTTGGGACGGCATTTTCGCTAGTAGTCGAAAACGTTATTTATTTTTCCTAGCCTTTATTCATGAGTATTGAGCCTCAACTCTACAAAATATTTAACATGACCAAGTAGTATGTTGATATTTCAATTTTTATGCATAATGATTTTAAAAGAAATCATCCCTTGTTCAAGAAGTTGACATCAGAAATTTATCTATTATTTCTGTTATCAGTAAAAATCGAAGAAAGTCGCAAAAATATCCAGGCACAAATGGGTTAAATTTCAAATCTCACGTGCCTTGTGGAATTAAGTCAAACAATAGAAAGAGTACTGGTAATTCCATGATTTTCTTTACTTGCTACACAATGCGGACTATACATAGCTTAACACACAGAATACACATGGAATTTCCGTCAGGATCCAAAAGTTAGATTACTAACACAGTAGCAGTCAGCAAGTAATCCGTCACTCCGTGTAAAAAATCTGAAGCTTCGCGTAGTTTAAAACTACAACAGACGAAGTGCTATTTTGCATGTTCATCAACACAAATCTTAATTCCACTGACCACTCCTTGCTGACTCACGCAACCTGGCTAATTTTGTTTCTATTTCATACCGGTAAGTAAAGTAGGATATCGCCTTTTTCCCCCGTTACTTCCATATTTTTAGACGGCAAGACAATGGGAAAAGTTAAGATAAAAACTCTCTCCATTGTTTCTTTAATGCAAGACGTTTTCATTTTCGTTCAAAAGACCTGAATTTTTGCCCGTAAAGTTTTTGAAGGAAAACGGCGCTTGTTGATACTCATCGAGATTTCTCTTTGCCCACGGATGATTCTGTTGCAGCTTCAGTGGTTGTTGAAATTATTGGTTATCCTTTTGCATTCCTTCCATGTTTCAGTAAAGATGTGATGCACTTTATTATTAACTGTTATTGTTTGTGAGTTCTATATCGAGATTCTAATCATAGAGTAAGAGACAAGCTTCTGATGGTTTTGCTTTTGAGAGAGGAAGAAATCTCTGTGAAACAGTAGTCTGACTGATATATTTTCCGACTATTCTATGGAGGCAGCCTGTCTTCCCTTGTTTGCTTTAAATAATTCATCATTTGCTTGCTAGAGTTATCTTCAGATGATATTGTTGAATAATAAGACTTCTTTTTACACCAACTTTTTGAAGTTATACGTGGTGTTTCAAATTGGAAAAGCAAATTCTGGTTTTCAAACCTACCCCCTCTCTTTGGTTCAGTTGTAACCCCTCCCCTAGGGGCGGGGCCAACGGTTCCAAACTCAGCTACTCTATTTAAGCCTTCGGGCAGCAGGAATTTTCTAAGTTCTTTCCAATACAGCTATCAGAGCGCAGTAGAGGGTGCTAGGCACCCAGGAACTGTGGTAACCAAATTTGAAACGAAACGATCTGTGAATCTGAATTTTGCACTTTTTTCAGATTGTATTTCAAGAATAAAATATTTCTTTTTGCTGATGAAACGTTGTGGTTTTTTTAGTAACCAACTATATACGGCAATACAAAGGAGGCAATATTTGATGTTATAATGAATTTTCAAAAAATAATATGTTAATGGTTCTTCATTAATGCAGAACCATTAACATGCATTTATTGATAAATAATTATAATGATTTGTAGTTCGTTCACGGGTTCAAAAAAAAATATTTGCATTCCGTTTTATCCCACTCTGTTGGCAAAAATTCCTTCAAGTGCATTTCATATGTATTACCAATCCACCAAAATAGAAGGGACTTAATGGCGACATAGCGGCCACTTGCTTGGCCATTGCAGCTATGCTTTTGCCAAGTTAGTCAATGGTAAATGTGGAAATAAAAAATAACAGTATCACTCCCACTTTTCCTAAGTCTGTATCTAAGTTTTCTTATAAACTGCAGACTGCGAACGTTATTTCGAGGTTTCAACACCATTATCTTGGCCATCCTCTCTTGAAGATATTGTTTTATGTTTAGTTTGTTCTTGGCGATGTATTTCGGTTTCTTGGCGATTGGATGTCGGTGGTCGCTATAACCTGCAAGTACCAAACGAGGTTAATCAGAGCATTCTTTCCATCGAATGCGGTGGAGGAAGCACTTTTTTTTTACCCCTTTAACAGGGCACGAAACAGATTCTCAGAATACACTCTGACGATGGCGATTACGTTTGTTTCATTTGCTAGAATTATTCGTTCAGTAGCAGCGTTTTAACGAGTGATGATAAAAATGTGTAGAAAAGCATTTCGTAGTGTATCAGAACATTCTTAGAACACATTCTATGATTCTGTTCCGCATGACTTATCTTTATTGCTCACTTCGCAATCGTGATTTTCCAGATGATTCTTACGACAGAAGATTTTTTTTTTCTCGTTTATAACAATCGTGCACAGCTCCAGCCTGCATTTACGCCACTTTCACTCTTGCTGTGATGAATCGTTTTAAGAAAAAAACTCTTCAAGAAAGATGAAATCTAAATAGTCGACGATATGTTGTTAGTAGCCGAATAATAATTGTTCCTGTGTGGTCATTACGCAACAGCGAAAAATAAAAACAATGGGCCTTGTTAAAAAGTGAAAGTGAAATCTCTTCGCGGGAGGAAAAAAATAAATAGCGTTTGTTTTCTGCCTGACCCAGAATCACACTCTGATAGGAAATCTGCTTAATTGGTGTAGTTTTCTAATTGTGTAAAAAAAGTGTGATAAATTTTCGTCAGAGTGACAAATGATAGCAGGCATTTTGTTCTAGTTCAGCTTCCGATTTCAGGTTTTAAAAAAAGAAATCTTATTAGCAGTATGTTGTCATAGAAAGATATAGTTTTTTAGTGTTGCCGAGAAACTGCATTTACTTTTCCTTCAGATATTTTAAAACGGTTAAATGGTGATTCACACACACACACACATATATGTATATGAGGAAGTAAATCTAATGAATGCCGTTCGGAAATTGGTTGTCATTGTTATTTGAGTTAGACTTGATAAGTAGTAGGTGATTCTACTGCAGTGTTATTTCGGAAACATGAACAATTCCAAGTGAATTCTTAGCATTTTAACGTTTTATGCGTTTCCGAAGATATATATTCAGCTCTTCTAGTTTTGGATGAATAAGGAAAATGCTTTATGAAATGCTTTTACACAGAAAAATTATTGGTATTTGAACTGTTTTCAAGGAGACTATTTGTTTTGTAATATATACTTTGTTTGTAAAATATGCTTTCTATTATCATTCACAACAGAAAATCTGGTATTTCCCCCCATCTTATCCGCGGATTTATGGGCAATTATGTTGATATTATTATGTGTGTGGGTTTTTTTTTCAGAAAGAATTATTAAAAAGTACTATAAAACAAATTTAATAAAAAATGAAAAAAATACTTTTTAAACTTCTCAAAACATCTTTTTAAAAATTATTTCAACTTTTTTTTTAGCGAGTTTATGGTGTGTGTGTGCGTGTCAAGGGGGGGGGGGGGCAGTACTTTGAAAACTGGAACATGTTCGCGTAAAATATGGCATTATGGTTTTCACTCCTCAGGAAGTCGAACTAATATACTTGGATTTTAAAACAAACTTCTTCGAATTTAGAATGAATTATGAGCTAAAACGCTCCGCTAGGTGTACTCCACTCAGGCCATTCCGTTGTTTTAAAAGATTTCGAACGAGTTGTCGTATGGTGGACACGATGAATTTTGCATTTGAGTATAATTAGATTTATTTTCTGCACTTTTTATCCTGGAACCAGTCCCTATTTTTTTACAAAACGATCTAGATTTACATCGCGTGCGTGGTCAGCAGTCCACTGCTCTGTTCAGGGTCAGTTTTCGGAGAAAGTTTATCAGAATTATCGTAAAAGCTTGGTTCTGAATCCATGCCCTCGACCCATCTTAAGTTTCGAGGACAAATGCTCGGCGAATTTGAAAGATTAGGTCTTCAGGAGGAAGCTAATTGGTGGAATTGAAGTTCTCCGCTTGGTTGACAGTTCCACAAGAGGGACGTTGCTCCCGATATCACCTGTAGTGACAAGACATGCGCATTCATCACAGTGACAGGGGAATATATCTTTAGTGACGTCACTCGAACAGTTTTGCTTTGGTAATGACCGATTTACGAACTCTCATCTACAAGGAACCTAAAAAAATGAGAACCCTGTTACCTATTGTTTTTTCCATGAAGAAAATCATCCCGGTTATCAACTAACTTTCAGAAATCCTACAATATATAGTTACGCTGATCCCTGACTCACTCTCTAATCATTCCGGGCAACCTGCTCAAAGATAAACTTTTACCGCCATACTGCAAAAAGATTACAAAGTTAAGAACAGAAATCCCAATAACATCCACACCGCTTGTACGATCCGCTTTGAAATTTTTCATAATTATGTATAAAAATGTAGAAAACCATTTGCGCTCCTTTAAAAATTGGAAAATCCACCAGCTCCCTCATTTTTAAGCGACTTTTTGCACTTTTCGGCTAAATTTTATTTCGAAGAGTAAAAAAAAGTGAATCATTTGCGTGACAAAATGAGCTATTGCATACAACAATGACGTCATAATGATGTCAGTTATCAAACTTTGAAGGAAAAATTGCGACTCCAATTCATTTAAAATATTTTTTTCAGATTTATGTATATATATATATTTTTCACAAATGAAATGATTTCCTCGGAATGTTCCCAGCGAAACGAAATCGTTCGAATGCGAAAAGTTTCCGCACGCTCCCAGAACAGATTGAAATTCGACTTGGGTATATAAATATAATAAAAATTGAATATGACGTTATTTATTTTAGGCGGACGAAGATTCAATATATTGAGTGTAGACGTAATTTCGTCCAATGTTTTTTCTAGCACCCGTTGTAATTACCTTCACAATGGGCTTTGACTTCTAGCATACATATATGTATCAAACTTCTTTCCTTTATTTCACAAATAATTGCTGTTGTTTGCACAAAATGCACACAGACATCTGAATCTTTCACTTTTATGCTGATTCTTATAGAAAATTTAAAATTTGCTATAAATTTACTGTCGGAAATTTATTAAATACTGCTGGCATCTTCAACAACTCGAAAATAGTATAAAAACTTTCCTCACTCAAAAGGGTTAAAACAATATTTAAATTCTGAGCATCTAAAGAGAATAATGTATCAGAATATTGCCCTTTATGCATTTAATAAAAGTATTTATACAAAGTATTTAATGTTCAGGCTCTGGAATGTTCGAATGCAATCCCTGATAATGCTGATCGATACGTCTTCAATATTCCCGACTTACGTCAGCTGCCACGTGACTATAGGCACTGTATGAAAATTTTATGCCCTTATTCAACTACTTTCACATTTAGCGTTTATGGAAAAAAATGTCAAAAGGACCAATAGATTATATATGGTAGTATTCAAGCTCGAGTATTTTAAAATTCATGAATGGAATGAACTGTCAAAATTATAAATATAAAGAAAAACATTTAATCTAGGCACATTAACGAAATCAAATATTAAATTAATAAATATGATAAAAACAATATTTTATCTTATCATTAATGTGAGAAGAAAATGTAGAAAGAGTACTGCTAATCTTCTAAAAGACTTAAAAAAAACTTAAAAAACGTATTTCATCTCTATCTCTCTCTTTCTATATCATTGACACACACACACACACATTTTTGTAACATTGCAAATTATAAAGCTTTAATGTTGTCTAATTTGCTTGCTATCATCTAAATCTTATTGTTCATGATTTGAATTTCGTTTAGCATCATTCTTCTGATAGCCAGCCTTGACATGTGTGGAGCACACTCAGTTGATTGTAAAGATGAAAATGTTTCATCCTTATATAAATCTAAAATTATAATACTAACTGGAGACATCGACCATGAGCAAGACAATTGAACTTTTACTTGTTCAAAATTACAACCACCAATAGTTGATTATATCATTTACCATTTTTTTTTTCAGTTGAACGTATAATTACATCTTCAGTAGGCTAACCAATCAAAACTGATTATTATATAGATAACCAGCCTTGACATGCACCAAATATACACTATCATAACTTGCACAAGGATAAAGACATCACCCTTGAGTATAACGTAATTTTAGGTCAGTCATCAAAGATCATTGACCATTTGCCCACATAATTTTTTCTCTCCATTCTCGTCTCCAAAGTGACCATTAAAAAATAATAACGGAAAATTTTGTTCTCCTTTGATCGATCTGTTTTCGTTAAAAAGTACTTTCACCCTCAATAGTTTTTTTCTCTGTAATAACTAATCGTGATGTTCGTTCTTAAAAGTACGATGATCTGCCTTGAATCAAACAAATTTATCACCGACAAATATTGGAAGAGCGAGAAGGAATATAAACAAACTAGGTCAAGGAAGACCATCGAGCCCAGGTCTCTCCCCTAAATTTTCTGTTTGCTTCTCCTAAATTCTGGAAATTGACCAAAGTCCATCAAAATAGAGGAAGCGAAGAGAGAATGTGTCATGTTCTGCTATTTTTGCAGAAAAAAGGCAAATGACCCTAGCAGATTTTTGCAGGTCATGCGTGCACCGTCCATAGTTACGGTCGATGTTGCCAAGCAACGATTGGTTGCCTTTTGGTTTTCAAAGCGAATACATAGCTAGAATTAGAGCTTCTCTCTAAAATATACGCGAAGAGTACAGATTCCCCGTTACGATATGGGTCTTCAACCTTGCTATTTAATTGCATTCAAAATGATTAAGCCGAAAAAAAGGTCATTTAAAATTAAATGAAGGTAACTTTCTTTAGTCCTCGTATTCCTTGAAAATTTCAGTTTTATCTAACTCAATATCCTTAACGTTAGTTAGTTGGCATACGATAATATTAAACTTAACAGCTTGACTTAGTTTTAGAAATCAGAAAGAAAATGGTGGATAAGCCGTAAAATTGCCTGTTTCAAAAATGTTTCTATGGGGTTTATTTAAAGGCTATATTCGTCAAGCTGGCGATTGATAGTACTCATCATTTAAGGTATTGCGATCAGATTAGCAGCCAAGTCTCTTAAACTGATTATATGTAACATTTTTTTTTCTTACAATGAGCTAAAAAAATATTAGTTTAAAATAATAATAGCTTTCAGTGGCTTTTAACAATTCCTTTTAAAATACTTTCATACATTAAAGATTTTTTTTTTCAAATTTATAAAGCAAAATTAATATATATTTATGTATATAAATTTATATATATATATATATATATATATATATATATATATATATATATATATATATATATATATATATATATATATATATATATATATACACGCACACACACAAGGTATCTCAGTACCAGGATCCAGGATTCATAACGTCTATAAGGGTAGGATACACCTAGACGACTCATATGCTAGGTAGCAAATGTCTTCATGCACCTATTGATAATCACTCTTAAAAAAGAGATGAAACACCAGTCAAATTTCTTAATTTACATTTCATAAACAATAGTCTTATGCTAGATTATTTCATCCTTAAACAAAAATAGAATTTCTGAATTGCAAACTTTTGTAAAAATTGGGGATGCACCGAATATTCGGTTAGTATTCGGTATACTGCCTATTCGGCAGACAAACCGAATATTCGGTTCGGCCGAATACTTCAATATTCGGCAACCGAATAGTAAACAAATTTAAATATTCAACAATTCATGAAAAAACACATGTTTTTTTATACCATCAATGAAAGTTATAGTATAGTACCATAGTACAAAATTAATTCAAACTGTTGCTTACTAATATCACATTCAAAGTAATTTTATTGTAAGAGACGGCACTCAGATGTTAAATTTAAATTTTGTTGTTTTTCAATTTTTCTTAACCCTTAATGCCTGTTATGAGAAATTCATAAGCAAAAAATTATTTTTTTGTTCATATAATGTTCTTTTAAGTTGCCTGTAATATATAAAAAATAACGTAATATATAAAAAAAATTGTGAGAAAGTTTTTTTTCCAATGTTAGCAGCATGATTTTAAAACTCTTCTAAACATTAAAATGAAGCTTTTGAAAAAAAGATTTTGTATTTAGTGAAAAAGTAAATTTTACTACATATGAATGGCAGTTTTTTCTTCATATTGAATATTATTAAAATAGGCGAAAACTATCATTGGAAACATGTTTTCTTTGTTGACTTCATCCACGTTGCTTCTAAAATATTATTAATCTATTAACGCTGGAATCTGTGGACTAAAATTATACTTTTATTAATTAAAAGGTACAATTAATGATTTATGACATCAAAATTACATTCTAAAGCATTTTTCCCGTAAAAAATAGCATTTAAAGGATGGTAGCCTATATGCAACCATGGACATTAGAGGGCTAAATCTTATGGAGCATTACATTAGTTAACTTTACTATTACTAAATCATTTAAATATCAATCAGTAACCAGAAAAAAAAACTCATAATATTAAGTATTCATAAATATGTGAAGTCAATTAACTGCTAAATATTTATAAAACAGGCAAGTACAAAAAATTACCATCATTTCACAAATTTGCAAAGGTTATTAATAATATATAAAGGAAACACTTCGATATTAAATTTTACAATGTTTTAATTTCTGAAGTTTTTCACCATACGAAATGTTAAATATTGTTTAAAAACAAACTAATTAAGTTTGTCATCAAAGTTTAGTGACGATTTAATAAGTTTAATAAATTGTAACCAACTATTCGGTATTCGGCAAAATATGGTATTTGGTGCATTCCTAGTAAAAATGTTTTGATGCGAGATCAATGTGTCTTTTCCAAACTATAATATAAATCCTGACTTTTATTCCAAATGCATGTTTCTAAAATGGACTTTAAACAAAGGCTGCTCCTTTAGTGTAATGTACTGATATTTTCTTTTGCGTGCTTTTGTAAAAGACTACAAATACAGCATGCACCATTTTCAATGGGCTGCATGGTACAGTACGTAGCGACACAGTATGTAAATTTCGTCGTCATTTATGCATATTTACGGCAATTAGACCGCAGACGGACAAACTGAAACTAGTAACACTTTTCAACTGTTTTGTGGGAGGATGTTAAAAAATGGTCACGCTGAAAGAGAATATCTAAATGTTCCTTGCGGTGTGACATAAATTTGTTGAAAAATGTATACATCCATTTTCTTGTTCATATTTTTTAATGTTGAAACTAAATACAATTATAGTAAACGCTTTTTGCAAGCAAAATTATTATTTTTTTTCTAATTCTGATTGCGTTTCTTAATACATTATCCCTTACAGACCCCGCCTCAACAATCGAGGACACAAAAGTTATCTGTGCTGTTGTACAGGATGGACGTCCTAATTTGTGCACGGAAACAGATTTCCCCGAACACAAACAGATATGCAAAGTGCAGTAAAACAGATTCTCTTCAAAAATTTAATAATCAGTATCTTCAATTTAACTTTTTTTATTAGAGATTTAATTTCTATTATCAAAAGAAAAATTATTTAATTCGAAAAGAAATTATTTAATCCATGAAAGGGCTGTGATGTGAAAATTAAGTAAACGAATTAAAGTATCATAACTATAATATTTTACTTGGTATATATCATTACGTATTTTAACTTTCGTAATATTTTCATACATTTTTTTTAACGAATTCTAAAATGATAAAAGGGTTATCACATAGCAGCCACTGTCTGTCATAAGATAGGTTCAATTTAACGGCGTAATTCGTACGTCAGACAAAGATATTCTACTTTAAGTTTGGCTACACTTTGTTTATTTATATAATTCAGAGGGAACTCACAGAGATACCAAACTTCAGCAATGATTAAAAAATAATAAATATTTTACTTTATCTTAATTTAACATGCATGCAAAGTATTTTGTTTTGGTTTACCTAACAAATTCTTGTTCATATTTTTTAATGTTGAAACTAAATACAATTATAGTAAACGCGTAAACGCATGCAAAGTATTTTGTTTTGGTTTACCTAACAAATTCTTGTTCATATTTTTTAATGTTGAAACTAAATACAATTATAGTAAACGCATTTAAAATGCGTTTCTATAGCTAGCATAAAATTTCTTATTCAAAATTGATTGATTCAAACATTTTAATTTTATTATTAGATGGACGTTTATTACTTTTTAAATTCCTTTCACGAATGTATTTTACTTAATTTTCTACGTTATGTGATTGAAAAAACAAACACGCGAATTATTTATTGAAGAAAAATTGAAGTTTTTAACTTAATTCTTCTTGTAATTTGTATGAAAAAAAAATGTCACAATAGTATACTAATTTTGTCTGTACTAAAAAATACACATCTTTTTCCAAATTCTATCTCTCTCTAACTATCTTCCTTTTCTTTCTTTTTTTTTTTCGTTAAAAATTTTACTTTTCATGTTTATTTGTATCAACCCTACTAGCAATTTTGCTCGGGTTATCATCCGCTGGCTACGTGGCCGGTGGTAGCCCGAGCAAAATTGCTAGTTGGGAAAGCGGATGTAAAACGCTTGTTTCTTTGCAATCTGCTACACGTCAAGGATGAAAATAAAATGGAAGCCGAGGTTCTAAGAACTGTGTAAACGGTAAGACCAGAATGACAATATTTTGCGGTTTGTTGTGTGCCTGGGATCGCTGAACTCTAAAAAGCGATTTTTGTTTATTTATATACATTTTTAAAGATTTATATCAAACCGCAGAATTAATCTCAAATGTTGGAGGATGTGTGCTTGCAGCATCCGGTTCTAACGCGAGACGATTTTCAATGAAGTCAGCTGTTGGAATTGTTGTTGTAAAAACTCGCAAGTTGAATTTTCATTTTTAAGTCCTGAAAAAAATATTTATTACGAAAGCAGCTCTCGATGACAAGTACTTATGATCTCCGGGCTTAATTTCGGTGCATATTCGTACAAACTCGGTACTGTATTTGTTAGCATCTGTAATCTATATCTTCAGATGGCGGCCGAATTACAAGTTTCTTAACGTTGACAACTTTAATCGAAATCCAGTTGTTTGACAATTTTTTTCTTAAATTTAAGAATTAAATAATTAAGGATTTTTAATAATTAAATTTTATCATTGAGGGTTTGATAATAAATGAGCCGCAACAGCAAAATTGTTATACAATTCTTTTATTTTATTAATTTTTTTAAATTTTTTAAGAATTAAATAATTAATATGTTTTAATAATTAAATTTTATCAGTGAGGGTTTGATAATAAATGAGCCGCAACAGCAAAATTGTTATGCAATTCTTTTATTTTATAAAATTTTTTAAGAATTAAATAATTAATATGTTTTAATAATTAAATTTTATCAGTGAGGGTTTGATAATAAATAAGCCGCAATAGCAAAACTGTTACGCAATTCTTTTATTTTATTTATTTATTTATTCGGTTAGTGTCTTTTTTTTTTTTTTTTTTTTTAGAATAAGAATCTTTTTACCCTCTTGACTTTCATTATTTCTACATAGATAAAATTTATTTAAATGCTTGGTCATGATCTTAATCGTAAGTGTTCGGAAAGTCGAGTGGCGTCACTCCAGATTTTTTCTTTCGCCATCTTATCGCCTCTTCTACGGGCTTCCGAACTACAGTCGACAGTTTTGACGAGCGATGCAATCGACAATTTAGCGGAGCGTATTGCTTGAAATATTCTTTTTTCAAAAGCAGCAACTGAAGCGTAATGAAAACGTAACATTATGAAAATAAACAAAATAGCGTAAAATTAAAAATAAATAAATAAGTCCTCGCTGTTGTTTATTTTTAAAAAGAATCTGAGCTTGACCTTACGGTCCAGTGGCAGTTCTTCCAGGTCTTTCACACTTGCGGTGAAGAAAAGAAAATCTTGGATAATTTTTGGGGATTATAAAGCTGTTTTCCGCGCAAAACACTACTTCCATGCACCGCACGAACAATGGAAGTAACTAAGCATGTCCGGTCGAGGTCATCTATAGTTACAATGTTATCGTGACATCTATCGGACTTACAATATTTTTAGAACCGCTGTGGTCAATCTGTGGGATTGTGTGCAATAGGTATAAAAAAAAAAATTTCTTGCGGTTTGTCAGTTTCCAGATTTCCTTTAACTTCCCCCCCCCTTTTTTTTTAAATATAGTACTTTAAGGGATTTTGAAGTTCTTGCAAAAAATTACTTCTCTTTCATTTGTTTGTCCGATTTAGATTTAACCCTTTAACGCGCAGTGTTCCCGCTCTGGCAACACCAAACTTTGACGTTTTGACTGTTGCCAGTCACGAAGAATAGATTGGATTTCTATAAAAATAGTGGCAGGTGACATAGCCACGAGAATCTTTTACTTCTTACCACGTCATTTCCCGTAAAAAAATGGTCACGATTACTTTTTTAACAGCACTGACATCGGCTGAAAAATGGAAGAATGCGAGAACAGCTGGATATATTGCCCAATGCTGAAAAAAGGGCAGCCGTTGCCATCGCTCGACTGAACGACCAGCAAGATGGCGGACGATCGAAACGTTCATCGCGTGCCACAGATCTGTGTGTGCCGGCACAGCCAGCTGTCGTCAAAAAAAGGGTCTCTAGATCTGAACGACCAGCAAGATGGCGGACGATCGAAACGTTCATCGCGTGCCACAGATCTGTGTGTGCCGGCACAGCCAGCTGTCGTCAAAAAAAGGGTCTCTAGATCTGTGGCACGCGATGAACGTTTCGATCGTCCGCCATCTTGCTGGTCGTTCAGTCGAGCGATGGCAACGGCTGCCCTTTTTTCAGCATTGGGAAAGGGTTGCGCCTCAAAGGGTTAAAGAAGCTTTCTTGTGGGGACTCTGAAACTTTAACCCTGGGTCCCCATTTTTTGCAAATCAGTCCCTGCCTATTGGGGTTTATGGGTTTTACCCCATTGGGAAGAAAGTGGGTCCTTTTAACCCAATTTTTAGGGACGAGTGTATATATATATATATATATGTTATTTTAGATGTCCATAATCAACTTGCTACTCTACAGAATCATGGATACTTGCTCCTTTAGAACAGTGCCCCCCAACCTTTTTATCGCCGCGGACCAGTCAATGTTTGATTAATTTACCACGGCCAGCTGGGGAAGTTGGCAGGGAGCTCCAGTAAGGGGGCCATGGCCCTTACCGAAATTTTGTTTTACAACTTTAGATTCGCATACTTCACGATGTCTCTCTTTCAGTTTGCATTTTGAACAATGTATAAACCTGTGCAGAAAGTTCAATGGCCCCCTCCGAGAATTCAGTCTGGAGCCGCAATTGCATCCGAAATGTGTTTTTTATGTGTTTTTTGCTTATTCCGTTGTTTTGTTTTGGTTACTGTCCCTACAGAAAACCCCGCTTAACAGTGATAGAAATGGCAATAGGGATTTAAGTGACTGCAATTTTAATTCATAATCTTGAAATGTTTAATAAACAATAAACTGATTTTAAAAAAGTTACTCGATTTCTTCTGTTACAAAAATATGTATTTATTTATTTCATAAAAGAAATGCACACTACAGATTAAAATCCATTTACAGTGATGCATAAAAGGACAAATTACATAAGATAAAATTAAAAAAGATAAAATACAGAGATAAAATAAATACCAGTCATGACTGCAAAAGTTCAAAACACTTAACTCTAAAGACTTTAAAAGACATGTTAAAAATATCCAAATTCAAAGAAAACTTATTATAAATTTTATAAAATTTAGATAACGAAAAGTATATGTAATTATATTTTATAATTGGATCCACAAATAAATGGCTATCACGAAGAGACCTTTTCTGTACATTTACACAAATACTTTGAAGAATATCACTGCAGTCTACCCTATTATTGACAACTTTATAAAAAAAATAATAAACAAACTAGATCACGACGAGAACTTAAACTAGGAAGACCAAAAACACTTCACAAGTAAGATGAAGAACTACTCGGAATGTAAATAGGATTACTTTTGTAATATAAATAACGAGTAAACTGAGTCTGCACCCGCTCAAGAATTTTCATTTTATTTTTATAATACGGATCGCAAACAAGACAGAGTAAGCACGAACCCGACAAAGTCAAAATTCGAGAAAAATACACCACAATAAATAAAATGGAAATAATTTAATGTTTCTTGGGGGGCCCGGGACCATTTCATCCTCAGACCGGGAGTCGAGGACCATTGCTTTAGAAGATTGGTGCTTTGACTGCCATTTCACTCCTCCTAAGAAGTGACTGTTCACCATTTTTACTTTCCGAACATGTACCATGTAAGGAAAGTATTGTAATCATGAAAAAATTCGACTTCGAGATTTTGGTGTTTTTACACGATTTGAGGGCTTCTGAATCCATTTATGCTATTTTTACGAGATGTATGTATGTATGTGTGTATGTGTGTGTGTGTGTGTGTGTGTGTGTGTGTGTTTGTGTGTATGTGAGTGAACACGATAGCTCCTGAACGGAGCATTCGATTGAGCTCAAATTGGATATATATGTCATAAACCACCGTCGCAAGACCGGTATTGATTTTGGTGTGTATAGGACTTATAGTTTTTCTACAGGGCTACGACAAAGATTTCTTTTACATGATGGCCTATGGGGAGAATTTCTTGAAAGTGCGCTAGCGTTTAAACGGTAGATTAGATAGAGCTCAAATTGGGCATATATGTTATAAACCACCGTTGCAAGACCGGTATTGATTTTGGTGTGTATAGGACTTATAGTTTTTCTACAGGGCTACGACAAAGATTTCTTTTACATTATGGCCTATGGGGGGAATTTCTTGAAAGTGCGCTAGCGTTTAAAAGGTAGATTCGATTGAGCTCAAATTGGGTATACATGTTATAAACCACTGTTGCAAGACCGGTATTGATTTTGGTGTGTATAGCACTTATAGTTTTTCTACAGGGCTACGACCAAGATTTCTTTTACATTATGGCCTATGGGGGGAATTTCTTGAAAGTGCGCTAGCGTTTAAACGATACATTCGATTGAGCTCAAATTCGGTATACATGTTATAAACCACCATCCTAAGACCGGTATTGATTTTGGTGTGTATAGGACTTATAGTTCTCCTACAGGGCTACGACAAAACTTTCTTTTATGTTATGGCATAATGGCATATGGGGAGAAATTCTTGAAAGTGCGCAAGCGTTTAAACGGTGCATTCGATTGAGTTTCAATTTGGTATATGTTTGAATGATTCATCGATTAAAATTTATTTAAGTGCTTGGTCATGATCTTAATCGTAAGTGTTCGGAAAGTCGAGTGGAGTCACTCCAGATTTTTATTTTAGTGGTTTTGAGAATAAGCTAAGTAATTTTTACAGAAGCTCATGACTTGATACAAATCCGGCACACATTTGTTTTGAATAATGAATCCTTATTTATTATAGTGAGATTGCAACTTCGAGTTTTATTCAAATCCCGCCTGGAAGAGTGCATTTTTCAAAGCACAAAAACAATCCCCAGTCAATCTTTCGTGGTGAAATACTCTCGTAAGACGTGAACTGTGTTTTATACGGCTGCAGTTTTTCCAATTAATACTGTTTTCAATTCATTTCTTTTTAGGGTAAGGAATCAAGTAGCGTAAAAGCATCGATCTTAATATTTTTTTTTTCTCATAAATTAGTTTTACACACGGCATCCACCCGCGTTTGCACCACATTAGAAACTGTCGTAATAGCTTGGATACGCAATCGCGATTAACAGATTGTGACCACGGTCATTTTCGAACATCTAAATATACTCAGAAATATATATTTTTTTTTCCTCGGACATTTGAAGGAGGCACGACAAAAACAAGTTTTAAAAAAATCGCTAGATATCGCTTGCCCATTATTTTTAGATGGTCAAGAACATTCTCTGCAGGAGTTACTCTCTGCCGACGTTGATTGCTCAACCATTGAGCTCTACGGTTGCAGTTAAACATCAAAGGATACTGAGAGAGAGCATCATGCAAGAAAATTTATGGGGAGCCGTAACGCTTCCGTATAATCTCGGTGCAGTTTCCTGGTTTCATTTTTTGACAGAAGAAAAATATTTTTTAGTGCCCTTTTCAGAATGCGTTTGAAGCAATAAAAATTAATGTAGCTGCGTTGTTTAGCTGCAGACCTGTATTTTGACCATTCGCAGTATTTAGGTCTTCAGGTTATGATTGGAAAGCAAACAGAATGTGCTAAAAGTGGGGTTTTATTGTAGAGAACGTTCGAAATAATGTGAATTTAATCAAGGCATCATTTATAGCGTTATATTTTTCCTCGGCGTTTTATAAAAGCTACCTCAGTGCGTAGCATTTCTCTAATCACTTCTACGAATACAACTTAAATTTTTTAGAGAACTGAAACTGTACACGCAAGAAGCCTTCTTGAAAGTTAAAAAAAAAAAAAAAGAAGCTTGGAATGTAAGATTTTGTCATACAAATTAACCTGTTTAATCCAGAAATCAAGTCTTAACGGAGCATAGAAACTGGTTTTCAAAACGATTGTGTAATACAAACCTACAATATAACGGACAATGAAATTTAGAAACTTTTATGTAAATTTAATGAAAAAAAAACAAAAAAACTCAGGTCAGCTCCTCCCCCCCCCCCCTAAAAGATACATTTTTCAGTGGATAAATCCCTAATTATTTCTGAATTGGATAAAATGTTTTTTGTTTGTAGTTTTACACTTTATTCTGTCGACAAAAATTTGGTCGTCCACAGCTTTTTAATCGAGATTTGCCCTATTAATATTGAATTTTGAATTTTCAACTACTGCATAGGGTGGCTGATGCTGAAAAAGTGCAGCCGTTGCTGTCGCTCGGTTTAACTACCAGCGACAGGGCGGTCAATGAAATCTCGTGCCGCAGAGCTAAAGAACTTCTTCAACAACAGCTGTTTGAGAATACTTGTGCCGTATTTGATATAACCTTTCCCTTCTGGATCATCTTTTTTATCGAGACGATATTGTGCACTTTCTGAAATTAGAACAGTAGGAAAGAACAGCACCAACCTCCTAACATCAAAATTGGAAGAGAGTTACTACCTATTTTAAGGCTTCCACAATAACAGGAAAAGTAATTTATTTGAATACTAAAATTTATGGTAATCATAAAAGAACAATATACCTAATAAATAAAAATAAAGTATTATACATTAACTCCTTTTGTGATTATATTTATCCGTTTGGCGTTTTCAACTTATGTAAATTGCGGAGCAGGTTTTAACTTTTGCTTTTTAAAGAAATAGGTACTGTTTGGCATACGAAAAACATCAAGTTTGAATAATGTGTTACTGATGGCAACAATAAAGTATTTTGAATATTGCGATACAAAGCAAATGGTTCTTTAGGTTATTGTTAATAAATTATTAATCATCTGAATTTATATGAGTGGAAGAAAAAAAATTAGTGAACGTAATGTCAGAACATTACCATATAATGAAAATCTCACCTTTTTGACCTATTGGTCCCATTTGCAAAAAATAAATAAATAAATAAATATTTCCATTCAGAGAGGCTAGTAGATATTCTATTCCTGGTTCTTGTGCTTAATACAAAATTATGTTCTTAGTTTATCTGAAAAGATTCCTTGTTGCTAGACAGCCGTAAACTTTCGAGATCTGCATTTAAAATAAGCTTTACGATATATTTAGAATTATTTCGTGCTCAGAAATCTGCGCTGCTTTTGAGCAGTTCCAATTCTGAATGTCTTCTCTTCATACTTAGTAGTAGTAAAACATGAACATTAGTAAGGATTCCTACTATTCAGAAAAAATTTGGGATTTTAACCTAAGAAAATCTTAAAAATGCCTAAGAAAATCTTAGTTTGAAAAATTGGAGAAAATTTTGTTCGAGAGATTGGAAAATCTTAAAAGTTAGCCTGAAAAATTATCCAGTCAAATTCGTCAGAAACAATTGTTAACTTCTCTTTGAAATTGCGATCCGACCCCCCTCCCCTACTCGCTTTTTGCTCACTCAAATGCTTTTAGAGTATAAAAAATATTTACTAAAGTATTAAATGGATAAAGTACCTAGCTGAACTGTTTTCGCGAGCAAGGGGTATAAATCAGTAAAAACACCGATTTTTGTTTGAAAGGAAAAAATAGTCGTACGTGCTGGATATATTTTCAGATTTGCATTATGCAGAGATATCAGTTTAAAGGTATTAGTATTTTTTATTTTATTTTATTTTATTTGATAGAGCAATGATATATTTGATTAGCTCTCTATCATTCCATGTTGGGCTGTGCTGAAAGAACTAATTCATACCTCAATGTACGTCCATACTGCCTTACAATGCAATTTTATTTTTTAAAAATATCAGAAAAAAGCTAAATAGTACAAAAAAAAGTCGGGGAAAGTGTTCCAGAAATTGTGTGGGAACCTTGATTATTCTCAAAATACTGATACAAGTTTGACAAAACAATGCTTATACTGGGTTGGAGAAAAAGTTTTCGCTTTTTTTGCCGTGCGATAGAAATTTTAAACAAGCAGACAATTTTTTGCATTTGGGCTGAAAAAATGTTGATACATACTGGCAACAGAAATCCACGAGCTTTTAACTCTAAAATAAATTGTAACAAAATCGTTTGATATTTACATCGCTGTTCTAATGTGTGGGGGAAGGCATTATCTGCGGCAGTCGAACTAAGTCAGAAACAATAATTGTTGGGGGTTTCTCAATGGAAAGTGTTACCCTTTTATAGACCAGTTGAATTTGAGAGCGATGAAATCAAAAGAATAATAGAACATAATCGACACTCTGTACAGCACATGAGATATCCATGATACTTAATGGGTACAAATCAGGAGATACAAAACTACACATGAGATATCCCTGATACGCTATATACAAATGAAGGTAATTTACACCAGGCGTGTCGTTAGAAAAAAAGAAAAAGTAAGAAGAGGAGAGAAAGAAAGAATTGTTTAATCCTTTAACGCGCAGTGTTCCCGCTCTGGGAACACCCAAATCTGGCGTTTTGACTGTTGCCAGTCACGAAGAATAGATTGGATTTCTATAAAAATAGTGGCGGGTGACAGAGCTCCACGAGAATCCTTTACTTTTCAGAACGTCATTTCCCGTCAAAAAAATGGGCACGATTCTTTTTAATAGCACTGACATCTGTTGAAAGATGGAAGAATGCGAGAACAGCTGGATAGATGGCCCCATGCCGAAAAAAGGGCAGCCGTTACCATCGCTCGACTGAACGACCCGCAAGAGGGCGGACGATCGAAACGTTCGTCGCGTGTCACAGATCTAGATACTCTTTTTTGACGACAGCTGGCTGTGCCGCACAGCCATCTGTCGTAAGAAAAACGGTCACTGGATCTGGGGCACGCGATGAACGTTTCGATCGTCCGCCCTCTTGCTGGTAGTTAAGTCGAGGCACAGCCAACTGTCGTCAAAAAAAGGGTCGCTGGATCTGTGGCATGCGATGAACGTTTCGATCGTCCGCTCTCTTGCTGGTCTTTCAGTCGAGCGATGGCAACGGCTGCCCTTTTTTCAGCATTGGGAAAGAGTTGCGCCTCAAAGGGTTAAGTCTGCCCAATATTTATTGGATTTCACAACCATGGTTGTAATCTTTGTTTAAAAAATGGTTTGTTCAAAGTGACATTTTACTAGTGGGATTCTTTTTCAGATACTTGATTAAGAGGACAATTAACTTAATTGTTTCTAATTGATGATCGGTTTTTCTCCTGTACTCGTACATTTCTTCCATTTGGTAAAATTGTTAAAATTTGCTAGAAAAAAAAAATTACAGAGCTTGAAGCTTTTTTTTTTTCCTCCCAAACATTTCATACATCTATTTTCGTTTTCTCAAGTCATACCAATACAGTGAGACAGCTGTATTTAGAAACCCTAATTGTAGAAGGGCGAACGTTAAGCTGATTACACTCAAATCTCTTTACGCTCTGATGTTGTAACGAACTGAACTCAGCACAGTTTCCGATCAATCGTATTAGTATTATTTGTGTTTTTTTGATTTCTGGGTGACTTGCTATATTGGATGGATTGACATCCAATTTTGATGTGACGCTTGATTCTATTGGGAATGAGAGACTAGAAGTGCATGAGATTTTGATACCTTGACTGATTAACCCTCTCGTCACCGAATTATGAAAAAAATTTAGAGAAATAAATCGGTCTAGCATTTAATGCATCTAAAATACACTTGCAAATCATGGGCAAACACATTTTTTTTTTCTTATTTCCCTCTTTCTATTATTTTTTAATGAGCTACATGTTAGGTTTAATATATTTTTGTATTTTTGAAGCATTATGTTATGTTTGAAATGAATTAAGTAAAGGTTTAAGAATAAGAAAAAATAACTCACTTATGAAAAAAGGTACTAAAAAGCTTAAAGTTTTGGTTAATGTTTCTTCAGAAACTATGAATCATGACTATTATAAATAATGATCTAAATTGAGTGATACTGCAATCCAGACACGATTTATGCTACTATTTAAACGCCTAATATGCGTTCTATATGAATTAACGGTATCACTGCAAGAAAAAAATATTGAATCGAGTTTCCCCCCTTAAATTTTGCTATTTGAAATAGCCTCATATGAGGTTCAGGGTAACGAGAGGGTTAATTAACTATTAAAATTATTTTGTGAAGCATTTAAATTTAAAGCAAGCTCAAGGTTCACAGATAATAGATATAAATAATAGATATAAAAAATATTAGCAACGACAGCTGGCTGTGCCGGCACAGCCAGCTGTCGTCAAAACAGGGTCTCTCGATCTGTGGCACGCGATGAACGTTTCGATCGTCTACCATCTTGCTGGTCGTTAACTCGAGCGATGGCAACGGCTGTCCTTCTTTCAGCATTGGGCCATCTATCCAGCTGTTCTCGCATTCTTCCATTTTTCAGCAGATGTCAGTGCTGTTAGAGATAATCGTGACCCTTTTTTGACGGGAAATGACGCGCTAAAAAGTAAAGGATTCTCGTGGAGCTCTGACACCCGCCACTATTTTTATAGAAATCCAATCTATTCTTCGTGACTGGCAACAGTCAAAACGTC
This sequence comes from Cheiracanthium punctorium, assembly GCA_038373885.1. Taxonomy (NCBI): domain Eukaryota; kingdom Metazoa; phylum Arthropoda; class Arachnida; order Araneae; family Cheiracanthiidae; genus Cheiracanthium; species Cheiracanthium punctorium. The sequence continues at coordinate 159,606 of JAWZYV010010530.1, read as the reverse complement.
CGAGTTGGGTGTTCCGAGAGCGGGAACACTGCGCCTCAAAGGGTTAAAAATGGTGAAAAGGCAAGCTCGAATTTTGTTTGTTGAAAAGGTTGGCCCCTTCTGCCTCATGTTGGTAGTGGTCACGAATTCGTCACACTAAACAAGCAGTTCTCCGGAGCGTGAGCCTGCAGATATGATTTACGAAATTTTCATGCCACGGGCATAAGTGCGAGCTGCCGTTTACATAACTGGGTCCAGTTCGAATAAATCAATCAGCTCTGGACTCGTTGAATCATCTCTACACGGTGTCATGAACAAGCAGTATTTTCGAAACGTGAGTGATTGCGAACATGGCTTGCGTATTTATTACCAAGCAACATGCTCACATAATCGCATGCTAGTCTTGCACGCATGCATGTAAATATTTTATGCTCGCCCTTGTTCAAAGGCCGAATGACATGCTGAGCGTGGCATTTAGGGTCATCCACGATGTTTAACCCTTTGAGGCGCAACCCTTACCTAATGCTGATGAAAAGGCAGCCGTTGTCATCTATCGACTGAACGACCAGCAAGAGGGCGGACGATCGAAACGTTCATCGCGTGCTACAGATCTAGAGACCCCTTTTTTACGCAGACTAGCTGTGCCGCCAACCAATGTCGTCAAAAAAAGGGTCTAGATCTGTGGCACGCGATGATCGTTTCGATCGTCCGCCCTCTTGCTGGTCGTTCAGTCGAGCGATGGCAACGGCTGCCCTTTTTTCAGCATTGGGCAATCTATCCAGCTGTTCTCACGTCCTTCCCTTTTTCAGCAGATGCCAGTGCTGTTGAAAAGAATCGTGACCATTTTTTTTCACGGGAAAGGACGTGCTCAAAAGTAAAGGATTCTCATGGAGCTATGTCGCCCGCCACTATTTTTATAGAAATCCAATCTATTCTTCGTGACTGGCAACTATCAAAACGTCAGAGTTTGGTGATCCCAGAGCGGGATCACTGCGCCTCAAAGGGTTAACCCTGTGAGGCGCAATCCTTTCCCAATGCTGAAAAAAGGGCAGCCGTTGCCATCGCCCCACTTAAATACCAGCAAGATGGCGGACGATGAAAACGTTCATCGCGCGTCACCGATCTAGAGACCCTGTTGTTTGACGACAGCCGGCTGTGCGTCACAGACAGCTGCGTCAAAAACGGGTCTCTAGATGTGTGGCACGCGATGAACGTTTCGATCGTCCGCCCTCTTGCTGGTAGTGAATTCGAGCGATGGCAACGCCTGCTCTTCTTTCAGCATTGGGCAATCTATCCAGCTGTTCTCGCATGCTTCCATTTTTCAGCAGATGCCACTTTTCAGCTGTTAAAAAGAATCGTGACCATTTTTTACGGGAAATGACGTGCTTAAAAAGTAAAGGATTCTCGTGGAACTCAGTCACCCGCAATTATTTTTTTATAGAAATCCAATCTATTCTTCGTGACTGGCGACAGTCAAAACGTGACAGTTGGGTGTTCCCAGAGCGGGAACACTGCGCGTTAAAGGGTTAATGTTTTGAACTGTTTTGGTTATTACATACTCGGAGAGGTTCATCTGTAGTAGCATTGGTGGGTTGTAAATTTTTTTACATGATCGATGGCGGACTGGCGCTTTCTAAAATTAGGTAAAGTCGCCTTTGTATTTCGTTCTCTATATCGGTGCTTACCAATTGTTGGTCCGCAGTAGCGGTCCGCGAAACTTTACTACCGGTCCATGTATATAAAATTTATTTAAAATATTATCAGCTGCAAATGTCGTTCTGACTAAAATTAGTACAACGACTCATACTATAAAAATTACAACTATTATAGTATGTTTGATTTAATAAGTAAAACGGACATACTATAATACTTGTAATTTTTAGCAGCCGTTGGCCCGCAAAATACCTCGGATTTTTTACCGGTCCGCAAAGATAGGTATTGTGTACTGGGCTAAAGCTCGCAAAACGGTGCGAATACGCGTGTTTTATAATCGATAAACTTAGCGTGATTTGTCTCTCTCTTACATATTGATGATATTTTTGTTGACGCCTTACGTTTTAATAAAACCTGAATGTGATGATCATATGGATTTAAGTGTGCAAATATTTCATTCAGAAAAAGAAAGGTTCTTTCTCACCGAAAACTGAATAACTCAATTTTTTTTTAGTTCCTCTTTAAAGAAAAAAAAAAAAAAAAACTAGCGAGTATTAACTTGATGTCAAAATTTCAACCCGACTTTGACAACTACTGACACGTAACAGGTACTTTTATTCCATTTTTTAGCTTATTCACTCTCCAGAAATAGAAAATATTCAATGCCTCGTTCCTTTCGAATTCCGTCCCCCCCCCCCCACAGTTTCTCAGGGGAGAGAAAATAACGATACCTTTTTAATGATACGTCAAAGGTTTTTAACGATACCTTTGAAAATAACGATACCTTTAACGATACCCTTTTTATTGTAAAGCACAGAAGAATTTAAGAATTTTACGGAAAGTTGGTAACAGTTACTCTTGAAAAAAAGATGCATATTGACAAGTCATACTTCACATAAGATGTGTACATTCCACCTTTGTTCATGCATATATATATATTTTTTTTCAATGGCCTGGGGCTAGGGCATCAAACCCTTACAAATGGTCATCCATCACCTTCCCTGGGGTCGACATAAAATGCTGCGTTAGCCACTACACCACTTGGCCAGCGGTTAGCTATAACTGCGCAAAGATATTTGATGATTATTTTCTTGTTCAAAGGAATGTGCACTGCAAATGGTTCCCTATTCATTTTATGTTATCTTTATAAAATAAGTATTATGTACTTAAATTATTTATTACAATTTCATATATTTTTATTAAAATACTTATTTTCTTTCACAGGTAAGGAACTATTTTGCTTAGCACTTATGTATTTGTGTATTTGTTCAACTAATATGCAGCAATGTTATCATTCCAATTACAGAGAAGTAGAAGGTGACTATATAATTCTTACTTCATTAATCTTTTAATACATTTTACTCGTAGTACAATTAAACTCAAGTTTTTTTTAAAGTTTAATTGTATTACGTTGTGGTTAATTAATTTCTAAGTGTTTAGAAAAGCATAGCATTAATATATTTCCTCCTATGACCTTTCACTATCTACTTATAAACTCTTTGTTCCAGATGCCCACACTTGTGGACCTTTTTATTTCATGTGTTAAAACAATTCCTTAAGATTTTTTTTTCCGTAGTCGTGAATGGACGTACATATGCGTCGCTTTCATTTTGAATCAATGATTTGACGCATGTGACTGTCAATCCTACACGCTGACGCACCTATTTTATTTTTGTTTGCCGTTACGCAAAAGAATATTTGAATGTTATCGGAATTTCCGAAGTTGAATTTACTAATTTAAAAAAAAAAAAAAGACATTCATACGGTTGAAAAGAACTTGTAGGTCATCATTTACCATTTAAAAGTGTCCAGACAGTCTTCTTTTATGGGTGATAACAACTTTTTACTCTACTGAAACGCAGGGTGCGAATTGAACATTTTCTCCAGCAGGGGACATTTGAGAAAGAAAGAAAAAGGAGGAAGGTGTAAATGCCCCACTCACACAATATATTAGGTATTATATGGCAAATGCAGTCACCAACATGTCTAAAAAGTGACTTAAATTCAAAGAAAAGTGGACTCCCGATTTTCTATGCACATATTCCTGCCTATGTCGATTCTCCGTCTACCCTGAAATTCGGCTGGTGGCAGAGCAGTGCTTGTTCGTTCATTTCGCAGTCTTCCTTTGAAACCTGACCCCAGTAGTTGAGAAGTGGCATCAGGCATGTGTGTGTCTATTTCAAAGGCATGCTTGTAACTTGACCTAACTCCTTTGCCTAGTAAACAAAAGAAAAATTTCTATTCTCAATAGTTAAAATCGTTAGGTACTGTTGAACTTGTAGGGTGGGACACAGGTTAATTTAACATTTCTCCAGCAGGGGATAAATAGTATCCCTGGCAGGGATCCATTCATATTTCTCTAGCCAGGGTTATTACTTCCTTCAGCCGGGGACGATCCCCGGCATCACCCCCGTCAATTCGCACCCTGCTGAAACGGAAAATGAAGCTTTTAGTCGAAACATTATTTGAAAATACCCTTTCAATTTGTCGTCTTCAAGCGTGATAGGTTATTTTAAAAATAATAATGAAATTGCTGTTTAATTTGAGAGATTTTTCCCGTATGTGAAGAGGATAATAAATAAATTTCATTTGGCTACACTCCGAAGAGAAAGTGACAAATATGCATTTTATCACAAACGCCGATCCATCTCATCGCCAACCGTGTGTAATAAATAATCCTTTTAATCGGATATGGCACGGAAAGGTTCATCTCATCCGAACAGTTCCGGGAATGCCGTTTTTTTAAAATAGGAGCCGCTTCCTGGCGAATGGAGCGTGACATGCCTGCGTCCACTACCGTAATCGTTTGCTGTCCACTATAAAAGGGCAAGCCACCGTAGTTAACCCTTTGACGGGCGGGGGCTGCACTGTGAAACCATCAGTGTTTTCCCTGCGAATCGCAATAGACTTCAATGGTCCCAACCAGTCCCTGATTAAGACAGCATGGGGGCCCGGGATTAAAGATATTTGGGGGGGGGGCTTCTCTAGAAAATACAGCAGTAAATTAACAATTTTTTTAATCGTATTCAGTCGATTCCAGTTAATTGAGCAACATGTGGATAGGCATCAGTTTTGTTCTAATAACAGGCTGTTTCGATGACACAAAAATTCTCCAAGATTTCAAGAATGGGCATTTTAGATATATTAAAATGCCATTATGACCTTTATTGTACAACACACGTCTGTCAAACGCACGTTACTGTTGTATATGAGCTTTCATTTTTGAAAATTAAATTTACAAATTTTCACAACAATGAACCCTATACTCAGCAAATTAATAATTTATTTATATAATACGTTAACACATGTGGTACCAAAATCAACGATATTTCTATGCTGGGAATGGCAACAACTAGATGTAAACCTTAGCGAAATAACAATAACACAGGCGCAAAAATTCAAATTAGCAGTTCAATGACACCAAGTGAAGCAAGCCTATTTGTTACTGGTTACGTATGTCACGCAGTAGCTAGATTACAAAATAACAATATACACGCGAAAAAGCAAAATCTTTTGGATATTTTCACAGCACATTAAAAACTCCTTGCAGTGGGCTGCAGCATATTTTAGCCATTTTCTGTTTCTTTCATATTTTTTAACCGAGATACGTATTCAATAATGTAACCGTACTATAAAACACCAGGTTGCTCACTTGGGCACATGAACCCCGCAGCTGCTGAAATTAAGAAGTATTTCTGCTGGAATTTGTACACCTTATCACCCAATACAGTACTTTTATTACGAATGAAAATTTTCATGCATCTTGCAATGAAAAAAAGAATGAAAATATCCAAGTTCAAACTTCTCTTATTCTATTTTTATACTGCTTCATGCTGATGGTGCCTTTTCGCACCCATAATTTTAAGCTTTAAAAATACAAGGAAAAATTAAACAACGATCTTACCTGCAGATGCCATTTTGTTCTTAAAGAATAAAATTATTGAATTTTTTTAGCGAAGACGTGTTCATCCTATGGCGCTATTTATTTTGAGATCGATGATCTTATTAAAAATTGAAACCTTAAATTGCCTTACATTGAAAATTTTTTTTAATTACAAATAGGTACCAGTTAGTATTAAAAATATTTTGTAAAATTATAACTCTTCATTTACATGAAAGAATTAAACAAAAACTGTTTGTCCCAATTTAAAGTCTTGAAAAAAAATAATTTTTAAATGGTGCGAAAACGAACCACCAGCAGGGAATGGGTTAAGCATTTTCCCCTCCCCGTCTCAACCTTGAGCCATAAAGCGCCACCAGCCAAGTAACCAACCACAATTATATAGGCCGCAGCATGACTTCATAACCAGAAATATTTCCTTACTGAGACATGTTAATTGTTAAACTTTAAACTATACTTCCAAAATATTTCTTTAATAAATAGAGATCTAGTCAATGATTTCAATGGGACATGATGCGATGCCACGAGCTGAGGAGTCGTGGTAGCAAACAGAGTGATGAAGATTTAGCGTTTAGCAACTATGTTGAATGCTATTTGAAGTTTTTTTTTTTTTTTTTACTCTACTTTTTACGCCAGAGCCAGACACTTTTATGAATGTTCATAATCTCGCTATTCATTGCTTTGGAGTTGAAGAAAGGTCATAGCAGCGTGTAGTGATTCACGCTTTATGGATAAGAGCTCCACCCAAGGCCTGCAAAGAAATTTCCATAATGGACGTTCTCCATGTAATTCTTTTATTATTTATATTTTAACATAAGCTCGATTCTAGAAATTTGAAAGTACTTTTCTTAGTGAAATTGTAGTGTTACTTAGATTTGTTTCTGTGTATGTGTGAATAAACTCACAAGGCTTAAGTATATAAAAATCCTACGCTATATTTTCTTGTACAGTAAACTTTCACTACAGCTATAATGCTCTGTATTTATATTTCTTCATTGTACCTACTGAATTCTCTTACTTTCCTAACATGTACCCTGTAAGGAAAGTATTGTCATCATGAAAAAATTCGACTTCGAGATTTGGGTGTATGGACACGTTTTGAGGTCTTCTGAATTCATTTATGCTATTTTTACGAGATGTATGTATGTATATGTGCGTGTGTGTTTGTGTGTATGTGAGTGAACACGATAGCTCCTAAACGAAGCATTCGATTGAGCTCCAATTGGGTACATAGGTTATAAACCACCGTCATAAGACCGGTATTGATTTTGGTGTGCCTAGGACTTAAATTTTTCTACAGGGCTACGGCAAAGATTTCTTTTGCATGATGGCCTATGGGGAGAAATTCTTGAAAGTGCGCAAGCGTTTAAACGGTACATTCGATTGAGCTTCCATTGGGTATATATGTTTGAATGATTCATCGATTAAAATTTATTTAAATGCTTGGTCATGATCTTAATCGCAGGTGTTCGGAAAGTCGAGTGAAGTTACTCCAGATTTTCTTAGTTAATGTGAAACAATTCTCACTAAAACGATATTTTCCCACTATCATGCACTGACGTCATCGCTACCATTAAATGATTCCCTCAATTTTTTCCTAGTATACATCTAAACTGAGAAATTGTAAGGTAAAACAAGAGATAATAACTAAAGACTTGTGTAACCATTTTTCGTGTAATCCACCCCAAAACTTTGTTGACTGCAGAGAACATTCTGCCAGCTATATCAACTTTTCAAACGATTCCCTTATTTTTGCTCAAAGAATTTTTCTCGTAAGACAGTGAAGCGTTGTATTTTATCAGAGACTTTTTGAGCTATCGACAAAATTAGCGATATAAACAAAGGTGAATTACGACTAATCAATCAATAAGTGATTAGCATGTAGCTAAAAATAAATATTTATAATTATTATTCTCGTCATGTTTTTTTCATTAATGTGTTTTAATCAGCCCCATCAGTTGACTTCGGATGGCAATACGGGTCCGTAATGAGTTAAGATTTAATTTCTCTAAAACTTACAATCAGCATATGAGCAAGGGAACAAAAAAGAAAAGAAAAACATGCAATCTGAAGCCATTTCTTCAAAGTTAAATGTTTATTTAAATTTATTAATACTTATATCAAGAACATTATTTTAATTTAATGGAAGAACAAAAATAGCAAAATGTATAGATTGAAAATGCACGAAAACTGTATTTTTGTCTACAGTGATTGCCCAATCTGAAACAAATATTCGAATAAGTTAATACTTTCAAAAACCTTATGTAATTCTTTTAATTCACACGAGAAGAAATTTTTCTTGAATGCGATAAAAAATTGGTTGGAGCTCTTTTAACCGAAAGAAGTTAGTTGAAATTAGTTGAAGCTCCAAAATATTTGATGGTGCAACATTTTGTTCGATCAATGAAAATTTTCAATCAACAAAATGTTCATGTATGTATTGTAAAAAATACGTGACGTGTAATTTTTCCTGTAAATCAGTGCCTCTCAAATTTTTAATATTTGGGACCAAATTTCCAATCGTAATTTTCATCGCCCCCTCCCATACAATAACAATCTATTGAATGCAGTTATGTATTTTGACGCCAAAGCTGCCCCACCATTGGCCGAGTGGTTCTGCTCTCGAAACAGGAAAGCGGGAGGTGCCAGGTTCAAACCCAGGTCGCGCCTGTCGGCTTAGCCGTTCGGAGTCTTCCTTGGTTTTCTCCGAAACCTCGCGTAAATACGGGCTAGAATCCCTCAGAAAGTCCCCCACGGAGGGCACTCCCCCTACAGACCTAGGACCCCAGTGCAGTCAATCGATCTTAATCCAAAACACACTGACGCTAAAGCTAAAATACGACCTTAATTATAAACCGTTCAAATTATCAAGATAACTATTACATCTATTGATATTGGACAACACCGATCCGCTTCAATGGCAAAGCCAGAGTTGATGTTTATTCATCACATCTGGTATTCTTATCATTTCATTCTCATAAACATCATTCTTTACTATGGCAGTACGTATTTTGTTTTGTTTCCTTTAATTTATTAATTTATTCTTAAGGTTATTTATTATTTAAATTTCTTATTTATTTAAAAAAAAGATATTTTTTTAATAATCTTATTCTGATTTTTGACTTATGCTCGCTGCCCTCACGAGGGGGTTTTATCACTTCCATCTGGGGGGCGCGCCCCACAGTTTGAGAATCGTTGCTGTAAATTCATCATTTATCGTTTTTTAAAGTAAATAACATCGGGGGCGCAGCAGTCCCGTAGCCAAGATGGGGGATAGGGGGTTACCCCCCCCCCACATGAGGAATTTTTTGCCATACAAAATGTATATTCTTCACTCCCTTATCACACACTCGCATACATATTAGGTTGTAACGAAAGTTTCCCGCCACCGTAAACATCGTCAGCCCACAGTTCGCGTTGGCGTATTGGCTCATATTTTGTCAAATGATTTTTGGCATTTGAAAGAAAGAGACTTACTTGATAACACTGTGTTATGAAACCTGTAAAAAAATATAGTTATCATGAAGTACAAGGTGCGTCAAATGGAACTATCACTCTAGAGGATTGGAACCATCATTTACTTCCAGTTGTGTTGCAAAAAGTCAGCTACAGAAAATCAACGAATTATGAGTACAGCTTTAAATACTATTGTTGCATCACGTGACACTGTGCAGGTTTGGTACCGACAGATCAAAAAGAGTTATCTAAGGAGTTAGAAGTGAGTTTTTCAAGCAGATTTGGCGGAAAACTTTCGTTACAACCTGATATATGTGAGTTGCAGTAGTCGTAAACCCCCTCCCCCATGAAAAATTTCTGGCTACGCCACTGATCAGGGGTTTCCCTCCAAGTGTGTAGAAACTACTCCAGAACTTCGCTGAAGAGATCTGGATAGTGGTCAGAGAAAAATGGGTGGCTGTCAACTTAGTCGTAAATAGTGTCCCCAGCTAGTTACCATCCTGAACACGAGAATCTGCTACAACAAGAATTTTAGGATAAAAAAGAGCCAATAAAAAAATATTTTTCAACTCAATGAAATATTTTTGGTGCATGTTTGATCGTACTACTGCATTATTCATTGCACTTCAGCATTATTATTTTTTTCCTTTTTATTCAAGGAAATTTGCGTTCAAGCTTTCACTTAATCCTCCATTTTGATTTATGTTTTTTCTGTCAGACTTTCATTCGAAGAAAACGCTTAGAAGGATGTGTGCCAGATATACTTCTGTTAGACATCCTGTCATATTATTGTTACTGTCTAAATTATAACAACTCTTTGCTTTGGAGATTAAAACACGAAGTTAAAAAAAAAATTGGTCCAGTTACCCCGTTTTCTTGCTGTTACCATGTATCTGTTAAGAGACGAGCTAAAAACAATTAGATTTGCATGTTGCGTAAAAGAAAGGCCTTCCTGTCATATGCATTGGATGGTTTAGTGTCTGTCTTTTTTTTTAATGCTTCCTGCTCGCATATTTAAGCCCTGGAAATTTGTAAGGGGAAAAACCCGTAATTTTACGAAAAATTGAATCGACTCTTCCGCTCTGCTGCTATCTCGTATGCCAAGTGACCTCATTCCCAGTGTTTTAGTTTTTCTGTACGGATGAATAATGGGATGGTGTGTATTGGGCCTTTCGATTTCGTTTGTCCCCTTTTGCTCGTGGTACAGGCAGGGCCGGTATTGTGATATGTGTAAAGTGTGCATCGGAAATGGGTGGCCAAAATCTATTTACTGTTTTAATTCTATCGCTAATGTATACGGGACTACTGAAAACGTAAAATTACAAAACTCTGAAACTATTATCATACCAGTTTTATTTATTTATTTATTTATTTTTTCTGCCGACCGAGTTGTATGGTGGGTAAAGCACCGTACTCCGGTTTCGCGCTCGGCGCCTGGGGTTCGATCCCCGGCTGGGCATGGTTGTCAATGTGTCCGTCCCTTCATAGGGGATAATGCTGACCGCCCACTGGGTGCCCCCGTAATAAAATGGTCACACCTCCGGGCCGTTGTAAGGGGCAATGCCTAATAGGCAAGTTCCCGCCCGTTATTAAAATATATATATATATATATATATATATTAGACTCCAGATTTTTTCTCTTAACACATAAAGATATTTGCCAGCTGCTGAATCTGGTAGTTCTGGTTCTGGTAGTAGCTGTATAATCTGCTGAATCTGGTAGTTGCATTTGCGTTCACTTATGACTACGCCATTATCTGCAAAATGACAAAACATGGTTACAATATTATTTTTTCCCAATCAGAACATGATCCATACGAATGAGTGTAAAGACTGCCATAAACTCTCCGAAGTTGCGATAAGCTTTTTCAAATACCCTGTGTAAAAAGTTAATAAAATAAGAATACTTAAATGGATACTGAGACATCCTTTATATAAAAGAAATTAAATACAATAGCTTTCATATATGTACAGGAAAAAACTAATGAAATATCGGCATATAGGTACATTCACAAGAACAAAACAATGTAACATTATACGACACAATGTAATTACTAAGACTTCTTTATTGTAGGAATATAATTCGCAATAAAAAAGCGCGCTGTTAGAAATTAATTCTTTAAGCATACCGCGAACTTCATGAATAGACAGCTTAGTGAATTAAACATGTTAAAAAAGAACAAGGTTAAGCTGATAATGATCAGATTTTCTACACAGTCTACAGCAGTGGACTTGGAATGACTTGTACACTATTGCATTGTTAAAAATCATATGGTTGCAAGCTACTGTTTTCACTTTTAAATGATCGTTGGATAGAATAACTTATAAAGAAGAAGACAAGAATTAGTTTGAAATAATTATCCGAAATAAAATCTGTTGTATGCCAAAAAAAATGTTTGATATTCAAATTATCATTCATTGATTGCTGGGATACCAGTTGGGTACCACTAGTCTAGAAGAAGGATTTTCAGGCCAATAGAGAACAGATGTTAGGGCGAATTTTTTAACCCTTTGAGGCGCAACCCTTTCCCAATGCTGAAAAAAGGGCAGCCGTTGCCATCGCTCGACTTAACTACCAGCAAGATGGCGGACGATCGAAACGTTCATCGCGTGCCACAGATCTAGAGACTTTCTTTGACGACATCTCGTCAAAAAAGGGTCTCTATATCTGTGTCACGCGATGAACGTTTCGATCGTCCGCCATCTTGCTGGTAGTTAAGTCGAGCGATGGCAACGGCTGCCCTTTTTTCAGCATTGGGCCATCTATCCAGCTGTTCTCGCATTCTTCCCTTTTTCAGCAGATGTCAGTGCAGTTAAAAAGAATCGTGACCATTTTTTTGACGGGAAATGGCGTGCTAAAAAGGAAAGGATTCTCGTGGAGCTATGTCACCCGCCACTATTTTTGTAGAAATCAAATCTATTCTTCGTGACTGGCAACAGTCAAATCGTCAGAGTTTGGTGTCCTCAGAGCGAGGACACGCGCATTAAAGGGTTAAAATCTGGTTACAAGGAGTATGCTCAGAAAAGGAGAAATTCCTCACCAGCCCGAACAATGCGGTGAATGACAGAGCCCGAGCCCTTATTCAGGACCAGGCTCAGGCTTTCGGGCTAAGGGCTGAGCCCGTCTCATCTCGCGCATAATAAGAAAATGAGGACTTGTCCTTTTCAGTGATGAGTCGAGATTCACCGCATTGAGTGATTCTCGTCAAGTCTTGATAAATGCTTTATTTATCTCGGGTTCGTGATTTAAAAATTTTTGGTATACCCTGTTTCTGAATTAAAGCCTTTTCCATGTTGTTATGTTGCTCTATTCTTTCTTTCATTGTAATGTATCCCTGTGCCTAATTTCGTGGCAATGCAGTGAATAATTAGTTATCCAGTTATCACAGATTTCATGTTTGTGACCTCATGTCGTTTGTTGTTGTTTTTTTTTTTAATTCCTTTTATAATTGCATGCTACATATTTATAAATTATTTGTAAAATAATTAATAGTAAAGTAAATAATAATAATTAATTAATAGTAAAGTGATAATAATAATAATAAAGTAATAGTAAAGTAATTATAAAATAACAATTAATAGTCCTTCTGAAAATAATCAAAACAAAGTAAATAAACAATTGTTGCTATACTCTTTTGGACATTGAAATCATTCAATATTAATATTTTATTGAGAGATACTATTTTTTTTTAATATTTAGTATATAATACAGTACAAAGCTAATTGTTTACTACAATTTACATGGAATATTGCTCTTAGATTCTTCAGGTAATAATGGTGATAAGTTGTTCAAAAGGGTATTTTTTAAGGTTTAGAAATAAATTGTTAAAACACAAAACCTCTTTAGAAACAAGTTAAAATTGCAGCCTAAATTTTAAGTTTAATTAAAAAAAGTTTAATAATTATAGAACAATAAGGTATCTATAAAATTGATGAAAACTTATTGTTGATACTTATGATAATTTTAAAATATATCAGAATGCATTCTATCTGGAGTATTCGTAATTTTAAATTATTCTTTAAAAAACCACCCCATTGGTTTTTAAACCGGTCGGTTTAAACCATGCCAGCCCTGTTAAGCACTGTACATAAATTATGTGCGTTCGATGATACACCGAAATAACTATCTTAGTATCAAAATATGACTCAACAGACTTCATTTCCTATAAATCTAATTACGGAAAATTTCGTATTGCATTTTCAAGTTGCAAGAACTTCCGTAATCAATACGGATATAAGTCACTCACAATGTCATCTCTTGATGCATTAGGCACCTGCCATTGGCAACGGCATGCAATGCTATTGATCCATCCACAACAGTGTTCACTGTCTACGATTTGGGTTTTTCGCCCAGTTTTCTTCGCGGAAAATATTTCTTGACGATTTGTTTTCCAAGAATAAATTTTCTGAATTTTATGAGCATAAGACTGATTTCAGATTAGTTTCCCTCGGCATGGTAAGGTTGCGATTTAGAATGGAAATGAGCTGATGCATTAACTGATAATTGTTCATGAACACGCATATTAAATTTAAAACAGTTGTAGAACATTTATTTCCCGAGTTATAATCGCATACATATGAGGTTTTTTTGCCTAATTATTATTTTGACGAAATTATGCCATGCATTTACATTTCATTAAAGTGATTTTAATAATGTAGTTGATAGATAATAATGTCAAATACAGTTAAACAAAGATGTAGTAGCAGATAGTGAAATAAAGCGAAATTTTGTAATCGGATAAAAACTACCATTTATTTCTATATTTATATAAATAAAAACATTTATTTTAATTTAATAGTTTTTTTTTTAAGCAAGGGGAAACGCTTTTCATGAAACATGCTTTTGCATCAAGTTTTTTCATATTTGTTTAAATTACATGTTTGGCATTTTTTTAAAGTTTAATTTTAAATTTCAGCTGTTGAAAATTTACCGAAAGTTCGCAGAAAAACTTTCTTAATTAGAATATTAGAAATAGTTTTTCAAAATAAGTTCCAGAGGGAAAAAGTCCTCTGAATATATTTAGATACCTGAACTGTACATAAATTTCTTTAGTTAAACGAATATGTAAAATGATTCAATTAATTTGAATATCAAATGATTTTGGAAAAAATAATTACTTGGATTTATTCTGACCTTTAAATTAATTGATTCATTGTTTGATTTCAGTTTTCTTGACTAAAATATGGGGAATAGAATGAACTTGAAACCTTGTGTCCTGTACAAATATACATGTTGTCCGTGAATTCAGGAGCCAAAATCGGAATTGCTTTTCTTCTAAGAACGTCCGAAAACTTTTCGCATTGGACAGATTTCGCTTCGCAGGAAACATCCCCTCTTATATCAATGTTTCATGCAAACGGAATAATTTTATTCGTAGAAAAAAAAAAGAACTGGGTAATCTAGGTAAAAGAGAACTGGAATTTTAAACGAATTGGAATCGCAATTTTCTTTTCGAAGCCGGATAACCGTGGTTTTAGTATGACGTCATTGTCACTTGAAACAGCTCATTTTGTCACGCAAATGATTGAAATTCTAGCCGAAAATAGCGGAAAATGACTTAAAAATTAGGGAACAGATGGATTTTCATATATATAAAGTAGCGCAGATATATTTTTATACAAAATTATGAAAAATTTCAAGCAGATCGTAGAAACGGTGTAGATGTTATTACGCTTTTTGAGGTTAATTTTTTTTAATCCTTTTGGGGTAAAAGTTTTATCTTGGAGTGGTCCGGAATTGTTACAGAATCAGTAATAAGCTAAGGTAAACACTTCATTTCCGACCCTTCATTGCTGGTACAAAAAAATGCTTCATTTTATGTATTTTACCTACTTTTCATTCAGGAATACCCATATTTATACAGGATAAATAAATGACTTTCAACTTTTTCTACAACCGTGTTACGAGATTATACAATACATCCGATGCTCTAATAAAAATGGGCATTCACTGACATACTTCTTGTTAGCAAACTTTTTAAATTTCCCACAAAACTGGATTACTCGCCGCAGCGGGATATGTAAACATGATCTCAAAAACCACATCTCCTGCCAAGTGTAAGAAAAGTAAATCTAAACTTCATTTCGCGAATCCTAATATAGTAATTATAAAGTGTATTTGAATGTTTTTATAACGATTTACAATTTGCCTTCCGTCTCGTTTATTTGTGCAGCGTCCATCCTGATTTTTTCGATCAGTAAATTCTCCATCACCGCCTGCTAAATAGAGTAGAAATCCGTTATACGTTAAAAGTCCATCATTTTTTATTATTACTTTCAACTTTTTTTTTATCTCTGATTTGTAAGGATGATGAGTCACCGATCGCCAGTGAATTATTCTTCCGATTATTTCATTTTAGTGTGGAATCAGGTTGAGAAATTTCCTGTTTTCTCATTCTGGTTTTCTAGTTTTTGTTCCTGATTCTTTCGTTTAATTCTTGAGGCATGTTATCGTGGGTGCGTGCTAGCGTTGCCAGGCGTCCGGATAAAACCGGACATAGTTAGGCTTTTTGATCGCGTGTCCGGCCAAACTGAACGGTGTCCGGCTTTTGTTAGGCTTTTTACGGATGACTTTGGCTGATTAATAATAAAGTACTTGAACTGATTTGGCATTCGATGTTATTTATATTTCATTAGAATTTAACAAGATTCATGGTAATAATCAAAACAGCTTGATTTTACATACAATTGTTTTGTCGCACCTATTAATACTGAGACAAAATCCTCAATGTAGTAGGCTGTCCGGCTTTTTTTACCCAAATGTCCGGCCAAACTGGCTGGTCTGTCCGGCTATTCGGTTTTTCGGCCTGGCAACCCTAAATGACGCAAACTTCTCGAGCGGAAGCGTAGCCTTAAGGGGATGATGGGCTATGAAATTATCAAAAATCTGCCAAAAAATTCGAATTTTTTCTTTAATGTATTAATATTCTATGATTTTTAACCGTATTTGAGGCGAAAATCAGCATGTCTTTTAACTTAAATAGTAAAAAAGTTTTAAGCGTTTAAAAAATGTAAGTATCTCATAAATGGCCCTTTAAAAGTCCGAAAAAATTTTCTTTAGTGCAAGATGAATATTTTTCGTAGTTCTGTGTCTTTAAAATGTCCCTTGCGACACAGTTGTTGAAGAATTCTTATAAAATTCATTACAGAGACTCAAGATACATATAATTATAAATTTTCTTATCCGTTTTAATTTTGGTGGTTATTAAGATTATAAAAAAGTCAATATATGTTTATAAAAACGTGAAAATTTTGTGAAAATTCAGTGTTAACGTATAAAAGTACTTCCTAACATTTTACTTAATCCCTAAATTAATAAGAAAATTTTTTCGTAATATATTTTTGAATAATAGCAAGTTAAAATTGAAGGGAAAAAAAATGAAAACTGCTGCGCAAGAGACATTTTTTAGAAATTCATTTTTTTTAATTTAAATTTAAAAAAAAGTGATTTTTTGAGTTTTTTTCTAAGTATTTAATTTTTTTCATACCTCAAAGCATACATATACAAAATTTCATAATTTTTGGTCAAAATCAAAAAAAAAAAAAATAATTCAACGTCCACTGTCCCCTTAAAATTTTGGAGGGGTTATCATAATTGCCAACTTTTACGGATCATCTGTAAAATATACGGATTTCAGTGTTAATTTACTGATGTATGGATATGACGAGTCATTTTACGGATTGTTAGGCAATTTTTGAACATCTCAATTTTTTTCAACGTAATCTTTTTCAATCCTCCCAGAGAATATATATATTTCTCTTCAACACTCGTTTATTTAAATGTCAAATGCCGTGAGAGTAAAAATTAATTCCTATTTTGAATTTAAATTTAATTTTTTACCTCCGCGCCCCTCCTCCCTCAAGGAAACCAATAAAGAAAGAAAAGCTTCATTAAATAGGGCATGTTCAGGTTTTCTATACAATTCTTTTCCATCCTTCTTGAGAGTAAATATTTTTCCTTAAGTACTTTTTCAATTAAAGCTCCAAAATTCCATAAGAATAAAAACTGATTCGTATTTTAAATTCAATTTTTTAACCCTCCCCCCATAATATAAATTAAAGAACATTTTCATAAGAAATAAACTTAGTTTAACAAGTAGTAACAAGAGCACTAGTTATTAACAAAAAAAAAAAAATGAAATTAGTTTTACGGGTGTAAGGTGGAAATTTACTGAAATGAGCACAAAATTTTGCTGATGTAAATTTTCCCCCGGTTGGCAAATGTTGGGTACTGTCTGAACATAAAAATTTCAGAATTTTCTGGATTATTTAGAAAACTTATTATTTAGAAAACTTAATGAGCAATTTGCTGCTTCGTATCGTATTTGTATACAGTATCGTATACCATATGATACAACTACCGATACCGACATTAGTAGTATATATACGATATCACATATCGTATAAATTTTCTAAATTTCAGAATTGAATCTGAACCAAGAATAAAATTTGCTTCAATAAAAAATATCCTAGAAGCAACTTTCGGTAATTTCTTCTGAGCTTTTGACTGTGCTTTTAAGTCTCAGATATTTAAATAAAAAGTACAGCCATTAACTTTTGTATTGACACTCTTTTTTGAGGTCGCAAAGCGTCATGTTGGGAACGCAATAATTTAATGCAAACTTCAATAAACATTCGTAGCAATCTATTTATCTTCTTCAACTTAAAATATAATATTTTACTACGAATATCTCACTATTTAAATTAAATAGGATACAAAAGTATAATACCTGTTCATAGTAAAAATTATTTAATTTATTTAAAGAAATTTCTATTCAAATTAAATAGACTCTTTTTTACCACATTAACCTCTTCGTGTCGTAAATAAGAAAGTTTCTTCACTTCATTTCCATCGTTCTCTACGTTCAAAGAAAAAAAAAATAACACATATATTATTTTAAGCGAGATAGCTACTTTTAAACTTTCAACCATTTAACGCGCAGTGTTCCCGCTCTGGGAACACCAAACTCCGACGTTTTGACTGTTGCCAGTCACGAAGAATAGATTGGATTTCTATAAAAATAGTTGCGGGTGACAGAACTCCACGTGAATCCTTTACTTTTTAGCACGTCATTTCCCCCCCAAAAAAACGGTCACGATTCTTTTGAACAGCACTGACATCTGCTGAAAAATGGAAGAATGCGAAAACAGCTGGATAGATTGCCCCATGCTGGAAAAAGGGCAGCCGTTGCCATCGCTCGACTTAACGACCCGCAAGAGGGCGGACGATCGAAACGTTCATCGCGTGCCACAGATCGAGAGACCCTTTTTTGACGACAGCCGCCTGTGCGGCACAGCCAGCTGTCGTCCCTGGCTGTGCCGCATAATAGGCACAATAGCTGGCTGTGCCCGCGTACAGCCAGCTATGGTCTCTCGATCTGTGGCACGCGATGAACGTTTCGATCGTCCGCCCTCTTGCTGGTCGTTCAGTCGAGCGATGGGCTGCCCTTTTTTTCAGCATTGGGAAAGAGTTGCGCCCCAAAGGGTTAAGAGCACGTTTATCCCCTTTAATAACAGCCTATGTCTTATCGTACCCGATTAAAAAAAAAAATCCCGTGAAAACAGAATGTTATCGGAAGATAAGCATAACTTATGTTGCATTTAAGACACGAAAATTGACAATGGTTGACAGTTGCGAACAAAAGGTCGAACGTTTCTTCCATAAGCGAACTGAAGAGGAATAAATAAAATTGAAACCCATCGAAAAAGAAGTCTCCTCGTCTTGTTTTCATTCTGAATGCTTTTTTTTTTTTTTTTTTTTTTCCCTTCAGAAAATTGACGACATTTAGAGCGTTGCGACGATTTCAGCTGGTGCCTAGGGCACGTTTTCCAGCCAGAAGCGAAGATTACAGAAGCTTTCGACTCTAAATATGTACAAGAATTTACGATGGTATAGCTGGGTCTGTGTGGTGAATTTGAGCTGAGGCCATCCTATAAAAAGGACGGGCACGCCCTGTCGATTGCAAAAGGAATTCTAGAGAGGCAGGGGCTTTGTTTCCTGGTGGGTGTAGATTATTAGGGGGTAGTTTTTTTCTGGAATCGGCTTAAAGTAAGTTGTAAAGTGGTTTATATAACTGGTAAAGAAAAAATTTCGTTCCTCCGTCTTTATATAGTTCAGGGAACTTCTCTGAAATTTACCTTTCATGCTTTTGAGACTGATTTGAGATTTCTACTATTGATCGACCGATATTAGAATTTAATCGATACCTACTTTTGTTACAAGGTGCTGCATGCGTATTAAAATACAATATTTAATTCTATATGGACCCTCATTTCTTATCACTACATTTAGAAAAATGCTGGTTTGTGTCTAAACTTTCTCAGACACAAATAAAGCTATTTGAAGACCATTACACTCGATGTTTGCTTGTTGCTGAATTGGAAGTGTTTGTTCTTCTCGTGTCCTTGAATAGACGATTACACCATCCATGGAAATAGGCGCCATTCTTCTCCCCCCCCCCCCTCTAGGGGGTTGGACTTATGCTTGTGGGTCCCTATTTATGGACCTATTCCAGATGAGAAACCCACCACCATCTGAAATCGGCACTCCCAGAGATATAGTTTAAACATGGAGGACTCTGGAGCCATGATGGATTTTACGTGCACGAGCTCCCATTAGCTTACAGAGACCCTGAGCAGTCCATCCGAGAGAAGAGTTCACCCTCCCAAGCACTGGCCAAGCCGGATGCTGCTACACTTTGCGCGTTCTTACGGGAACGGAGAATTGGAAGTTTTATTCAAGACGCATAATTAACCCTTTGAGGCGCAACCCTTTCCAAATGCTGGGAACAATGAGTAGACCCTTTTTTGACGACAGCTGGCTGTGCGGCACAGCCAGCTGCGTCAAAAAAGGGTTTCTAGATCTGTGGCACGCGATGAACGTTTCGATCGTCTGCCCTCTTGCTGGTCGTTAAATTGATCGATGGCGACAGCTGCCCTTTTTTCAGCATGGGGCATTCTATCCAGCTGTTCCCGCATTCTTCCATTTTTCAGCAGATGTCAGTGCTGTTAAAAAGAATCGTGACAATTTTTTGACGGGAAAGGACGTGCTAAAAAGTAAAAGCTTCTCGTGGAGTTCTGTCACCCGCAACTATTTTTATAGAAATCATATCTATTCTTCGTGACTGGCAACAGTCAAAACGTCAGAGTTGGGTGTTCCCAGAGCGGGAACACTGCGCCTCAAAGGGTTAAAGCAATGATTTTAATCTTACGTGTTACACTTGATGTAATACTTCTTCCACACCACCAAAGATTAAAAGAAAGAAAGTTGACAATCTCAAAAGTAAAAACATAAAATCATTCTCTTTAATGACTATGTGATTTAACTGATACACATTAAAAAATATCCCGAAACAATCAATCAAGGCTTCAGGTGACTCTTATCGTCAAAAACATTGAGTCAGTCCTCTTTTATCGCTGGAACAATCCAGAAGTCACAGACCGAGACGAAAAACCACAAGAGAGAATTCCCTCGAGGCCTGAAGATCAATATAAATTTTTTGGGCAGAAGAGTCTACCCTTGGAAAATAACTACAAAGAACGCTGGGGGAAAATGATCAGTTCTTAAAAGGATCTTGAAAAGTAAAACAAAACTTCTAACCTTCAGATGTGAAGCGAAGTTGTGTAAGATTGATCCTTATCTTTGGCTGTATCACTTTCTTTCCTTTTCTTTGTCGTTTTTTTTTTTTTTTTTTTTTTTTTTTTTTTTTGCCTTTAAATACCTTTGCTTAGAGTAATTTCATGCCTGTAAATATAATATTCTTTGATTGGTGGAAAGAGCCTTTGAATTTCGAGAAAAATTAAATTTTCAGATTGTTTTCATCGGTAATAGTCTATCCTATTTTTGGAGAAATGATATTAGAAAGAAATGACATTCTTTTATATTACAATGTACAGATATTTACTACATAACATACACTCATGTCCATAAATTAAGGATAATTCAGAATCACACAGAAATTGATCTCTAAAATAAAAATTTCACTTGTGGAATGATCACACACAGCTTGAAGAAGAATATGCAAATTACAGGAAACCACCAGATGGCGTGGATGGTACGTCACAATGACGAGAGTGTAACAGAGGGGTATATAACGAATGGTGGCAAAGAAGTAAAATTGTTCACAAGCGCTGTGAAAGCCTTTCAGTGCAAAAACCGCATAGTTATGGCACAAAGGAGGCATTTGGATGATGTTTTACGTGGCAGAATTATCGGACGACTGGAATGTGGACGTACCCAGCTGGAAGTATCCGAGGAACTTGGAATCGCTCAAGAGTGTCATCTCCAGGCTTTGGCAACGATTCCAAGAGGATGGTCATGTGAGTAGACGTTACAGCACAGGTCGCCCCCGAGTTACAACGCCGAATGAGGACCGCTATTTGGCAGTTACTGCCAAAAGAAACAGACGGAGTACAGCATCAGACCTGTCTCGTCAGCTCTCTTCAGCTACCGGTACGACAGTTTCAAGGCAGACCGTGTACAGACGCTTAGGGCACATTGGTCTATATGCTCGTAGGCCTGTCAGATGTGTTCCACTTACCGCAACTCACTGTCGCCTGCGATTAACCTGGAGTAGAGAGCATGCATTGTGGACACCGCAACAGTGGTCTTGTGTGATGTTTTCCGACGAGTCCAGGTTTAGTTTGGAGTCTGATTCTCGCCGGACATTCATCTGGAGAGCGCCAGGTACCCGTTACCACCAAGAGAACACCATTGAAAGACACCGTTACGGTGGTGCAGGATGGCTCGTTTGGGGAGGAATTATCCTTGGTTCCAGAACTGACCTGCGTCTTCAGAGTGTAACGATGACAGGCCACATCTATCGGGATGTCATTCTGGAACAACATGTACGCTTGTTTCGGGGCGCCATGGGTGCTGAATTTGTGTTTATGGATGACAACGCCCGTCCTCACTGTGCAAACATTGTAGACGAATGCCTTCAATCGGAGGATATCACCCGTATGCATTGGCCAGCATACTCACCGGACTTGAATCTAATAGAGCATGTGTGGGATATGCTTGGCCGACGAATTGCAGCCCGTCAACCCCCTCCCACCTGTCTACCGCAACTTCGGAGTGCATTGCTTGATGAGTGGTGTAATATTCCCCAAGATCAGATGGATCATTTGATACTCAGCATGCCTAGGCGTTGTCAGGCCTGTATTGCATCGTCCGGGAGACATACTCCGTATTAACCATCCTACTAACCATGTTATACTGTTTTTTGTAAATAGGTTCTTTTTTGAAATTTGGTCAAGGGAGTAAAACTTGCAATTTTTATTAATTATGTCAAACATATAGCATCATTTTTGCTCTTTACTTTTTGTTTAATAAATAGACTTTACAAATAAGTCAAATTTGTTTTGCTTCTTTCTCTTTCTTTGCCTGAACTTCATTATCCTTAATTTATGGACATGAGTGTAGCTTGGGACCCCTCATTTTGAACTAGTTCAAGATGAGAGACCAGCAAATGAATTAGGCACACAGAGGTGTCGTTTGAAGGTGGAGAACATTGGGACCACGACAGATTTTAGGTACACCAGCTCCGTTTGCCATACACGATCCCATAGCAGGGCAGTCGAGAGGATGCCACCCTCCTAAGGTCAGCACTGCTTCACTTACTGTGCTGTTATGGGAACTGATCTTAAACCGTATGGGCCATTCCAGAACTAGAAGGATAAAAAGGGTTTTCACGGAGGCTTCTCAGGGCCCAAAAGATTACACAACAACATTAAGAACTTTAACTGTATTCGAAGTTCAAAGCGTTAAAAAAAGCCAACCTTCATATCTATGATTTTAGTGTTGATTACCTGCCTTCAACCCTTTAACGCGCAGTGTTCCCGCTCTGGAAACACCCAAATCTGACGTTTGGACTGTTGCCAGTCACGAAGAATAGATTTGATTTCTATAAAAAATAGTGGCGAGTGACAGAGCTCCACAAAAATCCTTTACATTTTAGCACGTTATTTCCCCGTAAAAAAAATGGTCACGGTTCTTTTTAACAGCACTGACATCTGCTGAAAAATGGAAGAATGCGAGAACAGCTCGACAGATTGCCCAATGGTGAAAAAAAGGACAGCCGTTGCCATCGCTGCACAGCCAGCTGTCGTCAAAAAAGGGTCTCTCGATCTGTGGCACGCGATGGACGTTTCGATCGTCCGCCCTCTTGCGGGTCGTTCAGTCGAGCGATGGCAACGGCTGCCCTTTTTTCAGCATTGTTAAAGGGTTGCGCCTCAAAGGGTTAAATAAATAAACTAAAATTTCTTTATGTCTACTTAATCCATGAAAAATCAGCAAGCATCTAAACAGTGTCGCCTATTGGGCCGATATATAGATTATTCCCTACTAGCAATTTTGCTCGGGCTACCACCGGCCACGCAGCCAGCCGATGACGGCCCGAGCAAAATTGCTAGTAGGGTTTACATTGTTTCAGTGGCAAATGAAATGGGCCGCAACTCTTTTTGCTACTCTAGTCACCTATCAGTTGTTTTCGTGGTCATCAGCACTGTCGATTTATTGACAGAGGGAAAACAACGGTTTGTCGTTCCTAATACAAATTTAGGTTCCTGACCTATTCGCTCCCCAAGCAGAGCATGAAGGGTTTCAAGCCACAGCGATTTGCCTCGATGCGGCAACAACAGCAAAGCCAGCCATTAGCAAATACCGGCCGATAATTACAGCCCCTCGCTTTGATGACCAGAACAACAAAGATTCACTCTCGCTTTTCTTCACCACCTACAGCCAGTAACCCCGAAGCGTAGCGGTACAAGTACGTATTATGTTTACATTTGCAGGAAGGAAGGAATCTAATGAATGTAATGGTAGTTGTATATTTTTAGATCCCTCTAACAGAAAACGCCATTTTGCGCTCTTTCGGCCAACTGAATGGAACGATATTTTAAGTAAGTTCGAAGAAACAAACAGATAAAAGGTACAGAGAAATCGAAATTTATTTAGAATAAAATTTTTTTTAAAAGGAACACCACAATTCCGGAACATTTTGTTTTCTCTCGTAAAATTAGGTTTCTAAAATGCAACGGACTAGTAAATATTTCCATCTTAGACAAGTTTCCGTATAATTAAGATTTTCTTAATATAGATTTTACTGTGGCATTTAAACATATTTTATAAATTTGAACGATAGCAATAATTATTAGAATTTTTTTTTTTTTTAAGTGTACCGCCTAAAGCTTTAGTTTAAATTGTCAGAGATGCCCATTGCGATTTCAGGAGCTGATTTCTTTTGTACCGCCATTTAAGAAGCAGTTTCTTAAAAAAAAATTTTTGCTCTAGCGGTTTGGAGTCTAAAATTTTTTTATACATAATCTCCGAAAAATTATTTGTCTTATTTAATATGCAACAAACTCGAAACCTAAAATTTAGTTTCAGAGTTTTAGGTCAAGATATATTTCATGGCAAAACCTGAAAATCACTACACTAACGATTTTTGTTTTCCTGCAATATTATTAGGAATTTTCGGTTAGTTCTGCTTCCTTCTTGGCTGTTAAAAATAGTTTAAAATTTGTATTCTACTCGTTAAATAGTTGAATTCTGTATTTTGTTGCATCAAATTCGGTCGACTAGCACGCGAGATACGGAGATGTAAGTCTCCCTATTGGTTTCTATAGGGTTTTCTTGAAATATCGAGAAATATGGATGCTAGAACTTCGTAGGCCTCACTTTTGGGGACTTATTTTTAGCACCAAATTTGGCGATATTTCGTCGAAAATTCGCCGCGCTTGGCGACATTTCTGAAATTTGGCGCAATTTTTCCAATGGGAGCCTTTAAAGTTTGTTTTTCCGGCATTAGTATCATATACCCTAGTAGCACAAATAGTTCAAAAAACGTTCAAATTACGTTGGAAACACGTTTTTTGACGTTAAAAAACGTGTTTTAAACGTCTTTTGGACTAATTGTGCTACTTGGGTAATAGCCTAATATTACTCTACTTCTCATTGGTGACGTAATCAAAATTCCCGTTTTATGCGGAATCTTCTGGAAAATACATTCTGCGAGAAGCTTCTTTAATAGGGCTATCACACTGAGAAAAATCCGACCAACTTTCCTTGCAAATCAAGTTTCCGGCCGATTTTCTCCGCCGTTACCTTGACGACCGCGAACTCCAACTCTTTCCTTTCCGATGGAAAAAAATCCGAGTCGGACGAAATTTCGACCAGAGTACTTCTTCCTGCTACGTCATAAGCCATTTCGAGCAATGGCGACTACTACTATGTTCGAAGCTTGGCAGCTTGGCTCGATGTCAGAATCACGTGTAAATAAAATGATGGCCGCGTTCAAGTGGACTTTGGAATGAGAGATGGCTGCCCATCTGATGCTGCCGATCCGATGTAAATACACCCGCGCACGATAAGTAAAATAAGAACCTGCACGCCCAATCAGCGATGCGATGACTATTGGGCGTCGGAGAGAGTTTGTTTACTTTTGCAACCCTTAAAGATAACCACGCCTTCAAGTCCGTCGGAAAAGTGGGTCCAGCGCGAAGTGGCTCGGATTTTCCTTTAGTGTGATAAGGCCATTAACTTCCGGGATACCTATAAATTAGGGGAGGCAGAGAGACCGAAGAGTCAGTTTTCTTACCGAGCATTCAGTGTGTTCGCTGTATTAGGTTGTGAATTGAGCTATAGAAGCGGTATTTTCGCTTGCGTTTTTGAAGCTTTGTTTTTAAGTGCTGTATGTCAATTCTTCATTGCTGAGTTTTGAGGGACAGTTTGCGATATCCCTCGTATATTTCCACTGAATTATTGTCTGTGGAAGTGTTTTATTTTGTGTGAGAAATACAGCATTTAAGAAAGTTTCTGTACTAAGCGGGCCGTTATAAGCACGATACTGTCTGATTGTGCTTGTGAATGTTGTACAGCGGATTGTTCGACGAATTTCTAGATGCAATGAAGTTCGTGTTCCATTCTGACAAGTGGACTCTTTACAAGAATTTTATACACCTACTGGACTTTAGAACGACGTACCAAGAAACAAGCAGAGTTTTCTGAAACAATATGTATCAGCATATTGTTTTTACATATATTTTAGTAATAAAAATCATGCTTTCCAAAAATAATGATTTTACAGAAATTGATAGCTTAAATCTTTATGAAACAATTAATTACAAAATTTTAATGTTGTACTCTGACTGAGCAGGAATGAAAGTTTACGTTACAAATATACCAAACTGTTAAACCCGTACAATCATGGAAAATTTTTAAGAGTAGTTTTTTTTTTAATTTAAAATTCATTTCTTTTTGGGTATTTTTATTCCAAAAACTTACAAAGAAACCAGCAATTCCGTTAAAAACATTATTTGATCGAAAACTCGGCTATGTGGCTGTAAAATTGATAAGAATTAACACACAGTTACCATTTTCTCATTAACATAAAATGAATAATTCACAATACTTTATCTCTGAATTTCAGAATCGTTTCATTGTCAACATGCGTTCCTTAACTGTCAACTAAATTACCTGCATAATCTTTGACGGAAACCTGCATAATCTTTGACGGAACTACGAACCGAGTAGAATGCAAAATACCTCGTGTGACTACTGCATTCATATCAACAAGTGAAATCGGGGTAATTCCAAGGACTTCTGGATACAGCCTTGCTTTCTGAGGATTATGTAGCGTCAGTATAGAATGTACTTTTATTTTTGATTTTAGGTTATTCAGTATCTCAAAATTTAAAATTAGCTGGGCTTGTGCTGTCGATGTGTAGATTTTGAAATTTTGCTGTAGTTATCTGAAAGGATTCCTGAAAATAAAAGATTATATATTATATTTAAATTTCCACTAGTTGAAAATCAGTTAGACCTCAAGTGATTTTTAAAAATATTCCAGGAATAATTTTAAATTGCGTGTTTTGAAATCGTATAAATGATCTTGATATAGAAGATGCAGCCATCTTAATTCGATTTTTAACATTAAAACAGTCACACGCATGCATAAAATAAAATTAACCTAAGACTGAGGTGAGTTGATTTTGTTAAACAGCTATAACTTGCATTAAATGAACATAATTCTACACATTAAGTGGAAATCGCTATGTAAGAATACTAAGAAACTTCAATCCATTTCAAAATTTAAAATTGATAAGAACACATTTAATCAATAATCGCGATATTCCACGCTTGGAGAAATATGTAAAAAAGATAAAAATGTGTGACAATAACCAGATTTTTTTTATATATAAACTAGATGAATGAATGGTGAGTAATTAAGAAGAACACTTTTTTTTTAAACTTCTTCTCGATAATATTAAGGATATTTATATTTTTAAAATATTGATTGTTATTAAACAGAGCAATTTCTGAATATCATATACATTTCGTAACAGTTTCGAAACAGCGCCGTTTCAGTGAAAAAAAAAAAAAATTCAGAAACATCCTTATACATAAAATCGTGCAACTTTTTTTTTTCATAATGACCAGATTTATTCAGAATACAAAATCACCTTAAAACCACTAAAGACACGTAACTATACAGACAAGATCTTGATAACTTCAAGGCTGTTCTAAAGAAACCTTCTGTTGTGGATTTTAACAGTAGCGACGAAAAAGAAATAAATAAAAATACAATAAGTAAAAACGCTTAGAAGCCACAATTTGACGAGAGACTTAAATCAAATTTATGTGCTTAACCTTGACTAAAACGTGATGTGAAAATTATTTACGGGATTTAACCATAACCTGGCAGGACGAAGTTTGTCCTGTCATGCTCAGTTTGGGCCAGTCTTATAAAAGAGAGAGGTTATCAATTGTCGCGTATATGCGATTTAAAAAAAAAAAAAAAAAAAAAAAACATGCAGTATAGAGATGTGCCCAAGTTTCTGTAAATTCAGATATAGCTTTGATTTTTTTTTTTTCTGAAGCAGGATTTTACATAAGCGTTTACAGTTTGCAAGGTTATAACTATAGCTTATTGAGTTTTAGATTTTGGTCTCTGCCTCTAACTTAAAAATTTCTAATTTCAACGAGCTTGATGATTTTTCAAAATGAGTATGAAAGCATCTGTAGTATGTACATTAGCAGGGGCGGCCCCAGGATACGCTGCAAACTTAAAAAGGTTTTTCAAATCAGATGAAATCCATGGTATTTTAACATTGGAATAAGACTCAGAATGTTATTTGTCCCTCAGTGCCCTAATCGCTTAGCTCCGTTCCCATAAAAACACGGAAAACGAAGCAGCACCGGCTTGGCCAGTGCTTGGAAGGGTTGAAACCTCTCTCGGCTGGGCTGTTGTGGGACAGCGTACGCTCATGGGAGGTGATGCACGTGAAATCTCTCCTTGGCTCCAGTGTCCTCCATGTTCAAACGATAACTCTGGGAGTGCCGCTTACAGGTGCTAGGTCTCAGATCTGGATTGGGTCAAAATTAGCAGACCACTCTTAGGGGGCAACTTTGGTCTGCCTAATAGGTGCCCTCTTAATGCAATGACCAACATCTACGGCCTCCGTAGCGGTGAAGCCTACAGCAGGCCGCTGACTCGACCATTACGAAGTAAAAAAGAAATTTCAATGCTAAAAATACTAAAGAAGTCGAAATGTCATTTTATCTCTCACCCCCTTTATTGAAAATTTTCCGAAAAATGTGTACCAAAAAAGCGACATAAAAGTATGCGACATAATTTTACGTGTATTTAAATACTATTAGTTCACAACAGCTTGAATCTATTGTTACAATATTTCGTAAGTTGTAGAATGTGCATCGCATCTATTTTTTGCATATATTTAAATACTATGAGTTCACCATAGCTTTAATCTATTGTTACACTCTTTCGTAAGCTGTAGAATAGGCATCCCATGTATTTTTCTATAAATAGGTTACAATCCTAAAAATTTCAACCTAGGGTGACCAGGCGAAATACAAGAGATAAAATGACATAGTCAATTAATATCGTTTTAATAGGGCAATCATGAAACTCAAAAATTAGGGGGGGAGGGGTCTCCCTCTGACGAGGCTCGAACAGTCCAGTTTTTTTTTATTTTTTAATTGTGTATATTTTCTATAATAGAAACAAAAACACTATGAGAAAAAGATTCAATTTTCAACCGAACCTTATTCATCACGAAGTCATCAGTTTCCAACCAGTAGCTATAGTGGAAAGCCGTGACATCTATTTAGTCCGAATCGCTTTTCTTGCCCTACTTTGGCCCTAAGCCTTACAGATCAGATAGTGTTTTGAATTGTGTTCGAAAACCGAGAAAAGAAAACGGCGTGTTCTGCACAGCCAAAGGTTGGAAAGAGTTCGCCCACACCGTTAAGGTAAGGGGTGTGACGCTTAGCCTTGGCGACTTCAAGTGCCAACCAGAGCATGCGTTTTCGTCTTAGCCGCATGAACTTCATTGTGTAGGGGCCAAGGCAGTGAAATTCGAGCGAGCCAGCCTATTAAGGCCTTATTCAATTTGAATAATGAGCTTGCTGTACCAAGAGGGGGAATATACCCGAGAGTTTTTAAATAATGTTATTTTTCTTTTATGAGATATTTATCTTTTGTAATCTGGGGTGTTAGTTTTGAATAATGAATGTGTTATGTGTACATTGTGGTACAACAAGTTTTTTATTTTAAAGGGGTAAATTTTTCTTAACCCTTTAACGCGCAGTGTTCCCGCTCTCGGAACACCCAACTCGGACGTTTTGACTGTTGCCAGTCACGAAGAATAGATTGGATTTCTATCAAAATAGTGGCGGGTGATATAGCTCCACGAGAATCCTTTACTTTTTAGCACGTCATTTCCCGTCAAACAATTCTCACGATTATTTTTAACAGTACTGACATCTGCTGAAAAATGGAAGAATGCGAGTACAGCTGGATAGATGGCCCCATGCTGAAAAAAGGGCAGCCGTTGCCATCGCTCGACTGAACGACCAGCAAGAGGGCGGACGATCGAAACGTTAATCGCGTGCCACAGATCAAGAGACCCTTTTTTGACAGCAGCTGGCTGTGCGCGCACACACGCGATGAACCTCTCGATCGTCCGCCCTCTTGCTGGTAGTTAGGCCGAGCGATGGCAACGGCTGCCCTTTTTTCTGCATTGGGAAAGGGTTGCGCCTCAAAGGGGTAATTTAATAGACAGATTATGTGCAAGAGTTGAAAGAAAAAGAAAAAATATCCGAGCTTAGTTGTTGCTTTTGCGCTAACGTAGTCGATGTGATGGTGTATTACCTTCTTTTTATTTATTCTCTATCTAGTAGGCACGTGAGTCATTTTTTACAAATATTTTTAATTCACACTACCTTTTACGAATGGTAGTTGCCATGAATTCAAGGTGTTAAGGACCACTGACCATCGGTATTAAGGCCCATTCACCATCGGTATTAAGGACCACTGACTATCGGTATTAAGGTCCATTCACCATCTGTATTAAGGACCACTCACCATCGGTATTAAGGACCACTCACCATCCGTTTGGCTGCAGGTGGCAGCATTAAAAACTTTTTAAAAATGATTTAAAAAAAATGATTTACACAACTTTTGCAAAAACAAATCACCACGAACTTATAGAAATATGTAAAGGTTTTAAATCCTTTTATTTTTTCTGTTCTTAGCAATGATGTGAAATATATAGTAGATGTAAGAAGTTTTCTGTCGTATTTGAAAAATAACTTATCCATCCTCTCTCTTTATTCCACTGAATTACACAACATAACCCATTAGACATTTAATAAGTATTCAAAACTAATTTCAATAATTATAAAAGCTTATTATAAAAAATTTTATTTACTGTGTAGTTGGACAAAGTAGCATTTTAAAAAATGCTAAAAGCAAAGCATATCTTTTTTCGCAAAATGTTTTTTAAGGTTAGCGAAATGCCCCATGTTTTAAGTTTACCACGTGAAATTTCGTGGACTGTATTTTACATGATATCATTTTTCTCAACATTACATATCAAGCATAATGGAATTATATTAAAATTGCTAAAAACAGCTCCGAATTCATAAAAAACGAAATTCCGGTAGGCTAAGTCTTGCTCAGCTTTTAGGCCAATCTGGAAGGCCATCCAATGGTCCAGTGACTATGAATCACCTAGACTGACCAGTCATCCTTTCCACTTTCGCAGAAAATCTGTTGCAACCTTGCTAACATTATTCTGTAATTTTCTGTTTTTGTACTCCGTTTTCTTAATTCGTACGCACACTTTTTCTTTTGCACTTTTTTTTTTTACTGTTTTTGCTGATTTATTTTCGTCATGGCCTTTTTCCACTCTCTTTGTCCGTGTGCTTTCAAATCAAAAAACTTATTGCCCTGTTTTTTTTTTTCCTCATAAAAGATGTAATTGTAGCAGAGTGTGTGCTTTGCTTAACGTACCATGGTGGACGGATTTGAAGGTTAATGGACATCCGGTGAGATGTCTTTTTCTTAAGCTTTTTGTTTTCTGGTCTGGGAAAAAAAAACCCGTTATTTTTTATTTTATTTATTTATTTATTTATTTAACATCACAAGGGAAAAGTTATTAGAGCTATACTACTAGGTGCGAGTAATGACGTGTAGTTTTTAGATTAAAACAGTAGGTTGGTTGCACGCAGTGCGTATCGAGCGTCTATTTTGGTATTAAGAGCTTTTGGAAAGTTACTTGTTTGTGAAGCAACTATCATTTGTATCCTACAAAAGTTTCTTCATTTTTAGTACAAAAAAAAAATAATAAATAAATAAATAATAAATAAATAAATAAATAAATAGTGCTCGAGTAAGAGTGCAGGATGGATGCACTTACTTGATTGAAATGAACGCCTAAAAAAGTAGTTTTGGTTTAAAAAAAAATATTCTAAAGTTACTCTACTTTTCGAATATTTGAGCTTTACCATGCGTTTAAATAAATTTAATTCAACTCAATACTAGGACTGTATTGATCATCGAATGCAGTGTCCAGACGCTAGTGAACTTCAAATAATTTGAGCGTATACACTGCAAAAAATAATTACCTATAGTCTGTTCGCGGAAACGAGAGAACGAAAGTAAACAAACGGGTTACCGAAGAATTACGTATTTTTTCACCAATCTCTAGTTTGGAGTTAAGAAAGGTTAAATGCGCCTAACAGCGTAAATGGAAGAAAGCAGAAATTCATACTGTGTTTGGCGCTTTGGCAAAATGCCAGGTGCTTACTCTTCGCCAGTTTACATGTGCCATTATTTAGTTTCGTTCTCTCGACTCGGCGAACAGACTATAGGTTACAGCAAAACGTGTGAGTAAACGTAACGCCAACACGTTGTGATGTAAAGACTATGTCAATTTGTTGCACAAGGCTCTTCGTGATTGGCTTATCAACGTCATTTCTTGACAGAATTTACAACACACACTATGCTGTATTCCAACGCTGCAACACTTGTGCTGTATTAGTTTTACAGCAATTTGTGTGGTAAAATTACAGGTATTATCCTACAGTGTAGACCACAGTGTATGACGTATGAGAGTCCTTTTCTGTAGCCCTGTAAAAAATTAAGATAAACACACCAAGATCTATAGAGTATGTAAGACGATGACCTATAATATGCATATTAAATTGTACGAATGTACCATTTAGACAGTAGAGACCTGCACGGGCCGGCCGGGCCCGTGAAAGCCCGGCCCGGCCCGCGGGTCGGGTACGGGTACGGGAATAATAAATCTGTTGTCAACGGGCCGGGTCGGGCCGGGCCAGACTCATGTCTAGTTTTTTTTTTTTTTTTTTTTTTTCGTACCCTTCCTGCAACCAGCAAACTGATGTGGGAAAGTATTCAAATTTTGTTGCACTTAGAAAAAGATGTCATAACCGTCTGTTTTCCTTTTGTACACCATTAGTGGCGCATATGATGGCGCCAGACCTTGCTGATACAGCTATGTTCCGATTCCAGGTCGACCGGAGATTTCCAGTTTATTCTACTTTATGAATTAATATCTAATTAAAAATATTCCACTTTTCAGAATATATATGCATATAAATGGTGGTTATTTTAATATTAGTATCAATTTAATGTAGTATAGTTAACATTAATAACTTTACTTAATATAAAATGCCTGAACAATATTTATTTATCGATCTATTTGCTCGTCTTTATATTTTTTAAAATTTCTGGAATTTTCGAATTTTTATTCCTCAATTATGGGCCCGTACGGGCCGTGATGTTTTTTTTCAAATGTGTTACGGGCCCGGGTCGGGCCTACAAATTCAAGAATCTTCGGGCTCGGGCCGGGCCGAGACTCAATTTTCAGGCCCTATTTATTCAGGTCTCTATTAGACAGTAGCCCACTTTAAGTGATTTGCGTCCCTAGGCCGTAATCTATGAGAATTTTTTTTCAGACTTTGTAAAAAAATTATCAGTTCTACACCCCCTAAATTTGCAGGTCATGTGACCATGGCCTTTAATATATATACCCACTTTCCGCTCAGTCAAATAGTACGGTAGACAACCCGAATCAGCTTTCTACTTAACCCTTGTGTTGACGTTTTGACTGTTGCCAGTCACGAAGAATAGATTGGATTTCTATAAAAATAGTGGCGGGTGACAGAGCTCCACGAGAATCCTTTACTTTTTAAACACGTCATTTCCCGTCAAAAAAGGGTCACGATTATTTTTAAACAGCACTGACATCTGCTGAAAAATGGAAGAATGCGAGAACAGCTGGATCGATTGCCCAATGCTGAAAAAAGGGCAGCCGTTGCCATCGCTCGCCTTAACTACCAGCAAGAGGGCGGACGATCGAAACGTTCATCGCGTGCCACAGATCTAGAGACCCTTTTTTGACGAAAGCCGGCACAGCCAGCTGTCGTCAAAAAAGGGTCTCTAGATCTGTGGCACGCGATGAACGTTTCGATCGTCCGCCCTCTTGCTGGTAGTTAAGGCGAGCGATGGCAACGGCTGCCCTTTCTTCAGCATTGGAAAAGGGTTGCGCCTCAAAGGGTTAATGACAAAAATCCTTATTGAAGTGTCAGTCCATCCGTTTAGGAGCTAAACCACCACTGACAGATACTCCAAACACAGACAAAGGCTTCGCATTCATTACGCCCTTCTTATTGTACTGGACTTTCATTTAACGTCGTGTCATTAAGGGTTTTGCCGCTGCAAATAATTATTTTCACCGAAGAGCGACAGTTAAAAATAAGGTCGAAGCTTTATTGAATAGCCATTTG
Source organism: Cheiracanthium punctorium (assembly GCA_038373885.1). Classification (NCBI taxonomy): domain Eukaryota; kingdom Metazoa; phylum Arthropoda; class Arachnida; order Araneae; family Cheiracanthiidae; genus Cheiracanthium; species Cheiracanthium punctorium. The sequence goes on along the minus strand of JAWZYV010010530.1, from coordinate 125,500 downwards.
AGTGTGCAAAGGCGCAGGGCACCTAATCATCTCGTATTCTGATCAACCTTGTTCTTGCGGTCATTATATCAATTACGGAGAAAACAGAAGCTAACAGTATCGCCGTTTCCGTAATGCAATACAATGGGGGAAGTTGTTGCAAATCTCGAGAACATCTCAGTCAAGACATCTCAACCTTGTTCTTTTAATGTGCTAAATTCATTACAACGTTGTACTTATTCAGGAAGCCCTCTGTAGAACTGTGAGAAAGTCAGCTTCAATTGGTCTTGTCTTGTGAATTATAATCTAATCGGATAAATCTTTCAATAACTACATTGTGTTTCATTCCATAGCTCTATCTCTCTCCCCATTGTCTATTTCCTAATGTGTTGTAACTATTATTTATATGTTAAATCAATAAAATCGTACATGTTTAATGTATGTCATTTTATTAATCCTATATCAATGACAAGTTTTGTATTTTAAACGCCCGTTCTGCGCATCAAGCTAAACACATGTTTAAGTAATTAAGATTCACTGCTAGCATACTCGGTGTTGTACATGGCGGGTTACCGTGTAGTACTTTGAGGATTGATTTCTAATTATTGAAAAGCAGTGGCGTAGCCAGAAATTTTTCATGGGGGGGGTTACGTCGACTTGCAACTCATATATATGTATAGGTGTTTGTGATAAGGGAGTGAAGAATATACATATTACATATTGTATGGCAAAAAGTTCCTTATGGGGGGGGGGGAGTATGACACCCCTAACCCCCCCTACACTTGGCTATGTCCCTGTATGGAAGGGATGGAAATAGTGTCGTTTTCTCTTATAAATTTCAAAGAAATAAATTTCAACAAGTTTTTAAATACAAAAAAGCTGTGCCTACATAGGATTCATGTTTATTGCATCTTAAAGCAAGAATTTTATAGTTAATTTTTTCTTCTTTTATGGAAAATGGCTACCCACCCTCTTTTTCACTCTTACCCTCCTTGTAGGACGATATTTATAATGTCCCGTAATTGATTTTTAGGTATCCTTGAATGCCGTTGTATTGCACAAGAATTTTATGGATCTCTTTTTTTCTTTGAGATCACGTGGGATATGCAAAAAGAACGTTTCGGTCTCCTACCCCACATAGGCGACGAATTTTGGAAATGCTCTCTAATCTAGCACTTATGTTAATAAACTCCTGTACGTGCCAAATTTCTTATTGTTAGCTTTAATAGTCTTGGTCTAGGCGATATATTGACTTAACTAAAAACGGCATTACATTACCCCAATCTCCCTAATAAATAAGAAAGAAAATAAAAGAATCCTAAATAAAACATCGCGTCAGAGTCTTTGCATACATTATTTTGAAAAATAAAACTATCCATTTAACGCTCTTTTCATATTTTCCAAACATGCTACTTTTCTGTTGCATAAACTTTATGGTCTTTACTTTTTCGAGAAGAATTATTCTTATATTTAACCCTTTGAGGCGCAATCCTTTCCGAATGCTGAAAAAAGGGCAGAAGTTGCCATCGCTCGACTGAACGACCAGCAAGAGGGCGGACGATCCAAACGTTCATCGCGTGCCACAGATCCAGAGACACTTTTTTGACGCAGCTGGCTGTGCGGCACAGCCAGCTGCGATGAACGTTTCGATCGTCCGCCCTCTTACTGGTCGTTCAGTCGAGCGATGGCAACGGCTGCCCTTTTTTCAGCATTGGGCAATCTATTGAGCTGTTCACGCATTCTTCCATTTTTTTCGGCAGATGTCAGTGCTGTTAAAAATAATCGTGACCCTTTTTTGACGGGAAATGACGTGCTAAAAAGTAAAGCATTCTCGTGCAGCTCTGTCACCCGCCAGTATTTTTTATACAAATCCAATCTATTCTTCGTGACAGACAACAGTCAAAACGTCAGAGTTGGGTGTTCCCAGAGCGGGAACACTGCGCGTTAAAGGGTTAAACGATTAAAAAAAAAAAGGATTCATCCATTTTTTTTTCTCTCGCTTCACTTCATTAGATCTGAAATACAAATCCTTGCACCTCTGAGTGAGATCTTTAACATCGTTTTCTTGCAGTGCCTGGGGATTTCCATCCGTAACCTTTTCTCTAACATTTAAAACTTCAGGCTCAAAGAAAACAAAGTAGTAATACATGATATTTCCATGTAAAGATGCCCGTCGTCGATTCTGAATGTTCACAGCAGTGTGCCTGACACACTGAACTAATGGGCGAATAGTGTTCGCTGTTTTGAAATACAAGTAGCTTCGAGGGGCATCTGCAGTGACGAAGAAGATATTCCAAACGTGCATTTTCATAACCGGATGCTATGTAACCAAGGAAAATAAACTAGATGCAGAACGCATCGATTATACAGCAACTCCCGTCTCGATGTTGTTTCGGCTCGTACTGTTGCGTTAACCCTTTGAGGCGCAACCCTTTCCCAATGCTGAAAAAAAAGGGGCAGCCGTTGCCATCGCTCGACTTAACTACCAGGAAGAGGGCGGACGATCGAAACGTTCATCGCGTGCCACGGATCGAGAGACCCTTTTTTGACGACGGCTGGCTGTGCCGCGATGAACGTTTCGATCGTCCGCCCTCTTGCGGGTCGTTAAGTCGAGCGATGGCAACGGCTGCCCTTTTTTCAGCATGTAGCAATGTATCCAGCTGTTCTCGCATTCTTCCATTTTTTCATTTGGAAGAATGGAGGTGAGAGTGAAAGGAGGAACATGCCTTTAAATTTTAATGCAGGAGTGAAGGCTACTATAAGGCTTTATAAGGAGAAGCTTTTGTATATATCAGTATATAGGTTCCTTTTTAGTGCTGTTAAAAAGAATCGTGACCATTTTTTGACGGGGAAAATGACGTGCTGAAAAGTAAAGGCTTCTCGTGGAGCTCTGTCACCCGCAACTATTTTTTCTAGAAATCAAATCTATTCTTCGATACTGGCAACAGTTAAAGCGTCAGAGTCCTAGTAGCACAACTAGTTCAAAAAACGTTCAAATTACGTTCGAAACAGTTTTTTGACGTTAAAAAACGTGTTTTAAACGTCTTTTGGACTAATTGTGCTACTAGGGAGTTAGTATGCTTATTGCCATCGTTTCAATTTTGCAAAGACGAGGATTTGAAGAAACAATTTTAGAACCTTGTAGCTGTTGTTCTCTGCATCGGAAAATTCCTTATGTTTCGGATTTATATTTTTGGTGTAATATGAGTAAAATGCAGCATTTGAAGCAAAAGTAATTTAAATATGAAACATTACTTTGTAAGCAACTAACTCCAAAACATACTTAACGTCTCTCATCAACAGATATTCTTATAGATGCGGCAGTGTTCCTTCTTTTATGGGGATTTCGTTGACTTGGGGGGGGGGGGGGATGCTCATCTGCGCATTTATTTATAAACAATTTAAAATTAATTATCATTGATATTTTCATTTCTTAAATTGAATCTAATATTTTAAACAATTAGACTTAGCTCAAGCATTTACACGCAGCATCTATGTTTAAAAAATAAATTAGAAAAAGACATCAAAACATTCAATTCTTATATGTGTGTTATAAATGTCTTAAAATTCCAATAGAAATTTAAAAACTATGATCTGGAAAATGTAGACGTATGAGCAAAAAGCCGGCCACGGATACTTTCAGTTTTTTGCATGTACCATGTAAGAATTCTGATAAATTGTTTACACATGTTTTGCAACATAATTAAGCTTATAAGCTCCTTTACAATGCAAAACCATGTTTTTTTCTTGTTTCTCAGACCTTTTACTGTATTAAGTCATGGAACGTTCATTTTTTTAAATTTACATTTAATAAAACTTTTTTTTACAGACACTCGAAAAAAAAACAGACGATTACAGCACAACGTGTGGGTAAATGTAAGTGGGTAATGCCAACACGTTGTGATGTAGACTGGGCCAGTTGCCATAGGTTCTTCGTGATTGGCTTATTAATATAATTACGTCATTTTTGAGTGGATTTAAAACACACAGTGCTGTATTATTTTACAGCAATACGTATGGTAAAATTACAGGTATTTCTTACAGTGTAGCTCTGTATGTACTTAAATTCATAACTGGCATTTCTACTATGAATATTAAAACTAATTATAACCAGTGGCGGCCAGTGGTCAAAACTGTTAGTGCAGCCGGAAGCATATGAGCCCCCACCCCCCCTTTCCTCCGGACAGGATTGGAAAATCTTTTGTTACTGAATTCGATAGCTGGCGGATTGAGCCCTCACCGAGGAAAAAAAAAAAAAAAGAAATTACATAAAAAATGTAAGCGTTCCTATTTTACTTCCATAAAATGGACATAAATTTCAACCAGCCGCTCTTATCCTCAAAATTGCATTCATCCGTATCTGACTCGAAGTTTCCTTAGAATTTTCTTTTGTAACGATAACTTGAGAAGAAAAGAAAAAAAAAAGAAAACTTACTTATTTTTTATAAGTCAAATCAATCCTCCTTTCTTTTAAACATGCGAATCCGTCAGTGATGTCCCCATAAAAAGGCGTTGTTTTAATTCAGATATCCATAATTTTAAAATCTTTTTAAAATTTCCCATGTTTAAAGAATTTTCTCGCTCGCCATGTCCTCTCAATGCCAGTTCTTGCTTACTTAAAAACAATACTACTTTGATGGGTAATAGTCCATTCATAAGCGTCTATTCAGGCTGGATAAATTCAGCAATATAAAGTCGAGAGTTTTCCAAACATATATTCTCCTTACCCCCTCCCTCTTTCTCGTCCGAGCCAATCAGTTAGTCGAGTTCTCAAGTTCAGCCGCCGTCAAAAAATCTTTCATCGGCTGTATCAGCTGCATACTCCCTATGCCGGAGAGGCTGCTAACGTAGTCGTTGTCATGGCAACGGTGCTGCCCATTTTCTTTTCAGCGCTCTGGGCTGAACCAAAGATTTTCCCAATTGAATTGCGGGAAGATTAAAGTGCTTTTTTTCTGAATGAGCGATCCGGCCACAATACGTTTTTTTGTGTTTGGTTTTTTTCGGAGATTTTTTTAATTTACCGTAGGAATTCCACAATTCTAATCTGAATTTAGGAAAATTAGTAGAATAAATTATTTTAAAGTATGTGCTGATAATTTCAAGTGCAGCCCGGCTGTACTTGCTGTATCCCACGAGCCGCCACTGATTATAACTCTGTGTTACAACGAATAATCTTCCATATTCTTTCGTCTCCCGTTCCACCATTTTCGCAGTTGACTAACGCAAAAAATTCGTGTTCGAATTGCTTAGAAGAATATTTGATCACCCGCTCATATATTCACATCACGACTGTGGCAACAAGCCATAACTTTTGAGGCTGTCGATAACATACACCGATTATCAACCCTTATTCTTTTCTTAAATAATTATTATTCCCCCCATCTTCTGAAAGAAAAGACGATCACTCGAAAATATCGCGCTCATCTCATCCATAAATCATCGAACTAGAGAATGCTAAGAATTTTAAATACCGCAGTTTTTAATCTAAACGGATGTCCGTTGGCGAATATTGAATTCGGTGCAGGCTTTGTTCCAGTTCTCATGATACTTGTTGTAACGGGCAAATGAGCAATCCTCTTCTTCTGTGAGAAAAACCGATTTATCTGATCGAATACTCCTACTCTCTTCTTCATACCAAGGAAAGTGTTGGAGTACTGTCCCCCCCAACCCCCCGGCATTTGTTTTTCCTTTAAATTGTAAAATTGGATAACTTCTTTTGATTGTGAACAGAATATTTTTTTTAATTTTGTCTTTAGTATAGCAAGATCATTACCAATATTCTATGTGAATGGCCCTACCTGTAAGAACAGACCAAAAATGCTCATGAGCAGGGTAGAAAAATCACTTTTAGGATGTATTTTTGTGGAGTAGATTTTTTTTAACTGCTTTTTTTGTTAACTAGGGGCCAAGGCCCCCAGACTCGCTACGCTCGCTTTTCGTATGAGTCATTCGGTCCCTAATAAGGCTTATTCGTAAAAAAAGACATAATTTCAACACACAAATCCCAAAGATTGGATCAGATAGAATGTTACTGAGCTACACATTGCTCGGTTCTTCAATGTTCATTGGTACATAAAAATTTAAACTTCACACTACAGTAGACCCCCTCCCCCTCATAACACGGAAGATATTTTGTTATGGGAATCCGTATTGTACGGGTCCTGAGCTATACTCCACCTGGAGTGCGGTCTCCGCTTATAATCGCTGGAAAAATTATTTGCCCTCCTCAGAAACACAATGATATTTAATGTTGCCATTCAAAAGTTATATTATTAGGAGCTAAAGCGTAATAAAATCAGAACATCTGTTTCAGCTGTATTTTTAATAATGTAAAACCTATTGGACACGTTGCGAATTTGCCACCCATGACGATTTTTCATTATTGGGCGACTTGCGTACACGTAAAGTTAATAAAAGCTACGGAACAGATAGGATAGCTTGCCACCCATGGCGACTTTTCATTATTTGGCGATTGACACATGCTCACAGCCTATAATTACTGTTCATTTAAGGTTACCGGAAAACCGTTATCCATATTTTCATTTACATAATCGTTTGCAGATTGGCGTACTGAGCACCACGAATTACACACCATCTCGTCGCGCTAGCCAATATCCAAAGTGTACTATAACTGCTATAATGGCATAGTGAACACTGCCCAATATTTCTACTGGTAGCCAATAATCCAGCTGGACCGAACCGGCTTTAAAATAATCTGCATTTTAATTATTTTTCATTTTCAAGATATTATTTATTGTGTTTTGTCAAAGCGAATAATCGCTCATTCTAAACTCTGTCTAAGTGAACTGACTATTTGAAAATTGTCAACTTTGTGTAACACATTTTGAGTTACTTATTTCATATACGTTTTAATTTGCCGTAAAATGGGCGTAATTCTAACTCATGTTTGTAAATTTCACGCGATTCTAGATACTTGGAAACGCTTGGTTGCAAAGGAATGAATGATTTTATGCCAAATCTGACAACCATTCTGTTTATTTTTTCAGTTTTTTATTAATATCTTCTAAAATAATTCGATTTTCGAAATTTAAGTCAGCTTAGCAGGTTCCTCGGAATTTTTCGAATCTGTGGGCACCTTAGTCGAAACTCAAATCCCCACGGTTTAGGAGGAGATAGGTCAACAAGCTTTCACAGCGCCAGCGACAGCGGCCTTTACTTTCTTTTAGAATAGAGAAATAATTTCAAATTATTACAGAAAAGTGAAAGGAGGAACATGCCTTTAAATTTTAATGCAGGAGTGAAGGCTTTATAAGGAGAAGCTTTTGTATATAGCTCAGTATATAGGTTCCTTTTTCAAAATTTCTGTATTTTTATGGGTCTTAATACCTTTGAATGACTAAAAAAATTCCATATTCAATCAATGTCACAAGGAGAACATAACTGTGGGTGTTATCACCGCAAACGATTTCTATTCTGCTACTTAGCTTAGGCTAGTTTAATTCATCGGGCTTCTTATGATTACAAACGTAATCATAGACGTTCGTATGATTACAAAGGTAGAGAGGACCGCTTTTTATAAAAAGTTTTAAACTTTATGAAAACAAAAATCTATTGTGAATTTTTAGGCTACACTGTGGCAGACAGCAGTTATAGGGTGTTGTCATAATGTCACGGTCGAAATTATCAAAACGTTAACCCTTTGAGGCGCAACCCTTTCCCAATGCTGGAAAAAAAGCAGGCGTTGCCATCGCTCGACTTAACTACCAGCAAGATGGCGGACGATCGAAACGTTCATCGCGTGCCACAGATCGAGAGACCCTTTTTTAGACGCAGCTGGCTGTGCGGCCACAGCCAGCTGCATCTAAAAAAGGGTCTCTCGATCTGTGGCACGCGATGAACGTTTCGATCGTCCACCATCTTGCTGGTCGTTAACTCGAGCAATGGCAACGGCTGCCCTTTTTTCAGCATTGGGCAATCTATCGAGCTGGTCTCACATTCTTCCATTTTTCAGCAGATGTCAGTGCTGTTAAAAATAATCGTGATCATTTTTTTACGCGAAATGATGTACTAAAAAGTAAAGGGTTCTCGTGTAGCTATGTCACCCGCCACTCTTTTTATAGAAATCCAATCTATTCTTCGTGACTGGCAACCGTCAGAACGTCAGAGTTGGGTGTTCCCAGAGCGGGATCACTGCGCGTTAAAGGGTTAAGAGATCCTTAAGCGAAGAACATTTGCTCCAATCCTTGAATGAGTCACTCTGCCATGATGACCGTCATAAATGGGCGTCATTGTCATTTTACCGCGTTGCAATAACGTTGAAATGACCGTCTTCACCAGCGCAGTCTCACTGAAATAAACTTTCACGACATGAAAAGTAAGTACACCACCTCACCTTCACTCGTGCCGCGTAAAGCACGATGTCGTTCTTCTACTCGGACCTTTTAGTAGAATGATGAAGTCACACCGGAAATTTTTGTTTTGCCTCGATCGGTCTTTGAAGATGAGACAGACAGACAGACAAGAGAAACCATTGCGTCATCCGACCGCTCAGGTGCACCTCGACTTTGATTGCAGGTCAGGGCAAGAAAACGTGTTTGGAGTGGAGTTAGGAAATTAAAAACAAAATAAAAACGCTGCAACTAAAGGTGTCCATTACCGAGAGAGTTCTTAGATCATTCCCTAAGTATTTCAGGCAAACTACTGTTCCCACCGTTACAAGTTTAATTACTTGTTGCTTTGTTGTTCGGTCTTATTTAACCCTTTAAGGCGCAGTGATCCCGCTCTGGGATCACCCAACTCTGGCATTTTGACTGTTGCCAGTCACGAAGAATAGATAGGATTTCTATAAAAAGAGTGGCGGGTGACAGAGCTCCACGAGAAGCCTTTACTTTTGAGCACGTCACTTCCCGTGCAAAAAACGGTCACGATTCTTTTTAACAGCTCTGGCATCTGCTGGAAAATGGAAGAATGCGAAAACAGCTGGATCGATGGCCCCATGCTGAAAAAAAGGACAGCCGTTGCCATCGCTCGACTGAACGACCCGCAAGAGGGCGGACGATCGAAACGTTCATCGCGTGCCACAGATCTAGAGAGCCTTTTTTTGACGACAGTACAAAAGGTACGTTGCTGGTCGTTAAGTCGAGCGATGGCAACGGCTGCCCTTTTTTCAGCATTGGGAAAGGGTTGCGCCTCAAAGGGTTAAATTATTTTTCCTACGATGCGGTTCTGCCCTTATTAGATGTTTCATACGATGAGATGACCTTTATTAGCTGTTGTGGAAAAACACTCTTGATTAATTTAACCTTCCCAGCAGGAAATTTAGAGTTAAGTACTTTTCCAAACGAAAGCTAGTATATAATAGCTATGGATATTTGTAAGATATTGCAGATCACCCATATTGTATTCTGAAAATAGAGTTCTAGAATGCTTTTAATGGCGGTTACCTGAATTTTTCTGGTGGGTGAGGAGCAAAGCCGCATACCTAAATTTCTTAAATACCCCTCTTGAAAATGTATATTCTATACAACGAATCGGCAATATGGTACAGCTTCTTTCCCCATAATTTTATACTGTGCATATGACTAAGCGGTATTAAGCAAAGGATAAATTTCTTGAGTGTTATCCACTATCTTACCAATACCAATATATGTTAGTCTATTATACCAATATCTGTTAGAATGGAAGAGTGGTATAATTATCTGGTACTAAGCAAGAGAACGATTCCGTTAATGGGCCTTTAAATTTAGTATGCAAGTAGATTCCCATCTGAAAGGATATTGTTATTTGGAAAAGATGGCACTTAGTTCTGGCTTCTGAGCCACTGAAGTTCTGAGTGCAATAAAGTCTCGTTTTAACAAAATCCACTTATAAATTTCAGATAAACGAATGAAATATATTTTTAAAAAATCACACTGTACTCATACATTCGATCCTCATCAAAAATCCCTTTATTGAATTTTTCAGAATTTCAAATTTGATCTATCCTTTGAAATACCGAGGATTTTACTGTATTCCTCTTGTATACACGCATAGCCAATGTTATTCTATTAAATGTCTCCATTAAGAACTGTTGGCATGTTTTCTGCCGTTATCGAACGCCAATAATAGCAAAGTAAGAGGAAATTACTCCTTGTCTTTAGTTAATTTTGAAGACAAAACTACACTTAGTAGTTTAAAATTGGATAAGTTTATATTAAAAGGTTCCATTTTAAAACAGAAAAAGGACTCACGCTTATTACTCTTCCTAACAACAGAGCTAACACATTTCCTCGTGAATTACAGAAATTTGCGTTTGATACAAATATCCACAAACATCGCCGTTCATTCTCACGTGATGTTTCTATTTTCTTCCTGCACATAATACACGTATTCTATTATTATATGGGTTGTGTCATAAGCGGGGAGAATGGTTACATTTCGACAATGGCTTTTTTTTTTTTTTGCAACGTACATACATCATCAATACTATCGTTTTAATCTGGACACCCGAAAACATTTCCTGGCCAAGTAACTTGCATCCCACCCAACTTCCAACGTTTGCTACCATTTCCTCATCCACACTCCCAGCTCTCCTAATTACTGCTTTGTTTACAGTTTCTTACCAAGTTCTTTTTTGCCTTCTGAGATAGATGCGTGAAAAAAAGAAAGTATATCGAGATCTCTTATCGGGCGTGCAGCGGCTTCTTAATCCCGTTTTTAATCCAACATGATCTGTCCACCATCGACTTGTTTTGCGTCTTGTCCTACCTCACAAACACCCAGCATAAGACCAGAAAAAAAAAATGTCTTGCGTGAGGTCTTGACGCGGTCTATTGGCGCAGTCCACTTCCGCCTGGCCAGGGTCTGCTTTCGTAAAGAGATATCTTTTCCGACAGAAAAATTATTGCAGGATTTTAACCCTTTGAGGCTCAACCCTTTCCCAATGCTGCCTTTTTTTGACGACAGCTGGCTGTGCGGCACAGCCAGCTGTCGTCAAAAAAGGGGTCTCACCAGATCTGTGGCACGCGATGAACGTTTCGATCGCCCACCCTCTTACTGGTCGTGAAGTCGAGCGATGGCAACGGCTGCCCTTTTTTCAGCATTGGGCCATTCATCCAGCGGTTTGCGCATTCTACCAGTTTTTCAGCAGATGTCAGTGCTGTTAAAAATAACCGTGACCATTTTTTTATGGGAAATGACGTGCTTAAGAAGTAAAGGATTCTCGTGGAGCTATGTCACAAGCAACTATTTTTGTAGAAATCCAATCGATTCTTCGTGACGGGCAACAGTCAAAACGTCAGAGTTGGGTGTTCCCAGAGCGGGAACACTGCGCGTTAAAGGGTTAATCCAACATGATCCGTCGACCATCGACTTGTTTTGCGTCTTGTCCTACCTCCCAAACACCCAGCATAAGACCAGAAAAAAAAAATTGTCTTGCGTGAGGTCTTGACGCGGTCTGGTGGTGCAGTCCACTTCCGCCTGGCCAGGGTCTGCTTTCGTAAGAGATACCTTTTCCGACGGAAAAATTATGCAGGATTTTAACCCCGTCCTGTCAGTCTCAGAGTCACTGGGTAAAAATTTTTCCTCAAAAATGGTTTATTTTGATGGATAAGTAGCATCGTGTTACGCAAGCGTAAATTCAGGAAGTTGTTAAGACTCTTGACATTGCGAATGTTTCTTTCGTTTACTTGAAAGTTAGATTCGACCTTGAAAAAAGTTAAATAATAAACGTTGTTCTGTTCCTCTTCTCAAATATTTAAAATATATTTTTTTAAAAACAAATGCAGTTTACTCCCCTTTTTCGAAAATAAAAGAAAACGGTGCTGCATCGATCTCTTTCCTGACCTTAGGAAAATTGCGTACTTTCATAAGAGGCAATTCATTTTACTTCAGAATTGCAGAAACAAAATTTTTTTGTGATGAAAAATTATCTTTCGGTGAACTTTGAAAGCCTTATCTAAAACCCAATGTGCTTTGGTAAGATGATTTTTTTCTAATATTAAAATCTCAATTTATCGTCTTAAAAATTGAGCAAGCAAACAACAAGTATAAACACGATCAAATGTCAAGCGGGAGTGTTTTATATGGGATACTTCCTCCACCAATATTCTTCAAAAATATTTGGGGGAATTAATGACGTCGAAATTTGTAGTGTCCTTTGTGAGTAGTGAATTCTTCAGTCATTTTCGTATCGGGCAGAACACAAAACCATTTAAAATTAATCACACTTTGCATGTTGTATCGAGAAGTTCTTTAAAGTTTTCCGTTATACTAATATTTTTAAAGAGTTTAAATACTTCAGAAAACATAAATTAACAACTAGGGAGACTTTGTGCTCTATTTAGAATGAAATTAATTCTTCTATGTATTGTAATTCAGACCAAACAAATACTAGAAATTTGATGTCTTCCCCTTTGTTGTATCTAGCATTGAAAGCAACTCCCAATTTACATCTATAAAATCCGTTTGAATTAAAATATTTCACATTACAAACTCTATTAACTATATATCGCCTATAATGAGCAGTTACGTGATACAAATGCGTTATAATAATGTTATCATAAAAAACTGAAAAATGTATCATGAGATGTTATACTTCATAAACTTTTTGACTATGTTTTGGCTAGTATTTATCTATAATTTATTAAAATTCTATTTTTATTTATTTTCAGGTAAGAATGTGGATTTTTTCTGAAAATCAATGATATAATGAGTTTTGGGTAAGATGTTATCATTTTCCAGTGTAAAGAAATATTTATGTTTGTTTTAAATGCATAGCATATAGTAAACCATTGACTTGCTTATTTTCGTTGACTGGCTTATTTTACTTTCTCTGGCATATTTAGATTATTGTTTCGAACTCAGCTATTAAGTAACATAGTTTTTATAAGCCCTCAAATAAATCTATTCTACTATGCCTTTTGTTCCAAAACTGTTGTAGAATATACTGACGGAAGCTAAAATTTAATTTATTATAGTAACTTCTTTATCTAAAAATGGCGCGGTTAAAACTATTTATAACTTAAAATATGATCTTATTAATTTATTTGTAGCAGTACCGCATATGGTAATCTCAGTATATTGAGTGACAATAGTTATATTTACACAATGTTGTACAGTATCCATGCTGTATTTCTACAACATTAGTACAATTGTTCATTTAATGTTAATTATTATAATATACTTCAGTGGCGCACCCAGGATTTTAGATTAGGGGGGGGGCTGAGCTGAAAATACTGCTGAACTCGGTTATAGTGAGATCGATAATAGTTACAACCCTCTTATAACGTCAAAATATTCTGTACCACTTGATTTGCCCATACAACAAAAGCCCACAAGCAAAACCTCATTATAGAGTCATAAATAATTATCTGATCTTTTCAGTGATATTGTAACCGACTTTAAGAGTGTTTCATAAACTCTCTGTAAGTATTTATTTAAAAACTAACGTCTTTTTAGGTAAAAAATACTTTCGAAATAATTTGAAGACAATAAATAATAATAATAGTAGTAATTCATTAGTGACAATTTTCATTTTTTTAAGTTTTTCACTTCTAACTGTCCACCTTTAGGGGGGGCTGGAGCCCCCATAGCCCCCCCCCGTGGGTGCGCCTATGAATACTTCATAATAATGATTATTTTGCTTCTTAATGTTTTACTTATAAAGATGCAAAGATAATTCCGTTTTATTGTAATATTTATTGGATGTTTTAAATGATTTACATAATGATAATTTCTATCGTAGTTATAGCATGCTTTTTAACTACGTGCCACTCTATGCAATAATGGAAGTCCTGGCGTATTTCAACTGAAACATCCGCATCCGCTACCTTGAACTTAAATGTTTTTACAATCTCACAGCTTTAAATAACCTTGACACTATTAATTGAATAGAACAATTACAGCCTAACGGAGAGTTACAACAGAGTATAAAATACCTCATTTACTAATTAGGTATGTGATAATTCATAAATTAAAATTTGCTGAATATAATAGCAAACTAATTTTGGTCTTTCATTTGTAATGTTAAGTAATTTAGCTGCTACAAGGATAAAACGTATTTTTAAAATATAAACATTTCAGTATAAGATTAAACCAGTAAACGAGACTTGTGAGAAACCTTAATTTTCTTTCATTAGACAATTCTGAAATACTAAATACTCTAAGGCGAATTCAGTAAATAGTGAACCAGAGCTTTTACGCCTGACTTTTTTGGCTAGTTACTTATTGAATGATCCTGAAATATATTTATATATATGATATGCACACACTGCGTTATTATAGCAAAAGTTCTTTTAGATCTTTAGAGGGGGGAATAAGATTGTTTGAGTCCATACTACCTACAAAACCTTCGCCTCGACAAACGATATTTGAATACTTATTTCAGTTTTAACAATCGAGCATACTGTCCGAGACATATGTACAGTGCATTGCACTTCGATATAAAAGAATGGAAAAGAAAAAATATTGGTAATTAACACATCTTCCATGAACTCGTTTCTTATTAATCGGATTGATAGGGCAAAAGAATATTCTGAAATTTTAACTGTGCTTGTGGTACACTTAGAAATCATCACTATCCTATAAAGATCTATTTTATTTCGATATGAAATATTCCGCTCGTTAAAAAATAGTATTGTGATACACTTTTGCTTATAAAGAATTTTCGTAACTTTTTAAGTGTTGGATAGTTTCGATCTGCAGGAACTGTGAGGTGAAGTATTCTTTTGGTGCTGATAGAAGCACGACGCAGTAGGTATATTCTCAATATGGATTCTTCACAAACTTAATTCAGAGACTAACACACCAATTTCTCTTACAGTAACAAACCTTTCAATATAAATTCGCTTTCAATAGACACAGTTACATTAAGCTACCAAAACACATCTATCGTGTAATCTGACTTTTTGAAAGCATGAGAAACTGTTGCACTGAATGCAAATCCTCGACAGTGAATGTGATCAGCGTGCAAATCACCAATATTGAATACCACTTCATCATGATCCTTATGAATCTGGCCACTGAAGACCATGAATTCAACTCCCACACTGATTTAAAATCAATGTATGAAAACTGCAATCATGTCTTGAGTGTCCGCCCCCCTCCCAGCCTATTCATTCTGATTTTCACTATCCACGTTTGTCTTGTTTACATCAATAGACCTTGCCGCTTAATGCTATTGTTGTGTTCTTCACCTAATACCCCACATATCAGGAGATGTCATCTCTTTAGACGATCGAAGTCGACACTGACGGGATCCATTGCGGCCAAAGTCAGCGTAGCTCTGCTCGATCAGGCATCGGACCTTGACGAAAGTAGGAAGACCACTGCACCGAAGTACTTTACTCTGGGAATAGGGGGAGGAATCAGCTGTAGAGGAACTTGGGGACATGCTTGACTGGTCAACTAATCCGTTATAAGGGTCCACTGTCTCCATGTTTTGATGATGGAGAGGTATGTTTTCCTCCCAAAGTTCGTGTTTCTATTACTGCGAGGCGTTTGAATATGAAACGACTTATCTTGGAATATAGGATGCATCGTGTGTGTTTACCAAGAATATTGGGAATTTCTTTCCTATTATTACTAAGTTCTGAAAATAATAATTCTTGCATGTCTAGAAGTAGTGCTTGTTTTTCGTCTAATGAAAGAATGGTCCATTTGAAAAATAAATGGGTAAAGTTTTAATATGTTATATTTGAAACAAAATTTAACACATACGTTAGTTTGGATCTAAACACTTTTAATTTAGTATTTAGCAGTTGCCATTTTCCCAAGTAAAATGAATGGTGGTGAAGGGATTTGTAATAAACAGGGTTGGGAAAAAAATCTGGGTTTTTTTTTTTTTTTTTTTTTTTTTTTTGTAAAAAATAAAATAAAAAATAAATAAAAAAATTGCCGGGTTTCTTTTGGTTTAAATCAGGATTTTTAAAAATCCTTTTATAATAGCATGCATACATACATATTTATAAATAAAGTTTCCTTCTGAAAATAATTAAATTATAAGTAATTATAAGTAAATAAACAATTGTTTGCTACTTATGTGGACACTAAAATAATTAAATTTTAATATTTTATTTAGAGATAATATTTTTAAAATTTAGTATATAATATAATACAATACTAATTGTTTGTACATTTTACATGGAATATTGCTCTTAGATTCATCAATTATAATGGTGATAAGTTGTTCAAAATGATATTTTTAAGGTTTAGAAATAAGTTGTTAAAACACAAAACCTCTTAACAAATTTAAAATGAAGCCTATAATTTAAGTCTAATTAGTAAATTTTAATAATTATAAAGCATTATGGTATCTATTAGATTGATATAAAAAATTATTGTTGATACTTATAAGGATCATTTTAAATCATTGCAGAGGCGCAGCCATGAAAATATGTGGGGGTGGGGGGGGGATATGCTATAATTCGTGAGTAAATAAATAGAATTTCTGCACGCCATAAAGCTTATGCTAACTAATCAGAAAATTTCGGAAGTGGCTACGCCCCTGAACAGTTGCCAATAGTAATAATGATGAAACAAATTTAAGAGTTGCAAAATTATTTCTTGAATAATGTTTGATGATGAATTGAAAGTAATAAAATAGCATCAATTAAACGGTAAACAATAGTTCGAGAGACAGCGTGCCACAGATCGAGAGACCCTTTTTTGACGACAGCTGGCTGTGCCGGAACAGCCAGCTGTCGTCGAAAAAGGGTCTCTCGATCTGTGGCATGCGATGAATGTTTCGATCGTCCGCCCTCTTGCGGGTCGTTCAGTCGAGCGATGGCGACGGCTGCCCTTTTTTCAGCATTGGGAAAGGGTTGCGCCTCAGAGAGGTCAACTAAATTATGGTGTGCGTTTCTAATTTTTGATCATTTGAATCACAGGAAAACTATCTATTATCCCACTGTGCCACCCTTTCCCCTGCGCTATCAGCACGACACCTGATAGCCATACCATATGATAACATGCGTTAGAAAAACGCCTTTACAGGCCAAGGCTTCCTCGAAAAATAATATTAATTAGATACAGACTTGTCATACAATACAACAAATGTCCGGTCTGGAGAGGTTGCCGCTCATGAAAGTCGCGTGACGCTCTTGACCATTACCATATTTTGCTGCCAGGAATCAGAACTTAACATTGTTTCTTCTGGTTCGGGGGAGGAAAAAAAAAAATTAAATCTTCGGCCGTCCGACCATTTGACCTCCTGAATCGAAGGTCTTCAAAAGTGGGTACCAACCAGAGCAAAACGCTTTCTTCAAAGAAAATAAACGGAACAACAGCAGTCCACGTCTCTCCGACTGTGTTAACAATGAAAGTCGGTTATGAATCCTTCATCCTATGGGTGTACATGGTCAGCTAAACGGTTCCGCGCCGGGGCAAACATTGTGCAACAGCCATAATGTTAGCTATCTCTCTCTCCATTGTAAAAATGTAGCTTGGCGTTTTAATTTTTCGCGCAAAAAACGTCAGTGCCCTAATCGCCGAAGGACACAATTTTCGGAGACAAATGAAAGATCGCCGAAACAAAGCTTTTTTTTTTTTTTTTTTTTTTTTTTTCCGGCCGTTTCTTTGTGTTAGGTGTTTTTCCCGATGTTTATCGCGCCAGAAAAGGTATCTGAGCGGTCGGTCGAGACGAATTGGGTCTCTTGTTTGGCAGAATAATAGAAACACCGTTGGGTGCAGTGCAGTACAAAGCATTTTCTTTGCCAATTTTTTTGTGGGATAATACATGTGTAGCTTTAGAATGTAGCAAAGATGTTTTTTTTTTTTTTTTTTTTTTTTTTTTTTTTTTTGTTACGGGGTGCAGAATTTCTTAAGGATTCAATGATTTTTAGAGATTATACAGGGTGGCCATAATTAAACTGCAAGTGTTCAAGGGGTGCTGGAGAGAAAACTACCAGGAATATTCCGGTGAAACTTCGTATCTACACGTTTCTGAACATGCGCAAGTGAAACATGCAATAAAAAAAATCGCCATTTTCACCCGATAGATGGCGCTCTATCGTGTTTCAATGCTTATGGACGTCCTATATGCACATTTTAAGCCTATCGAACAGTGTAAAAACAAGACCCCATTGAGTAATGGTCCATCATGACTCTGAATAAGAAGGAACGTGCACTGTTAGTGAAGATATTCTATCAAAATGGTAGCCATTATTCAGCTACTCTGAAAGAATACCGGCGTATGAAACAATTAGGAAGAGGTCCAATGAGTGTCCACGAGAATAAAGAATGGTTTGATTGTTTTCCAAAGCATCTTTATGAATTGTTTAATGTGGGATCTTAATTTACGTTCATTTTAGATTACATGTTACAGTAAAAATTTAATTACGGAAGCGAATTGTGTGGAATTTTGATAAATTGTAAATGATGCTTTATATTGTTTATATGCCTCTTAAATGTCACTATGCTCTGTCTATCGGTTTTGGAAGTTGTATAGGCCACCGGTGAGCATTGAAATACGTTACAGCGCCATCTATCGGGTGAAAATGACGATTTATTTTATTTTATTTTTGCATATTTGACTTGCGCATGTTCTGAAACGTGTAGCTACCAAATTTCACTGGAATGTTCTCGGTAGTTTTCTCTCCCGCACCCCTTGAACACTTGCAGTTTAAATATGCCCCCCCCCCCCCTGTGCTTCCGATATTTAATTTATGAAACTTCGTTTATGAGAATTTTTAATGACTATGTCATTTTATCTCTCACCCTCTTATTGAAAAGTGACATAAAAATGAGACACGAAAATGCGGCATAAAAGTAAGAATAAATGTCCGCTGAAATTTTTAGTATGTGTTAAGTAAACCACCGATTTCTATAAGATCTCTAAGGTTGCATTTATTTAACAAAATGATTGTTTGAAAATTTCATCCGTTTTGTAAATGTTACATGAGAATGTGGCAACAATGTGTAGATAAAATAAAATGTTAGTATGTGTTACGTAAACTACCGATTTCTATAAGCTCCCTTAGATTGCATTTATAGTTAAATACTATTAGTTCACAACAGCTTTAATCTATGGTTACACTATTTCGTAAGCTGTAGAATAGGCATTCCATGTATTTTTTTATAAATAGGTGACAATCCTAAAAATTTCAACATAGGGTGACCAGGTGAAATGCACGAAAGATGAGAGATATAATGACAAAGTCCATTAATATCGTTTTAATATGGCAATAATGAAACTAAAAATTTAGGGGAGTTCAGGGGGGGGGGTCTCCTCCTGACGAGGCTCGAACAGCCGAGTTTATTTTCATTCACATCAATACATTTTATTAATTTAACACACTCGATCCAAAAAACTATAGATTTTTTGAAAACGTATTGTTTTGCGCGTCGCTGAATGAATTAAAAATGCTTTTGTTTTTAGAGACACGGTGAATATTCAATTTTAATCAGATAAACTACAGAAAGTCACTTATTTGACCCCCTGGCTAACTTGTAAAAAGGACGAAAGCCCATTACTCTGCGTGTTCTATATTTTAAACTTCAAGGAAAACACTAATTTTATAACAAATTTTTAAAAACTTAGCCAAGTTTTATTCTTCCGTAAGTCTTAATTAAAAAAAAAAAAAACAGTATGACAAAATGCATCTTTGTTTCATATGTTACACTCTATACTCATATTTATGCGACATTCTATACAATTCTCACATACTTTTGGTTCATCAGAAAATTAACTTTTTGGAAATAAGCAAAAGAGAAATTTGGAATTTTCCCAGACTTTGTGACAGTATGCTGGGAAAGGGGTGAGTCAAGACTAGCTCACGAGATGTATCGTGTATTACACACTGTATCACGTATTTACTTTGCTGCTGTCAAGTGTTCCAAAGAACAAGGCATGCAAAGCCATACTTTGTACGTAACTGTGTGAAATGTGTATAAGAATGCTATATCGGTAAAATATCGTGAGAGGTCAGATCAGTCTCGTTGCTGAAATTTTTTCACTTAAAAGCTGTTCGAAATTACATCTGGTTGGTTACGGTTAGTTAGTTAAATTGCCGTTTCATTCGCTAAATACGGCTGCTTGTTTTGGAGGGAAGAAAAGAAAAAACATTGATTGAAAAGAGGATGGGAATTCATTTCCAAATTCGAAAATGAAGAGACGTGACGTAAATAAGCACGCAAATTGCTTTTCGCAGTCAGTTACGCATTTTTAGAAATGCTTCTAATAATGGTAATTCCTACTGATTGATGTGGAAGTGCTAATGATTCAACTTAGAAATGAATCTGAAAGAATTTCAACTAAAGAGCAATTTAACCCTCTGACGTGCAGTGTTCCCGCTCTGGGAACACCCAACTCTGACGTTTTGACTGTTACCAGTCACGAAGAATGGATTGGATTTCTATCAAAATAGTAGCGGGTGGCAGAGCTGCACGAGAATCCTTTACATTTTAGCACGTCATTTCCCGTAAAAAAAAGGGTCACGATTCTTTTTAACGGCACTGACATCTGCTGAAAAATGGCAGAATGCGAGAACAGCTGGATAGTTTGCCCCATGTTGAAAAAAAGGGCAGCCGTGGCCTTCGCTCGACTTAACGACCAGCGAGAGGGCGGACGATCGAAACGGTCATCGCGTGCCACAGATCGAGAGACCCTTTTTAACACAGCTGACTGTGCGCACAGCCAGCTGTGTCAAAAAAGGGTATCTAAATCTGTGACACGCGATGACCGTTTCGATCGTCCGCCCTCTTGCTGGTGATTAAATCGAGAGATGGCAACGGCTGCCCTTTTTTCTGCATTGGGAAAGGGTTGCGCCTCAAAAGGATTAACTCTTCAACGCGCAACCATTTTCACGTCTATATAGCGGAAGAATTTTATATAGTGTCCAACGCTGAAAACGCACACCCGTTGCCATCTCTCGAGTTAACCACCAGCAACATGGTGATCGATCGAATCGCCAACTCGTTGCTACAGAACTAAGTCCTTTTTTTTTCTGTCACACAAATTTGATTTTAGCTCTGTAGCGTGATGGGTAATTCGATCGACCGCCATGTTTCTGGTACTAAATTCGAGAGATGGCAACCGGTTAACTTTGTCGGCTTTGGGACCCTTTAACCCTATTTTTTGCGACTAGCAGTTGAAAGCGTTAGAAAGAGGTGTTTTCACGGCGCGACCACCGCACGTTGAAAGGTTAAGTTTATCGTGCCAATCGTTAGCTTAGTTACTTCTTTAGGCAACGGCATGGTTTTTAAAATGTTAGAAGTTCGAACTTATTTTACCATTTTGGTCCGCGTCCTGCTCATAAGCGTAAAGTTTTCAAAATTATTGGGGGGGGGCGGGCCCCTCAACCACTTATTTTCACGTCAGTGGCGTAGAAAAAGGGGGGAGGGGGTTGGGGGTCATAACCCCCCATAAGGAATTTTTTGCCATACAAAATGTATATTCTTCACTCCCTTATCATACACCCGTATACATATATGTGAGTTGCAGAAGTCATAACCCCCCTCCATGAAACATTTATGGCTACGCCACTGATTCACGTACATATAACTTACTCATAGTTGCCAACTACTACGGAATAGAATTAACCACTTTTTCTACATGATTTTTCGGCTTAAAATATAGCAAAATTTTTGTGATGCGCGTGCGAGCTGGTTACTATTTTGAAAAAAATAATTAAAAAATAGACTGTTTACAAAAAGTGGTTAGTTCTATTCCGTAGTAGTTGGCAGCTATGACTTACTATATATAAGTGTCAATTATTGGAGGCGCTCGATCTCTGTGGGTCCATAGAATTCTATACCAATGTAAGGTAAGTATCCATGTTAGTATCTTCCTACCATGTTATAAGTTAAAAATAGAAGCAAAGTAAAAAATCCAAAGGAGAAAAAAAAAAAAAAGCATATTCGATGAGATAGTGCATTTTAGACACATTTGAACTTTTCTTTATTTCATACTTTACATTGCATAAACTGATTTTAATAAACCGGAGCCTGGCGAGGGCAGCTTATAGTAACATTGTGTGTTACGTGGCGTCACAATAAATACTAAATCATGATTGAAATCAAAAGAAGAAAATTTTTAAAAGTACAAGTAAAGGGTTTTTTTAAACATTTGTAAATGGCGTGAATGCTTTTTTTATGTTAGTATAAATGAGTTTTCTGTATTGAGTGATAAATTATTGGGTGGGCTCAGCCCCTATTCACAATTTATTGGGGGGGCTCGAGCCCCACGGGCCCATATAACTCTACGCCTATGGTCCTGCTGTCTTATTTTCAGAACGTATCTTCAGAGTTCTCTTGTATTCTTTGGTTTTAAAATGCTTAAATCGGTTTCCGAGTATCTTATTGCACGTGGTTGAAAGAAAAGTTGTATACTTTTATGTTTGTTCTTAAATGGAAGCACATCAATGAAGAATAAAATAGATGACGAAACTTTCTTCAATCGTCTCCATATTTCTTTTTTTTTTTTTAAAGCTCTAACTCTTTTTGATTAATTTAGTGATCGGAACTTAAAGATAACACAGTTTTCAAATGAAAGTCAATGTATTTTGATGGTTGGTTGGTTGGTTTTTTTGGCACAAGTTCCAGAAAGGACATACTGCGGCAGAGAAAAAGTTAAGCCATATACAGATGTGTTCAGGTAAAGGGTGTCATAAAAACCTAGTAAAAGCTGAAACGCAAAGGTGTAAAAGGAGACAAGTAAAAGTCAAAAAGTGGCCAAGTATCAGGTTGTAACGAAAGTTTTCCGCCCTATCTGCCTGAAAAACTAACTTCTAACTCCTTAGATAACTGTTTTTGAACTTTCGGTACCAAACCTGCACAGTGTCACGATACAACAATAGTACTTAAAGCTGTACTCATAATTCGTTGATATTCTGTAGCTGACTTTTTGCAACACAACTGGAAGTCAATGATGGTTCTAATCCTCTAGAGTGATAGTTCCGTTTGAGACACCTTATACTTAATGATAACTCTATTTTTTACAGATTTCACAACACAGTGTTATCAAGTAAGCCTCTTTCTTTCAAATGCCAAAAATCGTTTGACAAAATAGGAGCCAATACGCCAACGAGAACTGTGTGCTGACGAATTTTGCGGTGGCGGGAAACTTTCGTTACAACCTAATAGATAAAAGAAGTAAAATAAAAACATCTAGGATGGGGGCTCCCATCCAGATACCAGTCAGACAAAAGTGTATATTTCGTACAGAATAAAAAATGTTTGTGCATCGGAGAAAGGCAACCAAGTTACGGTGTGTGATTTCACCCAATGAGTTGTCAAGTTTGGGATAAGAACAGTTGAAAAATTTTTGGTAAAAATCAATAAAAGCAGTGCATGAGGTTAAGAGATGACGAATGGTGAGCTTGGTATGACAATGGGAACATTCTGGAGCTGGTTCACCCAAGAGTAAGTGCCTATGAGTAAGCCTCGTGTGCCCAATATGGAGACGTGTCAAAATGACATCTAGTCTTCGATAGGGATGCGATGACCCATATGCGAGAGCTGGGTGAATGGAATGAAATTTGTTTGCGGTTTCGTTGTCCCAATTATCCGTCCAGATGCCTTTTACTATGCGACAGATACAATACAGAATGCGAGAACAGCTGGATAGATTGCCCAATGCTGAAAAAAGGGCAGCCATTGCCATGGCACAGCCAGCTGCGTCAAGAAAGGGTCTCTCGATCTGTGTGGCACGCGATGAGCGTTTCGATCGTCCGCCCTGTTGCGGGTCGTTAGGTCGAGCGATGGCAACGGCTGTTCTTTTTTCAGCATGGGACAATCTATCCAGCTGTTCTCGCATTCTTCCATTTTTCAGCAGATGCCAGTGCTGTTAAAAATAATCGCGACCATTTTTTGACGGGAAATGCTAAACAGTAAAGGATTCTTGAGGAGCTATGCCACCCACAACTATTTTTATAGAAATCCAATCTGTTCTTCGTGACTGGCAACAGTCAAAACGTCAGAGTTGGGTGTTCCCAGAGCGGGAACTCCTTTTTTCAGCATTGGGAAAGGGTTGCACTTCAAAGGGCTAAACAGGAAAAGGGGGGGGGAGAAGTGGATTATACTTTTCATCCATGCTCCAAATAGTTGATTTTAGGCACTTCTCTCGTGAGGGGTGAAATATCTCTTCACCGTTATTCGCCAAATAACGTGCGCGTGAAAAACAGAATTTTCATCGAATTGTCTGTGACGACGAATTTGCACAATACCCTTTCACAGTTCTAACAACTCCGGTGTCTTTGTCCTGGACGAAGAGGCACACCATGGTCTTTTGTTTCTCTGTTTCAAAGAACCCTTCCGAAAAAAAAAATAAGTAATAAGTATCCATGACCTACACCTCATTTGCATATAGTAACATTTTGCAATAGACTTGTGTCTGAAGCCTTCTTAGTATTGTCATACAGTAACGCATTACTATTGTTTGAAAAAAAAAAGGTCTACTCGAATATATACAGTACATACCTAACGTAATTCTATTCCTTTGTGGATTGTTTGAAAAAAAAAAAAAAAAAAGTAAAATTATTTTTTTAACATGTAATTTAACAACGGTCTCTTAGACTGAAAAATATCGGCTTATATTTCTAATTATGGTGGTTACTGACTGTTTAATATAAAACGCATACATGTAACCGATTTATGAATTGTTTGTAGAATAGTAAACAAAGAATTTTCTAACCCACGCAAGAGCACTTGGACGTTAGAATTCTAATCGAATTTATGGTTTTTAAGTAGTATGCGTGATTGACATAGTTTCTACGTCATTAAAAATACATAAAATCGACAAAAATCATATTTTACTCAATAAAAGTTATAGTATGAATTGAAAAATTCTTTATTTCATTTAGAAGATCTTTCCGAATGGTATATTCTATTAAAAATGTATGTTTCAACACTTCGTAAACATCGTCAATCTCTGCATTTGTAAATTCTTCCCAGAAGGCTCCACTTTAGTTCAGCGATTTGTTTTACAGAGAATATACACTCATTGGTTGTATGCAAGGGCATAGCCAAGGGGGGCGTCATACCCCCCCCCCATGAGGAATTTTTTGCCATACAAAATGTATATTCTTCGCTCCCTTATCACACACATGTATGCATATATGTGAGTTGCAGTAGTCGTAACCCCCTCATGAAAAATTTCTGGCTACGCCACTGGTTGTATGATTTTTTGAAGATTACTGTAGTTATTTGAACGACTGAAAACCCTGGCCAACAGGCTATACACTTTTTTTTTCTTTGTTCGGAAAAAAGGGTAATACTGACGTTAAAAGAAATGAACCGTTTGAAAAGCGCGTGGACGCGCCTCCAGATACAGTCACTTAAAAAAGCATTCGTGTAATAACCAAATTTCTTATTTTAGTTTTGTAAACAACTCATTAGATTTTGATAAAACACAAAATTAGAAAGAAATAGGCGAAGTTATTATTATGTATCACATCATTTCCTGTTACTTAGAAAAATATTTTAATTATGAAACAGACATAGGAAATTTAACTTATGCTCGAATGCCCACGCGCTTAACCCTTTGAGGCGCAACCCTTTCCCAATGCTGAAAAAAGGGCAGCCGTTGCCATCACTCGACTTAACTACCAGCAAGAGGGCGGACGATCGAAACGTTCATCGCTGTGCCGTACAGCCAGCTGCGTCAAAAAAGGGTCTCTAGATCTGTGGCACGCGATGAACGTTTCGATCGTCCGCCCTCTTGCTGGAAGTTAAGTCGAGCGATGGCAACGGCTGCCCTTTTTTCAGCATGGGGCAATCTTTCCAGCTCCTTGGGCAATATCTCCAGTTCTCGCATTCTTCCATTTTTTGGCAGATGTCAGTGCTGTTAAAAAGAATCGTGACTATTTTTTTTACGGAAAATGACGTGCTAAAAATTAAAGGATTTTCATGGAGCTACGTCACCCGCAACTATTTTTATAGACATCCAATCTATTCTTCGTGACTGGCAACAGTCAAAACGTCAGACTTTGGTTTTGATAGAGCGGGAACACTGCTGCGAGCTAAAGTGTTAATGGAAGGTTAAAAATAAAGCACCATGTAAGATACACGTATCATAATAATTTTTAAAAAATGTTTTGATATTGCATAACAGTTTATTTCTGTTAAAAAAAAGTTGAACATTTCTAGTAACTCGAAAAAAAATATATAGTTTTAAAGGACCGACTAAAAGTTTGGAAGTCATGCACATATTTGTGAGTCTCATTTCCATGCATTATAAATGCATTCATATACAATTTTTTGTATCCAAATCTAACAAGCAGTAGTCACAACTTCGCAAATACTTTTAATGTGGTGTCGCTTTGTATAAAACATATCCATATTTCGAGTGATCAAGACACATTAGAAACATGCATAAAATTTCTGAACTTTTTCTGTTGCCAGCCTATGGCTTTCTGCGCCATAATTAGGGATAATACATACCCCGAGAGAGCAGTTCGAACTATTTAGTGTTCAGAAAATAGCATGCCTCTATGGTTGTTTCGTAATTTTCTTGCTCGTGATTTAAGATTTCCATTATGAACGCCCGTATGACAAAATTCACCATTTTGTGGCTAAAAATAATCTTCCCAAACAGACGCACATGCGAAAGTGGTTCTTCGTCGTTTTATCCTACACGCAAATATCAGTGTTTTACGCGGGTTCACAAAGAATTCGACGCGATTTCACTTTCCTTTAAGGGCATCCCTCTCCAACTAAAATCACTTTCGGATTCCTCAAGAAAGACTTTTCTCCGGGTAATCTGCATAATTATCGTAAACCTGCCGAAAGATGCGACATTCTTTTTTATTTCTTCTGATGGAATTCTGTTTATATAAATTGCATAATAGAGTTGCATGATGGGATACTGTTAGAGGGAAAAGAAATGCTAAATTGTCCCTTTGTTGTTTCTAGAAATCATGAGCCTTTTTTGGAAGAGGGGAATCGTTTATAAATTGTGTTTATTCTATTTCGAGGAAAGGTTTTGTGTAAACTCTGTTATTTAGAGCTGAATTATATTACTTCGACTACACCCAAAGTTGCATGATTGAAAACTGGGTCAATGATTTAACTATTCGCTGTCCGAATGGAGTTCCCCAGTAGTAACAGCTATACAAATACCGTGGAGTGATTCACAAGGCCATCAGAAGAACATCTGTAGTTAAGAGTGCGAGTGAAATAATTTACGTTTTATTTTAGCGAATGTATTATTACACTTTTTGATTTTGCATTTTGACGTGTGATCTACTGATATGTAGTATATAAATCTATATTTATTTCAGTAAATACCCATTTTCTACCTCCTATCTGTTAAAACAATCTTTGTGCTAACTTTATGTATAATCACCTTGACACTGCATTGAGTTACTGCACATAAAATAGAGAAATTATCTATATAATTATAAGTAAACTTTTATTCTTAATGCAGTAAATCTACTATTATTTTATTTATTTATTTATTTTGCAACTTTTGTTCGTTTCATTGCTGCTCTTTGAAATCTTGTTGTTGAGGTAAGCTTAGCGTGACTCAACATTTAGGCGTGGTGCCTCATTCTGACTTCTGGTTTTATTTTGAAAATTAATTATTTAGGAATTGTTAAACTTTTTCAAGGCGAATTTAAATTGTACACGAAGAAAATCTATTCAGCCACACCTGATCTGTACTGATGAAATTTCCTTATCGACTTACCTTAACCTTCTTTCATACAAAGATTTTAAATAAGAGTTGCACATTGCTTTTTAATATTTGCTTAGTTTAAATTAAAAAACATTGCGGGGAAATTTTTCCTTTGAAAATCACTTTAAACTATGTTATTCAATGATTTCATAGCCTAGAAAAAAGTTGTTGAAGCTTTCATACTTTTGCATTGAATATGAGCAAACTTTCATATAAAATGGATTCCAAAAAGTTTAGTTTCTGTACTTAACGCATTAATTTCTATTTTCTTTAAATTTGTGTGAAAATCTTTTTGAATCTACAAACATCTGTAGTCAGTGTTAATCAAATTACAATTCTCGACCCCTTTTATTACACTTTAAACTTTACTTACTTTACGGAATGATGAGTGTAAAGAAAATGGTCAACGGTAAAAATTGCCATTAGTTTTTTTTACATCAAACCAAACTGATTCCATCACCAACTTATGGTTAAGTGAATGGACAACCTGAAACATAGTGCACATTATTTCTTCGATATATCTGCGATAGCTCTAATAAATACGGTTTAATAGACTGTCTGTAGTAAATTTAGTTTTCTTGATTTAAGTTTACAAAATATTTAAAGAAGTACCCATAAGCATCAAGATGCAGCTCTGAAATATATCAACAGTTTTGGGTGCTTTCGCATTATGCACTCATGCTAGTAGTATAGCGGCTTTTCCTCACTAAATAAAGTAGTTTTGTACTTTGCCATTCAGCAGATTACACCGGTCATCAATTTTATTTTATTTTTTTTTGGGGGGGGGGGTCTGTTCTTATGCTTAAATTCTGGTTCTAGACATTGGAAAACACTTAAATTTTCATTTTTAGTTCTTAAAGTTTGCTTTTCTCTGATTTACGTCGATAAGTATATTTTAATTTCTTTCATAAACGAAAGATGACAGCACTTTGATGAACCCGAAAGTAAACTGTATTATTATTTGTGTCTCTGTAGTATTGCTTGTAGTATTATTTGTAGTATTATTTGTAATATTATTATTTGTTTATATTATTATTTACTCATACGAACATAAAAGAAATACGAAAAATATTCACTTTTAGGCATTAAAGACATTAATTTTTTATTATTTTACATTTATACAAGTTTTTGTTTGTAACATAATCTTGGCATAATTTACGACGTTTGCAGTGCTATTTCTCTACACGTGATACATATTCAATGAGAATTATTTTTGCTTGTTCATGGAAATTAAAAATGTATCATTATTTCAAAATTTAAATAAATTAAAGAAATGTTAACTTGCATTTTGATCTCAAATGTGTTTTGCCGTGAGGGAAAAATAAGGAGGTTTATACACTGATAAGAAAATCACAGGTACAACTAAGAATGTAAATGTAAAAACAAAATTTATTAAGTGTTTCTGTCTTTCATGATAAATACAATTTTGATTGAGTAAGTCTTGAACATCTGACTGCGAAATACGATGAAAATTTTCACATTTACTGGACGTATAAAATGTAATAGAAACTGCTTGTCAGTCATGTGTTCTACTAATTGCAGACAAGGGAATATGTTTAGATTCAGATCTGTAGATCTAGTCCCTTCTTGGTTGAAGAATTATGTGTTGTGTTCATGCTGTTGTTGCTGCTTCATAAGCTACTATAGTTAAGTGGTGAAGAGGCTATGACGACTATTGAAGAGAAATGTCTATTGCTTTTATCTGTAGCACTCTGTTCTTGGTTGAAGAAATATGCTGTTCATGATACTGTAGCTGTCGTTGTTATTTCATCGGCTATTGTAGTCAGGTGGCGAAGAGGCTATGGCTACTATTGAAGAGAAAGTCTATTGCTTTTATCTGTAGCACTCTGTTCTTGGTTGAAGAAATATGCTGTTCATGATATTGTAGCTGTCGTTGTTGTTTTATCGGCTATTGTAGTTAGGTGGTGAAGAGGCTATGGCTACTATTGAAGAGAAAGTCTATTGTTTTTATCTGTAGCACTCTGTTCTTGGATGAAGAAATCTGCTATGTTTATGATATTGTAGCTGTCGTTGTTGTTTTATCAGCTATTGTAATTAGATGGCGAAGAGGCTATGGGAACTATTGAAGATGAAGTCTATTGTTTTAATCTCGAACTGGTCTGGTGCAGGAGAGTCTGGAGAAAAATTTTCGGATTCGTCTAAATTTCTTTTTCTTTGGAATGATCATGACTGTTGCATTTGGATAGACTTGTGTAGCTGGAAGAGGTTCTATGGTTGATGGCTGGACTGGATATGCTATTGGTTGTTCGACTTCATATAGATCATCTTTTATCTCGTCTGTAATTGTGAACTGAGTGTTAGTAGAATCGTCTATTGCTTGGAAACATTCGAGGATAGGTGGAGGAGGTTCTTTTTCTTCTATTACTGGCTGCTCTTGTGACTTATTTTCTATTTCTGGTGGTAATTCTTCAAGTCCAAAATGGTTTAATAAATATCTATCAATTTCAAAGAGGATCCTGTGGCTATGGATGTCTATTGAATCGTCAAGAGTTGAGAAAAGTTGCCAGGTTATTGCAGGAATGTGTTGCTGATAATTGCTTGGTCCAGGGTTAATTGAAAAATAGTTATCGAAGTGTTGAATGACTATTTCTTCCACTAGAAAATATCTATTGTCTATTGAATGGTATGAGCTGGCAATACTTGAAGCTGACGAGGTGGATGCACTGTCACTATTGTCTTGTGATAATTCATGGACGGAGTTTGGAACTATGGAATTGGCTGTCTCCTTCTTCACCACCGAAGATCCCCCCGAGATGTCGGCACGAGGATCAAAAGCATCAAAATACTTCAATAACTTTACTATACAGTAAACGAAAATAGTAATAACAGCACCAAAGAAAATCACCGCCATTCTTTGATAAAGGTCTTTATTAGACTAACGTTGATTGTTAAAATTCGATAGTTGTATTTTTATTTTTTTAAACAATGAAAAATACCTTAATTAATTGCAACATAACATCATCTTTCTTGTCTCAACAATTAAAAAAATAGAAAGTCGGTATTGTATAAATGTTTTGCTTAAACAATGTAAAACCAGAAATATGTTAATTCCATTCATACTTTATAACTTGGATATTTGCCACCCACGGTGAGATGGGATATTTCACTTCGCTGATTAAGCCTATCTGTCAAAGGATTATGTATATGTAGAAAACTGTTTTATTGACAACCTAAATGGGGAATAATTATTGTTTATGTGCACGTGTGTAAAATGCCACACAATGAAAAATCGCAAGGATCCAAGCTGTTTCGACTTTATTTTTCATTTTGCAAAATTAGATAAAAAATAAACTGTTTCGAAAAAATTCAAATACATATATAATTTTGAATAATAACAATATAAAGGGTTCAATTTTGCATGTATTCAAATTCCATCTCTTCAATATTTTCATCCAGGGTTCGAAAATAACTGTGGTTTGCTCGTCCTAGACCCCCTAAAATAGATAACGGACCACGAGAAAACAAAATTTGCTCCTCAGTCAGACCAGTAACGTTTTATTTACAATTTCTCTCTCGCAAACTTTCCACATTTAATTCCACA
Source organism: Cheiracanthium punctorium (assembly GCA_038373885.1). Lineage (NCBI taxonomy): Eukaryota > Metazoa > Arthropoda > Arachnida > Araneae > Cheiracanthiidae > Cheiracanthium > Cheiracanthium punctorium. The sequence goes on along the minus strand of JAWZYV010010530.1, from coordinate 94,409 downwards.
ATACATGTCACATAATTTTATTTATTTTATATTTTTTTATAACTGCTACTTATGTTTTTAAATCAAGCTTTTAACGAGAATCAATAGATATTGCTCATATAATTTCTTTTGCTTTGCAGGTTCTTTTTTTTTAATTTCTATATATATGATGTTATTATTTATCACAAATCTTGAATAAAAAGACTTTTATATCCAGCAAAAACTTTTCTGATCCTAATTTAGAGTGGAATTATAAAAAATATATATATATTGGGTTGGCAACAAAGTAATTGCGTTTTTCCGTATGTCAATATTTCGCCTGGCCAAAACTACTGAAGTTAATTATGCGAAATTTGGCACGTACGTGAGTTCTTCAACATAGGTGCTAGATCAGAGAGCATTTTCCAAAATTCGTAATCTTAGGGGGGGTAAGGGGCCAAAAAGTTCCTTTCACATATCCCGCGTGATCTCAAATAAAAATAGAGATATCCGTGAAATTCTTTCTGTAAAATACAGCAGTCACGAATACCTAAAAATTAATTTCAGGACATTTTTAATAGGAGGATAGAAGCGAAAAAAGGGGGAGGGTGGCCCTCTTTTACGGACGAAAAAAAATACTGCCAGTGAAATTCTTACTTTAAAATGTAAAAAATATGAATCGTATGTTCAGGCACAGCTTACCTGTAATTAAAAACTTTTTGAAAACTTATTTGCTTGAATTTTATACAAGAAAACGCAATTACTTTGTTGCCAACCCAATAAATCAGTGATTTTTGCCAAAAAATTGAAAAATTGCTTTAATTTTTCAAAAGCAAAATTTCATTAAAAATATATATATATATTTTCCTTAGTTTCGGCGTAGGAGAAACTAAAATTAACCCTTTGAGGCGCAACCCTTTCCCAATGCTGAAAAAAGGGCAGCCGTTGCCATCGCTCGACTTAACGACCAGCAAGATGGCGGACGATCGAAACGTTCATCGTGTGCCACAGATCTAGAGACCGTTTTTTGACGACAGCTGGCTGTGGCACACGATGAACGTTTCGATCGTCCGCCATCTTGCGGGTCGTTAAGTCGAGCGATGGCAACGGCTGCCCTTTTTTCAGCATTGGGCAATCTATCCAGCTGTTCTTCGCATTCTTCCATTCTTCAGCAGATGTCAGTGCTGTTAAAGATAATCGTGACCATTTTTTGACGGGAAATGACGTGCTAAAGAGTAAAGGATTCTCGTGGAGCTATGTCACCTGCAACTATTTTTATAGAAATCAAATCTATTCTTCGTGACTGGCAACAGTAAAAACGTCCGAGTTGGGTGTTCCCAGAGCGGGAACTCTGCGCCTAAAAGGGTTAACATGTAGTAGTCAGACAAAATCGTGTTGACCAGTGCTATCTGCCGACAACGATTACCCATGGTTACCGTGGCCCCACCCGATTTTCCAGAAAAATTGGGAGGTTCTAACTGCCCGTCTACGTCTTTTAAAACAATGAAGCATTTTCAATTCTCTGTTCACCGGAGCGTTCGGAAAAAATGGTACGCTTTGAGCCCAAGCCCCGGATTATCCTCCATTTTGGAGTCGCCCAGGACGATCCAGCTAGTTTGTTGCCTGAGTCAGCCCTCGCTCCCTCCCTTCCAAAAAAAGTTGATTGACCCTCTTACAGAAAAAAAAAACAGATAAAGAAGAGTCCAAGGAAAGACATCACGCTACGTTGGAGAAGACGAATTATATGCACTCTCTATCTGTGTAATAGCTTGCCGCCTACTTTAAAAAAACATGCACGGCTTCGCTGTGCCCACAATCGCTTACGCGCTAGCCCGGTCATCTGTCTAACTCTGGATGATTCCGCTGATAAACGTGTGGAAGAAGATACACTTCTTGGTCAATCGTAAAAAAAAAAAAAAAGAATGTAGGGGTTTTCTCAGCGTCCGAAGGCTCTCAGAGCTTTACTCAAGCGAGTTGTTGTGGCCTCGTTTTCTCTTGTGGTGCGATAGGATCTTGCGTATTGACCACCCTCTTGTGGTACTCACTCGATGAACCATGACTTCACCTTTCCCTTCCTGTAAGCATTTGGACGTGGAAGGTGGTTAATGCCAGTTACGCAATTGATTAACCCTTTGAGGCGCAACCCTTTCCCAATGCTGGAAAAAGGGCAGCCGTTGCCATCGTTCGACTGCACGACCCGCAAGAGGGCGGACGATCGAAACGTTCATCGCGTGCTCGAGAGACCCTTTTTTGACGACAGCTGGCAGTGCTCGCGCACAACCAGCTGTCGTCAAAAAAAAGGTCTCTCGATCGGTGGCACGCGATGAAAGTTTCGATCGTCCGCCCTCTTGCGGGTCGTTCAGTCGAGCGATGGCAACGGCTGCCCTTTTCCCAGCATTGCGCAATCTATCCGGATGTTCCCGCATTCTTTCATTTATCAGCAGATGGCAGTGCTGTTAAAAAGAATCGTGACCATTTTTTACGGGAAAGGACGTGCTAAAAAGTAAAGGATTCTCGTGGAGCTAGGTCACCCGCAACTATTTTTATAGACCCGCAACTATTTTTATACCCTTTAACGCGCAGTGTTCCCGCTCTGGGAACACCCAACTCTGACGTTTTGACTCTTGCCAGTCACGAAGAATAGGTTGGATTTCTATAAAAATGGTTGCGGGTGATACAGCTCCCCGAGAATATTTTACTTTTTAGCACGTCATTTACCGTAAAAGAAATGGTCACGATTCTTTTGAACAGCACTGACATCGGCTGAAAAATGGAAGAATGCCAGAACAGCTGGATAGATTGCCCAATGCTGAAAAAAAGAGCAGCCGTTGCCATCGCTCAACTTAATTACCAGCAAGAGGGCGGACGATCGAAACGAATGAAACCCCTTTTTGACGACAGCTGGCTGTGCCGCACAACCAGTTGTCGTCAAAAAAGAGTCTCTAGATCTGTGGCACGCGATGAAAGTTTCGATCGTCCGCCCTCTTGCTGGTCGTTCAGTCGAGCGATGGCCACGGCTACCCTTTTTCTGCATTGGGAAAGGGTTGGGCTTCAAAGGGTTAAGGAGCATTCTGATATAAGTTTCTGTGATGAAACAACGCTGTGTGAACGCAATTTGCCAGTCCTAGGGTGGAGCGAACGGTGCGACCGCTATGGCATCCCCAAAATACCTAATTATATACTACATTGTCATCAATCGTATACAGTCGAACTCCCTTATAACGAGCGCTAAGGGACCGCTATATTTGCTCGTTATAATCAAATACTCGTAAAACACGGGTTCATGAAAAAATCAGAAATATTCATGCTTACTTTACTATGTTACTTATGTTCTTTTTTTTTCTGTACAGTACTAAAGAAGTTGGTTATTTTGCTTTGACTCTCTTATTGTCTTCTTGTATTCTTGTTCGTTAAAAAAGATTCATAGACCTAAAATCAGGGTCCGTTGCACCCCCCAGACTCTAAAAAAGTTTGAAGTTTTTCTCCACACTCAAAAGGCATTAGGTTTGTTGCGGTCAGTTCAGGTTATTCGTCACTATCATCGTCGCTTTCATAGACTTTGAACCGTTAAATGAATTTTTTCAAGAAAGGATCAGCTGAGCTGGAAAGTTGGAGGTGAATAGAAATTTTATGAATATGCAAAAATATTCTTCGCTATAACAGGGGTTTACTCGCTAAAAGCGAGTTACATTCCCATAGATTTAACATTGTACCAATCTAATATTTCTGATTTCCTCGTTCAATCCGGGTCCTCGTTATAAACGAGTTCGACCGTAATAAGGCATCCCGTTACTATTTCCTACTTACCCTTACTTCTGATGGATGACACAATTGTTCTAGAACCGAAATATAATTGTTCGAACCTTGTTTAAGTCTGGGAGACAATTTCCAACACTGTTGGACTGTTAACGACTTTACGGATGAGGTAAAACAGAGATGGAGAACCAGCGTAACTGAATCCTGTTATCCTTTTTTTTTTTTTAAACATATTTCAATTCAAAATTTTTTTACTTAATTATTCCCTACAGCCAATGTTGAAAGCGTTCGCACGCAGATAGGGTTTTCCCAGAGCCATTGCGGGCACTTATAAAAGTACAAGTGAGCCAAAATTTTTAAATTGTCGTCCCAACAGACAAACTTATCAGAGGGCTGTGGACATTCTAAACGCGACCGCAACGTTTCTATAGGGTGTTCCAAAATTTACACACGATTTGAATTTACAAAAATAATTAATTTTAATGTTGACAACCAAAATAATAATAATAATAATAATAATAATGTGATAACTGACAGTTTAGGGTTAGTAAAAATGCATGACTATACGACAGAACAAAGCTTTTTTTTTTGCATTGTTGAACAATATTTCAAGCATAATGAAATTTTGATTCATGTTGATTTTGATGAATGATGGGAAAGATCGTGCGATTTAACATCACTGGATTTCTTTCTGTGGGGTTATTGGAAGTCAAAGGTCTATGTCGACAAGCCCACACCCACCTGTGCTTTGAAGGAGCATGTGCATAAATAAAATTTCAGCCACATTTATGCAAAATGGTCCGGGAAAATTTTCGACAAAAGAGTACGTATATCCCAGCAAAGCCGGGGAGGTCATTTGTCCGATGTGCTATTCCTTAATTAACCCTATCGTATGAACATTAAGTTTCAATTTTAAAAAATCTGGAGTGACTCCACTCCACTGTCCGAACACTTACGATTAAGCTCATGACCAAGCATTTAAATAAAATTTAATTGATGAATCATTCAAACATATATACCAAATGGAAGCTCCATCGAATGCGCCGTTTAAACGCTAGCGCTCTTTCAAGAATTTCTCCCCATATGACATTATGTAAAAAGAAATCTTGGTCGTAGCCCTGTAGAAAAACTGTAAGTCCTATACACATCAAAATCAATACCGGTCTTACGATGATGGTTTATAACATGTATATCCAATTTGAGCTCAATCGAATTCCCCCGTGTAGGAGCTATCGTGTTCACTCACATACACACACACACACACACATACATACATCTCGTAAAAATAACATCCATGAATTCAGAAGACCTCAAAAGGTGTCCATACACCAAAATCTCGAAGTCGAATTTTTTCATGATTACAATACTTCCTTACATGGTACATGTTTGGAAAGTAAAAATACAATTGAAAAAAAAACACGTCATTTAATCAAAATTTCTTGTCTGTCTATCTATTTAATTCAAATCTTGCGTAAATTTTTTGACATTCTACTTAGGATGATACGACCTGTTGAAGTGGAGGATTCTTCCATGATTTTACTTTTTGTTTTTACACCCAAAAAATTAAAAAAATTTACACGAAACAAATTTCGTGGAATGCAGAGAGACTTAAATCGTTCCACGATGTAGAATCCTAAAACATGCGCAGCATTAGAAGAGAATTTCAACCCCACACATCGTTATGAAATTGTAATGCTATCTTCCTCCCACGTTCATTGCAGGCAACTTCTCTACCAAGACACATTACAAACTAAACAAAAAAGCTTGGATAATCTTTTGTTGTTGTTAGCCAATTTCGCGCCATCCCAGACACAAAAGATGAAAGCAAGTGGGTGCTTTACCTGTATTGTTTAAATTATTTACCTTTATGATAAGCAGTTTTGAATAGGAGTAATAGTTTAAAATCTGGGAGAAGACTTGTTTTTTATTGTTCTTCTTCAGGTAATGTAATTGGTTAGTGCAACCCATCCATTTTATTACGCACAAGGAGATAAGCGTTACGACAGTTCTCTGTTGAAATAAAGCAATTGTGTGAAGGCGTGGTGTAAAAATGATAATACCTGAATTAAAATTTGTTATTTTATAGAAGTTCATAAAGATTATCGATGAATTTAACGACTTTTCTTTGGTTTTGGGGTATCGTCTATTTTGTTGTGCGAATTCAAGTATCGAACAACATGCCGTTTACTTACATAGATGAATAATTTATGAATGTTTTTAAACATTATTGTATACAATGTTTCTATCAACTTTGGACAGTAACATAATAGTTACTTGTAATATCTTGTTACTTCAAACATAATGGAAGCAAACATTTGATAGTTTTCTGATATAATTTTCTCGGCTAGTGACGGGCGTGCCATTAAACTCATATGTTATATATTACGTTGTTCTCGATTGCTCGCAAACAATTTTAAAAACATGGTTTTATATTTATTTCAAATATTTATTGATATAATTTAATGGTGTTTTAATGCTGCATTTTATTTTTATTCCAAATTATTTTATATTATTAATTCCCGTTGAGCTCATTTTTTTTTAATCATTATCATTGTGTCAGTAGATAAGCCCTGTTATAGAAGTAAATACAATAGGTGGTTGCTAAGGACATTTTTTAAGTTTTGGAGAGTATCTGCTCTTCTGAGGCTAAATTTAGCCGGAAACTAATATTCGACGCTTTTAAAAAAATCCAAATTTACATTTGGATTTTTAACATTTTGTTGCATGTAAATCTGTTGATCAGAATATAAGTCATTAAAATCCCGTAGGATAAATTACAGTTGGTGGATTTCTCAAAAATGTGAAGGATACTCCAAGCTAGCCTCCTATTTGGAAACATATTTCTGGCGCCACATTTGGCGATATATCTCAAAAAGTCGTCAAGCCTGGAGACTTTTATCGCAATTTTGTGGAAGGGGCTCGACCGGCTGCTAATGTTAGCTAATTTATTAATGGATATAGATTGATCTTTTTCATTAGAACTATCAGCTGTTTTGGTCTTCATTTAAACTTTAAAAAATAAAACTTCCAAATAAAAATCTAAAATTTAAATTTAATGATTGCTATAAAAAATATTTTTAAAAAGTGAAATTTTAATCCATGAAAGAGATATGTGAAATTGACACGAAAATCAATTTCCTCAAACATATTAATGCAGTATATTTCTGTCATCAACATTTACAGACATAATAAACTTGTTAAAACTTACACTAAAATCATCTTGGATATTATGGTCAAAGAATGTAAATATTTTTTTTTTTTTATAAAACGTACCTATATTTTAAATCGAATATATATGCGCATGTGTTTTAAGAAGCACAAAATATTCACTGACACCGAGGTATGATTTATAATATATATATATATATATGTAATGTATAAAAAGGTAATTTGGGTTTTACTAGTTTGGGTATTGTTCAAGCGGGTACTTTTACTGTAAGTTTTGCTTTCCTGTCATACTTGCCACGCGCGCTCTGGAGCTATGTTTTATTTATTTTGTTATTTGTCAGACGTCAGGCCGTCGATTCTGAGTACTTTAGAGTGTACACGTGTCCCCACGCCTTTGTAGCCCCGGATGCGGGTCATGTTGGTAAATGTGTGTGGTTCGATCAGAGATAAGAGAGAGGCGGAGTTATGTCTTCGCAAACCACGTGGTGTGGTAAGCGTAAATACTCTCGCACATCGAAAATCGAGAGACTTCTGCCACTGGAACCTCTTAATGAGTCCACGCTGATTTTTGTACCCGTCTCCCCTCTCCCCATTATAGTTTACCCCCAGTTACATTATATTGTAACTTAAAGATGATGTTTAATAAACCGTTTTACCTGCCTTAACTGTGGAACTTTACTGAAATATCTGACGTCACAAACACACACATATATATATATATATATATATTTACTTCAAACTAATTATTTTCTTCCATTTCCTAGTAAAAGTGTTCATTACCCCAGTATTGAACGTGAAAAAGCTATGTCATTTCCGAAACGGAAATAAAATAAAAGAATAAATGACTATAATTAAGAAAACCTCTCCAGAAAAAAAAAAATAAAAAAACTGTAAACACCAATTATTTAAGCTGTGGTAACCTGAGAAAAGTAATCTTTTCTCGTGAATGTTTGCTCACTGCGTTTTCTTTTTTTTTTTTTTCTTTCGCTTGTTAGCGCGATACAACTATTCGCCAAGTTAAGTGTTAAAAAGACTTAAAGACCCCTCTACGTTCGAGAGTGGGCTGCGCGCGCAACCTTCCGTCACACTGCGTTGCCCATTACGGCCTGTTAAATTTCTCCGTCTGATCGACGTCTCAACTGAAGTGAAGGAAGAGACCGGAAAACGAAGAAAGCGAAGGTTCGAATTCGACCCAGAATCGCACGTTTTTTTTTCATTCTAATTTCTCTTTAAAGCAGAAGTGGTCCGAATCCGGGACAATTAGCCACCGCATCGTGGCTTAAAAACGCTTTCGCTGTCACACAGCGGGCGGTTAATTACACGAAGAGGGAAAGCTGAATATTTGTTTTTTTGGGGGTAATTTTTTTTAAAAAGATATAATCACTAAGCACACAGTGATTATTTCAAGCACAAATTGCAGTGGTAAAAGTTTTTGGTTTTCTTCTTTCTAATGGCCAGGTCAGCGGCCTACTAGATGTTTGACCAGTGCAGGGGCCGATTTGTCAAGTTCGGCGCCCTGGGCAAAAGTGAAGGATTGGGGCAGTGACCTATTATTGCAAGTTTGTCGGGGGGGGGGGCAGTTAGTTAGAAGACTAACATATACATCCATTTTATGGAAGTAAAATAGGATCTTTTACATTAATTTCTTTTTTCTCGGCGGGGGCGGGTCGCCCCTCCGCCCCCTCCCCTTTAATCCGCCATTGCATTGGGGGCCCCTCTTTCTAAACCTTTTTCTAAAATTTAAAAATTTTTAAACTTAAATTTATCTTTATTAAAAAAAAATTAAACTTAAATTTAACTTTAAATTCAGGGGCCCCTTTTTGTTGGAGGCCCGGCCCTTGCCCCGAATGCCCTCCCAGAAATCAGGCCCTGTTGACCACAACGGGGGTCGCAGTTGTTGGTCATCTCTCATAATGGGGGCTAGAGATGAGACGGGCTCAACCCGAACCAGGTTCGGGCTCTGTAAGTCCCGATTGTGTTCGAGCTCGGGTGGGCTCGGGCGCATGAGTAATTTCTCATTTGTTGAACATACTCCTTGTAAATAGACTTTACGAAGTGATTCATGGAAGGAATAAAGAATAAGAAAGTGCATTAAGAGTTCGCTACTATTTTTGTCTTTCATCTGCACAAAGCAGCAAAACTTATGAAATTCTATCAATGAAGTCATTGACTTTGATTTATCTATTAGCAGAAATTTCTGGCTCAGACTTCGACTTAAATCATACCGCTCGCGCTCGTGCTTTAAAAATGAGCCGGAACTCATCTCTGACGGCACCTATTAGGTAGACCAACGTTGCCTCCTATGAGTGGTCTCCTGATTTTGAGTACATACCAAATGAGAGACCTATAGCACCTGAAGTCGGCACCCCCCAGAATTATCGTTTGAAAATGGAGGACACTGGAACTACGGAGAGATTTTACGTGCACCACCTCCCATGAGCGTACACTGTCCCACAACACCCCAGCCAAGAGAGGTTTCAACCCTCCCAAGCACTGGCCAAGCCGGTGCTGCTTCATTTTCCGTATTTTTTTATGGGAGCGGAGCTAAGCGATTAGGGCACTGCGGTGCTGTCCAGCCGAGAGAATAGTTCACTCTCCGAAGCATTGATCAACCCGGTGCTGCTTCACTTTTTTTGTTCAAACGGGAATGGAGTATAGCGAGAATTGTTGGGTCTCTCGCGGATTGTACAACAACAACACAATACTACTAAAAAAAATACTTATTTTGTCCGCACGTCGGGCCATAGTTACTAGTAATTACAGCACAATGTGCTACATTTTACCCGTACACTGTATTGTAATTATTAGTAAACTACACAGCTTTCTAAGTTTTCTGATACAGCCAGCTGTGTCAGCCCTAGTAGCACAATTAGTCCAAAAGACGTTTAAAACACTTCTTTTAACGTCAAAAAACGTGTTTCCAACGTAATTTGAACGTTTTTTGAACTATTTGTGCTACTAGGGAGGAAACTTCTTCAGCCAGATAGGCCATTCGATCCACCGCCATATTATTGGTAGCTCAATGGATCGATGGCAACGGCTGCACTTTTTCGCCGTTGGGATCCTTTAACCCTATTTTATTTGCGACTAGCAGTGAAAACGCTGGAATAAGGGGTTTTTTTAAGCCCAATCACCGCGCGTCAAAGGGTTGACAAGCTTGGTTCCAATGACCAAGCTTGGTCAAGCTTGGTCATTGGAACAAATTACACTTGTATCTCGCGATACCGCAGTATTTTGAAAATACATATTTTCAAAATACTGCGGTACAATTATAAAGTACAATTATAAACTTTCAAAAATGTAAACCGTTAAAAATGCATTTTTATCTTCGAACCATTTTTTTTTTAAATTCTGACGAAGACGATGTCTATACATGTTTAATTTGTTCATAATTTCGCCATTTCACGCTCAAGAGAACTAAAATCTTGCACTAGTTTAAAAAGCAACCTGGTTCTCCGAAATAAAAAATGTCTTCAATGTATTTAAAAACTACAATAAGGTAAAGTTCGAACTTCAAAATGACAAAGCCATTGTCATATTTGTAGAACATGTATGCGACAAAGAATTGAGGAACAAAGAATTACTCCACAATGTTCCCAAATTAATTCCGCTAGATTCGGCTTACGTTACGTAAAGACAGACTGCACACCTTTTTTGGAGGCATCGCATTGTTTTCTCACCCCTGAGGTATTATTATTATTATTATTATCATTACTATTATTTTTTATTCTCTTGTCGGAACTGACATTCACCGACATTTCTCAGAGTGGATAAATGGGTCACCACCATTGCAAAAGAGAAAATGAAAACACACGTTGAGGAGTCGACGGATTCGGTCGCAGTGAACGAACGCCTCCCGAAAAATTCGAAAAAAGTTAATTGAATTGAAAGTTAACCCCACCGACTGTTCTGATTTTTCGGTTACTTCATACATCTGAACGATAATACATTGAAAAAATAGAACATTTTTGATTTGTTTTAGGCTTTATAAATAAATCTCCGTTTTCAATCCCGTGTTTCAACTCACTGGTTTTGAAGAAAGAAACAAAGTTTCATAACTTTCAGTTGGCATTGCTTATGACTCTGCTGTTTAACAAGCTGTTTTACAATGTCGAGCAATCACATACTAAATGACACGAGAAAAAAAAAGTGATAAAAAATGTTATATAATGATTTAGTAATCCGAGAAAACAGAAAGGGGGAAAAAATGAGTAATTTACGTAAGCAAGAAAGAGAAATTATGCTTAATGCCTATTATATGAAATAATTTCCAACTCTTTTTACCCTATGCCATATTCTGTTCATCACCTTCGTCACTTCCCATACTCTCGCTGTGAACGCCGGCCTGTTACTCAGCTTTATGCAACTCAGCATGATGTGGCCCCACCATGGCCGAGTGGTGCCCAAGACACTCAAAAGGGTATACGGCTAAAGTGTGAAGGTCCAGAGTTCTGGCCTGGCCTATCGCGTGGCTGTCTATCTAACGGACTGGAGTTTGGGTTGGTTTTCTCCATATGTTACATGAATACGCATTACAACCCCTTGAAAAGTCCACCGACCAAAGCACCCCCATCCCAGGCAGATAGCCCATGCGTAACTTTGCCTTAACACAAACAAAGAAGCAACTCGGTGTAAAATATAAAAATATTATAGAATACAAACCAACTCAAATTAGAAATATAGTGAAAATTGCAAAGGATTTCGGAATATTAAATCCGTAACTCATAAGAAGAACGTTAGAATTTATGTTCATACAATACGTAAACTCTTATGTAACATGGAATGTTGCCTCGCTAAAACTGTACACTACTTTATTTTATCCATCACAGTATCATCTATGAACATCTCTAACATTTAATTTCCCACAGATGACAACCTTTATAAAACCAGACGCAGTTTAAAAGATCTAGCATCAATATGTTATACGAGTATCCGTCAACCAATTCTGTAAACATAATAGCGACTCTTATAACACTGTTACATATATCTAATGCTTGTAAATATATAAATATGATAAATTCTAAATATACTGGTTGTTCGAAACTAGACGATCCTGTTTTAAAGCTGCCTGGAGGCGGAGCTATTGTTGACAAAATATGAAATTTTGTGTAGGACGTAAGGAAGACATGGGGATTTGTTTGAGAGAATTAAAAAAAAAAAAAAAAGTTTAAATGTTCGCCACCAGGGGGCTACTTTCCCGATCCACTCCGGGTTCCCAGAAGTCGATCCATGTGACATTTGGCTTTGGTGGAGATAAAAACGTTCGGTAAGTCGTGATCATCCAAGAACTAAGCCCAGCGGTTCTCAACATTTTAACGTCGTCCCCCCCCCCCTTACATTTTTCAGCTTACATTAAGTTTTTTAATCTTTAACAATGAGCATTTAGAGGAATTTTCTACAAAATAATGTTATCAGTTAATTATCCAATGTTAAGTTTGAATGAACATTTTAAGCGAAAACGGATATATTTTTGTGTAAAAATGAGAATAGATAAGATGATTTTTTAAAAACATGCATCACTACTGGCTCTTTGGTTTTTCTCGCGCCCCCCACCCCTTGGGGAGCGCTAATGGGTTAATAAAATCTAAGATCAGCTAATGGATAAATAAAAGTCACTGACTTTTATTTATCCATTATCTGAAATTTCGGGCTCGGGCTTTAAAAAATGAATCTGAACTCATTTCTAGGGACCTAGGGTCCTGGAGTAGCTGGGACTTCTAGTCCTAAAAGGCCTAGTGCACACCAATCGCAAGTCGAGCGCTAGTGCCTGTCACATTACAATTAGAGATGAGTTCGGGCTCATTTTTTGAAGCCCGAACCCGAGAACTTTTAATCCGAGCCCGAGCAATATTATTTAAGTCGGAGCCCGAGCCCGGAATTTCAGCTAAAGATAAAAAAAATTCAATTACTTCATTGATAGAATGCAATGAATTTTATCGTTTGTGCAAATTAAAGACAAGTAGAGTTGCAAACTCTCAATGCACTTTTTAATTCTTTATGGATCCATATGTTTATCCAATAATATCGGATCTCATGACTCACTCATGAATGTAAGCCGCCGTTCTGAAATATCCAAAGAGCTTAACGCACCTTCCAGGCGCCAGTGCCGCTATTTTTTTATAAGTACAGCCAACTCCGGTGATAGTGAACCCGGATAGAGTCAACCATCGGCTATAGTGAACGCAAACCATGAGTCCCGATTCAAACACAGTATCTCTATCCATCATGAAGACACTTGAGTTTTAGTGAACTTCGGATATTAGAGGACGAAATTGGAGGGTCCCCAAAGGCTCACTATAACCGGAGTGGACTGTACTTTTATTTTCCTCATGAATCACTTTTTAAAATCTGTTTGAAGGAGTATGTTCAATAAAGGAGAAATTTTTCACGAGCCCGAGCCCGAACGCAATGGTGAATTACAGAGCCCGAGCTCGGTTCGGGCCCGGGCTCGGGCTGAGCCCGTCTCATCTCTAATTACAATCAGTCTTTGTGATCATCCTTTATCGACTATTTTTTTATGGATATACCCAAACAGTTCAGCCTTAATTATCCCATTCATTCGTCACTGCACGTACTCATAAGTAAATAAACGTCCTTTTCTCGTAAACTGATCATCTTTACAGCTATTTATAACAATTTAATGAGAAAAGCTAAAAATACTTTAAAATAACGACGGAATTCCTTCACGTGCAATGTTGATATTAGGCCTATTTCCAAAACATGCGGCTTCAGAATGCAAACCTATTTTTCAAGGTTGTTCGGTTTCTCAGCATATACGTATACTTATATATAATACTTTAGTTCACACTGATCATTCCATATTGCGTCGCAAACGCTCGATCATGCACTGATCTGCTGAACAAAGAAAGGAAAATCTTTTTATCTTGTCGGATGTTTCTAGTTGCATTTATTGAAGCCGGGCGTCTCTTATCGTTCGAATGATCTGTGGGTTGGTGTACTTAGTCTTTTAATGAGCATAATTTAGAATTTTTTTGTTCTGTTTTTGTTCACACTGTATGTATGAGAACTGCGTGCGAGTTGCCAAAAATTTACAAAAATAGATGCTATATTTCCCCTAAGGTGGATGTCCGAGAGATTGACTAAACTGCGATTTTCACGTGTTCCCGCTCTGGGAACTCCCAACTCTGACGTTTGGACTGTTGCCAGTCACGAAGAATAGATTTGATTTCTATAAAAAATAGTTGCGGGTGATCCACGAGAATCCTTTACTTTTTAGCACGCCATTTCCCGTAAAAAAAATGATCACGATTATTTTTAACAGTACTGACATCGGCTGAAAAATGGAAGAATGCGAGAACAGCTGGATAGATAGCCCCATGCTGAGAAAAGGGCAGCCGTTGTTACCATCGCTTGACTTAACGACCAGCAAGAGGGCGGACGATCGAAACGTTCATCGCGTGCCACAGATCGAGAGACCCTTTTCTGACGACAGCTAGCTGTCTTGCTGGTCGTTAAGTGGAGCGATGGCAACGGCTGCCCTTTTTTCAGCATTGGGAAAGGGTTGCGCCTCAAAGGGTTTAAAGCTGCTTTTCACGAATTAAGCTTTCCACGATTTTTCGCACTCGTGCTTTATTTTTGATAGGTTATTCTGCTGTTCGGAGTTTGTTGGAGGATTTATTCCAATGTTAAATTATCCCGTTTAAACTTCTGAAGGAGTAATAGCTTGGGAACAGTGGCGTTACTCAGAATTTTAACAAGCAGTTGTGGGACGGGGGTGTTCTTTTGTGAGTGCAATGTAATAAATTTCACACAGCGCAAAAAAAATCCTAAATCAGCATTCTTTTAAGGTCACGGAATCTCTTCAAAAGTTTGAAAGAAAAAAATGTTCCAATCTCCGCAGGTTCTACATAATTTAGCGAAAGGCTAAACTGCTTCCGTGGTTTTTGCTGTAGTGGAGGTACAAAACATTCAGTTAAAGTATTATTAATTTATATTTATATTCAACTATTATCATTAAAGCTTGTCATTTTTTCATAGATTTTTTTTAGCGTTCTTAATTGGATTGTAGAATTTTCGTAACTTATCAATATTTAAGTAGGCCTGCAGTGGCGCGGTTTCCGTAAGAATACCGAAAGTGAAGTAGCGCAGACCTTGGCCAGTGTTTGGTAAGTTGAAAACGTCTTTCGTCTGGACTCCTATAGGACGGTGGATATTAAAGGGAGTTGGTGCACGCGTAAAATCATTCTTGGACTCCTATAGGATGGCCTTCATGTCCAATATATCAATGTCCTCCACTTTTAAACGGTACCTGGCTAAGAATGGCAATCCACATGCTGGTCTCTCATCTGGAATCCTTCCAAACAGGGGCGTAGCCACGGGGGGGGTTAGGGGGGTCATAACCCCCCCATGAGAAATTTTTTGCCATACAAAATGCATATTCTTCACTACATTATCACACACACGCATACATATATATGAGTTGTAGTAGTCGTAAACCCCCCCCCCCATGAAAAATTTTCTGGCTACGCCCCTGCTTCCAAATAAGGAGAGCTCGAACTAAGTTGGTCTTCCTCCCACTGGGGCTCACTAGCATGGAAATACCGCACTGGCCCGAATATAACGCGGACTCAAAATTTTTCATCAAAAATCCTATAGTTATGCCACGAATTTAATGCGAGTCAGGTTTTTAACGGGAAATGATCAGTCAAAAAATACTCTGTTATATTCGATCCAATACGGTACATAGAGAATGGACATAACTCAGTCCTATACCCTAGTAGCACAACTAGTTCAAAAAACGTTTAAATTACGTTGGAAACACGTTTTTTTGACGTTAAAAAACGTGTTTTAAACGTCTTTTGGACTAATTGTGCTACTAGGGTATGGAAGATTTTGGCCCTGCTCCGCAGTTACTCAGGGAATCGACAAGGTTGTTTTTTTTCTGGCAGGAATAATTTATTCAAAGCTGTGTTCCTTGTGATTTGATTTACTGTACATACTCGTTCTATAGTACATTATAGTTTGCAGTAATTAAAATCTCGAAATCGAGTTTTGATCAAAACTAAAAATTAGCTCAAAATCGATACAATCACAAACTTTTGAGCTTCAACGTTTAAGAGAAAAGAGCAAGCATAACATATCTACGATCACTGAGTGTTGAATTCAGAAAATTTTAAACCTTTCAATGAGGTAGAAGAAAAGCAGGTTGCAGTGTCAGTTAAAAGAAAATGAAGGGGGATAAAAATATATATATAGATGTTGTTCAAGGTTTCGTTTAAAACGTTACATCCATAATCAACCGCAATTGGACGATTATTTTCAATTTTGTTTTTCTCTGGCGATTACGTTATGATACATTTGATCGCAAATTCAATAGCATTTTGTCCTTCGCTTCAAAGTGGGTAAAATGAACTGGTAATCATGAACTTTCGAGTGTATGTCACTTGTCCAAGTTTGATTGTATGCGGGTCCATTTCATGTGATTCATTTTTTACACGCATTGAAACCAAGTGACCTTAAGCGATCAGTTGATTATTTTACCTCGTTTCTCATATTACATGTCATATAAAATGGTTCTAGATAACTGTTTTGCCAGTAAACAGAATAAATGCAATAAAAAGTAAACCATTTTCAACTAATCTTCTGTGCTATGTGTATGAATAGATATATATATATATTTTTTTTATTGTGCCATTCCATTATTTTCCAGTTGCGTATACTATTTTAGATATAGTCAGAGAAATGTAGGGAAAATATTCTGAGATTTGACAATCTTATACAGTTTAGTTTCATGCCTAATGGCCAGGGGCGTAGCCAAGGGGGGGGTTAGGGGGTCATAACCCCCGCATGAGGAATTTTTTGCCATACAAAATGTATATTCTTCACTTCCTTATCACACACATGTATGCATATATGTGAGTTGCATTAGTCGTAACCCCCCCCCCCCCCCATGAAAAATTTCTGGCTTCGCCCCTGCTAATGGTCATCAACCAGTGATCTGCGAGTGTGATTTAATCTTATAGAAGTTATAACTGCGGGAAAGACCTTTAAACTGAATCTGGTTTTTACATTCACGAACCAAAGTAAATCAACGATTGGCAATGACAGTTTCGAAGTAGCAACACCATACAGGTTTTTGCACTTTTTCATCAACAAAACTTTTCATCCTTTAACGAGGCTGAATTTTTCCGAGGTTCTGGCTAATTCTTCTAATTATACACCTGTGGAAAACTGTTTGAAAATTCAACAAATTTACTTTGATGCAAAGTCTCTCAAGAGATTTACATTTTCAATAAGACGAAACCAGACTTTTAAGGTAAATGTTCGAGTAATGAGCCATCTATCTATAATGCGACACTTTCTTTTGCGATAAAAAACCAGTTCATAAATCATACCTGGAAACAGCTAAATACTTCAGTTTTTTCTAGAGGTGACTTATGAAACTTCTAATTTTCATTTATAAAAATAAGTAGTCCATTACCGAGGCAGTTAACGTTTTACCTTAAGAGTTGCTCAGGCTTGAGCATCTAATCCTTCTCTAAGGACGCGGATAATAGACTTAACTTGGACCTTTAAAAATCAATCGTGTTTAGGGTTGCCAGGTCGCCAAACCCAATAGCCGGACAGACCAGCCAGTTTGGCCGGACATTTGGGTATAAAGGCCGGACAGCCTACACTATTGAGGATTTTGTCTCGGTATTAATAGGTACAACAAAAAAATTGTATGTAAAATCAAGCTTTTTTGATGATTACCATGAATCTTGTTCAATTCTTATAAAATATAAATAACATCGAATGCCCAATCAGTTCAAGTACTTTATGACTCATCAGCCGAAGTCACCAGTACAGACCTTCAGTAAAAAGCCGGACACCGTTCAGTTTGGCCGGACACGAAATCGAAAAGCATACCGGCTTTATCCGGACGCCTGGCAACGCTAATCGTGTTGAGCTATTTTACCATCCTCTCATTTATAGCTGACTTCTGTTAATTTGAATTTAAGGAGCAGAAACGGAACATAAATCCCTTGACCGCACGGAATGGGTTCTAATAATAACGTTTGGTCTTCGAGAAAAGATGAGAGGACGAAATTGTAAAACTATTATTTTATTTATCTCTCTGTGTCGCCCATTGTGCAATTGGATCCACCATCAAGAGGGTGGTTAACGGATCGATGGCAACGGCTGCACTTTTTCAGCGTTGGGACCCTTTAACCGTACTTACTCGCGATGACAGCACCGAAATAAGGTGCGCAACCACAGCGCGTCAAAGGTTAGGTTAGTCAGTAAAACCAATTATGCAAGATATGGTAAATGAATTCTTACATTATCTTCACTTAGGGAGGAAACTTAATTAAACATTTACGGAGTGATTAATTTCTGGTTTTGAAACAAAGCCATACACCGCGCACAATCCTTTTTAATAACCAGGGAGTATGAATAATCTAGCAGTTAATGACGAAATGGCGATTTCCTCGTCCAAGGATACGCATGCAAACCTAACTGGGCATCGCCAGAATAACTTATCCGGATCGGTCATTCGCAAGAAAGGTCAAGCGTGTCTGTTTTTTTTTTTTTTTTTTGAAGGTCCCCCCTTATAGTAGTAACAGCGCGGTTCGATTGGCATTGAAAATCTTTTGCTGCAACAACACCCAATGTTGCCATGGTGAAATCGTAGAATAACTCCCCATATTATTCCGGCAATGGGAAAACAGTGAATATTGAGAATTAGCCATTTTTTTTTCCCCTTTTTCCACGTTGTCTGTTTTGTTTACGGTAGCGTTGCCGGTGCGATAACGACGAGAATCTGTTAAAAATAATGAATGGTCTTTTATCGCATCGCGCCATTAAGAAATTGCTTGGAAATTGCGTCTTCGAAAAAAATGTTCAATCCGGAACTTATCTTTGCACTCTAGTCAGACAGCTTTGCCCTGACTTTGAGAACGGCCTACGATTATAGTTTCAACCAGTGTTTCGTATTGGGAATGGTGTTTTATAGAACTTATAATTGAGCCAATTATTTCCAAAACCACTTCTTTACCACATTTCAAGAACCTTTTAACCCTTTAACGCGCAGTGATCCCACTCTGGGATCACCAAACTCTGGCGCTTTGACTGTTGCCAGTCACGAAGAATAGATTGGATTTCTATAAAAAATAGTGGCGGGTGACATCCCTACTAGCAATTTTGCTCGGGCTACCACCGGCCATGTAGCCAGCCGATGATGGCCCGAGCAAAATTGCTAGTAGGGATGGCTCCATGAGAATCCTTTACTTTTGAGCACGCCATTTCCCGTTAAAAAATGGTCAGGATTATTTTTAACAGCACTGGCATCTACTGAAAACTGGAAGAATGCGAAGAACAGCTGGATAGATGGCCCCATGCCGAAAAAAGGGCAGCTGTTGCCATCGCTCGACTTAACTACCAGAAAGATGGCGGACGATCGAAACGTTCATCGTGTGCCACAGATCGAGAGACCCTTTTTTGACGCAGCTGGCTGTGCTCGCGTGCCACAGATCGAGAGACCCTTTTTTTGACGCAGCTGGCTGTGCCGGCACAGCCAGCTGTCGTCCAAAAAAAGGGCCTCTCGATCTGTGGCACGCGATGAACGTTTCGGTCGTCCGCCATCTTGCTGGTAGTTAAGTCGAGCGATGGCAACGGCTGCCCTTTTTTCAGCATTGGGAAAGGGTTGCGCCTCAAAGGGTTAAGACTGGCTGGTGCAACAGTTGTACCATAAACAAAAAATAAAAAAATGACGGTATGCTCGATGGAGAAGATTTAAGTCACAACACAGAAATGCGTGATTTTGGATGACAATTTTGCCTTTGTTAGAATGATCAGGCTCACTTATATTTTATTTACATTCATATAAAAAATATTTTTTTAAAAACCTGTATTTGACTCGTTTGGAGTAAAAAAAAAAAAAAAATCACGGCTCATGTGCAGTGGCGGCTCCTCCATTTGAGCACATGAGCACGTGAACCCCCCAGAGGAAAAACTAAAGAATAAACACATTAACAAATTCAATTTAAAAATATATTAAGTGCACTTCTAGATTTGGGTGAATTTAAAGCGTGAGTTTTGCTCTCCCCCACTCCCCACTATTATTAAACGCGTTTATTATAGCTGACGCACTGTATCGTCAGTGACTACAGCATAGTCTTTCGTCGCTCGCACGTGCGATCGACTCGAGCGGCCCTTTCAACCGGTCTCCGAGGAAAGACGCCGAGGGAGTGAGAGAGAGTTGCGGGGGGAAGCGAGTCGATTTCGTTCGCACCATTTTATGGTGCTCACAGCAGATTTTTTTTGCTGTTATCTCCTCTGGATTCTCTCGTCATGTTGTGTTTGGTTAGTTAATCCATTTTCTTTTTGTCATATTCTTATTATTTTATTAAATTTTATGATTTTTCACTCCGATATTTTTTTACGAACTAGTGTCAATAATTAAGATGGGAATACAATAAGTGTTTCGGAGCTACGAAAAAATCAAGACAATATTTTTGCTAAAACTTATCTTAGCGACGAAATGTAAGATCAAAACGTGACTTGTTTTCATTCAGTTGCGTGCATTGTTTTCCTTTCACTGCCGGAAATGCAAATCTATTTTAACTTGTATGGTGCGTCGTATGTGCCGATTTAATTTTCGAAATTAATTTTGTGAACCTCCATTTAAATAACCCACGAGCCGCCACTGCTCATGTGGATTTCTTAATGACCTATTCAAATATTACACGAAAACACAAAATAACTCCGAGGCATTACGGTCAGTGGGAAGCAGGGGCGTAGCCAAGGGGGGGGGGGGGGTTAGGGGGGGTCATAACTAACGTGACCATTTATTTTTTCCTTGAAAACGGGACATCTACTACATTTTTTTTGCGATAGTGTATTTATTTTCTTCCTCAAAACGGGACATCTGCTGGTTTTAAGGTAATACTGTAGGGAGACTGAATTTACAGGTCTGGGTACAGTGGCGGATTAATGAAAGTGTGTCGGGGGGGGGCGGTTAGTTTGTCGGTAGGGGCGGTTAGCTAGAAGATTAACACATATCAGGTTGTAACGAAAGTTTTCCGCCATAGCTGCCTGAAAAACTAACTTATAACTCATTAGATAACTGTATTTGAACTTTCGGTACCAAACCTGCACAGTGTCACATGATACAACAATAGTACTTAAAGCTGTACTCCTAATTTGTTGGTATTCTGGAGCTGACTTTTTGCAACACAACTGGAAGTTAATGATGGTTCTAATCCTCTAGAGCTGTAGTTCCATTTGAAACACCTTGTACTTAATGATAACTCTATTTTTTAGAGATTTCACAACACAGTGTTATAAAGTAAGCCTCTTTCTTTCAAATGTCAAAAATCATTCGACAAAATATGAGCAAATACGCCAACGCGAGCTGTGTTCTGACGATATTTGCGGTGGCGGGAAACTTTCGTTACAACCTAATACATTCATTTTATGGAAGTAAAATAGGATCTTTTACATTAATTTCTTTTTTCTCGGGGGGCGGTCGCCCCCTCCGCCCCCCATTTAATTCACCCTTGTCTGGGTATCTTTTAGTTGTTAAGAAAATGCGCAAAAAAGCTTGTGTTAATGTTAGTATCAAAATACCGACACAAGGCAGGAAGGTACGAAAGTGAGAGATGTAAACAAAAGGACACACAGAAAAAAGGAAGCTGTCATTCGGAAGGAGAAAAATTCATAGAAAACCAGAGTGAAAAGGGAAAATAAAGTGGAGATCGGGGGGGGGCGGGGGATAAGCAAAAGAGGAACATGACTTTAAAAAAAGAAATAAAAATTAAATAAATTGAAATTGTTGACCAAATAAAAACAAACACCAAAAGAACAAACACCAAAAGAACAAACACCAAAACAATACATCTCCCTGGCCTTAGCGTCTCGAGAAGGGAAAGAGGGAGGTCAGGTGTTTTTAATTTATTTTCTTTATTTTATTTACAGACACTTCTGTTGGATGATTTTAGATTTTTAGCGGCCTTCATTGAAATCGGTTCCGTGGGTTGCTCTCTTTCTAAAAACGGGACATTGCAGGGGACATTTTCTAAAAACGGGACATTACGGTGTCCCGAAGCTGTGCTTGGGGACAACGGGACAAGCCACCTAAAAACGGGACTGTCCCGTTCAAAACGGGACGTATGGTCACGTTAGTCATAACCCCCCCCCCCCCATGAGGAAATTTTGCCATACAAAATGTATATTCTTCACTACATTAGCACACACACGTATCTATATAAATAAAATTAGACTTTTGTCTGTACATTTCTTGGAATTCAAAAATTTTGCGATTTCTATCCGTTTCAAGCACCCGGGAATCCGATGCGACCCTCAAAAAAAAGTTTGTCTGTCTGTCATTCTGTCATTCTGTCCGTGACGCTTTCTTTGTTTAAGCATCACGTAAAAACGACTGAAGCGAATGATATGAAATTGGGTGTCATGATACGTGGTCACTCAACTTAAAACATAGGCGTCGAATTTTTAAAAAATCTTGATTAGATTTTCCGATTTTGCGAAAATCGTTTGAAACTGCGTAAATTTGTGTTCAAGCATCACGTAAAAACGACTGAAGCGAATGATATGAAATTGGGTGTCATGATAGGTGGTCACTCAACTTAAAACATAGGCGTCCAATTTTTAAAAAATTCTGATTGGATTTTGAGATTTTGCGAAAATCGTTTCAAACTGCGTAAATTTGTGTTCAAGCATCACGTAAAAACGACTGAAGCGAATGATATGAAATTGAGTGACATGATAGGTGGTCACTCAACTTAAAACATAGGCGTCGAATTAAAAAAAAATCTTGATTAGATTTTGAAATTTTGCGAAAATCATTTCAAACTGCGTAAATTTGTGTTCGCACATCACGTAATAACTGCAAAGGTGAAAAAATGATATATGGTGAAATGATAGGTGGTCACTCACCTTAAACTATTAGCATCTAATTAAAAAAAATCCATCAGATTTCGAGATTTTGTGAAAATCGTTTAAAACTGAGTGAATCTTTGTTCCCGTATTACGTAATAACGACTCAAGCGAATGACATGAAATTTGGTCACACGATAGAGGGTTGCTCAACATAAACTATAGGAGTCCAATTTTTTAAACATTTTTATTAGATTTTGAGATTTTGTGAAAATTCTCTCAAAATACGTTTATATTTCTTCAAACATCACGTAATAACGACTAATACGAATGATACGAAATTGAGTGATATGATAGGTAGTTGCTAATCTTAATTTATAGGCGTTGAGAGAGAGAGAGAGAATTTTTAAAATATTTTGCTTACATTTTGAGATTTTTCGAAAATCGTTTTAAAATTCTGAAAATTTGTTCCAGCATCACGAAATAAAGACTGCAGGGAATGAAACGAATTTGCGTGACAGGATAGGTTGTCACTCAACTTAAATTCTAGGCTTCGAATTTTTCAAAAATGTTGATTAAATTTTGAGATTTTGCGAAAATTATTTCAATATGTGTAAATACTCGTTCGCGCATCATATAATTACGACTAAAGCGAATGAAATGATATTACTTAGTTACTCTCTAACCTGTAATATTTTAACAATACATGAAAATTATAACTTCGCTTTCTTTGGCAACATACTACATCCATTCTGTGTACTCCTAAAATGCTGACGAAAGTTCTTGCTTTTTGGAAATTTTCATTCACTAACCCGTCGAGGACGGGTACTTTAGCTAATGCATATATATGAGTTGTAGTAGTCGTAACCCCCCCCCCATGAAAAATTTCTGGCTACGCCCCTGGTGGGAAGTCATTGTTTAAGATGCATATTAGAAATGTTCGTGTGTTTCCACTATAAAAAAAACCTATTCGTAATTATTGGGCAATGGTGGGGACAGAACCGCTTTGAGAGAAGAATATATGGGGTGTTAACAGTGTATGAGTGAATAAAGACTAATGCACTGGAAAGTGTATCATAATAAATGTGCTTAGCCGTAGTTCACCTGTCTCGTTTTTATTGTTATTGACAACTTTCTTGCGACCTGTTCTTGCTTTCTACACCGGAGTTTCGTGGACTCTTAACTCTGACCAAAAAGAAACATTTTCCAACCATATTTCAGAGTTTGTTTTGGAAATAGGCCAGTGACCAACTAAAATCTCAATAGGTATTTTAGGTTGGAGATTTTTTTGTTGTTATTGTTGTTCAAAACAGATGACTAATAGGCACCAATTAAGTGAATCTGATCCATCCATTATTAGTTTTCAGTCAGTGTAAAACTGACGATTTTTTTTTTTTTTTTTTTTTTTTAATGACTGACTTGAGTGCCAACACTCTCTGGAGGGGAATTGCAGTTCGTCTGTCCTCGATTAGTATTTTTGGGGCGTGCCGCAAGAATTTGTTTTTATGGGTGTCATGCTGCAGACAAAGGTTTGGGGGCAGTCATGTGGACGTCATTCTGTTATGTTTGAGTCAAGTATGGCCCAGTTTTGGTGTAATGAGTAGCAGTTTTAGACGTGATGCATTCTGAAAACGTTCTAATTTTAAAGACTTACGAAATTTGAATTTTAAAAAAAATTAAATTGGGATGGACCCAATTGGAATATATCTATTGCAAATCCCGTAATTTGAAGATTAAAAATTTTAGTAATTTCTTCTTTTCTTCGGTAGAAATTCATTAACCCTTTAACGCGCAGTGTTCCCGCTCTAGGAACACCCAACTCTAACGTTTTGACAGTTGCCAGTCACGAAGAATAGATTGGATTTCTATTAAAATAGTGGCGGGTGACAGGTCTCCACGAGAATCCTTTACATTTTAGCACGTCATTTCCCGTAAAAAAAAAATGGTCACGATTCTTTTGAACAGCACTGACATCTGCTGAAAAATGGAAGAATGCGAGAACAGCTGTATAGATCGCCCCATGCTGAAAAAAGGGCAGCCGTTGCCATCGCTCGACAGCTGGCTGTGCCGGCGCACAGCCAGCTGTCGTTAAAAAAGGGTCTCTCGATCTGTGGCACGCGATGAACATTTCGATCGTCCGCCCTCTTGCGGGTCGTTCAGTCGAGCGATGGCAACGGGCACCCTTTTTCCAGCATTGGGAAAAGGTTGCGCCTCAAAGGGTTTAAGCAAGGTTTGACCACTTTTACGTATATCAGAATGTTTTGCGCTTAGCCGGGCGCCAGTATAATTCTCATATATACAGGATGATTCGAAATTAGTTTCGGGAGAGGTAGGACACATCAAGACGGTTCAGATTCACACAGCAATGCGGAGTTGGAAACGTCGTCGTCGTGTACCTGTTCATAATCATTTTGGAAAAAGTGTTGAAGTGTACGTCTCATTTCTTAATAAAGTTTGTAACAACCGTAAACTGACGTCAAAGCATCGTCATCCTTTTTAGTTACAATTCCAACTAACTCCATGGCGCGGGCTCGCGATTTTCATTTATCCAGTAGTTCGCTTATTGTTGGTATTCTAAAGTTTTTTTAGTGAAAGATGTTTGCAAGAAAATATTGTAAGATGGTTTTGTAATGGTTGTGAATAATAAAATGATGTTTACAGCTGTAAGTTTCATAAACAATGGGCTTTCCTCAGACAATTTCATCCATGTCATGAAAGAAAAAATTCTGAAAATAGCAAATTTTGCCTAGTGCAGTCGGTAAAAGATGAGTTGCTTTTTGAAAAAAACACGGTCGGAAATTTTACTATTTACTTGAACACTTGTTCCAAAAAGATTTTTAACAGATACGCGTAGACGACGTTTCCGATCCCGCATTTCTATGTGATTCTGTAGCGTCTTGGTGTGTCCTACCCCTCTTTAAAGTTTGTAACACTATAATTTCTAATCACCCTGTATAGGAATGAGAATACAGTCAACTCCGGATAGAGTGAATTCCAGTTAGAGTGAACCCGAACATAGTGAACTTTCGACTATAGTGAACGCAAACCATTAGTTCCGATTCACATAGAGTATCTCTGTTCACCATGGGGGCACTTCGGTTTTAGTGAACTTCGGATAGAGTGGACGAAATTGGATGTTCCCCTGAGGCTTGTTTTTCTGGATATATTACCAAGCTTAAATCTTATATAGATGAATTGAATGGAGAAAAATAATGGAATAGTACGACCACAACATTAGAAAAACTTTAAAATTACAAATTTGACATTTTTACTGACCGAAAAGGTAGGGCAACATTTATAATCGTGGCATAAAATGAGAGCACCGCTGTACTTTTACATAATACACGACACTACTACGCACAGACTATGTTACTCTTTGTTCTCTAATTTTTTAATATTATTCTTTCGGAAATAATGCAATTTATTAGTAATGAATATTTTGTTGCATAAAATAATAACGAGTTGAAACTGGGTGGATACGTTTAGGGAATATTATTTTATATAGATTATTACAAAGATACAGTGCATGCTAAAATGCTGCAGTGCTATAGTGTGCAATGTATTGCATACTGTAAAAAATAATAATAATAATAAATGATGTGCTGAAACTAGATGGATATGTTTAGAAAACGTTAGTTTATAAAGCTTTGCTTATTGCACGGCTCTATGCTGCAGTGCTGTATTGCATAATGCAAAAAGTAATGTGTTGAAATTAAATGGGCGTATTCCGGGAATATTACTGTATAGCATTTGGGTTTATTGTACGAGGCATATCTAATTAGTTTGCCCAAACTGGAATTGCGACACTATTTTATTTTAAAAAGAAACCTTCACATTTTTACTACAGGTAAAAAATATTTTTTTTATGATTCTTTGCTAGAATATATACTTTTTCCGGTTTAATTTCTTTAACATGAAGTAGTTAGTTATAAGCATTTATTACCAAATATTAATTTATCATTGTTCAACCCAAATTTTTGTAGTTTCTTACAGATAGTTATGTCGCAAGACTTTTTTAGGCGAAATTTTCATTAGCTTACTAAGTAGGTGTCGATGTCATAAAACAAAAATTTAATACTCTGCATACCGAATTATTGTTTCAGCTTGCATGTAATTCCCTTTGAAGAACCAGAATAAAGAAAAAGCCAAAGCAGTTTAGTAAAGTGCAATAGCTACAATAGAAAATATTGCTCATGCAATAAAAGCTCTTTTGCACTAAAAAAATGCGGCAAATTATTTTGTTCAGTGAACAAACGGAAAAAAGTTGTTTATGTAGTTCGCACTTTTGTAAATTAAAAAAAAAACTGTTGGTGTTACATTAAAAAATATTTTCCTGAAACAGGAAAATATTTTCCTCAGTCTGGATACGCAAAAAAGAAATTTGAACATGAGCATTAACGCTTAAAAATATTTTAAAACTTGAACACTTGATGTTTAAAAATACTTCATAAAAAATGGCTAAGGTCATTTACTTTAAGGATATACTCTGGAAAGAAAAATCAGATTGTTGTCCATTATTGAAATTTAAGTTTCAACAACAGGAAAACAGTTTTGCATACAGTTTTGCATTCTCCAGAAAAACAAACCCATCGAATTGTGCAAACTAGGCGGAGTTCAAAAAGCAAACATTTATATCTGATTCTGTATGCATGATTTCTGTATATTTATATCTGATTCTGTATGCATGATTTCTGTATATTTATATCTGATTCTGTATGCATGATTTCTGTATATTTATAACTGGTTACTTACCGAAAGGTAATTTAGGCGACAAGAATCCGCCAGACAATTTTGTAAACACCCTTTAAATTGTTTCTTTCGTTCATAAAAACAAGAGAAAGAGAGGTGAATCTTCTTTTAATGTACCCATCTGAAGACCCAGAGAAAATCTTCACAGCGACCCATTTTCTTGTAAAGAATGAAGGTCTCGACCTTTGGCACTGAATTTTACTGACGACACCTTCTGCGATGAATCTTTGCGATGAGGAAAACTGGATTCTTTGCTTCTACTTTTACTTTTTTTTTTTTTTTTTGCGATGACAGTAACAAAGAAGCCCTTTTTTTTAATGGGAATCACTCTTATTTTGTAAGGCTGGCAAATAACAGGAACGTCCTAATTTGGGACTTTTTTCTTTGCAAAATTTATTAGATTCGTATAACCGTTAAAATGTTTTCCTTATTATTATAATGGATGCTTTTATGTTCGTCTGCGTGCACAACCGCAGTTGTCGACCTGTGGGAGCTTAGCCTATATCCTGTTACGAGGTTATACAACTTGTAATTCGGTTTTCCCAGTTACATCCCTTTCTATAAATATTATTTCACAAAGTTAACCCTTTAAGGCGCAGTGATCCCGCTCTGGGATCACCAAACTCTGACGTTTTGACTGTTGCCTGTCACGAAGAATGGATTTGATTTCTATAAAAATAGTTGCGGGTGACATAGCTCCATGAGAATCCTTTACTTTTTAGCACGTTCATTTCCCGTAAAAAAATTGGTCACGATTATTTTTAACAGAACTGGCATCTGCTGAAAAATGGAAGAACGCGAGAACAGCTGGAAAGATTGCCCAATGTTGAAAAAAGGGTAGCGCCTCAAAGGGTTAATAGAAGCGCTTCAACATTTCACCATACGATAGAGCTAGCTAAATTAGCTGCAGCTAGGGTTGCGAGGTCGCCAAACCAAATATCCGGACAGACCAGCCAGTTTGGCCGGACATTTGAGTAAAAAGGCCGGGCAGCCTACAATATTGAGGATTTTGTCTCAGTATTAATAGGTACGACAAAAAAAATTGTATGTAAAAACAAGCTTTTTTGATGATTACCATGAATCTTGTTCAATTCTAATGAAATATAAATAACATAGAATGTCAAACCAGTTCAAGTACTTTATGACTCATCAGCCAAAGTGACCCGTAAAAAGCCTAACAAAAGCAGGACACCGTTCAGTTTGGCCGGACACGCAATCAACAAGCCTAACTATGTCCATGGGCGTAGCCAGCGAGGGGCAGGGTGGGGCAGCTGCCCCCCCTAAAATAAGCTAGTCATAGGGTCATAGGGTCTGATATAGCTAGTCATAGGGTCTGATTATGCCAAACTGGGCATTATCCGGTTAGACTCCATGTCCTGCCCCCCCCCCCCTAATGAAAATCCTGGCTACGCCCTTGACTATGTCCGGCTTTATCCGGACGCCTGGCAACGCTAGCTGCAGCCTTTCAACGAAGAAACGTTGAACCATAGAACCAAAATGCGGTTTACCAGAACCAAATCATGGTTATTTTTAAAGTTTATACAGACTTTTTGGTTACCCGGTATTTGAAAATCCACTTCTTTGTGTACTGTGCCGTTTTTTAGTGATTCCCGAAAGGTTATGCCCATAAAGCGATTTTTGAAATGACTGATTGACTTACTGATCGCAAGTGAGTTAGACCCGAATTCCATACAATTCAGTGTTACCAACGGTTGAAAAAGTCCATTATTTTTCACGATCCAAATTAATTCTTTCGCCGAAATTTAGAACAGGCCTGTTTCGCATCGCTTACACCGGAAACAGAGACACCCATTTCTTTTCGAAAACAAAAGTGACTGTGTACAGTCATCCTACGGTCTGATGCTCCACTCTCTTCTTTATTCCAACCAGAGTTGGGCAAAATACATAAAAAATGTATTTTTGATACAAAATACAAATTACATTCATTCAAACACAAAAAATTGCAAAATACAAAATACGTCTAAAACTTCAATTAAGAATAAGTAAAATTTTCTACAGGAACTTCTAGTTTATTTTATTCCAACGTATTTGAAGATGAACAAACAATTGTAATAGTAACTATTTTTTTATATTTACATGGATTTTTCCTGGAATAAATTGCATCTTAAAAGTCATGAAAGCAAAAATGTGTGACAAGTATTTATTGAATGTTATTTTTTATTGCAAATGAATGGAATTGAAATATAAAATTAAATAATTTTCTGAAGAGTTAAATTACATTTCTACTTTAAGATGCAGTCATAGCCTCACCATGGCACAGTGGCTATGTCACTCAAAATGGTAGACGGCTGAAGTGTGAATGTCCCGGGCTCGGGTTCCATCGCGCTGCTGTCTATCTAACAGTCTGAATTTTTGGTAGGTTTTCTTCAGATGTAACGTAAATACGCGTTAGAACCCCTTATGAAGTCCAGGCACCCCCCCCCCCCATCCTTGTCAGATTGCCCTAGTATAGCGTTGCCATAATCACGCAAACACAAGATGCATTCATATATTACTACAAAAGAAAAGTGCGTCATTGTATTAATTTACTTAACAGTAAGTAATTTAATAAAGAAATCTTGTAAAAGGACTTTTAAAAGATGGAATAATTATTCTAAGCACTATGATTTAGAAAAAGAAATTGCTTTTTAAAAAAAACTTTTTTTTCGAACTTATTATCGTTTAGTAAATTTCTTTTTGGAGCATTTATAATACCAAAGGAAAAGGGTCTTTCGACCGGAGGAGTAGTCGGCAAACTTTTGTTAAATTTCATGAAAAGTTCTTTTACTGTCGGATATGAATTTAGAACTTTCAAATCTGTTCATTTCCCGGAAAGAAATTGAAGCAGTTCGAGTTCAACCGCATTTCGAGAATTTGTGGTATTTGGTTACCATATAAAACACTAAAACAGTACAGTTGCAACAGAATTGTTTATGTCATAAACTGGGAAAAAATGAATGACAGCATTTCTAGTATTTTTGTTTGATTTTCCCAAGCCAAGCTAATTTTGGTGTGAGATTAATTTAACTTCAGAATGAAAAATGTATTTTCAGTATTTTGAAAATACAAAATACATTGAAAATGTATTTTAAAAAACATTTTCAAAATACTTTGCGTTTTCTAGTGAAAATACAAAATACAAATGTATTTTGAAAATAGTATTTCAAATACATACATGTATTTGTGCGATACTGCCCAACTCTGCTTCCAACATGGTGGCATTTCAGCTACCAGCCTTAACTATCACCGATGACTGCTATTCCCGTTTAATTTTTTTTTTTTTTAATTCACCTGTCGCAAAATCTTCTCGCATGTGGAACTTTGCCAGATTCAATACCTCTGACCGTGCACTGAAATCGGTGATGGTCACTAAGGCTTCAGAGGATCTTTTTCTGTTTCCTGGAATATGCGGCAGAAATCTAAAATTGCGCATGTACTAATTGTGAGTGTGGGAAGGATATTAAATTTTGTTTAAGGTAGAAAAAGTGTGTGTAATAGTATCGGTTGTTAAATGAATTTAGTTTGAATATTAATGACTATGTCATTTTATCTCTCACCCCCTTTATTAAAAACTGTCCCAAAAATGCGACATAAAAGTTGTTGAGTATTTTACATATATTTAAATACTATTAGTCAACCTTATTTTTAATTATGTAAAACCTAGCCACTCATGGCGATTTTTCATAATTTGGCGACTTACGTATATGTGTACTTAATAATTTGTTTTAAGAAAAGAGTACTTCATATGTTTTCTTTTATAAAAACTACGGATTAGATAGGATAGCTTGCCACCCATGGGAGCATTTTATTATTGAGAGATTGACACATGCTCACAACCAATAATGACTGCTGATGTAAGGTTACCGGGAAAACCGTTATCCATATATTCATATGCATAATCCTAGGCAGATTGGCGTATTGAGCGCCACGAAATATATCATCTCGTCGCGCTGGCAACTATCCAATCTGTACTGTAACTGCTATAATGGCATACTTAACGCCGCCAAATATTTCTACTGGTAGCAAATGCCAAAGCTGAACCTAACCGGCTTTAAAATAATCTGCATTTTAATTATTTTTCATTTTCAAAATTCTGCGTTCTAACATTTCGGAACTCTCGGTTTAGATTCTCCCTGCTTGAAGAAATACCGTTTTGCCAGATCGTACCTAATGCCAAGATGGCGCTTTTTGAATCAGTTACAATGAGTTATTCTGTTTTGTAAAAAGGAATGATCGCTCATTCTAAATTCCTGTTGTCTAAGAGAACTCACAATTTGTAAGACACACTTCGAGTTATTTATTTCATTTACTTTTTAATTGGGCGAAAATGGGTGTCATTCTACTTCATGTTTGTCGGTTTCACGCGATTCTACATATTTGGAATTGCTTTGTTGCACAGGCATGAATAATTTTATGCTGGCGAAAATTGCCAAACCTGGCAACCATTATGTTTATTTTTTCAGTTTTTTATTAATATATTCTAAAATAATTCGATAATCGACATTAAAGTCAGCTAATGAGTTTCCCCGGAATTTTTCGAATCCGTGGACACCTTCGTCGAAACTCAAATCCCTACGGTTTCGCATAAGCGGAAAGTTTTCAAAATTATTGGGGAGGCCGGGCCCCACAACCACATATATTCAAGTCAAAAGGGGGTGTTAGGGGGATCATAACCCCCCATGAAAAATTTCTGGCTACGCCACTGATTCACGTACATATAACTTACTCATAGCTGCCAACTACTACGGAATATAATCAACAACTTTTTCTACATGATTTTTCAGTTAAAATATAGCAAAATTTTTGTGCTGCGCGCGCGAGCTGGTTACTATTTTGAAAAAAATAGTTAAAAATATACTGTTTACAAAAAGTGGTTAGTGGTTAATTATATTCCGTAGTAGTTGGCAGCTATGACATACTATATATAAGTGTAAATTATTGGAGTCGCTCGAGCTCTATGGGTCCATAGAATTCTACACCTATGTAAGGTAAGTGTCCATGTTAGTATCTTCCTACCATGTTATAAGTTAAAAATAGAAGCAAAGCAAAAAATCCAAAGGAGGAAAAAAAAATCATTTTCGATGAGATAGTGCATTTTAGATACATCTGAACTTTTCTTCATTTCATACTTTACTTTGCATAATCTGATTTTAATTAACAGAGCTTGGAGCCAGAGGAGGGCAGCGTATAGTAACATTGTTTGTTACGTGGCGTCACAATGAATACTAAATCATGATTGAAATCAAAAGAAGAAAATTTTTAAAAGTACAAGTAAAGGTTTTTTTAAACGTTTGTAAATGTGTGAAATACTTTTTTTTTATGTTAGTATAAATGAGTTTTCTGTATTGAGTGGTAAATTATTGGCTGGGCTCAGCCCCTATTCATAATTTATTGGGGGGCCTCGAGCCCCACGGGCCCATATAACTCTACGCCTATGCGGTTTCGAAGGCGATAGCACAACAAGCTTCTGACGGCGGCAACGCAGACAGCAGCGGCCGGTTTTTTTTTTTTTTTTTTTTTTTTTTTTTTTTTTTTTTTTTTTTTTAAGGACAGAGAGATGCGAAATTTATTTTTAGAAACCGGCCTCACTTAAGTATCAAATAAGTAATTTTTACAGAAATGCTTTCGTAAAAGTTAGCTATTTCGGAAACACATAGAGACCTAAATTCCAACTTCCCATAAACTAAGCGACCCTATTTCTAAACAGTATTTTGGGGACACATCAAGCATTGTCCTCGAATCCAACTAAAACTTGGGGACACTAGAAAATATTTTTGAGGAGTTATTCCAGGACACAACCTATTACCATGTATGCCCATACTTTAAATCTTGACTGACTTTGATACTTAAAAATGAACTCTAATAGCTCTTTATATCAATTGTGTATTCTTATTTCTAACAAATTAATGGAAATATTTCATTCATTTATAAATATTTATTAAAACCAGAAATATGAAAGGAACATCCTGTTGAAATATTGCAATGGATTCAAAATTTAACTCTTGAAATAGTATTTGTATTTTTCAGAAGACATTGCTTTTTGCTTGCATTGGATCATTTTGTGATCATTTTTCATGAAACTTTTTTTAGAGGGTGTACAAAGTATTCGAGTGCAAGAAAATTTTCATACGTCAATTTCATATTTAAAGCAAGGTTCTTCATGAAAAGTGATTAATCATTAACAAAACTCAAATGGGAAATTTGGCTCATTGTAGGATACTTTATTGAATGCCTGTACACGCTACACACACAATGACAGCAAACGTTTTCAGAGATCGAATTTCACTTTTTCTCTGAGTAGATGGCGCTTTTAGTTGGTTTATTTTTCTTATTTCTTCAGTTTTTTCTGAAAGAAATAAACTAAAAACTTTCAGGGAAAAAAAAAAAGTACAAATTTTTAAATTTGGGCTGTTGTAGCCCAGTGGTTAAGGCGTTGGATTCGTAACCGGAAGGTTGTGGGTTCGGTACCGGCGTACCACTCAAGACCACCGTGTACATGCGGTGTACATGCGGTGTACGTGCACGTTCAATCCGTGGTTCCGAAAGTCCTCTCGGCGGTCGCTAGCAGTTTTTCGAGGGGTGCCAATATTCAGAAGTCCCCCCACCTTCTGATGAGGTTCCAAATTGTGGCGGGAAATTCCGGGAAGGACGTATATGTAGCTCTAAGTGACACATTCGGTGACGCGAGCTGTCCTCTCCTGGCAAATAAATAAATAAATCTTGGGGACATTTGGGGGCAGAGTATTTTTGGGGACAAAATGAAAAAAAAGATCTATATTTGGGGACTGTCCTCGAATTTCGAAGACGTGTGGTCTAGAGATGAGTTCGGGCTCATTTTTTGAAGCCCGAGCCCGAGGACTTTTAATCCGAGCCCGCCCGAGCCCGAGCAATATAATTTAAGTCGGAGCCCGAGCCCGCCCGAGCCCGAAAGTTCAGTTAAAGATTTAAAAAAAAAATCCAATTACTTCATGGATAGAATACAATGAATTTTGCCGTTTGTGCAAATGAAAGACAAATAGAGTTGCAAACTCTCAATGCACTTTCTAATTCTTTATTTATCCATATGTTTATCCAATAATATCGGATCTCATGACTCACTCATGAATATAAGCCGCCGTTCTGAAATATCCAAAGAGCTTCACGCACCTTCTAGGCGCCAGTGCCGATATTTTTTTCATAAGTACAGCCAACTCCGGTTATAGTGAACCCGGATATAGTGAACCATCAGATATAGTGATCGCAAACCATTAGTCCCGATTCAAAGACAGTATCTCTATCCATCATGAAGACACTTGGGTTTTAGTGAACTTCGGATATAGTGGACGAAATTGGATGGTCCCCAGAGGTTCACTATAACCGGAGTTGGCTGTACTTTTATTTTCCCCATGAATCACTTTTTAAAATCTGTTTCAAGGAGTATGTTCAATAAAGGAGAAATTTTTCACGAGCCCGAGCCCGCCCGAGCCCGGTTCGGGCCCGGGCTCGGGCTTTCGGGCTCGGGCTGAGCCCGTCTCATCTCTAGTGTGGTCACCTTACATAAACACGTAATTTTACCTAAAAAGGCCTTGTTTTTCCGGTATCACGACAAGAAAACTACGAATCCCATATTCCATAAGAACACAACCCTCCTTCTTTCACCACATATACGTGCATCACTGCCAGCCATCTGTCAAGGTTTGCTCTCGGTGCGTTTGCCTGTTTCCACCAACTCCCAGCCATCACCTCAAGGATGTGGTATATCCTCCCAATTTCTTACTTTTCCCCCATTGTTGCCGCACAGTCGGCGTCTCTCGTTGCCATGGCACCCCCACGTGAGAGGTCATAGCACCCCACACACATCGCATTAATGTCCGCTTCCGTAAGGGTCAAGGCCCCAGCCCTTATTCCGTCTCCCAAAGAACAAAGCAAAAAAAAAGATAAAAGTTGGTCAATCATTTTTTTTTCCTCTAACCCCAGGAAACCCTTGACTTGACTAAATTAAAGCTTTCACTTCTTTTTATGTATGCCATTGTTGTTAAGTGAAGTAACGTCGTTTGAGTTAGTTCTCTTCATTTTATTTTCTTTCGTTATTTCTCCGAAAAGATATATTGAAATGTTCTCTGGAGCTGTGGTCACGAATTCGTGATTGTCTAGATTTAAGATCTTCTGAGTGTTCGTTAGATGTTTAGAGATAATCTTCGCTTTAAAAAAAAAAAAGTAGACAAAGAAATGTGTTCCACTGTAACTTATACAAGTGAATTCACTTGTTCGTGGAACAAATGGGTCTGTTCGAGTAAAATAGACACTATTATCGAGTAATACTGTCATTTGGGAATTTTTATATTTTGTTGGCAAAAAGTTTGCTCTTTTTTCTTTCGTCAGGCAGAAATTAAAGAAAACAGACGAGTCTGAGATAATAACTAAGATCGTTTGATAGTTACGTCATTTTTTTAAGTGTTAAAAATCTCTAACTATAAACAAAAATTTCGGCTTATTCTTATTTATTTAAAGAAACGTAAAAGCATAACTGAAACCACGAATAAAATTTGTCGGAATTTTTAGAAAGTGTTCTGATCGCTCGAACTTTCCAGAAGTGGTCGCAATGGAGATAGCTCTAGAAAGTTTATCATCTATTTTAGACCAATTTAAGTTGAAAGCAATAAAATCAACAGAATAATCGAAAACAATCAATGATGTACTACATGTGAGATATCCATGATGTTTAATGTATACAAATCAAAACTTGAAAATCATTCAAGCTGGACATTTCTGTGTAAATAAAAAACCGAACTATTTTGAGCAA
The DNA here is from genome assembly GCA_038373885.1 of Cheiracanthium punctorium. Lineage (NCBI taxonomy): Eukaryota > Metazoa > Arthropoda > Arachnida > Araneae > Cheiracanthiidae > Cheiracanthium > Cheiracanthium punctorium. The sequence continues at coordinate 58,159 of JAWZYV010010530.1, read as the reverse complement.
TTCAATAATAATGATCATTGTATCTGCTTTTGTTTTTAGAGTGCGTGTTGAAATAAATTTTGACATTGAATGAAATTTCACTGAATTAAGACTCATGTTTTTCACACATAATGTATTTGTATTTAGTTGAATTTCTTTACAATGTTTTACTCCACCTACCTGTACCCTAAGATAATTTTTCACATTGAATACCACTAAGCCTAACTGTTTGCAAGGAGAGAGCATCTCACATCGTCCATCTTGCGACCTTACTGAATTTTCGCACCACCATTTCTATCCTCATAAGAAGGTGAAAACCTCTGAATATTTGCACTTTTCGGAGACTACCTGCAGCCGTCGAGGAGACTATCGGAACCACGGATTTAACGGGCACGTACACTGACCGCATGTTCACGGTAGTCTTCAGTGGTATATTGGAATCGTACCCTCAACCGTTCGGTTATATAGCCAATGCTATGGGGAGAAAATCTGAACCACCTGCATAAAGTGCCGAGTTCTGGAGGCTTTAGCCAAAGATATTCTGAATTGTTTGGGCTTTTCCAAGGAGGAAATTGATTCAGTTTATTCCCTCCTTGTCATCGACTTCCGTCAAGTCAACGGTCTTTTGGACCTTGGTCCGACTTTGGAAGATTATAAACAACATATTTCTGTTTTTATTGGTTAACTTTTCTGCTTTTATTACTGTTTTTTTTTTTTTTTTTTCCTTCAGATTCAGAATAGCCGTACGCTAGATGTTCTTTTCCGGACCTTGTTTACGTTTATCCTTACTGTGTGCTTACTCAACCAATTCTTACGTATATATATTTCGTTTTTTCCTTCTAAGGATGCAGACTGCCAAATTGATCGATGTGTCCCCTTCTCAGCTGAAAGTATTTGAAAGAATAAAACCATTTAAAACACGTCTGATTTTATTGACCGTCATTCACTTGATTCGTCATTAACCGTTTGTAAGTTATGAGGTTATCCATCTTGAACTGACCAGTCGCAAGTTCATCTGTAAGGGATAGGCTTTAAGAGGAGATGAGTTCGGGCTCATTTTTTGAAGCCCGAGCAATATTATTTAAGTCGGAGCCCGAGCCTGAAATTTCAGCTAAAGATAAATAAAATTCAACAAAATTCAAAGAAGTAATTTTTTCATAGAATACAATAAATTTTGCCGTTTGTGCAAATTAAAGACAAATATAGTTACAAGTTTTGAATGCACTTTCTAATTCTTTACATCTATGTTTATGAAATAAAGTCTGATCTCCTGACTCACTAAGCAATAGAAGCCGCCGTTCTGAAATACCCAAAGAGCTTCACGCGCCTTCTAGGCACCCGTGCCGCTATTTTTTTTTACAAGTACTTTTATTTTCCATATGAATCACTTTTTAAAAATCTGTTTCAAGGGATATGTTCAATAAACTAGAAATTTTTCACGAGCCCGAGCCCGAACGCAATTGGGAATTACAGAGCCAGAGCCCGTCTCATCTCTAATAGGCTTATATTGTACTCAATATCAGTATACCACTTGTAAAATTTATAAACAGTTCCCCCCAACCCCTCCTCTTACACCACCACTACCTAAGAAATAAAAAATCAGAAAGACTTCACATGATCATAAAAACTTTCTAGAGAAAATCTTTATGCTTATCTGAATTAAAATAAATAAGGATTTTTTAACCATAAAAAATCATTAGTTTAAAAGTTCTACTTAAGACTAGTGTATATCACTGTTAAAATCGTTAATAGCCAGTTTGGGATGTAGGAGCAAAGCATGATTGGGGTTGTTATTGTTTTATACGTTTTTCATGCATTATTAATAATTGTAAGTAGTTATTACTACTATTTAACCATTTTTTATTTGTAATTAATTTTTGTAATCAATTAGTTGCATTAAGTTGTCTTTAGTAATTAGCAAATTTTTTTTTTCAAATATTCTGGAACCCCATCCCTTCCTCTGTAAAAAACCCAATGGGTTGGGTTTTTTCTGAAAAAACCCGGGTTTTTAACAACCCTGTTTATAGAATACTACGTGGGTATTATTTATTTTATAAAACAAACTGGATACTATCACAATAAAGCAAAACCATTTAAAATAAGAACTGCATGAAAATCCAGATATTTCTAGAACTCTGAAAAGTTAGTTTTTCATTTTATAATTTAGTTTTCGAATATTTATTACTTCATTAAAAGCAATTGCACTTTTTTGGGGGGGGAAGGGGTGAAACAAAACATAAAATGAGATGCGCAAATAACATTGTGTTAGGAATTTTTTATAAATATATAGGTATAGATATATATTCGCTTATAACTATTTATTATATGTCTTGTTTAACTCTTTACCGCGCAGTGTTCCCGCTCTGGGAACACCCAACTCCGACGTTTGGACTGTTGCCAGTCACGAAGAATCGATTGGATTTCTATAAAAATAGTGGCGGGTGACCTAGCTCCACGAGAATCCTTTACTTTTTAGCACGTCCTTTCCCGTCAAAAAAGGGTTACGATTCTTTTTAACAGCACCGACATCTGCTGAAAAGTGGAAGAATGTGAGAACAGCTGGATAGATTGCCCCATGCGGAAAAAAGGGCAGCCGTTGCCATCGCTCGACTGAACGACCCGCAAGAGGGCGGACGATCGAAACGTTCATCGCGTACCACGGATCTAGAGACCCTTTTTTGACGCAGCTGGCTGTACCCGGCACAGCCAGCTGCGTCAAAAAAGGGTCTCTAGAGGCACAGCCAGCTGTCGTAAAAAAAAATAGATCTCTAGATCTGCGGCACGGGATTAACGTTTCGATCGTCCGCCCTCTTGCGGGTCGTTCAGTCGAGCGATGGCAACGGTTGCCCTTTTTTCAGCATTGGGAAAGGGCTGCGCCTCAAAGGGTTAATTAACTTCTGTATTTTGTTTGTAAATGTCTGAAACGCAAGATGCGTTAAACTGCACGTAAATAAACAAATCTGACGACATTTATTTATTTATTTACTATCAACATCTCGCATTCAATTCTTCCGTAACAAATCTCTTTTTCACTAACGAGTGGATCAGTTCATCAGCATGGTCACTGAACTAACATCTTCAAGGATGACGCAATTTTTAAATGAAAATTTTCGTTTCGTTTCGTTTTTCTTTCCTGGCGAAACACAATAGGGTACCACACAAAACGTCTGAAATAAACACAGGCTGGGGAAACAGAGGAGATCTCAACTGACTGTTAAATTATATACAATTCGGGGATGATGTAAGAACGGATGAAACCTTACAGCCTGGCTATTAAGGCGGAGTTGTTAGATGTTATTTGTTAAGAGTTCATTCTCCCAAGAGAAAAAATAGTGCTCTTTTTCTCTGCTTTTCTGAAATGCAAGCAACTATCCAGAGTTTATAACGTGTAGCAGTAACCTTAGTTGTTTAATTTGAGTCTTCTTGACTGGCTACTTGATTACGTAACAGATCGTTTCATCAACTAAACAACTTTTCTTTTTTAATGATCATTGTCTTTGTGTGGGTGTGAAGAGAAATGGGGTAAAGTAGCACTGATGACATTTTTTTCATGATTTTTTTTTTCCTTCTTTAAGCAAAACGAACAAACAAAAAAAAATCACGCGCACACTCAAAGAAAATAAAAATTGAATTAACTAGAATATAAATTTAAACAGTAGTCAAATAGCAAATATCTCAAAGAAGGTTTGTTTTTTTAAAAACCGTAAAACACGAGGATCTCGTCGAAAAAAACACTCAAAATGATAAAATAAATAAAAACTTTGTGGAAAAAAAAACACACAAAATGTTACTTATAAGAAGTTACGATCGTTTCGACCAAAAAAATGTTTCGATCTTCATCAGACAAGCCCCCCCCCCCCTCAAGGGAGGCGCGAGAAAAACCAAAGAGTAAGCAGGGATGCATGTTTTTAAAAAAATTATCTTATTTATTCTCATGTTTTACACAAAAATATATGCATTTTCGCTTAAAATGTTCACTCAAACTTTACTGATAACATTATTTTGTGGAAAATGCGACTCAATGTTCATTGAGTTCAAGATTAAAAAACTGAATGCATGCTGAAAAATATGAGGGGTGGGCGCGCCACAGTAAGTTAGACTTTATTGGGGGGGCCGACGTTAAAAGGTTGAGTACCGCTGCTCTAAACTGATGAGTAAAGACCCCCTTTTCGATTTTTAGCCGGGGGCCCCCAAAGGAGCCAGTCCGGGCCTGCTCAGGCTTTCACAATATAACGCGCAGTGATCCCGCTCTGGGAACACCCAACTCTAACGTTTTGACGGTTGCCAGTCACGAAGAATAGATTGGATTTCTATAAAAAATAGTGGCGGGTGACACAGCTCCACGAGAATCCTTCACTTTTGAGCACGTCAATTCCCGTCAAAAAAGGGTTACGATTCTTCTTAACAGCACTGACATCCGCCGAAAAATGGAAAAACGCGAGAACAGCTGGATAGATTGCTATAATGCTGAAACAAGGGCAGCCGTTGCCATTGCTCGACTGAACGACCAGCAAGATATGCCCGGCACAGCCAGCTGCGTCAAAAAAAGGGTCTCCAGATCTGTGTCACGCGATGAACGTTTCGATCGTCCGCCCTCTTGCTGGTCGTTAAAGTCGAGCCAGGGCCGACCCGAGGGGGGTGCGAATGTAGGCGATCGCCTAAGGCCCCGCGCTTATAGAGGCCCCGCTCCTGGGTCATTTTATTACTATCTGATAAGGCACGATAGAGAAAAGGCCCCGCTCTTGCGTTTCGCCTGGGGCCCCGCATGCTCCTCGGACCGTCTCTGGTAGAGATGAGACGGGCTCAGCCCGAGCCCGAACCCGGGCCCGACTCGGGCTCGGGCTCTGTAATTCACGATTGCGTTCGGGCTCGGGCGGGCTCGGGCTCGTGAAAAATTTCTCCTTTGTTAAACATACTCCTTGAAACAGATTTTAAAAAGTGATTCATGGGATAAATAGACGTACTTATTTCAAAAAATAGCGGCACGGGGGACTAGAAGGTGTGTGAAGCTCCAAAATTTAATGTATCCTCTTAATGAAGTAGTTCATTTTATTTGTCTTTAGCTGAAATTTCGGGCTCGGGCACCAACTTTAATAATATTGCTCGGGCTCGGGCGGGCTCGGATTAAAAGTCTTCGGGCTCGGGCTTCAAAAAATGAGCCCGAACTCATCTCTAGTCTCTGGTCGAGCGATGGCCACGGCTGCCCTTTTTTTCAGCATTGGGAAAGGGTTGCGCCTCAAAGGGTTAAAAAAATAATCCCGAATTTATCTCTAGCGTGCTGCCGAAGGTCGAAAATTTTTCGGCCGAAACGTGCGTGCAGGCTGATAAATATACCTTCTATGTGCGTTATTTTACAAAGTTTTAATTATTTCGTCCTATCAAACCCCAGTCTCTTTGTTTTAGTTCGTGTTATATCTTCTAATGTTTTCCTTTCTCCCAATTCCAGATCCTGGAGCAGGAGAAGCACGGCCTGCGCCGGAAGTTGGATGCGCTGGAAGGCGAGTACGACAGCCGCGTGGCGGAACTCCAGACAGACCTCCGGCAGCTCCGGAAGGAGCTGGAGCGCCAGAGCTCCTCCCACCGGAACCACGAGAAGGAGAAGGGGCAGCTCCTGGAGGAGCTCACCGAACAAAACCACAGGCTCACCGCCGAGCTCAAACAGGTACGTACGACTGGGAGATCTCTTTGTACAACTGCTGGGACAATTTTAACCCTTGAACGCGCAGTGTTCCAGCTCTGGGAACACCCAACTCGGGCGTTTGGACGGTTGCCAGTCACGAAGAATAGATTGGATTTTTTGGATAGGATAGGATTCTTGGATTGGATTGGATAAAAATAGTGGCGGGTGACAGAGCTCCACGGGAAATCTTTACTTTCTAAGCACGTCATTTCCCGTCAAAAAAAAGGGTCACGATTCTTTTTAAACAGCACTGGAAGAATGCGAGAACAGTCGGATAGATGGCCCCATGCTGGAAAAAAGGGCAGCCGTTGCCATCGCTCGACTTCACGACCCGCAAAGAGGGCGGACGATCGAAACGTTCATCGTGTGCCACAGATTTAGAGACCCTTTTTTTGACTGTCGTCAATAGGTTGACTGTCGTCAAAAAAAGGGTCTGTAGATCTGCGGCACACGATGAACGTTTCGATCGTCGGCCCTCTTGCGGTTCGTTCAGTCGAGCGATGGCAACGGCTGCCCTTTTTCCAGCATTGGGAAAGGGTTGCGCCTCAAAGGGTTAAGAGAAATTCAGGGATGTGCCAGCGGCTCCAATTGCTCCAAATTGTGCCAAATCAGTCCTGATGTGCCAATCTGCTACAAAAAGATCATTCTTGGACATTTTTGCTCCAAATTCAGCAAAACTGCTACATTTTTAATTTTTCCATATATGTTTAAACGTTTGTAAATCTCCCGAATTTTTACAAAAGTCAACACACATTCTAAGCATTCTAATTTCAATCTTCCTCTATTAATCTTAAAAATGAATATTTTTTCTTTGACATCCCTTTGTTTAAACCTCCAATGCCTTGAGAGTAAAAATTGACCTCTGTTTTAAATTTAATTTTATATAAATTTGTAATTTTTGTTGAATTCATTAAACTCAGTCAAAGCTCCCGTTCAGTAACGTAAAGCTGTTTTGCACTCCACATCAAGATCGGACATCTGCCAAGAGGTCATACTGTTCAAGAATTTAAAATCCCAATGAACCTAGCCCAAGTTGGTTATTTTTTAAGTAGAAAGTGGTGGATCCAGGAAAAGTGTTAAGGGTCTTCAGCTCCCCCCCCCAAAAAAAAAAAATGAATTAAATCCTTTGGGTAAGCCTTTTGCTTACATTTTCTTTGAGGCAAATTAGCATCCCCCCCCCAAAAAAAATACATTGGTACATTTTTCCCCGCTGTACATTTTGTTAATTAGCTTTCCTAATGTTATCTCGTCCCTAAATGCTTTTCAGTATCCACCACAAAAGCTCCAAGGAAAGGAAACGGAACCAAAGTAAAAATAACTAGAAAGTGTTAGATTTATATTTTCGGTGATATATATAACAGGATAAAAATACCCTGTCTCCAATATCTCCTTTATAGTTATCAGGACAGCCTGTGTTTTTTTGGATGATCTTACTTTACCTGACACGCTTCACGATCACTACTGCCTTACGTTATTCATAAGTGTTTGTTTTAGATACAGTTTTATGCAAATTTTATTGATATTGGGAGCGTCTAATCGTATTCATGATCCATTCTTATTCACAGAGTCGTTGCAAACTTGAACTCTTTGTGAATGCGTAATGAGTCGTGGACTTGATCCGAAAATTGCAACGGTTCTTTCCCTCCCAGTTCATCTTTTTCTGTCTGGGGAAGAACTCTATTGTCGGTAGTGCTGCCATCTATGTGCGGCAACTTAAACTAATAATGGCTGCTTCTCTCTCAAATCACTACCTATCGGAGAGCGTCAAAAACTTAAGTTGTGAAGAATATGAATATCATATCTGAAGTTTTAGATCAACTTCATGCGTGAAGCCCAAATCTAAAAAGTACTTCTTTCCTCCTTTACCATTTTGTTTAACTTTATTATTATTATTATTATTATTTTGTGTGTGCGTTTGGCGGGGGGGGGGGGGGTTAACAAACATTTACTAAGCTCATACCTAAATTATTTAATTATGTACTCATTTTCGCTTCTCATATCATGAGGCATAAAAAGTGAAGTAGTCACAATTATTTTAGGAATTCAATCGTCATTGTAATTATCATTTGCTTACTTTATTTTGTTTTATTTTATTGATTTAGGTATATATATATACTGCAAAACCCGCTTCAGAAATTTCCAAGGGTATTAAAATCAAAAAATGCTTGGTCGAGAAATCTTAAACAGGAGACTGATTTATTTATTTGTTTTTTAAACAAATAAAGTAATTTTAGTATAAATATTCATGAAAGATTTTTAACATTATCAAAATATTGTACAAATAATATGAAGTTTAAATTTTTTTCACAACAAATTAACATAAATTGTTTTGCACACTTAAAAATTAGTTAATAAAGTAAAAAATATATGATTACCTAAGAATGCCTATATTAAATCTTTAAAAAGTTTTTGCTGTAAGCATCATTGGAATGGATTTTACAGCACTTGGCATGCCAATGCAATCGCTTTCAGCCCTGAACATTAATTTTTACAAAAGTTAAGAAAGAAATAAAAAGAAAATCGAAAGGCACATAAAAATAAGTTTTGAATGTGAACTTAGAAGTTAAAAAATTATTTTTAAGCTGAAACGTGTGTGGAACGTAACTTTTTAACCGGGTTATTTTAACATTGTAAAAAGAGGAAATCGAAACTATCAAATTTTTAAGCAGGAAAACATTTTAAGCGGTTTTATTAATTTTTATGCGGGTTTTAATGTATATATGTACAGAGAGAGCGATATATATTAGGAGCGGGGAGGAGAGAAAATATTCTAATTTGTATGAGCTGGCTTGTTAACCCTCTGGCTGATCATCCCGCGATTTCCACGGGCAACTCAAATGTAGCAAAATTGGCTCGTCCCGCGATTTTCGCGGGCAGGTGTTTTTCTTCCTGTATTGAGGAGAGCATACCGGGTTTTTCACCGTTTAACCAGTGAAGTAAATTAGATACAGTTTTAGACGTTTCATTTAGGTTTATGACCAACACCTGCCCTTAGTCGTCCACTCAATTGAGGCATTTGCAGGAAATACTCGGTTATGTAATGCTCTAACTTCACTTGTTTCCCGCCTTGTCTAATCAGAAATGGATGGTAGAAATCGTTCAGCAATGGACAGAGTGTCTATTACGGATGATTTATGAGATTCTGAAAGAGATTTTAGTTTGGATAGTGATAGTGATTTAGATTTTTTGGACTGCTCCTCAGACGGCGATGAATCTGACCATGATTCAATAAACCTGCAAAGCGTTAGGCGGTGGTGCATTTTCTTATATTATGTAATAAACGGAAATTAACTGTAATTCAATTGAAATTTATTTTAAAAATTTTTTATGTAATAACATCTGAAATTGGTTTTTCTGAAGCTTAGTTTCTCATGATAAAAATCTATATTAAAAATCTTTTCTAGAAAGAAAAAATGCACATTTCAATTCTCCAATGTATATAGATTTGAAATATGGAAAAAAAAAAAATACACAATTTTCGAAGCGATTTTGGTCCAAAAAGTGAGCAGTCAGACGATTAAATTCATAATTAAACGATTTCTTCATCGATTCATTTATTCATTTGATGTCGAAAAATACTCATTTTGCATTGCTCTACCAGCAGTATTTTAATATACTGGAATTGTTTTGTTCTGCCCCTATATCAGATTTGCCAATTGTTTTCCCATATTTTTTCATGCCATGCAGTTATAGTTTTTATAGTATAAAGTTTTTGTTTTATCCACCTGTTCTTGGGTCTAACTCTTGGCCTATTGCACATAGAACTCCAGTGCATGATTTTCGCCACTCGCTTGTCAGGTGATCTTGCCAAAGCGCCCATGCCTTGAAAGACTCTGTGCCTTAACCCTTTCAGGCGCAACCCTTTCCCAATGTTGAAAAAGGGCAGCCGCTGCCATCGCTCGACTGAACGACCAGCAAGAGGGCGGACGATCGAAACGTTCATCGCGTGCCCACAGATCTAGAGACCCTTTTTTGACGACACCTGGCTGTGCTCTTGCTGGTCGTTAAGTCGAGCGATGGCAACGGCTGCCCTTTTTTCCCCATTGGGCAATCTACCCAGCTGTTCTCGCATGCTTCCATTTTTCAGCAGATGTCAGTGCTGTTCAAAATAATCGTGACCATTTTTTTACGGGAAATGACGTGCTTAAAAAGTAAAGGATTCTCGTGGAGCTATGTCACCCGCCACTATTTTTATAAAAATCGAACCTATTCTTCGTGATTGGCAACAGTCCAAACGTCAGAGTTGGGTGTTCCCAGAGCCTGAACACTGCGCGTTAAATGGTTAATGACTTTACTCTACTTTTATGGTTGAGAAAGCGTCTCTAGTTCGTCATTGTTTCTTATTCTCCAGCAATAATTGCCAAATTGCATTGGACCATACACTTTTCTGAGTATTTCTCGCTCAAAAGATAGTAAATTATTTATATCTTTTTGTGTCCGAACCCAGGTCTCGCAGCCATAAGTCACCACGGGACGGATAACAGTTATTTAAATTTTTAGTTTAATTGCTCTAAGGAACAATTTATTTTTAAAGAAATACTGATATAAGAAATAGCATCGGTTTCCCCTTCAGAATAATTGAAGCATTATAGTATGGCATTCTTAACTTGAAGAATGCCATTAAATCCCATTTCAAAAAATTATCTTCCATTGACCGTAATCCATTGAAATATTTTGCGTATGTAGCAATATCAATGTACACCCCGATGAAAGCGAACTACGAAAACCAGACACAATCTTCAGAAGTAACGTGCGGTAGTAAATTGCAGTGACATATTCTAAATTCTGTGACAATCAAAGCATGTTTATGACTGTTGCAGTGTAGACGAACAGACAGACTGACAGACAGAAACCATAATCATATTCAATTTGATTGGAAAAGTATTAAAAGAAATATCTTCACTCCCGCTCCCTCCCTCACCTAAAAAGGAGCAAAAACGATAAATATGTAACAAAATAACTTATTTACTAATACAGATGTATATTCGATGATTTAAATTGTTTCCTGCATGTTTACAGCCATAGCCGTTGAAATATCATTATCATAAGTGCAAATTCGTAGCATTAGCTTTGAATATATGTTCAAATTAAAAGTAATGAAACTGTAAGAGGGCTAACATTATAATAGTACTTAAAAAGAAAAGAAAAAAACTAAAAAATACCATTAACTGATTTCTAAGAAAGTTTCTAATCTTGGTTACATAAAAATGACGTAACCATGACTCATTTTAATAATAGCTTCCTCTTGAAAAAACGTTCGCATTCATAAACCGTTAAATCTGCGTACGTGATACGTTTACCAATAACTCATCGTTTAATAGCTCGTTTTACTTTAGCTTCTGCATTTGAGTTATGTTAATTATACGTATCTAAATATTCGTTACTGATTTTCTGAACGCCTTTATGATAGGACGTGTTTCGTGAAAAGGTACACGTTATCTCATAATATTTATTTTATACGGAATAATATTTATGAGATCTATTAGTTTGTTTCGGAGAATAAATCACTGCAGTTTTTTTACCTTGTGTATATATTTGATACACAAACGAAACAAATAATCTCTATATTCCGTTCTAGGGGAAAATGTATAACTTTCGAAAATGGCGCATAAATGTTACTGAAAACATCAGAATATTGCAGCATTTTACCTATAATTATTTTCAAGACTAAAGAAATAAATATGTTGCAAACGCTTTCACCTGTAAATGAGATTAAGTTTACTAAACATTGGGAGAAAAAACAGTTTATCTCAATGGGGTCATCGCAAAATCCACATCAGTCATAATTTTTTCTCGGGTATTAAAATACGAGTGTGGTTCAAAAAGTGCGGTAGCAAGTCCTTAAGCTAAAAAGTTTATTCTCGAAAACAAAGAGATACACAGACATAGCAAGATATTTGGCGCAGATTATTTTTGAACAAGGGCATCCAATCATTTGTTCCATTTTTATTCCAATCGATCGAAACCGACCATTTAATTGCCACGATCATTGGAAGTGACTCAGCAAGTTATTTAAGCTTTGATTTGTGGGATTGGCGGCCGATTATCTTCTCGAGAGATCTAGGCCGGAGGGGGTGCTTGCTCCCCATGGATGTCTTTCTCAAGGGATCCTAACCCGTATGTATATACGCGAAGCTTCGAAGAAAACCACGAGGAAACTCCGAACGGCTAGGTCGACGGATATGACCTGGGTTTGAACCAGGCACTTTCCCTCTCCCAGTTCAGAGCGCTATGCGGTCGGCTATGGGTCGGGTAATTTAAGCTTTGAATTATTACGAGTTTTTTTTTTTTTTTATATAAAAAAATTTCGGGGTGGAATGGGGGGGGACGGCGGAAGCAAAGTTTTACACCTAATAATTTTGTGTTTCATTCTTAATGTATATATAATCAACTCCGGATATAGTGAACTTTCGGCTATAGTGAACGCAAACCATCATTCCCGATTTATATATCTCTGTTCACTATGGGTTGGATACACTTCGGTTTCAGTGAACTTCGGATATAGTGAACGAAATTGGATGGTCCCCAGAAGTTCACTATAACCGGAGTTGACAGTGTATATATATATATATATATATAATTAAAATTGAAAAATTACTTTTCTGTATTGTTTCTCAAATAGGCATAACTTTTAATAATTTTCATAAATTTATGAGACATAAAACATTTTATTTTTTTCAATCATCTGACTTGCACCCCAAAACCTTCGCAAACAGCATATGATTTCTAATCACCAGACAGATCATGGGTGTGACGAAATTAATCTTTGACACCTTAAAAAACACTTTCAAACGAGTCCGAAAAAAAAAAAAGAGAGAAAAACAATCAGTGTTTTATCGATCACACAGCTAATAAAAATCAAGATAACCAAGATCGAGAGGCTTGTCACTTTTACTCGATCTAGTTTTTTTTTTTTTTTTTTTTTTGTCAGGTGACCGGGAGATAGGATTTTTACACCAAGGTGATGACGGGTTACATCACGGTATTTAAAAATTCCACATCGTGTTTCGTAGAAGCGCGGAATTGTAGGTAGTTCATTAAGCTCCCGAGGGAGTTAGATTGATGCTGTGTACAAATGTCGTTCCTAGCGCATCTCATACAAAAAGTGCATGAGGTAAGAATTTTAACTTCGGTACTGGTGCTTTGTGCGGGTTTTGACTCTACAACTATGTTGAAATGTATTTATTTTAGGTTTGTCTTTCTGTATGTTGTGTTCTAAAGATCCATCCGTTCGCATCGTTCGTTGTGAAATTAACCCTATAACGCGCAGTGTTCCCCCCTCTGGGAACACCCAACTCTGACGTTTTGACTGTTGCCAGTCACGAAGAATAGATTGGATTTCTATAAAAAATAGTTGCGGGTGGCATAGCTCCACGAGAATCCTTTACTTATTTCCCGTCAAAAAATGGTCACGATTATTTTTAACAGCACTGGCATCTGCTAAAAAATGGAAGAATACGAGAAGAGCTGGATATATGGCCCCATGCTGAAAAAAGGGCAGCCGTTGCCATCGCTCGACCTAACGACCAGCCAGAGGGCGGACGATCGAAACGTTCATCGCGGGCCACAGATCGAGAAACCCTTTGTTGACGACAGAGGGCTGTGCCGCACAGGCAGCTGTCGTCAAAAAAAGGGTCTCTAGATCTGTGGCACGCGATGAACGTTTCGATCGTCCGCCCTCTTGCTGGTCGTTAAGTTGAGCGATGGCAACGGCTGCCCTTTTTTCAGTATTGGGAAAGGGTTGCGCCTCAAAGGGTTAACTTCGGTAGTGGTGCTTTGTGCTGGTTTTGATTCTACGACTATGTTGAAATGTGTTTATTTTAGGTTTGTCTTTCTGTATGTTGTGTTCTAAAGATCCATCCGTTGGCATCGATTGTTGTGAAATTAATATATGTGACTGCTATGTCTCGTGGAAAATTATGTGCCTGGTCTTAACAGTTTTTAAAAAATTTGCATCGAGGTTGAAATGTGTTAGTGATTTCGGTTAAGCAGTCTCTTTGTCCGTCCTTTGAAATATGTATCTATATCGCTATGGAAGTTGTGTGATACTTTACCATGTATCTTATTGAAACTTCTGTTTGTAACATTTCTAGTTCTTTTGCAAGAACAAAAGGACTCTAATACATTACTCACTACGAGCATTCTATAAAACGTATTTTACAGAAATTCATGGTTTTAAATAGAACAAAATTAATATGAAAATTAAGGTTTAGGAAAAAGTTCTCTCCGTTTAAGAATTTATAGTTCTCTGGCTTGAGAGCACTCGAAAAATCCCAGTACATGACGGTCTATTACTGACGCTCATTCATATCAAGCACAATACAATAAATATATAGACACGCCAAACTTGGCGGGAAATAAAAGTCAGTTATGTTGTAAAGTGATTCATAATTTTTGCATTTGGCACTTTTGTGTGTGAGTGTGTGTATATGTGTGCGCAAGTCTTTTCTATAGGGAGACTCAAAAACCTTCTTATACCCTTCTTGCCTCCCGTAGTCAGACGCACCCTAAGTCAGGAATAGCCTTAAGATAAAAGTTCACTACCTGGCTAGTGCCGCCCTAGGCGGTCACCTAGTATGCCTATAGGGTCGAGTGAACCTGGTTGTGCCGTAGGTGCGCGAAGAAGATCATACTGGAATGTGTTTCATAATAAATGCATTTGGCATGACGATTTCTTCTTTTTTTTTTCTTTCATACCTAATTTCTTAGGATGTCAAAATTGAATTCTAATAGATTTGCTGATTGATTTTTTAATTTCTGGACTATTTTAATGAGGGGAAACGTTAGTGAGAAAAACCAAAATTACTTTGGTTTGATTTGCTGTGTTACTTCTATAAGTTGTCCTGCGATTTTTGCTTATTTGGAGCACATATTCATCCAGCAATAATTGACAATCGGTCTATTCAAACTTTTCCAGTTGTGAGGGACGTTGTTTGTCTTCCACATTTAAATCATCCCTTAAGAGTTGAAACTTTTTTTTTTGCAAGTTGTGTTCCATGGAGTGTGTTCACCCTATGCTTCGTTAAGAATACTATAACCAATTGGATCCACTCTATTTGTAAGTAGCGCCATCTATATGGGAAAATTGCAAACTAACCGTCACCTCTGGTGAAAGTGTGAAACTGAACCCCATTTAAGGACGCAGTTTTGATGCAGTTTATTCTTTCATTTCAGGCTGCCAAAACAGAGGACCAACTGCAGAGTCAGCTTCAGGCGCTGCGGGAGCAGTTCAACGTGCGGCGGTCTAATCTGCACGACCACGTGTCCCAGCTGGAGGGACTGCGGGAAGAGGTAATTAATTGTGCATCTTCATTTCAGAGCACCTTGCATGGTGGGATATCGTACACTTGCTTACGAAATACTAAAACTAAGATTTTACGATGTAAAATTAGTAAATCATTCAATCGCACATTTTTATCGGTGCCTGACACAGACGACGTTGATACATTAACGTAATATTAGATATGGTATTTAGACGGCAATCACATTTCTTGCAAAGCTACAAGCACCGTTCGGTGAACACTAGCTTTTGTCTCTGACTGAGCAATGAAAATGGAACCTAACTAGAGGCGTAGTCAGGATTTTATTTCGGGGAGGGGGTGGGGGGGTTGTGTATGAAATCGTTAGCTCCGTTTCAATTGTAAGCTGAGTAAAGGGTATTTATTTATTTGAAGGGGGGGGGGGTCGCCACGTGATGTAAAGTGGCTTAAGAAGCATACTATTACGCCTTGGGCTCAGGAGGGAGGGGCGGTTAGTTTCAGAGATTTGGATTTCACCCCTCCCCCCTCTCTTGCCTGATAATTTTTAATCTTTACCCCATGCTTCAGCATGTTCATTTAAAATGAATAAAGGAGCTGCTCCATTGGACTATGCTGCTTCTCAAAATAGGTCTTAGAATGCACGGCTGTGGCCCATCGTTGCGCTTTCGCAATCGCTGGGTTGACGAAGAGGAATGGTTCCCAATCTTTTTCTCCTTGCGAACCCCTTCTAATATCCGAAAGGAGTTGGCAAATCACTTGTGTAATCGTTGCATACTAGTATATTACTTTCGCGAATCTTTAAAGATCTCGCGAACCATCCGTTTCAGAACCAATGCCCTAGAGTATTTAAGCTTTCTTTGAAGAAACATCGGTCACGGAAGGAGAGTCTCCTCCGTTTCGTCTTTATCAATGATGAGAGCGAACGGGTTAAACATGGCAACTCCGTTAAACTCCTTAGTAACCCTACGGATGTTTTAGCTTCAAGTGTACTCAGGAGAATTCATCTGAATTTCGGTGAACGAAACAGTTTATTCAGCCGAGCAGAGAAGAAATCACGACACCAGAAAGAGTTCCGCTTCAAATAAATTTTCGTTTTATACAGGTTCCGTTTAAAGGAAATTCAGCACACATGATGGTTTACTGAAGTATTTTCGTGCATTAAAAAAAAAATTAATCATGATGAAAAGCAATATTTTTAATTATTTCATCAAATCTGCGGGTTCCGTTATCGTATTGACTTCCGCTAATTTGGATTTTTTTAAAAGTGGGATAATTTATTTAATCTCTTTTTATCTTACAGAGATTTCAAGTATCTATGCTCAGCATTTTTTATTACTCACTGAAGCAGAAAAAAACGATGACACATTCCCTTGATTGTACACGCAATTAGGGAAGTCACCCCAGTTCCAAAAAGCCGTCCCTTTTGTCGTTAAAACAATGCGCAGAACGCGATTTGAAAAGTCGGACGCATTGTATAATCGTACGCTGCTATAATTGCAATAGAAACTTACTTTAACCAATGAGTTTAAGGTTAAACAATAGACTAATTAGTAAAAGAAAAGTAGTTTTATTTGCTGCATTGAACGATCTTTTTTGAAATAGGGGCCATTGTTATATTACATTTTATAACCCAAGCACAGTTCTCTCTCTTTCTTTTTTATTATACTTACAGCAGTACCAGCAATAATATAAAACTATGTTATCTATGTTTCCTTTACTGATTTTAAAACAATCTTGAAATTTTGGGGCAATATCTAATGCTAAAATAATATTATAACTCATTTTGATACTTTTTAAATTGTGTGTCAGATAGCTTGTTTATATCGAACTTCAATCTTATATTTGATGATTTTATAACAGTGCAGACTATTAGGTTAGCCAATTCTATTTAGATTTAAATATTGTTGAATGAATGTTAAATTAAGCTCTTAATAAAAATCTGAACATTTCTGAACCATAACAGAAAACACTCAATTCATTATTTCATTTCTGGTCCGTTTCAAAGCTAACCGCATAAAAGTATTCTGTAACAAAGATATTGGTCAATATATTATATAATCCTGACACATTAATAATATTCTTTGTAATTTTTAAATGCATTTTTCATAATATATTAAAAAATTTTAGTATCATAGACATCTTCTGAATAAATTGATTTTCTTAAGCTCTAGAAATGCCTAGAATTTTAAATGCATTTCGCAAGCCGTGTCTCAGTTTTTTACCGTAGCCGCACAGGTGGTGTAGGGGCTAAAGAACCGTTCTATCACTCCCTGGGTCTGCATTCAATTCCAGGCTTGGGCATTAACTTGTCCTTCTATTCGTAGGGGGTGACGTTCAGGTGCCCACTAGAGGCATCCATAATCAAATGGCCAGTATTTCTGGCCTTAGTATTGGCGAATGCTGCAGGAGCAAGTGGCTGCCCTTGGAAAAAAAGAAGTTATTTACTGTAATTTTTAATTCTTAATATCTTTAAATTAGAGTAACAACTATGTAAAATTTTTATTTTGAAAAATGCATGTTACCTTACTGTTATGTACCCCTAGTGAAAACGGTGAACGTGGCATATACAGAATCACATAAAAGGATTCTAAATACATTAGGACCTATGGTTAGTCATTTAAGACAAGTTCATACATTTCAATGAAAATAAAATAATATGCAGTCGAACTCGGCTATTACGAGCCCACATTTAACCAGAACCCGGGTTTAACAAGGGAAATTAAAATAAATTTTCTATTTAATGTTTTAAACCCGGTTACAACAAGTATAACGTTAGTATGTATGTGTATGTACACTGCTGGCCACCCAAATTGCAACACCAAGAAAAACAAGAGATATCACAACAAAATTTATTGTGTAGATAACATGTTGACCAAGTAACAAATGATTAAATTTACAGCATTCTATGAAGCGTGGTTCCTGCCAAAATCAGTACCCAGAGTAGCCGCCGTTGTTGGAGATCACAGCTGCCACACGCCTCGGCATTGATTCAAAGAGACTTTGAATGTGTTCTTGGGGTACAGCAGACCAAGCAGCTTCCACACGTTGCCAAAGTTGATCTGGTGTGACAGCTGGGGATGAACTCTGGGTCAGTCGTTGAGCAACCATGGACCACATGTTTTCTATCGGCGAAAGATCCGGAGAGCGCGCCGGCCAGGGAAGCAATTCAATCTGGTGATTGACGAAGAACCCTTGGACAATGCGTGCCACGTGTGGCCGTGCATTATCCTGCTGAAATATGGCTGTTGGCAAGCCCTGAAGGTAAGAAAGGACAACTGGCTCCAACACCTCGGAGATGTAGCGCTGGCTGGTTAAAGTCCCGGCAATGCGTACTAGAGGAGTGCGAGAGAGATATCCGATACCGCCCCATACCATAATACCCGGTGCAGGACCAGTGTGACGGTGCATAATGCAGCTGTTCAGCATCCTCTCTCCACGGTGTCTCCAGACTCGAATCCGACCGTCGTGGTGTTGCATACAGAAGCGTGACTCGTCAGTAAAGAGAATTTCATTCCATTCTGTCGTCCACATCCTTCTTTCATCGCACCATTGGCGGCGGAGACGTCTGTGGTTCCGCGTCAGAGGTAGACAAAGCAACGGACGTCTTGCGGACAGACCATTCTGCTGTAAACGACGTCGAATGGTACGCGCAGACACTGGATGATGCGTTACAGACTGAATCTGCTGTGATATGGTTCGTGATGTGACTGAGCGGTCCGTCACTGCCATGCGTACAATCTGCCTGTCATCACGTGACGTGGTGCACTGAGGTCGATCACGTCTGTCCGTCGTACCCTCCTGCACCCAACGATCACATATCCGCATCACAGTTGTTTGGTTTCGTCCAATACGACGACCGATTTCCCTGAAAGATAACCCACAATCTCGGTATGCCACTATCCTTCCTCTGTCAAACTCGGATACTTGATCAAAAGATGATCGTTGTTTCCTACGAGGCATAATTTATCGTTTTTTTGAAAAAAAAGCAAGAAAAACACAATTGCTGTACTTGAAACCGTCGAAATCTCCAAGCCTTAAATAGCGCTTTGAGGTGGCGCCACAGGCGCGCTTGATGTGCGTCTGCGCTGAAATTCTAATCATTTGCATATCTCACCTCAGCTAATGCATGTTGTAAATTTCATATTATTTGCATGCTTCCTTCAGGGTGTTGCATTTACGATGGCCAGCAGTGTAAAATGTATAGCGGGGAAGTTACTAGACCAGGTATCTAAGAAGTGCGTTGTTTTAAGCATCACAAAATACAGCTGGGAAGTTAATTGGAGAGCAGAGAACGAGACCTTGATATATAAAAAAGAAAGATGCAAGCAAGAAAGTTCTGATAGTAATGACCAAAGAAAAATGTCCCCCTCTCTTCCAGCCACCGCATGTTTCTATCGAAGTCATATGATCCCACAACATCCTTTGGGCGTCAACAAACGTGTAATTAGATTGAGATATTGACATCAGCGGGAACTGATTGATTTTGTCGTTTTCATGACTTCGTGCCCTGAAGATGAGGCTAAGGCTAGGCTCTGGTTGTCAAAAGCAACATTCGGCTGGAAATCTAAAATCTAATCTTCCACTCTGTCTATTGAAAAGGAGAATCGGATTTTGAAAAATTTAAAGTACGAGGATAAATTTTGAAGAAGCATACGCGATTCCAAAAATGGTAGAGTAAGAAATCATTTCTTATGCATAAAATTGTTTCTCATTCGTCCCCACGATAACGTCTTCAAAATTCTCTCTTCGGAGAAACAAGTTACACGAAACTCCCATTTCTTCACCCACTTGCTTTGCTTCGTTCAGTAAAACCGATTCCGAACTATTTATAATCTATTGATTTTAGTGTCATGTATTGTATCCTATGAATGTCGTACGGAGGGCAATTATGAAAAAGAAAAAATGAAAACTTTTTAAACGACACTAATCAGTGTTTATTTCTTGTAATTATAAAAAAAAAGTAAGTCTGTCATTTTTATTAAATTCTTCTTTGAATTCTTTATTACATTTTCGAATGGATTCTTGTTTAACATGGATGCTTCACAAATATTATTCCAATAGAAAAAAATCTGGAGTGACTCCACTCGACTTTCCGAACTCTTACGATTAAGATCATTACCAAGCACTTAAATAAATTTTAATCGATGAATCATTCAAACATATATACCAAATTGAAACTCAATCGAATGCACCGTTTAAACGCTTGCGCACTTTCAAGAATTTCTCCCCATATGCCATTATGCCATAACATAAAAGAAAGTTTTGTCGTAGCCCTTTAGGAGAACTATAAGTCCTATACACACCAAAATCAATACCGGTCTTAGGATGGTGGTTTATAACATGTATACCGAATTTGAGCTCAATCGAATGTATCGTTTAAACGCTAGCGCACTTTCAAGAAATTCCCCCCATAGGCCATCATGTAAAAGAAATCTTTGTCGTAGCCCTGTAGAGAAACTATTAGTCCTATACACACCAAAATCAATACCGGTCTTGCGACGGTGGTTTATGAGATATATATCCAATTTGAGCTCAATCGAATGCTCCGTTCAGGAGCTATCGTGTTCACTCACATACACACAAACACACATACACACACACACACACATACACACATACATACATACATCTCGTAAAAATAGCATAAATGGATTCAGAAGCCCTCAAAACGTGTAAAAAAAACCAAAATCTCGAATTCGAAATTTTTCATGATTACAATACTTTCCTTACAGGGTACATGTTCGGAAAGTAAAAATGATACATTCATTTCATTTCATTATATACATTTTTGTTCACTAAGATTTGTACTTCTCTTATACCCTGTTATTGCGAGCACTCCGATTTAACGATCCAATAAATACTCTCGGTCGCCTCACCTTCGTTTTTACCGAGTTAAACTGCATTTCTAGTCTTAACAGTGATCATTGTGCAAATAGTATTACAGCAAAATGCACGCATTCATTATTATTTCATATTTTGCAGATTAATATTTTATCAGAAAGAAAATACGAACTGGAGAGGAGGATATCAGCCCTCAGTGACGAGAGGGAGGGTCTCAACCTGTCCCTAGAAGAATCCAGTGACAAGATCCTTCTACTAGAAAAACAAAATAGAGAACAAGAACAGCAGGTAATTTTCCCTGTTCTCGATCAAGCACGAACTGACACTGTATGCGACAGCTGGGTGTGCCGCACAGCCAGCTGTCGTCCAAAAAGGGTCTCTCGATCTGTGGCACGCGATAAACGTTTCGATTTTCCGCCATCTTGCTGGTAGTTAAGTCGAGGGATGGCGACGGCTTCCCTTTTTCAGCATTGGGAAAGGGTTGCGCCTCAAAGGGTTAAAGCCTTTTCACCAGCTGTACTTATAGCCTGTAATGAATGATAAACTTGTACCTAAGCATGTACAATAAATCAAAATATCTCCCTTTAACAAAGCATTTTTTGTAGGGGGTGGGGCTAATTTAAAGAGAAAGATAATCTAAACAAAATGAAAGCAAAATGATCCTTCACGGAATTTTCTCTGGATTTGCCACTGATTATTTATGAAACTTAAAAAATAAATTCTTACAAAGGCAATATTTTGCAAACTGGGTCACGCTTTGGAAAATTTTGCAGTGCAATGTCATGTGATTCGATGCTTACTATAGTGTATATTACAAAGACATTCTGAATATCTTTGAGTCCTTATGTTCAAGGGATTTAAAGAAAGTTTTGTGTCTTTCAAACATCCGTACTCTCTTGGCATCTTATACAAGGGGGGAAATGAGATGTTGATTTTACTCCACAACTTGTTCAAGCATTAGATTTCGTAAGAGTAAGGAATACATTATGACGTGTCGTCCACCATTGTATTTATGTTTAAACTATTTTCTCCCATATTTAACAATAGTTTCTGTCTGTGCCCATTTTTGCATTCTCTTAAATTGCCCTCGGAAACTCGGCAATGGTAAGCTTCGCTGGGCACAGAAGAGGAATAGTCACCGTTGATTGTTTTTACAGATGGATGCTAACGGGTTATACTTCGGTCCAGAATTAAATATTCTTCCCGCATTATTGATTTCAGAGAATTTTAACAATATAGAGAAGACAAATTTGTAAATATAGCCAAATATAGTGTAGGGAAAAACGTCCTTGATTTGCTGAAAGGGAGTTTGTAGATCTATGATTATCTCAAAGATGTGGATTTGTGAATTGGCCACTGGTTTTGTGCATGTAGTGTTAGCACTACATGTTAGCATGTAGATTTTTTTTTCTTTTGGGCTACATTAAAGTCCACGTTTATACTGACAAGTCACAAACCTCGAAACATTTCTCGGGTTATCAGCTATCGCAGATGTACCGCCACTATAATGACGGACAGAGTGATTAACAACTGGAGATTTGCGTCAGCGTGTTTTCAAAGCCATGGTGGAAAACCCAACGATATTTTGCTCATAGCAAAACTGAAATGACTATGCTTCAAAATAAAGTATAATTTATTTTGGTGATTTCAGTTGTTTCGATTTTATTTAAACTTTAAAATCTATCATTCTTAATAAAGCATCCTACATCTATCGTCGTCATTTCCAATGGATTTTCCCGAAGAACTAACGGATTTTTATTTATTTTTTTTCTTCTGCAGTGTGCAGTTTATGGATGAAGAACTAATAAAACTTTTTCTCAAATTTGCCATTTCTAGCTCCGGCTTCAACAGAGGGACATAGACGAGCTCCGCGCCACCAACAGCCAACTCCAAAGTCGGTTGGAAGTCGTTCTACGGAGGTGTGGGACGCCGAACGATGGAGACAGGCCGTCTCTCTTCAACGAAATCGAAATGTCCTCGGGGTCCTCTGTTGAGGACGAACTCAGATCACCCAGTCAGGTATGTACCGCGGCCTTGGCGTCGTCGGCTCCTGCCAAAATGTGGAGTTGCTTGGCAATGAGTTTTAGATCCTGCCAGGAATCACTCCTTGCCAATGACGAAACTTGTTTGACGTTTGCAACCCCGTGTTTTCTGTAAAGCTACTAGAGACAGCAATGGGACAAAGATTCCAACTGGCTGGCGAGACAGATACCCAATATGATTTTAAAGAATCTAATTTAATCTATAACACCGGTCAACAACAACAACAAAAAAATTGGAGGGGGAGGGGGGGGGTTCTGTTCTCTTGCTTAAATTCTGATTCTAGACATTGAAATTCTGCTGAAAATTCAAGTTCTGCTAGAACTTAAATTTTCATTTTGAGTTCTGCAAGTTTGCTTTTGTCTGATGGACGTCGATCAGTCTATTTTAATTTATTTCATAAACGAAAGATGGCAGCACTTTGATGAACCCGAAAGTAAACTGCATTATTATTTGTAACTCTGTAGTATTGCTTTTAGTATTATTTGTAGTAATTTTCGTAATATTATTATTCGTTTGTGTTATTATTGGCTCATACGAACATAAAAGAAATACCAAAAATATTCACTTTTAGACATTAATTTCTCATTATTTTACATTTATATGTTATTGTTTATCACAAATCTTGAATTAAAAAGACTTATATCCAGCAAAAACTTTTCTGATCCTAATTTAGAGTGGAATTATAAAAAAAATATATAAAAATCAGTTATTTTTGCCCAAAAAATTGAAAAATGGCTTTAATTTCTACAAAAGTAAACTTTCATAAAAAAAATATTTTCCTTAGTTTGGGCGTAGGAGAAACTAAAATTAAACATGTAGAAGTCAGACCCAAAAATCGTGTTGACCGGTGTAATAAGTTATGTACGACTGTAATTAATAAATACAAAACACTACGAAAATCGGATGCCTTAATATTACAAATTTACATTTGAATTTATATGAAAATCTGTGTGTTTAAAAGTAAAAATGCTGGGTAGCCAGTCAAATTTGTCCCGTTCTTATTTCTAGCTGTTGTTTTCTGACTTGTCTTGGTAGAGAACGTTTTGACGCTTCTCTGACGAGTGAGTCAACCGCTTTTGCATGAGAAGCAGATATCGGTCCACGTACTGGACTTCGATGTCACAATCGAAATACGTTGTTAAATGCAAGTTCTGGTGTGATTGCAATGTTAAATTTTTTGAGAAAACCTTTTATTTTGATGTTCTAGCGGCGTAGTTTGTTTTTAAATGCTTAAAGATTATTTTAATTGATTTTTTCGAGACACCTTTTTGAGATTTAATGCAATAGTAACAAAATGGCAGAATCTGCGCACAAGCATGCGCAGTTTCACTTCATGCCATATGTACAACGTCGCGTCGAAATGCTATATACTCAACACAATTCCATACGTAAGAAATTGTGCAGAACCTTTAGAGAAAACTCCTTATAGCACATAATTTACGTAAGCTGACGATTTGAAAACGTCTCAAATGTGGTTTATTGTCACACGCAGAACTGATGTACTACTTATGTATAGTGAATCATCCTTTCACAACTAAGCAATACAATTTATCCAAAACTTAATGAAGAAAAGGATTCAATTCAGCTTTTTGAAATCAGTTCATACGTTCATATTGTGGGACTAGCGTTGCCAGGCGTCCGGATAAAGCCGGACATAGGCTTTTTGATTGCGTGTCCGGCCAAACTGAACGGTGTCCGGCTTTTGTTAGGCTTTTTACGGGTGACTTTGGCTGATGAGTAATAAAGTACTTGAACTGGTTTGGCATTCAATGCTATTTATATTTCATTAGAATTTAACAAAATTCATGGTAATAATCAAAAAAGCTTCATTTTACATACAATTTTCTTGTCGTACCTATTAATACTGAGACAAAATCCTCAATATTGTAGGTTGTCCGGCCTTTTTACCCAAATGCCCGGCCAAACTGGCTGGTCTGTCCGGCTATTTGGTTTGGCGACCTGGCAACCGTACTGTCTGTCGATCAGAAGATTGGCTCCTGCCAACAAGTCTGGTTAGTGGCGGTTGCTATAGCAACTGGACCTGTCCATTTCTAATAGAGGGTTGAGCGTGACAGTATGTGGGACTCATTTGCCGAGATTTTTGGGTTTTTAAACGAAAGCTGTATTCCAGAATCTTAATTTCCAGCAACTGCTGTAGAGACTCTAAATTTTTGCTGTGTTCTCATACTTTATTTATCTTTATTTGCAGTGTGGTCGTGGTAAAAATTCGCCCCAACCGGGATCGATGGGATTCCATGGCGATTTTCCGGAAGACGAAATCGAATGTGACGACTGCGACCTACCTCTTGCCATGGACACGGAAGAGTCGTGGAAGGTATCCCATATATTTTTGTAGTTACGTACTGCGTGTTATTACCTAATTAAAATTAAAAGAATCATAAGTGTCGAAATATGAGATAAGCATGGTTTTCATCGTATAGCAGGGTAGATCTTCATCCTGTGTCCTTATCTTGTAAATGCATGAATTTGCGTCTTCCAAGCATATTGTTTATACGTCATTTTGAAAGGCACAATGTCTTATGGGTTGTACAAATATTAAAGTGCGCAAAACCTCATTAAATTTTTAGACGCATTTACAAGAAATTGGTTGGTAATTATATTAACGAATTGTGTGGAAAATTCCTCCTCCTTTTGGCTTTGCAGAGTTAAACTTCATTCAGTGAATAAGTTTAATACAGTTTTAAGAATAAACAAGTTTAGATTTGAAAGAAGTTTTATATTTAGGAAAAAAAAGCGAAAATGAAGAAAATAGAACTTTTCTTTTCCTTTTTTCAAGGAACAAATAAATTATTTTTTAAATTACTTCTCGATAAAGTATAAATAAAACTCATTCTAACACCACATCTTCTTACTAGACCGACAAATTAGCTAGTTACACCCAAACACGATAATTTTAAGTTATTGGGGAGTTTTACTTAACATGGTTGGTCCAGGAGTGGCGCATGCTCAGATGTGTAAATTTTGTTTTAAATTCAGGACTTTAACCCTTTAACGCGCAGTGATCCCGCTCTGGGATCACCCAACTCTGATGTTTTGACTGTTGCCAGTCACGAAGAATCGATTGGATTTCTATAAAAATAGTTGCGGGTGACATAGCTCCCCGAGAATCCTTTACTTTTGAGCACGTCATTTCCCGTAAGAAAATGGTCACGATTCTTTTTAACCGCAGTGGCATTGGCTGGAAAATGAAAGAATGCGAAAACAGCTGGATCGATTGCCCAATGCTGAAAAAAGGGCAGCCGTTGCCATCGCTCGACTTAACTACCAGCAAGATGGCGGACGATCGAAATTGAACCCCTGCACAGAACAGCCGGTGCAGGCACAGCCAGCTGCGTCAAAAAAGGGTCTCTAGATCTGTGGCACGCGATGAACGTTTCGATCGTCCGCCATCTTGCTGGTAGTTAGGTCGAGCGATGGCAACGGCTGCCCTTTTTTCAGCATTGGGAAAGGGTTGCGCCTGAAAGGGTTAAACTTTCAATCCTTACGAATCGTTATGTGCTGGCATTGAAAAAAAAAAAAAAAAATGCAATTGAGTGTATGGCAACTAATTATTTTTTTTTAAATTCTGAGAATAAATTGAGTGGATTCCGCGATTTTTTTTTTTTTTTCACATTGCCACATTCTTACGAGAGCTAATAAATGCAGATTGTTGTTTCTTTGAATTGTTTGTGAATTTGTTAACTAAGTGACAACTGTGTGTTCGCTCGCATTCCAGCTTCGCGAGGAATTGGTTCCTGTCTATCGCCAGCTGAGGCGTCTCTGCGAGGACCTGAGGAGGCGGAAGGACAACTACTCGTCTGCGGACAGCGGCATTTCACACTCGCCCGAGGAGATCCGAGCCAGCGAAATTCGGCTCGGCATGCTGTCGGCCATCACGAAAGAGCTCGGCCATCTCATCGAAGAGGCCCTCCTATCCCAAGACGATACGGTGAGTACTTGTCGAAGTTTATGCCCGTAGCTTTTGATGCGAATGGATGTATACTCATGTTAAGGAAATTTAACAGTTTTTCCTCTAAGACAGCATCGAAAAAAAAAGGTGTATAGATTACTTAATTGTTAACCCTTTAACGCGCAGTGGTTTCGCTCTGAGACCACCAAACTGTTGACGTTTTGACTGTTGAAGGTCACGAAGAATAGATTGGATTTCTATAAAAATAGTTGCGGGTGACATAGCTCCACGAGAATCCTTTACTTTTTAGCACGTCCTTTCCCGTAAAAAAAATGGTCACGATTATTTTTAACAGCGCTGACATCTGCCGAAAAATGGAAGAACGCGAGAACAGCTGGATAGATTGCCCAATGCTGAAAAAAGGGCAGCCGTTGCCATCGCTCGACTTAACTACTAGCAAGAGGGCGGACGATCGAAACGTTCATCGCGTGACACAGATCTAGAAACCCTTTTTTGACGACAGCTGGGTGTGCCGCACAGCCAGCTGTCGTCAAAAAAGGGTCTCTAGATCTGTGTCACGCGATGAACGTTTCGATCGTCCGCCCTCTTGCTAGTAGTTAAGTCGAGCGATGGCAACGGCTGCCCTTTTTTCAGCATTGGGAAAGGGTTGCGCCTCAAAGGATTAATGGTGGTAGCAGTGGCGCACTCAGGATTTTAGTTTAGGGGGGGGGGCTTGGCTACATACAAATACTACTGAACTCGGTTATAGTGGCCTCGATTAGTTACAACTCTCTTATAACGTCAAAATATTCGGTACCACTTAACTGTTCCATAGAACACAAGCAATGTAACGCATTATAGAGTCATAAATAATTATCTGATTTTTCAGTGACGTTGTAACCGAGTTTAATAGTGTTTCATAAACTAACTGTAAGCATTTATTTAAAAACTTTTTAAAGTAAATGTCTTTTTAGTTTAGAAATAATTTGAGGACAATTAAAAAAAGGAAGAAAGAACCAAAAAAATTAATTCATTATCGACAATTTTCATTTTTTAAAGCTTTTCACTTCTAACTTTCTACCGTTAGGGGGGGGGCTTCAGCCCCCATAGCCCCCTCCGTGGGTGCGCCTATGGGGGGTAGTGATTATCCCTCTAATGCGCAAGGTAGCAAATAGGCTACCATCCTTTAACACTGGAATTGCGGGATGGGTCATTTTGAACCCAAAACGAGATTTGATTCCATTTTTTCAAAAAGTTACGAACTGAAATTTTTAAAAAAAAATCGTGACTTTTCCTAGCTTTATGTTATTAATTATCTGTAAAAAATTTAAGCTCGTAACTTTTATGTGTTTTTTGTTTTTAATTTGTATACCTGATATCGCTGAATGGGTCATTTTGACCCAAAACTTCCCACGCGTCTGGAATCCGAAGTTCAAATTAAATAAATGTCATCATCATTCATAAAATGAACAGTAATGACATAATAAATGGTATAATAGCATACCATTGTGTCATTTTCATGGCAACGTGAATTTTACAAGTCGGGTCAATTTCAATATATCGTGGTTTTAGGTATACCTATCTCAAGCGACGCGGTTCTAATAAGAATTATAGCAACACTATTTTTACTTTCCGGACATGTACCATGTAAGGAAAGTATTGTAATCATGAAAAAATTCGAATTCGAGATTTTGGTGTTTTTACACGTTTTGAGGGCTTCTGAATCCATTTATGCTATTTTTACGAGATGTATGTATGTATGTGTGTGTGTTTGTGTGTATGTGAGTGAACACGATAACTCCTGAACGGAGCATTCGATTGAGCTCAAATTGGATACATATGTCATAAACCATCGTCGCAAGACCGGTATTGATTTGGGTGTGTATAGGACTTATAGTTTTTCTACAGGGCTACGCCAAAGATTTCTTTTACATTATGGCCTATGGGGGGAATTTCTTGAAAGAGCGCTAGCGTTTAAACGGTAGATTCGATGGAGCTCAAATTGGGTATACATGTTATAAACCACCGTTGCAAGACCGGTATTGATTTTGGTGTGTATAGGACTTATAGTTCTCCTAAAGGGCTACGACAAAACTTTTTTTATGTTATGGCATAATGGCATATGGGGAGAAATTCTTGAAAGTGCGCAAGCGTTAAATGGTGCATTCGATTGAGTTTCGATTTGGTATATATGTTTGAATGATTCATCGATTAAAATTTATATAAGTGCTTGGTAATGATCTTAATCGTAAGTGTTCGGAAAGTCGAGTGGAGTCACTCCAGATTTTTGTACTTTTAATGTAATATTAAACTGAATACGAATGTTAAGATTGAACTAATATCATTACCGTTGAAATACATCATTATTGTTGCGTTGCAACGTGAATTCTGCAAGTTCGGTCCATTTGACCCAGCCCGCGGTTTTAGGTATATCTGAAATACCGCGGTTCTAGAGTTAAACTTTTTTTTTATGTAGGAAAGATGTTCCTAAATGTCATTTTGAAGTCTTAAAACCATTCTCTGTACCTTTCATTAATAATAGTAGTCGTTTGGTTCCACAGATGCCAACATGAATGGATGAAAAATATCAAACTATTCTAGAAGCAACATGTTTATACTCTTTTGTTCTGCTTGCAACATGCTCCACTATCCAGTTTTTCTACTACTTTAATAATATTGAATAAGAAGAAAAATAAATAATGGCCATTTATATGTAAGAAAATAGATGCTCTAAAATCATAGAGTTCTAAAATCACCCTTTTTCCAGCCCTCAATGCTAGCCTCAAAAAAAATGTTTAAGTGGTCCCAACGCTGAAAGAAAAAGGGCAACCGCTGCCATCGATCCGCTTAACTACCAAAAACATGTCGGTCGGGCGATCGAATCGCCCATCTGCCGCCACAGAGCTCAAGAAGTTCTCTGGATACAGCAGGGTGCGCGGCCGCACAGCCAGCTGTTGACAGAAAAACTTCTCGAGCTCTTTTGCGCCAGATGGGCGATTCGATCGGCCGACCGACATGTTTTTGGTAGTTAAGCGGATCGGCAATAGACTACACTTTTCTTCAGCGTTGGGAAGTTTGTGCAAGTGGGTCTTTTATATAAGGAAGTGAAAGTGCTCGGTTAAGAGGTTCGTGAAGTGACTATGTACATGATGACACGTGATGATTGACGTTCCTGTGTTTCTTTCCAGTGTTGCCTGTCGTGCCAGAGCATCGCCGAGGAGCGAGACACCCTCGAGAAGGTGCAGAAGGAGCTGACGGAGAAGAGCGAGGAAATCAAGAGGAAGACGGAAGAGATATCGCAGCTCACAGCCAAAGTAAGGACGCGGCACGAACACGAACCACACCAACGCCCCCTAGAGAGGAAAGCCGCAGCGCTTACTTGTGACGTCACACCGAGTAGGTAAAGCAAAGCGTTTCCATTGGGTTTCTCTTCTCTCCCGCAGAAGAGAAACCCAATGGAAACGCTTTGCTTTACCTACTCGGTGAGACGTCACAAGTAAGCGCCGCGGCTTTCCTCTCTAGGGGACGTGACCACCACACGCACTGTCGTGTGTGTATCTCTTGTTATCTCAAAATACCGCGAAACTTCACGAGAGCGACCCCTCGCCGCTCTGCGAAAAATCGGTCGTTGAGAGAGGGGGGGGATCGCTCAAACAAGCATAAAACATTGGGTCAAGTCAAGTCAAACATGGGCACAACAGCCCCTCTGCGGGGCCGAGGCCAGCGCTGCCCAACGGCGCCTTTGCGACCATGGGCTGAACCTCTTAGATAACGAAAGCCTTACGTCACACCAACCTTTGACGTCATCACTAGGCCTACACATTTAAAAATTTTATTTTTCACAAAATAAAACTATTAAAAATTTCTGGTCAATTGAACCATAAATATCGATATTTTTATAATCTGAGATAAAAAATATAATTTTCGACACAAATGGCAGTTTTTAACCATGGCTAATAATAAGGAAATAGATCATTCATTTTGTATGAAATGGGTATTTTAATTTTCATGTTTAATTTAAGATATTTTCTAATATTTGTAGCATTCACGAGAAATTTTAAATAGCTTTACTTGGTGCAAATAATACAGTGATGACGTCACATACTTTCATAGGCCTAGTGATGACGTCAAAGCTTGGTCACGTAGGAGTTGTAAAGCTTTCTATATCTAGGAGGCATTGCCATGGGCTCTGGGTTGAGGATGCATAAGCCTCGGCCTGTCGGGACGGGAAGCCTCAATGTTTGACCCCAAGCAAGTTCGCCCCTCATTTTATCGACCCACTCCAGGGATGAAAGGCTGAGTCGACCTTGCTCAGCCGGGATTCGAACCCCGGACCTGTGGGATGGAAGCGTGGTCCGCTAACCGTTACACCACTGGGCTGTAAGCATTGGTTAGAGAAGAAAAGAAAACTGCTAAAAAATAGTGTTTGTTTTGTTATTTATGAAATTGCTTACTAATACAAAAGTAATTAATTATACACGCACATTTTTAATGTTTAAATTTTAATAAAATATTTAGAAATTTCGGATTGTTTCATTCTGTGTCTTCTCTCTCCTAGAGTACCTCACTCTCTCTACTTTATTTATTACATCTGACAAAAAAGCATTCATCCCGAGTTTGCCATAATGAAATAAATCTGTTGGGTTTAAAATTTGCGAGGATGAATCGACGTTCTAAGAATCCCTGCTTTAAGCTGTGCATCATTCTTACTTTTATCTTTTTCTTAAATATCGTGTTATCCACCCGTGAAGTTCCTCAACTTTTGTCAGGGTTACGCTTGTCGCCTAATTGACTATCGCGATCAATCAGTATAGAAGAGTGTGGATAATGGGAAATACTTTCACAAAGAGATTTTAAATAAAACTGTCCTTGCATTGCTTGTCATGTAAAAGGAGTATTTTCGCCAGTATATGACGTGATCTAATTGATCTACGCGAGAGATTATGTTCCGTGATTTTTTTTAAGAATCAAGGCATGAATCATATTCACTTCTCTATTTACTTTTTCAAGGCGTGATATCTCGCTAGATAGTTAGAGTTGAAAGTAGCTGGAAGTTTGAAAAAGGTTAATTTTTTAGAGATTTTTCGAACTGCACAAAAAGTTTTTCCTTTTAGTTAGAGATAAAAATGTCGTTTTTATCAAAATTTCAATATGGCCGCCATATGCACCGAGAGCGATAGGTCGATGCCGGAAGCGTTACAGACAACGGCTTTTACTATTTAGATTCTTTCTTAAATAGAGTTTATAAGTGTTCGAATTCATTATCTTTTTTAACACTGTCATTTTCTTCCTTTCGTGTACAGTTGACACTTCAAGAGACAGAGCTGGCGGCCCTGAGGGAATCTCGGGACCAACTGCAGACCGACTTAGACAACAGCTCTCTAGCCAAAGACCAAGTGGTCAAGAAAGCGTGGGAAGTCAGAGACCAGGCAGTTGCTAGGTAAGAGTTTTTGCTGTGTCTGGAATTACAACCGGATATCGAGGGCTATCGTTTAAAAGTAAATGCATTATTCATTTCGTAAATTAGAAATACTTCTTAAACTATGCTAATCAGAAAGATCATTGACAAAATATACTGCAGTGTAAGTGTATTACAGGGTAGTGATATGACATTCGAATGATTTCCATAATCGATTAATCGATTATTGTCTATAATCGATTAATTGAATAGTGAGTATTTGTGATTTCACTATTCGAATAGTATTCGCGATTAATCGCGATTTTGCAATTCGAATTGTATACACGATAAATCGCGATTGTATTCACGATTAATCGCGATTACTCGTTTCACTATTCGAGTTGTATTCACGATTAATCGCGATTGATCGTTTCACTATTCGAGTTGTATTCACGATTAATCGCGATGGATCGTTTCACCGATGCTATTCGAATGCTATGTGCCGGGCGTTCGAATGAATTTTTCGAAATCGATTGATTCGAATGGATTTAATAATCGATTAATTTCCCTCATTCATGCCCATCACTATTACAGGGTGCCCCAAAACCGCTGACGTAGGATTTTATGCCTTAAATGTTGATCATAGACTATGCGACAAATTACGAAGTGGCGTAGAGAAGGTACAGAATTTTATGTTATCGATTCAAACTTTCAGGAGATCAAATCTTAAGAAAATGCAAAATGAGGCCGTACAAAAGAAATTTTATACCGGCCCCATACAAAAGAAATCCCAATAAGTAAAATACGCTCCGTGTATTAATTAGGGATTCCACAGAGTTTCAGCCTTTCATTTGGAATTGTTAAGATATGTTTGAACAAAGTCGTTGAGAGATCATACAGTACCAAAAATGCAGAAGTATTATGAAATTAAGCAATCATTTTTTAACGGTGTAGTTCGAAAAAAAAAACATGTGATTTTGGTACAAATACGAATAAACTAATTATGTCATGCACTTCGAAATTTTTAGAATGCCTCTTTACAAGCTGTACTATACACCAGGGGCGTCCCTAGTAGCACAAATGGTTCAAAAAACGTTAAAATTACGTTGGAAACACGTTTTTTGACGTTAAAAAACGTGTTTTAAACGTCTTTTTGACTAATTGTGCTACTAGGGGTAGCCAGGGGGGGACATCGGGATATATCCCCCTCCCCGAAATTTTTGGATTAGTGATGAAATTCCGTCTATTTATACACATATAAGTTCATATCCCCCCCCCCGAAAAATTTTCCAGGAGCATATCCCCCCCCCCCCCGAAAAATTTTCCTGGCTACGCGCCTGCTATACACTGCAATAAGCGATTAACCCGTATCCGTTACGAGATTTTCAGAAAAAATTCTTTAAAATCGACCATTTAGTAGGATATGTCACTTTTCGAAAATCTTTTGCAGTGTAATTCCACATTACAGATTTTTTTCTGGAACTTTTATAAAAGGCACCGCTGCATCATTTATTACGGAGGGTAGTACAGCTTACAAAGAATTATCCTGAATTTTTTCCGAGTTCCTGGGACAATTATTTTATTTCAATTTGTGTACCTTAGACCTTGAGAGAGATTTTGTTTCTTCGAACTACACTCTTAAGAAGAAAAAATTCATTTATGGAACAGTAATAGGAATTTTGATTTGCAACAGAATTTTTTTTTCTTAAGGGTCGTATATTTGGAAACAGGTTTTGTGTAGGATGTCTTCATTTTAGCTTCATAAAATCCGCAATGTCTTGAACAGAAACGTTTCTTTCTTCTCACTTTCTTTTATTTTTTATTTCCAAGAAGCAGTGGCAGTACTGACTTTCTACTTTCTCTTCCAGGAAAAATGCCGTCGAAATTGAGTTAGCAAGAACGCGAATAGATGTGATGCACATCAATAGTCAGTTGATGGAAGCTGTGCAGCAGAAAGTGGAGCTGTCACAGCAGTTGGAGCAGTGGAAGGTAAGATTACACCGGTCAATACGATTTTTGGGACTGACTTCTGCATGTTAAATTATAGTTTCTCTTACGCCAAAACTAAGGAAAATATATTTTTTTTATGAAAGTTTGCTTTTGTGGAAATTAAAGCAATTTTTCAATATATATATATATAATTCTACTCTAAATTATGATCAGAAAAGTTTTTGCTGGATACAAAAGTCTTTTTTTTCCAAGATTTGTGATAAACAATAACATTTAAATGTAAAATAATAAGAAATGAATGTCTAAAAGTGACTATTTTTCGTATTTCTTTTATGTTCGTACGAGCCAATAATAATACAAACAAATAATAATATTACAAATAATACTACAAGCAATACTGCAGAGTTACAAATAATAATACAGTTTACTTTCGGGTTCATCAAAGGGATGCTGCCATCTTTCGTTTATGAAATAAATTAAAATAGACTGATCGACGTCAATCAAACAAAAGCAAACTTTAAGAACTAAAAATGAAAATTTAAGGGTTTTTCAATGTCTAGAATCAGAATTTAAGCCTGAGAACAGAAACACCCGCCAATTTAATTTTTTTTTTACCGGTGTTATTTATTATTAATTACACTTAAAAAAAAAGAAAAGAATCCCCATTAAATGATACTTGAACAATTTTAAAAAATCAACGTATTGAGTTAGAAAAACCGTTAATTTCTGTTCTGACAAAAATGAATGAATAAATAAAAATTTTGAAAAAAGTAAAAGAAACATTGAGTGTTAGTGCTGGCATATAGGAATCAAAATGTGTAGAAATGTGTTCAATACATTTGTGTACAAAGTATCTACTTTTCAAAACTAAGACTTATGCGACTTTTATAATTTACTTTTAATTTTTGTGGTTGTGTTCATGAACGACTTAATTTGATTAGTTTATTTAATTTTTTCATGTTTGAAAGTGTATCGTAATAATTTTTAATTGCGTGGACAGTCGGGAATTTCTGAGAGACAAATCGGTGGATATCAAGCGATTTGAAAACGTATCTTGTAGTCAATGGTGTATGAACACCGAAATCGGAAACAGATTTTATAAGGTGTTATGAACCTTCTGAACTTGTCGTGAGAAGATAAAAAGTGGACAATTGTTTTCACTTCACAACAGTTCCGGGCATTTTAGTGCGTGCTATTTATTACAGGTCTGGGTAGCAGCAACAGACGAAGGAACTAATCATCATCGTGTCTTTGAAACAATAGTAGCGGATAGGTTAAGAATAGTTTCAAGATTAAGAATAAGTCTTCCCACGTCGCTGAGTTCAGGAAATTTTTAATGCTCTACAAAATGTTTAAAAGCAACTGTCTTGAAGGAAAAACTGGCTCTGGCTCTCAATATTATATTTTTAAACTTGAAAGTTTAAAAATAATTTATGGCAGTGGCGTATATAGTCTTTTTTTATGGGGGTGGGTGGGGGAAGAAAAGGGGTTATAGACGTACATTTTATCTTAAAAAGCGTAATCTTCATATTATTAAAAAGCATGGATTTTTTTTTTTACTGTATGGGGTGGGGAATGTTACACCACCCTTTGTGTACGCCACTGATTTCTGGCGTGCGTTCAGGCGCAGGGTGTGACAGTAACATTTTTGTGCCCTGGGCACTTTTTAAATTTTGCACCCCTAGTATGTAGTGGACTCAAATTTTGAGCCAATTTTCTGGCCTATTCCTGCATATGTGACTCAGTATCCGTGTAGGTGTAGTGCAATGAAATCTGGAGGTCAGTGCGAACCCAATTTTACATCTCAGCCACTCAGTGTTAATATCATTTAGTGATAGGGAAATTAAAAAATGGTCGGAGAAAATAGCGAATTATTTTTTCAGTTCTAAGCAGAAGTGCACAGCGAGGACGGTGGTGCTGCCATCTATGAACAAGAATGGTGATCTTTTTTAAATTGTACAAGATCGTTGTTTATCCGTCGAAACTCGAGATTTATCAAGTTTTAAACTTTTTACAGACCGAATTGAGCTACAAGCATATTTCAGATATTTTTTGGCATATTGGGTCTTCTGATATTTTAGTTAAAGAATTGGTCAGTTAAATTGGTGGGTGCGATATTGATCCAATTTGTATTCTAATACTTTAGTTAAAGAATTGGTCATTTAAATGGGGGGAATATTGAAGAATAAATTTCAATAGTTCCCCCGCCCCTTCTAATACTTTAGTTAAAGAATTGGTCATTTAAATGGGGGGGGATATTGATCCAATTTGTAATTGGATGTTTCCAGTTTGGCATATTGGGTCTTCTAATACTTTAGTTAAAGAATCGGTCATTTAAATGGGGGGTGGGGAATATTGATCCAATTTGTAATTGGATGTTTCCAGTTGGGAACAGTGGCCTGTAAAAGGTTTTAGTAATAACTGAATGAAACGTCTAACTCGTATATTTTTTCATCGTTTCAGCTGGATATGGAGGTGCTCCTCGATTCTCAAGTGATGAAGAAATTAAAAACTCAAGAGCAGGAGGACAGGCGGCAAAAAGAGAGATCCATCATTTCCACCGACCCTCCCTCCAAAACGCCAGCGTCCAAAAGCAAATTGTTCAGGCTGTGGCGGTGAACAAGAAACTAGAACGGACATTTCTTTTTTTTTTTTCTAGGTTTCTGAATGAACTGAGAGTTCACGCTGAAGAAAGAAAAACAAAAATACAGTGATGGAGAATTTTGTGCTTTTTATCTGTGGGACCCCACTCGATAATGAACACGTGCACTGTGCCTCAGTGAAGCCTTTTGTACGAAAGACCGGCTAAGTGTGTCGAAACTGCAATTTATATTAAAAATTAAAAAGAAGGCCTTCAATGTGTTATGAGGAAGACGGCACTTCGTTCAATTATTTGTATAAAGTGTTATGAAAAAGAGCAAGATTCGATGGTATTCCTTGATTTTCGGTGTTTTGCCTAGGATTTAAATATTCTTAAAGGAATATCTGTGTAGAGGGTCTTTTAAAGCTACACACCAGCGGAAAGTTACGCCAGGGATCGATGTAAATAAAATTTGGGTCCGTTTTACGGCCCCTTCACAAAATTACAATCTATTAATACGGCCCCTACACAAAATTACAATCGATTAAAACGGTCCCTTCACAAAATTGTAATCGATTAAAACAGACCCTTCAAAAAAATACAATCGATTAAAACATGTGTGCTTTCCCTTCATATAAGCATTTTACCTATTTTTTTTAATTTTTTTTTGTAAATTAAGAAAAGAAGTAACTTTTATAAAAACTGGTTTGAAAATTCGCAAAAGTACATACTGAAATTCACAAAAAACTAAAGTTTTCACAAACAGGACCGTGGAAAAAAAATTCCTGGATCGACCCCTGTATGCAGAAATACGGATTTCATTTTAAAAGTCGTAAAAAAATTCCATCCATCATCTCGACGTTAGATACTGCTACACTTTACGAAGACAGACACTGCAAGTTGGCTGCACCGATTGCCATAAGCATGAGTTTTACAAAGGTATTCAACAGGAGTCTAAATCTCTAACGCTTTTTTAACATGTCTATGAAAGTGTCAACTGGATAGATTATTGCAAGGAAATGAATGTTTTTTTCCCGGTGTTATAGAAATTTTAACCCACGATAGTGATATTAAAAACCGCGATATTTGTGTGAAGTAAAACTTAGCTTTTATAAACTGAGAGACCTATTTATGGCACTTTCAAGTACAAAATGTTAAATATTTATATTAAGGAATTGAAAAAGCAATATGCATCTATTGAAAATTGGAAAATTCGTTTGACACAGACATTCCCAAAACGAAAACCTTTTGAATTTTCATTCTTTCATCGATTGTGCAATTTTTTAAAATTTAAAATGATGTACGCTTTTTCACCAGCTTCAATAAATCCCATTTTGTAAATAATGCATTTCCTGGGAAGAAAAAAAAAATCCTCATTTTCTGTTCATTTCAAAACTGCGATTCCTGAAACGCAAATTTTAGAACCATTCCGTAATGTTCTTTGTCTATAGCTGTGAGTGAGAAACATCGAATTAATATTTAAATTAAATTTTAACTTCATTTAGATACTCAGTTAATGTTTCTATAATTTTATTTTCAGCATTCAATTTTAAATTATTAGCTCAATTGCAATATCTTAAATCATCAGTTTGTTGTAAAGTAACCTAGAACCAAAAAATTTTAAACTCGGATTTTGAGAAAAAATCATAATCAAATGCTTATGACTTGGACATATTTATAGCACTATTTTTCAATTAACGTCTGAAACAATGGTCTCTAGAGATCCAAACTTGCAAATTCTTGAAAGAAATTGAAATTAAGTTTCAGCACATTGAGTTAAAAAACAAAATTTTCTGCATCTTTACTCAATAGTTTAATCTTTATTTTATTGTATCAGGCAAAAAAAAAAAAAAAAAAAAAAAAAAATCTGGACAAAGAAACACATTTCTAATTATTCGTTATGACAATTTTAATTCATTTTTTAAATACTTTTCATACTGTGTGCCTTAAACATCTTGCTCTATTTCATAAAACCACGACATAAACGCATATGCCTAAAAGTAACAGCAACGAAGACACAGTTACTACAGCAACCCGCCAGTGCCTAGTGTAGAATTCACGTCACTCATCGCTGATGTTACAAGTGTGGAAGTAAAAAGCACTTGATCCAATTTTTTCCCCCAGCGCTTGCCTTAGAACTGAGCCGTTTTTGGATAAACACATTCCGTCCACAAACCATCCACTTTGTGTCTAAAAGTATGAACTCCTTGTTATGCACTTTTTGAAAGTGTTACCTGTTACAAGACTTAAACAGCATGGAGTGTACAACTGTACATAGCAGTACTAGAGAATTATTACTGTTGTATTTTTTCTTCTGTGTGAAGAAAAAAGAGCATTATAGGACATTTTATAAATTATTTTATGTAAATATAGCGTTATAATAAAAATCTGTGTGTGAGATTATATCGTAAAAAAAATTGTACGATAGTGTTCCTTTAACACACGAGTGCACAGTTCGAGGTGTTTAAAATTCGATCGTTTAGACCCGAGCAAGGCTTCGATAATTTTTTACTGAATGGGCAATAATTTTATTTAAATGGGGAAAATTGAATTAATGTTGTAACTCATCAAATGATCAATTCATCACTTAAGAATTTAAATATAATTATATATATATTGTTATCTGATGATTCCATACTAGTTTCAATTTGGTTGAACAAATTCTAAATAAATTCGTTAAGATGGGATATAATACAATGCATGAATATATCTACCAAATATATACGTATATCTCTTAAAGACCGAACTTGTGTTCAAGTTGAATTTAATTGAATTAAAATTTTCAAGAAATAAAAGGTATTGCTGGCGGAAAAAAATAATTAAAATTAATTTCTCTAGAAAATAAAGTTTGCCATTGCTTTTTTTTCAGCAATTGTATTTTATCGACTAAAAAGTAATAAAAACATAAATTTCTAATCCGCGAGATCGTACGGGCTCGGTCTTAAAGGGCTCAATGTTCGATTGTATTTAGAGGAAAACTTACGTGTAAGATTGCGGAAGATGAAAACATACAGTTTGAAGTTATCTGCAGTGTTGCCAGATGTCCCTTGACAAAAGTCGCAACATTTACCTAAAAGTCTTTAAAAAAAAATTTTATTATGTGATAATGCATTATATCAATTCCATATTCAATAATTGTCAGCAACAAAATCCAAAATGCAATGAAGAGAAGCGAAATTTGGCGCCGATCCCTTAAGTTAGCAACGTTCATTAGACACTTTTTTGTGTCTTAAATAATATTGGGTTGGCAACAAAGTAATTGCGTTTTCTGGTATAAAATTCAAGCAAATAAGTTTTCAACAAGTTTTTAATTACAGGTAAGCTGTGCCTGAACATACGATTCATATTTGTTACATTTTAAAGAAAGAATTTCACTGGCAGTATTTTTTTTCGTCCATAAAAGATGGCCACCCTCCCCCTTTTTTCGCTTCTATCCTCCTTAGAGGACACTATTAAAAATGTCCTGAAATTAATTTTTAGGTATTCGTGACTGCTGTATTTTACAGAAAGAATTTCACGGATATCTCTATTTTTATTTGAGATCACGCGGGATATGTGAAAAGAACTTTTTGGACCCTTACCCCCCCCTAAGATTACGAATTTTGGAAAATGCTCTCTGATCTAGCACCTATGTTGAAGAACTCACGTACGTGCCAAATTTCGCATAATTAACTTCAGTCGTTTTGGCCAGGCGAAATATTGACATACGGAAAAACGCAATTACTTTGTTGCCAACCCAATAGTTTTATCGTACAGATTAGTCATTCCCATATAGTATACTGACTACATCATGAAAAGTAGTCATTCGCAAAACGTTCCACTACACTGAACATCTCATTATTTAAGCTGCCGGATTTCCAAACTTCGTGGCGTGTCTCGAACTCACAGAGCTATGATGAAGATCGATCATTTGAGCATCTGAAACTGTGCGCTCGGGACTCTCTTATATTCTATCCCCCTGGTGTTTAAAACATGAAATAGTTAAAACTTTGTAAAATAACACACGATAAGGACCTTTGCAAGTGTGTTATTTTACCAAGTTTTAATTATTTCGGTCGATTGCCAGATCGATGTTGATAGTCATCTCACAATCAATCACACGTTGCCTTCAGTGTGTTTTACTGTAAATCATAGGCGTCGCCACCTGCTATTTGTTCGGGGGGGGGGGGTTATGACAGAACGAAATGCGTTATCTTCTTCCCCACCCCATCTTCGAAAGTTAAGATCTATAAAATTGCTGTCAATTTAATTTCAACACATATTATTTGGGGCATGCTCTAAACAAATAGCCTATTCAAGCCCCTTTGTTGCAAAGTGGCTGCGCAGAGATTTCGATTTATGTGCCCATCGTTGCTTCCGCACTTGGGTATCCGATGCAAGCTAGGGAGCAACGACGGTCGCCGAAGGGGAATCTCGTCTGCCGCGTCTCTGAGACAAATAGGTTAAATATCTTTAAATCACTTTCCGTATGTTCGGCTATCAGGGTGGGGAGAAGCGTTCACGAAATTCCCATAGGTGGAGACGCCGATGCTGTAAATGGTATGTGTTGTCACAATCTGTCATCTGCTAAACAAATGATCAAATAATATAAATATAGAAGAAGAATGTTTTCACCTAGACAACTGTGATAGCGTCTGCGATTGAAGAGTTATAGAGAAAAAAATAAACTTTTTTTTTTAATGAAAACTTGTGTTTTTAATTATTGTGTCTTATTCTCTTCACATCTGGTTAAAATCTCGCATTTCAAATTAAAGAACAATCTAATAATAGGTTTTCAAAAAAAAAAAATATTACACTTAAAAACGACCAGCAGCAAGCCTATTTTCAAGACACTTTTAAAGGTAAACGATGTCCTACAAACAGGGTTGTAAAAAACCCAACCCACTGGGTTTTTTTTTTAATTTTTTTTTTTTTTGGGGGGGGGGGGGTCAGGGTTTTTTTTTTGGGTTTTTATCAGGGTTTTTTTCAAAGGAAGGGATTTGGTTTCAGAATATTTGAAAAACAATTTGCTTATTACTAAATACAACTTTCAGCAACTAATTGATTACAACAATCAATTATAAATAAAAATGTTTAAATTATATTAATCATACATGAAAAATCGTATAAATCAATAACAATAACAACCCCAGTCATGGTTTGCTCGTTTATAAATTGACTATTAGTAATAATTTTAACAGTGATATACTTAGTGCTTTTCAATTTTCAGTATTTTTAAATTAGCGCCAGAAGGCAAGGCAGAACTATTCCGTAGTATGTGTTAGTCTCACTTGGCATAATGTTTAAGGCTCCTGCTACTTGCGCAATACACGTGAAATACTCGTGTAAGTAATTGAATTCGTTCACTTTGATAGCATTTTTTATGTTCAATGACCTATATAAAAGCAAGCTTATTTTTCTTTAATTTTTAAAATTTGCGGTAGCGTACACAAACTACATATAAGTAAGTAAATTGTTAGTTTTAATTCTTTCATAGAATAATTAAAAAAGTTAACTGCAATTATTTTAATTGCGAATGATGATTAACATACATTAATCCAAATAATTTAATTGCAACCTGCAACTAAAACATAATTGCAGTTAATTTAATTGTAATTGATTTAATCGCAATTACTTTTTTAATCAACTAACGCTACGATTAAAAAATTAATTGATTAACGCCCAACACTGCTTGGTGGGTGTTTAGGTGTTGCCACAAGGTACCTTTCTATATTTGGTTGCATATTGTCCGCCCAATAGATCGCAAGTTACAGCCATTTGAAGATCACTAATTTTGGCGACAAAGTATGCCCTGTATATACCGAAAATTTAAATATAACTAAAAGCAAATCGTGCCATATTACTTCGTTTGACCCCAATAGCCTACGTACCAAGCGGCTAAGTCGTCGGGTTTATACAACTGAAGTTACGTAGGGGGGGGGGGGGGTCGTATACATTATCTTTAGAAAGCCGTAGGGGGCGCTGTTTTGTTTTTGACGAAGTCTATTTTTAACTATGTTCCAATTGAGCTAAAATTATGAAACTGGGTGGGTGTTTAGGTCTTGCCACGAGGTCTCTTCTGATATTTGGTTGGTAATTTTCGGATGAATAGTTCACGAGTTATAGCCATTTGAATTTCGCCAATGTTGGCGAGAAGGCATTTTTTACAGTGTATACACTTAAATTTTAAACTTAGCGAAAAGAATACGGGGTGCGTTTAATGCGTTTGACACGTAACATTACGTGCAAAGCCGCTAAGATACAGGGGTGGTCGTAAACGTTGTCATTAGAACGCCGGAGGCGCCGAGATCTCTTTACTGCTACGAACCCTATTTTTAACTATGTTCCAATTGAGCCAAAACTATGTTACTGGGTGGGTGTTTAGGTGTTGCCACAAGGTACCTTTCTATATATGGTTGCACATTGTCCGCCCAATAGATCGCGAGTTACAGCCATGTGAAGATCACTAATTTTGGCGACAAAGTATAACCTGTATATACCTCAAATTTAAATATAACTAAAAGCAAATCGTGCCATATTACTTCGTTTGACCCGAATAGCCCACGGACCAAAAGGCTAAGTCGTCGGGTATATAGAACTGAAGTTACGGGGGGGGGGGGGTCGTATACGTTATTTTAGAAAGTATTATGGGGCTCTGTTTTATTTTTGACGAAGTCTATTTTTAACTCTGTTCCAAATGAGCTAAAATTATGAAACTGGCTGGGTGTTTAGGTCTTGCCACGAGGTATCTTCTGATATTTGGTTGGTAATTGTCGGATCAATAGTTCGCGAGTTATGCCCATTTGAAGTTCGCCAATGCCGGGAAAAGGCATTTTTTACAGTGTATACACCTAAATTTTAAACTTAGCGAAAAGAAAACGGGGTGTGTTTAAAGGCGCGTTTCCATTGTGTCGTTAATGCCGTTAATGCCCCGAAAGGCGTAACGCTAAAGTAGAATTCTGTTTCCACTAGCTCCAGTTATCTCCTTTAAGAACCGTACGTTCCTCCAATGGCTATTAGCGATTTCGCGCATGCGTGTTTAAACTTTTATCTGTTCCCCGTTTTTCTTTTAAATATATCCCCATTTGTTATTTTTAAATACAGAAGAATTTCTTAAATTTGGAATTCCAATTTACGATATTAGACCTTAAAATAACAATAAATCAGTATTCGAAAGAAAATGTTTTACATTTTATTAAAAATATTTAAAAGAATAGCATCTTTATAATGAGCAATTTCTCAGTAAATGTATTTTATTTTTAATACATTTTTCTATTTAAAAAAAAATTGTCTTTTTTTTTAAACTTTACCCTATTACAACGATTTTTTTTTTTAATTATACTGCAGGATTTTTATAATCTGGAAATTTGTGTTATGCAGAATTGGTAAGTCCCGT
Organism: Cheiracanthium punctorium; assembly: GCA_038373885.1. NCBI lineage: Eukaryota > Metazoa > Arthropoda > Arachnida > Araneae > Cheiracanthiidae > Cheiracanthium > Cheiracanthium punctorium. The sequence continues at coordinate 14,142 of JAWZYV010010530.1, read as the reverse complement.
CGACTTTGAATTTGAAAAATTCTACTGCATTTATTTAAGGGACTTTTTTAGTTAGCACATATTATACTAATTTTAGGAGGCTTAAAAAAAAATATCTAGGTGTCAGTATTTTAAAGAATCTAATTTATGGGAATCATTAAGTTAATTGATCTGTTTTGATAGATTTAAAAGGTAGCCACATTTTGATAAATTTAAGTACTGCATGCTGTCTTTCACCAAATAAGTAATTAACAGAATATTGATATCTGCTTTTCGTGTGTTTTGTAAATTTAAGAAGTACATTATGTTATTAATTTAATTTCAGTTATCTCTAACATACACTAAAAGCATATAACTATTTCTGAAAAGGTTGTATTGTATTTTGTTATGATAAACCTACACGAGGAGTACTTCGTATTGCCTATCGAAAGGGGGAGTGCCTTGTGCGGTTGACTTTCTTAGTGCTTCTGAAGCGTATTTACGTTACATCGTGAGAAAAACCATTCAAAACTCCGAATTTTTAGATAATCAGCCGCCCGTGCGCTCGGGACTCTCTTATATTCTATCCCCCTGGTGTTTAAAAGATGAAATAGTTAAAACTTTGTAAAATAACACACGATAAGGACCTTTGCAAGTGTGTTATTTTACCAAGTTTTAATTATTTCGATCGATTGCCAGATCGATGTTGATAGTCATCTCACAATCAATCACACGTTGCCTTCAGTGTGTTTTACTGTAAATCATAGGCGTCGCCACCTGCTATTTGTTCCGGGGGGGGGGGGTGGTTATGGCAGAACGAAATGCGTTATCTTCTTCCCCACCCCATCTTCGAAAGTTAAGATCTATAAAATTGCTGTCAATTTAATTTCAACACATATTATTTGGGGCATGCTCTAAACAAATAGCCTATTCAAGCCCCTTTGTTGCAAAGTGGCTGCGCAGAGATTTCGATTTATGTGCCCATCGTTGCTTCCGCACATGGGTATCCGATGCAAGCTAGGGAGCAACGACGGTCGCCGAAGGGGAATCTCGTCTGCCGCGTCTCTGAGACAAATAGGTTAAATATCTTTAAATCACTTTCCGTATATTCGGCTATCAGGGTGGGGAGAAGCGTTCACGAAATTCCCATAGGTGGAGACGCCGATGCTGTAAATGGTATGTGTTGTCACAATCTGTCATCTGCTAAACAAATGATCAAATAATATAAATATAGAAGAAGAATGTTTTCACCTAGACAACTGTGATAGCGTCTGCGATTGAAGAGTTATAGAGAAAAAAATAAACATTTTTTTTGAATACGCGTTAGAATCCCATAGAAAATACTTCGACCAAGGCAATCCCCCATCCTTGGCAGATCGCCCTAGCGTAGCTTTGCCATAATCACATAAACAAACATCACTGGGTTTTTTTTGGGGGGGGGGGGGGTTCAGGGTTTTTTGGGGTTTTATCTGGGTTTTTGGGTTTTATCAGGGTTTTTTTCAAAGGAAGGGATTTGGTTTCAGAATATTTGAAATACAATTTGCTTATTACTAAATACAACTTTCAGCAACTAATTGATTACAACAATCAATTATAAATAAAAATGGTTAAATTATATTAATCTATACTATTAAAATCTGTGCGCGTCTGTGTGTGTGTGTGTGTGTGTGTGTGTGTAGCATCATCTCCTCCTAAACGGCTGGGAGCTGAGTTTCGAACGAGGTATCCACGAATTCGGAAAATTTCGAGAAAGAACCTCCGCTAATTTAAATTTCGAAATTCGAATTAGTTTAAGAGATATTGATAAAAAACCCCATCAAAAACGCTAATTTTTGCTCTCCGCAATTCCGTTATTGTAACCCCTGTAGTCAAAAAAGTGAGAAATAAGCATCGAGGTTGCCATGTTTGGCTATTTTATTAAGTTATTTAGACTCCTGCAGTAAAAATAAAAGAATAATGATTCTTTTTCTGTTTAGATTATTTACAAAGTTATTTTTTAAATAAAGTATTGCGTTCATGTTAAATCAGAGCTGGAATTCAATGTTTTTTATGTGTAAAAGAATAAGGGATTGAGAGATTTCCGAGACTAATATGTATATTTTTTAGTTTGGCCGAAAAAAAAAATGGCTCATTTGGCGATTTTGAGAAAGTAGTACGTTTTGTCGATTTGTACAGTTTTGGGCTTGGCGCAAATTACTGAGAGCGTAACGAAACAAGTGGAAGTTTTACGGTGCTATACTTCGATTTTTCATATAGAAATAATACAGTTATTAAGGAGATTTTAAACGATCTATAGAATTTTCACGAAAAATTAAGTAAACTGATTTAAGTTAGAGGAATTCCGCCAAATTTCAGAAAATTGAAATTCTCGCATTTTGTACATGGTAGTTAACGGTGATTAAAACCCGTTATAGTTAATAATAATTTAAATAACTGCTACTTATCAATAATATTCCTGAATTAAATTTTGGCGATGGAACCATATAAATGATATATAACTATTTCCCATTTTGATTGCTGTTAAATCAATACTTCGAATGATTCCCTGAATACAAAAAAAAACTTGCAAAATGGTGTATGTTGGCATTTGGCGATCGAAGTACTGTGTAATAAATAATTAATTCTTATTTGTTAAAGCAGCGCTACGAAAGTTTATTTTACTAAAAGCTGTTAGAAAGGCGTAATTAATACTGTCTAATGTATTTTTTGTTTTACGAATTGAAATGTATGTTGATTCCTACTTTAGTACATTTCTTAGCAAAGTTGGTGAAAAATATTCAAATGCAGTGCTTCTCTGTACGTATTATCAATTCCATTCCACAATTGAGATGAGCCGATGTCACGAGCGTATGCATAGATTTTTTTTTTTTTTTAATTCCGCCAAACAGGGTATTGCGAATTGCCTTTAGTGTCAAGTTTAATTTGTGATTTGAGCTATTTGGCATCGACTGGTGGCGTTATTGACACCAATATGGCAGTTCTAGCGAAGTAAACAAAAATAACTCATTTCATGTTCCATTTTTTTAGTTTCCGTAGCAACGGAATCCATTGTTGCCACTTAAGTTATTAAATTTAAAAATTAAGTGAAACCACTCATTTCTACAGCTTTTAAGACTCGTAAAAGTGAAAACGCATCAAATGTGAAACAAATAGAACTGAAAGAGGCATGCACTTTAAAAATAATCGAAGTTTTCATGTAATTCTATATACCTTTAATTTTATTTCCTTCGCGTGTGGGTGCCATTTTTATGTCAATTTTTGCTGCCTTGCTGGCAGATTATCCGGAGCAGTACACAAGCACTAATGTACATGCTCCTCCGGACATAAACAAGAGCGTATGTCCGGCGCGTATTTGTGTAACCCCCAGGCCGTACCCGGGGGGACCAGGGGTCCCCCCCCCCCGAAATCTAAAATTTTGTAAACAAAACAATAATAATGAAGCGTTTTTGTGAAAAATTGGGACTTTTTCATCTTTTATGAATTTATAAATTTAATTTCTGTACACCGCCCCCCCCCCGAAATTTTTTTCTGGGTTGGGCCCATGGTAACCCCACTGCGTTAATCAGATTTCTGGGGTCAGATTTTTTAGAACATTTTTTTTTCAATGGAGATTCTCATCCTGAAGTATATTGATCACTGATACATGAAAAGAAAAATGATCAATTATGCGCTAGCAGTGACGTAGCCAGAAATTTTTCATGGGGGTGTTACGACTACTGCAGCTCACATATATGTATGTATACGCGTGTGTGATAAGGGAGTGAAGAATATACATTTTGTATAGCAAAAAACTCCCCACGGGGGGTTGTGACCCCCTATCCCCTCCTTGGCTACGCCACTGCACGCAAGCATAAGTTGTCACGTCATGAAAAACCGTCGTAGATGGTAAACACCGAAGTTTTTTCGAGGGTTATACAGAATTAAAAATTTTGTAAAGTTTACTTTTGATACAGTTCGGATATTTGCCACCAAGGTGAGATGAAATATTACTAAATACGGCAACCTAGAATTTTCTTTTGAATTTGGCACTATGCAACTGCAGTAGATTACCTATAACACGGTAGATACGTTCCGTGTTATAGGAATCCGTGTTGTACGGGTCCTGCGCTATACTCCACCTGGAGTGCGGATTGCGCGGAATAATCGCGGCAAAACTTATTTGCACTCCGTAGAAATACAATGATGTCTGGTATTGCCATTCAAAAGTTATGTTAATTACAGGAGCTAAAGCGTCATAATATCAGAACATATGTCTCATTTTACCGTGCTGTACGAGTCTCTTTTAACGTGTTACACGAAAACGATCACAATTTTTCCGCCGTGTTCTACGAATTCGTATTGTAGACCCGTGTTATGAAGGGGTCTACTGTAAATTGTTAAAAATAAAACATGAAATTAGTTATTTATTTAGAGCGAGTTGACAGTGAGACCAACGTCAGTTTTATGTAACAAGAGTGATACTGCATTAAGAGTTTAGTAAGGGTGATAAACTTTATCGCAGAAGTTACGTCACGAATGTTTTCATTTGAAATGGGACGATTTTCACGAAAACTGTGTGCAATTTTGGCTTATAACGTACGTGGTGCTTATATTATTTCATGTAGGTTTTGTTAATTTAGGTGAAATTCAATAAAGTCATCTGCAAAATAACTGCGCTAATGCATTGTCCACGCTTTAGGAAATGGAAGATAAAATAAAATAGTTGTCAACATCATGTAATTTATTCATCTGGTATATATTAAATGCTATAATTAAGCTTAAAAAACAAAATTATATGATGTAGAAATCAGGCATTTTTCGAAAGAGAGAAGTTTCATTTGCATACCGTAAAGATCTTCTTTTTTGATCGCCTGTGACACTGACAAAGTTTTTGTGTCATCAGGTTGCAATCATCTCAGATTTGCACTCATGACGTCAACTTTTAGTCACGATTCAAGTATTTTGTTCACGTTTTGAGATTCCGTATTACTGGGTTTAATTCGAATTATATGTGTGAGGCGTTTCCCACCGTGCGGAGAACGAGCAAGCAGCTAGTCATACATGAAAAATCGTATAAATCAATAACAGTAACATCCCCAGTCAGGGTTTGCTCGTTTATAAATTGACTATTAGTAATAATTTTAACAGTGATATACTGAGTGCTTTTGAATTATCAGTATTTTTCAATTAGCGCCAGAAGGCAGGGCAGAACTATTCCGTAGTATGTGTAAGTCTCACTTGGCATAATGTTTAGGGCTTCTGCTACTTGCGCAATACACGTGACATACTCGTGTAAGTAATTGAATTCCTTCACTTTGATAGCATTTTTTATGTTCAATGACCTATATAAAAGCAAGCTTATTTTTCTTTAATTTTGAAAATTTGCTGTAGCGTACACAAACTACATATAAGTAAGTTAATTGTTAGTTTTAATTCTTTCATAGAATAATTAAAAAAGTTAACTGCAATTATTTTAATTGCGAATGATGATTAACATACATTAATCCAAATAATTTAATTGCAACTTGCAACTAAAAGTTAATTGCAGTTAATTTAATTGTAATTGATTTAATCGCAATTACTTTTTTAATCAACTAACGCCACGATTAAAAAATTAATTGATTAACGCCCAACACTGCTTGGTGGGTGTTTAGGTGTTGCCACAAGGTACCTTTCTATATTTGGTTGCACATTGTCCGCCCAATAGTTCGCGAGTTACAGCCATTTGAAGTTCGCTAATTTTGGCGACAAAGTATACCCTGTATATACCTAAAATTTAAATATAACTAAAAGCAAATCGTGCTATATTACTTCGTTTGACCCCAAAAGCCCACGTGCCAAGCGGCTAAGTCGTCGGGTATATAGAACTGAAGTTACGGGGGGGGGTCGTATACGTTATCATTAGAAAGCCGTAGGGGGCGCTGTTTTATTTTTGACGAAGTCTATTTTTAACTATGTTCCAATTGAGCTAAAATTATGAAACTGGGTGGGTGTTTAGGTCTTGCCACGAGGTATCTTCTGATATTTGGTTGGTCACTGTCGGATCAATAGTTCGCGAGTTATAGCCATTTGAAGTTCGCCAATGTTGGCGAAAAGGCATTTTTTACAGTGTATGCACCTAAATTTTAAACTTAGCGAAAAGAAAACGGGGTGCGTTTAATGCGTTTGACACGTAAACATTACGTGCAAAGCCGCTAAGCCGTCGGTTACATACTTCTGAAGATACAGGGGTGGTCGTAAACGTTGTCATTAGAACGCCGGAGACGCCGAGATCTCTTTACTGCGACGAACCCTATTTTTAACTATGTTCCAATTGAGCCAAAACTATGTTACTTGGTGGGTGTTTAGGTGTTGCCACAAGGTACCTTTCTATATTTGTTTGCACATTGTCCGCCCAATAGTTCGCGAGTTAAAGACATTTGAAGTTCGCCAATTTTGGCGACAAAGTATACCCTGTATATACCTAAAATTTAAATATAACTAAAAGCAAATCGTGCTATATTACTTCGTTTGACCCCAATAGCCCACGTACCAAGCGGCTAAGTCGTCGGGTATATAGAACTGAAGTTACGGGGGGGGGTCGTATACGTTATCATTAGAAAGCCGTAGGGGGCGCTGTTTTATTTTTGACGAAGTCTATTTTTAACTATGTTCCAATTGAGCTAAAATTATGAAACTGGGTGGGTGTTTAGGTCTTGCCACGAGGTATCTTCTGATATTTGGTTGGTAATTGTCGGATCAATAGTTCGCGAATTATAGCCATTTGAAGTTCGCCAATGTTGGCGAAAAGGCATTTTTTACAGTGTATGCACCTAAATTTTAAACTTAGCGAAAAGAAAACGGGGTGCGTTTAATGCGTTTGACACGTAAACATTACGTGCAAAGCCGCTAAGCCGTCGGTTACATACTTCTGAAGATACAGCGGTGGTCGTAAACGTTGTCATTAGAACGCCGGAGACACCGAGATCTCTTTACTGCGACGAACCCTTTTTTAGCTATGTTCCAATTGAGCCAAAACTATGTTACTTGGTGTGTGTTTAGGTGTTGCCACAAGGTACCTTTCTATATTTGTTTGCACATTGTCCGCCCAATAGTTCGCGAGTTACAGACATTTGAAGTTCGCCAATTTTGGCGACAAAGTATACCCTGTATATACCTAAAATTTAAATATAACTAAAAGCAAATCGTGCTATATTACTTCGTTTGACCCAATAGCCCACGTGCCAAGCGGCAAAGTCGTCGGGTATATAGAACTGAAGTTACGGGGGGGGGGTCGTATACGTTATCATTAGAAAGCCGTAGGGGGCGCTGTTTTATTTTTGACGAAGTCTATTTTTAACTATGTTCCAACTGAGCTAAAATTATGAAACTGGGTGGGTGTTTAGGTCTTGCCACGAGGTATCTTCTGATATTTGGTTGGTCATTGTCGGATCAATAGTTCGCGATTTATAGCCATTTGAAGTTCGCCAATGTTGGCGAAAAGGCATTTTTTACAGTGTATGCACCTAAATTTTAAACTTAGCGAAACGAAAACGGGGTGCGTTTAATGCGTTTGACACGTAAACATTACGTGCAAAGCCGCTAAGCCGTCGGTTGCATACTTCTGAAGATACAGGGGTGGTCGTAAACGTTGTCATTAGAACGCCGGAGACGCCGAGATCTCTTTACTGCGACGAACCCTATTTTTAACTATGTTCCAATTGAGCCAAAACTATGTTACTTGGTGGGTGTTTAGGTGTTGCCACAAGGTACCTTTCTATATTTGTTTGCACATTGTCCGCCCAATAGTTCGCGAGTTACAGCCATTTGAAGTTCGCCAATCTTGGCGACAAAGTCTACCCTGTATATACCTAAGATTTAAATATAACTAAAAGCAAATCGTGCCATATTACTTCGTTTGACCCCAATAGCCCACGTACCAAGCGGCTAAGTCGTCGGGTATATAGAACTGAAGATACGGGGGGGGTCGTATACCTTATCGTTAGAAAGCCGTAGGGGGCGCTGTTTTTTTTTGACGAAGTCTATTTTTAACTATGTTCCAACTGAGCAAAAATTATGAAACTGGGTGGGTGTTTAGGTCTTGCCACGAGGTATCTTCTGATATTTTGTTGGTCATTATCGGATAAATAGTTCGCGAGTTATAGCCATTTGAAGTTCGACAATGTTGGCGAAAAGGCATTTTTTACAGTGTATACACATGAATTTTAAACTTAGCGAAACGAAAACGAGGTGCATTTAATGCGTTTGACACGTAACATTGCTGGGATGCCTGGAAAATAGCTTTAATCATATTTTTAAAGAAAAATAATAAAGACCCAAAGTTAATCAATTCATATAGACCTATCTGTTTGCTAAGTACCGCCGGAAAAATACTGGAAAGACTCATAAAAAACAGAGTAATGAACGCATTAGAAAACAAAAAATTCTTTCACGATAATCAGTACGGTTTTCGAGAGGGCAGGGGCACGGTGGACCTGTTATGCAAAGTTGTTGGCCGCTTAAAGACTCTAAAAACTTTATATAAATATGTCGTCCTGTTGTCCTTTGACATCCAGGGCGCATTTGACATTATTGAATGGTCCATAATTAAAAATGAAATAGATTGATCCCCTTTACCAAATTATTTAAAAATAATTTTATATGATTATTTATATAACAGAGAAATGGTAATTAAAAATAGCACAGCACAAACTATTTATAATATATATAAAGGTTGCCCACAGGGATCTTGTCTTGGCTCTCTCCTATGGTTGATCGCTGCTAATACAGTACTGGTACAAATGGAAGAAAACGAAAATTTCTACGCATATGCTGACGATTTCATACTAATAGATTCGGAAAATACAATAGAAAAGCTACAAAATAAAACCAATTCAAAAATAGCAAAACTAAATGACATTTGTAATAAATTAAAATTAAAAATATCAGTTCAAAAAACGCAAGCGATCACCATAGGCATAAAATCTAGAACCAAAGCTCGATACAAATTAAACAATCAAAAAATAAAATCAGTAAACGAATTAAAATACTTAGGAATAATAATAGATAATAAACTAACATTTACTCCACACATAAAATATCTAAACGAGAAAGTAACTACTTTTATTAATAACATGTCCCTGGTGAGTGGTGTGTCTTGTTAAAAACTTGGTACAAAACTGTAACCGAAAAACAAATAACGTATGCTGCCCCCGCCTGGGCCACTAATCTCACCAGGGAATCCGTTTCTAAACTGTGGGCAATCCAGAAATTAGCTTTAATAAAAATATCCAAGGCCCATGCCAATACTGCCCATTCCGCGCTTTGTGTAATTACAGGTATCCCTCCTATTGAACTCGTCTTAAAACGTGAAATAGATAAATACGATGCATTATACCTAAATAAAATCATACAAAATCCAGATCTACCTGACAGTTACTCAATAGAAAGAGCAATACCCTCGCATCATTATCCCGACAGTAACAGGTTAAACAAGCAAATTAAATTCATAGATTCAATAGACGAAGATGTAATAGATGAGAAATATATTAATATATATACCGATGGATCTAAAATGGACAATGGCACTGCATTCGGTTATCTAGTCAGCAATAATAAAAATGATATAATAAAAAAATATTCTGAAAGACTTCATACCCACAATAGCATCTATCAAGCGGAACAACAAGCAATAGTTACGGCGTTGGAGTGGGCAGTGGCAAATAACTATAAAAACATCAAGATTTATACTGATAACAGGTCCACGGTCGAGAAACTAAGATCTTTACATCCTTATACCGAAATCTTGCTGGCACTATACGATTTAATCAAAAACAATAATGATATAAATATAATAATTATCTGGATTAAGGCACACGTGGGACACTGGGGGAATGAAATAGCGGACCAACTTGCCAAATCACCATTAATTAATAATGAACCCATAAGCAACAGAAAACTATCAGTCCCAAGATCAAAAATAGTCTATATAATAAATAAAAACCTGAATGATAATTGGCAGGCTTGGTGGAAAAATAGTGAAACAGGACGCTATACTTATAATTTTTTACCAAACGTAAAACACAAATTTGACTTAAATAATACAATAGCAATAAAATTTATCACTGGCGGGGGCAGCTTCCCAAAATACCTCAAAAGAATAAATAAGAGAAGCTCAGATAATTGCGATTGCGGCACATTGGGTGACCCACTCCATTATGTTTTTGGGAGCTGTCCCCTAATGCTTCATGTAATCAGAAGAAATAACAACATAAATCAATATGAAAACTTCATACAAATAATACAAATTCCAATGATAATGAAATTGATAAAAGAAAACTATAACAAATTAATAGAAATATATAGCGATATTAAATTTAGATATAATTAATCCTCCGGTGTCAAAAAAAAAAAAAAAAAAAAAAAAAACCTCTTGAATCTTTAAAAAAAAAAAAAAAAAAAAAAAAAAAAAAAAAAAAAACGAAATGAAATGAAATGGATGTATTTGATATAAAACGATACAAACGCGGTTAATATACAGCGATGAGTATGGCGCGTTTCAATTAAGTTATTGTGTATTTTGCTAATTCTGCATTAATTCGGTTTTTGTAATTTTGTGTTCTGCATTTTGTATCATTTATCTGCAAATTGTTATAATTTATGCCTTATTAAAATACGGACCAAAAGTTGTAAATATACATTGAGTAGATTGTATGGTAGATATGGTTGACAGTGCTGGTGAAGCCATTGTGGAGGTTGCTCTTTTTGTTCTTATTTTTATTATTTTGACTTTTTATGTTCTTTTCTTGTTTATTCTGCCGCAGGCTTCTCAGTTCTGCCTGCGGCATAGTTTGTATTTTTATGATTCTAAATAAATGTTTCCCCAGAGGGATTAAAGCCGTAAACCCTTGGGTCGGCCCCTCTGGTGGATGACTACCTTCCTACCTGAAAAGAGAAAATCGAATGGCGCCCCATTCATAAACAGATCACACTCGAGGTTATACAAGCTTGCAGAATAAACTAAACCTGCGAACGCACAGTTCAATGCAGAGAGAGAATAAATCGTCTCTCACCTCCGGTACAGCGTGGGCCGCTCGGCGAACTGCCGGAAGTGGAGCCGGGGCTTGTTTTTTCCGTCCTCTCCTCCCGTAACAAAGCCGTTCGCCTCCAGTCCAACGCTGAACCTAAGAGCGGCCGGTGCTCGAGGACACTTCGCCGACCGTTCTCGACATGGAATCTCTCTCACTCCGCAGGTTGACGCGTGTCCCGCACCTGAAAAGAGAAAATCGAATGGCACCCCATGCATAAACAGATCACACTCGAGGTTATACAAGCTTGCAGAATAAGCTAAACCTGCGAACGCGCAGTTCAATGCAGAGAGAGAATAAATCGTCTCTCACCTCCGGTACAGCGTGGGCCGCTCGGCGAACTGCCGGAAGTGGAGCCGGGGCTTGTTTTTTCCGTCCTCTCCACCCGTAACAAAGCCGTTCGCTTCCAGTCCAACGCTGAACCTAAGAGCGGCCGGTGCTCGAGGACACTTCGCCGACCGTTCTCGACATGGAATCTCTCTCTCCGCAAGTTGACGCATGTCCCGCACCTGAAAAGAGAAAATCGAATGGCACCCCATGCATAAACAGATCACACTCGAGGTTATACAAGCTTGCAGAATAAGCTAAACCTGCGAACGCGCAGTTCAATGCAGAGAGAGAATAAATCGTCTCTCACCTCCGGTACAGCGTGGGCCGCTCGGCGAACTGCCGGAAGTGGAGCCGGGGCTTGTTTTTTCCGTCCTCTCCACCCGTAACAAAGCCGTTCGCTTCCAGTCCAACGCTGAACCTAAGAGCGGCCGGTGCTCGAGGACACTTCGCCGACCGTTCTCGACATGGAATCTCTCTCACTCCGCAGGTTGACGCGTGTCCCGCACCTGAAAAGAGAAAATCGAATGGCACCCCATGCATAAACAGATCACACTCGAGGTTATACAAGCTTGCAGAATAAGCTAAACCTGCGAACGCGCAGTTCAATGCAGAGAGAGAATAAATCGTCTCTCACCTCCGGTACAGCGTGGGCCGCTCGGCGAACTGCCGGAAGTGGAGCCGGGGCTTGTTTTTTCCGTCCTCTCCACCCGTAACAAAGCCGTTCGCCTCCAGTCCAACGCTGAACCTAAGAGCGGCCGGTGCTCGAGGACACTTCGCCGACCGTTCTCGACATGGAATCTCTCTCACTCCGCAGGTTGACGCGTGTCCCGCACCTGAAAAGAGAAAATCGAATGGCACCCCATGCATAAACAGATCACACTCGAGGTTATACAAGCTTGCAGAATAAGCTAAACCTGCGAACGCGCAGTTCAATGCAGAGAGAGAATAAATCGTCTCTCACCTCCGGTACAGCGTGGGCCGCTCGGCGAACTGCCGGAAGTGGAGCCGGGGCTTGTTTTTTCCGTCCTCTCCACCCGTAACAAAGCCGTTCGCCTCCAGTCCAACGCTGAACCTAAGAGCGGCCGGTGCTCGAGGACACTTCGCCGACCGTTCTCGACATGGAATCTCTCTCTCCGCAGGTTGACGCGTGTCCCGCACCTGAAAAGAGAAAATCGAATGGCACCCCATGCATAAACAGATCACACTCGAGGTTATACAAGCTTGCAGAATAAGCTAAACCTGCGAACGCGCAGTTCAATGCAGAGAGAGAATAAATCGTCTCTCACCTCCGGTACAGCGTGGGCCGCTCGGCGAACTGCCGGAAGTGGAGCCGGGGCTTGTTTTTTCCGTCCTCTCCACCCGTAACAAAGCCGTTCGCTTCCAGTCCAACGCTGAACCTAAGAGCGGCCGGTGCTCGAGGACACTTCGCCGACCGTTCTCGACATGGAATCTCTCTCACTCCGCAGGTTGACGCGTGTCCCGCACCTGAAAAGAGAAAATCGAATGGCACCCCATGCATAAACAGATCACACTCGAGGTTATACAAGCTTGCAGAATAAGCTAAACCTGCGAACGCGCAGTTCAATGCAGAGAGAGAATAAATCGTCTCTCACCTCCGGTACAGCGTGGGCCGCTCGGCGAACTGCCGGAAGTGGAGCCGGGGCTTGTTTTTTCCGTCCTCTCCTCCCGTAACAAAGCCGTTCGCTTCCAGTCCAACGCTGAACCTAAGAGCGGCCGGTGCTCGAGGACACTTCGCCGACCGTTCTCGACATGGAATCTCTCTCACTCCGCAGGTTGACGCGTGTCCCGCACCTGAAAAGAGAAAATCGAATGGCACCCCATGCATAAACAGATCACACTCGAGGTTATACAAGCTTGCAGAATAAGCTAAACCTGCGAACGCGCAGTTCAATGCAGAGAGAGAATAAATCGTCTCTCACCTCCGGTCCAGCGTGGGCCGCTCGGCGAACTGCCATAAGTGGAGCCGGGGCTTGTTTTTTCCGTCCTCTCCTCCCGTAACAAAGCCGTTCGCTTCCAGTCCAACGCTGAACCTAAGAGCGGCCGGTGCTCGAGGACACTTCGCCGACCGTTCTCGAAATGGAATCTCTCTCACTCCGCAGGTTGACGCGTGTCCCGCACCTGAAAAGAGAAAATCGAATGGCACCCCATGCATAAACAGATCACACTCGAGGTTATACAAGCTTGCAGAATAAGCTAAACCTGCGAACGCGCAGTTCAATGCAGAGAGAGAATAAATCGTCTCTCACCTCCGGTACAGCGTGGGCCGCTCGGCGAACTGCCATAAGTGGAGCCGGGGCTTGTTTTTTCCGTCCTCTCCACCCGTAACAAAGCCGTTCGCTTCCAGTCCAACGCTGAACCTAAGAGCGGCCGGTGCTCGAGGACACTTCGCCGACCGTTCTCGACATGGAATCTCTCTCACTCCGCAGGTTGACGCGTGTCCCGCACCTGAAAAGAGAAAATCGAATGGCACCCCATGCATAAACAGATCACACTCGAGGTTATACAAGCTTGCAGAATAAGCTAAACCTGCGAACGCGCAGTTCAATGCAGAGAGAGAATAAATCGTCTCTCACCTCCGGTACAGCGTGGGCCGCTCGGCGAACTGCCGGAAGTGGAGCCGGGGCTTGTTTTTTCCGTCCTCTCCACCCGTAACAAAGCCGTTCGCTTCCAGTCCAACGCTGAACCTAAGAGCGGCCGGTGCTCGAGGACACTTCGCCGACCGTTCTCGACATGGAATCTCTCTCTCTCCGCAGGTTGACGCGTGTCCCGCACCTGAAAAGAGAAAATC